>WFKR01000004.1:25220259-26665259 GCA_025331145.1 Rosa persica | reverse complement strand
ATACAAGTATAATATTAATCATGAAGAGTTTATATTAATCAAATACATCACCATGGAAATCAATTTCTTCAGTATCAAAGAACTTAATTCAAAACCCAGAAACTCACCACGAACACCCAACACAAAATAGTGAATACCCATCAAATACAAGTACTATATTAATCATGAAACACACAAATAATCAGAACCCAACCCAAATAATAAGTATCACCACTTGGAGAGTAGAGCCTCTTCTTTGAAATCTTTGAAGAAGATGAAACTGAAGGAAAAAATATAAACCATGAAATTGGAGAAAGAGAAAGGGCATTAACCATATGTCAAAGAGATAAATAAACTATCATAGATCTAAGACTTCAAACATTGGTTAGGAGAAGAGGATATGATCAGATCCACTAAGAGAAGAAGGAAGAGCTTTGAGTCTGACTCGGTGAGAGAAGATTTCTTCTAGAACTGGAGCAAAGAAAGTTAGGAGATTTGATGTAAATTTGAGAGTACAGTAAGGATAATTTTGGCCAGATGGTAAAATTTTATTTAATCAACTGCGTTTTTTATTTGGTTTCCGCAGAAGCGGAACCAAGAAGCTGCTCAGAGCTGCTTCCCATTTTCTGCTCCGCGCAAAAGCGCTTCCAGCCAAAAGCACAAATTTTAGAGTTTACCAAACACCCTCAATCCCATCAGAAGTGCTTCTAGACCAAAAGTTGTTTTGAAATGCAATCCCAAACTAAGTCTAAGTAAGAAACACTAGCAAGATGCGCCAATCTATGGGTTACACCATTTCCTTCACGATAAATAGATTGTAAAGAAAAAGAAGGAATAACAGTCAGGAATGCTTTACAATCTTCAACAATCAACCTACCTCAGAGAAGTCCTCCATGCTTCCATTAAGTGCATTAACCACCGTAACATAATCGGTTTCAATGTCGACCTCTGTCATGTCTTGGTGAATAATTAGAAGGAGACCTCCTCTCATAGCCTCACACTCCATATGGAATGTAGATCTAACCTGGAAAAAAGGGTGTGTAATTGCAGCTAACACACACCAAACTCATCTCTGATGATTGCCCCGATTCCACCTTGACCCGTAGCCGCTAAAAAAGCACCATCCGTGTTCAATTTGAGTCTATCACTTAGGGGAAGTTGCCACTTAGGGAAAGTTCACTCGTTGGGTTATCAGGACAGGAAACTGTTAACTGCCACTGGACTGTTGCTTCCACCCGTTAGGTCAGGGTCACCAGTCAGTTACTGTTCACTCAATACTAATTTTTTTTTTGTCAATGAGAAATGTATGATATAAATAAATAATATTGATGAACATTTTGGAAATGCAACCAAAGAAAATTTTATAGATAGACAAATTATATGTCCACCTAAACTTTTTTTTTTTTAACTCTATTGACACTTTTATCACATGTACTCCACCAACAAAGTTTTTGAAAGTATGAAAAAATTTAAAATTCCACCGAAACTTTTATCACATTTACACCATTCAAAGAGTTAAAATTTAAAAACCCCATTGAACTTTTATCACATGTACCACCAACAAAGTTTTTGAAAAGAGTTAAAATTTGAAAACCCCACCGAATTAAAATTTGATAACCCACTGACATTTTTATCACATGTACACCACTGACAATTATTTTAAAATGACTGATAACCCACTGACACTTTTATCTGTATGAAAATTTTCAATAAATAGACATGATTTTTACACTGCATACACACACAATCCGAGCCAAACAAAACCTTCACCTTTTTCATATCTCTAGCATTACATATTTCCCTCGTTTCAATGAACAGCTTGTGGGATAAAATTCGATGGTCTCAAGATGAAGATGATGAAGAGATGATGGTCACCAATGCCGTTGTGATCGCAGCAGTCGCAGAAGAATCTGGAAACCAACGTCGAGGGCGCGGTTCTCATCCGGGTCGTGCACCAAATGAGGAAAGACTTAGAGAAGAAAGGGGCAAAAATTTGATGGCTGACTACTTTGTCGAGCGGCCAATGTTCAAAGAATGGGAGTTCCGAACTCATTACAAGATGAGTCTCAATTTCTTCGAGCGTATATGTACTGACCTTTGCCAATATGATCATTACTTTGTTCAAAAGTCAGATGCTACCAAGAAAGTCGGACTACTTCCGGAGCAGAATATGACAGCTTCCTTGCGAATGCTTACGTACGGTGCTGGGGCAGATCAATGTGCTGAGTATTTTCGGATGATGAAATCCACATCTATCACAGCCCTTCAGCGATTTACAAGAGGAATTGTTGATCTTTACTCAACAGAATACCTCCGCGCTCTTACTGCTGTCGACCTCATACGACTTCTTGCCAAAGTTGAGAGGAGAGGCTTTCTAGGAATGATTGGGAGCATCAACTGTATGCATTGGCAATGGAAGAATTGTCCTACAGGTTGGGCTGGAGAATATAATGGTAGGAAACAGATCCCCACAATCATCCTAGAGGCGGTGGCATCTTACGACACTTGGATTTGGCAGGCATTCTTTGGAATACCCGGGGTATGCAACGACCTCAAAGTCTTGACAAAGTCTCCGTTGTTTGACGAGCTTACCACTGGTAGAGCACCTCAGATCCAATTCCAAGTTAATAACAGAAGTCACAATTTCGGCTACTATCTCGCTGACGGTATTTATCCTCGAAGGGTGACTTTCTTGAAAACAGTTCAAAATCCTACACGCCCTAAGGAAATCGAGTTTGTAAAGGCTCAAGAGGGGTATAGGAAGGATGTGGAAAGATGTTTTGCCATATTACAGTCACACTTTGGTATTGTTAGAGAAGCTGCTCGTCGGTGGCATAAAGAGGACATTCGATACATCATGTTGACTTGTATTATATTACACAACATGATTGTCGAGGATGAACAACTTGAAGATAGTGAAGATGAGTTGGAGTCCGATGATGAAGTGGATAACAATATGAGGCTCAGGATTGCTGAGGTATGGGAGGGATCCACTGGTAGAGACTTTGATCATGTTGGTAGAGATGGTCATAAGATGAACGGATTCATGGACCGATACCAAGAAATTAGAGATGAGGATAGTCACTCCAACCTTCAGGAAGAACTCATTCAGCACTTTTGGGAAGTTCAAGGCAATAGGCGTATCTAGATCTGCTATTTGTGTGTGTTTTCATTTAGTTTTTATGCTTTTAATTATGTTTGTGTGTGTTTTCATTTGTAAGGGTATCTAGATATGCTATTGGTGTGTGTTTTCATTTAGTTTTTATGTTTTTAATTATGTTTGTGTGTGTTTTCATTTGTAAGGGTATTATCAACTAAAGGACTTCCTTCCAATGTACCCACATATTCAAATAAATTTTCATTTCATCAATCTGATATTACATAAGTGAAAAACCAAGCATTGGAATCATAATAATACAATTTAAAACATATAATTCACAATTTTCCTAATCCTCATCTTCATTAGGAATCCAATTTGTGTTTGAGAGGTCATCCATATGGTTGGGGTTGGTGGATTCACCCAAAGAGAAAGGAGGGGAAGGGACTCCGCCGGTGAATGGTGGTTGTGGGAATCCACCGGAGAAAGGAGGTTGTGGATAATAACCACCGGGGAAAGGAGGTTATGGATAATATCCTCCGGTGAATGGTGGTTGTGGGATGTTAGATCCACGTGTTACATCTTCATCTTCTTTCTCCGCAATTTTTTGTTGTTTTATTTGCCAGTATTTCTTTTTAGTTGGCGTCATCTTACTTGTATCCATCTCTATAATTCATTTTTCATTCTCTTGAATTTTGATTGCCCTATCTTGAATATCCATTTGCAAGCGTATATAATCTTGTTGTTGTTGGTCATGGAGATGTCGAGCATATTCCTCATCATGTTTCTCCTTGGTCGATAGCATTGATATTTGGTTGATTGTTGTAGTCTCCACAGCCGATGTCAGAGGACTAGAATCATTAGATGCTTTCTTTCCTTTTCGGATAGCTTCTTTGGTAGTCTTCTTCCCTTGAGGCCTCACCAAAGGATTGAGAGTTGTATTGGCATTTATCTCATCTGCATTTACCTCATCTGCATTTACCTCATCGACATCCAGGTTGACATGAGAATCATCCACATATTGTTGTGTGTGCCTCTGTTTAGTTCCTCCCCTGGAGGTTCCTCCAGTCGAAGAGGTATGGCTTGGAATGTCATGAAATTGTTGAAAACCCTTAACAATCTCGTAACATTCTGAACTAATGAAATCACCTTTTTTTGGCATTTCTTTCGATTTAGTCATTGCAGCTCTCCACAAATCTTGTGCTTGACATTGGTATGTTAATTTAAACCAAAAAAATATAATTCTTTTAGTACAAATATAAACGTGGTGAGTACAATAAATTTAATCTAATCATTTTAAGTATAAAGTATGAAGTACTAATTTGAAGCATAATTATCAACTAAATTTTAATATATCAACTAATAATTTAAAGTATAATTTTTTTTTCTGGGTAAAGCTATGGTATGTTAACATTTCTCATACATCAACTATTTTTATCATTTTAAGGACTCATGTTACCATTTTGAGGACTCATACGGTAAACTAAGAAAATTTATCACTTTAAGGACTCATGTTACCACTTTGAGGATTAATATTACTATTTTGAGGACTCATACGGTAACTAAGAAAATTTACCATTTTAAAGACTCATGTTATCACTTTGAGGACTGATATTACTCTTTTGAGGACTCATTTTACTACTTTTAAGGCAATTGTATGCATGTCATACATTAACACTTTGTAAAATTTTCCTTTTTTTTTTCTTATATCAATTAATAATTTAAAGTATAATTATCAACAAAATATTTCAACTAATAATTTAAAGTAAGATGTATCGACTAATTAAATTTTAATATACACTAAAAGAATCATAAAATTTAATATTTGTGTTACACTACAAATTCATACCTCATCAATCATATTAAGTACAATAAATTTAATCTACTCATTTTAAGTATAAAGTATGAAGTACTAATTTGAAACAATTATCAACTAAATTTTAATATATCAACTAATAATTTTTAGTATAATTATCAACAAAATATTTCAACTAATAATTTAAAGTAAGATGTATCAACTAATTAAATTTTAATATACACTACAAGAATCATAAAATTTAATATTCGTGTTACACTACAAATTCATACCTCATCAATTATATTCGCACCACTCTTGTACCAATTTTTCGCTTACCTTAACGCACAATGCCAAGCAAAAAGTTTGACTTTTAAGGTTTTCCACCTCCCTTGAAAAGCTTGTAATGATCGGACATATCCATCCCAATGTTTGGCATAGTGCTAGCGTACCTCTATCCATAGATCATCTTTTATTTGTTCCGTACACTTTGCCTGATCTTGGCTAACAACCCTCCAAGACTTGCACAATTGAATGTCTTCATTAGTCTGCCAACGTGTCCCGTCAATGCTTGGATCTACTACGGGTTGAACAATCGTATTGCGTCATACGCTCATATTGGAATCAAAAAATTGTAGAGTATGAAAGCTATGAGGAGAAGGAACAAAAAAATTTTGAGGAAGAAAGATGATTTTTTTGGTGTGAGAAGTAAAATAGGAGTTGAGGTATTTATAGAAAATTTTGGTTAATTTTTTTTTTGTTACCGTTGTAATCTAACATTTATTATTATTATTATTATTATTATTTTTTAACCTCTGCAAATGTTGATTTATAGCCGTCTGATCCACTTCATTATCATAAGCAACGGTCTTGATCTGTGGACCATTGCATTCAAATCTGCAAAGTAGCCCAACGGCTACACGCCACGTCCCAGCCGCACGCCGCTACACGACAAAATCATGGCTGCTATGCGCCTGCTTGCCTGTCGCAGCTAGAAGACAAGAAATTGGCCTTCAATTCTACAGCACGATGCGTCTCCCCGACCCTCTTCTTTTTGGGCCAGCGTGGCATCCTGGGTCACTGGCTCAGTCACCCTCCTACCCGAGCTGGTGTCCTGGGCCTCCCACTATGGTCTTGCCCTAACTCCGGTGGAAGCATGAATAGTTCAAAAATGGTGACCCAAGCTTGCTTTTGACGTGGTGCCCAGGCATAAGAGAGCCCGGTGAACTTAGCCTTGGTCCTCCTCCTAGCCTTCTTTGACATCGTCACAAAGTGCACAACTTCATAGTCCTCTAACAATTTTAAGGCCCAGGCTGCTATATTGAGGGGGTTAAAAGTACTCCCCTTCCAAAGAATATTATTTCTTTCAGTGGCCCATGCAACCAAAAGTCAACCACTCTTTTACACCCCATGAAAACATGCACGTCGTCTTCCAAGTGGCCACTGCAAAAAATACAGCTAGAGTCGAGGATTGTACATTTTTAAGTAGTGCAGCCCTTGTAGGTAAGATATCTTCGTATAGTCTCCAAACAAATGAGCGCACTTTTGGGTGGAACTCGAGCAGTCCAGATTGCTTTCTAATGCATGCAAGATGCGCCTCTTGAGTTTCCAGAAGATGAGGAAGACGAACTACTTGTTAAGCCTTCAGTCATCCTATATACGTGATACCCACTCTTCACACTGTACAAGCCCTTATTATCATAGTGCCACACTCAATTATCAGCGCATCAAGCAAACTCAAAGGTATGCTAGCAATAAGATCCACCTCCGTATTGGAAAAAATCTCTTCAAGAAGTGGTAAAATCCACTCCTTACCCTCATTATCAATCAAGTCCTCCACCATTAGATTCTCCAGGCCCTCCATGGGACAAGTGAAAGGCTTAAAGTTGCAAGGTAATGGCAGACAGAGGTCGTCCCAGACCCTAATAGATGCACCATCACCAACTTTGTATCTCAGCCCCCGTTTTAGCACATCCCGCCCTTTCAAAATACTCTTCCAAGAAAATGACACATCACCATAAATGGATGCTTTCATAAAATCTGCATCAGGATAGTACCTAGCCTTCAGGAGACGAGCCAACAAAGACTGTGGGTGTTGAATAAGTCGCCATCCCTGCTTAGCTAATAAAGACAATTTAAAGTAACGCATGTTACAGAAACCTAACCCACCCTCCGATTTAGGCAAGCACAAACGCTCTCATGAAAACCAATGAATCTTCTTCGTCTCCTCAGTACAAACCCACCAAAACTTCACCATCAATCCATGCATTTCATTATAGAGATGAGTGGGAGTTCAAAATAGCTCATAATGTATGCGGTAGTGGATTGTGTTATCGCTTTGATTAGCACCTCTTTTCCAGCATCGGTAAAGGAGTTTTCACGCCATCCTTCTATTCTCTTCTTCATCCTTTCAGTTAAGAAACTAAAAACTTCAGTTTTTGAGAAGCTAATCTCAATGGGAAACCTGAGATATTTATCATGCTTCTCCACACGCATAACTTAAAGTACATATGCAATATCATACTACTCCGAAAGCCTAACGTTCTTGATGAAAATAATACTGCTTTTTTGATAATTGATAAGCTGCCCTTACATCTTCTCATAGGTTCCAAGAATTTCTTTCCAAACAAGCATATCATCTAGCTCTGCTTTGAAGAAATAAAAGAATCATCAGCAAGAAATAAGTGTGAGATACATGGCACACCTATGCAAATCTCAATCCCTTTTAAAGCACCATTTTCCTTAGCTTGAAGAATAAGCAATGCGAGAACCTCCACACAGAAAAAAAGATATGGTGAGACTGAGTCACCTTGCTGCAGACCCTTGGCCATAATAACATTGCCCCTAGGCTCCCCATTGAGAACAAAAGAATAAGACACAGTTGAAACACAACACATAATCCACTAGAGCTAGGTAGGACTAAAGCCAAATTGAGCATAACTCCTTCCAAAAACACATAGTTTAGTAACCTGCTATATTACTGGTTAATTATTCATTCATATTGAATATCACAGTATTGTATAATTTTAGAGAGGCTACATTGTAAATAAGTTTGTTGTTTGTTATATATTAGTTTAATCTATGTAAAAGTTTTATTCAAAAATATTATTTTATCAATACAATTAATGTGATTTCTTTTATTTTAACTTAAACTTTCTCATATTTAAAGTACCGAAAACGAAATTTAAAACCTAAATGACTCAAATTTCAGGGACCGTTTCGTACTTTGTCACGATAACTGCAGCCAATAGATTTTTATTTTTTATTTATCTCCGTCAAGCTCCTCTCGTTAGCTTTTTATGTCCATCGAGGGAACAATCACACTACTTCCACTTCTCCTTTCTTGGTTCTTGCCACCAATGAAGAGATGCAAACTCCGCCGCTGTCACTCACCATCACCAACCAACACTAACGGACCCCTAAAACCAGAAGTTAATGAAGAGCCAGATGCCGAGGAACCCCAAGAACAAAATGACCAGCATGCCAAGGAACCCTACATTCTGCAATTGCCAGACTACATCATATTCGAGATCTTGTCTAGAATCCTAATCACAACCATGAACCAATGCCGGTTCGTGTGCAAGTCTTGGCTCCGCTTGTTCTCAGACCCCAGTTTCACCAAAACCCTATGTTGCAGAACACCCACCAGCCTTGTTGTTGTGTCGTCTACCCCATCTAGGGACTACTACTTGGTCGGCCTGGACGAGGCCTCCAGACCAAATGGAGATGTGTTGGAGCTGTGTAGTTATAGTAGGGAGAGCCTTGACATAATCGGTTCTTGCAATGTGTTCTTCCTATATGATTCCGCGCTTATCGATGATCATCGTCTTTACTTATCCAATCCCATCACCAGAGAGCGTTTGGCCTTGCCCAAGTATGATGGCCTTAATATAGACACTACCTTAGGGTTTGGGTTTAGTCCAGTCAGCAATGTCTACAAAGTATTTGTGTTTAAAAGTGAAGAAGAAAATGGATACTTCCGAGATGAATATAATGAAGAGGAGGTGGTGATTTTGACGGTTGGCTCTTCAGTTTGGAGAAACATTGGGAAGTATTCAGGGCATGTTTACTTTACTTGGAATAGGAGGGAATGATTACGAGGTAAATTTAGTCATGTGTTTACTAACACATAGGAATTGGAATGATTCCGGATAAAAATATTTTTGCGTTTACTAATACATGAAGGAATCAGAATGAGTGTAGGTCTCATCTATTTATAAGGAATCGATTCCTGAATATTCAGGAATTTGATTCCCAAGGGGAGAGATGGGTTTAGGAATCAACTCTTCCGGAATCAATACCGATTCCTTTCTTCTCTCATTCCAGTTGTCTCCGATTCATGATTATTTCAATTCCAAGTAAGTAAACATGCCATCAGTCTATTTTGGGAGTACAGAATATGGGTCTCCTTTTAATGGCTTTCTTCACTGGGTTTGGAGACCCAATAATTTGGTATGGGGATTTGATGTAGAAAGGGAGCTTTTCCAACAGTTTCCACCACTCCCATTGACATCTGAGGATACTATTCTTCTTGACGGTAGTGATTCGAGACTCGCAGCGTTGAGAGCTTCGATCTGCCTTATAGTTACTAGGGGCCAAAACGTCACTGTTTGGGTGATGAAGGATCATGGTGTTAAGGGGTCTTGGATTAAGGAGTTTGAAATTCTGAATGAGTCTTTCGATCGATATATTCCTCAGGTACTGAAATTTACAGAGGGGCAGGTCTTGTTCTTACGTGACTGTCAATTGGTAACTCATAGTCCTGGAAAAAAGTGCTTTTCCATGGTTGAGGTTGATGGGATACCAAAAAAGGTTTATAGAGGATATGTCCATATTCCAAGCTTTATTTCGCTTGCGGATATCAGGGGTTAAAGCTCCAAGGTACTATATGTAATAGCTGGTTAAGTAGCTGGCCTTCATCCTATGTTCAATTTCAAAATTTTGAAGTCTTTTCTTACTCATAGCATGCTTTTCTTGTGCACAACTGCACAAGTTATGTTTACATTTCACAATACATAGCACATTCCACCAAGCTTCAAGAAAAAGCGCTGTTTAATATTTTTAGGCATGGCTGAAAAAGACTCATCTGTGATCTGGATAAGGCTAATACGGTTCTATTTTGTTTCTCTGCATTGTTCATATTGTTCTAAGATCATTCAAAAAGGGGCATCGTAAATTAAATGCTTAGCAATGATATTGTCTCCACTTGAAACCTGGTTATTTCTGGATGTTCTATTCCATTCATAATTGTTTTTGTTTGCGTTTATGGTTAACTAAGAAATTTGAAGTTGTAGGGTGAACTTGATGGTTGATCCAGTGTAAATATTGTCTATGCTTACTATCTTGATGTAAACCTAATACTAGTTACACCTAGTGGATATTTTTATGTTTTCCAAACGACATTATTAATGGCTGTTAGTGTTGTTACAGACGCCTAGCACATAGTCCAGATTGTGTACATCAAGTATATTATATGGAGACGTAATGTTAAGTAGTTGGTGGTGAAATTCCTTTCACAATGCTAGACTTCAGACTGATGCTGCTCTTTCTCTGCCTCTCAACTCCAACAGCTTTCTCATGTATGAAATTTGACAGATTGGAAACTAGGGTTAAATTTATTCTGGACTTTGGTTTTTCAACTTTTAGGATGTCCCCTTTGTTTCCTAAAACCTGCTTTCTTGTATAAACTTTTATTTCAAGTAGCTGATCGGAAATTTTCTTTATGGTTGTTAAACTTGATGCATTTTCATTTCAGTTAATTGGATTCATTACCTATACTAGCTGCTATGGTTGAAGATACTTCATTCTACTCAGGAATTTCACTAGAAAACCTCAATTGTGCTCTGTATCTTTTTGAGTTTTTTGATGCAAGAAAACTACCAAATCCTACAATATAACATCAAAAAATTTTACTAGCTAGATTTATCTCTCCTCGTATTAATAAATGATGACATTCTCAACTGGAGCTAGATGTACGAAAGAGGTTCCATAAAAACCTTGTTAATGAACATAATGGGCCCTCTCTGCTCATGGCCTTTGGGCTTTTATGTTGAGGACGAGCCCAACTGTCGATAGGAGACCTACTAGATGGTTATGTCGTCTAGTGCCGCTGCAATCATACTTTGGGACATTTGTTCGCGGAAGTCTGTTTGAAAATCAAGTGCAGCACGTTGCCGAAACTTGAACAGGAGGTGATAATAGTTAACATCTCCATTCAATGCCAAAGAAAATGAACTTGGAGCAAGGATCTTTGCTGACCTGTGACGGTATATTTTCAGCATCAGGAATTCTAAACGTTTTTGCTAATGTGTTTCAGTCTTTGTGAAAAGTGTATATCCATTTTGATTGGTGAGTCCCTAACGTCTTGGGCCTTAGTAATGCCCTAGCATTGCCATTATTGATTATACATCCAGACATTGCTTATGTCAGTAAACATGGTAATACCATACATGCTGTCATAATGGATTATTTATGATTATTTCTCATACAAGAACTGGAAGTTATGCTCCATTATTTTCACTACCAAATGTTGGGTAGCTGAAGAGAAATTATGGGGAGACTCAAATCCATATATCAGACGTGCAGTCACCACCAGGATATCTCATTTCATGGGCAAGCGAAGGACCATCAGGTTCGGCTCCAAAGTCGACGAAAAACTTTGTGTTTAATGCAAGACCACCTTTCTCAGTATCAACATCAAGCTGTAACATGTGGGATCCTTTCTCCAGAAGGTCAGGGTAGAACTGGCGATCCCATGTACTGAAAAGCGAGTTGGTGACATAAAGCCGCTTCCCATCTAAACTCAACTGGATCATTTGTGGTCCACCTCTCAATTTTTTCCCCTGAATATGGAAATACAAAATCATCATCAATCAGACTGTTTTCCAATAGAATAATAATGGATTCACAACCAAGTTCCTTTAGCATGTAATACATATGGTGAGAAATTGAACCATCATTGCCATCTAATCATTTGTTCACCAAATTTTTAGTATGGGACTGCGTCTAAAAGAACTCTGACATGCAAGTTACTAGTGAGGCTAATACCTCTGGTGATTTAAATGGTGAATTTAAAATTAAGATCCCAACACTTATTGCCACGCTTAATTCAGCTCAACAAACTTCTGAATCCTGGCAATAAGTCAGTAGTGTGGAATATAATTGACACAGAAAGTTATCGTATGATCATACATACCTGGATCTCCGGAACATCAAACTGCTTTGTTGTACCATCTTCAGCCTCAACCACAACTGGGCTTCCCTTTTGGATAAGCCCTCCAACCCATACTTGGCCAGTCAGTTTAGGATTTTTAGGGTCCTCAATATTATATTGTCTTACGTCTCCATGAAGCCAGTTGACAAAGTACAGAAAACGATCATCAAGTGAGATCAAAAAATCAGTTATGAGCCCAGGCATCTGTGGAAGAATCCAGTTCCGCACCTTCAATGGTTCTACCGATATTGCAACCTGGAAAAGTCCCAATTAGGATTTATTAGTGTATATCATTTCTATTATTTTAGTGACAGAAAAATAAGACCAAGATAAAGACAGAAGTGTGGCATTATATGCATGCACAATTGCATCAAGACTCTGCATACCTCATGGCTCCATGAACCATCCTCTGTCTTGAAGAATCGCACCATGTTACTTGTCAAGGCACACCCAACAAACCCAGTGTCCTTAGAGGGATCATGCAGGAACCTTATCTGGAAAGGGTGAGAATGAGTTATAAACTTGAATAATAGATCCAAACTACAAAGACTCATAATCACACACTAAGAAAATAACAGATACTGTAAGAATTAATGACTGATGATCAGTTTTATACTACTCACCTCCAAGGGTAAGAGCCCTGTATTGCCAAGATCCAAAGTCTGTTTCAATTCACCCTCAGGCCAGCTGTAGACATGAAGATGCCTCCCATAGAGACCATCAGAGACATGCTGAAGGTTGAAACCTTTGGTGAAAGCAGCAGGGGCACCCCAAGATGTGCTTATCATCGTCTTGTGCCGTGGTTGGTACCAGAAATCATAGCCAAAAAGCGGACTATGCCCTGGTTTCTCCCACCTGATAAATGATAGAATAGCTAGAAGTTAGATACTTAGATGTAATCAAACTTATTTTGGATGTCTTTGGTCTACCATGCAAGTGAACAATGAGTAATCATATATCTTACATGTTGGTGCTAGTTTATTGTAAAAGATATTTGCAAACCACATGTATATATTTGTATGTGCATCTCAAATCCAAACGACTACCAGATGATTGGAAACATTGCCATATAGACTCTCTAGGAGTGATCATATCTCAAGTAACATGTTGGTCTTAGTTTATTTGTATTACATATGCATATACATAGTGATTTTTGTGCGTCTTAAATCGAAACTATGCAGAGGAACAGAGAGCATTACCTTCCCTTGACATTAAACTCTGAGTCAAGGAGAAGAAATCCATTTCCTGCAGCATTTCCATCTTTATCCCCTAGGCAAGAAATCAATAAATCACCAGATGCAAGGCAGTGAGATGTATGTGGGTATGCCAACCCAGTCTTCTGTACAATGTCTTCAGGGTCAACAACTTTATGCAGAGATGGAGCCTTCGGATCTGTTTTTGTGTCGATCACATATATGCGACCTGAGCTGAAAGATAAGAAACCCTTAATAAGATATATATCATACAGTTGAATCCTTCTATTGAATGAACAGTAAATTTTTCCTAAACCCAATGCATAGGACATGATTGAAAAAAAATAAATAAATATAAATATATATATATATATATATATTGTTGACTTCACTTGGCATCTAATGGAGAGAAGTTGCTATGTAATGTGTAATTTATAAATTTAAAACCATGCAGACTTGTAGAAGACACTAGTTGTGGGGAAAACATCTGTAACAATGAGAATGTCAACACTATTATAAAATGTTCCAGCAGATCCCGGAATTGGTGTCTTTGTAAAAGGACACTTAACTTAATTCTTGGACAACAGATTGACAATCTATATAGGAGCACGAATTTCATTACTTGATAGTCTTTAACATGATCCACAAATAGAGACAACAAATTAATCTTTTCTGTACCGTGAGATGACAAACGGATCAAAGCTAGCAGAAGACAATATGTTGAACTGAGCAGCTTCCACTGCTCATCTTACATGATATGCAAATTATTGTCCTCCTTTTTCGCCAAGGTTTCACACTATTGACACGCATTGATTTTAGCTTTTATTCTCGAAATTCTCAGAATCAGAGAATATGAGATTGATTTTGAAATACTAAAATTTACAAGCCTTGAAAAGTTGGTGCGTGTGGAGTCTTATTTTTCCTTTTTTCTTCTTCTTTTCCCTAAACTCATTTAGGTTAGCTGCCTGAACAATTGCTTCAATCAATTCAATTTATAACAAATGACTTCTTATCAAATTAAGGGTAGCATAAAATTTAGTGTCTTACATCAATGCAGGAAGGACAAGGAAGCGCCGCTGCGCAGATGGATCTCCATGGCAAGAGCTGCATGAGTTCCACCCAGAGTGATGCAGTTCATCGCCTAAATTCGGCACAGGCAGCCTGTGGATAACTTTCGAATAAGTAGGAGAATTTGGATCCACGTCCACTGTGGCCAGGTAATCAGGCTTCTGAATCCCCGTTCCTGCAACAATCATATTTCAAAGGATCAATTTAGCATCAAACACACAATTTCCATAAGCAATATTATTCAAAGAGAGAACAAATAAAAGGGATCAAAACAAAACAAAAACACAACAAGGGTTCTCTTGGATAGACCAAAGCCGCTCTTCTCTTCACAGTCAAATACCCAAAAAGGCAATTGAAGTCAATCACCTTGAACAAAAAGGTCAAATCTTTAGTGTATCTAGCCAATAATTCAAGATGGGTTATCTCTGCCCCCTTCTAATCTGGGTTTAATTCATCCAAACAACTAAAAATCAAAGAGAAAATCAAAAGCGGAACTGGGTACCTACCAGAGTAAACAGCAGTAACATAGAGGATTTGCTCTCTGGGACCAGACATGGCCTGGAGAGGAGTGGCGTAACCCGGCCCAGTCTTGCAGCATGATGCTGCTGCGTCGCCATTGCTCTGCCTCTTCCCTTCTACTACCGCACCGTGCTGCACCAAACTCACATCCGTAGCCATCTCTCTCTCTCTCTCTCTCTCTCTCTCTGTGAAGTGAAAGAAGGTGAAGATAGTTTGAGGATGGGCTTTCCCTCACATGACTCACGTAGAGTTATATATGAACAGAAGCACACAGAAAACTGCGAGATTGACGTGGCAGATCCTGCAAATCGTTTTTGTTTTGTATCGGGTCCACTTTTTGTCTGTTATCAGAGTTTTGTATCGGGTCCACTTTTTGTCTGCTATCAGAATTTACTATAGTGTCCGGGGGGGATATATTTGGAGTTTCGCTTTCCACGTTTGGAAAATAAGAACCTGATCTGACGGTGAATGATCCGCCACGTGTCAACAGATAACTGTGGGTTGCTGCTGATTAGTATGTGAGGCGATGGTATTTGTGTTACCTAGAGAAGGAAAGGGAACAGATATCGCATTCGCTGAGGTCACAAGATGGTGACTTTGGTTAGGACCGTGACTATAGGTTTTAGAGGGAGAAGGAATTTAGAACACCAACGTGTGCGTTACGTGTATCATTAGAATGGATATGTACTTTTTTATTATCAAAAAAGAAAAAATTAACTAAGAATTTTTTTATTTTTTGAACTCAATATAATTTCATTGAACTAGCGATAAATATCATTTAAGAGGGCATCCCTTAGAAAGTCAGAAGCATACAAAAACTAAAAATGAGACAAATCTAAATTCTGAATTTAGAACTATCTGACTTCAAATTAGTTACACTACCGGTGCATAAAAAGAACGAAGACTATTACTTAGAATGAAGACTATTATTAATTTAAATGAAATTGCCCGAGCATTTGGGTAAGATGCTTGGGTTTTGGTTTTACACTCCACAGGGATTTTTTTGGGTTTCTAGTAATTGTCATGTTGGAATCTTGACCGAATTGTGTGAAGGAGATGGGGTCGTTCTAGGAAGATATGATTGGAGTACAAGGCTTGGGATAGGCTCAGAGGAAATGGAGGAACAGTGTGTGCCATTTAGTATCAGTTTATGGATTTTATATAAAGTTTGGATCTCAATAGTCCATGATATGACAGATCTCTTTATGGGTTTTCCAACTTTTGCGTGATTGTCCATCTATTTTCCCTTTGTTTAACAAAAGAAAAAGGTATGGGATACATATGCTTGCTAGTTGCTACATCAAGGAGGGAGAAAATGATGGCATCATCCGGCTACTATTCTTGTAGGTATTTCAATTTGCCTTCACCATATGTTATTCTCGTATTTCCATTACAATAAGTAAGAACTGAAAAATCGATAATATCTCTGAAAATATTTTCGTTTTTTAGAATCTCGATATATCTTTGAATTACTAAGATAATATCATGAGAAGTTTTCGAAATTTCTTGATATTTCCAAAAATATTTGAAATTTTCGCGAAATTCCTAATATTCTCTCGAAATTTCAAGATTATCATCACCTCTTGCGATATATGGGTTGGTCAAAAAGTATTTTAACCAAAATTGAAGCCAAATTTTGATGAGGTTGGGGTTCAAACCTGATACCTCGTGAGAATTAGCTCTTATCTTTATCCAGGCCGACTAAACTGAATAACATTTAAAGAGGAAAACTTTAAAAAATTATAGGGTCATGTATAACTCTTCGAGTCTTTTCCCTCCATGCTTATAAATCTTCTGATTATCTAATTTGCTAACTAGTAAACATTTGGCTCTATTAAAAATAAAAAACAACTTTTCTATGGACCATTTTCTACTTCTTTTTCTGTGTGTTTGAAGATCAATGTTTATTTTAACATATCTATTTAATTGTAAAATATTATTATAATTAATAATTAATTCTCCTAATCTCCTATTTAAGTCATTTTTGAGATTTTTCATGTAGAATTTCATATCTTTGTCATGTCAGTGTATCTTATTAATATCTAAACTACTACAATCATTATACAATTAAGCTTATCAAACGATTTTTTTGAAATACTATAGATAACTGATCATGTAAACATTTCATGAAAATTCATTAATGATTTCCATGTTACTTTCTACATTTCCATCATTTTTTTTTTCAAAAATTTACTTTGATTGAAATTTTCTCGATATTTCCATCAAAATTTCTAATTTTTGGAATATCGATATTTCCTAGATATTCGATATTTTGGTCCTTGACACTTGAGAGGAAGAGAAGAGAAAGAACCAAAACAAAGAAAAAACAAGAAAAGCCAGGGAAGTGAAAAATCATATTGACAATAATAGCTAACTATATAGTGGAAGTAAATAACGGTTGCACTGACTAGTTAAGCTTCAGACACAAGCATACGGGAGAAAGCAAGGTGAGGTATACTCTTCGGCTTCTTGCCTTCTCCATAAAGATGCATTAGTTTGGGCACGATTGTCATGATAAGCAACTGTCACCAGATTCAGTCTCACAGTTACTGCACATAGATGAGTATCACAGTCTGGGCCTTCATATTGTCTTCCAGCTGTGTCCTGAGATTTGCAGAAAAAATAACCATGAAATAAAATTAAAATCTACATAGATAGATAGATAGATTAGTTCGATGTGCTTTCCATGTTAAACAAAGAGCACTCCATACCTCTTTTACCCAAAATGTACAATTTACAGTCCAACAGTTTCACGCAATGCTTATACACAAAGTTCCTTACAAGTAAATCAAAATGACTCACAGAGAAGTCCATGAAAATATGCTAGATTTGAGATGAAAATATATATTTGACACCTATGCGATAACAAGATCAAGCTGACTCCAATTCAGTTAACAGAAGCACATTAGATTAAACTGATAATGTCTTGCAACGCCAGGTCTAGATGGCCAGTAAACTTTTCCCCTCATACAGTAGCACCAGCTCGTGCCTTCAGCTTCTAACGATATACAGTTGGAAATCAACGTAGCTAAATGCATAAACCATTTTATTCATTACCAGATTCTGTTACAAGGACTAGGTAGACTAAACAACATTCCAAAATCTGGTTATAAATCATCAGTTTTTGCTTTCAAGCAAATGCAGGACGAAAGTATATGATAAGGATAGACAATGTACCAAAACATAAGGTCCTTAGACGAAGATATAATGAATTCAGAAGGAAGATCAAGAGAATCCAATCCTGAATAACCTCCCATGATTTTGGGGATCTTCCGTTGCGGATAGTTGAAACTGCTAAAGTTCTCTTCTTTAATGGGATATACCAAATTAGGATAAAGATGCATTTCCACCAGTGCTTCTTAGATAGAATTAGTACCATTTTAAAACTTTCTTGTTTTTCAAACTAGAAGTCCAGAATAACAATTAAAAGGGTAACCAGAAACTACAGCTATAATGAATGAGAAGCAATATTCATTGATGCAAATAGGAATCAATGTGCTATATGGTCAGCAATAACAAGGGGCAACTTTACTTGGTGTGTTTATAAAACACAAATTGAATTTGGTCACAAGGTGGTACTGCAAGTAAGGTGGGAAATTGACCTTCAATTTGGATGGGGAAATTGCGCCATGAGAGACATTATATTCCTCTCATATTGGAAGAACCATTGTGCAACCATAGCATTGAAAAAGACGACATAATTGGTCAAGCAAAAGAGTATTAGCTGGGCTTAATGGCCATAATCAATAGGAACTAGTGTTCGAATCTGTTAGTTATATGAACCTAAAGAAAGTAGATAGAACTCAAAATTAGCAAGCCTAAAAGCAATGTCAGACAAAATTAGAGATAAAACTCAAATGAACAGAAACCTAACTCAGGCTATAAAGAACCTGAGCAAAAGGAAAAAGCAGATCCGATGTCTGGAGTAGGGAGCTTCAGAAGAGTTCCAATCCACAGATATTGTGTTACCAAAAGTCATTGCATGAACATTCTCCCTTACTAAAATGGTGGTATCTAGTGGCATCTCTAACAATGATGTCCCTCTTCACAATACTGCTTATGAATTTCAATACCGTGTGACAATCTCCGCAAACACGAAGATTTTTCACTATCCGGATAGGTGTCCCTGGAACAGCCTTCAGAAGCCCATAAGCCAATGCCAACCTTTCACTATGCCAAAACAGCTGCTTTTCTTTCTCTTGCTGCTCCATGTCATGTAAAACATAGCTACTGTCGGGAACATAGCCTCTTTTCCTCATCTCTACATCCAACTCTTTAAGCAAATCGAATATCTCATCCTTCATAGGATGAGATGTCTCCCCAGCATAAAACACTTGGCTTTCCTTTCCAATGTCGATGGAACTGTAACCTGGATTCTTCTTTACCTCTCTCGTTGTCATCAACTTTCTCACTTTTGCTACGTTTTCCCACATACCAGCACCAGCGTAGACATTAGATAACAGTATATAACTTGAAGGATCTTCTGGGTTTAAGCTTAAAAGATGATCAGCAACCCTGATACCCATTTGGGTATCTCCATGCTGCTTGCAAGCACTTAGTAAAGCTGCCCAAGTGGGTTCATCAGGCTCAAACGGCATTGAATTAATAACATTCAAAGCTTCACTAAGATGCCCAGAGCGACTAAGAAGATCCAAGAAACATGTATAGTGCTGCAGACAGGGACGAATTCCATAATCTTCAATCATGGATCTGAAAATGGCACGTCCTTTGCTAACAAAACCAACATGGCTACAAGCATAAATCAGTCCAACAAATGTAACTTCATTAGGCCTAATTCCAGCTCCAACCATGCCATCATATAAAGTCAATGCTTCCTCAGCTCGGCCGTGCTGAGCCGCCCCAACAATTATGGAAGTCCAAGAAACTACGTCCTTTCGCTGCATTCCACTGAAAATATCCTTAGCAGCTAAAATATCACTACATTTTGCATACATATCCACCAATGCATTACTAATAAACAAGCATGACCCATACCCAAGACCAATAACCAGGCCATGAACCTGCTTTCCAAGCTCCAAGACTGCCAAATTAGCACAAGCTCCAACAGTGCTCGAAAGAACCAATGGATCCACTATATCAACCCTTTCTCTTCTCATTTCAATAAACAAGTACAGTGCATCAACACCATTTCCACTTTGCACCAATCCGGATATCAAAGCAGTCCACGAAAACAAACTCCTAACTGGTAGCTTCTCAAACATCTCCAAAGCATCTGATTTCCTTCCACTTCTAGCATACCCGGAAATCATTGCAGTCCAAGAAACCACACTCCTCTTCGAAATCGAATCAAAAACCGCACGAGCATTACCCGGCAATCCACATTTCGCATACATATCAACCAGAGAAGACTTAACAACATCATCCTCACAAAACTGCGATACCATAAAGCGTGCATGCACTTGCTTGCCTTGCCTAATAGCTCCCAAGCTAGAGCAAGCCTTGACAACACTAGCAAAAACAAAATGGTCCGGCAGCAAAGAGTCCGACTCGTACATAATGCGGAACAAGGAGAGAGTCCGGTGGGGAAGGCTGGCTTGGTTGTGTGCGGTGAGAAGTGAAGCCCATGAGACATGGTCTCTGTGAAGCATTTCGTCGAACAGATGGAGTGCGTCTCCGACGAGACCGCATTTGCCGTAGACGTCTAAGAGGGTGTTGGGTAAGGGCGGGCAGAGATGTAGAGCTGCTTTGATGATTTGGGCGTGGAGTTTTTTGGCGGTGGAAGGTGACTGGCTTCTTGCACAGAGCTTCAGCTGGTGTAGATAGTGAGACACTGGCATTCATCCGCTTGTTCTATAACACCCAAACAAAAACAACTTGGCGAGTTAGCTCAAACGGCTATTAGAGACATTGCTAATACTAGTCAGACAACGCAGATCATTCATGACAATTTCCATAATCTGTGGAGGAACTGTTATCAAATTTGAGAAATATATATATATATATATTTCTCACTTAATTTGGCAAAATTAGTTTGAGTATCTTTATGCTAAAAAAAACAATGATTCAGTGAACACTATTCTTTTAAAATTTAAATGTGTGACCAATGACGCCACTAAGACCATCTCCAACGGAGTGGTCATTTGCCGGGTGGACAATAAAACGGTAACAAATGACTGATGACATCATTTCCAACCCACAAGTCAAATCCACGTTGATAAAAATTCTGAATTTTTTTGTTAAATTTGACCGACCAAACTCAACACGTCTTTTCTTTTTTATCATTATCTCTCTCTCTCTCTCTCTCTCCCTCTCCCCCTCCCCCCCCCCAAAACCCAGAACTCAAATCTAGAAAAACCGAGCTAAAAACCTCCCACTCAATTGAGATCAAGCACAATGTACTAAACCCAAGTCTCAATTCCCACAAAACAAAATCCCTCATATATGTGGAATAGTCATAGCATGTGTTGATCTGGCTTTTGCCTTTAGATGAACATAATAGATGATTATGAGTCTACGATGAGTGAAGAACTTGAAGATCTCCAATTCCAACTCCAGCCCCCAAATCTAAATTATTAAACAATAAATAAGCAGACAATCCATAAAGTTTAAATAAAGTCATTGATTGTAAGAAAGTGGATCTACCTGCCATTGAGAATGTGTTACTCTTCCAAGCTAATAATCTCTTTTGCACTTTCTAAATGAAACCATAATAAGTCTTTTTATTCAATTCACTCTTGAGTGGATTAGGGGCACCGGAGGTGTGTCAACTTTCACTAAAAAGAAGGTGCAGCCGGGTTACGAAGAAAAGGATTTCGCAACAGATCCACAATTTCAACAACATCCTCTTCCTAATTTCTTGGTTTTCCAAGAACAACAAGAAAAACAAAGAAGAACAAGATTGAAGACAACTGAACCACGAACAAGAAGAGAAATAAAAAGAGAAGAACTGTTTTTTTTGTTATAAAATATTCTAAAAAATATTAAAATAATGTTCCAAATTTAACATATCCATTGGAGGGGAAATTTGTCAAAAATAACAGTCGGCACATCAGCCTTCCAATTTGAATTTTACACAAGCATTTTGAATACTCCATTGGGGATGCTCTAAGAGCAACTCCTATTTGAGACCCAAATGAGACTTGGGCTCTCCAACAATCCATTTTAAGGGGGTTTTTTTCATAGGTAGGGTCTGAACTTCTTCAGACCGGACATAATGGTACCTGGACTTTCAAAGTGATCAAATAGGTACCTGAACTTCTAAAACCACATCAATAAGGTGTTTCTGTCTATGTTTCGTTATCTCTCTGTTAAGTGCAGGGGAAAATCAAAAATTTCACTCAAATTACTGCTAAAATGACTATCATAACCTCATCTGACGTGGATAAACACATTTCCATAATTCTATCTTATTTTCCCCCAACACTATTTATGTGAAACTTTCCATCATATTTTACCTCCAATTATTGTCTCCCGATAAATAATAACAATATCTAACATTCCAGCATCATGTTTTTTTTAATAATCTTTATTGTTCTTCAAAAATTAGCCCATAATTGTAATTAATTTTTACAAAGTAAATTTAAGAAACAAAAAAAGAAGTGATTATACAACAAAATATTCTGAAAAAAATGAAGCATAACGACCCTAATAACCAAGCATGCATATTAACTGACAATAAAATAATAAAATTACAAAAATTACGGTAATTCAACCAAGTCATTATCTCAACACTAATAGACATACCAAATTCTTATATATAAAAACAGTATTATAATAAAGATTAATAAATACTTCGATGTATAATCAAATTTTTTTTGTTCCTTAATTTTACATAGTAAAAATTAATTGCAATAATTTTTTAAGATCAATAAAAGTTATTAAAAAACATGATGCTGGAATAATTACCATTATTATTTATCGGGAAACAATAATTGGAGGTAAAATATGATGGAAAGTTTTAGATGAATAGTGTTTATGACAGTCATTTTAGTGGTCAATTTGAGTAAAATGTCTGATTTACCCCTGCACTTAACTGATGGATAACGGAATATAGACGGAAGCATCTTATTGATGTGGTTTTAGAAGTTCAGGTACCTATTTGATCACTTTGAAAGTCCAGGTACCATTCCGTCTGGTTCGATAAAGTTCAGACCCCACCTATGATAAAAATCCATTTTAAGATGAGTTGGTCTCAAAAATATAGGACTTGGACTCAAATTAAGTCTCAAATTGTGACTTTTCCTGAATTAGGACTGGACTACATTGGGTCGAGGCCACACATTGGGCTGGGTTAGCCCAACACCAAACATAATGCGCCAGGGAGAATTGTGTCGGTAACTCGCTGGCATTAGAGGCTTAGTACAAGGCACGCGCACGTACTGTGCTGAAGAGAGAAAATGACTCTAACTAGGGGGTCTCGCTTGATGTCTGGAAACAGTGGCTGTCGGTTATGACTGTTGTGGCATTACAACAATCCTTTATTGGACGGCTACTATTCTTTCAGTTCGAAAATCGATGGTGGAGATATTTTCTTTAGTTCCAATGAATATAATTTGAATCTTACCGACCAGATTTTTTATCCAAAAAATGATCAACTGCTTCTATTAAATCAATGCTTATTAATTTCAATTTTATCCAAAAATAAATAAATAAAAAACCACAAAATTGAAGAAAATAAATCTGCTCGTTGGAACATTAAATTTTAGGAAATTGTATAAAAACTAACCTCTTCTTTCCATATTCTTCATACCAAACATTCCCCATCACCTTCAAAATTATTCATTTATTCACCCATCTTGTTCTTAAATTTTTTTTTCTTTCGAAAAAAGTGGGTCCAATAAAGGATTCTTGGAGGCAAAATAAAAAAGTTGTTCTTTGCCAAGCTTGTATCACCGTTGGTGGTGATGGTTGCAACGGAAAAAATCAAAAGTCAAATTTATTATGGGTGCGTGTTTCAGAAGAGTACAATGCGCACAAACCGGCTAGTTGCATAACTAGGACATCTTCAAGTTGTAAGACTCATTGGAAAAAAATAAGTCCAGCATGTATGAAGTAGTGCAAAACTCTTAAGAAGGTGTAACTTATAAGTCATTGAATAACGGCGAACATCTAATGACGTATTAAACAACGACAATTATCCAATGATTGTCGCTTTTCTCTTGTTGCCTATATCTGTACACATGGCCAAAATATCTTTTCAATAATTTCATTGTTTGTCATACTAGTAAAATGTTACTTATTACTTGTGAAAATATGAAGGTTAATGATTTTGATTACATTTTAGTTGTTTTTGATAAGTTTAGTGACCCTAAAAATTGACATTTTGTTTGGACCAAAATTTGAAAAACGTTTCTTCATAAAAGTTGTAGAGGACGTTAAACTGAGAGCGTGCATATTTGGTTCATAAAAATCAGAGCTCGTATGCAAAAGTTATAAGCAAAATAAGAAAGTTACTGTAGATGGTAAGTAGTATAAATTCAATTTTTTTGACTATGGCCGGGTTAATTTTTCCTTTCCTTTCTCTCTCCTCCCTCCCGCCCGGTTTCTCTCTCTCTCTCTCTCTCTCTCTCTCGGCCTCCCTCTGCAACTCTCTCCTCCGGCCACCTGGAGACGTGCAGCCGTCATCCCTGCACTCCTCTCCTCCTACCTAGCCTCCCCAACGTCGCCAACCACTACTAAACGGCTAGAATCCAGCGGTAAAAGCCGTCAAACTTCAAGGAGTCAAAACCGGTCAACGACTCGTTCTCACGATTCCGGCCACCAAAAATGCTCAGACCAAATCCTTTAGGAGCACAGTGAGACGATGAACATCCTCCCCAAATAAAGGAGCGCAGTGAGATGATGAACATCCTCCCCAAATATCAGGCCAAGTAGTAGAGTGTGGAGGAAGAACCGACGAGTTGAAGTTTTGAGTTACTTGTCACGCCCCAAATTTTAGAATAACAATTCCAAATCCGGAACATGAAAATACTACAACTCAAAATAATCAACCTGAAAATTTTCTTTCCTTAACATACTCACCACACGAAATAAAATCAAACCGAATTTAGTCTCGGTTAATTATTACAACTCAAATCCAAAATGTAATGTAAAGCTCTAAATGAGCATACACACACACCTCACAACGAAATAAATAACTAAACTGCAGTAACACCTAAGCAGCTCGGTCACCTCCCTGGTTATCCTGACCTGCAGGAATATCCGCTACACCATTGTATAGTGTACCGGGATTGCAACAACACAAAACCCGGTAAGCTTATGAAAGCTTGTATGAGTAAAAGAAGGAACTGTTACTTAATTTAATCTCATTTATTCCCACACACCGCAACACTCAATAATTTCCACATAAGCAGATAATGACAAACTCAATCAATACCAATTCAAATTTATCAAGACAACCCAACTCACAACTTTCTCCACCACTCTCATCATCGTATTTATAAAAATACGGCACTTGACAGACTAGAGCTCTAACTGAATCGTAGCCCGTCACTTGACCTAGGTTATGGCATCCGACATATTTATCAATTATTGTATTTCATCAATATGTATACCTATATACATATTTAGAACGTCCAATAATTCTACATACTCAATCAATCGTATCCCATCATCCACACTAGGATTAGAGCGTCCGATTACCCACACCGGTCATTATGTTAACCCTAAACCCATAAATGAACCCAACATATAACATCACATACTGAAATCAACCCAACCAAGATACATCATATTATTATGGAATTACACAATCGTAATATAATCAACTCAATCATATCATAAATCAAACAATCCACTCATCAATATATATTTTCCACGTAAATATATATATACGTAATCATCCACTCAGGGATGACCACTAATACCATCTATAGTTCACACAAGAAAATTATGAAATTCATTTGTATAGTTAAAATTTATTTTACTTACCTATGGACCGTGGTGATTCAAGTCCATGAAATTTTAAAACAAATATTTAATCCGCAAATATTTTTCACACAATTACCAAAAATAAATAAATTAAAATGCTCGGTTCGTAATATGAACCACGTGAGTTTTACTCACCTCGAAACTCCTGCTGCGTCTTCAATATATATATAACTCACAATAATCCCAAAGCTCGTCAACTGAAGCCGTCAAGTACCTAATCAAGTACGGTCTTTACTTAGCAACGAAGCACGAAATAAACCTAAATGATGATCCAACGGTCGGATTTCTAAAATAAAGATAATCCAAAGGTCGGATTGAATTTAAATCATAATCCAACGGTTAGATCCTCACGGATTGCCCATGAAAACATCCTATCAAAATTATACGAAAATCCGATGAACGGATCTTCGTTAATCGCCTTTCGAATCACTATTTTATAATTATACAAAGATCCAAAAGTCGGATCTTCGCCCGTGACCACACAAAGTCATCGGGACAGTCATATAAACATCATATTAAAATTTGAAGTAAAACCGATGGTCTGATCTTCGTAAATCTCAAACCGAAGGTAAATTGTAAAACCGTAAATAGTAACGTCAAAACAGAAATTGACTATTTATCAACTTTTTCTAACATGACCAAGTTATATCTCAAAACGCTCGTATGGATGCATAGATCATCGTCCAGATAATAAAACTCAAAATTCGGTCCGATGCGCCGCCACACGCGGCGGTCAGACGGTGGTCAACTCGGCGGTCAACGCCGGTCAACCATCTCCGATGCAAAAGTCGTCAACTACAAACTTCTTCAAAATGAAATTTTGAACAACTTTAATACCTGACTTTTTCGGAGATGAGGTCTGGATCGTCCTAGATCGGGCTTTGAAGTTGGATTAATCTCGGCCCTCTGATCAGTCTCCAGATCGAATCAGGGACGTTGAAATCTTCAACTCTTGATCTACCACTCTACACTCAAAATCGTGATGCAAGCCATATATGGGGATGATCAGAAGGAAGAGCACGTCACGAAAATGGGGACGATCGGCCCGTGCACCGCCGGAAAAATGGTTTTCCGGCCGGGTCGGGTTTGCGCTTCGGATAGAAGCTTCGATCCAGGCCTAGGAGCGGCGGCTGGGAGTGGCAACGGCGGGGATCGACCGGACGTGAGGCGGCGAAGCTGATGGGGGCCGGGTCCGGCGGCGGCGCGGCCGGGAGGACCGACTTCCAGTCGAGTCGGGTCACCGCGTCCGGAGGCACAGTGACCAGGCCGAGAGAGAGAGACGGGGGACTGATGTGCAAAAATGGGATTTTTTCGTCCTTCACAACAAACTCAGATTTTTCCACTATTTATAGAAAAATTTCGATTTTCAAATATTTATAACTTATTCATACGAACTCCGAATAATACGTTCCACATATGCACGGACTCGTATCGACGAGCTCTACAACTTTCATGAAGGAAGTTTTCCCAAATTTTGAACGTATAAAAAGTCGATTTTCACGACCCCTAAATAACGTTCGTTTTCGAAAATAAAATCATTCGGAACCAATTTTCTCAACCCACGACAATCTAAATAATCCCAAATATCACAATTCAATTAATATAACAATTATTGAATTACATAAATTCATTGTATGAAAATCTGGGTCTTCACAGTCTACCCTCCTTAAAAGAATTTCGTCCCGAAATTCAAGTATGTTCGTCCACAAAAAGCTGAGGATATCTCTTCCTCATGTCAGACTCAAATTCCCATGATGCATCACCCTCATCATGATGACTCCACAACACCTTCACAAGATCGACCTCTTTCCTACGAAGTTTCTTTGTAGACCTATCCAAGATACGAACAGGTTCAACTACAAACGTCACATCCGGGTTCACTTCGATCGTACCGTGGTCAATCACGTGAGACTCGTCTCGAACATACTTCCTGAGCAGAGACACATGGAAGACGTTGTGCACACCCGACATGCTAACAGGTAAAGCAAGACGATATGCCAAGTTACCAACCCTTTCTAGAATCTCAAAGGGTCCCACATACCTCGGTGCAAGTTTCCCCTTCTTGTCAAATCTCACCACACCTTTCATAGGTGAGACTTTCAAGAACACATGATCACCTGTCTCAAACTCCAACGGTCTCCTCTTCAAGTCGGCATAACTCTTCTGTCTACTCTGAGCGGTTCTGATTCTGTCCCGAATAGTAGTGACCTTCTCTGTAGTCTCCTGTACAATCTCAGGTCCGATGAGCCCTTTATCCCCTGCTTCTGCCCAACAGATAGGAGTCCTACATGGCCTACCATAAAGAGCCTCATATGGAGCCATACCGATACTAGAGTGATAGCTGTTGTTGTAGGCAAACTCTACCAATGGCAGATGATCTGCCCAACTACCCTTAAAATCCAGAACACAAGCTCTGAGCATGTCCTCCATCACCTGATTCACTCTCTCGGTCTGTCCATCTGTTTGTGGGTGAAATGCAGTGCTCATAGCAAGAGACGTACCAAATGCCTTATGGAACCTTCGCCAGAATTCTGAAGTGAAACGAGCATCACGATCCGATACAATCGTCACAGGCACTCCATGAAGCCTCACTATCTCGTTCACATATAACTTACACAATGCATCACCTGAGTACGTTTTTGCCACCGGAAGGAAGTGTGCTGATTTAGTCAACCGGTCAACAATCACCCAAATCGAGTCATAACTTTGCCTGGATCTGGGCAATCCAGTCACAAAGTCCATAGAGATGTCTTCCCATTTCCAAACAGGAATCGATAAGGGGTTCAGCATTCCTGCTGGCCTCTGATGCTCTGCCTTCACCTGTTGACAGGTAAGACACCTCGACACGTGTTCCGCCACATCCCTCTTCATACCATACCACCAAAACTGCCTTCGTAGATCCATATACATTTTAGTACCTCCTGGATGAATAGTATATCGAGACCTATGTGCTTCCCGCATGATCTCCTCCCTGAGGCTATCAACACTCGGTACATACAATCTCCCTCGAAATCTCAACCCTCCATCAGCCCCAATCAACCACTCAGAAGGACCCTCCACATCCGGGTCAGCAGTCATCTCAGCAATCCTCGCCTGAGCAAACTCATCAAGTGTCTGACCCTGAATGATCCTGGAGATCAAGGTGGGCTGTAAGGTGATACTACCGAGAAAGATTCCCTGTCCTGCTCCTGCGGGCATAAGGTCGAACTCAAATGCAGCTTCTAACATGCGCCACTCCCGCACCATAATCGATGCCATGATTACCCGCGGTTTCCTACTCAAAGCATCCGCCACTACATTCGCCTTTCCGGGATGATACTCCAAGGTGAAATCATAGTCCTTGATGAGCTCCATCCATCTCCTCTGCCTCATGTTCAATTCCTTCTGGGAGAATAGATACTTCAAACTCTTGTGATCAGAAAAGAGTTCAAATTTCTCACCATAAAGATAGTGCCTCCAAATCTTCAAGGCAAACACCACAGCTGCTAGCTCTAGATCATGAGTAGGGTAATTCCGCTCATGTACCTTCAACTGTCTAGAACCATAAGCAACAACACTACCATTCTGCATCAACACACACCCCAAACCCTGATGAGATGCATCGCTGTAAATGACTAATCCACCACCACTAGTAGGAATAGTCAACACCGGAGCTGTAGTCAATCTAGTCTTCAGCTCAATGAAAGCCTTCTCACACTCATCCGACCATACGAACTGAGTGTCCTTCCTGGTCAATTTGGTCAAAGCCGAAGCAATACCAGAAAACCCTTCAATGAAGCGCCTGTAATAACCGGCCAATCCAAGGAAGCTACGGATTTCTGTAACTGTAGTAGGGCGACTCCAACTCATCACTGCTTCAACCTTCGAAGGATCCACAGAAACTCCATCCTTCGAGACCACATGACCAAGGAACTTGACTTCACTCTGCCAGAAGTCGCACTTCTCGAACTTGGCAAATAGTTTCTGCTCTCTCAATGTCTGTAGTACTATCCGCAGATGTCTCTCATGCTCCGCTGACGACCTTGAATAAATCAAGATGTCATCAACGAACACTACCACAAACTGATCCAAGTAAGGACTGAACGTACGGTTCATCAAGTCCATAAATGCTGCGAGGGCATTCGTGAGACCAAAAGGCATGACAAGGAACTCAAAATGTCCATACCTGGTCCTGAACGCAGTCTTTGGAATATCTTCCTCCTTCACCCTCAACTGGTGATATCCAGACCTCAAGTCAATCTTCGAGAACACAGTAGCTTCTCTAAGCTGATCGAACAAGTCATCAATCCTAGGTAAAGGGTACCTATTCTTGATGGTCACCTTGTTCAACTGTCGATAATCCACACATAGACGAAGTGAACTATCCTTCTTTTTCACAAACAACACTGGTGCCACCCCAAGGAGACACACTTGCCTGAATGAACCCTTGTGCAAGTAAGCCCTCAATCTGAACCTTCAACTCCTGAAGTTCAGCTGGAGCCATTCGATAGGGTGTTTTCGACACAGGTGAAGTACCTGGTATCACATCAATGGAGAAGTTCATTACCCTTTTCGGAGGTAACCCATGGATCTCCTGAAACACGTCTTCATACTCTGAAACTACAGGACTCCCTGTAATCTTTGAAGTACTACTCCCTGATTCAATATGGGCCAAAATCCCTATCCTCATGGTGATGTCAGTCTTCAGACAACGGTAATGAAACACCGGTTGTCCCGGAACATGGAAGGACACAATCATCCTAAAGCAATCAATAACAGCATGGTTCGGGCTCAACCAATCCATACCCAAAATCACATCATACGTGTGATCCGGAATCACAATCAAAGATGCAGAGAACTCTCTGCCACCAATCCCAATAGGGCAATCATCACAAAGCATGCTAAGCTCAAGAGACACACCGAGAGGTGATGTAACACACAATGATCTAGTCAGAGGCATAGCAATCAAACCCAAAACATCCACAACCGAACTAGATATGAAAGAGTGTAAGGCTCCCGTATCAAACAGTACTCTAGCAAGAAAGTGATAAACAGATAAGGTACCTTCCACTCCCGTGCCTGCCTGACCGATGGCAAAGACTCTAGCATGAGCAGGTGGTAACTGCCTCTGCTGGTTACCCTGCACTCTACCCTGAATCCGAGGACACTCCTTAGCCTGATGCCCTGCCTGTCCACAACTGTAGCATAACCTACCCCGTGGCTTCGTGCACGCACGAGAGATATGGCCCGGCTCGCCACAGTTAAATCACTTCACTGGAGCTGCTGGTGCTATCTGCCTGATAGGCATAGCCTGCACAGGAGGAGCTACTGCTGCCCTAGCTGGAGCCTGATGCTGGAACTGAGTTCTCTGTCTCTTCCAGAACCCACCCCTGAAGTCTCTAGCTCTACTGCTCCCTGCTATGGCCTTTCCCTTGCCCTGGAAGTCTCTCTCAGCAGACTCCTTCTCTCTACGAATCAGGTTCTGCTGCTCAATGATCTGTGCCTTAGCCAAGATCTCTCTCTTAGTCTTCAGCTCCAAGATAGCTACATCACGCTCAATCGAAGGGCTCAACCCTCTCTGAAACTTCTTGGCCAAGTCCTCATCCTCCATCTGCCTCACATACTTGTACAATCTGGAGAACTCCGCATCATACTCAATTACTGTCATCTTCCCCTGTACAAGTGCAAGGAACTCTCGCTCCAACCTCTCCTTCACTGCTGGTGGAAAGTACTTCTCCCTGAACAGCCTCTCAAAGCCGTCCCATGTAAAGGTAGACACCTCAATGCTCCTCTGAGTGACGTTCCACCACACCCTAGCCTCATCCTTCAGCATGAAAGCGGTTAGCTTCCTCTTGTCGGTCTCAGTGCAATCAAGCATATCGAAATAGGTCTGCAAATCCTCTATCCAACGATCCGCCACCATATAGTCAGTGCCTCCTCCAAACTTGGTTGCTCCCAAGCGAGTAATTTCCCTTGCTAGCATCAGCAAACGAGCAGGATTATCAACCACAGCCACAGGAGGAATAGGCTGATCCTCATAAGGTGCATCTTCCTCCGACTCGAACACTTCTTTGACTGGAGGGGCCCTACCCCTTCCTCTGCCTCTACCCCTGCCATGAGGTCTACCTCTACCCCGACCTCTGGCCTCGTTTCCCTCAATCTCCATTACCTAATAAGCATGATATACTTGATTAATACACGCATAACACTTAAACAAAGCATAAGTCAAATGCAAGTCCATATTAACCAAGTACTGATCATACATAACCATACTTAAATTCTAAAAGCACTTACGTTCCTAGCCAACCTAACGCACTCACATACCCAATGACATTGTCAATACCGAAGAGCACACGATGGGGATCCGCTGCAGACGGGCCATCATTTGGTAAGTATTGACATATCACCAAATATGTACCTTACGCTCTGATACCAAACTGTCACGCCCCAAATTTTAGAATAACAATTCCAAATTCGGAACATGAAAATACTACAACTCAAAATAATCAACCTGAAAATTTTATTTCCTTAACATACTCACCACACGAAATAAAATCAAACCGAATTTAGTCTCGGTTAATTATTACAACTCAAATCCAAAATGTAATGTAAAGCTCTAAATGAGCATACACACACACACCTCACAACGAAATAAATAACTAAACTGCAGTAACACCTAAGCAGCTCGGTCACCTCCCTGGTTATCCTGACCTGCAGGAATATCCGTTACACCATTGTATAGTGTACCGGGATTGCAACAACACAAAACCCGGTAAGCTTATGAAAGCTTGTATGAGTAAAAGAAGGAACTGTTACTTAATTTAATCTCATTTATTCCCACACACCGCAACACTCAATAATTTCCACATAAGCAGATAATGACAAACTCAATCAATACCAATTCAAATTTATCAAGACAACCCAACTCACAACTTTCTCCACCACTCTCATCATCGTATTTATAAAAATACGGCACTTGACAGACTAGAGCTCTAACTGAATCGTAGCCCGTCACCTGACCTAGGTTATGGCATCCGACATATTTATCAATTATTGTATTTCATCAATATGTATACCTATATACATATTTAGAACGTCCAATAATTCCACATACTCAACCAATCGTATCCCATCATCCACACTAGGATTAGAGCGTCCGATTACCCACACCGGTCATTATGTTAACCCTAAACCCATAAATGAACCCAACATATAACATCACATACTGAAATCAACCCAACCAAGATACATCATATTATTATGGAATTACACAATCGTAATATAATCAACTCAATCATATCATAAATCAAACAATCCACTCATCAATATATATTTTCCACGTAAATATATATATACGTAATCATCCACTCAGGGATGACCACTAATACCATCTATAGTTCACACAAGAAAATTATGAAATTCATTTGTATAGTTAAAATTTATTTTACTTACCTATGGACCGTGGTGATTCAAGTCCATGAAATTTTAAAACAAATATTTAATCCGCAAATATTTTTCACACAATTACCAAAAATAAATAAATTAAAATGCTCGGTTCGTAATATGAACCACGTGAGTTTTACTCACCTCGAAACTCCTGCTGCGTCTTCAATATATATATAACTCACAATAATCCCAAAGCTCGTCAACTGAAGTCGTCAAGTACCTAATCAAGTACGGTCTTTACTTAGTTACGAAGCACGAAATAAACCTAAATGATGATCCAACGGTCGGATTTCTAAAATAAAGATAATCCAAAGGTCGGATTGAATTTAAATCATAATCCAACGGTTAGATCCTCACGGATTGCCCATGGAAACATCCTACCAAAATTATACGAAAATCCGATGAACGGATCTTCGTTAATCGCCTTTCGAATCACTATTTTATAATTATACGAAGATCCAAAAGTCGGATCTTCGCCCGTGATCACACAAAGTCATCGGGACAGTCATATAAACATCATATTAAAATTTGAAATAAAACCGATGGTCTGATCTTCGTAAATCTCAAACCGAAGGTAAATTGTAAAACCGTAAATAGTAACGTCAAAACAGAAATTGACTATTTATCAACTTTTTCTAACATGACCAAGTTATATCTCAAAACGCTCGTATGGATGCATAGATCATCGTCCAGATAATAAAAACTCAAAATTCGGTCCGACGCGCCGCCACACGCGGCGGTCAGACGGCGGTCAACGCCGGTCAACCATCTCCGATGCAAAAGTCGTCAACTACAAACTTCTTCAAAATGAAATTTTGAACAACTTTAATACCTGATTTTTTCGGAGATGAGGTCTGGATCGTCCTAGATCGGGCTTTGAAGTTGGATTAATCTCGGCCCTCTGATCAGTCTCCAGATCGAATCAGGGACGTTGAAATCTTCAACTCTTGATCTACCACTCTACACTCAAAATCGTGATGCAAGCCATATATGGGGATGATCAGAAGGAAGAGCACGTCACGAAAATGGGGACGATCGGCCCGTGCACCGCCGGAAAAATGGATTTCCGGCCGGGTCAGGTTTGCGCTTCGGATAGGAGCTTCGATCCAGGCCTAGGAGCGGCGGCTGGGAGTGGCGACGGCGGTGATCGACCGGGCGTGAGGCGGCGAAGCGGATGGGGGCCGGGTCCGGCGGCGGCACGGCCGGGAGGACCGACTTCCAGTTGGGTCGGGTCACCGAGTCTGGAGGCACAGTGACCAGGCCGAGAGAGAGACGGAGGACTGATGTGCAAAAATGAGATTTTTTTCGTCCTTCACAACAAACTCTGATTTTTCCACTATTTATAGAAAAATTTCGATTTTCAAATATTCATAACTTATTCATACGAACTCCTAATAATACGTTCCACATATGCACGGACTCGTATCGACGAGCTCTACAACTTTCATGAATGAAGTTTTCCCAAATTTTGAACGTATAAAAAGTCGATTTTCACGACCCCCTAAATAACGTTCGTTTTCGAAATTAAAATCATTCGGAACCAATTTTCTCAACCCACGACAATCCAAATAATCCCAAATATCACAATTCAATTAATATAACAATTATTGAATTACATAAATTTATTGTATGAAAATCTGGGTCTTCACATTACTATTCACGAATCGGGTCAAACTTTCCCCTTAATTTTTGAGGTATTTCCACGATTTTTCTTAATTTTTTGTAGTTGGGAAAAATGATCAGAAGGTTGAGATGATTGTTGTAATACCCACAATTTTCATTTTAAATTCGCGTAACTGTGTTGAACGGCTATTATGCGATTTCACGAATATTATTCGATAATAATTCACTTTTAGAATTATCGAAGTTTCGAAACCATTATTTTTAACGAAAAGCTCGAAATGCTCGGTTTGAGAAATCGACTTTTTCTACGTACAAAATTTGGAGAAACTTCCTTTATGAAAGTTGTAGAGCTCATCGATACGAGTCCGTATACGTGGGGAATACAAAGATCGGATTTTTTCTGAATTAGTTATCGAATTTAGAAGTTTTTTCGAAACTTGTATATATAGGAAAAAAAAACCCTAGCTATTTTCAGAAGCCTTCCATTTTGGTCCGGCCTCCTTCCATTTTCGGAAGGTACTGTTCATTGTCTCCTTCCTCCGTTCCTCGACCAACAGCGACCGAGAGAGAGAGCAAAGTTCACCATAATCGTGCTCTCTCCACAGACCACCTCTCGACCTCAAACCAAGTCCCAGGTGTTCATCTCGAGCTGCTCTATCTCCTTGACGGCGTCGCTTCCACCGGCAAGGCCTCCAGCTCCGGCAAAACCGTCCGAAACTGTCGGACCCAAAAACAAACCAAAACAAGCTTCTTGCCTTTTCGACCACCAAACCAAGTGAAACTCGTTCCTCTACATCGACTCAACCTCCTGAAACTCCCAGAAGCAGTTTTACAAGGAGGCGCGGCCTGCAGCAGCGGAGGCACGGCCCGAACCGAAAAGGTTCGTTTTCGGTTCGATCTCGATATCTCGAGCTACAGACCACCATTTCACTTGATTCTTGGCTCATTGAACTCGCCTCAACTTCCTCTACAAGCACAAAGAAGGGCCGGAACTGGGTCGAACGTTTTCACGTTCGTCGGAGCTCGACCCCGTACGGATCGAAACAACCAACTTTCGATCCAAATATCTCGAGCTATATACGATCGTTTCTTGTGATTCTTGGCTTGTTGAGTTCGCAAGGAAGTTCTGAACAAGTTTCCAGAAGGGATCAAGGCGTGAGGTTGCAGTTTTCACGTCGGTTTTCAAGCTCGCCGGTTTCTGGAAATTTTCCGGCTCTGTCTTTAACTCCGGCTACCCTTTCCGGCCACCTCCGGAGGTCTAAAATTTGGTTTCTGTCCATTTTAGATTTCGATCGATTTCGATCGTTAGATTTTTTATCTGTGAAATTAGGACCGTCGGATGAACTTGTAAATTTGATATGATGATCATATGACTGTCCCAGAGGCTTTGTGTGGTCATGGGTGAAGATCCGACCGTTGGATCTTCGCATATGTGCAAAACGGTAATTAGGGAAGCGATTCGTGAGAAACCGCTCGTCGGATTTTACTGAAAATTAGAATCCGGCCGTTAAATGGTAGTTCAATTATGTTTTAAAATTATTGGCTAAATTCGAATCACATTTGATTAGGTGATTGACGGATTGTATTTGAGTGGGCTATTTCGGCGTTAATTATATTTGTATTGAAGACGCAGCGGGAGTATCGAGGTGAGTAAAACTCACATGGTTCATATTACGAACCGAGCGTTTTAAATTTATTTATTTTTGGTAATTGTGTGAAAAATATTTGCTGATTAAATATTTGTTTTAAAATTTCTTGGACTTGAATCACCACGGTCCATAGGTAAGTAAAATGAATTTTAATTATACAAATGAATTTCACGATTTTCTTGTGTGAACTATAGATGGTATTAGTGGTCATTCCTGAGTGGATGATTACGTATATATATATTTACGTGGAAAATATATATTGATGAGTGGATTGTTGAGTGATGATATGATTGAGTGAATTGATGAATTGATTATATTTCGATTGTGTAATTCCATAATAATATGGTGTATCCTGGTTGGGTTGATTTCAGTATGTGATATTATATGTTGTGCTCATTTATGGGTTTAAGGTCGACGTAGTGACCGGTGTGGGGTAATCGGACGCTCTAATCCTGGGTGGATGATGAGATACAATTGGTTGAGTATGTGGAATTATCGGACGTTCTAAATATGTATATAGGTATACATATTGATGAAGTATGATAATGATATGTCGGATGCCATAACCTAGACTAGGTGACGAGCTACGATTCAGTTAGAGCTCTAGTTGTCATGTACCGTATTTTTATAAATACGATGTGTGAGGTTTTGTGGAGAAAGATGTGAGTTGGGGTTGTCTTGATTTATTGTATTGGTATTTGATTGAGATTGTTAGTAATTAGTGGTTGTGGAAACGGATGAGTGTTGACTTGAGTAGAATTGATTATGATTAAATTAAACAACAGTCTTTCCTTTTACTCATACGAGCTTTCATAAGCTTACCGGGTTTTGTGTTGTTGCAGTCCCGGTACACTATTCAAATGGTGTAGCGGATATTCCTGCAGGTCAGGATAATCAGGGAGGTGACCGAGCTGCTTAGTGTGAGGTGTGTACGCTCAGTTAGTTGTGAGGTGTGTACGCTCATTTAGAGCTTTACAGTTTATTTTGGATTTGAGTTGTAATAATTAACCGAGACTAAATTCGGTTTTGATTTTATTTCGTGTGGTGAGGATTTAAGAAAAGAAATTTTCAGGATGATTATTTGAGTTTGTAGTAATTTCATGTTTCGGATTTTGAATTTTTATTCTAAAATTCGGGGCGTGACAATTGTGCTGCCAAAATTTGGCGGCTATCGGAGCTGGTGGAGGCGGCCCGTGAATCCCACGCGCCTCCACTGTAGCAGGAACGTGGCGGCGTCTCCGGCTGGCATTTGACTTTAGTTTTCAACCCATTAAATCCTATAAATGTTGTAGAGCTTGTATATGAAATTTGGTGAATTTTGGAGAAGCTTGGAATTAATTATGAATTTTCGAAGTTTAGGGTTTTGATTTACAATTTACGAGAATCCGGCGGTCGGATTTCTCTCGAATTCATTTAGAAATTGTAAATCATCGATTAGAAATTGTTGATGAACTTTGGATTAAATCCGAGAGAATGGAAGGATTTATCCACGAATTTAAGTATAGAGTTTTTATAATTTATAGTTAATGTTAAGTATTTTCGGAATTAATTAGTTGTTTACGAATAATTTTTGTACAGGACGTGAGGAGCCTCCATTGGAGGAGAATTCCGACCGACGGCAGAATTAGACGTTAAATTGTGAGTGGACTTTATTTTTAAGAAAATGGTGCATGCGATAATATATTTTGTTTAATGCTTATTTAACTATGATACTATATTACTAAGCATTAAATTAAGTTGCGATTATATTTTCGATTATGGTAGAGTTTACATTATCGATTTCGAAAATAAATATGTTGAATTGAATTTCTAATGTTGAGATCTTATCTTTTATCAAACAAATTAAATATTCATGTATATATATATATATACACATTTGTCTATATATTAAATAAATCTTGAATTACAATTGGAAATTGTGAAATATGTTGATTTTTGACGAAATACTTTCCAAGATGATTTCCAGAATAATTATTTTTCTTTTATTCTTAGATATTGAGATTTTTCTGGAATATTATCATAAATGAGATTTTCGAGGGAGTTATAATTATTTCTCGCCTACTTATTTATGATTTCGAGATTATTTTGGTGTGTGAGACACGTCATTGGAAAATCATTTGCGAGATTTGGGGAAGTTTTATGGATTTATTGGTTTTCGGATTTCTTATGCCATACGTTGGGTGATTATTTATCATGCTAGCATTGAGTCCGCCTATGTGGTGACGTGACGAGGTCACGGAAGCCTGTCCACCTTTGTGGCACTGGTTATTATCTTTGTGATAGTAACGCAAAAGCCTAATATCTTAATCGCTACATTTAGTGGCGTAAGGGTATATAACGAGAGTATGTGAGTACTTTAGCTTGGAGGGCTATCACCTGAGCCTGAGAGGCTCACCTGTATGGCAAATTATCTTCCCCATATTATTTTTTCGATATTTTAGGCTAGCGGGGCTTGTCTACTGAATTGTTTAAGAATTTTTCTTTATGATCAACATGCATCACGTTTTATTTTATTTTGCTTAGCGGGAAAATATAAATTATTGATGATATTTCCTACTACAATATTTATTTTGTCCACTCACGCTAACGTTTTTATATACTTCTCTTGTGGGCCTTTCATTTTTAAAATGCCCAATTCGTAGTGTGCTGTTCGGAATAGGAGTTGAGGCTTAGCACCATCATTGCCATCTATTATTTGTAGGTTATTCGCTAACCTACGTTTGTAATATAATTCATTTTTCCATAGATTGCTCTGATAGCCTCGAGAAGTGCTACTTTCTATATTTGTATAATTATGGGAAGTGAAAAGTGTCGTATATAGAAGGATGGTTGTAGTTTTCTGTGTGAATAAAGATTTATGATATTTGAAGAATTTATGGTGATGCTTTTGTTGATTTAAATGGTGGGATATATGTAAGTTTGGGGGAGCAGGTTATGAATTTGAGTTTGTCCATAGAAGTATATTTTTGTTTTCTCAAACAGGTCAGGGTTGCTTACTTCTAGGGAAGTTATGTCAATATTTTTCTAGAAAGTAGGTCCCGCAGGACAATTCCGGGATGAGTCCTGTCAAAAAGAAACTAATCCGGGACGGGTCCTGTCAAAAAGAAACTAAGAACAAATTTCACATAATCACATGCAATAAGACAAAACCCCAAAAAAAAAAAAAACCACCCACTGAAATTGCCCAATAGCTGACCACCAATCCAAATCAAACACAACCCAATCTGTTTCCTTCTTCCCATGATGATCCCAACGATTTAATAGTTTTTTTGGCAAGGATGGTTTTTTGGATAGGTTGGATTTTTTGGCAAAAAGGTATCAGAAAATAGTAATATCATTAAGTTTGTAAGCATTGTTTTATACAATCCTACTGGTTTAGCTACTGTTACCTTTTCTATTATCAACTGATGTGCTCTTTTCTAAGTTCTAAGATTCTTCTCAAACTGTATTAGCTGCCTCTTTTCATATGCTTATGGAAATCCCGACAGTATATCATATCTAGAGGTTAAATCCATGTCAAATCTAACTTGAACACAAATTTGAGGTAAACAGAAGTGAAAGCAAAAAGAAAAAAGAAAAAAAAAACAAAGGTTTGAAAGTCAAATTGAGCAAACACTGATTAGTTAATTATATTTCTAATAGTAGCTGCACATATTTTCAGCTACCAAGCTCTATTACATATATAGCCAAATAGCCAAGATCCAAAACCCAACAGAAAGAAAGAAAGGAACCCAGAAAATCATAACTCCAGTTTTCAGAAGATCACAAATAGCTGAAACCCAGAAAACTATTCTTACCTACCACCCAAATTCACCCCCTCCTCCCCATATCAAAACCCAATAATTCCAATAATTGATAAGAAAATCTTTGCTTTTTATCTTATATCTCTTATAAACTGAATCACATCAAACTTCAAATTCAGCAACCCAATAAACACCGTAAATAAACATGAGTAATCAGATATGGTAAATAGTATTTCAAATAAGCAAAAGCTGGCAACTTGTTTTAACTGACATATACTGCGCAACAATTCACATAAAAAGTACCTAGGATGATCAATTTACTCAATTTCCCTCTTTTTCTTCCTTTTCTTCTTCCTCTTCTTGTTCTTCTTCTTTTCTTGTCTTCTGTTTCAACAAAATCCCAAACAAAAAAAGGTTTTATGAGCTTTCATCATACATAAAGTCAAAACATGCACTCGTGTTGACTTGAATAATAGTGAAATTCTTCCCGTTTCCCTCTTCTTTTTCTTCTTTTTCTCCTTCTCCTTCTCCTTCTCCTTCTTTTCTACTTCTTTTCTTTTCTCCTCTTTTGTTTCAACAAAATCCCAATAGTCGATATCGGTGTACATATGTTGCTACAGAAGAGACAATCAATACAGATCATTCAAACGATCAATCAATAATATAGATAATCATCCGAACACCAGATTAAGAAAATAGAAAAACTCACCAACGATGAACAAAAAGCCAAAATCAATTCCGCAAGAGAGCGTTTTGACACATCTATAATGGAAGAATATGAACAAACCAAGACGGCAAAAGTGCATCAGCCAACAACCCTATCTAACTACACCAAAACTGTAATAGAGAATAAAACAAAAGACAAAACCGTAAGTTTCATTTCTTCATCAGTGTGATTGTTAATGAATTATTAGAGAAACAGTTATATACAGTAGAGGTTACCAGCTGTACCTAATGTGCACCAACAACATACATGTTTTGTGTTTCTCAAAAAGTGATAGTTCACTTTTCCTTCCTCCCCACTGCATTATTTGTTTTCTTTTCCACCACTTTATTCTGTCTCCCACTAACAGCAACTGCACCTTTTGTCTTTCTCAAAAAGTCGTTATTTGAGGCTCAGGTGTTTGGAGCATATTGTATGAGATAAACTACATATGCATGCATCAGATCAAGAGGATATGGGCAATAATCAATTTTCTTTGCATTGTTTATTTCTTTCACTACACCAAAGTTCAAAACTGTATTTGAGAATAAAACAAAGGGCAAAACCGTCATTCAATTCAAACACAATGAACAGTCCTTAATTGTGAACAGTCTTTCATATTTACATGTATGTATAATATGCCGACACAACAAGACAAAAAAATATTATAAATTCTCTTTTGTTTGCTATGCGCGTCACTGCAGCACAATGACAACATCTGTTCTAATTATTTTCTTTCACTTCTAGCAATGCATGCTGTCATAGTTGAATCTCTCATATTGGCTAAATCTTGGCACTCAACTATAATGGCATGCATTCCTATAAAGGGAAAGTAAAGGATTAGAGTATATGTTGTCATTGTCTTGCAGTTACATGCATAACAGACAAAAATAAATATATGCTTGCTACAATTTGAGTTCAGCAGTGATCTCTAAAAGTTTCAATTGAATATAAAAATACATTTAACTTTAAATTTTCAAACTTTAGAATGGTGCTATCATTTCAATTTTCGAATAACACATGTGATTTCTTTTTTCTTTTTGGTTCAAAATTGATATGTCACTCATCACTATTTTAATTGCCTTCGCATACATACAATTTTGCCTTATTCCATCTTCTATGTTCAGATTTATACTCACAAAATTTCATTTACATCAAAGGTTTCAACAATGATCAAATAACTCATTTACAAACAAAACTTGTCCTATGTTAAAATAAAAACTCATTGTGGAGTGTAGCCAAATACAGATGAAGTAAAATGTTCATATATCAAAATAAAGAAGAGAAAAAAAGTACTCAAAGACATCAAAAGGTGAATATGAGGTACAATTGGGTGCTATGAGATATTTGTTGTGCTTGTGGTTGAAATAGATTCACTAGTTCTTATTACAATGTAGTCAATTTTACTTCAATCAAATGGAATTGGTAAGACATGTGCAGAACATAAAGAATATAGATAGAAATAGATTCAACTCGAGAGCCTCTCTCTCTAAAAACTAGAGAGAGAAACCAGATCTAAAATTTAATTCCCCCCTCCCCCAGCTCTTCCACTGTCAATCTAGATCCAGATGATTCAACTCGAGAGCCTCTTTTTCTAAAAACTAGAGAGAGAAACCAGATCTGAAATTCAACTCCCCCCCACTCTCTTACCTGGATCTTGATCCATTCGGATCTAGATCGACGGTGGAAGAGCTGGGGGGCGGGGGGCATACCAACTCTAGCCTTTACTCAAATTCTCTCCATCCCCACTGCTCGTCTTTTTCATCATATGTTTCCAGCTCTTTTCTCACCCTTGTGGTGATTTTGTTACCCTCCGTGGTGTACCTCTGGTGATGTCCAGCATAGGAGGACTCTGTTCCTTGTTTTTTCACTTCTTTTCCTCTCACTGTCAAACAATCTCATACTTTTCTAGGTTAAAATTCAATCAACCCCACAACAGAACTCCTCTCTCTACCCGGAACCTCTAAGAGGGTCCTTATAGCTGCATTTATAAAGTGCAAGTCACTTACGTTGGCGAGTATGGGTGCTCACGCATGAGTTTTTTTTACCCCACATTCTCCATGTGTTACTGTACGTTATCGTTCTTGTTCTGGTTCTATGTCCTGGATCTCGGATCCTTGTCGGCTGCCATGGTTTCTTCTTGGTCCTGTTGGTGGAGAACATGATGCTTTTATGAGGGATCTCATCCCTTTCGTTGTTGGTTCTCTTTTTATCTGTGTTTTGGAATTTGTTTGGCCTCGGTTTATCACGACGAAACTTCTGGGTGTTCTATTTCTCGCAGTACCTCGGCGACGGTGCGTGGCTCGCGGCACAAACTGGACGACAACAGCTAGGGTTTCGGTAGTGGGCTGGGCCTCTTATGGGGCCTATGTCTTAGTTTTTATTATTTCAAGGCTTAATTTTTGATACTGGCTTTTTTGGAGCTCAGGAGGAAATTAATTTTCCTTTTTAGTTTTTGTCTGTATGGGTCTGTCTATCAGACTAGTTAGATGTTTCCTTCTACAGCCCATTGGACTTGTTTGGGGCAGCTTAATTGATCCCCTCTTTCAAAAAAAAAAAAAAGAAGAAGATAGAAATAGACTCACCAATCTTATTACAGTGTAGTCATTTTTACTTCAATCAAATGGAATTGATAAGATATGTGCAAAACATAACGGACATAGATAGAAATAAGGTCTGGGCATGAGTTGGGCATTACAATATGTTTATGTCACAAGAGGAAAAAGTTTAAAGGCAACACATGTGAAGATGTGAAAGAATCATTCAACGCTAAAGAAGAAAGTTAGGAGTCATCACATGTGAAGATGAGAAAATGAGAAACCATCAATCAATGCATTATTGTTATAAATACTTCACCAAACACTGAATTCACTTCTACCAATTTACCAAACTAGTTTGAAAAGCTAATTTTGTGTCCATCACCTTGAAAATTTTCTCAAGAAGTCAAAAGTTACTAATGTGTTCGGAGTTCTAATTTTTATAAATGCTGCCTTAATAGAATCTATATATAGCTTCAGATTCTCTTCTTCAGGATTAGATTAGTATTGTACTCTTCTAAGGTTGAGCTACATAGAAGCATCTAACATTTTCAAGGAACAAATGAGATCAAAGAACATGTTTATACTTTTGGGGTCATCAATAACAGAATTGATGTTTTTGTCCAAAAGATCAAAGTCATTTTATTGATGAAAGCCATAATTTGTGAAACATGAAAAGCTTATATTGCAAAGAACTTTGTTTGAAGGCAACCATGTTCTATTAATGACGTATTGTTTAGTTAGTAGAATTTAAAAAATTACATCAAGATGTTCAACATGTCAAACTATTATATTTGTAAGTGATGAAAATTTTTGATGTAAGAAAATATGATATATTACTAGTCTTGTATTCCTTTTATGACAATATTTAAAAAAATTGTGATCAAAATGTGAAAGAAAGAAACTATGTGACTCTCTGGCTACTGCTAAGTATTCAAAACTACTACTTGATCATTACTCACATGATTATCTGCATTATCTTATACTAGATGATTTTCATTTGTTGGAAGCACAAAAGAATATTTTATGTCACTGAAATTGCTAACTGTGGATAGGGTTTCCTTAGGGAGCCACCATTCATAGATATTTATGTACAGTTTCATGCTTATTTAATTGGTTCGGTGATTAGAACCAATTAGCTAAAGATGAATTACAAAACACTCCTAAATTATGAGTATTTTTTTTTTAACTCTTTACCCACCTCATCCTTACATATGTCAGTGAGAATCGAACTAATGACCTTTACAATGTTAGAATTATAACTTACCAACATATCACAGCTCACCGGCAATTATGAAGTTATTTTCATTTTCAAACTTAACTATCAAATGTGTGCATTTGCATACCTTATTCCGTTCACATTGTAATACTCTCACCACTAACACCATTAAATTTTGCTGATATTTAATAGCATTTTCGTAAATTCATCAACTTTGTAAATAAAATTAACATTTCTTCTGTAATACCCGCAATTTCCATTTTAAATTCGAGTAATTGTGTTGAGTGATTATTATACGATTTAACGATTATTGTTTGATAATAATTCATTTTTACATTAATCGAAGTTTCGAAACGTTTATTTTTAACGAAAAGCTCGAAATGCTCGGTTTGAGAAATCGACTTTTTCTACGTACAAAATTTGGAGAAACTTCCTTCATGAAAGTTGTAGAACTCGTCGATACGAGTCCGTACACGTGCGGAACACAAACATCGGATTTTTTCTGATTTAGTTATCGAATTTAGAAGTTTTCCGAAACTTGTATATATAGAAATTTTTGGGGAAACCCTAATTTTCCACCGGCCTCCCTCTTTTTCTTTCTTTCTTTCTTTTTTTGGAAAGCACAGAGCTTCTCTCTCTCAGCTCTCGCATCCCTCTCTCTTTAATGGTTCTCCTTAATTGTTCTCCCTCCACAGACCACCTCTCGACCTCAAACCAAGTCTCAGGCGTTCGTCTCGAGCTGCTCTAGCTCCCAGAGGCAGTTTTACAAGGCGGCGCGGCCTGTAACGGCTGCGGCACGACCCGAACCGAAAACCACCATTTTCGGTTCGAGCTTGATATCTCGAGCTACACACCACAATTTCACTTGATTCTTGGCTCATTGAGCTCGCCTCAACTTCCTCTACAAGCACCAAGAAGGACCGGAACTGGGTCGAACGTTTTCACTTTCGTCGGAGCTCGACCCGAACGGATTGAAACACCGAAACTTTCGATCAAGATATCTCGTGCTATACACGATCGTTTCTTGTGATTCTTGGCTTGTTGAGTTCGCAAGGAAGTTCTGAACAAGTTTCCAGAAGGGATCGGGGCCTGAGGTTGCAGTTTTCAAGTCGGTTTTCAAGCTCGCCGGTTTCTGAAATTTTTCCAGTCACCGACTGTAAATGGGTACTTTTCGATCTCTTCCCCTCATTTTTAAGTCTTGTGCTAGTTATGAAAGTTGCTCAGAATGATGAAACGAAGGGGACAAGCTCGGCCCCGACACCATTGGCGGTGGTCGGTGGCGGCTCTGTCCCTAACTCCGGCGGCCTTTTCCGGCCACCTCCGGAGGTCTAAAATTTGGTTTCTGTCCATTTTATGATTCTATGTTTCGATACGATCATTTTGGCGTATTATACGCATTTTTCGGATATCGTATGAATTAGTTATGAATTTTGTGATTTCGATCGATTCCGATCGTTAGATTTTTGATCTGTGAATTTATGACCGTCGGATGAACTTGTAAATTTTTTATGATGATCATATGACTGTCCCAGAGGCTTTGTGTAGTCATGGGCGAAGATCTGACCGTTGGATCTTCGTATATGTGCAAAACGGTAATTAGGGGAGCGATTTGTGAGAAACCGCTCGTCGGATTTTAATGTAAATTAAAATCCGGCCGTTAAATGGTAGTTAATTTATGTGTTGAAATTGTTGGCTAAATTCGAATCACATGTGATTAGGTGATTGACGGATTTTATTTGAGTGGGCTATTTCGGCGGTAATTATAATTATAATTATATTGAAGACGCAGCGGGAATTTCGAGGTGAGTAAAACTCACGTGGTTCATATTACGAATCGAATGTTTTAAATTTATTTATTTATGGTAATTGTGTGAAAAATATTTGCGGATTAAATATTTTTTTTAAAATTTCATGGACTTGAATCACCACGGTCCATAGGTAAGTAAAATGAATTTTAACTATACAAATGAATTTTTATGATTTTCTTGTGTGAACTATAGATGGTATTAGTGGTCATTCCTGAGTGGATGATTACGTATATATATATTTACGTGGAAAATATATATTGATGAGTGGATTGTTGTGTGATGATATGATTGAGTAGAATTGATAAATTGATTGTATTTCCATTGTGTAATTCCATAATAATATGGTGTATCTTGGTTGGGTTGATTTCAGTATGTGATATTATATGTTGTGCTCATTTATGGGTTTAGGGTCAACGTAATGACCGGTGTGGGGTAATCGGACTCTCTAATCCTGGGTGGATGATGGGATACGATTGGTTGAGTATGTGGAATTATTGGACGTTCTAAATATGTATATAGGTATACATATTGATGAAATACGATAATAATAAATATGTCGGATGCCATAACCTAGGCCAGGTGACGGGCTACGATTCAGTTAGAGCTCTAGTCTGTCAAGTACCGTATTTTATAAATACGATGATGAGAGTTGTGAAGGAAGTTGTGAGTTGGTTTATCTTGATGTATTGAATTGGTGTTGATTGAGATTTGTTAGTACTTGCATATATGGAAATTATTGGGTGTTGCGGTGTGTGGGAATAAATGAGATGTGGAAATTGTTTTAGTGTTGTTGTGCGTGGGAATAATGATGAATTGAATTAAACAATAGTTCTTCCTTTTACTCATACGAGCTTTCATAAGCTTACCGGGTTTTGTGTTGTTGCAATCCCGGTACACTATTCAAATGGTGTAGCGGATATTCCTGCAGGTCAGGATAATCAGGGAGGTGACCGAGCTGCTTAGGTGTTACAGCAGTTTTTGCTATTTCATTTAGTTGTGAGGTGTGTATGCTCATTTAGAGCTTTACATTACATTTTGGATTTGAGATGTAATAATTAACCGAGACTAAATTCGGTTTGATTTTATTTCGTGTGGTGAGGGTGTTATGAAAAGAAATTTTTAGGATGATTAAATTTGAGTTGGTAGTATTTTCATGTTTCGGATTTTGAATTGTTATTCTAAAATTCGGGGCATGACATCTTCATTGAACTTGGTAACTAAAATTAATTTTCTTTCCTTAAGATTGTTTCTGGTGTTGCTCAAACCCAAGAATGCTTGTTCATGGATGCATACTAATACCAATGGGTTGCTATGATTGAATTGTTTGTTATTGTCTTCTTCTTGTTCTTTTTTTTTTTAATTTTTTTTAATAATTTCTTATAGACTTCTAATTTACTTATACAATAGCAATTGGTACTGAAACATCTTTTATTTATTATTTTTGGTCTTGTTCATTTATTTTATTTTTCTTAACATATTTTTTTTATTATTATTTTTTTCTTAGTTGGTTTCGGTCTCTACCTCTCACAACTTCCTCAGCTTTTTTACTGGATAATTTAGGTTTTGGGTGTGTTCGTGGTTTTCGTTTGTAGTTTTTTTGTGCTTGTCGAAAAAAAATGTTTTTTTTTTCTAAAAATATATATACAAATTTTTCTAGCCAATATATATTTTTTAATTTTGGGATATTGACCCAATGCCCAATTTTGAGTCAAATTACTCCCACTTGCTCAACTAACAAAATTTTACTCCCATTTACCCAATTTAAAGGCAAGTGACATATTTACCCCCTCTCTTTTTCTCTCCTTCTCCTATCAGACTCTCTCTCTCTCTCTCTCTCTCTCTCTCTCTCTCTCTCTCTCTCCATTGTTCCTTCACTCACAGTCAAGCAAGACCAAAACTGACCCGCTGAAGAAGTCAATTAACCCTTACAGCAACCGCAACGTCCTCACCGCCGAGTTCTCGGGTTTTGATTCTGACGGCGTTGTCCGGGTTCTCGGGTTTCAATTATGAGCGGGATATCGTTCGGGTTCTGGGGTTTGGGATCTGCAGTCGATGTCGTCGCCGCAGGGTTGGGATCTGCGTCCGTCTTGATTTCGTTTTGATTCTGACGGCGTTGTCCAAGTTCTCGAGTTTCGATTATGAGCGGGATGTCATCCGGGTTCTGGGGTTTGAGATATGCAGTCGGTGTCGTCATTGCAGGGTTGGGATCTGCGTCCGGCTTGATTTCCAGTACGACCTCTTCCGTGTCTTCCACCGATGACCAGCTAAAAGCGCACGATCCGGTCAGTTTGGGGCTTGCAGGTTGGATTGGATTTTGGGGGTTTTTCTGTTTTTGATCAAATTGAGTTTCGGTGAATTTGATTCAATTGAAGGGAGTAAGATGTACAGAAATGAGCAATTTTATTGGATATGGTAATTGTCAAAAATAGCCGCCTTGTTGATTTTGTATCCTCTAAGAAACAATTGGTTTTGTTTATGAATTGCTCAATGATCAGTTTTGCATTTGTATCTTCAAGTTTGGGATTTGGATTTTGTTTCAAGTTGTTTTTCCCTTAAGTTGATGATCAGAATAACTGGATTAGCTAATTATTGGGAGGTAATAATCATTTTATTGGGGCAATAATGTTTCTATTGGGGGACAATAATCATATTATTAGAGGACATTAATGTTTCTATTGGGGGGGGGGGGGGCGCAATAATCATTAGTGCGGTAGCCGAATTCGGGATTCTGGTGAACGGTCGCCGGATTCCGATCACCCGTTGCCTAATTCCGGTAAGGTCTCCAATGACTTCTCTCTCTAAGTGAGAAAGAATGAGAGGACAAAAAAGTCCCAAAAATAAATAAAAAAAATAAAAAAAGAATTAATTGGGTATTAGGGAAATAATTGGATAAGTGGGCAATCTCTTAGAGTGTTTGGGCAAGTGGGGTTAATTAACTCCCAAATTGGGTAAATGGACATTATCCCTTTTTAAAATAGAGTGCATTGTAATTTTAGTGTTTGTTGAATATTTTGACGAACTACTAATATTTGACAATTTCAAAAAAAAAAAAAATTTATCAAACTAAATGTCAAAAGTCTTTATTTCATTGAAGTGATGGAAACGCCCTTGAAGATTAATGGTGTTAGTGGTCAAGGTATCAAAATGTTAACATGAGGAAACTGAAGGTATGCAAATGCAAAAATTTGATAGTTGATGATAATGAAAGTAGCCTCATGGTTCGGAGGTATTTGTAACTAATCTTTAACCAAACATTACTGTTTTGGTTGAGTGACGAAAGCAATTTGTCAAACTTCCACACATGTTAGGCCCTTGGGTTACTTAGTCCATCTCATCTGCTGAATATGGTGGGTCGGGCCATAAGTAATAATCCAAAAGGGAATAGTAGTTTTTGGGGCTAGATTTTCACTATATAAACACCATCAATGACCCTCCTATGGCTTATGAGCATCGTAGAAACTTCCCAATCTCCATGGAGAGGATGCCTGCAAAGTCCATATATATCCTTCTAGCTAAGGTGAGAAAGCAACCCTAGCTTTTGTTTTGTGATTTTGTTTATCTTCTTGGTGGATGAGTAGCTATATCATCATTGCTGATTTCTATACATCTACTTGCAATTACTGAATTCAAGAATTTCGGCCAGTTGATGTTTTGGATTGGACTCTTTCAAGTCAAGAGATTGTCTCTGTTATTAGAGAAGGTACTTTGTGTTACTTTTGTTAAAAATAAATATAAAATATTTGATGAAATGTTTAAATGTTTGATATGAAACTAAGAACATTTCTCATCAAGATGTGGCGGGAAGTCTGGTTCGAAAGAGACCTGAGGCAAGAGTAAGGGAGTGAAACAGCCTTGGACTGCGACCGAATTGCCACACTGGTAACCCAAGACTCGTCGCTGATGTCAGCCATGTGTTGTCCACCTTTATGTCCCATAACGAACACTACAATGACACTTATCATGTGGCTAGCTACTAGTCATTGATCTATGTAAGCATGGAAAATCATCGCTAAAGAGGAGATTTAAACCCACGACATATCCAACACAAGTGCATGCCTCAGCCAACTACTTATATATTTAATCAATGTTTTTTTTTCCTTATGGAAAAAGAAATAATTACAATACAAACCTTCTAAAACAACCTAATTATAAAAGATCAAAACGAAGAGCATGAATGATAGCAAAAGGAAGTTGATCGTGCCAACTATAAACATCAATTCGACGTCCGATATTTGCCAAAGTATCTGCTACGAATTTAATCAATGTTTTTTTTATCAGATAAACAACTCAAATGCTACAACTAGTTTTTCGTGAGTCGAACTCAAAACTTTCCACTTACGAAAGGGAGACTATGCCACAAGACCAAATGGTATTGGCAATTTAATCAATGTTTTGATAAATTAATTTTTCAATTTCTTTTTATAATACTATAATTTAGATGCATTACATCTTTTAAAAATCACTTAATAAGTCCATTAAAAAAAAGTTAAGTTCTTAACACTTTTGCATAAAAGGGGAATCAAGACTACTCAGCTAGTTTGATTCGCCGGTGACAATTGAACCGCTTTTAGAAATCTTAATCATACTGTTTATTTACATTATATTTTTCATATTCACAATTAATATTTTAAGAGAAAATGTGAGTGAATAATGTCTTGTCCCAAAAATTCTGACCAAACAGGTGAAAGTTACATAAAAAAGAGAGTGAATAGAGTTCTGCCCAAAAGTCCCAACGGTTGAGCTTACTCTATCACAGTGGATCACAATTCAATCAAAAATGACATCAAACCAACCAGGATGTACAAACAAGCCCAAGATCTTACAATGCCAAGTATGTTGCAAAACCCTGCTTCTACCATAAATCGTATTATTAAGAGATGTGACCCAATAAACAAATATAAATAACTTTTATTATGTTCATTATATATTGTGTTGGTGGGAAGCTACCACTTCGAACCTACATCACAGGATTGGTGGGATAGTCACTGCAATTGTGGTGACCAAGTTCGATTTAATTGCACATAAATTTGATTCTCACTAACACAAAATAAGTTGACTACCTTGACGGTAGCAGAGTTTGATTGCGATCATTGGACTGAGCTCTGAAAATCAATCATCCTAGTTGGATCTGGTTAGTTTCGAGAAAAAATTTATACTCATACTCCTAAAAACAAAAACAAAAAAATCAATCTTTGCTTTATTGACATTTACTCGGTATATAAAGCACTAAAACTCCCTATTCAAAAAAAATCACTGGAACTGCACATTGTCTCTCAATTTTCTTTATTTTGTAATCCTGCTACTAACACCGTCAAATTAGGCAACGATTACATGTCCCTTCAAGTGGAGACCATCATCACCGGTGTCATGATAGTTATCTGTGCGTTCTGTTTTCTTATAATTCCTGTTTCTAACTAAGTCTGCCATTTCTTGACCTCAGGTCCCCTTGGCATTGTTGTACTCTTCACTTCTTCCCCAAAGTCCACAGTATGTAATGGAAATTTTCGTAGATGTAGAGAAATATGTGATCCAGGCACAATATCATGAAAGAATAGATACAACTTCAATTGAACAGATTGTCTATTTGTTCCTTGTATCGAGCCACGACTCTATCCCTTCGAATTTTCATAGTCAGAGTCATCAAACCATTATCAATCTGCAAGAATAAGGAACAATGAGCCAATGAGTCACGCTGCAAGGCCAAATAAATGTTGATGCTGACATGGTTATTTTACCGTAAAGGGTTCATCTACAATTAAGATCCGTCCAATTTGAAATGAACAACTTGAAGTCCTGCAAGAAATTAGAAGGTTAATAATGAGACACGCAGTCTACTTAACCGCAAGAACTTCAGAAAATGGATCTTAATCCAAGTTGAAATTTCTCAGATTAGACAAGTAATTGCACCTCAGTGGGAACTTCATTTAATTGAATCTAGAAAAGAAAGAGTAGAAACATAAGACTCATAATTGCTTGATATGTGTCAGCCAAGTCCATAACAGCTTAATCCTTTGGGGTCCAATGATTGTCTAATAACTTGCATTCACCCAAATCTTATTTAGCATATCAAAGATTAATTGAACCTATCTTACCATTTTCGTAAATCTTGAGACAACAAGCTTTTCATTGTCTCCTTGCTTAGGTCAGAGGCATCAATATCTACAAGGGACAAATTCTTAGCTGCAAGTAAAGCCTCTTCTTTGTTTGGAACAATTATTGCCCCAAGCCGTCGTTGATCCTACATGGATGGATGCCAGCAGAAACATAGAACCAGCATATCAACTGTTATTAGTGACACGAAATAAACAAACTACAATATAAGAATGAAATATTGAGACTCAATCAACCTGGCCAACGACAACAATTTGTTGAATTAGACTACTTCTTGAGGCAGCTTCCTCAAGCTCTACTGGTTCAACGTTTTCTCCTACCAATCAAATGGCAACAAGCAAACCGTTGAGGGAAAAGACCAAAATGAAAAATTAAAGGGCAATATGTAGTCTTGGTAATAAGAGAGTAAACATCTCAATGTGATTAATTTGGAAAATAAGCAAACAAATAAATAAGAGCAGCCTTGATTGAAAATGCAAGATTGAAAATGTTCAAAAAGCCACTAAAGGCACAAGTATACGATATACCATCAACACATAAATTTTAGAATAAGCTATTTTTTCAGTACGTATAATTACATATATGGTTGGGATCTACATAACGATGCAAGTGAATACATGTACCCAGAGCATAAGTATCAATGTGTCTCCATGATAATTATCTCCAAGATTTTGTGTGTCTTTACATTTTATTTTAAACAATCTCGATTCAACAACATGAAATGTGCTGATTCTAAGTTTTTCGCCAAAAAGTTCATTAGTAACTACAAATATTTGGACTAGTTAGTTATATGGCAATAAATTATTCTTCATTTCTCTGTGAAATACGTAATCTAATCTGCGAAGCTGAAATCCCAAAAATATTAGAAGTTGTTTGTAAGAAGATCCATGACAAGTTTGCAGAAGAAAGCTTTGGGTACCTGTTGAAAGCACTATGGTGTCCTTTGCACGTCCTTCAAGGACAACAACACCTCCACAATGACGACTTCGCCCTATTGAATGATGAGGAGCAATCCAACCTATATCTCCAGTGTTTAGCCAGCCATCCTCATCTAATACTTGATCTGTAGCCCCTGGATTCTAGTTCAAACATGAACAAAAAAGTTAATAAACAAACAATAGCTAACTAAAAATATCTTGAATTTTGATAATACTATTAAATGATACCTTTTTTTTTTTTGAAAGGTTAAATGATACCTTTTGTATATATAGAAAATAGTAACACTCAGAATATGTCAATAACATTTTAATTAGAAATATCATATTTATTAATCAACAATAATGATACCTTGTAGTATCCTTTCATTACTTGTGGGCCCCTAACTTTTACAATGCCACTTAAACCAGGTGGGAGTACTTCACCAGTTTCAGAATCTACAACTTTGAACTCAGTATGTCGAATCGGATGCCCAACTGAACCAATAACCTTCAGTAAAATAGATGAAGAATAGTAAAAAGTCTATTACAATAGAACTAAGAAGAGGTGTCCGACATACCACACCGCTTATATAAGTGACTACCAACTTCAAAAGACTTGTTCGACAGTAAAATACAATTTCCAGACCAAATAGGATAAAGTTAATACACAGTACAGAAACAATTAATCACCTTGCACTACAAATATTACAATTCAAGCAGTAAGGAAGTCTCTGCTTGATATGGTATGACCAGCCGGGCCAAACTAGGTATATCAATTATCACACATAACTCAACAACAGTACAAGTGTACAACACAGACCAACACTCCTGTTTAAGTGCAAGACCACAGAATAACTCACCAAAAAAAAAAAAAAAAAAACAAAACAGACCACAGTATAAGCAAAACTTGATCTATAGGTATAGATTAAACTCTATTTCTTACATTACAGCTTGGCTGTCGAGCAGCAACAACAGGAGAAGTCTCTGTTAAACCATATCCATTCTGCAATTTAATGCCAATTGCCTGCACGAGTACACTACACTATTGAGATAGCTGATTATCCAAAATTTATTGTTGGCAAGATTAAGATATAGAAGAGTAAGAACCCAACCTCAAAAAACTTATCAACATGTGAAGGTAGATTGCCTCCCCCACTAATGCCAGCCTGCAGGAATCTCTTATCAGTCCCTTCCATTCTAAGAAACACCATAATGTCTGCTTTTATCAATGAGATACAAAACATAATTTTAAAAAAGAAGAAGAAGAAGAAGATGATGATGATGAAGAAACAAACAAATAAAGCAAAGAGAATACTGATCCTCTTCTGAAAACCATGAAACCTTGAAAATGAGGAGAACAAACGTTACAGAAATTGAATAATCATTTACAAAAACATTTTTGTCAGTTAAGAACTAATGAAATATGATCTATGAAGGTCAATGATGCAATACAATTGAGACATAGTTGTGACAACATAAAGAAGCTGATTACATATAGGTTAGAAATAAGATAACCTTTGATATTCCAATAGCAGATTGGATTTTGCTATATATTAGATTCTGTCCCATACTATGCAAAGGCCATAATACTGCAGCAACAACTCTTGCGCATAACCAATCTGCTATTGAAACAAGATGTGAAGATTGCTTCTGTTTCCTTGTCAAATATGTTCCCTATCAACCACATAGGCATCAAGTAATGCAATAAGTTTGGGTGAGAAACGAGTTGTCAACTAAAGACACAACGGAAATAACAAATCAATAATCGAGTATTAAACCGAACAAAAGTTTGATAGATACAAATCAATTAAAGAGTTAAGGCACATAATATTCATCAGAAGATTCAGATATCCATCATTCAAACAGTTATATGAACTAATAGAATTACTGCAAAAGACCCTGCAGGTCACACCTCAACTGATTTCATTTAGAAATTCTAAAAAAAGCACATTTTAGCATAACAAGTTAATGAAGATTAGCATTGAGATCAATATGGAGTCAAATCCAAACATTCAACGACTAGCAATTTGATGAAAGTTCATCTCTCATTCATTGACAATCTCCATTTACTCAGATTCAGGACATATTACTCACTAAAAAATTTGAAGTCCTCGATATTGATGTGTTTGTGGATCTGCAGGGACATATTATATACCCAGAGAACATGGGTGTTATGTTTAGTTACAGAAATCTAAACAATGATATTAGGTTGTGAATTTCAGCAACCATGGGCTACCTTTACTTGTGATGGGTCAGTGATTGCTGATTGATGACTACTAGTGACCAGCTTATGGTTGTAATTGTGGAGGTAGAATAAGAACTTTAAGCAGATTTTAAAGTTCACCAAGTAAATGTGTCTCAAGGAAACATGGAGAAAAAGCCAAGAAAAATACAGAAGTTATGTTATTGAAATTAACTAATATGAATTAATTGGACCCAACATGTATTAGTTGAGTGCTCTTACTTACAGCAATAATAAGGCATGAACCCATCCATAACAACAACATAATCGGTCATGCATCCATAAATCATATATTAACTAATTTTCCTGAAGAGATTAAATTTTTGACACAACAGATTACCAGTAGACGAAAATGAAATATGAGACATATGTAGCAAATCTACTGTATATCATTTGAAGGTTATGACTTTATGAGAATGACAAATAAAAAGATTAAAAAAAAAAGAAGATAAAAATTTGTCGGGAATAACCTCATAGATCCTCTTAAACTCCATGTATGCCAAACTGATCCGCATGAATGTAAGTGTAATAAGCTTAAGAACTGTAGCGCTGGAAGAAATCTGTCTATGAATCCCACTGCAAAGAGAATGAAAATATATAACCAAAAGAGAGGAAGAAGGCTAGCTTACCACACAAAATAACATAAGCAGGCTACAAAAGCATTCATATCAATACTGTTACAGCATGAGACGAATCAATTATAATAAAGACAAAAAAAACCTGGAGTTTTAAATTAATCTCAGTTGTACATCAGAAATCCAAATGAGCATTATTTACAACATCTGATCAGATGGTTTTCAAATCCATTACAATATTAACCATGCAATGACAATGCTGCCCATTAGACAAAAAAGAAACTAGAAAAGAAAAGAAAAGAAAAGGGAAGAATGGATTTTTAATTATAAACCAATATCAATCATCAACAGACATTAGGACAGAACACTTGAGCATAAAGACTCCAAAGGGAGATGCAGGCGTAATTTCCAAGAAAAGGACATACCTGTAAAGTGTCTCATACACTAAAGGAACGGAAATTACAAAATCTGGTTGATATTGTCGCAAATCAGCCTATCAAATGAGTAAAAATTGTCACATGAAATGATAATCGTATAAGGGTGAAGAAAGTGGTGCCCCTACTCCTTAATGAAATATTAAATAACTAGGTATGAAGTCAATAGTTTTTTAATTTCCCACAAAGAAATATTGTTCTAATTCTTCTTCAAAATCAGTGGAAAGTAGTGTAGAGATAGATTCCAAAGCTAAATTGTTATGTCCAGTCTAGGACTGTATTTCTCCTAGGCTGTAGCCATAGGATTTTGGGATCTGAAATAGTAATTCCCAGATAAGAAACTAGCATATGTCATATTAACAAGCATTAAATCAGCAAACTAAATAATAATACCTTCAATTTCCTCACATTGGTGTAATATTGTTCAATTCCACGTGTAAAAGCAAAATACTCAGAAGCTCGTTCATAGCAATGCCAAGGTGGGAGCATGCTGAGAAATTTGTCCCCACCTACAGCAGGTACAATATCCCCGAGATTCTTAATCTGGCAAACAACAAAGCAAATAGCCTCAAATTAAGAATAATTGACAAAGGAAAGTATTGGCTACAGTCATAAGAAAACGAACTGGGGTCTTCCAAAATAGTAGTTGGCCAAAATGCTACAAATGTCCAAGATAATTATTTTGGGAAGACACATGATATCTCCATGAGATGCTCTTTATAAGGTCATGAATGGGTTGATGGCTTTTATTCAAGTAAAATGTTGGTATGGGAGTTCTCAATTGAACTCTATACCTGCGGACAAGATCACTTAGGTGCCAGATATTGAATCTTAATAACAGCCAAAAGGGTATTAAATTTCTTCATCTGGTGTCTTCTTAAAATCACTCATGCTTCAGAGCATCTGACATAATCTAACAGGTGCCAAATGTTTTTTGCTCCCTTTATATATGACAGATTGTTTTACCAAGCAGTGTCTCCACATGAAAACATAGAGGGTAAATGGATGGAGCTCCCTACAATTTTTTCCTTTTCCTAGTTATTTAGGCTTCTATTGTAGGAAGGATACTAATGATGGAAGTTTACTGAAAGAGAGCAGCTGTATTACGTTTCAGATACAGAAGGGTGAAGAAAGTGGTGAACACCTACTTTATATTTTCTTGCAAAAGAATGTATTTATTTTTCCTCGGTATAGTTAGGTCGAGTACAGTTGAGGAGTCAATGTGGTACTACATGAGGAAGGTATGAAATAGATTCAAGAGTAGTTCCATCATGCTTCACATGTATAAACTGAAAGGATCATGACATTAGGTCGACTGAAGATTAAGAGCCAACAATTGGATATTGAAGATGAGTAATGTTATTATGTGAAGTTTCTCAACAGCTTTATCCCAATCTTTTTAGGGAAGCTAAATGGTGTGGGTTCCGCTGGAGGTTCGCTATTCTGTTAAGCTCAAGTTTTAGGGTTTTTGGAGGGAAAAGGGCAAAACCTTGTAAAATACGGGGGTGGAAAAGGTGTTGGAAAAAACGTATGGTCCTCTTTTGGGGCTTATGTTTCAGCAGCTTTTAGGAGTGTAAATCTGTTTTCCAGCTTGTGAAATTGGAACTAGCCATCAGCAAGTTTCCTCTAAGAAACTTGCCTTTTACTGTTTTAGCACTTGTATATTCTTCTGTTATGTAAACTTCTTGTCCACAGAAACTTGCCTTTTACTGTTCTAGCACTTGTATATTCTTCTGGTATGTAACTTCTTGTGCACAGTAATACGTTTGTAAGTTCATTGGAAAAAGGTAATGCAGTTTGAATAATGTTAGGTGAACGTACCACCTGCATCCCACCTTATGTGGTAGAGCTATGTCATTTAATGAAATTCTGTGACAGGTTGGACTTTTGCCACATCAGCTGCCACATACGGTGGTTCACCTAGCATTACTCATATAGTTTTGGAGTCACCATTGATGTCTTTAGCCTATGCTGTACCTAAAGATCATTTCACTTAGATAATCTTCTGTCTTTTTCTCCTTCTCTTCTGTACATTCATATTACAAAATGACACCTCTTGTCACTACACATTTTTCTGTTTTTTTTTTTTTTAAATTCCTAAATCCCAAAGCTTTGTCAAAATGGATACAAAGATGACAAACCTGATGCAACAGATTTCGATGAGTGAGCATGACACCTTTTGGGTTACCACTTGTTCCGCTTGTATAAACGACTGTAGCAATATCATCCGAGTTGATGGCCTCATATACAGAGTACTGTCCTGCAATCAGAATAGTTAATGGGCTGCATCAACTTTCAGAAGCTTGAAGGATATGTAGGAGTCATAACAACTAAACTTAACTACACAGAAACACTCACCCACAAATAAATATACAGTTAAGGCACTTATATATTTAGAACAGGAAAGGACCAACAGTCTAAATAAACAAAAGTATAGGGAACACAACATGAGATGTCCAAAACAAGTTATATGCATATAGAAAAATAACATGAGCTGCTTCTCGCTGCTGGCTTTATCTTTTAATTTTTATAAATCAATTTTGTCAAAACAATTATGAAACAGAAATGAAGGACAAAGGTGCTTAGGCTGTCAATTTGTCTTCTAAAAATGTAAAAAAAAAAGCTAAAATTCTGTAATGAGAAATGAAAATTCTATAGCTATATGCTATAATACAGTCTAGTATTGCAGAATTAGACTAAGGATACCAAATGACACTGAAAAACATTAAAAGTCCAAACTTAAAAAAGGGCTTTAAATGTTGTTTTATCAACCAAAAAAAAAAATATCTTAGATAAATAGAGATGGATGACCTACGTCGATCATCAGAATCAGGCATACTCTTACGACTCTCTCGTCCCAAATCTAGAATCTCTTTGTAGTTGAAAATGGGAATCTTCCCATCACTGACCAAGCTTGATTTCTCCCCCCAAAGAAGAACAACAAATTTCAAGACAGTCTTGGAACAGAATTCTTCTGAAATCCGATTGAACAGTTCAGGGCAGTCGACAGCAATTGCAACACTGTAGTAGGAATGAAGTTAAACTCAAGATTTCCTGGTTTCATCAAGGTCAAAGAGAAGGATGCACCAACATAATATGAAATTATGAATACTTTATAGGTCCAAGAGTTTTCAATGATCTCAAATTAGCTCCCACCATTAACATTGTGGAATAATGGAAAATCAAATTTTCTAACAGTAATTATTTCGATATAACGAATTAAAAGAAATAAGATCTATTTCATTCTAAGAGATTGCTAATATTCTTTATTTGCATATTGCATTCAAGAATAGATGTTTTCACTCACTGAATCTCAAAAGAGATCCAAGCTGAAAGCAGCCTAATATAATAAGTTTCAACTGCAAAAGATAATGTGTAGATAGAGTATAAACAAACAAATATTGGCATGAAGAATTACAATGATACGGGGAACATAAAAATTGCAACTTATTTATACTGGTAATATACTTGAAATAAGAAGAAAGTAAACTTGTAAGGGAGATCGTCTCCAAACCTATCTGAGTGGTGATATATTTGTAGTAACTCTTCGACTGATGACCTTGAACCTCTTACCACATTGATTGCTCCGGTGGCCATTATACCTGAAGCAAATAAGAATGAGCTTTAAATTCTTAGACTGAGTGACAAGGTAGTTGCCCTTCAGCCATACCACAAAAACAGTGGATGTTACCTAATTATTTGGAATGTATGGACCCAATTATTTAGAAGGTATTACCATAACCCTAAACCCTTAGTATGGTTTGCTCTGATACATATTGCAACAATAAAATATGCAATTGAAATTCATTCAGACATGCATTCAGTTTTCTTTTTTGGTCTGTGCATGGATCCAGTTCATATTGCAGTTATCAATAGCAGGATATGAAGCAACAAACCTGAAGAGCATAATGTTATGCTATCAGAAGATTCAGAACAATATGATGGCCACAGAGAAAATGAGCATACCACATCCTAGAGAAAGTAATACAAATAGCTATAAATAATTGATTGAATGAAACAATTTTTGTTTGTAATTATGCCAAGAAACTGAATACCTTGATCTGCTACAAGCCAACGATATGAGTTATCTGCAAAAAGTGCAATTTTTTCTTCAGGCTGTACCCCAACGACTCTTAGACCTTCAGAAAAATCCAAAATTTCCTTCTCAAGCTGCAGTTTGGAAGAACCCATGGATAAACACACTATGCATCAGAAAAATGCTATACAGAAATTATATTAATAAATAAAGTAGCTTATGAAACAACAAAATAATTTAACAAGCTAAAATTGACAACGATCAACTAAGTTAATGGCAGTCAAGACAAAAGCGTCTGTTACAACACTGAACCCCTTTTGTAATAGACGTGATATTACTATTGATCATAAGAAAACCCTATATCAAGCAAAATCTCAACAACATAACTACCGGGATGCTAACATTTCGTTGCCTTTCACTTTCAGTGTCTACATTGGGTTGCTTCAAGTGTTTGAGCACTATTCATTTCTTCTTTAACAAAACTTTATGTTTCCAACAGCACGAAATTTTGTTTGTTCATTTCTGCTTTCGAAATATACTAGTTCCAAAAAAGGATCACTCATTTCATGAAGTCCCTGATTTTGGTGGAGACGAAAAAGAAAAATGGGTCTGGAATAAATCAATCTTAAAGAGATAGTTAAGAATTGAAAAGAAAATTAACCTGTTTATAGGTTAAACTAGAAGGTGGGTCATGATATGGATCTGTCAATGCTACAAGATCACCATATTTCTCAGACGAAGATCTCCAAATATCAGGAACTGCTTGCCAATCATCAGGCACCAAACTTGCAGTACCATCCACAGAAGCACCTTCCAGGAAAGGTGAATACTTCCGTATCTGCTTTTCCTCTGTCTGCACAGAACATTTTGAATACAAATAATATTGTAACTATCCCCTTGCTAGTTTCCTTCTGTATGATATTCAAGCGTTACAACGTTTAGAGAGGAAACAGAGTTTCTAATACTGGATAAGATCATTGCAATAGGACCACAAAGCATCTCGGCTCTTTTGAATGGGTAGCATTAGATTCATCTACAGTTATGTACTTTTGCAGATGTCCCTGTTGAAAACTCAGGAGCACTTTACCACCTCAATGGAAGTGGATTAGTTTAAAGCAATCAAGCAGCCATACAGACATGGTAACAGACCGGATAATCTATCGAGAAAGTTGACTGCTCTAAAAGGTCCAATAACATACATGTATCAGTTTATAATTCCCCACTCGAAAAGACTTTTGCAAAGAGAAAAAAACAAATATCTAAAGAAGAACGAAAAATCACAATATAAGTTGCCAACAACAGAACGTGAAATCCTAAACCTCACTTCAAAAGTCGAAAAACATCAACAAAAACTCCTATATATGTCAGAAATAGTGTCTCATGCAGCCAGAGAACTCTACGTGCTCACGAGAACTGATACAGTTACAGTAACAGTTGCGGGCTTACAAGAAAACAAGAATTTCAAATAAAACGTATTGAATTATCAAAAGGTTGTTCAAGAATCACCTTTGATTGGCAAAACGCATGAAACCCCGTTGGGTTTCGATAGCGTGCTCTGTGTCTGCTTCTCAATTTCTTTTTAGAACAGAGGAATGGAAGGGCGTGCCCAGAATCAGAGGAACTGCCCAAAATGAAGGAGGACGTTAGGAAAGCTGTGGCCATCTGAAGAAAAAGAAGCAGCTGCGGTAATGGGTTTTAAATATAGAGCTGAGGTTGTGCATATATGACGAAGAAGAAGAAGAAGAAGATGATGATAACAAGCAAAAATGATGAGAGTTGTTCTGACAAGCAAAGATGATGAAGAGAGAGAGCGTGTGCAAAGAGTGAGAGAGATTAAAGGGAAAATTATGAGAGTAGGGAAATTTGTGAGTAATTATTAAGACCAAGAGAATATGATGGCAGCTTTATGACATGTAATGGCGGATAAGAGAAGTTTTCATGTTTTCGCGGTTGTTTGCCAGAGACTCGGCCACGAATTTTATTTTTTATTTTTTATTAATTTTTTTTGGTTATATATTAATATTAGGATAAAACAAAAAATCACTGATGATCATTAAATTATGAGGATCCCTAATTAACGGGCCAGTTCAGGCTTTACAACATTTTTACATAATAACGGGTTGGGTTGAGCTGGGCCGGGCTTCATTATAAATTTCAAAATCCAAGCATGTCGATATAAATCGGGCCTTGCGAGCCGGGTACCCCTCTTTTATCTCGGTTGGGCATATGTTATTTAGTTCCAAACAATTTAATCTGCATTCCAATCCCCTAAATTTTCTCATTTTCCTGGCTTGCAGTAGCTTTTAACTTTTTACCTAAATTAATTAGGGTTCTTAAAGTATAGCTTTCAGTATTTTATTTTGGAAAAGAACATGCGTGTATATGTATATAATATATATATATAGGATTTTTCTCAGGTAAGGATGTCCTTAGTTTTTCTTAGATGCGGATTTGGTGTTTTCACCCACTTTCCGATCATATTTTCACATCTTAACCGTTCAGTTTTTAGAGCCTAATGTATAGATCCCCCATGCAAAATATCAGCCAATTTGGTGATCGTTAAGACATCCAAAACTGCAATTTACACGAACGGACCGAATCTGTCGAACCGGAACCGTTCGTATTTATAATGGTAAATTACAGTTTTGGATACCTTAACGATCACCAAATTGGCTGAAATTTTGCATGGAGGATCTATACATTAGGTGCGGATTTCCGGTTTTGACCCACTTTCCGATTACATTTTCACATCTTAGCCGTTCAGTTTTTAGGTCATAATGTATAGATTATCTCTGCAAAATTTCAGCCAAATTGATGATCATTAAGGCATTCAAAACTGCAATTTACAACAATTAACACGAACGGTTCCGGTTCGACAGATTCGGTTCGTTCTTGTAAATTGCAGTTTTGGATGCCTTAACGATCATCAAATTGGCTGAAAATTTGTAGAGATGATCTATACATTAAGATCTAAAAACTGAACGGCTAAGATGTGAAAATGTGATCGAAAAGTTGATCAAAACCGGAAATCCGCACCTTTTTCTTAGGTGCGGATATCCGCACCTATATACATATATATATATATGTTCGGGTTTAATCACATATGTAAAAGGAAAACAGACCAGTATGCATGCATGTATTATATATATAGTAGACATTATGTAGTTAATTATGGTGCTTTTTGAGCAGTTTTCCAGAAACATACGTCCAATTCATTTAATAATTATAGTGCTTTCCAGAATCGTAGCATGCAAGGTATTGCATTTTCAGTTCTGATTTTTCAAAGCTCCATATTGAATCGTTCTTGGTCATAGCATGCATGCATGTATTGTCATATGTGTGTGGCTATATGTAATACCTCGGAAATTCGTTATTAATTTTTTATGGTTTCCTGAAATTAATAAAGTGTTCGTTAGTACGATTTCGTAGTTCAAGAGTGGAGCGGAAGTTTTTCGAACAATTATTCTCTCGGAATACTTTGATTCAAGCGTTGACTTTTTATACGTTAGGATTCTGCCAAAACTTCCTTTATGAAAGTCGCAGAGCGCGTCAATACGAGTTCGTGCATATGCGGAACACGAAAATCGAAGTTCATATGAAGAAGTTATAGCATTCGGAAAAACTTTCTATTTTTGTATAAAGGACGAATTTTTGTGAATTTTACAAAAAAGCTCGGTTTCCAAAAATAGAAACCGAGCTTCTCTCTCTCTCTCTCCCCCGACCGGAAATCGTCTTTTTTCTTTTTCCATCCATAACTTTGTCGTCCGGCCACCGTTGGACGCTCCACCACTAGCACTAGCTTCACCTCAACCTTGCACTCCTGCCTATGTAAGCATCTCAGCCTATCTCGGCCCGTAGACGTCCCGGCAACGAAAACCCGATCTGAGCTACAGTGGGAGGTCAACGCCGATATCTTCGCCGTCCAGCCGCCATAGCTCGAACCACTTGGCTTTTTGGAATCCTCTGAAGACGCTCATCATGCTCCCCAAAGGGCTTTACTTGAATTGAGCTGTGGACAGAGAACTGCAGCTCGTCAGAAAATTGGGCAAAAACCCGATTTGTTTATTGTTGAGGTATTTTTCGGGCTTTTCTGCTTTGATTTTGACTTGATACTAGTTGAGAAAGTTGTTTGTCTTGTTGAGAGGAAGAGTCGCATATAGGTTGCACTGCCCAACTCAGAGGTTGACTTCGGTGCCGCCACAGTCTATGGCCGCACTTTGCGGCGGCTTCCGGCCACCTCAAGGACTGTTTATATTCCTGATTCCGATCTACTCGTCGATACGAGCATTTCGATATACAACACTTAATTAGGATATTATATGAGCATGTTAGAATTTTAGGGTTTTCGATCCGATCGGTTTTTAAAATCCGATCGGTTTCCGATCCGTGAAGATTTGATCGTTCAATCGACTTGTATTTTTGATATATTGATCGTATAAGTAATCCGGAGACCTTGGGTGATCTTAGATAAAGTTTCGCCTCGATTGACATTACTTTCAAGGTTTTAGTTCAAAAGGGGGTTCAAAACTTAATAGCTTTTGATTCGTGTACTAAGTTGTGACGGATATTACTTAGGTGATTGACGGAGCGTATTCAATACCTTATCTCTGTTGTGAGAGAAAACGCCATAGGATTTGGAGATGAGTAAATCTCACGTGGTTCATTTAAGAATTTACGAATGGATTTACTTATTATTTGAAATTAATTGATAAATTGTGAATCATTTTCAGAAAAGAATATTTGTTTTAAATGATATGAACTCGATCGACTACGGTTCATAGGACTGCGGTTCACATGTATGAAAAATGAGTTTTAAGTATAAAAATGAGTTTCTCGAATTTTTGCTATTGTGAACTATAGTTGGTATTAGTAGACATTGTTACATCCCGTATCTTAATTTACCGGTTTACTAGTCATTTGGACGGTAAACGACAATTATTTTTACTTTTAATTCCGTTTTGACTATTTAGGGGTCTAAAAGTTGACATTTTGTTCGGATCAAAATTGGAGAAAATGTTCTTCATGAAAATTGTAAAGGATGTTAAACCGAGCTCGTGCATATGTGGTACGCTAAAATCGGAGTTTGTATGCAAAAGTTATGGGTATTTTCATGTGAGGGGTATTCTGGTCCTTTCACCTTACTCTATCTAAATAAAAACATATTTTTTTTCTTCTTCTTCCCCACCCCTCACGGCAGAAACTAGAAAGGAGAGAGAGAGATCGGGGCCGATTCCGGCGGTTTCCAGCAGCAAAAATGGTATCAATCTCTTCATCTCTTCATGGGCTTTCTACCTATACAAGTTTTATTACTTAATTTCACTTGTGTGCAATGAATCGGAGAAGAGAAGATTTGGAAATTTTTGACCATTTTCGGTTTTTCGACTAAACCATCGGGAATTTAGAGAAATTCCAAGGTATAAAGTTGTTCTTTACCTCATGAGTTTTCTTTTGAGTATGATATTGCATATAAATTTGGAGAATTTTGGAGATTGAAATCTGGTCACTATTCACAAAACGGGATTTATTGTTTTCTTAATTGTTAAGGTAGTTCTACTTGATTTCTGAATTTGGTGCAGTTGAGAAAAATGTTAGCGAGGTTGATATGCAGCTTCTGTTAAAATTTGGTGATCAACGGAGGAGTTGACAGTCGCATGAACAGTGTCACCGTGTGAATAGTGCGGCGGATGAACAGTGACTTAAATTCTGTTTTTAGCTAATTAAATCACATAATTGATGAAGAGTTGATATATGTGAATTTGATGAAGTTTGGATGGATATCAAGGAGAATTGAGGGAATTGAGATAAAATGAGACGTTTAGGAATTCAATTTAATTATCATAAATTTAGATTTCCATCATGTAATTATTTATTTACGAGCATTATATTTATACAGGACGTGAGGAGGAATCACACAGAGGAAACTTCGAATAAACGGCAAGTTTAGCCGGATACTGTGAGTGAACTTTTGTTTTAAATAATGATGCATGCAGTTATTTCGAAATTATTGATTTATTTAATTATCGTTTTATTAAGCGAGCATAATATTTTGTTTTGGATTATAATTTTGGTATTGGTTTTTCCATATGAATTTGGATATGAATTTATTATGCTCGAATTTAGATTTATGATTCATTTTTGAGAATATGAATTGATTTCGGAGATTAATTATGATTTATCTCGATTATGATTTGAGAAATACATTTGTGATACTATTTTTTTTATATTGAGCTTTCGATATTTATCTCCGATATATGATTATTATTTGAAAATGTGATTTATGTGATTTTCGACGAATTATTTTCTGAGGTGATTTCTGTAATTCAATATTATATTTTATTTGTCGATTTTGAGATTCTGGAATATTATCGGAGATAAGATTTTCGAGGAAATTATTTACACTTATTATTCTCGCTGACTTGTTTATGAATTTGAGAATATTTTGACGTGTGGGGCCACGTCATTGGAATATACGTATTTTATTTCGTGAGGAATTGAGGAAGTTTTATAGATTTACAAGTTTTTGGATTATTTTCCTTTACCATACTTGTGTTGGTTATTATGTCTCATTCTCACTTACTTTGTGTTTGTGGGTGAAGTCGAGGTGATTTATTCTCCTCCTCACATGAGTAGTAGAAGTTGTTATTTCTCCTCCTCACATAATTTATATGTGAGGGAGTCGAGGGTAGAGCTTGAGGGGTTCTGATATACTCGTATGGTGATAATCGTTCTTCCCCGTATGATATTATTATTTGACTAGCGAGACTAGCCCGATTTTCTTCTAACAGGCGAGACTGGTCTGTTTTTACGAGTTTTCATGTGGCGAGAAATATATTTTATAAATGTGGCATGTATCGAAATTTTTGTAAATATTTCAAATTATGGAAAGTATTAAAGTTTCGTTCAATTAAATTATATTGTTAATTATTTTTGTCCACTCACTCTAATGTGTTTTTTTTCAAATTACTTTCCCATTGGCCCTTTGTTTTCAAATGCCCAGTTTGCAGGCGATATTAGTCGAGATCGGACACACATGAAGTTGAGGCATAGCTAGCACTACTTCCGCATTGTAGGATTTATCGATCCTTTATTCTCTTTTCGTTGTTTTAGGATTGCTCTGATAACCTATGAAATTTTACTTAATGTGAAAATAGAGTTGATGGTATTTGGGAAGCAGGATGGCTCCAGGAGTATAAAGACGGCATGCTTAGAAGTATGGTTTGAATTCTTTGCAGGTTAGGGTTATCCATTTTTGGGGAAAGTTTTGTTGAAATTTCTCGAAAAGTGGACCCCGCAGGGTCACCTGGAATTTTAGGGTGAAATTCTGGGTCGGATCCTATCAGACATTCCTGAATGGATGACTAAGTGTGTGTGTGTGTGTGTCTAAATATTTATTTGGAATATATATTTGGATTGTATGACATTGGGTGAAGTAATGATTGTGAATTGATTGATTTATTCTTTTGAGCATTTACTCATACGAGCGTACAATATATCATGTAATTGTGGATTTGATTGTGTTGAAGAGTATTTTGAGATGAGTGTAACATTTTGAGTCTTGAGTGACTTTTTAAATATTTTGGTCTACAGATCGAGGGTTACGGTAGTGATCGAAGGTGGTTATCGGAACTATGCCCTTGGCCGAGGTATAGTTACGACCCAATTAGAGCTATAGTCTGTCTGTCATTGTATATCATGGGCATAAGGAGCAGGTTACCTGCGACTCATGAATACGTGTTTTTAAAATAGAGTTAGGGATATATTCTTTCTTTTAATTGTCCGAGGAGAGACTTGAGTTCATATTAAATTGTGAGTTAAAAATAATATGATTTTATCACTTTAGTGATGTATGATATCTTTAAGAGGTAAGGATGTTGAGTTTTGAAAACGAGTCATTTTTTGGGATCATTTTGAATGGAGTTGAAGGGGTGATTTCTTGGCTTTAGCTTGAGTTGTTTGATTCCTTATTTATTTTCCTTTTTCTCTTCTTTTGTTTGATTTTAATGTAATCTCCTGAACTAAACTATATGCATGGATTACTATGATTTCTTTCGTTTGATTTTAATGTAATCTCCTGAACTAAACTATATGCAGAGATTACTACGGTTTTGAATTTTGTGATTTTAGGTGATCTCCTAAACTAAATTTTCTATGCAGGGATTACTAATTTTACCTTGTGTGGTTGTAAGTTCGGTTGTGTTTTGCGGAGTTAAATGTTGTTTCTTTAATTCGTCTCATAAGTTGAGATATTATAAGCATGCGTTGTTGAATCATTTTATTTGAGTTTACTCATACGAACTTAAAATGCTTACCGGGCTTGTTGTTGCAACCTGATGCACTATTCCATGGTGTAGGGGTTTTTCTGCAAGTCAGGGTAATCAGGGTTGAGGCCGCAACTTGTTATCGCAGCAGTATTAGATTTAGAACCTAGTTTGTTTATTTTATCTACTGCTGTTTATAGTATGCTCCTAGAGAGCGTTTGCATTTGCTTTGATGTTTTCGAGTTTATATAAACACGTAGTGATGTAATATATGACTCTAGAGAACGAGTCGGTATTTACATTTGTGAGCTTGGTTGTTTTATAAACAAGTAGTGATGCAATAATCACAACCACTCATTATTTAGTTTTTTTTTTCTTTCTAAAAGTAAACAATCTATTAATAACCAAACAGGTTACAATTCATCGGATCCCAAGTTCCGGACCGTTGACGAGAGGGACCAACATGAGCTAAAAAAGCTCAACCCCACCCAATTTAACCAAAACCAGACCAATAAAAAGCGATACAACCCGGCCACCAACATGAAGAAGAACTGTTTCCACCCGTTCGGACACCGCATCCCACAACCAGACCACGTGTAAGGGTGATTCACCAACACGCTGATAACTAGAAAGCACCGACAAAAGACTAGAAACACCAAAACGACCTAGACACCAAACAATGGCATCGACACGACCCAGAAACAAAAAACCAAACCCTCGCTCACAAGAGAAGGGACATATTAACACCAAAATAACCACCAAAAAAACCAGCAGCAACAATAAAACAACAGAACAAAACAACATTATACAAAGAAAAACAACAGATTGGCCCAAGAAACCAGGCCAAGCCCAAAGACCACCACTCCCAGCCACAGCCAAGCACAACCAACAGATCCACCAACTACCAGCAAACGCCAACGCCACCAGGCCATCGTCACACGTCAAAACAACTCCACGCCCAACCCCTTCGCCGTCACCCCACCCTGACACGCCACAAAAACCACCCCAGCACCAGGCAAACAGCCCCCACAGATCCAAAAAAGAGATCGGACAGGTCCTTTCCGGGATCGGCACCGCCGCAACTAGATCAGGACAACCACATCCCAACACGCAGGGACGGTGCTGAAAGAGATCACCGTCGGAGCCCTAAGATCCGTCGCTGCACCACCGCCGCAAAACATCCATGAACCGGATAGCAGATCGATCCGACTACACCCGGATTCAACAACCCATCCACCAACCCAGAGCCACGCCGCTGCCATGGACCCCCATCACTACGCAGAAACATACTCCCTTCCCAGACCATAGCGCAGCGGCGGGGGAGCCACCGGCGTATGGCCGGGACATAAAACTCTCCTTTTGTTTTACCTACAAACATATGGATCCTACAAAAAATTATCTAAATCAGAAAATGTTTAACCATTTGATTAGCACAATGTTTGTTTTAATTTTATCTAACGGATTACATGTGTCTACATAATTTTGAATGACCAAATGATTATGGATTTGGTTGATTTTTTGTAGATATCATTCTTGCATAGGAATCCAAAGAATCAACGATTGAGATAATTGAATTAGGTCACAAACTTGTGTAAAATAAAAAAATCCTCAAATTCTTAAAGTAAGGACGTCCTCTCTCGAACGGGTCTCTCTCTCTCTCTCTCTCTCTCTCTCTCTCTATATATATATATATATATAAGTAACTACACATAGAGTATAGTATATAATTTGCGGTTTTACGGGCTGGGGCGGACTTCAAACCCCTAAACCAAGTCTGGTCCTCATTACCAATGGGTCGGGCTTTTGCGGGCCTCCATCAGCCTATTAAAAATATCACTTAACTCACGTTGATCTCGGTGCAGCAACCTACTTCTCCAACTCATGTTGAAGCCAATGGCCCTTGAAGATATTCGAATAACTAAAATTAAAGAAGGTCGAAATCTCTTAATAATTGGAAAAGAATACAAAGATTTGATTTTATTGATATCAAGTGAAAAGTTTTATTCAAAAATCAAGCAGGTAATGAACTCTGTGCGACAATCAATGTGATTTTTTCCTCACCTCAACATTGGACCAATAATAGAGGCAGCAACAGTGGCCAAACTCGCATCACCCTCGGGGATGATCATGTGCTAGAATTGTCCCGCATAAGTTTTTCTCCTCAATATCACGATTGTTTGAATGATGGCACATGGAAAAAGCTGAGCAAAGTTTAGCATCACTATTTTGGAAGAAATAAAACTCCGCAGCCTCGAGTTCAGTGGAGAGGACCGGATTGCCATCAAGATCGTCAGAGATGGTAACTTGAAACACAAGCTACACGTGTATGCCAAAATTCCATAAGATCCTTGCCGGTATACACCAACCAAATTCGGCCACCATCACACTTACCCATAACACAGTTACCGACGAGTAAAAAAGGACAAAATACTCCCTGAAGCTCATGTAGGTCTCGAAACAGCTTGGGGATACCATTCGGATCCAACTGATAAGCAGTGAGCTCATGGTATTTTACACCAATTAAAAAGCCCTCAAATTCTACAACAGCCCTAAACACAAACTCGTTGTTCTCGTCGTCCTCCTTTTTCTCTGGCCATTCTTCCCATTTCTCTTGATGAATGTCAAAAACGTATAAACCCGACTGAGTATTGCAAGTTGCAATCTTGTGACCCCAAGCAGAGTGACGATATAAACTTAATGAGTTATCATCACAGTGGGGAGGACGGGGAAGCTCTTTCCAAATTTGGTGAAGGGGATCAAAAACCTTGAAAAGGGGTGGATGATGATCCATATCTTCCTCATCGCCCAAGTATGATGTTCTGGCCATAACGTAGATTTTGTTCTCCAGGGTGAAAACTTTAGGACCAGACAAGGTCTTTGGATCAATCAACCTCCTTGGAATGGTACGGTCGATGCAGAGACTGATGGTTGGATACTCTGAAGCATTAGGATCAAAGGCAAAAACATCTAAATTGGGCACACGAGAATCAACATGCCGACGTACCCTTTCACAGTCATCACGGTAATCGTTTTCAGAATTATATCTTCCACTGCCACCGGAATCAACATCAGAATCAGAATCCTTCATTTCAGGGTTACATGTTCTTGTGGATTCACCCCCGAACATGTACACTTTGGAACCCACAACTATAGGTTGCATTCCCTGCGGAATAGTTGTATCAAGACGATAGTCGCCATTAGGATAATAATCATGCACAATTTCAAACTGAGGCTTCGGAGAGTTCCTTTTGCAGAATTCATCAATATTTAGACGGCATATTCGATCGTCAGTCATCAAGTACAAAAACCAATACTTCTTTGGCGGTAGTGCTTGCATCGGCATCTAATTCAATGAATATTAGAACTTGGATCTATCAAGTACTAGCGCAGAAGCGGTAGTGATCGAGGAGAAGAAGGTTGTAGCTAGGGTTTGTACCTTTTTTCTCGTTTTTGTTTTTGGATGGCTAGGGTTTATAAGTGGGAGCACTACTAGAGAAAACTCATTCAGGGACGAAATCAGTTTGTTTCTAAAGGCTGAGAATTTGTCCCAAAAAAAAAATTGAGACAAAATCATTTTGTGGCTAAAGTCGTCTCCTAATGCTTGTCCCTAATTATTAAAGGCAACGGCTGATAAATTTTGTCTCCTAATACATTTGGAGAAGAAATTAAAATTATCTCCTATTCAACAAAACTTCATCCCCCATTCCCATTCAGGTTGACGGGAAAATTAACTATAAAGTGCGCCAATTAGATGAATAGGGGACGAAACTCATTCTGTCTCTTTCTATTTTCAAAATTATTTTCAAATATAATGACGCCTATCAGACCAATGGAGGACAACTAAAACAGGCAAATATTGAATTTGACACAAATTCATATACACATGAGGAAAGACAACCCCAATTCCATTATTATAGACGGCAAACGTTCTAGGACAGCGACATAGTTTAAGATAAGACCGTCTACAGCATAACACACCAGCAACTGAATACAATGTTGATCTGAAATGCATATCTAACTCGAGTACAATATTGCATTTGCAAAACTTGAGGTGTCATAATCATTTATTCTTGGCAAGGAAGAGGTCCTCCTTCTGCTCTCTAGAGTTAGTCCTAACCAACTTTTACCTTCCATCCACCATGTCATTGAAGTCCTCCTGAACATATTTTGATTGCAAAGAATCAGAATTTCATGAATGCATAGAACTGTAATAACATGTCAAATGCTCAGAGAAAACGAGGAAGAAACTCACTTTAGAAAAGTCCTCAATGAATGCATCCTTGTCCTTCTCAACAGCATTTAATTTCTGCTGCAGAACTCTTATGAACTACATGTGCCACAAAACAATTTGGTATCAGTTCAGCACGCTCAAAATCATGTATATAAACAGAATAAAGAAATATCAAAAAACGAAGAAATATCAGAACTAGCATATTATCTCCAGTACTATATATATATATATATATATATATATATATATATATATATTCATTCATAACTTCCTACAAAATGGTTCCAGTATCACAGAATACGATCTAATGCATGCACCAGCAGCATTGAAACACAAATGTCCAGCCACATACAACTTGTAGTATCGTATCCATATATAACTACTAGAAAACACTCATTATATTCACCTACACCATTCTTAGTTTCTTACCTATGTCTACAATCATAGCCAAGAAATAGGAGATACTCTGGGATACCAGATACTCTAACCTGCAAAAATAGAAAGGCCACAAATAGGAAGCTAAGTTAAGCTTTTTCTCATGTCAAATGGCCATTATAGAAAACAACCATTATAAGAGAATTAATTTTGAAATCTAAATGACACAGCAAAAATAACTTGTATAGTCATACCAAACTGTAGTGTAAGCTTGCCAAACAAGTATATTTAATTTGTACTAGTAATAATCAGAGTTTTACATTATTATTACCTTATTAAAGAAAGATAATTCACAGAGTCTGTTAATCCTGCACGAAGCAAACATGTATAATACTGTTAATACACCAGAGAAAAGAATCTAGCTGAGAAAAAAATAATAAAATTAATTGCCAAGAGACCAATAAGCAAAACAGATATTATGCGTATAACAATTAAAAGAGGAGTTACCCCCCAATTTTCTACTCATTTCACAAAGGTTATTGAAATCTCCGATAAGAGACCAGGGTTCATTGTTTTGAGGTTCCAACCTTCTCAAGGTATTCCATAGGTTAAGCTAAAGGGAATTTCGGAGATAGGTTAATACAACATTGTTAGAAACAGATCTCTGCATTTTATCCATAAACATGACAGACTTTTATTCAAAGCTGAAAGCTTCACGATGAAAAAGTTTTCACATACAATGTGAAGCTCACCAAAAGACTTATTCAAGGATAAGCCAATAAGATATAAATAATCCAAGTAGCAATGAAAAATAGACAGTGAAGATATCAAGCAATTAACTAGAGATTGATTTCTACCTGTGAAGACATCAAATAATTTCAGAGACACCAAGGCTGAAGTCGAAGCCCAAGGAACCAGTCTTTCAAGATCAAATTCAAGAACAGAAGAGGACCCAAGGACCGGTGTTTGAAGTAAAACTAGATCGAGTTCAAGAATAGAAGAGGGTCGTCGACGTTAAGAACTACTACCCATCTTTGAGGCGAAGAAGTGAGAGAAGAGAATACCTATTTGCGGCGGAGAGATCTCGTAGCCGGCCACAGAGATTTTCAGCCTGCAGAGCGAGAGCGTCTCAAAGACTGATACGGTAATCCTAATACAGAAACGATTTGATCGAGCTTCAAATCATGATGATGGAAGAAAGAAAACAGGTTCATTAGAGAGAGGATGTCGATCACCACCTAACTACCCACGAGATTCAGAAGATTTCGTTCAAAAACCATAAGCCCCAATTTCCCATAGTCACTCGACTCCGCGCGTTCCGTTCGATCATTTGACATCAATCTCTTTTCTATTATTTGAACATATTTCTCTCAACCTTCAATAAAAATCAAAAGATATCTTTATTTTTTTTATTTGTAATCTTTTTTCATTAACGTAGTTCTCCTAATATCCATATAAGGGATATTTACATAAAAAACTTTGGCTAACAAACTATTTTATTTTAATAGATAAAATAATTAAAATAAAAGAACCCTAAACTTTTTCCATATAGAAGATGATCGGATTTTCAAAAGCTCTCTTAGGTTCTTAGTAACAATCAGTAACGCAAGTCTTCTAGTCACTCCTCTAACCTTGCTACGACATCAACAGACAAAAATTAACAGTATCAAAACTTAAAAAAGATTGAAGTTTTGCAACATTGAAAACCCTAATTCGATATTTAGGGTGGGTCCAAATGAGAAGAAGAGAAATTAAGAGATGCGAGATAGATGAGAGGGGTTGCATGATAGAGACACCGTTGCTGGGAGGTATTGGTGCTTGGAGGTTTTGTATGAGGAAGTCGCAGAGCAGTGATCGTAGAATAGTTCAAAGAACTGAGACTAAGGAAGGAGAAAAATAAATGGAGAGGCTATTTATATGTGAGATCGAAACTACAGCATTTCAATCTCAATCAATCGCTATACACTGTTTATTTTTGCCAAACCTGTCTAGATAAAAAGTTTTTTTTTAAAAAAATAACAAAATTAGGGATGAAATTTTTCACCCCTAATTATTTTCGTCCAAAATTTGAAATTTGGTGTAACTAAATAGTTAAATTTTACCAATTATTTGCAAAGTCTAAAACGTATACGAGACTAAATTAAATTTGGTCCCCAATTAAATTTTGGGACAAATAGTTTTTATCTCGAATTGAAACTTATTTGTCTCTAAATAGCATCGAATAGAGAGTTTTGAAAAATAAAACTTTTAGGGACGAAATATATATTTTTGTCTCTAATCATGTGTTTGGTAGACGAAAAATTGTTTTGTCTCGAAAAAATTTGTCTCCAAATGGGTTTTCTCTAGTATTGGAGCAACATGCGTTATTTATAGGTTTCTTCGATGACCCGAGTCTATGAGTTCTAGTGGGATTATAATTATGCTGCCCGCTCAAAGATGGGTTTATAAGCCCGATTAACATCAACAATTTTTCAATCCACGCAATTTTTTTTTTCTTCGATGGAATACATAAATTTCTTGAGTCGGCTAAAAACTATCTTTTGCTCTCTTATATATTCTGTGTCCTTGAGAGTGGTCATGTCGCTCTCTTCCATCGCAGCATGGGTTCCTTCAGTATATTTGATGTTCATGTGCATGCTTAGTAAAAAAGATGAGTGGCATCATATCAAGAAACAATCAGAAGAAGATGAATCTTACGGAAATATGCAAATCTTTGATAAAAAACAATTTAGATTGTAGATGTGATATATCTTTAGTTGTTTACCACTTTTCCATACATGATCACTATACACAATTATGGCACCAATCAGAACTATTTATTCTACCAAATTGACCAGGGTTGTTGTATATAATATGTATTCTGGACATAGATATTCATTTAAATAAAACCATGACGACCAAGCTAAAAAATTAAATCCCTTCAAATTTTCTGATGTGATATTGGATGGCAAGTAAATGTAGTAACCAAATTCAAAAAGTTTTTTATTTTCGTGTGACAACGAAAAATTTGCTTCGGAAATGTTAAATTGTGCTCATATAAATCATTGTCTAACAACAGGAACTTAAAAAAAAAAAAAACAAAAAACAAAACAAAACTCACCCTACAGTTTTTTAGTGTCATATAAATAGTGCAGCATTTAGTAAACTGCACGGGATATTTGCGATATTTTCAAGATGATATGAGAAATGGAATGTATCCTTGTCGAAATGGGAAGGAAAAAAAAAAAACGCATTACTCGACTGCCAAGCAAAAGAAATGGAAAACAAGAACGTAAACGGCTATTAATGTCCAGTACAATTGGCAATGCCAAGTTCTCATCGATTACGACATACACAAAAACTGAAGGGCATATGGGCACAGTTACGAGGTTTGTGGCCTATTAAGTACCACTGGTCACTGTTTTGCCACAGTTGGATACAAAACTGTAGCTGTAGTGACGCAAGTGATGGAATCGTATGACCGTGGCAATAGAGGCACTCTATCCTTTGCTAGCTGCACGCAACAATCTCTCTCACTCTCTCTCTCTCTCTCTCTCTCTCTCAACGATCTCTCTCCTTTCAGCTGTGCTGTAAAAGAAGATGTACTCATGATTTGTGGTATAAGACAATAATGTCTTCATTTTGAATACTTATAAAAAATAGGAAAAAAAAATAATGTATTCGTTTGTGACATAAAAGAGAAGTTTTAAATACACACTCCTTACTTAATACACTTATCATTTAATTTCCCATTCTAACATTTTACTAAATACACAGCCCAAATTACTTAAAATATCCTTAAACTAAAAAAACCATGAAATACGCTACAATTTAACTACATTAAGTCTACTATTTAATTTGATTAGTATATATAATTGACTATATTAATTACTTGTGTTGGGAAATCCATAAGGATTCATTATTATTGTTCCCTTCAAAGTTCAAATAGATGCTTAGAAATAAGTTTTGTATTATTTGAATTCTCATCACCAAACACCCTATTGATCAAGTATAAACTTTTGAGTCAAACATTCAACCAAAACTATATAAGTAGTTTCTCCACAATGGCGGAACTACGAAATTGTCATTGGATGGTTAAACACATAATAATTACAAAGTTCTATACCTGTGATATTTTATATTAGATAATAATTTGACTAATCATAACTTTTAGAAGGAAAAAAAAGAAAAGAAAAAAAAGAACTAAAAAATGGAAGTAAAGCGATATGTTTTAAAAACATTTAATGCTATTGATTTCAAAATTTTAAATTATATGGTCACTCACCCCATTTAATTACAATTTATTTAAGGAAAATTTAAATTAGATGGTTTCTAACTTTATTCTTGTCTTAAATGAGGACGCCATGTATAGAAATTCATTGTGTTTATAATTATAGAATAATATAAGGAATATATGATTATTATTATTTTTCTTCTAATACATAGATGTCTATTTTAGTCATTTAACCTATTTATAAAATCTGATTTGAAATATAAAATAATAGTGATGTGTATTAAGTCGTTTGATGTGTGTATTTAAAATTTCTCGATATAAAAAGGATCCTATATATGATTTGAAGAAAGAAGCTTTTTCTGTTTTTGTTAGAAAACCACAAATTGCCACGGATGGTACAAATTTGTCACTTTATTACTAAACAGATACTCCAGATAGTGTATATTGTTCATGTCAGGAGAGAGAAGAGAGTAGCGCGTGAAGCAAACTGGAAAGGTGCCCCAAATATGGTGCGGACAGGTTTTTCCATCAACGGATCGGAGTTGGAACAATTAGTCGCGGACACAAATCTAACTCTATTACTGAATAGCCACTGCTAACCATCCCAAATAGTCAATGGGGAAGAATTTGTGGGTGTGGCTATAGGCCCGATATCTAGTAGTGAATTTACCTTGGTAATGCTATTGTGCAAGCTATTGAAGGTCGTTTGAATAAGAACCTTCAACTAAAGGCTGTATTACCATTTCTAAGAGGAACTATCATCCAAGACTTTACATGTGCATCGAGACGAACAAAAGGGATGTCAAAAGACTGGATCGTATTAAAGATTGGCAAGCAAACCACGTCTGCATATTGCACTATTTCAGTATTTCCCACCATAAACCTGAACAACATGAACAGAAGAGAGGCTAGCAATCTCATAATTTCTGCAAATAGAGTTAATGCAAAAAGTAGGGAGATAAAGAAAAGAAGTAGAAATACACATCACATTTTATTGATGAAAATTTTATTCTACAAAAGTCTCATAACAAGAATCAAGCATAATTTTGATACCCATATATCATGGTGCATAAGTGAAAGCCGAGCTAATAAACCTATCAAACTGAAAAAATTGTGCAGCCTCAAGATCTGCACAGAGGACTTGATTTCCATCAAAATCATTAGAGATGAAAACACGAAACAACCCTACACGCGCATGCCAAAATTTCATACTATCCTGCGCAGAATACACCAGCCACATACGGTCACCATCATATTTACCAAGAAAACAGTCGGAGACAAGTAAACAAGAGCTAAATATCTCTTGCAGCTCGTGTAGCACCTTCGAGAGTTTGGGAATCCCATTAGAATCCAAATGGTAAGCAACAAGTTCTTGGCGCTTATAAGGCATGCCAATTAAAAATCCCTGGAATTCTGCCACAACCCTAAAACCCTCATCAAGGATTGCACTGATATTCTTGGCATCCTTCCATTTCTCTTGGTGAGTGTCAGAAATGTATGTGCCGGGGTTCTTTTTTTTCTTTGCCTCGGTGCGAATAAGGAGCTTGTGGCCCCAAGAAGCAGTTACACACATAAGGCTCGGTGTCACGTAATGATATTTTATAGCAGGGGGGATGAGGGAGGTGTTTCCAGGATTGTTTGAGGGAATCAAAAACCTTAAAAAGTGGTGGCTGATCATCATCATTAAGTTCTTCTGCGTCCCCAAGGTATGGTCTTTTTGCCAGAACATAGATCTTATCCTCAAGAGCAATCGTGATAGGAATGGTTTTGGTCCGTGGATCAATCAACCTGGGAATGGAACCTTCACATTGGCAGAGGGTGATAGAAGGACCCTCTTCTGTTTCATAGTTGTGATTAAATGCATAAATATCTAAGTTGGGCATTGCAAAACATCTGCCATGTGCATCACTATGGATTCTTCGATCGAGTCTTTGACCGCCAACCAGATACACTTTTGATCCCACAGTTATGTGTCTTATTCTACTGGGAATTGTACTAGGACGACCTCCTGGATATAAATCATGTACAACTCCGAACCTAGACATGAAAGAGCTCTTCCTTTTGCAGAATTCGCTAATATTTAAACTGCATAGTCGATCCCCCATATCCAAATACAAAAACCAATCCTTGGTCTTCAAATTATCATGGCACATGGCAGAAGCTGAGTAAACTAGAGTGGTCTCCTTGGGGCCTTGAACCTCATAACTATTTGAATCGATAAAATCTGCAGCCTCAATATCTACCAAAAACACTACTTTGCCAGCATGGTCATATGACATAGAAACTCGAAACACTGCGACGCCTATACAAGAAAATCCCTGGACATTATCCTTGCCGCTATACACCAACCACATAAGGTTATCATCACATTTACCCAAAAAAACTTGAGGGTTACTTAACAAAGGACACCATGAAAACATCCTGGTAAGCTCGTGTAGCACCTGATGCGGCTGAGGGATCCCGTTCACATCCAACTTATAAGCAACAAGCTCATGACTCTTCTGTTCATTCCTCGTCCTCTGAGGCACAGCAATTAAAAAGCCTTCACCAAATTCTACAATAGCATTAAATTCAAAGTAATGCTTATCATAAACACCACGCCTTTCTGAACCCTCCCATCTCTCTTGGTGAGCGTCAAAAATGTGTCTTTGATCGTATGTAAGAATAAAAAACTTGTGACCATAAGAAACATCATAATACACACCATACGTATCAGTATTGTAGACGAGAGGATGAGGGAGTGGCTTCCAGGATTCGTGAAAAGGATCAAAAACCCAAAAAAGTTGTGGCTCTTCCTCCACATCATCACCTCGTCTGCTGTATGAATATGATGGTACTCCCAGAACATAGATTTTCTCATCGAGGGTGAACACTATAGGACGGGTACTATGCATCAATCTAGGTGTGGCACTTTTGTCACATAGACGGATGGACTTACAGTCATCTGGCCCAGATCAAAGGAATAAACATCCAAGTCAAAGTTACCAGACCCCCGGTGATTTTGAGTTACCCTCATCATATACAAGTTGGAATTACACACAGTCATACAATCTGTCTTTGCGATATCGGAATTTGTACCTGGAAGACGGCCGTTCGGATAATTCAAAACTTGAACAACTTCGAACTCAGGCTTGGAAGAGTACCTTTCGCTGAACTCTCTAAGATTTAGACCCAAAATTCGGTCGTTCATATTCAAGTACAAGAACATATCCTTCTTCATCGACATCGATCGTCTTCAAAGTTTGTATGTGTTGAAGTAGCTAGCGGCGGAGCAGATAGCGAGAGAGGAGTATCTAGAGGGTTTGGTTTTAGGTTTGTTAAGGACTACGCCCCCCGCTATTTATATTAGCTTTCGGTCGATTGACAGACCTAGGGTTTATCAAGAATTAGTTTTACCTTTCCCTCTTTTTTTCTTTTTTCTTTTTTTTTTCTTTTAATCTTTTTATCTATACGTACTATATTTAACAGAACAGGCTTTGTTAGCTAAAGTGACTAAGTGACTGCAAAAAGACAAGATTATACTAATTTTAAACTAGTCTTTTGATCACAAACTCTGCATGTTAAAGTCTAGCTATCAAAAGAAAAAAAAAAAAGTCTAGCTATTAACCTAAACGTCTTTTCCCTAGCACAAGTTACACGATCAATTTATAATATGTATGGACTTTCAAGCATGAGCACCTGATCAAGTGATCAGTTCAATAGAGTTCCAATCCTGAATGTGAAACCTAGCCTTTACTAATCTGTTTTTACAATTATGAATGTTTAACATGTAATTCGGCTACCAATGATCTCCACTAAAAAAAGCCAAGATGCATTATCAAACTCCAACAGCTCTAGCTCATGTCAATAAGAACTCTAAACAAGAGGTTTTCTTAGCTTGGTCAGTACTCCTTTATGGTCTCTATTCAAATCTGAAGGATTCTCTCACAAGAGTATATCAAGTAAGTTTTCTGATGTAAAACTGTTTCCGTCAGATTCTTGTAACTTTTCACCACCCACTCACTAGCTAAGTTTTGATCATTCACTTCTCTTTGTTTCATTTGTATGCTGTTGTAAAGTAATCAAATTTGAGGATCATTCTGTTTAGAGGAAAGTGATATGATTTTCAGTTGTATGCTGTCTTTCCATGATAGTTTTATGAAGCAAAACCGACTTAAGGTGTTCTGGTTTATAGCCTTATAGGTGCACATATATACTGTGTGTTGTTCATGTAACTGCCTTTTTATCAGGCTTATTGATGTTTCTTTTTCTATTACATGCATGCTGCTATTATGAGTGATTGAATCTAGTCATGCACTGTGAAAATCAGAAAACATACTTTATCACGGAGGGTGACAGACATATGCTTTTGTTTTTTGTGTAGGTGCTTCATCTTCTTGTGAGAGTATCAAAAGCTGCTCTTTTATTGAAACAAGGTGCTTTCAATTAATTTAGAATTATTGTCGCTGCGTCGTGCAATTAGAAAAGAAAATTAGGTAAATATACAATATCTTTTTAAGGTCTACTCGCATCTGTTTCTTGATTTCTTGTGTGCTGGATTTGAGGTGTTATCTCTTGACTGAGGTGTTCTGGTTTTTGCCACCCTGTCTGGACTCCAATCCCAATTTTTGTTCTTGTCTCCTTCTTGAATGATCAATAAGAGCAGAGATGTTTTGTTAGGGGTGTGAAGGAAAAATAATTCAAATGTATAATCACGAACTTTTAGTTGGTCAAGAGAAAAATAAGCTCTGGACTAAAATTAAGACTGCATGTGTTAACACAATGAAAAAAGATAGCAATGATTAAACTTCAGTTCTAAAAAAACAGAACAAAAAAATACCCACGTTTGACCATGCTAAGTTTAACCAACTTCATTTTAACCTGCGTAGACAAACATTGTTAGTAACATATATACTAACATAAACAACTGTGACAGTTGAAATGAGATTATGTATATAATTACAAAGAGATTAAAATTACGAAGATCCTTACCTTCATCTCATAGGTTTTCCCGGCCTTTGCATTGGTTACAACATTATTAGTGTGTTTGTGTATTAAAATCGGTACTGTGTCAAGCATCTGTAAGACATCCTTCAATGTAATATGAAAATTGTTATGGCAGATAAATACTGATACGGATGCATGTCCTTTTGAAGGCACAAAGCTGGAAGATATTTACACATTTGGGAAAATATCATTTCATCTGATATATACTGACTAGTACGAGGTGTCATTATCAATACATAATTAGATCGACCAAGTGCAGATTCAGAAGAATTAAGAAGGTGAAGAAATGCAGCATAGCAATCTGTTTTTTTTTTTTTTTTTTTTTTTTTTTTTTTATGAAAGTATCTTAACATTCAAGTGCGGGTCAATAAGCACATTGTTTTCTATTTGAAGAGAAAATAGATAGACAAAAAACAAATCATATTTTATTTTTTTGAAACAAAGGTTCATTGCATTAGATGACCAGCTAAAGAGTCAGAGTCTAATATACACTTAAACACAGAAAAATGGCGGGGTAACTACCACGCTCTTATCTAAGTAATGTAAACTCATTACAAGTCGATTTTGAGCCTACTTTGAAAGCGAAGCCATAAACAAATAACAAACTCCGTGTCTTCTAGAGCAAAATCATTAACTAACATCCCCGTTAGCCATACGCGCAATTGTTGTATCAACAGAGAGCCACTTTCTAGCAAATCTCCATGAGCCGCTTGAAAAATGTCAATCTTATTCCAAATAATTACCAACTCCCACAGAAGTCATGATCCACAAACGATTAGTCATGGACTAGATATCAGTCCAACTGCCCAAGAAAGTCCACCTCTTGAGCCAGGCCCACCCTCGCCGTTAAGTGATAAATGGAGCCCATCAGCTGAGGTTGGATCCCAGGCCCAACGGCCCAAGCCCAAACCGAAGCAAAGTCAGCAGAAGCCCTAAACACCCTCTACCATGCCATCGCCGCCGCCAGCCAACTCTCCGGCGGGCAACCCTTCCAGCCAACCATCAGGTCGTGAAATCCTCGCTATAGCCAAACACCGATCAAATCCCACCTGCAACCCAGTCAACCCTGAGAACACGGCCCCTGCAACGCCGCTCGATCAAGGTCTGAGAACCAACCCGGTGCGAAAATGACAACTCACCAAGTCGGCCTCCATCTGCCTCCCTGGACCGTAGCTGATTCGCTCCGACCCCGACCTACTCCAACAAAACCGATTCTCTCCGACCCCGACCTGCTCCAACAAAACTGATTCGCTCCGACCACGACCTGATCCAACAAACCGTCGTCAGGCTCAAGACTATGAGTTGGCGCAACTAGTCAGCGAACCTGCCGCCGCCACGCTCTACCCATAAAAGCCTAAGGCTCTGCTCTTTGGGTTTTCCTTTGTTGTTTTTTAAGTTTTGAGATGAGGTCATGATATGCGTTACTCTTTGATAAAAAAAATAAAAAATAAAAAAACAGAAAATAAAAAAAAAAACAAATCATATGCTTTGTCTATTCTGTTGATAAAAACTTTTTTATTCATTTTCCTCTCTTTTTTTTTCGCTGGGAGGGTTATTGGATTAACCTCTCCTTATATCCTGTTATTCTTTCCTTTTCTCTTTAGCTAGATTAAACTGTTTCTTTAACAAAAGTCTATATATATACACACACACATATATATATACACACACACACACATATACACCCCCTCTTGGGTGCGGACATCCGCACCTTTTGCTTCGGTGTGGATTTCCAGTTTTTCCCCACTTTCCGATCATATTTTCACATTTTAACCGTTCAGTTTTTAGGTCTTAATGTATAGATCACTTCTGCAAATTTTCAACTAAATTGATGATCATTAAGGCATCAAAAACTGTAATTTACCATTATTAACACGAACGGTTCCGGTTTGACAGAATTCAGTTCGTTCATGTAAATTGCAGTTTTGGATGCCTTAACGATCATCAGTTTGACTGAAATTTTGTAGAAAAGATCTATATATTAGGATCTAAAAATTGAACAGTTAAGATGTGAAAATATAATCAGAAAGTGAGAAAAAATAGAAAATCCGTACATTTTTGCTTAGGTGCGGATATCCGCACCTAAGCAAAGTTCTATATACATATATATATATATATATATATATTTATATATGTATATATATATATATCAATTCAGGGTCGCTTTGCTAAAGTTGATTGTTTGATGAATATATTGTTCTTTTAGACTGCAAATTAGTCATAGAAGAAGTATTAGATAATAAAGTCAATTCCTAGAGACTTATTAACTGTATAACGTGCAGAACATTTTTTTTTAATTTTTTTAATTTCATTTACTCTACAGAAGATGTCATTTGATAAATCATGGATGAAGTTAGGACGATCGAATCCAAAGTATTTTGATGGAGTCGCAAATTTCACTGATTACGCAACTAGGCATGTAAAAGACAGTGATGGAAGAATTGTCCATGCATTAAATGTCAAAATGGAGAGAGAGAGGTTCCAATAGAAGTACACAGAAATCTTTTGTACAAGGGTATTCTACAAAGTTATACTGTGTGGTATAAACATGGGGAGAAGGAAGATAATGATAGTAGTGAGACTGGTGATAGTGACACTGATAATGATGGTAATGAGGCAGGCAAGTAATTAGCAGGCAAGTAATTATTACAAAATGTTATACACTATCACTTGACTTTGATCATATCAGTATTGGAGTTTATGTGGAATGCAGAAATTGATATATATATATATATATATATATATGGTCTTGAGCAGGTGTGTTTGTATAAGCATACTTACTTCTTGATTCTATAATAGTCCTTGTGTTTTGACAGCACTAAATGGATTTTGAGTACCTATATTATATATTTCAATGCATACTTCAGCTATTTTTTGGAATGAGTTTTTCGTTCAGCTTGTATATATACAGTAATAGTGCAAGTGGGAGAATGAAAGAAAATTGATGGACTTATCACTTTCTATAGTATAAGTAAAGAACTTTTCATTAAACTCTTGACAGATAATAGGAAATATATACTTTGCCTAGTTAGCTAATGAGTTTTGATTTGATAAATACAGAATCTATAAACTCTTAAGTAGGTCTGGGGGGCCAAGGCTCAGATTATGATATATATACATAGATTTGGTCCCTGTCTCTCTGCAACAAAGCATTAAGTCCTGCTCAATTGAAGGAGGTTGAAATCAGAGAAGAGGAGAAGATCATTTCTTGCTGTGTAGCAAATCCTGTTCATTCAAATGGTCACCACGGACAACTCAGGTACATGTTCTAAGCCTTTTGTTTCATTGCTCTATAAGTAACTTTATTATGTTTTGTTTATAATCATGTGGAAATGATCTTGGTTGCTTGTTGAATTTAAACTTCAGTTTTACAATGTTGGTTGAGGTATAGCTTCAAGCACTCCCAGTCAGACATGGAAACAAAAGCTGCGTCAAAAGGAACCAGGGCAAGTGTAGATTCTGCTTCGAGCTAAGATACTGCCGTAGAGGATGCATGTAATAGGTGAGTCGCCTCCTGCTCAATGCCACGAGGAACCAAACTTTACTGCTGAAGAGAGCAGTACTACAAGAAGAAGCACAAATATGGACGGGGAACTGCTAATGTGCTCGACCCAATAATGTAGGGCTAGGACTGAGTTTGCATCTGGCCGCCCAACAGATGAGCATACGATTCCAAAATTGGTCCTCTTGCAGTGAAACTCTAATACCATAGTGTAATGACTTAGATTTTCGTTATTTAATTTAATTTGGTAATTAATAATGGACCAGTTATCTGAATAATTGTTATTGTACTTTATCCGTAGGTTGTATGTGAAGTGGAATGGTTTTCGTACGTATAATTATTCGAATTTCACAGTTTAGGGGGTCGTGTGAAGTTTGACTTTTTATATGTTGGGATTCTCGAAAAACTTCATTCACGAAAGTTGTAGAACGTGTCGATACGAGTTCATGGACATGTGGAACGCTTAAATCGGAGCTTGTATGGAAAAGTTATGGCTATCGGAATAAGTTTCCATTTTAGTATAAATAGTGGAAAAATCATAAATTATTTCATTTTCCACTTTCTATTTCCAGAAGCCCTTTTCTCTCTCTCTTTTCTCTCTTGGTCGATACCTTCAGTATCGAGACTTTCTGTCTGACCCGACCCAGACCCGGCTTTCCGACCCGGCCAGAACTCACAGCTCCGGCGACCTCTAATGGTGAAACAAGCCCAGATCGACACGCCTCTTTGTTCCAACCTCCCTGTGGTGGCCTCTAACGGCGATACTCCTCCACGGCGGCGCTGCAAGGTGGCAAAGTTAGGTGTTTTCGGACCCGATCGAAAAGCGTAGCTCCGGCGACGGCACGGCTTCAAGTTTCCTTCTTTGGCTCTGTGGAATCCTTCTGGATCGATCTGTGGTGTTTGTTTGGATCGATTTAAGTGGAAATCGATTCAACTCAGATTAAGCAAAAATTCAAAGCTTGTGAGGTAGTTTTCGATCCTTTATGCTTGTTTTCTGACTTCGAGCTAGTTATGAAAATTCACAAGCGTGCTTAGATGAAAATTTTTGATGTTGGGAGTTTTGGGAAATAATGAGTTTTGACCGACGGCGGCGCGCTACTGCTTGTTGCGGGGTTCCGGCTGCTTTCTGGCCATCTAGGGAACTGTTTCTGGTATTATATATGTTCTACTCGTTGATACGAGCGTTTCGATATATAATATGCAAATTTTGGAGTTCGAATGGATTTGTTATGATTTTTTCCGTTTCATATCTATGAATTTATTCAATCCATGAGGATTTGAGCATCGGATCGAATTGTGGTTTGGACACATTGATCGTGGAAGTGTTCCGAAGACTTTGGGAGGTCTCGGAAGTGGTTTCGCTTCAATTTGGCATTACATTGAGGTTTTGGTTTGATTTGGGGATTCGAACTTTATTAAATTGTGATTCGTTAACTGAATCAGAGCTGAAATTCCTTAGGTATGTGATGAAGTATTCTTTGGACAGCTATTTTAGGTGGTTTGGCTGCTTTGTTCTGTATTGAAGATGCAGCGGGAGTTTCGAGGTGAGTAATCTCACGAGGTTCATTTACGAACGGATTTATTTATTATTCGGTGTTAATATATAAATCGCATGTGAAATGTTTTGAAAATGATATTTGTTTGAAATGATATGAACTTGTTCGACTACGGTTCATAGAACTGCGGTTCATATGTAGGAAAATGAGTTTAAGTATAACTATGATTTTTCAAATTTTCAAGTGTGAATTATGGTTGGTATTAGTAGGCATTCCTGAGCGGGTGACTACGTATATATATATTTACGTGAAATATATATATTTTGGTGGATTGTAGAGAGATGAAACAATATGCATGAATTGATGCTTTTTATTGTTTTATGTTATGGCTTTTCGGAAAACAATGGAAATGTTGATTTTGATTGTTTTGAAAGCGTTGAGATTTGTGTAACATTTTTTAGTCATGTGCGACTGCTTTATTGTTTTGCTCCATGAGACTGAAAAGTTCGAGGAACGAAGGTTTATGACCCTGGGTAGAATATCAGGTAATCACGTCTTGGGTAGACGAGTGGTTACGAATTTAGTTAGAGCTCTAATATGTCTGCCATATAGGTGATTCATGGGATAATGGGAACCGGTTATTGATAACTCATGACATTACGTGTTTTTAGAGAACCAAGTGTGAGTTGCTTCCTTATTAATGGTTTTTAGGGGGACAAAGTGCAAGTTGTTTTCCTTATTAACGATTTGATAGAATTCAAGGATTGTGTTGTTTTCTATGGTACGATTTTGGTACAATTTGATAGAAATCAAGGAGTGAGTGATTTTTATGTTTATATATATATATATATATATAGGATTCAAGTGTGAGTTGTTTTCTATGGTACGATTATGGTATAATTGATAGAATTCAACTGTGAGTTGTTTTCTATGTCTCGATTTAAAGGAAACCAAGGCGTAAGTTGCTTTCTTTGTTTTGTTTTGAATGGAAATTAAAGTGTGAGTTATTCTCCTTTATTTCGTATTTTAAGGAATCAAAGCGTGAGTTGTTTTCCTTATTTCTGGTGTGAGTTATGTTAACTGTTTTGAGTTACTCATACGAGCTTTCACAAGTTTATCGGGTTTGTTGTGTGACAACCCGTGCACTATTCAACGGTGTAGGGGTTAAATCCTGCAAGTTGGGATAGCATACTTGCAGCTTAACGGTAGGAAGCCAATTGTGTGACTTTACCGTTATTTGGACTTCCGTTGTAGTAAACTCTGAGAAGCATTTACGTTTTATTTTGTTGTTGATAATTTAATTCGTAAGCTTATGTAATATATGACTCTGTGGGCGGGTCAATATTGACATAGTAGGTTCAGGGCATCAATATGTATGTTGTATATTTAGAAAAAGTTTTCCAGGAATTTGGTATTGATGGCTGGACGATCATGTATATATAATTATAGGATTGTATATTGATTTTTGTTTAAGGAAATCTCTATTTTGTGTTTGGTCCAAACTCTAGATTACTTGACCTAGTGGTAATAGGGTTATAATAGAAGGATTTAGAATCCTATTCAATGTAGAATTACTTTTCTTGTATATTCAGATTCTATGCATTACAATCCTCTATATAAAGAGACCCCTATTATCAATGAGAATACACAGCAAATTCTTCTCAATTTCAGTTTCTCTACAATACGTTATCAGCACGAAGCTCTAACCCTGAAACAAATTGCCTAACCCTGAAACCTAATAGCCAAACCCTAGATATTCCTGCCGGGTTTGCCACCTTCTAGATAGTCTTTTTAGAGTCAAATTTTGTCATCATTGGCACCTTGACTCCAGGATCAAGGAACTGGAAGAAGGACGTCTCGGTCAATGCCATCAGAGGAAGAAGAAGGTCCTAGTCAAAGGTTGAAGAAAAGGTGGGAGAGCCAGCCACGTGCTTGGCCAGAAGAAAAGAAAGAGAAAAGAGGAGGAGAAAAGAAAGGGCATGGGCCCCAGAAGAAGAAGAAGAAAAGAAAGGAGGGCACGGTGCCCAGCAGAAGAAGAAGAAGAAGCAAAAGAAAAGAAAAAAAAAAAAGAGGGGAACGGCCCCACTGTCAGAAGAAGAAAAGAGGAACGGCCAAGAAGAAAAGAAAGAAGAAAGAAAAGGAAGAAAAGAAAGAAGCAGCCCAGATGAGAGACGCGGGCCCAAGTCAGAAGAAGGAAAAAAAAGGAGGGCAGCCCACTGGACCACGGATGCAGTCACTCGGCCTACTGACGTCACAGGCCCACTGTGTAAGCCCACCGACAGGTCAGCAAGCCACTACGTTGCCACATCATCGAGACACGTCATCCTGCCACGTAAACATCACTGCCATGTCATCTAGGCACGTCAGCACCGATCAACATCAGTCAACCCTCCGGTCAACAATAGTCAACGTCGATCAACCATCGGGTCAACGACTTTCTGGCAACTTTTCTGGCAGCTTTTCCGGTGGATTTTTCAGACCACTTTTTCCGGCGACCTATTTCAAGGTATTTTTTACTAAACGTTCCCGTTTTTAAATTTAATTTATCTTTTTTTCTTGGTGCTTCCAACCTCCCTTCTTCTACCCCCCTTTCTTTTTCATAGGGGAGACCGAAAGCGAACTATGGGGGTTTGTGCTCACTCCAAGCTTGGAGCTTGTAGAGTCCTCCAAACTTAGAGTTTTGTTGAGAAGAAAACGATCGACCACAAACACATCATTGTTTCGATCTAATCCAATTCTTCTTGGAAGCGACTACGCTCAGAATTCCCTAAATTTCTAGGAAGCGACTACGCTTAGAAATTTCTGTTGTTTTCGTGGTAGCCTTTTACGCTCCGCAACTAACCCTAATTTCTTGTTCTCTTTCAAGATGAGTAACCTGAACAAACTGGACTTCGCTCCATTGGGAACAACTGGCTCTGGATATCACAAGTGGGTTCATGATGTTCTCCAACATCTCAAGGCCGATGGAATCCTGGATACGATTCTCAAGCCTAGCCAAGACGTGCTAACTGTTGAGCAAGCTCAAGCTTTGGAAGCAAATAGAGCAGCCTTAGAGGCAAATAAGGCGAAAGCCATCATCCTAATGACTCGTCATATGGATAATTCGCTCCAGTACGAGTGTATGAATGAAGAAGATCCCAGAATGCTATGGGTCTCACTCGAAGAAAGATTTGGTAATGTCTGTGACTCCCTGCTTCCTGACCTAGAAGTGAGATGACATAGCCTACGCTTCTGTGATTTCAAGTCAGTTCTTGACTACAACTCGAAAGCACTTCGCATTAAATCCTTAATGGAATTCTGTGGTAAAGAGATCACAAATGCGATGTTGATTGAGAAGACTCTCTTTACCTTCCCCATCTCTGCATTGATGGTTTCTAAGAACTATCGAATCGATGTTGTTACAGAATGAATCACAAGGTTTCATGAGCTCATTGGAGCTATGAATGTTGCTGAAAAACATGACAATATCCTTGTAAAGAACTATAATTCGAGATCCGTAGGAACATAGCATATTTCGGAATCCAATTATAGTCACGCCCCAAAGAAAGGGCATCAAGAGCGAAACCCTAGTCTTAGGGATACATTTGGACGTTATGGTCCATATAATCGCTCTACTTGGGAAGGCGACTGCTAAAATAGGCGGACACGGAACCGAAGAGGTCAACGTGGAAAGAGAGAGGGAGGCAATGCCTTTGGCCATATTGGTGGTGCCACCAACACTAAGAGCCATCCTAATGACGCTTTCAAAGCACCTCAATCAATGGAGTCTGAGCAAAGAGATGTATGTTCTCAATGTGGAGTATCCGATCATTGGGCACACATTTGTAGAGCTCGTGAAGAACTGGTCACCGCCTACAAAGCATATTGTGAAGCAAGAAAAACTCACAATGTGGAACAAGAAGATCAAGATGATAATCTAGAGTGAAGAGTTAAAGACCACATATCTGGCTGGAATCAATAGATCGTCAATTCTGTTTAAGTCTTTATTTTTCCAAGAGATGTAATAGGCAATGACCATATTATTTTTGTAGTAAATGCCTATGGTTTAGTCTTTCTTCAAAGTAGGCTCACCTAAAGTAACTATGATGTCTAGGAAGGTTCTGAGATCAGTGGTACTTAAGCGAGCTTTGCTCCACCGACATCTCTCTACTTACCTGGTCACATTTATTTTGGAATTACCGAAAGAAGTTAGACGACTACCATTTTTTTGCATTAGCTAGCATTTTGGATTAGATTTTCTTTGGTCAAAGAGACAATGATGTAACTCCGTTGGCTTATGAATACAATTTCGAGTTCTTTTCATTATGACTCCAGTTTGATTCAGAACATATGACTTTGTGACTACGATGGCTGGGCCATCAGTATTAATTCAAGGACATGGAATAGCCCAAGTTCCCCTTGCCAAATAGCCCCTGATTACTGTCATAGAAATTCTCTACACTCCTAGGGCAAATCGCACCTATGAATAGCCAACGGATACCATGCAAAAATGCATGTAGAGAATGGAAATGAGTTCCTTTGCAATACCTCTAATGATTGCGAACAAATGCGCATCTTAGAGAAGTTTATGTGTCTCTCTAGTGGACTCTATGTCATTATTCAAGCTATTAATCCAATAAAAGTTATGAGAGAAGATCTCTTGGATTTAGACACATATTGGCTTTGTCACGATATGATAGGTCATCCTAGTTATGATATGATGATTTGTCATAAAAGACTTCACATGGACATCCTTTCTCTCGAGCGAAACGAAACATAAATCAAAAGTTGATTATTGAACTTAGCAAGACCGAAACAACCTCAGCCTCTGGCGCTGCAGCTATCTTGGGCCGCCAACATCCCTTGTGACAACGCCATAAATGGTGCCAACCATGAGTATGACGCCATGGTTGTTCCTCCCAATAGCCATGACGCCATACATACTAATTCCCATGGCTCCAACACCATGATGGGAGATGTAGTCACACATTTTGCTTCTAATAGCGCTACAGACGCTCAGGCCCAACCAAAAACCTTATTAGTTGCTTCCAAGGCCTCTCGCTCATTTTGCATAGCCTGTTCCTTCGGGAAATTAGGACTGAGACCATCCTATGCAAAGGATATGAAAATACTCATTATGTTCTTACATCGAATCCGTGGGGATTTTGTGGACTGATCCAACCAACTTGCGGACGTTTAAATATCTCATGATGTTGGTTGACACGCAAACACGCTGGTCACATGTTGTCCACTTGTAAATGCTGCTTCTGCTACACTCCTAGCAAATACCATATGACAACGAGCTCACTCCCCATATCATCCTATTCCGTCAATTGGACTTGACTATGCAAGAGAGTTTACATCAAAGACTTTCGATGGATATTGCAATGGGATTGATGTTGGACATCACATTCTCATGAACACACCCAAATGGTTTCGCGGAAACGACTACAATGGTAGTCATGACATTGGTAATGCGCACCAATCTCCCTATATCCGCTTGGGGTGATGCAAAATCGCATGCAGCTATGCTAATTCATCTACGACCTACCACCACTCAATCTATGTGTTACAGCTAGTGACTGGGTACAAGTATTTTGTACTTACGCACATTTGAGTGAGTTATTTATGTGCCAATTGCGCCGCCACAACGCACTATAATAGGTCCTTACAGACGAATGAGAAAATTGGATTTGAGACTTCAAACATCGTCCGCCACTTAATGCCCTTGCTAGGCGATCTCCTTACCTCTAGATTTGCGGGTTGTCACTCTGCTAAGACAGTCTTCCCGTCGTTAGGGGGAGATAAGAACATGGATGTTCAACAGGAATTGTCGTGGTCTGTCCCCACTATGTCTCATCTCGATCCCTACTAAAAGTGACGAGATCACACATCTGCTATAATTATGCCTGCAAGGAAGTACGTCCATACAAGAGGACGTAGTGCCATCCTACACAGAGATAGACATGGTGACAACACCAAAGAGAGTGGCACTCTAGCATTACAGGCCATGGCCCCAGCTAGGATGAGTGGGAGGCCCGTGGGTTCGAAGGATACTTTGGCACAACTCAATCCTTGGATCATCAAGACTCAAAATCCGTCTCGTGAGAATCTTCCGGATTATGGTTATCGTTGGGGGACGCCTCACTGTCAGAACCTATTCTTGAGAATATAGAGCTCTATGAAACCTACACTAGTGTACATGAGATATGGGATAGAAACTCCATCAAAATTGATGATGTAGTCATGCATTTCGTTGCGTATGAATTTGTTGAGTCCGATGATATCGAACCACTCTCCGTTGATGGATGAATGCCAATGTAGAGAGATTTGGCCTAAATGGAAAGATGCGTTCCAGGTTAAGTTGGATTCTCTAACGAAGAGGAAGGTTTTGAGCCAGTGATGCCAACACCTCCTAACATAAAACCTATTGACTAATGGGTCTTCGTTAGAAAGCGTGATGAGAAAATAGATGGCAATCTTGCCTTATGGCGCAAGACTTTTCACAAAAACGCCCTGAAATCGACTACGATGAGACATATTCTCTCGTAATGGATGTCATTGCACTCCACTACCCTATCAGTTTGGTAGTTTCCAAATAACTGATCTTGCAGCTTACAAATGTGGTCACTACGTATCTATACGGGGATCTAGATATAGAATATATATGAAGGTTCATGGTGAACTTTATCTACCCAAGTCAAGTGGCTCTAGACCACGTAGCCCGTTTACAATAAGGTTGAAACGCTCACTAAAGTGACTACTTGATTAGGAAGGGATATGCCCACGCGTTTCCATAATAAGTTTCGGATTCTATCGCGGTTCATGTTGGACATGACCTTTATTGGAAGCTCTTAAAGAGTTAAGGGAAACCGCTGAACACTTGAAATCCGAGTTTGAGATGAAAGATTTTGGGAGAACACGATTATGTCTCAGTTTGGAACTTGAACATTGTGCTGATAGATGCTTAGGCATTTTGACAAGGTCAAGCCTTCAAGCACCCCCATGATCATCTGTAGTCTTGATCCTGAAAGGATCCTCTTTGTCCAAAGGATGATGGTGAAGATGTGCTAGAGGCAAAAGTGCCCCACTTAAGTGCAATACGCGCATTATTGTACTTAGCTCAATACACAAGACCGGACATCTCATATGTTGTGAACTTGTTAGCTAGGTATAGCTCTACGCCAACGCGACGCCATTGGATTGGTGTAAAAGATATCTTTCGATACTTGAGATGTACGATCGATATGGGTTTGTTCTATTCCTACATAGAGATGATGGATTCGGAACCATCACACACCAGAAACGCCTCCAACCCTGGCTTGCGTTTCCTATCCCCACCGCAAAACAACATGTGTTTTGGAAGGTTTTGCTTATATTGGGTATCTCTCTGACCCACACAAAGGTCCTTCCCAAACTGGTAAAGTGTTCACCATAGGTAAAGACCGTGATATCTTGGAGGTCTACAGAACAGACCCTAGTCGCTATATCTTCGAACAATGCAGAGATTATTTCTCTTCACGAAGTGGTTCGTGAATGTATATGGATTGGACCCATGATTACGCATGTTCGAATAGTTGTGGTTTGAAGTCTACCACAGATGAGCCTATAAGCATTTAGGATAATGCTGCTTGTTTTGAACAAATGAGGCAAGGTTACATCAAAAGCAACAACACCAAGCATAATCAGCAACAACAGGCTTTCCTCAATATCAAAGTGAACTAGGTTCGATATGAGGACAGTATGACAGACTTGCTCACTAAGTCATTGCCTCAATTCAACTTTCGAGAAACATGTTGATAGCATCGTTTGCGGAATTTATCCGAATCCCCATGATCGTAGTCATCAGGGGGAGATGCAGACATCAGGGGGAGATGTCTACATGTATAGTCTCGAAACGTGAAGGGAGTGTTGTGCTCTTTTTCTTCTTCGACCGAGGTTATTTTTGTCCCACTGGGTTTTTATTACTCAGCAAGGTTTTTAGCGAGACAACGAGAGAAACACCGCGTTTGGGCAACACAAGGGGGAGTGTTTAAGGAAGTCTCTATTTTGTGTTTGGCCCAAACTCTAGGTTACTTGACCTAGTGGTAATATGGTTATAATAGAAGGATTTAGAATCTTATTCAATGTAGAATTACTTTCCTTGTATATTCAGATTCTATGCATTGTAATTCTCTATATAAAGAGGCTCATATTATCAATGAGAATACACAGCAAATTCCTCTCAATTTCAGTTTCTCTACAACAATTTTTAAATTGTGTTAAAAATCAGGGGCGTGATACATAGAGACAGCCTCTGGACATAACTCTGTTTCAAACATATGAGAAGACGAGTTAGCTAGATTGTGCCTTTTCCAATTGTAAAGACAAATTAGCTAATAGTAGACATGTTTAATAAAGTCGTCTCTATGAAGTTGTGTTTTATGACTTACCTAGCACGTTGGCCACTGAAGAGCTTATTATTAGACTCCATAACTTTTCTTCTTTTAATTGTCCTAAATTACACATGTATCTTTTGAGTGATACGGTGGATTTTCCTTGGCAAAGGGTCTTGAGTATTGTTCATAAAAATAGTATCCAAAGATGAAACAATTAAGGAACGAATTTCATTACTCCTTTTTCTTTTTTCCTTGTTGTTGAAAGCGACAACGTTATTATCAAACTGATAACACTACAAAAGAATTTGTCACGAAATAGCTCATAAATATAATTAGAAAATTATATAGTAACACTTAACTAAAGATATAAATACAAAAAACTCACTTTCAAAAAGTTTTATATAAATAAAGACATGAGTCCAGATCCAAAAGATAAATGATATAAGTTTGACCCTAATTATAATAAAAAATTGACTAGAATACTCAATTTAATAAAATATTTACTGTGATCAAAATCTCTTATTTTCCCTCCGCCGTTTTACCCGTTCGCAATCTGCATCCTAATCCAAGTCCGACGCCGTGTCTTCCCCGACGGGTCCTTTGTGGCGGTCACACCTCCCAGCGGCGGCGGCATTTGACTCATATTATTAGGTCTCATGATTCTGATGCACCGTTTCCCGATCGCGGTTTCGAATCGGACAAAGAAGAAAAGAGCTGAGCAGAGCAGAGCTGGAGAGAAGAGAAGAGAGGTTAAAGATGGAGGTGGAGGTCGCGCCGATCAGGACGACTCACCGTTTTGCTCTGTTTCATGGAGGGAGGGGGCTGAGGCAGGCTTTGATTGATTGGTGGCCCAGTCTTAGGGACCTCCAGCTCACGCAGGTCTCGAAGTCCGGCGGCGGCGGAGACGACGGTGGCTGTAAAGACCTCGAGGACGTGAGGCTTTTGGATTTGTATGAGAATTCGGATGGAGTTGAAGAAGGGATGAGGACGGTTCAGTTTAGAGTTACCGGGATGACGTGCGCTGCTTGCTTTAATTCCGTTGAAGGAGCTCTTCAGAGCGTCAATGGCTTCCTCAGAGCCTCCGTGGCGTTGCTTCAGAACCGCGCTGACGTAGTTTTTGATCCCAGATTGGTCAAGGTTAGACAATTTTTAGCTTTTGGGGTTTTTGGTTGATTTTTTTTTTTTTTTGTCATAGCTGCTGGATTTTTGTTTTGGTGAACAAATTTAGTATGATTATGGTGAAAAAGTAGGTTTATTTGAGTGGTGATTTTGAAGTGGATTGGCTCATGGATTAGTGTTGAGCTTCGTAAGCGGTTAGTCTTAGTTGCTAAGGGATCATGCTTACTTTTGGTTTATGGTGAACTGGATCATGATTAAAGGTTAATTATTCAGAAATTGAGGTTTTGTGTGATTTTTAGAATCTTGAAGCTGAAGTGTAGTGGGTTGTAATGTTAAAATCCTGCAGTGGGTTGTAAATACTTGTAATGTTGTTAAAATCCTGCATTACATTTTCGCTTTATGTATTTGGGTCGGCTAGGTATTAGGCTGTAGAGACATATTAGTCCTCCACCACCTTCTTTAATGATGAGGTATCCAACTTGGATCTCTCTCTCTCTCACACACACACACACACACTCACTCTCTCTCTCTCTCTCTCTCTCTCTCTCTCCCCAATTTAATTTTGGTTTGACTGAAAATTATGTATCTTCAGCGAATTATGATCACTGAAGGTGGGTGCATTTTTTGAAGGCATTGACAAGTGCAGTAGCAGGATTGAACGAGTGTAGTAACAGAAATAAGCGATAATAAGTGCAGTAGCAGAACTGGACGAGTATGAGTGCAGTAACAAGATTAGGCGATGACTAGTGCAGTAGCAGAACACGAGTACAAGTGCAATAGCAAGCAGTAGGATTTGAACAAAAAGAGTTTGGATTAAAGAAAATAATTCAGATTTAGTTATTCATGCATGAATGTTAGAATTGAAAATGTATTATTAACACATGACAACAAAATAACATAAAAATATTATTCTCAGAAAAATAAAATAAAAACGTTAATATAAAAAGATTAGAAGTCAAAAGAAGTAGTTAAGGGGTAAAAAAATAAATTAACTCATGAGTTGACATGTGTCAAGTGGAGAATAGATTATCCTTATTTGTAAGATTTAATATTTATAAAGAAATTAGAAGTCAAAAGAATTAATTAAGAATAAAAAAATAAATTAACTCATGACATGTGGTAAGTAGAAAACAGATTGTCCTTATTTGTAAGATTTAATCATTATGTGTTTAATTCAATCTTTAAAGAGTATATTTATTAATTCATCTTTTGTCAAAACATACGCGGAGGCCTATTCCATACTCCATTAGTAACAATCATCTCACATATAATTAACTACAATTACAAAAGCCAGATAAAGATGGATTAGTGCTCTTCTCAAACTTGACATTACATGGAACGATTGCTGCCTGACCGACAGCACTTCCTTGCAAGTATGAAGTAACTAAGAAATGCTCCAATTTACTACATTCTAGTTTGCCATAAATTGCAATCTATCATATAAAGATATTACAAATATTACTGTTTAACAAACAAGATTATACCAGAAGGACCGTAAAGTCTTGGTCTGGCTATGTACGAAGGCCACCATAAACCTTTCTTTTTCTGGCAGGTACGAGGATATAATTCTTACATATAAATACATGAAAATCTACAAACTTTAACTGGTATATATTAGGATCCCGGCTAAGAATTTTTCTTGTAGAGTTCATCTATTTGCTCCTTGAACTGTGCCACAACTTTGTCTCTTCGAATTTTCATAGTTGGAGTCATCAAACCACTATCAATCTGCAATAAAATTGTATAATAAATCAGCCAATCAGTCAAGTCTGCAACTGGGATGCAAGCATTGATATTTACCGTAAATGGCTCATCCACAATCAAGATTGGTCCAATTTGAAATGAAAACCCTGAAGTCCTGCATGAAATAGAAGGAAGGTTATAAGAAACAAGTCTTGTCTTCATCCAGAGTCACCACATTTGAGAGTACCTGGCATGCATGAAAATTCTTACCTCACCCAGAAAAATTTGGGATGCAATAAAACAATTCTCGCCTCCCGCAGGTATTATATATAATAAGTACCTTTAATACTACCAACCTCATTTTATTCTACTTCCAAATTGGAACTTAGAAATAATGATTTCAAGAGAAACAAAATATATTCTAATTCTGAGGAGAATCTATGCAGGTTACTAATACCTGATCTCTGTGACAACTGTCCTCATAGGCCATAGTTCAGGTTTCTAAGAATCTATGAGAATTTTTAGATACTCTGACTTAGTAGATGTTCATTATGATCATATTATGGCAATTATTATTTGATTGTTCGTAAACATATGAACTTTAACCTTTTAGTTCCAATAGAAACATGACTGAGTCAATAAGCATGGGACTCCGTAAGCATGGGATAGGTCAAACATTCAACTTAATGAACCAAGGTGTCACATGCAGTGACCCCAAATCCATCCACTATATCCAGAATAGCTGAATAAAGAAATATTACCATTTTCTCAGTTCTTCATATAGCAAGCCTGTCAATTTGTCCTTACTTAGGTCAGATGTATTAGCATCGACACTCAACGTCTTTGTCGCTGCAAGTAAGGCCTCTTCTTTGTTTGGAACAATTATCGCCCCAATGCGCCGTTGATCCTGTACATACATGAGTAACATTGAATCAGCATATATCCCCTAAAAATTAGAAGACTAACTGCAGTTCTGAAAGTCAAAAGCATAAAAATGAAAACTAAATGGAAGTCAGCTGCTTAAGCTTAACCTGGCCAATGACGACAATTTGTTGAATTAGACTACTTCTCATGGCAGCTTCCTCAAGCTCTACGGGGTCAACGTTTTCTCCTATTTTTCAAACAAAAGTTAAAAATAACCAAAAATACCAAAAATCTGGTATAAGAAAGATCAGATAACACATTAATACACAAATTTAGAGTTGCATTCATATATATAATAGATTCAACTGGGGAATTTTTACTTAAGACTGTTTTCAGATCTTTTAATATAAAAATAATAGTTGACCCACATCCGAGCAAAACTAAGCTTTTGTAATTATGGTTAGCTAACAAATTTAACATCAGAATTAGAAATCAACAACTAAATGCTTTTATTATTTTTTATAAAGAATATTAATTAATTGAAACAGCAGCATAAAAAATGTCAAAACTGTACTCTAACATAATTTGTTCTTTGATAAACACAAAATTTCCACGTGAAATGTCCATTCAATACGAATTGGCACTACAACACCACATGCATAATCAGTTCTAGATCATGCAAAGATATGAAGCACGGTTACATTATGGTGAAGATATTATACATCTAAACAAAGTATAAGCACCATAAGGCCAAAAGGAAAAAAGAAAAATTGTTGAAAGTTAAATCAACCTAGAGTTGCAACTCATTTATAGTATCATGAAACAAAAAGAGCACAGAAACAACATGTATAAGCACATTACATTATTGAATAAGCTAAGTTCTCAGAACACATAAATCCACTAATGCAATTGTATAGCTGAGAAAGATACAAGTGAACACAGATACTGTATCAGGTAACTGTATAAACTGAAGTGTGCAAGTTTGGCAGTGAGAGAGACTACGATGTTGGATGTCTATTAATAAAATACTGTCATTCAACACCCGTCATACTTTTAATGATCTTATACATTTGTATCTCCTTAATTTTCATGAAGTTTGCCATATTATTGCTTTATTTTAACACAATAATGCTATTTTGAAAATTACCACCCCAAAGTAATATATGTGAGATAAGTAAATTCCTTTTTAAAATCAGCATATTCCATTATGCATTTTTAAAGCTAAACAAACCTGTTGAAAGGACTATAGTATCCTTAGCACGTCCTTCAAGGACAACAACACCTCCACAACGACGGCTTCGACCTATTGAGTGGTGAGGAGCAATCCAACCAATATCTCCAGTACTTAGCCAACCATCCTCATCTAATACTTGCTTTGTAGCATCTGGATTCTATTTCATACATTAAAAACGTCATTTTCTTTAATCCTGATAAATCAAAACGATGAAAAATAAAAAATTCTTATCACCTATTAAACTAGAAGTAGGTGATTTTCAAGGATAGTGGATAAGTGGTGTGTCTATACAAATACATGGATAGTTGACATGGATGTAGTGCAAGACACAGACCCATGCTAAACTAATTCAGCTACTTCAGTACTAAAAACAGTAAAAAGAGTGTTTTAGTTCAAAAAAAATTATTTGGTCGAAATTCTAAAAACTAGAAGATTACCACAAATATAACAAAGGGCCCTTCAGCTAGATCATCTATTTAATGAAGAAATAGACCTTTCAAAGACGTGAACAAGATGTTGGTTATATCTTTAAAGGCTCCATTAACAATGCCTTTGTTACATCTTCTAACAATCTTTGTTGTAAATCACATGTGCACTTTGAGTTATCAGTGCATATGGAGAAGAATGGGAAAAAAGATATTTAGTGACGTTTGTTCACAAAATTATAATAACAGAAGTTGCAGCTCATTACCTACTTTCCACTAGTTTAAAGGAATAGAACTTGTATCTATAAAATGACTAAAACCTTTAAGCATATCCTTCAGCAATTCAAAATTATAAAGATCATTTTGATCAATAAAAACAAGAGTTAATTTCATTGTACCTCCCTAACATTTACATGTTAAATCAATTGTGGCCATGTACTTTTAATTTCATCACATGTACCTCTATACTCTCCAATTTTATCAATCATGTCCAATAATTCATTTTTTTTTGTCAAGTATTTTGTAAATTGAAAATGTGGCTCTAATGGGCTCCCTTGTACAATGACGATTCACTAATGTGGCATGCAAAATTATATCATATGTGACTACATTTTCAAAATACATCAAACAATAGTTGGCAAAAAAGCCAAGGGTTAGACGATCGATTGAAATTGGTAAGTGCAGGGGCACGCGTGATGAAATTAAAGTGCAGGGGCACAAATGATTTAGGGTGTAAAGATCAGGAAGGTAAAATAAAATGAAATTTGCCCAAAATGATACCTTGTAATATCCTTTCATCACTTGCGGACCCCTGACGTTTACAATGCCACTTGAACCAGGTGGGAGAACTTCACCAGTTTCTGAGTCTACAACTTTGAACTCTGTATGTCGAAGTGGATGCCCAACTGAACCAAGAACCTTCAAAAAATTACATCTGTGACATTGTCATACAGTGCACCAGTCTATACAGGATATGATTGACACTAACAAGAAATTGATAACGGAGTCAGAAAAAATCTAAAAGGTATAAACTGACACGTCCTAGAAATGGTTTAGGACACTGAACAAGTGAAGACTTGATCTAAAGCACACTTGAGGATTTCAGTATATGAACGAGATTATATATCACCTAAAAAGATAAACTTAATATATGATAACGGCTTTCTATTAGCAATAAGAAGAGCATGCCAGTCCCTATTTACAGAGGGTAACCGTTATGATTAGTGAAGTTTATATCTTTACCACATTGATTCGGGGAAGCGTTCTATAGCAAAGATAAAGTATTGATTCAAAAAGCTTGAGTTCGCAGGAGTCGAACCTTCAAGCGTGTATCAAGCAAAAACTCAACAACAGAAGTAATGAATTAACAACCAGGCTCTGATATATCATGCTAAATTTCCCTTTGATTCTTAAAACTTAAGCTGTCAAGAGGCAACAGCAACAATGCAAATCAAACACTACACAACATAAACTTAACCTATCACTGCTTCAAGATCCCAACCAACAATGTGACAACTGCATGAAGGGTGAGACTTTCAAACACATAATCAAAGTCAGGCAAGAGGTTCTACTGAACAACAGCTTTACCATCATCATTCCTTGAATATTTTCTTATAACTTTCAGTTTTCAGTTTTGATCCTACAGAGCAAGTAATAGATTGTTTACGTCTGATTATTTCAATTTGAGTAACCAAATGCACCATCACAGGTGTGCTTAACAAACAAGTAGATACAGTACATTTTAATGTAAATTAGTTATATCTTACATTACAGTTTGGTCTCCGAGCAGCAACAACAGGAGAACTCTCTGTTAAACCATATCCGTTCTGCACTTTTACGCCTATTGCCTGCAAATGTACAATACTTATATGACAGGAGCAGATTATCCAGACTACTATGGCCAGAAAATAGGTGGGAGAGTTCAACCTCAAAAAATTTATCAATATGTGCTGGCAAACTACCTCCTCCACTGATGCCAGCCTGCAGGAAGCCAAGGAAAGTTCTGCTTAATCCCCTACCTTCATCATAATCAATACCATATGAATGAAATATAACAATCAAGAAAATTAACAAGAGAATAAGTTATCTGTTGTAAACATGGAAACTTCTGCAAATGAGGAAACAAAATGGATTTCTATCACTTTTTTGGAAACTAGGATTGATTGAAATCTGCTTCTTCAAAATATTTCTATGAGTATTTAATTGGCCACCATCTGTGAAAATGAACCAACAAATTTAGAAAAGCGAGTCTTAATAGTTGAACCTAAGTACAATAAATAACCTAAAACTAATAGCACCGTACAGATTGCATTATTCAACAAAACCAAGCTGCAAGATACATAATATTTCAAAGTCAATTCCTATAAACAGAAGATGACACAAAGAACTGAAATAACCTGACTTGTTAGTCCAAAAAGTAAGAGAAATAACCTTTGATATTCCAATAGCAGAGTGAATTTTACTATAGACTAGTTTTGTTCCCAACACATGCAAAGGCCATAATATTGCAGCAACAATCCTTGCCCCCAACCAATCAACTAGTGAAGCATAATATGAAGACTGCTTCTGGTTCCTTGTCAAATATGTCCCCTGTGAACCACATTGAAATCATCCAATGGAATAAGTTTGGGTGGGAAGCCAGCTGTTTCTTGTGAAATAGACAAAATAGTTTGACAAGAGGATACGCAAGCATTAACCGAGGGAATATCATAAAAAAGCACAAGACTCAAAGTGAGAATTGTTCAACGCAGCACGAGCACATATCCAAATATTTTTATGGTTTTAGTTTTATGTGCTTAAGATCACTAGTGAGAATAGAAACTAACTCGATTTAAACAACACAAAAATGCATAGTAATTCAACCTCATAAATTCTCTTAAACTCCATGTATGCCAAACTGATCCTTAGGAATGAAAGTGCAATAAGCTTACGAGCTTTAGAACTTGTGGAAATCTGTTTCTGGATCCCCCTGCAAAAGAAAATAAATCATTTACGCCAAAAAAAAAAACAGAGAAGAGCTCGGGGTGGATAATAGTGCAACATTTAAAAGATCTGGATAAACAGGCCCAAGCAGGGTTCATCACTTATTGCTACTATTACAGCATAAAGTTTCAGAATTGAAAACCAGTCATACAAGTGAGAAACATACAAAAAAAATAAAAGAAAAGTTAGGTATGTTGTTCAGAATCTAGATAAGCTAGATAATGTTACTTAATATTCCAAAGGACTTAACTAAATGCAATAGAAATCCTTGTCATCAATAAAAGCACAGCTGCAGTAGCACCAAAAGGAAAGGGGGGAAGAAGGAGAGCATACCTGTAAAGTGTCTCGTACACTAAAGGAACTGAAACGACATAATTTGGTTGATAATGTCGCAGATCATCCTATCAAATAGTGATAAATATCAATTAGAACATATAAAATCATAACAATATCCCAAAAATAGGATTAAAATGATCGCTTTTGCAAGTATTGTGGCAGTAATTATATACTTCTAATTCTTCATCACTGCCAAAAAATTTAGTGTAAATTAAACCATTGAAATAGTCGTGAGGATTGGAGCAGAAGCTAAATGCTTGACCTCCTTATGATATACTTACAGTGGTCTGTGGAAACAACATTTCAGCTACAGAAATCATATTTCCAAAAAGTCTAATAATACTAAAGCAAACAGCATTTCTACATGCATGAAAATCAATATTTTCAAATAGTAGTACCTTCAAGTTCTTCACAGTTGTGTATACTTGTTCAATTCCATATGTAAATGTGAAATACTCAGCAGCTCGTTCATAGGCATGCCATGGTGGAAGCATACTGAGAAATCTGTCCCCAATTTCAGCAGGTACAACATCCCAGAGGTTTCTTATCTGTGAAAAAGAATGCAAACATGTCTCAAAACAGAACTAACAACTATGGAGCAAAGCAAGTATTAGCTTCAGTTATAACAAATGAAAATGGGGCCAAAATGCAAAGCAGGGAAGAAGAGGGAACCGCATCAGGTGATCGAACTGCACCTACAGACGATCATTTTCATATGAAATGCAACTTATCATCCAGAAAAACAAACACATTACATTGTCACTTATATGATCTTAGGATTTTGTATTCTTTGAGATAGCTCTTTTGTGTACATCCCATATAACAGGATGATGCCTGTATTCAACAGTACAGTTTACCTAACAGATAGAAACAGTAAGATTGGAATAGTTTACTAGATGCAGTAAAAACTCCAGATTTATTGCTTTGCCAATATGTATGTATATCAGAAAATAGTACCATGACTATCTATAACACAAACCTGATGTAATAAATTTCGATGAGTGAGCATGACACCTTTTGGGTTGCCTGTTGTTCCACTTGTATATACTAGTGTAGCAATATCATTTGAATTGATAGCTTCGTGTGTATAGTATTTCCCTGCAATTATGCCACATCTGCATAGGTCACATTATATTCCAGTTGCAGAAAGACTAATATTAGATCAAGAGAAAAGGATTAGTGAAAATTTATAACTTTTGACTAATGCATGGTCTATGATAGTGAGTAACAGGAAAGAGGAAACACAAAGTTTGGGATAAAATAAAAAGAACAAAAAATAACACCCTTTAGCAACAAGTCTGAAACCACAATTCGGAAGAACTTTTCAAAAGTAGCTTAACGTAAAAAGGGAAATTTTGATAAAACATATAGACGACATACGTGCATCATTAGAATTAAGCATACGCTTGCGGCTTTCTCGTCCCAAATCTAGAATATCCTTGTAGTTAAACAGAGGAATGTTTCCATGACTGGCCAGGCTTGACTTCTCCCCCCAAAGCAGAATTACAAATTTCATGACAACCTTGGAACAGAATGGTTCTGCAATCCGATTGAACAATTCAGGACTATCCACAGCAAGTGCAACACTGTAGCAGCAATGAAGTTAAACTCAAGATCGGTCCGTGCAATCATCAAGGGAAAAGAGAATGAAAGATGATTTTACATGTACATTTTATGTATACTAGCACAAGATGTGGCTTTGTATGTCCAAGTGGTCTATAATGATCCTAATCCGTCCTCAAGTTGAATAAAAAGAAAGAAAGAGGGGAAAAAAAAAGGGACTCCTCCAAGCCTCATAGAATGAGAAAGCGACATCAATATTTAGTCAAACAGTAATAATTTCAAGACTGCGAATTAAAATATATAACTATAACTATCTAATTCTGTGAGACTCCTCATATACTTTGCATTTATACTGTACTCAAGCAAATATATTTGCAGTGATTGATGCTTGATACGAGATCCATCAGCCTCCCTGGTCCCCGTCAATATTTTCTCTCTATCTTCTTATTTCCTGACAACTAGAACCAATGTTCTCACTTGTATCAGTGTTTCTCTATTTGCCTTTTGGCTTTAAAAGAAGTATCAGACAAAAAGAATGGGTGCAAGCAGCCTAGTATAAGTCTGTAATAAGTTTCAGCTGTACAAATCAACAAAGAACAGTGAATATCACTTTAGAGACCATGCTATGCACCAAGTTGGAATGAATTACAGAAATGCACTTAATAGCATACAGCATCTTAGAGATTATATATTAATTTATAAATGATGGTGAGATGTCTAGCACAAGAACATTTGAGTAAACGGACTGAACCTTTCAGAGTGATTGTATATTTGTATCAATTCTTCAACTGATGACCTTGAACCTCTTACCACATTGATTGCTCCAGTGGCCATTATGCCTAAGCCAAAGCAAAAAAAAAAAGCAAAAAAACAAAAAAAAAATGAGGATGGAGATTTGAACTCTAGAGACTGAGCTACGTTTACTAATGATATATAACTGTAAAAACTAATTTTAAATAAAAATCATGTGTACCGAAATTGAAATTACTTTAGCGTTTTCAGAGAAAAACATAAAAAATAAGTCACTTACACTGTCTATTAAGAAGAAAGCAAGCAGCTAAGTATTGTCATGTCCATACTGAACATATAAATTTTCGACCTTACAATTTTAAGTTCATTCAGGAATTGATAGTTTTTCACATGCCATGTAGAGACTGAAATGATAGCCAACTGACACACCCAGCAGCTTAATATTGTACTCCCCCAACATACTCAGAATATAAAAGTTCAGACCCAACAGATCCAAGTTTATTCTATAAAGTTATACAAATTGCTTGCCATATGGATGGGTGGATTCACAACCTCATACATACCACACAAATTGAGCATGGGGTCTATATGTTCCAACAAAAATGCAAATTTTACATTCAAGTATAAGATATCTAGGTGTATACAGTGTATTCATTAGAATAACTTAAATGCGATAAGATTAACTCTTAACTAACAACTACAGCCATGTCAGACAAGTGTTGGAACACAAATGTAGATGTCTACTTAGATTCGTTTGTATGCTGCTCAAAAGCGGATTGACGCTGTTTTGTACTAAGAATAGGAAATTCATATCACAGAATTCAGAGTAATTAATGAACAAAATATTGCCGAATCAAAATTGCATTCTCAATTTCACAACCTGTTTTTTAGAAGGAATTACTATATTTCGCTATGTGCATAGATAAAACATGGACTTGATTTCCTTTCAAGCATACACTTTAGTTCCTATACCAATTATCGATAGAAGGCCGTGGAGTTACAAGTTTGAAAAGTATAGTGCGCTGCCAAGGATCCAAAACAAACCCTATCTCATAGTTGATCCAGATCCTCACTGCTAGCTTCCACAAGGTTTCTTTTGTTCTCCATCCAAATCACCCAAAAACCAGCCAACACAACGCATCTCCCTAAAGACATGCTTTTTTCCTGTCTCCAAAGAATTTATATATCTGACACATGAGAGCATTACATGAACCTGGATAGTCCCAATTCTAATGTGACTCCCTAAAGAATGTTTTCCACAGAGACAGAGCAACAAGAAACTGAAATTTATAAACTTTCAGCTGCTCTTTGACAATAACACACCAAGACCCACCATTTTTGCTCACTCATATAGCATCAAACCTTCTCTTAGTTGACCAGATTCATTTCTGTTACATTTTTAACTAAAGCTGCTATCAACTTGCAGAGAGCCCCCTCTGGGTACCTCTAATAGGCAAGAGATTTTCACAGTAAAGAAACCGTGTAACCCCTCAAATCCCTGCCAAATATTTTAACCCTGAAACTTTCACTGCCAGAAGGAGCTGGACGAACTAAAGACCAGTTATACTACCCCACAAAGCGTCTATAGTAAATCTTTATAAATGCTTAAGTGGTCAAACCCCAAAAATAAATCATATTTAAACAAGGCAATACACAATAGCTTAATCACACCTCTCAATGGAAACGTTGTTAAGAAAATATTAATCTTATTCAGAATATGAACAATAATAATTTGCATACCCTGATCTGCAACAAGCCAACGACAAGAATTATCAGCAAAAAGTGCAATTTTTTCTATAGGCTTTACTCCAACAACTCTTAGGCCTTCAGAAAAGTCCAAAATCTCCTGTTCCAGCTGCAATTACAAAAAAGCTAAATGCCTTACAAATCTATAAGGTATCACACATTTTTTTTATGAAAAATGGAAAACCAATACTCATTGAAATAAAGCAATATTAGGAATCAATATGAAAGCTACCAGAAGGCACGAGAAAATCATGCTTTCCAGCACAAGGAACTTCTTCTGGTTTCTGAAACTTTTGGATGTAGAGGAAAGTGGATGCAGGGGATTTGAAGAGAAAATAGTAAGATTTTTACTATCACAGATAACTGAAGGAGAAAAGAAATTTAACCTGTTTATAGGTCATATTTGAAGGTGGATCATGGTACGGATCTGTTAATGCTACACGATCCCCATATTTCTCAGCTGAAGTTCTCCAAATGTCAGGAACTGCCTGCCACTCATCAGCTACCAAGGTACCATTACCATCTAGTAATGCACTTTCTAGAAATGGTGAATACCTTCTTATCTGCACTTCATCTGTCTGTAACAGAATAATTTTGATACAAGATACAAATACATTTCAGAACCTTCTAGGTGTTTATCAATCTCTATATCAGAATATGTCTACAACTTCAAATTCTTTAGCTTTGCCAAGCTAAGAGAAACAAACAAAATTTCCATAGAACCAGAATTAGTATTCTTTAATATGACATTATGATATTAGTACATTCATGTCTTATAATATTCATCTAGATATATTTATAAGAATAAAATTAAAATTAAAAAATCAAGGAACTATTCTATCGAAGTGAAACAGTAAAGGAAATCACACAAACATCAGATATAGAGAAATATAGGCATATAGTAGTATGTATGAGTATTTTTGTGTTTTGTGTATTAGTGGTCAGTCCATCTTTGAAAAGAAATATACAAAACAATACAAAACATGTAAATTTTATTCTGTGTTATTAATGCACAATCATGTGCTTAAGTCCGAAGTCCCAACTCTCCAAGTACCACCTAGAATGTGAATTTTATCATATTCAGAAGGTAGAACATATTAGTAAGATTATGAGGAAATGGAAGTCCTTTGGGAAAATGCCACATTCGATAAACTGGGTACTTCTCTTTTATAATTTACTTCTACTGATGAACTTTTTAGTATTCATAAAACATTTACCGCTGAATTCATATATTTAGGTATCTTTCAGTATTTAAATACTCTTCCATTACATGAATATCATGAATTGGTTATATCTAGTGACCAAAAACTTGAAATTTGTTCTAAAGAGGCGAGCCAATCATAGACAATCAAATTATCGCATTATGAAAGTTTGCCTCAAGATGCAAACTTAGTTTGTTCCAATCAACTGAGCATATAACAGATATTTCCAACAGGGTTTCATGAGAAAATATGAGGGCTCTCAGAGGGGGACCTCTAACTTGTAATTGCAGGGAGTTTACCACCCCCTGCCTGCGAAAATAAGCATCACAGCCAAACCATGAAAAACAGCTGTCTTCATTTCACTGATCTAATATCTTTTATCTTGTTTGTTGGGTTTACTCATAGATGGACCCCATTGTAAATCAGAACTCTACCAATTAACGACAATTGTCTATCGAAACAGAAAAATCACGGTAAGAATGGCAGCGCCAGTGTAGCTCAGCAACAAAAACAAATCTAAAAACTTATGAAGCCAACAAACACAGAACATGATTACAAGGCAGGTTATAACTCACCAGCATTGGTAACATTGAAAGTATACTAAAGTCTATGAACTAGTAACTAATCAATCAAACTGATGGAAATTGAAAAAAAAAAAAAAAAAACTATAGAGTCGTGAAAAGGGTAACCTTTGATTGGCAAAAGACACGAAACCCACGATTCTGAGGAAGCCCAGCTCGCCTCCCGTGGCATTTTCTATGATGAAAGAGTTGTGTGCTTCTGAATCTGCAGTTGGGAAAAAGGGACTGAAGGGCCAGCCCACAATCAAAAGAGCTCAACTTGGGCACTAAGGAAATGGAGGCCATTATTTGCAGAAACAAGAAACAGGGGAAAGTGTGAGATAGAAGGGTTCAGCACAGAGGTAACAGCGTAGCTGTTTTTCTGGGTCTCAACGCATGATTTGTACACATCCAGAAGAAGAAACAAAGATAAGAGACAAGAGAGGTTTGGGCAAGTGTGAGATAGAAGGGGATCTATCGCCGTCTAGAAACAAGGACGGAGAGCCAGAGCCAGAGCCAATTTTTCAAAGTCTCACAAGGATTGCATGGACTTCTGGAAAGTTAAAAGTAGGTGTCTGCTCCCTAAAGGACAGAAAAAGTCATTTTCCTTTCCAGTCCTTGATCAATATTCAATATTCTGGTCCTGACTTCGACCATTTAAAGAAGGGGATCCATGGTTTCAGATTGAGTTACAATTCCTTAATTCCTCATAGAATAACCAGAGACATTATTTCAGTTCTGGATCGCTTATAAATGAGAGGGTGTCTAAGAATTTTACTTGGCATATGGATAGGCCAGATCTTAAGATTCAGAGACCACGGTGGCATTATGCTGCAACTAGCATAATAGCTGTGAGAGTTTTTTATTTTTGACATGAAGAAAGAATTTCATTAGTCTCGTAACCGGAACGGTACATATAATAATTTTCTATGCTTGCATCCTACATCAATGACAAAGTATTTTAGAAACAACTAGTATCATCCATTGTAACATTGACGCTCACTTATTCAATAAGTCTACAAGATTATAATTAGATCTTATAAAAAGTTATACGAGAATCTATTTATCAATGCACTCAATTATGGTGTTTAAGAATCATCTTGAACTAAGTATAAAAACATTGTATAGAATGTAGGTTGAGAAAACTTTCCCGTTAAACCAAGACTGAGGTCCAAAAGACCCAACCTTTGCCCAAGTGAAGCAAACCAACGCAAGCTTGCTCACCAGCCACCGAACACTGACAAGGATGTTGTCAAGACCACCGAGCAGCTTCATCAGTCCAGCAGCAACTGTCATATCTATATAACCCATTAAGAGAACCAATACTGGATCTAGACGAAACCTAATCAGCGAAGTAGATGCCTCTCAGACTAGGTCATGCATACATCCTTGTCAGAAAGTTTGATCCTTGTCAACCAGAGCCACCAAGAACGACCCATCTCTACTACTAAAAAGCGAAGCCATCAAAAGCTTCACCAAATTTTAAACTATCCTACTTACCCCTATTGAGTTAATTAAATATGAAGGTTATTATAGTAAGTCGCAAAAAAGAAATAAACTAAAATATATAAATAGAGAGATAATTATGGAAGACATACATGGATGGTGGAAAATAATTGCATTCGTTCTAAATTCCCATGTCTAAAACACTAAAAGCAAGTGGATAAACTGATAAACCAAAATTAACCACTTCTGCTTTTTTTATGTGATTTTGTAAGTCTCTGTAGATGCACGGGTAAAAAGCTAGTAGTAGATTAAACACTACCAAAGAGCATAGCAATGAACGACCACAAAATAGGAGCACTTAGATTCCTTGATTCGGCTGCATAGCACAAATCCCCGAAGGAAGATGTAATCGGTGACTAGGGTAGAGAAACGACGAAAGCCGCCGAACAGACTTAGCTTTGTAGATCTACCCGTGTGCGATTAGAGAAAAAAGAGAGCTCCGCTCTCTTTTTAATAGTTGTGAATTATGAGATTCCGTTCTATTTTATTAGCTGTGAGGTTCTTTACAACTCTATTTGTTAAAATAAAATTGTAAAATAAATAATTATATTTTACTTTTTTCGCTACCTTAACTCAAATTTACACAATAGAGATGCTCTAACGCACTTGAATTTTTCCTCTAAATGACTTATCCAATTAAATGTCATCAAATGGCTTTATTTGGTAGGTGTTTTTGGATGTCTCCATCTCCTCACCATCGTTGTCAAATGGGCACGTACCTTCAGTCCAGGCAATACGCATTTTTGATTTTCAGACAGAAACTTTAATGTGATTACAAGTTTACAACAACAATTGAGGCACGTTATTTGGGGCCGTCTTCATAGTACAAACAAAGAAAGAACGATGGAGACCAGTTTTTAAGTGTGACTAGGACTGCACGAACGCAATCAAAGCACAGAAACTGGCAAGCGATCAACCACAGCGATGTGATAGTGTTCGCTCACTAAAAGAAAGACATTTTCGTTTTCAGGCCACGATCAATATTCAATATTCCAGGCCTGACTTGTACCAGCTGAATGGATCGAAGGTTATTATATAGATCTTGATCTTCAGTTTCACTTGGAGATATGTAATTGTCTAGGTTTTGGGCTTGTTTTACCTTGTTTATACTTGTATCTTTCAACGTGATAGATGTGAGCATGTTATTGATATTTCTCTACTAGTAGTGTTATGTTCGTACCATACTTTTGAGTATAGCAAGTGCTTGCCTTCGATTTTTATAGAAATATGGAAGATGTTATTTCAGTTCTGGCTTGCTTTAACATGAGAGAGCGTCTTCTTGGTACTTCGGTGGTGAATATTTTGTCTTATGGGTTTCTACGAGTTCGGTCTTTCGGGTCCTTCTTGCACCACATCGGCCATCCAATAGGTACCTGTTTCTTGGTGAACGTCTTTTTCTTTGGTGGTGGGTACTTTTCTCTAGTGATGGCCAGATTGCTACTTTGTGGATTGCGATGGTTGGGTTCCGATCTCGATCGCCGCGTGTTCGTCTTCGTAGCCATCTGATGTGGTTCGAGCGACGGCGACAACATCGGGTCGTGAATCGTGATGTTTTCATGTCATGCTTTGGTTAATTGGGATCCTACAACCCAAGCACTCTTTGGATCTGTTCTATATTGGGTCAGAATTTGTGCTTGGGCTACTCAATAATTGTCTCTCGAGTGTTTTGCCACCCTTGGTCTATTTGGTTGAAGGGGTAGGAGACTAGAAGGTCAGTCTTTTGGAATGAGTCCTATGCTTCTTTGCCTACAACTATCATTTGTTTCTTTTGCATTTGATTGAAGAGTATTCAATTGCACCACAATTGAGCGCATTGGTGATTGGATATTAATCATTTAGTTTGGTTAAATGTGGAATATGTTCAATAAGTGAGCTTCATTGTAGTAGTGAGTGATATTGATATTGATTTTTCTATAACTACTCAGTCACTAATTTAAAGCGCAAGTATATAAGGATCTACTGTCTTTTATCGTTCTGGCTATAGATTTAATGAAATATTTAAATAATAATAATAATAAAAGAACGTCTATGAATTTTATTTATCAAATGCACACGCTAAAATCTTAAAGTTTAGAGACCCGAGACGAATTATTAAATAGACCACTGTTGTGTAAATGACATTCAATAATTAAAGGTCAAAATCATCAACTAAAGTATACAATACGTTGTTGTTTACACTAAGTTACAACTAGCATATAGTATTTTATTACATTTAAACATTAATTTTCATACTTGGAGTTGTGCTTAGAGATCGCCCACCACAAAATGGGAATTATGATCGAGATATGTAGCTTAATACATGTGAAGTGCTTACATATGTACTGCTCAAGCATTGTTGAAATAGAATTAGAAAACGACCTATTGTATTTTACAATTTTAGCTATTTTGACTCAAATTTATCTTAAATATAACAATAAATGTTTTAACATAGATCGATTTTTTCCTCTAGCTGACCCAAACGTTATCAATTGGATTTTTATTTGGGAAGGTATTTTTTTCTCGATGTCTCTCTCTCCTTGCCATCGTCATCAAATGATTGCGTACTCTTTGTTAAGAAAATTTTATTTTTGATTTTAACAGGCAAAAAGTTAAATGTGATTATAAGTTTACAACAATAATTCAGAGCATGTTATTTCCATCTAAAAATCATCAAAACCGGCCACCAAAGCTACTATCACAAAATAGTGAACAATTTAACTAGCATTCCCACCATCAGTCATCGAAATGAATTCCCTTTATGAAGTGCCTCTTCTCCGGCAATGGTTCGTAGTCATTCGCCGATCGCTTCCCCGTCAAGTCAATATCATAAACCGGAGTTCCATCAGCGTACAGCAATCCCCAGTGCCTCTCTGTTCCAGGCCCACCCTTCTGATTTTCATCATACAATGCAAATATGAAGGTTGGTATCACCACACCAGGCCTCGCTGGTGTCCCAATTGTTGGCTTAGTAACAATTTTTTGTATCAAATTTCGGTTATATGTGGCGGCATTGTGTACATTAGCCCCCGGTTGGTTTTGCTCACCGCTGGAGTTTGGCCACCCAGTCTCCGCTATCAAAAGCCGTATGTTCGGGTAGCCGAGCTTTGTCATGGCGAAGATCAAGGAGTCAAGCATTTGGTCTAGAAGATTGGTATAGACCAAACCACTTCCTGGGTCAGTATACTGTAGAGTACTGTTGTTACTAATGTTTTTCAATAATGCATAGTCTAGGCTAATGTCTTTGGGGTTTGAGGACCACGGGAAAAAAGGGTACACATCAATGAAGAAAAATGACTTGGTCCGGTTCAAGAATCTGAGCAAGGGAACCATGACTGTTTCCGAGATATCAGATCGGAAAGAACCACTTGATGGTGGGAAACTCGTTTGAACCACGTCCATTGCTAATGGGGTACCCATTTTGATGTTAGTGATATTTTTGGCTTTGAGAGAGTACTTGATTTTAGTCATGGCTGGGACTAGATCGTGCCATATTTGGCGATCTTGGTCCGAGAAATAGCTGAGGATTTCATTGCCTACGAGGAGGTACCGGATCATGGTTTTGGGGTAGTAGGGGAGGACATTGTTTCTGACCCATTCATCTGCTTTGAATTGGTCTGAGGCAATGCCAGTGATTTCATTGTTTGGGACCATGATGGAGACTGAGATATTGGTTCCGGATAGGAGTCTTAAAACTTCCGGGTTGGCATCATAGAGCTTCACACGCCCTATTTTCATGGATTTGATGAGCTCGATGGACCAGCTTGGAGATGGCAAATTGTTCCCTACCTGCCCATAGTTTATGCCAATTTTGCTCGAAATCTCAGCAACTGTCAAGAGGAAAGAAAAATCGAGGATCATTGGTGGAGGATCATTACTTGCATCAAAAGATGAATATACACGAGTACATGACATAGATAACCAAGGGGTAACATTCCAAGCTAAGTTATAAGACATTTCGGTTGTCAAAGTTGTGAACGAAAACCGCAAAGTCGAAAGTAATTCTGCTTGCGGTCCTAATTGATATGTACATTCTCACGAAAAGCTAAAAGTCCATGCATAGGGATAGATTAATGTGTTTTCAGAAACATACCTGAAAAACCAAGGAGATGGAATAGCAGAAGCAAAGCCAAAGGTGCCATTTGATCTGTAGGTGCTTTGATCTTATGCAGAATGATGTGTTTTCCCATATGGGCTCATCTATATATACTGTCAAGACAGAAGATGTTAATATTCGAATGCAGAATGTGTGCATATTAGGAATGGATAATTTAAATGTTCCATGCAAGAAGGTTAGCTTGCCGAGTGATCTTTGTGAGTGTGTGAAAAGAAAGCTTAATTGATTCAATATGTGGTCAAGAAAATGAATTAAGAAAGCCATGGATGTGTGACCGAGTTGATATTGATTGATAAAGTAAAAACGCAAAGACTCTGGCATCACAGCTTTGGCTATGGAGCTTGGTATGCCATTTGTTTTTCTTGTTGATTTCATGATTTGTTTGAAGAATGAGGCTATATTCCAAACTAAAGCACGAGAAGTGAGCTAGCTTTCGGCAAAGATTGGGCCTAAGCTGGTTTTAACGCCTCAAATGAGCATATGTGGCCCATACTTGAGCTTAATAAATAATAACTATTAGATAATCAAAGTTGGGCCTTGAACATATGCCATGGAAATAGTGCTTCATATCAACGTTGGTTATTTTTGTTAGAAAAGGTTGATAGCTACTGATAATGGCGTTTATTTGATCAATAAATGATTAAGAAAATTATGTTCAACTACATTTAGATATAAATTTAATGATGAAAAATTATATTTTAGTTAATTTGTTTTGCTAGTTTAATTGAGTATAATCAACTTGGTTTAATTATTGAATAAGTGAACACTACTGTAGTCACGAAATCCTAAAATTTAGGGGGTACCAAAGTGTAGCCATACCAAAAGTCATGCATGCAATGTTGAAGTTATCTGGCAACCGTGACATGGAGGTGAAGTTGGATGGAGCGATGGAGGGAAAAGGAGGGTAGAGTGACCCAAAAACAAAGGAGTCAAATCAGAAAAATGAAAAATTTGTGTAAAAAAAAAATAATCAATGAAAACCTAAACTCTATTATAATGAAGGTCTTGAGATTTTATTTTGATTAAATTATGCTTAGTACCCTGTATTTTTAAAGATTCATCAGTTCAGTCCCTGCACTTTTAATTTAATCAAAAAAGTCATCGCATTCTTCAATTTCATTAAATAGATCTATTACGTCACTATTCTGTTAATTTTCTCTTTTAAGGTGCTGACGTGGCACCTTTTCACAGGAAAAATTCTCAAGATACCCCATTCATATCAAATAAAAGAAACTCAAAATAGGCTACAGTTGGCCATAGCTTGCTCTCAATCCCACCCTAATTCCTTCCCTCACACAGCTCGAACTCTCTTTGCCAAGTCCGCTTGAGGCCCACTGAGAACCTCAATTACAGGTCTCCAAACTCGGGAACCCATGTTCAAGATCATAACATAGCTACTCCCACTTAGACTCTAGGAGGCTGGATGATGGAGTTGGGGTGGGACCTGAAGCTGTCGTTGTTGATCCTGACGACGTTGGGGTCATGGTGTGAGAATTCGGCGGCGATTTTGGAGGGGTGATTAAGGAGTGTTTGGGTCACCGTTGACGGTGTGGTTAGGGGAGGATGCCTTGGCGGTGTCGACGGCCTCGTGGTAGGGACGGTCGCCGAGGGTGTTGAGGATGGAGTAAGTCTGGGTGATGACGGAGACGGCGCGGGTCATGGTGGCAATGACTTTGGGGTCAGAGAGGTGGGGCATCTGGTTGAGGTGGCCTGAGGAGGGTGAGGATGGTTGCTGGGGTTTGATCAATTAGGGCTAGCTATCGTCGATTTGAATGGACTCGAGGTTGGAGATGTCCTCGATGGTGGACTTGGATCTTACAGTGGAAAGGCGGTCCATGACGTAGGAGAGGATGGGGAAGCTGGATGGGTTCAGATCCATTATTGTGTGCGTGCACTGAATGAATCGGATCGATCTTAGGAAGCTGGTTGAGAATTGAACGAGGGAACGAATGAGAAGAATGAGAGTTTGTGTTTATACTTGTATGGGTATTTTGGAAATTTTCTCTGTGAAAATGTGCCACGTCAGCTTCTTAATAGAGAAAATTGACGTAATTGATCGATTTGATGAAATTGGAGAGTATGAGGATTTTTTTATTAAATTAAAAGTGTAGTGACTGAACTAATGAACCTTTGAAAGTACAAGTAATAAGTAGAATTTAATCCATCTTATTTATTGTAGAGGTCTAAATATAAAATTAAGAATTTATATTAACAAACCATTTTAACGATTAATTTGCAGGTTTGGTCACTTAAATCGTTTTAACAATTACTTTATTCAGGTCGCTTGAGGGTAACCTAACATGACTCGATGTTGACGCTACCCTTGGAGTGAGTCATGATACGTTACCTATTTTTAGGTTTATTGATGACTTAACAACCCTCTATTTGGAAAATGGCTCGTCTCCTCTTTTTCATCCTTGCCCTAGTTCTCGTCTCGTCTTCTGATGGCGGTGGTGGGTATGGGAATGGCGGCGGCGGGCTCAGTGAAAGCAGCCTTGGCTGGTCTCAGGCATTTCTTCATTCTCAATCTGCCGGTGGTGGATCTAGGGTGGTGATGAAGGAGTTTCTAGTTTTGATTCCCCAAGATGGCGACCCCTCTTCCTCCTCTTTGGGCGGTTTAGAGCTTGCTGGGTAGGGGTCTCTCTTGAGGCTGTTGTCTATAGCGGTGATGTTATCTGGTCTGATGTGATAATGATCAGCTACAGCGATGCTAGCGGTGGTCCAAGCCATGGTGGCGGCGTTTGCTGTTTGGATGAGCTAACTCGTGCTCGGTTTTCTTCGACGGTGAACATTGTTGGTGGATGGTCAAAGGGGTTAGCAGACAGGGCGCTTTGGTTGCCGGCGGGAGGGAGATCGAGGCGGTTGACGGTGACCTGGTTTGGAGGGATGGCAATTGGGTTTGTTTGGGTTCTTTGCTATTTATTTTGGGCCTCTGGGCCAAATTTTTTGTTAGGGTTTTCTTTTTTTGTATCGGGCTAGGGTTGGTGGGCAGGCAATTTTTATTTTTTATCTGTTCATTGAGCCTGGGGAAAGCCTATCTGTGTAGGGTGATTTTTCAGGTCTTTGAATAATATCGGGGAAGACTCGACTGCGCTTGGAGACTTACCTGTTAGTGTCAAGGTTACTGTTTTCTTGGAACTTATTCCTATGGCTACAGTATGTTTTGGGTAGTCTAGGGCTTGATGGCTCTCTTCTGTAGTTGCTTGGAGTCGGTGAGTCATATTTGTAATGTTTTCTACTTTACTATCAAGAAACTGAAAGGAACTGAGACTCCTCCCCACCCCTCATTTAAAAATTAAAAAAAAAAAAGAAACCTCTATTTGAAAAAAAAAAGTTTATTTCAAGGGTATTATATTCCTCTTTAATCCGCCTTATTGTCATAATAAAAAGAAACCTCTATTTTAAAAAAAAAGTTTATTTCAAGGGTATTATATTCCTCTTTAATCCGCCTTATTGTCATTCCTACCCTTCGAGTCCGAAAAACTGTTGCGATAGACATACAGGTTACAACCTACCTAAGTAATCGACACAAACCCAGACCCCATCCGCCTAAACTAAGCAAAGCTTTTTTCTTTTCTTTTTTTGTATAAATTAGACCATTATTCGATGGGCAAAACAATATGCAACTAGATCAATTTATCTCCATCTTCATTCCTTGATTCAAGGAAATGAAGCATATACAGCCACAGCAGCAAACATGGTGAGCAAAATACTTTTCGGTGAGGATGATGGCGATTTATTGAGTTTATTAGATGTCCCACTAAAAAGTAGCATCATCATTGACCAACTTTTGGTTGTAATTGGTTGTGGTAATGTTTCTTTTCTATTTTATGTAATCAAATCTCTTCCTTGTTTAGATTGAAGTCATAACATCCGGCGAGATCTCCTCCTATCATGTCTACTCTATTCTAGTTTAATCTTGTTTGTTCTGAGACATCATCATCATGACAAAAGTCATCGCCAAAGATTGTGAAGAGCGGCCACTGATGGGTCTAGAATAAGAAAAGAGATCACTAGTCCTTAGTCCAACTATAGAAATTAGGGTTTGGTGATCTCTAAGCATTTTCTTCTACTGTCTGGCCTCAATTTTTTTGAATTTTTTAGTTTTTCTTCTGGCACTGAGAATAATTTGGATGCAAAACAAAAGTGAAGTACACGAAATTATATGGTAAATTAATAAATATAAAAAAAAAACTGCTAGAACAAAATAGCATAAATTAGTTTGTGAATAGGTCAAATACTCCAAAAGGAACCACCATAGACCCTTTACTTTGGCTCTGTTTGGTCAATTTCTTAAGAAAATGGCAACAAATCCAAGGTTACAGAATAGTTTCTATCTCATCTCCTTTGAGGCACGTCTTTCCCATACATCAACATAAAAGTTAGATAACATGTCACATTTAACTATAAAAGCTCAAGCTACCGGTTAAGGTATAGATCAAGATGTAAACTGGCTTTAAAAGAAAACAACGCTTTATTTGATAGATTGTTGTTAAAGATCACGCTTGCATTTTGCTGTAAGAACTTTATTGAACCCAAAATAAAAATATAAAGTGTACAGATGAAACGACTAGTCGATCCCAATGAAAACTAAGGTCACTTAATCGGCAAAATCCCTTTTGGCACGTCAGTTGTATCCTTTGTTGGTCAGCATCCAGCAATAGCACCGAACTTGTTCAAGGGGTTCCTTGCAGAAAAGACATGAGAATATTGCACCCAACTTTCTGTAATGTTCAAAAGGCCAAGACCAAAATCGTTGTAAAGTGTCTTGAAAAAAAAAAAAAAAAAATATATATATATATCGTTTCATAAATTTAGGTAAGGACATCTTTATCTGAGAAAAATCATATATATATATATAACTTTGCTCAGGTGCGGATTTCCGGTTTTGACCCACTTTCCGATCACATTAAAACATCTTAGCCGTTCAGTTTTTAGATCCTAGTGTATAGATCATCTCTACAAAATTTCAGCCAATTTGATAATCGTTAAGGCATCCAAAACTGCAATTTACACGAACGAACCGAATCTGTAGAACCGGAATCGTTCGTGTTAATTGTTGTAAATTGCAGTTTTGAATGCCTTAACGATCATCAATTTAGCTGAAATTTTGGAGAGATGATCTATACATTATAACCTAAAAACTGAACGGCTAAGATGTGAAAATGTGATCGGAAAACGTACGGATTTTGTGTTTTTCCCCACTTTTCGATCACACATTCATATCTTAACCGTTTAGTTTTTAGGTCCTAATGTATAAATCACCTCTGCAAAATTTCAGCCAATTTGGTGATCGTTAAGGCATCCAAAACTGCAATTTACACGAACGAACAGAATCTGTCGAACCGGAACCGTTCATATATATTGTTGTAATTTGCAGTTTTGGATGCCTTAATGATCACCAAATTGGCTGAAATTTTGCAGAGGTGATCTATACATTAGGACCTAAAAACTGAACGGTTAAGATGTGAAAATGTGATCGGAAAGTGGGTCAAAACTGGAAATATATATATATATATATATATATATATATATATATATATATACACATAGCGGTTCTCCACTGCGGACGTCCGCAGTTTTTCGATCCGTACGGATTTTCAGTTTTGACCCACTTTCCGATCACATTTTCACATCTTAACCGTTCAGTTTTTAGGTCCTAATGTATAGATCACCTCTGCAAAATTTCAGCCAATTTGGTGATCATTAAGGCATTCAAAACGACAAATTACAACAATATATACGAACGGTTCCGGTTCGACAGATTCTGTTCGTTCGTGTAAATTGCAGTTTTGGATGCCTTAATGATCACTAAATTGGCTGAAATTTTGCAGAGGTGATCTATACATTATGACCTAAAAACTGAACGGTTAAGATGTGAATACGTGATCGAAAAGTGGGGAAAAACACAAAATCCGTACGTTTTTACTTAGGTGCGGATATCCGCACCTGAGCAAGGTTATATATATATATCATTGTAAGGAGTTGAAGAACAAATATCAAATATGGCATATAACCACATGCAGCTGAATAAGTAACAGGGGGATATTCTTTTCTCTGCACATGTATATAAGCAAAGACCTGGCAGTACTATCGAACTCTGAGAAAGAATAAAGGGCACCTTGTTTGGGTCATAAATGAGCTCATGATATATCTAGCTGTGCATTCAGCAATTCACCAACTTCTCAGTATTCTACAACCACTGAAATTGAATTTTGAAAGTGAAAGTAAGATCGAAATCACGTTGTAAACACAAATTCTCATTTCTTAAAAGTTAAATTATCATCTCTTAATAGTCAGAACATCCGACTCAAAATTAATAGGCAATAAATGAGGAGACTCAAAAACGTCAAAACTTGTGAGACAAAGACTTCGCATTCTTGATATGTGAACATTTCAGATTTTGGACGACATTGCCTAGTGATCTTAATCAAATAAGCACATACTTGATAATCTACAGCCATTGTATTTCAGTTTCGGCAATGAAAGAACAGTATGAATACTAAGATGTTCTCATTGAAAGATCAGGATCACACTGAGGGAGCTCAACTCACAATGAGGTAAATTTGTTTAATTAATTTCACATCACTTGGCCTTCCTGTTAGAATTCATTAAAAAAAAAATTGATAACAAATCTAAAGGTAATGAAAGTGATAAGAGAGGAAGTAGATGAGATGGTGAGATAGACAACCCAAAGTATCTCTTTTATTGAGGAGAGGTGCCACATGGAAATAAAATCAAATCGGATCGAAATCTATATAATTAGTTCCGACTAGAAACTACACACTGTATGTAATTATCCTATTCGAAAATTTATTAAGATTCCTCAAAGATATTAAGTGATTTGTGCAGATAAAAATCTAATTGATACTATAAACCGACACGTAGACTCGAAAATCATATCTAACAATATAGTAAGATTCCTCTAATCTACTCATTATAATTATAGCAAATTACCCATAAGCATTTTTTTAAATTTAAATTATTAATTAAGCCCCTATATGTTTTTATCTCTCATAAAGCCACCAAATATAAGAAATATCAATATTTACAAAAATACCAGTGCACTTTAGTTTTCATCATTTACAAAAATGTCACTGTATCCAAACAACTATTGTTATTAATTAAAAAGCTACTATAAATGACCGAAAAAGTAACTGTCAAAGAATCGAAAAGTTACGTCAATGAACTAAAATTCTACAGTCGTTCTTCAAAAAAATTACTATTAGTTAGTTGACAATAACTATTCGAAAAAATGTATTAACTTTTCTGATGAATGACAATAACTGTAATACTCGGTTTGAGAAATCGACAATTTTTTTTAACGAAAAGCTCGAAATACTCGGTTTGAGAAATCAACTTTTTCTACGTACGAAATTTGGAGAAACTTCCTTCATGAAAGTTGTAGAGCTCGTCAATACGAGTCCGTACACGTGCGGAACACGAAGATCGGATTTTTTCTGAATTAGTTATCGAATTTCGAAGTTTTTCCGAAACATGTATATATAGAAAAATTTGGGAAACCCTAATTTTTTCTACCGGTTCCTCTCTTTCTCTTCTTCCTTCTGTTTCTGGAAAAAAAACTCAGTTTTTTTCTCTCTCTCAGCTCTCTCACCGTCTCTCTCGACCGAAAAGGGGAGAAAACTTCTCCTTAATTGTTTTCCCTCCACAGACCACCTCTCGACCTCAAACCAAGTCCCAGGCGTTCGTCTCGAGCTGCTCTAGCTCCCGGAGGCAGTTTCACAAGGCGGCGCAGCCTGTGGCGGCGGCGACACGGCCCGAACCGAAAACGACCATTTTCGGTTCGATCTCGATATCTCGAGCTACACTCCACCATTTCACTTGATTCTTGTCTCATTGAGCTCGCCTCAACTTCCTCTACAAGCACCAAGAAGGACCGGAGCTGGGTCGAACGTTTTCACGTTCGTCGGAGCTCGACCCGAACGGATCGAAATACCGAAACTTTCGATCAAGATATCTCGAGCTATACACGATCGTTTCTTGTGATTCTTGGCTTGTTGAGTTCGCAAGGAAGTTCTGAACAAGTTTCCAGAAGGGATCGGGGCCTGAGATTGCAGTTTTCACGTCGGTTTTCAAGCTCACCGGTTTCTGCATTTTTTCCGGCCGCCGACTGTAAATCGGTAATTTCGATGCCTTCCCGTCATTTTTAGGTCTTGTGCTAGTTATGAAAGTTGCTCAGAATGATGAAACGAAGGGGACAAGCTCTGCCCCGACACCATTGGCAGTGGTCGGTGGCGGCTCTGTCCCTAACTCCGGCGGCCTTTTCCGGCCACCTCCGAAGGTCTAAAATTTGGTTTCTGTCCATTTTATGATTATATGTTTCGATACGATCATTTTGGCGTATTATACGCATTTTTCGGATATCGTATGAATTAGTTATGAATTTTGTGATTTCGATCGATTTCGGTCGTTAGATTTTTGATCTGTGAAATTATGACCGTCGGATGAACTTGTAAATTTGTTATGGTGATCATATGACTGTCCCAGAGGCTTTGTGTGGTCATGGGCGAAGATCCGACCGTTGGATCTTTATATATGTGAAAAACGGTAATTAGGGGAGCGATTCGTGAGAAACCGCTCGTCGGATTTTAATGTAAATTAGAATCTGGCCGTTAATTAGAAGTTAAATTATGTGTTGAAATTGTTGGCTAAATTCGAATCACATTTGATTAGGTGATTGACGGATTTTATTTGAGTGGGCTATTCGGCGTTAATTATAAATTATAATTATATTGAAGACGCAGCGGGAGTTTCGAGGTGAGTAAAACTCACGTGGTTCATATTACGAACCGAGCATTTTAATTTATTTATTTTTGGTAATTGTGTGAAAATATATTTGCGGATTAAATATTTGTTTTAAAATTTCATGGACTTGAATCACCACGGTCCATAGGTAAGTAAAATGAATTTTAACTATACAAATGAATTTCATAATTTTTTTGTGTGAACTATAGATGGTATTAGTGGTCATTCCTGAGTGGATGATTACGTATATATATATTTACGTGAAAAATATATATTGATGAGTGGATTGTTGATTGATGATATGATTGAGTTGAATTGATGAGTTGATTTTATTACAATTGTGTAATTCCATAATAATATGATGTATCTTGGTTGGGATGATTTCAGTATGTGATATTATATGTTGTGTTCATTTATGGGTTTAGGGTCGACGTAATGACCGGTGTGGGTAATCGGATGCTCTAATCCTAGTGTGGATGATGGGATACGATTGGTTGAGTATGTGGAATTATTGGACGTTCTAAATATGTATATTGGTATACATATTGATGAAATACAATAATTGATAAATATGTTGGATGTCATAACCTAGGCTAGGTGACGGGCTACGATTCAGTTAGAGCTCTAGTCTGTCAAGTACCGTATTTTTATAAATATGATGATGAGAGTTGTGGAGAAAGTTGTGAGTTGGGTTGTCTTGATATATTGAGTTGGTGTTGATTGAGATTGTTATTATTTGCATATGTGGAAATTATTGAGTGTTGCTGTGTGTGGGAATAAATGAGATTAAATTAAGTAACAGTTCCTTCTTTTACTCATACGAGCTTTCATAAGCTTACCGGGTTTTGTGTTGTTGCAATCTCGGTACACTATTCAATGGTGTAGAGGATATTCCTGCAGGTCAGGATAACCAGGGAGGTGACCGAGCTGCTTAGGTGTTACAGCAGTTTTATTATTTATCTAGTTGTGAGTGTGTGTATGCTCATTTAGAGCTTTACATTACAGTTTGGATTTGAGTTGTAATAATTAACCGAGACTAAATTCGGTTTGATTTTATTTCGTGTGGTTAGTATGTTAAGAAAAGAAAAATTTTCAGGATGATTATTTTGAGTTTGTAGTATTTTCATGTTTTGGATTTTGAATTGTTATTCTAAAATTCGGGGCGTGACAGTTTGGTATCAGAGCGTAAGGTACATATTTGGTGATATGTCAATACTTACCGAGTGATGGCCCGTCTGCAGCGGATCTCCATCGTGTGCTCTTCGGTATTGACAATGTCATTGGGTATGTGAGTGCGTTAGGTTGGCTAGGAACGTTAGTACTTTTAGGAAATTTAAGCATCGTTATGTATGATCAGTACTTGGTTAATATGGACTTGCATTTGACTTATGCTTTGTTTAAGTGTTATGCGTGTATTAATCAAGTATATCATGCTTATTAGGTAATGGAGATTGAGGGAAACGAGGCCAGAGGTCGGGGTAGAGGTAGACCTCGTGGCAGGGGTAGAGGCCGAGGAAGGGGTAGGGCCCCTCCAGTCGAAGAAGTATTCGAGTTGGAGGAAGATGCACCTTATGAGGATCAGCCTATTCCTCCTGTAGCTGTGGTTGATAATCCTGCTCGCTTGCTGATGCTAGCAAGGGAAATTACTCGCTTGGGAGCAACCAAGTTTGGAGGAGGCACAGATTATATGGTGGCGGATCGTTGGATAGAGGATTTGCAGACTTATTTCGATCTGCTTGATTGCACTGAGACCGATAAGAGGAAGCTAGACGCTTTCATGCTTAAGGATGAGGCTAGGGTGTGGTGGAACGTCACTCAGAGGAGCATTGAGGTGTCTACCTTGACATGGGACGGCTTTGAGAGGTTGTTCAGGGAGAAGTACTTTCCACCAGCAGTGAAGGAGAGGTTGGAGCGAGAGTTCCTTGCACTTGTACAGGGGAAGATGACCGTCATTGAGTATGATGCGGAGTTCTCTAGACTGTACAAGTATATGAGGCAGATGGAGGATGAAGACTTGGCCAAGAAGTTTCAGAGAGGGTTGAGTCCTTCGATTGAGCGTGATGTAGCCATCTTGGAGCTGAAGACCAAGAGAGAGATCTTGGCTAAGGCACAGATCATTGAGCAGCAGAACCTGATTCGTAGAGAGAAGGAGTCTGCTGAGAGAGATTTCCAGGGCAAGGGAAAGGCCATAGCAGGGAGCAGTAGAGCTAGAGACTTCAGGGGTGGGTTCTGGAAGAGACAGAGAACTCAGTTTCAGCATCAGGCTCCAGCTAGGGCAGCAGTAGCTCCTCCTGTTCAGGCTATGCCTATCAGGCAGATAGCACCAGCAGCTCCGGTGAAGTGCTTTAACTGTGGCGAGTCGGGCCACATCTCTCGTGCGTGCACGAAGCCACGGGGTAGGTTATGCTACAGCTGTGGACAGGCAGGGCATCAGGCTAGGGAGTGTCCTCGGAATCAGGGTAGAGTGCAGGGTAACCAGCAGAGGCAGTTACCACCTGCTCATGCTAGAGTCTTTGCCATCGGTCAGGCAGGCACGGGAGTGGAAGGTACCTTATCTGTTTATCACTTTCTTGCTAGAGTACTGTTTGATACGGGAGCCTCACACTTTTTCATATCTAGTTCGGTTGTGGATGTTTTGGGTTTGATTGCTATGCCTATGACTAGATCATTGTGTGTTACATCACCTCTCGGTGTGTCTCTTGAGCTTAGCATGCTTTGTGATGATTGCCCTATGGGGATTGGTGGCAGAGAGTTCTCTGCATCTTTGATTGTGATTCCGGATCACACGTATGATGTGATTTTGGGTATGGATTGGTTGAGCCCGAACCATGCTGTTATTGATTGCTTTAGGATGATTGTGTCCTTCTATGTTCCGGGACAACCTATGTTCCATTACCGTTGCCTGAAGTCTGACATCACCATGAGGATAGGGATTTTGGGCCATATTGAATCAGGGAGTAGTACTTCAAAGATTACAGGGATTCCTGTAGTTTCAGAGTATGAAGACGTGTTTCAGGAAATCCCTGGGTTACCTCCGAAAAGGGTAATGGACTTCTGCATTGATGTGATACCAGGTACTTCACATGTGTCGAAAGCACCCTATCGAATGGCTCCAGCTGAACTTCAGGAGTTGAAGGTTCAGATTGAGGGCTTACTTGCACAAGGGTTCATTCAGGCAAGTGTGTCTCCTTGGGGCGCACCAGTGTTGTTTGTGAAGAAGAAGGATAGTTCACTTCGTCTATGTGTGGATTATCGACAGTTGAACAAGGTGACCATCAAGAATAGGTACCCTTTACCTAGGATTGATGACTTGTTCGATCAGCTTAGAGAAGCTACTGTATTCTCGAAGATTGACTTGAGGTCTGGATATCACTAGTTTAGGGTGAAGGAGGAAGATATTCCAAAGACGGCGTTCAGGACCAGGTATGGACATTTTAAGTTTCTTGTCATGCCTTTTGGTCTCACGAATGTCCCCGCAGCATTTATGGACTTGATGAACCGTACGTTCAGTCCTTACTTGGATCAGTTTGTGGTAGTGTTCGTTGACGACATCTTGATTTATTCAAGGTCGTCAGCTGAGCATGAGAGGCATCTGCGGATAGTGCTGCAGACATTGAGAGAGCAGAAACTATTTGCCAAGTTCGAGAAGTGCGACTTCTGGCAGAGTGAAGTCAAGTTCCTTGGTCATGTGGTCTCGAAGGATGGAGTTTCTGTGGATCCTTCGAAGGTTGAAGCAGTGATGAGTTGGAGTCGCCCTACTACGGTTACAGAAATCCGTAGCTTCCTTGGATTGGCCGGTTATTACAGGCGCTTCATTGAAGGGTTTTCTGGTATTGCTTCGGCTTTGACCAAATTGACCAGGAAAGACACTCAGTTCGTATGGTCGGACGAGTGTGAAAAGGCTTTCATTGAGCTGAAGACTAGATTGACTACAGCTCCGGTGTTGACTATTCCTACTAGTGGTGGTGGATTAGTCATTTACAGCGATGCATCTCATCAGGGTTTGGGGTGTGTGTTGATGCAGAATGGTAGTGTTGTTGCTTATGGTTCTAGACAGTTGAAGGTACATGAGCGGAATTACCCTACTCATGATCTAGAGCTAGCAGCTGTGGTGTTTGCCTTGAAGATTTGGAGGCACTATCTTTATGGTGAGAAATTTGAACTCTTTTCTGATCACAAGAGTTTGAAGTATCTATTCTCCCAGAAGGAATTGAACATGAGGCAGAGGAGATGGATGGAGCTCATAAAGGACTATGATTTCACCTTGGAGTATCATCCCTGTAAGGCGAATGTAGTAGCGGATGCTTTGAGTAGGAAACCGCGGGTAATCATGTTATCGATTATGGTGCGGGAGTGGCGCATGTTAGAAGCTGCATCTGAGTTCGACCTTATGCCCGCAAGAGCAGGACGGGGAATCTTTCTCGGTAGTATCACCTTACAGCCCACCATGATCTCCAGGATCATTCAGGGTCAGACACTTGATGAGTTTGCTCAGGCGAGGATTTCTAAGATGACTGTTGACCCGGATGTGGAGGGTCCTTCTGAGTGGATGATTGGGGCTGATGGAGGGTTGAGATTTCGAGGGAGATTGTATGTACCGAGTGTTGATAACCTCAGGGAGGAGATCATGCGGGAAGCACATAGGTCTCGATATACTATACATCCAGGAGGTACTAAAATGTATATGGATCTACGAAGGCAGTTTTGGTGGTATGGTATGAAGAGGGATGTGGCGGAACACGTGTCGAAGTGTCTTACCTGTCAACAGGTGAAGGCAGAGCATCAGAGAATGCTGAACCCCTTATCGATTCCTGTTTGGAAATGGGAAGACATCTCTATGGACTTTGTGACTGGATTGCCCAGATCCAGGCAAAGTTATGACTCGATTTGGGTGATTGTTGACCGGTTGACTAAATCAGCACACTTCCTTCCGGTGGCAAAAACGTACTCAGGTGATGCATTGTGTAAGTTATATGTGAACGAGATAGTGAGGCTTCATGGAGTGCCTGTGACGATTGTATCTGATCGTGATGCTCGTTTCACTTCTGAATTCTGGCGTAGGTTCCATAAGGCATTTGGTACGTCTCTTGCTATGAGCACTGCATTTCACCCACAAACAGATGGACAGACTGAGAGAGTGAATCAGGTGATGGAGGACATGCTCAGAGCTTGTGTTCTGGATTTTAAGGGTAGTTGGGCGGATCATCTGCCATTGGTAGAGTTTGCCTACAACAACAGCTATCACTCTAGTATCGGTATGGCTCCATATGAGGATCTTTATGGTAGGCCATGTAGGACTCCTATCTGTTGGGCGGAAGCAGGGGATAAAGGGCTCATCGGACCTGAGATTGTACAGGAGACTACAGAGAAGGTCACTACTATTCGGGACAAAATCCGAACCGCTCAGAGTAGACAGAAGAGTTATGCTGACTTGAAGAGGAGACCGTTGGAGTTTGAGACAGGTGATCATGTGTTCTTGAGAGTCTCACCTATGAAAGGTGTGGTGAGATTTGGCAAGAAGGGGTTTAGAAAGGGTTGGTAACTTGGCATATCGTCTTGCTTTACCTGTTAGCATGTCGGGTGTGCACAACGTCTTCCATGTGTCTCTGCTCAGGAAGTATGTTCGAGACGAGTCTCACGTGATTGACCACGGTACGATCGAAGTGAACCCGGATGTGACGTTTGTGGTTGAACCTGTTCGTATCTTGGATAGGTCTACAAAGAAACTTCGTAGGAAAGAGGTGGATCTCGTGAAGGTGTTGTGGAGTCATCATGATGAGGGTGATGCATCATGGGAGTTAGAATCTGAGATGAGGACGAGGTATCCAGCTTTTTGGGGAATTGGGTACTTGAATTTCGGGACGAAATTCCTTTAAGGGGTGTAGATTGTAATACCCGTAAATTTCATTTTAAATTCGAGTAATTGTATCGAATGATTACTGTGCGATTTCACGATTTATGTTCGATAATAATTCATTTTTACAATTATCGAAGTTTCGAAACAATTTTTTTTAACGAAAAGCTCGAAATACTCGGTTTGAGAAATCGTATTTTTCTACGTACGAAATTTGGAGAAACTTCCTTCATGAAAGTTGTAGAGCTCGTCAATACGAGTCCGTACACGTGCGGAACACGAAGATCGGATTTTTTCTGAATTAGTTATCGAATTTCGAAGTTTTTCCGAAACATGTATATATAGAAAAATTTGGGAAACCCTAATTTTTTCTACCGGTTCCTCTCTTTCTCTTCTTCCTTCTGTTTCTGGAAAAAAAAACTCAGTTTTTTTCTCTCTCTCAGCTCTCTCACCGTCTCTCTCGACCGAAAAGGGGAGAAAACTTCTCCTTAATTGTTTTTCCTCCACAGACCACCTCTCGACCTTAAACCAAGTCCCAGGCGTTCGTCTCGAGCTGCTCTAGCTCCTGGAGGCAGTTTCACAAGGCGGCGCAGCCTGTGGCGGCGGCGGCGGCACGGCCCGAACCAAAAACGACCATTTTCGGTTCGATCTCGATATCTCGAGCTACACTCCACCATTTCACTTGATTCTTGTCTCATTGAGCTCGCCTCAACTTCCTCTACAAGCACCAAGAAGGACCGGAACTGGGTCGAACGTTTTCACGTTCGTCGGAGCTCGACCCGAACGGATCGAAATACCGAAACTTTCGATCAAGATATCTCGAGCTATACACGATCGTTTCTTGTGATTCTTGGCTTGTTGAGTTCGCAAGGAAGTTCTGAACAAGTTTCCAGAAGGGATCGGGGCCTGAGGTTGCAGTTTTCACTTCGGTTTTCAAGCTCACCGGTTTCTGCATTTTTTCCGGCCGCCGACTGTAAATCGGTAATTTCGATGCCTTCCCGTCATTTTTAGGTCTTGTACTAGTTATGAAAGTTTCTCAGAATGATGAAACGAAGGGGACAAGCTCGGCCCCGACACCATTGGCGGTGGTCGGTGGCGGCTCTGTCCCTAACTCCGGCGGCCTTTTCCGGCCACCTCCGAAGGTCTAAAATTTGGTTTCTGTCCATTTTATGATTCTATGTTTCGATACGATCATTTTGGCGTATTATACGCATTTTTCGGATATCGTATGAATTAGTTATGAATTTTATGATTTCGATCGATTTCGGTCGTTAGATTTTTGATCTGTGAAATTATGACCGTCGGATGAACTTGTAAATTTGTTATGGTGATCATATGACTGTCCCAGAGGCTTTGTGTGGTCATGGGCGAAGATCCGACCGTTGGATCTTTATATATGTGAAAAACGGTAATTAGGGGAGCGATTCGTGAGAAACCGCTCGTCGGATTTTAATGTAAATTAGAATCTGGCCGTTAATTAGAAGTTAAATTATGTGTTGAAATTGTTGGCTAAATTCGAATCACATTTGATTAGGTGATTGACGGATTTTATTTGAGTGGGCTATTCGGCGTTAATTATAAATTATAATTATATTGAAGACGCAGCGGGAGTTTCGAGGTGAGTAAAACTCACGTGGTTCATATTACGAACCGAGCATTTTAATTTATTTATTTTTGGTAATTGTGTGAAAATATATTTGCGGATTAAATATTTGTTTTAAAATTTCATGGACTTGAATCACCACGGTCCATAGGTAAGTAAAATGAATTTTAACTATACAAATGAATTTCATAATTTTCTTGTGTGAACTATTAGATGGTATTAGTGGTCATTCCTGAGTGGATGATTACGTATATATATATTTACGTGAAAAATATATATTGATGAGTGGATTGTTGATTGATGATATGATTGAGTTGAATTGATGAGTTGATTTTATTACAATTGTGTAATTCCATAATAATATGATGTATCTTGGTTGGGATGATTTCAGTATGTGATATTATATGTTGTGTTCATTTATGGGTTTAGGGTCGACGTAATGACCGGTGTGGGTAATCGGACGCTCTAATCCTAGTGTGGATGATGGGATACAATTGGTTGAGTATGTGGAATTATTGGACGTTCTAAATATGTATATTGGTATACATATTGATGAAATACAATAATTGATAAATATGTCGGATGTCATAACCTAGGCCAGGTGACGGGCTACGATTCAGTTAGAGCTCTAGTCTGTCAAGTACCGTATTTTTATAAATATGATGATGAGAGTTGTGGAGAAAGTTGTGAGTTGGGTTGTCTTGATATATTGAGTTGGTGTTGATTGAGATTGTTATTATTTGCATATGTGGAAATTATTGAGTGTTGCTGTGTGTGGGAATAAATGAGATTAAATTAAGTAACAGTTCCTTCTTTTACTCATACGAGCTTTCATAAGCTTACCGGGTTTTGTGTTGTTGCAATCCCGGTACACTATTCAATGGTGTAGAGGATATTCCTGCAGGTCAGGATAACCAGGGAGGTGACCGAGCTGCTTAGGTGTTACAGCAGTTTTGTTATTTATCTAGTTGTGAGGTGTGTGTATGCTCATTTAGAGCTTTACATTACAGTTTGGATTTGAGTTGTAATAATTAACCGAGACTAAATTCGATTTGATTTTATTTCGTGTGGTGAGTATGTTAAGAAAAGAAAAATTTTCAGGATGATTATTTTGAGTTTGTAGTATTTTCATGTTTCGGATTTTGAATTGTTATTCTAAAATTCGGGGCTTGACAATAACCTTTCTTAAAATTGACAATAGTTTTTCAGTGCATCGATAGTAACTTTTTGGTCATTCGACATTAGTTATTTTTGTTGGTCAGAAGTATCTCTTTTGTTTATTGATAGTAACTTTTCAATTAATGATAGTAATTGTTTTAACTCAATGGCATTTTCATAAATGATAACATTTAAAAGTGAGGTGACAGTTTTGTAAATATTTTTTGAGTAGGTCAGCCATTTTATTTTCAATGAGGGTAAAAGCAATATATCTTATATTTTGGTGGTTTTATGAGGGAAAAAAAAATTGGTGGCTTAGAGAGTAATAAAGTTTTTAAAAATGACCTTATTTGTCATTGGCCCAATTATATTTTTGTCTCAAAAATAAATTTTAAATAGACTTGAATTAACAATAGTACTAAATACACTTATAATTTTGAAGCATACAAATAAAAAACAATAACTTTAGAGTCTATGATATAAACCTCAAATGATTAGAGTTGGAAAAATTATAGAGCTTGCTATTAGAGTTATATTTGAAACTTGCTTTTTGAATGTCTAGACTATGATCTATTTTAGACCACAACGATTGAAAATGGCATTAGAGCATCCATATCGAACTATCTTGTTAGAGGTTCTTCATGTCGAAAATAATTGACAAGGGATGAGGAGGCTCAAAAACATCGTAAATTGTAAACCAAGGCTTCACATTCCTGATTTTTTCTTTTTTCTTTTTGATGACTCACATTCCTGATATTTTAGATAGCAAGAAATCTACATTTCAGATCTTGGACTGCACTGCATGGTGTCCCTTAATAAATGTCATCTTAGAATTCTCCTACATGCTAACTACTCAGACATCACCTGTCTGGCAATGAGGTTCAACCACCAAATCCTTGTCACCATCATTCCATATAAATACATATTGGTCTCTTTATCAACCTCCCTTGTACGTCTTTAAGTTGTTAACCATCAATTCACATGAAACACAGAACAGAAACAAAAGAAATGATATAGTGAAGGTCCTACAACATGTGCAGCACTACAAAAGTCATCTTCAAAACCGGTCCACTTTTCAACCAAACCCAACATGCTTCCTTCCATGTGCAATCACCCCACCAGTTCATTCTAAATTATAATTATAGAAATCATGCACAACAAGTAATCATCCGTCTCTCTTCCGGCTTATATCCAATGATCAACCTACCCTCTTTAGTTTCTTTTTCTTTTATCATAAGATCTTGCTGGTATAACTGGGATCCTAAGCAGTCCTGTCGTTTAACACAGGCTGGGGGAATCATTTAAACAGATACTCAAACATGATAAATGAATTGTCAAGTGAGCATAGCAAGTGGAAATAAAGAGTCAAGCCAATAACCATAACTTGAAGTAATAATCAAATAATGGCTTTTAATAAGTATGGTGAAAGAATATCATACAACACTCTTTGATGTGTTTCATCGTTTTTCTGTCTGATCATGAACAAAACAATCTGTTAGCTAAAGAATCGCCAACAATAGAGTTTTTACAGGTTAATGCATGAGGTTCAGCATGGTAAAGATTGAGAAAATAACAAGCAAATACAATAAATACAGGACATCTACGATGTGGGTGATCCCCCAGGATCAAAAACTGCTTGATGCATTACCTGGTCTCCTTTTCTTGTAATCCCCTCCTTTTGGAGTCTCTTTCTCTGTCTTCAAAGTGTTTATCGATTCAATCGTCATTTTCTCTGTCATCGGCAGTCCATTGAATCAAATGAGTCTGCAAACCCGGAAGGTTTTGAAGGGATGCTTGATTGAGTATGGCTATAGGACAGATCATCAAACATCCTTGAAGTACCTTCATCAGCTTGCCATCTTTGCACTGCTTGTGAAAGGTTCATGTGCATGTTAATACCACTGTTTTCATCTTCTTCTTCATGGGTTGTAGGTTTCCAGTGCTCAACAAGAGGACCCAAGATGTTGACTGCATGGCCCATGTCTGGTCTCTGATATGGCTCACGAGCTGTGCAGTGTCCCGCAAGCTCAGCAACTTTGTATATGCTCTCCATTGTCTCCTCATCAGGGTCAAGAGTTTCATCGATGGACTTGGGAATGTTTTCTTTGTTGACAAGGACTCTGCGAAACCATGAGACCAAATGAGACCTTTCATCTGGCATGGTATCATCTAGAGCTTTTCGACCACTCATCAACTCCATCAACACCACTCCAAATGCATAAACATCCACCTTTGTTGTCACTCTGCCGGTAGCTGATTACAGAGACAGAGATTTAACCACATCAACACAAATTCTGGCTTAACACATAACTATGTCAAATGTGACAAAAAATTGACAGAAAATGTTGACAACGACCAGTTGGAAATTAGTTCAAATTATGACAACAGTTGCATCCATTCCTCGTGCATTTACATGCAATTAAGAGGACATATTAACGTGCAAGTATGAAATATAAACATGATTAACAGCAAAATTGATATGCTTAAAGTTCAATGAATGCATTGACTCTTCCAATTACAACATGAAAAGCTCGAAATCAAATTGTTTTTCTTACCTGCATATTCTGGTGCAAGATACCCGAATGTCCCTGCCAATCGTGTCTCAACTGAATACTTTCCGTCGGGGGCATTTTTAACCAAACCAAAGTCGGCAACCTTTGCCCTCATGTCATCGCCAAGAAGTATATTTGAGGGTTTCAAATCTCTGTGAATGAAACTTTGTTGAGCTAAGCTATGTAGATATTCCACTCCTCTTGCCACATCCAAAGCTATTGTCACTCTCTGCTTCCAAGTAAGAGGAGTTACCCCATTCTCTCGCCAATCAAACAAATGTTGTGTCAACGTTCCTTGTGGCATGTACTCATACACTAAAAGTCTCTCATTACCATTAATGCAATATCCTAACAGAGCAACCAAATGCCTATGCCTAACCTTAGTGAGGACTGCAATTTCTGCTTGAAACTCATTCAATCCCTTAGTACCCACTGCCACAGATTCCATCCTTTTAACAGCAATTTTAGTCCCATCATGCAATTCACCTTTATAAACAACTCCAAAACCTCCTCTACCCAATATATTATCCTCACTAAAATTGTTTGTCACTTGTCTAAGAACTTGGATCGAAATGGCAACATTTCCACCTTCAAAAACATGAAGGTCACCACTGCTCTGGCTGTGCAACTCACTTGCAACTCCATTGTACCCATTTGCACAACTGGTGGCGTCACTCTTGGCAATTTCAATTCCATTCAGGGTATTATCCACTCTTCCAAACTTCCTATGCTTTTTACTCAAATAACATTTGATGAATACAAACAACAACACTCCAACGAAAATAGCAACAGCAATAACTATACCAGCAATCATACCGGGAGACACTGAAGAATCATTGGATGATGGAGACGGACTACCATCCGGTGCAGTTGAGTTGTTACCAGGAGGTGCACTCCCGCCACCTCCAGGGCTCGGCGGAGTCCCAATCAATGGATTACCACTCGTAGTCAACTTCACCCCAGACGGAAATTTCGGAACGCCCCCATATAAATTGTTATTGGAAGCATCAAAAACCGCCAGCCGAGGTAATGTTGTCAGGCTAGCCGGTATCGGACCCGTCAAGTTGTTGTTTTTCAGCACCAAAGTTTTCAACGACGTGAGGTTGGCAAAGGCAGGTGAAATAGTTCCATTGAGATGCTTGTTATCCAGATTCACTGTAACTACCTTCTGAGCATCACAAACAACGAAGCTCCACCCGCCGCATGCATTGTCTCCTGTCCAAGACTCAGCCAATAATTCCGGGTACCCTAAAGCCCCTGCAACCTGAAGCAGCGTAGTGACCTGTAGATCACAAGGCCCAGCAGTGGTTTTGCAAAAGCTATTACCATCAAAAGTGGCCTCCACCTTGGACCCAAACTGCGGCATAGGTCCCTGAAGCTTATTGTTGTCCAAAGAAACATTTTGCAGAGAAGACAGCGCCGTCAACGTCGCCGGCACCATTCCAGTAAAGACATTGTCACGAAGCTGAAGATCAAAGAGAGCATTACATTGCGACAGGTCCGGGACCGTACCAGTGAACTGATTCTTATGCAGCCAGACTTGATTCAACGAAGTCATGTTGGACAGAACCTCAACGGTACCAGATAACCCAAAGGCCTGATTGTTAATCCAGAGGTTTTGAATCCCAGATCCAGAAAATGATTTGGGCAGAGGCCCAGTAAGATTGTTGTAAGACAATCTCACATTTTGCAAGTTTGCAAAAGAGCCGAAAATATCAGGAATGTTGCCATACAAGTTGGTGTTACCTGCTTGAAGAGTGACCAAGCTGGTAGACTGAATGAGCTCCGATGGGAACTCCCAAGGGGCAAGATCGCCATTGTTGCTCATGCTCAAGGTCTGCAAGCCGGTCAAGCCTCCGAAGCAGCCGGGGGGAATGGAAGTGAAGTTATTGGTGTCGAGGTAGACTTCTTGGAGGTTGGAGAGGTTGGCGAGGGAAGGGAATGCGCCGGAGAGAGTGTTGCTTTGGAGGGAGAGAGTGGTGAGCTCGGTGAGTTCGTTGAGATTTGAAGGGAGAGAGCCGGAGAGGGAGTTGGAGGCTAAGTTGATGGAGGTGACGCGTTTGGAAGTGTCGGAGTCGCATTTGACACCGTCCCAGGTGCAGTAGGATGCGGAGGAGGACCAGCCGCTGGGTTTGAGGTTCTCGAGGAGCTTGGACATGACGGCGGCGTCGTCGGCGGCGGTGAAGATGAGGAGGAGGGGTAGAAAGAGGAAGAAGGCTGGTAGGGTTTTCACGGGACCCATTGCGGGTTTGAGAGAGAGAAAGAAGGGTGGTTTCCCTGGTTTTTGGTTTTTGGTTTCTGAGAGTGTGATTTGGGCTTTGGGAGAATAAAAGGGAAGGGGGGACGGTGGGGGAAAAAGGGTATGCTAGGGTGACAGTAGGGTTATGGAGGTTTGGTCACCGCTAATGAGAACATCAATGCTTGGAATGAGATCTTAAAAACACGATTTAGATCCTCATCATTGATAATTTGATATTGATCGAATTCTTTTTTTCACTATTTATTTCTCTTTGAATTAACAATAATTTAGGAACAGAATTATAATATCAAAATGCACAACAAGGAAATGAATTGATGCTATGAAAACTGTTAAGAAGATGCCATTAGTTGTTAGGAGATTGAATTTTTTAGGCTAATTTCTTTTTTAGCTCGTTATTGGTGTTTGTTTTCAATATTTAGACGAGAATTCTAATTTTGTTTCTTTCCCGTTTAAATGGAACTCATTTATATTAATAGATTAGTGTGATTTTATAGTAATACGGTACAATTATATCACAAGAAATTCAACTAAGTAGGTAAAAGTAAAAAGTTGTTTGGTCTCAATGAAAATTCCGTTTTACAAGATGGCCCTTATCAATAAAATTTTTATGTTTCGGTTATGATAAGAGTTTTATTTTAGGAAAGAAAATCAATAAAGATATATACTAAGAAGTTCGTTTGTATTTTCTTTTAAAAAAAAAATAAATAGAAAAAATTGGGGCATTCCAATATTTTAAATTTTAATTCGTTTATCATCTAACCTCCATGTGACATTAAACTCCTCTAGTTCAATTTGGCTTCAAAAATATATATAGATTGAAGATGCTGATATAAAAACAAAAAACAAAAAAGCTCCAAACTTGGTTCACTCTCTCTCTGGAGAAAGAGACCCCACAAAGAAGCAGAATGATGGTCTGGATTTGAATTGGCAGTGGGGCTCCCGCTTGTTACAACTGGCGCTTAGCTGATTAAACGCGTAAACCAGACGCCGAGCTCTGACCCTGTTTGTTCTCTCTGGCGCCTCTATTTTCTTTTTCCAAATTGAACTTCTCTTCCTCTATTTAATATGAAAATGAACTTTTGGCTGGTTAACACGATTTGTGGAGCTTCATTCTGGGGATTAAGCAATCAAATCCGTAACAAACGGACCTTTGGTCCAATTCTCTGGAGTCGACATCTTTCCAAACAGGCCGAGCGGTCGTATTATTTGGGCAAATTGGAAACTCATGTTCTGTTTTAGAGAGAGTTGACATTTATTTTTTCTTCCAGATGTTAAGTCATTAATATGAGAGACTATTGAAAGACAAATTACAGCACATAAACAAAAAGTGACATGTTCATTTTTTTAATGGACCTCGCGTAAATTAAGCACCACACAGTTTTTCTGATCACATTCTTTCATAATATGAAGATGCATATTCGGATCGCTATTATTCATCTAAGATATCAAGAAGGAAAATCTAAATAATTAAATAATAATGAAGATATTCATTATGGTACACTAAAACTACTGAGCAGCAGAAAAGAGGTCGTGCTTCCACCTCAATGGCCTAAATATTGATGATTTAAACAATTTTGTAGAAATGACACACAAATCTCAACCAGTATAATCATATAAACTGTTTCAGTCCCTCGTATATATAATTTTTTTTTTCTCAATATCACTTTCCAATACTCTATTTCCATTTTTTTCAGTTAAGTTTAAATTTCATTATTTAGAGGGAGGGCTATGCAATAATTACCTTAACTTTTTTGTGACAACAAGACCGTCCATGGATATTTATTTGGTTTATCACCCAACTACAAGCTCTAGGTCTCTAGTATGAGATTTTGAACCTATAAGTCTGCTACCTAAGTGACAATGTTTAAGGGGCTGTGAAAACAATGAAATTTGATAGTTGAAAATAAATGCACATATTTAAGTTATTATAATTTTAGCTTTTAAATTTACATGTGGTTAAGATGTATTTGTCTCTTAGAGTCCCTTGAAACTATCTCTTAAGTGAGCATACAAGATTGTTGAACCTTTATATTGTAATCAACAATAAACTCTAGGGTGGTGTTATTCACACACCCCTTTTCTCTAAGCACACACCCTCTTTATTTTTCTATTACTTAAATTTATTTTTTTTATTTTTTATTTTTTACAAATTACCCTATAACTACACTCCCTTGCAATTATGTTTTTATTTTTTTTATTTGGCAAGTCCATCATCCCCAAATCCTAAATCCTTATTAACACATGAGACTTCAAAACTCTTTTCGATTCCCTCTTTTATTTTCCATCAAAAACTTCTCTAGCATAGTCATTATATCTCTCTAATGTGATGCTTTGAAGTTCAATCACGGCAGAACAAGCAAATTTTAGACCGATCTTTGGAGAAAATGTTACATCTGATTTGCAATGGAGACATTAAATGAACTATAGTCTTATTTATTTGTAGCGCTTCGTATTTCCAAGATTGCTACAGTTTTACAGTCAACAATTATCTGTATTATTTTTTCGTGTTCTTTGAAACAAAGGTTCCATAGTCTTTTTTTTTTTTTTTTTTGAAATTCCTCAGGATATTGCAAACTAGAGTAGCTATACTGATGTGAATTTGTGGGATGAGAATTGAACGTGCTTTCCAAGCACCCTAGAGAAAAAAAGGCCGAACCTTTTACGATCGGTGCTGCGTGCTGCGCCCTAGGGGCTGCAGCGATGGCTCTCCATCATGGCGACTCCTCCTGCTATATGCCCATGGAGCTTCCTCGAGTCCTTCTCAATTTCTAAGCAATTGGTGTAGCAAAACCCCAAATCTATTGAGCAACCAAAACTCTCGAAACTCAAGACATTTGCCTCTATACTTGGAGGGTTTGATGATTTGCAGGTTCCAATAAGCAAGCTTGTGACTTCAACCATCTGTGGTGATATGGTGTATGTCAAGATTAGTGAAGGAATTTATCAAGACCAGATTATGGCGTGCCATAACAATCTGATTGGTCGGCTTCTCTTACGTAAAAGGACGACCCCTTTGAAAATAGAAAACCTAACGCAGTTACTCCATTCTCTTTGAAAGCCGTTGGGGCCATGGAGGTTGGTTCTCATTGATAAGAAGTATTTTGATATCCACTTCAATTCTGATGCTGATATGCGTAAGGCTTGGGGTGGAGGAACTTGTATGTTGACATCAGGAATATTTCGATTATCTCAATGGCAACCAAATTTTAAACTTGGGGAGATTATGCCTCAAACACATGCTCAAATTTGGGTTTGTATTACAGGACTAAGTCAAGAATACTGGCACCAACAACATATCCTGGAAATTGCAGGTGGTGTTGGAACCCCATTACAATTGGATGTTGCAACCAAAGTGCAAAAGAATTGGTCATTATGCTTGTGTGTTGGTGAACGTGGATCTATTAGGGGCTCTTCCCACCTCTATTATGGTGGCAAGGGAGGGTCATTGCTTTCTGGTTAGAATCAAATACGAAAATCTTCCTCCTCAATGTAGCATTGTCATTTGATTGGGAATGATCGTTCCAATTGCAGGCAATGAAGTCGGCAGCTGCACAAACAAAGCAGAATGTTGTTAGGCAAGAGTATAGGGTGAAGGGTGCTTCATCTAGACTCTCACTTATTTGTTAATTGTTCTTTTGCACAACAAGTGTGGCAATGGCTTGCTTGTTGCTGTGAAGACCCAAATTTTCATATAATAATTTGTATGTCGTGGTTTGAGAAAGTTGGTTTCGAATGATTTTATTTTCGAAAATGAACGTTATTTAGGGGGTCGTGAAAATTGAATTTTTATACGTTCAAAATTTGGAAAAACTTTCTTCATGAAATTGTAGAACTCGTCGATACGAGTTCGTGCATATATGCAACGTAATATTCGGAGTTCGTATGAATAAGTTATAAACATTTGAAAATTAGAAATTTTCTATAAATAGTAAGAAAAATATGATTTTTTCATTAAGGACGAAAAAATCAAATTTTTGCACATAAGTCCTTCTCCCCTCTCTCTCTCTCGCGCGAGCTGCAGCCATTCCCTCGGCCGACCCGGCTTCGATCCGACCCGGGTGGAAACCACCCTTCCCGGCCACGCTACCGCGGGACCCGACGCTCTCCGGCTTTGCCTCTCCTCGCTCAGCAACTGCTTCTAGGCTTGGATTGAAGCCTCTTTCCGAAGCTCCAACCCGACCCCGTCGGAAATCTAATTTTCCGGCGGTGTACGGGCCGATCGTCGTCATTTTCGGGACATGCTCTTCCTCCTGATCATCCTCATATGTGGCTTGCATCACGATTTTGAGTGTAGAGTGATAGATCAAGAGTTGAAGGTTTCGACGTCCTTGATTCAATCTGGAAACTGATTAGAGGGCCGAGATTAATCCAACTTCAAAGCCCGATCTAGGACGATCTAGACCTTATCTCGGAAAAAGTCAAGTATTAAAGTTGTTAACAATTTCATTTTGAAGAAATTTGTAGTTGACGACTTTTGCATTTGAGGTGGTTGACTGACGTTGACCGGCGTTGACTGCCGCTTTAACCGCCGTCTGACCGCCGCGTTTGGCGGTGCGTCGGACCAAATTTTGAGTTTATATTATCTGGACGATCATCTATGCATCCATACGAGCGTTTTGATATATAAAATGGTCATGTTAGAAAAAGTTGTTAAATAGTCAATTTAAGTTTTAACGTTACTATTTACGGTTTTACAGTTTATCTTCGGTTTACGATTTACAGAGATCAGACCATCGATTTTACTTCAAGTTTTAATATGATGTTCATATAACTGTCCCGATGATTTTGTGTGGTCACGGGCGAAGATCCGACTGTTGGATATTTGTATAATTGTAAAACAGTGATTCGGGAGGCGATTAGTGAAGATCCGTCCTTCGGATTTTCGTATAATTTTGATAGGATGTTTCCAAGGACGATTCATGAGGATCTAACAGTTGGATCATCGTTTAAATTCGATCCGACCATTGGATCGTCTTTATTTTAGAATATGACCGTTGAATCGTCTTTATTTTAAAATCCGACCGTTGGATCATCATTTAAGTTTATTTCGTGCTTCGTTTGCTAAGTAAAGACCATACTTGATTAGGTACTTGACGGCTTGAGTTGACGAGCGTTTGGATCATTGTGATTTGTATTTAAATGAAGTGGGAGTTTTCACACAGCGGGAGTTTAGAGGTAAGTAAAACTCACGTGGTTCATATTACGAACCGAGTACTTTAAATTATTTATTTTTGTAATTGTGTGAAAAATATTTATGGATTAAATATTTGTTTTTAAAACCATATGGACTTGATCAACTATGGTACATAGGTAAGTAAAATGAATTTTAATTATACAAATGAATTTCACGATTTTCTTGTGTGAACTATAGATGGTATTAGTAGTCATTCCTGAGTAGATGATTACTGATATATATATTTACATGGAATATATATATTGATTGGTATGTTTTTGAGTGATAATTTGATTGAGTTGGAATGATGATTTGGATTATATTTCAAATGCTTAAATTTCATAATAATATTATGTATGTTAGATGAGTTGATTTCATTGTGTGGAAACATACTGTTGTATTTATTATGGATTTAGAGTCAACGTAGTGACCGGTATGGGGGAATCGGACGCTCTAATTCTAGGTGGATGATGAGATAAGATTGGTTGAGTATGTACAATTATCGGACGTTCTAAATATGTATATAAGTATACATATTGATGAAATACGATAAAGATAAATATGTCGGATGCCATAACCTAGGCCAGGTGATGACTACGATTCAGTTAGAGCTCTAGTCTGTCATATACCGTATTTGTATAATACGATGTCGGGGTTTTGAGAAAAAAGATATGAATTAGGGTTTTGTGTTGATTGGTGATTTGGTGATTGCTGAGATTGTTGGTTTCTTGTGGACGTGGAAATTGTGGAGTGTTGACTTGGGTGAAATTAAATATGATTTAATTGAATAACCGTTCTTTCTCTTTACTTATATGAGCTTTCAAAAGCTTACCGGGTTTTATGTTGTTGCAATCCCGTTACACAATTCAAATGGTGTAGCGGATATTCCTGCAGGTCAGGATTACCAGGGAGGTAACAGTGCAGTTTAGGAGTTGCCGTATTTATTTGCTTTTCATTTGAGTGGTGAGATTTGTATGCTCATTTAGAGTTTTACAATTTATTTTGTGAGTGAGTTGTAATAATTAACTGAGACTAAATTCGGTTTTTGAAAGTAAATTGTGTGGTGAGGTTGTTAAGGAAAAATGAATTTTCATGATGGTTATTTTGATGTTGTAGTAATTCATGTTTCGGATTTTAAATTTTTATTCTAAAATTCGGGGTGTGACAGTTGCTATGGTACATCTTTTCCGTCACATAGATCCCTTAATGATCTCTAGAGTTCTTTTACAAGTAAGCCTTTTCCCCTCAACTTAAGAATCTGTGACTTGTCAGTGGCCTATTTGCTCTTATGGTTATATGAAATCTCGTAACAAGCTTTGTTTTGAGAACGAGTAGCCTTCTCTTATGCGGGTTTTTCGTTCTCTTAAGTCTTGGATTTGTTTTATAGCCCTGTACACACCTAGTTTTGTCAATGGTGTTCTGGATTCTAAAGTCCTCTCTAGTTTGGGTGTGATTCCAGTTGTCAAATGTTGAACTGCACCTCGGGTTGTGTTGTGGCATCCTCCTCTCTTTCCTTGGCTCAAGCTCAATATTGATGGTTTGGCCAAGGGAAACTCCGAGCCTGCGGCTTGTGGTGGAGTCTATAGAAATGGTTTTGGTAATTTTATTGGTGGTTATTGTCAAGGCTTGGGAAAGCAAAATATTTTCTAGTTAGAGAGGGAGTTGAGTTTGCTTTTCATTATGGTTGGCATCACCTCTAGTTAGAGAGTGATTCTACAGCTGTACTCCAATGTCTCTCTTCTTCTTTTTTATTCCTCCTTGGCCGTTGCGGGTTGCTTGATACAATTGTTTGGCTCATATTCGACAAATCTCTTTCACCTACTCACATGTTCTTCGAGAAGGAAATTCAATTGCTGATAGATTTGCTAATATGGGACTGGTTTTTTCCTCTTTGACTTGGCCTGTCACTCCTCCACCTGAGGTTTGTCCTTACATGCATATGGATGCTTTGGGTTTTTCTTTTTATAGACAATCTTAATATGTAGGTTATAATGTTGGGCACCTTGGCATGAGTTAGAGTTAGATTGTGGGTGTTCAGTGTGCTGCGCTGCTGTGGTTAGTTGACAATTGCAACTTCAAGATAAGGGACCATCGTCAAGCCTGCACTTGTTTACAATTATCTAGGTTGTTGCTGCATGTTTTTACAAATGTGCAGATTAACAACCCTCATTTTGAATTTCTATTAAGATGAGGAGCATTCTTTGGGCTACTCCTTCTCTTTTTTAGTTTGGTTTCTCTTTAGGTTCTCTTGGTTTTGAGAGACTTTCTAGAAATTACTTTCATTGGGGAAGGTTTTTGGTTCGGTCCCCTACACTTTTTGTATTCCTTTCTTTTTTATTTTATCAATAAAGTTAAATAGAAGACGGGCGGTGAGTTCCTGGTTGTGATGACCCCTTTTCTTTCGGGATTACTGGTGGGCGCTTGACGCCCCAAATCAGCTGTCACAGATGAGCTAATATCGCCCAATCCTCTATTTTTTTTTTTAAAAGTGTAACTATAGTGATGTAGTATTGATACTCCCAAAATAGACGCTCAATTTAACCTGCAAGATGTAGTCGTTAGCAATATAGAGTAAGTAAGTATCGTTCGATGCTAGAGATTGAGGGTAACTATATAATTCACACAAAATAAAACTAAGTTAATTAACACAGAAAACAAATAACAAAATCTGAAACTAGAAAAAAAAATGTCAAACACAAACACTAGAAAAGAGAGAAAAAGACGACAGGAAACAAAGGGGATAGAAAGGTGCGTTGCAATCCTAAGTTGAAAAAGATTTGGGGTTTTTGGTTTTTAGGAAAATAAAAGAGAACACAAAAGGAAAATGATTTTGATTTTTGGTTTTGAGAAAATAAAATGGAGAACATGTTAGAGATATGGAAATCCACCACCAATTACTTTCGAACAATGTTAAGTTAACCTAGTTTCAATTACTAAGGTGTGAAATAAAAACCAACCAAGAAACAAGTCGGAGCAGATCATGTTCCTTATTATTATTTCCCTAAGTACTTAGTCTACGTAAACGCACAATAGCTAAGCCTATCAAACATGCAATCAAGGTATAAAACGCTATCCTATCAACAACACATATAGTGTCAACACATTTGAAGCATTAAGATCTCATGGAAATGATTGGTTATAGAGTTGCAGTCTAGTGTGGAATGCTTACCTAGCATACTCTTCTATTTGTTTAAAACATCAACTTTTGTCCAAAGCCTTGCATATTGTGGATTAGAAAACAAGACGATTAGGTGAATTATTTTCTAAACCTAGCTCCAATTACATGCATAAATCCTATGTTGGCCACCATAAAACAAACACATGCAAAAGTCTTCAATCAATCAGAATTAAACAACCAATTCACACCAAAGATCAATAAAATAGATTAACAAACATATGTTCCACATAATTGGGGCTTAAAACCTTGCCCCTAACAAAAAGAAAGTTAGTTACACATGGTTTTGAAAACCAAACTAGAACAGATAGAGAAAAAGAAGAAAAAGATGGTGGCAGATGAATAAGAAAGAGAGATAGAAGAGAAGGTGAAAGGCGTGGTCCTTTTTCACGTTTGCAGAAGCTTTATATTTATGAGGAGCACAGCCCAAGTTTCATTCTCCAACTCTGCTTTGAAAGCCTTCCCTAGTTGCTTGAGGATTCCTTTAATTGGTGCTCAATTTAATTACTTTCAAGCCTTGGTAATCTTGCCATAATTTTGTGGAATTATTCTAGAACTCTCCTTAGTATTTGCAGCAGCAATAACCTTCCAAAAATGCCTAAGAAATCCGTCCAAAGAAGTGCCTCGGCCAAAATGCCTTGTTTTGATTAGGTTTTAATTTCAGTCTCTGAAGCTTCAATTTTGGACAAGGAACGACTCACTCTTGACATAATTCTGGATAGTTCTCGACTTCTACATGTCTGATGACATAACATATTCTAGAATAATTAATAACCTTCTGGAAAAACTCCAAGTAAGTCACCGGAAAATATCTCCTAAAAAGCTTCGTGAAATGCTGATAGTTTCTGCCTTATCGGGAAACCTACTTTGAGCTTGATTTCCTGTTACCTCGGACACTTCTGACCAGTTCTTTAGCTCTTGCTGAAGCAAAACATTATGTCTTTAAGAATCGCAGCTGAATCTGCAAAGGTGCAGCTGAAAGGATGCAAGAATTTAAAACTGTTCCCGGAAAGCTGATTCTGAAACTACAGTTTTCTGCTTTGCAGCAACTGTTTTGCACAATGATTTTTGTGGACTTCCCTTGTAATTTCCGACAAAAAGGTTGATCAAACTTGGTTCTCTGCATCAGTACTTCTATGATCCATGGATTCGTTGCTCCCTTTAAGCTTCTATTTCTCTTGAACTGCACGAACTACCTAAAAAGAAAACAAAGTTAAAACTAACTTTTAAAAAGAAATAACTAAGAAAAGTGTAAAGGAATGTACATGATATTTGTCGCATTTTATGCTCCTATTAAATTCTCCCACACTTAGCTTTTGCTAGTCCCTTAGCAAAATTAAAACCAAGAAAATAAAACAAAGACTCAAAAGTCAAAAGACTCAAACAAACTATGCCTTTAACATTGTTGTCTAAGAAATCTCTTACTTTCATAGAATCAAGATTAGCACGCAACCAATAATCAATCATGAGTAATTCGAGAGTTAATTAAAAAATATATTCCACATATAAGCATGTAAGAGAAGGGGGTGACAATGGTGATGGGTAAAGCTCAACATGCATCCAACAAGTATGATTCAACCTCACACCACTCTTTCTTCTCTCCGATCATGGTTAATGCTTAAAAGCTTTCTCACCCAAATATATGTGAAAGATGATAATATTTTCGACAAAGAAGAAGCTCACATATATAAAGAAAGAAAGGCTATGTCGAAATTTATATATAATTTTTTTCTTTTACGATCTCATGAAGGATACCAGCTACTTGCCAAACGGACCGAACCATATGCTCAACTCTTGTAACCAATCTCCACATATCAAAGACTGCCCATTTTAAGGATCAAAGAGGTCTTAATTCAAGGTTGTAATGAGGCCAAGGTTTAAGGGTTTCAAGAAATAAAAGGGTAAGGAAAATCACAAAGTATTCTAAAAACCTAGCGGAGCCTTCATTGAAGCACTGAGACGTCTTCTTTTAGTCACCAAGGCATCTTGCAACATTGAACTTCTTATGTGTTTGTATTAAGGGCCGGATGTCATTGTGTTGGGCCCTTGCTTCATTCTAACATTTTTTTGAACACTTGTGGAATAGGACAAAGACCAAATTCATCATAATTAGGCCTTCTCTTTAAAACAAACTCCTAATCCACAATTGGGGGGGGGCGGGGGGGGGGGGGGGGGGGGGGGGGGGGGGGGGGGGATTAAAATCCAACAAATACTTGCACTTTTATTTTTTTTATTGCTGTACACACTTTTTTTTCTTTATTTTTTTTTTTCGGCACATATATTATTTTCATGGACAAGTCATTCCCCCACACTTGGGCGTAGTAATAAAGCTCGCTGAGGACCCCCTTATCAAAACGAATAAAGCAATCTCAAATCATACTCCTAAACCAAATCATATACCTAAAAAAATAAAATGATATTTAAGAAAAATCATTGCATGCATGTTTATTTAAAATGAAATGTCCACTCACAGTATCAGGATAACGCAGACAAGTGTAGGGATCCTCGTCAAGCGATAGCTCAGTGTCCGGTATGCAATTATAATTCATAAATGGTAATTCAAAATTCTAAAAGTTAAATACGACTCTAAAACAAAATCCAAAAACCCCCTCATACAAGTAATTCATCGAGTATCTGAAATCACATCAAATTTGACTCAAACTTCAAGAGTTTTTTCATCTTAATTATTTTAACTAGGGTTGGCCACGGGTACTAAATCGAGGTTTTTTTTCCTCAAATCGGCTGCCAAATCGACTTCTGCTGGTGTAAGATTTTTCAAATTGTTATCGATTTGACACAATCTGTATATTGACTATCGGTAACTGAGATTTCAATTTGGCATCGGTCGGTTTTGATAGATTTGTGGCTGGAGCGGTGGATCTGGGCTGAGTTGTGGACCTGCTTCTCTCATTGGATTCCTCCCTGTGAGGCCAAGAAGTACATGTTGTCAGAGTCGATGAACCTTTGGAAACTCAAATATGACTCCGTAAGGGTGATCAAGAAGAGGCATGCTTAGTCTTGAACTTTCCCAACGTTCATGGGAAGAACTCATCTTCTAATTGCGATGGAGATGACATTCTTCTTTGATTTTTTGTAATTGCAGAAACTCTGGGTTGTTCCTATATTTTTCTATCTTGGAGATGAGAATGATGCTAATTTGATGATGCTGATGATAATGGAGAAAATTAGGAGAGGTAGGACAAAATAAGAAATAAGAAGAAGAGGAAGATGAAAGAACTCGAAGAAAGAAGAGGAAGATGAAAGAACTCGAAGAAAGAAAAGGAAGATGAAAGAAGGGAGAAGAATTCGATGGAAGATGAAAATGAGGAAGAAGGAAAGAAATGAATTTCGAATATGATAGAACACGATGATGGCTTTTTGTTTTAATTATATAGCTTAAGAAGTAAATAAATATAAAATTTGTAGCATACAGATTGTTAGTAGCTCGTGCTCTAGTGGTTAAGAGATGAGTTCTTATTTAAGAGGTTATGGGTTCGACTCCAACCTCTAATTGAATTATCTATTTTGTATATTATTTCATATGTATATGGGACATACGATCAGTACAGTATATTGATGATATCCAAATCTTCATACCGTAGCCGAGCCGAGCCGAAAGCCCAATTCGGTCATTGGGCCGAGCTGAAAGTAGGTAGGTCAAAATATTTGGCCCATTTTGGTGTGACGCGGTTCGAAAATCGGTTGGTTCGGCCTAATGGCCCAAATTTCCAGCCCAAATTTTAATATCCCATTGAAAAATGAAGATGATACAAGCCCAATAACTTTCATAACTACAATAAAGTTTAATTTTTAGTCTAGAGGCCCAAAATTACCTTGAAACAATTTAGAATCCAAAATATTCAAAACATCGATTCTCCTTCCTCGCTTCCATAAGCCGTTTGGAAGGATTGAAGAGCATGGAACGAGCTTCAAAACATAGGTGGTCTCACCCCAAACTGTGGGAGTTGGGAGTTCCAGTTGTTTTTGGGTCGCTACGCTTCACACAATGAAAATTGATAGATGGCCCACCATGGATCGAAAGAGGACGGGAAGGGCGATCGAATGAGACCGATGCGCTAGCGAGTGGTGGTCGGACGGTGAAGAAATAGGCGGGTCGGTGTTTCGGGTCCGATCGCATTACGGGTCGAGCTGGAGAGAATTTGACCTAGGATTTGGGTGAAAAATCTAATTTGGAAACTTACCTTAAGTGGAAAAATGCTCTATTTATACAAAGGCACGAAAATGGTAGTTTTGGTTTTTATACCATAACTTTGGCATACCAACTCCGATTTAAGCGTGCCACGTGTTCACGGACTCAATTTAACATCCTCTAACACTTTTTTGAATAAAGTTTTCTCAAAGGACGAACGAAATAAAAAGTCAACTTTTGAGTATACTAAAAATTTGAAATGAAGGTAAAAATTAACGATAGTTGTCGTTTATCATCTAAATGACTAATAAACCGGTAAATTAAGGTACGAGACATAACATTGACAATTTGGGAGCTTGAGGAAGCTGACTTGATGATAGAAACAGTGACTGGTAAACACAGGTTTAGGATTGATGCAGGGGTCACCATTTTTCAGAAGAAGGTGAAGTTGAGTTTGGCTGTGGGGGAAAAGAACCTGGAGCCTGTAGATATGGGGCTAGTACCAATGACATAAGTGGGCAGTAGTAGTGCAAAGAAGAAAAGGGGGATGCATACGGAGAGCTTGAACAAACTCCCTTATGGTACTGCTGGCAAGAAGAAGGCTTTGAAGCTCGAAGGTGGAGTTGAGAAAAATAAAAAAGCAAAGAGGATTTTTTTGGCAAAGTTGGATGGTGCAGGTGATGAGGCAAGCTCTTACTCTAAAGGGAAGAAGCTTGTTGTTGGTTAATTTTATTTTCCTAGGTTATTAAGCTAGTTCAGTTAGGAGAACTTCTATGAATTTTTCTAAGATGTTTTTACTTTCTAATTTACTTATTTATACCACAATTACATGATTGGTAGATGACAGCTAATTAAATAATTTCTTTTACTTAGAATGCGAGGTTATCCTGAGCTTCCCTTAGAACTTGGTTTGCATAAACTTAGGTAGGTTATTTCGTATTTGATTACTGAAATTTTTGTTTAAATGTATGTGATCTTTCGCCCTTGACTAATGACTCTTTTTGCATGCATATTTTGACCAACAAAATAAGTTTTCTTAATAATAGTATGGACTCTTGTTCTATTTGGAAGAATCTTTGGAAGTGGACAGAGTTGTTTCCTCGTTGGTGCGGTGTGACTGAAATTCCTATAAAGCATAAACGACAGTGCAAATCTGCGGCCTCCCATGAAAGTCCTTAAATTCACTGCAACAACCCCATCGCCTTCACTACCAATCATGAAAAAACCCAAACTGTGCTCTATCCCCTCTGATTCACCTCCATCACAACAACAGCAACAACAACAACAACAACAACAAGACCCTAAACCCTTCATCCTCCTATTGCCCAACCACATCACAGTCGAGATCTTCTCCAAACTCCCAATCACCACTCTCATCCAATGCCGCTGCGTCTGCAAGTCATGGCGCCGTTCTCTCTCCGACCCCCACTTCGCCCGATACCTCCTCTCCCTCACGCCCCCCTCGCTTCTCATCAAACACCGCCGCAGCTTCTACTTGGTCGAGCCCTCCGTCCAAAACGGCGCCGTAATAAAGCTCGCCGAGGACCCTAGTTTCCTCAGCCCTTACCTCGATGTTGTGGGCTCCTGCAACGGCTTACTCGCCGTGAGGTATGGTCAATTCTACATTTCGAATCCGATTCTCGGTGAGTTTTTAACTCTTCCCAGGCCGAGGGGTAGAATCAATTGTTCATTTGTTTGTGGATTTGGGTTTAGTCCTGTGAGTAATGTATATAAGTTGGTTATGGCTTCGATTCCGAGGAAAGGGTCTGAGGGTGAGGTGGAGGTGATGGTTTTGACTGTTGGCTCTGGGATTTGGAGAAGCATTGGCAGCTCTGTATACCCTTGTTGGATTCAGTCATCTGGGGTTTATCTTAATGGAGTTATTCATTGGATTGTTGGAACTGGCAAGCTGAAGCTGAAGCTCGAGAACGCTTTTGTCATTTGTGCATTTGATGTTGAGAGCGAGCGTTTCGAGGAGTTACAGCTACCGCCTGGTTCATTCCGTTCCGGGAGGGTTGAACTCGAGCTTGGTGTGTTGGGTGGTTGTCTCACTGTAAATGCTTGTTACAAGAATACAATCAGTGTTTGGGTGATGAAGGATTATGGTGTTGCAGACTCCTGGACCAAAGAGTATGACATTAAAGAAAAACTTAGAGGCACATTTCGTTCTTATCCAAACGTACCTCGAGTATTGAGAGTTACAGAGGAGGGGCATGTATTGTTGTTTTTTAAGCATGAGCTGCAGGTTCATAGTCTTGGTAAAAGGGGCCTTGTCAGGCTTGAGGTTGACAGGATGCCATTGGTCGTTCACGGGGCATGTGTTCATATTCCAAGCTTTGTTTCACTCAAACATGCCATTGCTGGTTAGAGTTCAGAGGTAGTTTATATAACTACCTAGTTAATCATTGTGTCTTTGCAATTTCAAACTTCAGAATGATTTTGAATACTGATAGGATGTTTAAGCAGTGTAGTTATGTTTAACTTGGCCGGTCAATTGCAGATTAATTCTTGGCCATTGAATTTTGATTACTACATTTTCCTACATAAAATTATCAAGACATAAGATAAGCCATTCTTGCAAGTTGCAAAAAAGAGATTTGTTACACGTTATACAATATTCTAGATTGTGGTGGTTATTCGACCTTGCTTGCAAGTATGAGTCAATTGTTTCTATGAGAGGATTGTGTTTATGAGTTGGACATGTATTGAGAAGCCTTTATGATGCTTGATTTATAGTGATATTTTTTGTATGTAGTTAAACTGTGATTACCTATAATGGGTGAAAGAATATAGGAATTTTACAGAGTTCTAAGGGAGAGACCCAGATTCTATACATTTGGCATAATTATTTTGGTCTTATTACTGGTTGTATGCACGCTTAAATTTGTGATTTGATTTTGGCCTGCAGTCTGTTGAGTTCTTGTTGGTTTGTAATCTCCTAAAAGTAATTGTTGCACTTTTTTTTTTCAGAATAAAACATGCTCGGTAGTTTTATATGATTATTTCTGCATTTTCATTAAATTCCCTATTAGTGGGAGTGGCTTTTATCTATGGTGTATTCCCCCTGGCTTACCAATATGCAGTATGCTGCTTGTTATTTCAATAATGGCACAGTTGTTTTGAATTTGTGATTCCCTGGATGTGAAATTCACTAGGTTTGGGATGAGTCACAAATACCTTTTCTAGCGCTCGATGTATGGCCTTCTTTGGCTTCTACTTTTGTTAGGTTGTAAATGCTTTACAGCTGGTGCACAGGATCAAGAACTGAAAAATTGAAGGACTGCTGTATACAAACGACAAATATGTAATGAATTTATTTTCTTGCCCAATGGTATCTGATTTCTTAAATTTTTGAACCTGATAAAGCTTAAAACATATCTACTCCTGAATCTAGAAATGAATGGCAGCTGAACAATAGGGAATCCACCTTGGAGATGGTATTAAGCTCTTGAGCTAGGTTAGAGAAAAGGATATTACTTGCTTGAATGTGTTCAGAACAAGTAAAACCTACTGCTTCTAGGGTTCATCTGGCAAATTTTGCAATTGGCATGTTTGACGAGAGTAGTGTTTTGATGTGTCTTTCTCTTTCTATCTTTAGGTTCCTTTTAAATTACCAAAAAATATGTTGCTATTATTTACCAAGTTAACCGTTTCCACAGCCCTTACAAGAAAAAATAACTAAATACCTCTGGTAGTATAGCTTGAAGGTTTTTGTCAAAACTAGTTACGCATTTCATCTTTCCAAGTTTTGTGCAATTCGGAAGCCGTTTTTATGACTGATATGATGCTACTTGTGAGATTCCTTTCGGTTCCAATCTCTAAAGAGTGAGTGTCGTTGACTTGGAAACAGTTTTAAATTGTCTCAATATTTATTGGGTGTGTATTGGGGAATGTCTTTCAGCTGTTAAGTGTTTTTTTTTTGTTTTTGGGGAAGGATCAAGAAATATGCTATCAAGTAGTGTGTTATATAATAGAAGCTTTTGTTTCAGTGGCTTTTAGGCTGTGGGGTGAGATAGAAGTTGGGTGCTATTACTGATATAATTGTGGAAACCTGTTGTTATCAGCTGTGTGCGCGCTCTCGCGTAACAGTAGACACTTGATAAAAAAAAAATAGGAATAACGAAATATAAAAAAAGAGTAGACACCACACGTGTGTTTAGTTCTTGTAAGATAAAAATATAGTGATGTGCGAAGGGAACAGGGATGTAAAAGTTTGTATTTCATTTGTTTTTATTTTTTATTTTTTGTTATTTTGTTGCTGACTATATTTCCCCTAAAGTTGATTGGCAATTATCTTATGGTCTTAGGCTGTACATGCCATTTCTCGTCCAATTTGGTTGATAAAGTGGGTTATCTTTACATTTGATGATTGTGATGCAGGGGATATTCAGAAAGAAGCAATTACCATGGGGACATTAATAGGAGTTGCACAAGACTAGAAAGGTTTAGAATCGCGATGCCAATCAATTAGGAGAGCAAGCTGATAATGAAGTTAGGTCCTTTAGTAATGTGGGAGAGACTAATGATCGGTTGATAATTTTAGGTGATTCAAAGCATGTAGTCTGTCATTTGGGGGCGATGAACATTAGTTTAAAGTTGTCTGCTTTGTAACTGGTTTGCAATTACGAGGGGTAAGGCCTTTGCTCCAACTAGGAGCGACTCCTAGATCCAACTAGCATAATGTAGCAAATCTAATTTCTTGATTTCATCAAATTGCTCATATTTATGATTATGTTCTAACTCGGCTCACTGTAATGTTAGTAAAACTCTAGAATGAACACACACACACACACACTAAGGGATCCCGGATCCCTTGTGGGACCTATTTTTCAATCGTATTTTGATATTTTGACTGTTCAGTTTTTAAGTTCTAATGTATAGATAATTTCTGTAAATTTTTAGTCAAATTGATAATCGGTAAGGTATTGAATTAGATTAATTCAATAGCCGAACTAAATCTATCTAACCTGAACAGTTCGTGTTCATAATGATAAATCGCAGTTATGAATGCCTTAATGATTATCAATTTGGCTGAAAATTTGCAGAAATGATCTACTCATATATACCTAAAAACTGGATGGTTTAAGATGTCGATACACACACACACACACACACACACACACATACAGGGTCCTTCTAGTGGGGGATATATTATTTTAGCCATTTTAATGGGTCGCTCATTAGATCTACTTTTTGATCACATATTCATATATCTTAACAATTCAGTTTTTAAGTATATATGAATAAATCATCTCTGTAAATTTTTAGCCAAATTGATAATCATTAAGGCATTCATAACTGTGATTTATCATTATGAACACGAACAGTTTAGATTGGACGAATTCGGTTCGTCCATTGATTTAATCTATTTTGATACCTTAACAATCATCAATTTGGCTGAAAATTTACAAAAATGATCTATACATTAGGACTTAAAAACTGAACGGTCGAGATGCCGAAATGTTATCGAAAAGTAGGTCTCAAAAGGGATCATTTAAAATGACCAAAAAAATGGATCCCTAGTGGAAGGGATCTATATATGTGTGTGTGTGTGTACATATAAATATATATATATATATATATATATATATATATATATATATATATATATATATATATATATAGGCCTTATATGGCCAAGGTTTCAAATTTCGGTTTCAGTACTTCAAATTTAAGAAAATTTCGGATAAAGTTTCGATTTCGGTGGAAATTGGTTAAAAATAAAGAAATCATATTAATTGCATTTATAAAATAATATTTTTAAATGAAACTTTTACATAGACTAAACCAATCTATAATAAACCTATTTACAATGTAGTTAATTTCTATAGTCTTAATCACGTTTTATTAAAACAATTGCTGGGAGAACGCGCCTACACGCGTTTGACCTAAAACCACTGTTCCTATTCTCGTCCGGCAGCACACCCTTACTGCGCCGTCATCGGATGGGCAGTTTTCGACCCAGATTGGGTTTGTCGTCTGGCGTAGGGTCCTCGTGTGTTGTAGTCTCGATCGGATTGGGGAGATTGCGGTCTCGATCTGATTGGGGAGAGTGCAGTGGCTGGTAGGGAGTTGAGGGGCATGAAGGTTGTGACGGCTGGGCAGTCTTGGATTGCTCCTCGCTGGCCGGGTTGGTGGATTGGATGGGTCTTGCGATTTCTGAGGCGGGTTGGTGGTGAAGTGGTGTTGATGGCAAGGCTGGGATCGGTTGTTGTCTGATCTGATTGGAATGATCCAATCAGGTCGGGGTCTACTGATTTCGATATAGGGAGTAGGTGGATCGGAATCCGTGGCGTTCCTCAATCTAACAAGGATGGTGGTTTGATCGGGGCGGCGGTCCGGCAGAGTGGCTGGTTGGAGGTGTTCATGTCGGGTTGGGGCCAAGCTTAGTCGGTCGTTGATGGTCTTACTATCTCCTTGGTACATGCTTGGGTTTGGGCCCTGCATGGGCTGCTCTCTGTCACTTTTATTAGTTTTATTTACTTTTATAGTTTAATGTTGTCTCGCCTTTGGCGAGTAATAAGCTCCTACAAGTATTTTGTAGGCCTAGTTGGGCTAAATGCCTGTGTATGCACTCTAAGTGCCTTGTCTGACCTAGCGAGGCGACAATCCATTCTGATTAAATAGGCGCAACCTCCTAGTAGCAGAATGAAACTAAGTGTCGTCGGATTTATTTTCCGGCGACAACATAGTAGAAAAGCTGTGAAATTGGTAATTAAGCTTCGTTGTAATTGAGTTATCTTTCCATTATGTCACCGCTATTTCAAAGCAAATGAAGTAGCTGGTCGATCACTCTTTCCTAGTTAGTGCATGCTAGAATACATATATTTTATAGAGAGTCCTGATATTATTTTGAGACGTTCTCTAAATGCTTATTGTAATATTGGGTTTATCCTCATTGTCCCCCCTTGTATTAGGCAGTTTCATTAATCAAGGCTTTAGGGCAGCAGCACTAGCCCTTTATTTCAAAAAAAAAAAAAAAACACTACTATTTACAATGTAGCCTTTCTAAAATTATACATTTATGTTAGAATTTTAATATTTAATATGTACCGGTAATTAACTAATACTGTAGTAGGTCGCTAAACTAGTATTTTCTATCTATAATGTAATTATAATTGTGCTGTATATTGATAATGTGAATGTGTCTTACTTTTTATTTTATTTTTTATTATGGTTGGAAGCCAGTTGAATTGTCATTGTTCCACAATATATAGATCACTCGACCTTGACTAACTCAAATCTGACTAAATGGCGTACAAGTTGAATTGTCATTGTTGCACAATATATAGATCACTCAACCCTGACTTTTTTTTTTTTTTGAAATAAGGGCTGGTGAAATAATGGCTGGTGCAGTTGCCCTCAACCCTGACTAAATGGTGTACAGGTTGAATTGTCATTGTACAAGTTGAGTTTAGACAATGTGTATAAAAGCACTGTTTGAGTAATACTAGTCTTACCCAAGGCTTCAAGTTTCAATTTCGATTTCGGTACTTCAAATTTAAAGAAATTTCGGTTAAAATTAAGAAATTATATTAATTGCATTTACAAAATGATAATTTTGAATGAAACTTTTACATAGACTAAATAACCTATAATAAACCTATTTACAATGTAGCCTCTCTAAAATTATACATTTATAAGAGAATTGTGATATTTTATATGTACGAGTAATTAACTAGTACTATAGTAGGTTGCTAAACTAGTGTTTTTATCCAGGCAAAAATCTGTTTAGTCCCCATAGTTTGCCTCCCTCATCGTTTCAGTCCTTGGATTTCTAATTTAACTAAAACTCCCTGGCATCACAATTTCACTCCAACCGGTCCCTTACGTCAAACAACTCAGTGAGATGGCTGACGTGGCTGTAAACCATACTCCAACTCAGTGCCACGTAAGCTCATTGCAATGTGAAACGTCCTAAATGACCATGGCCTCTATTACGGCTGTTTTGACCCTATCCCAGATCGTAACCCCCCAAAACCTAAAATTCCAATTTCCCAAAAACGGAAATACTCTCTACCCCCATAATTGAGAAACCCAAAAATCGTACTCCGATCTAGCTGAAATTCAAATACCCTAACTCGAAAACTGAAATCTAGCCATAATACGAAAGAACTAACCCAACTCGATTTGAAGTAGAGCCCGATCAGTAGAAGTGGTGACATGGTGGGAGACAATCTCGATGTTTGGGTTCTTCGAAACAAATTTGGCTGTTTTTCGATGGATTGATGTTTTCGAACATTCTAAGGTTTGGTCGAAAAAGTTGGGGGGTTTTTAAGGGGTTGTTCGATTCTAGTGTCTGAGAGTTAGTTTGAAACTGTTTTTGGTATAAATTTTCATTTTTCAATGATTTGTGCTGTTGTGAAGGGTTTTGTTGATTTCGATTTCTAGGGTTTGACAAAACAAATTGGGGCTTTGTGTCTTTATGAGTTTTGGTATATCAATGTTTGCTTTGTGGCTGATTGAGAATGAAATTGAGTAGGTATATGCATGGTGGCTGGGTTTTGTGAAGCATAATTTGGCTTTTAAAATTGTCCACCAGCAGTTGTTTATTCTAGTTGGCTTTTAATATTGAGGGTTGGCTTGTACAGCTGTGGGTGGTCCTAGTACTTTATAAAGAATGAATTATTTGGTTGTGACCATGTGTGAAGATGTTGATAAATGCTTGCTGGGGACCCTATTTTTGGTCCCTTTATGTTTTGGCTTGTACCCCTTTATAAAGGCAAACAAGTTGGTTGTGTAGGCTTTATGAAATGTGCATATGTGCTTTATGTTTTGGGTAGTTTGAGTTCGAAATTTATGTTGGTTTCAATAATCGTTAGGGTTATTCATTTTCCTGCTGTTGGTTTATATTTGCAGGTGATCCAGACTATTTCGCACTGAAGGTTTGGCATGGAGGGTGCATAAAGGATCAAACTTATGTTAGAGGGAAGGCAAGTTACTTCGACAATGTGAACAAAGATACCATGTTCCTTGTAGAGGTGGATAGTATGGTGATGCAGCTGAACCCGACTTATGCAAGTCAAAGAATCAACTATTGGTACAAGGTTAGGGATGAAAATGATGAGTTGTTAAAGTTGGAGAATGATAGGGATGTCATGACCATGTGTTCAGCTGTTCCAGCTTATAGAGTCATCATTCTATACTTGGACCACATGGAGCTGCATGAAGTCTTTGGAGTTGATCCATATGATGATGTTTCATGTATGAAGACTTCCTTTTCAGTTAATTTGGAAGTAGTAGTGTGGTTATCGAAGAACTACCGGATGAGCCCAGAAAACAACAGTCTTGTGTGATTACAGAATTGCCGGATGAGCCTATACCTGGCAGAAACAAGGGAGTGTCTATAAGGGAGTCTGAGGACTGTGTGCCTACTCAAGCAAGAATTGCTTGTGGGATTAGTCCAAGGGAGAAGGGAAAACAGTTGATGCTAGAGTATTAAGGTTTGAAAAATCGCTAGGCGTTAGTCGGGCGATGGCCTTGGGACTAGCGCCCAGACATTTAGGAGGTTTTGTATTTTTTAATTTTAATTTTATTTTTATTTTTATAGTATTTATTTATACACACACACACGCACACACACATATATTTATATATTGATGAATATATATACACACACAAACACACAAACACACACACAATTTAAAGTAATATCATGAGTTCATGACAATTATGGAGGGCACACTGTTAGTCTACTAAAGGAACACACTTTATTATTAAGTAGATAAGAGTCTTGACATTATAAAGGACAACAGAAAACTTATTATAGTTCTATACAGAACTTCACTTAATTGGTAAAGTTTGCATAACCATGGAGTCTAACAACCTCGCTAAACAAAATGGAATAAACTCAAAGAGTCGCATTACTCCTAGTCTGAATCAGTTAAGTGAAAATGAACATAACAACAAAATACCACACTGCAATGTAGTATGTTCACTTCAAAAGTTGGAATATTAGAAAGTTAGAAACAAAGTCTGTAACTTGAGTTCAAACCAGATTAAAGCACACATGGCGTGAACACCACCATTTTCTATGTTTGGATATTCTACAAGAATTTGTCCCCCACGAATAAGATCATCCACTTGATTTTCCAAACAATGAGCAATTGTTTTAATAAACACTAAATAACCAGCTGCATTAACGAAGCATCAATTGATTCAATTCCAAACAGTTTTCAACTGCAGGAAGCCAAACATGGATTTCATATCCCAAATTAATAAGAAACAATAATTTCAGAAAGTGAGAAAAACCAATCAATTACTCAAATTAATAGACCCAATCGAAATTGAAGAACTGAATAATAAGGAGACAAAGAGACAGAGATGGAGGCTGAAGATTGAGAAAGAGAAGCAATATCAGAGATGAAACTCTGAGCCTCAGAAGTGGATTGAGAAGTCAGGCAGTGGAGAGAGATAGAGAGAGGCGCGTGGTGGTTGACGATGGAATGAGAGAGGCTGATTTCACTGGGTTTTAGATTGATAGAGATGCAGATCGTGTCTTGCAGCGGCAAAGAGGAGCAGGCCGAAAAAAAATATATATATGAAGACCGAAATCCTCCTAGATGAGCCGTTTAGTGCCCAACCACCACCAACCTAAGCGATTAATCGACCGCCCAGACAGCCTAGGCTGCCGTTGAAACTCATCCCGCCCAGCCCCTTCGATTTGTCATTAATCGAGTTGGAGAGCTGCTGCCCGGCGCCTAAGCGTCTCTTTGGCGGCATGGGCGGGCGAGTTTCAGAACACTGTAGAGTACACTTCAACTTTAAAGCATAAAGAAAGTGGGAGGAAAACTTCAAGTGGGGCAGTTCAGTCAAGTATATATGCTGGTTCAAGTGCTGGTCAGACAAATGTAGGAGTTGGTTCAAGTCATGTTGGGCAGTTAAGTGTTGTTCATGGTTCAAGTGAACTTGGGCAGTCTAGTTTAGGTCAATAGTCAAAAAGTGTGGGTCAAAGCAGTGATGTACAACAAGAAGGTTCAGGCTTGAGGGATATTGAAATCTTGGCTTATCTGCAATCATTTGGAGGTGGTTTATTGGATGAAGAGGATTATGAGAATTAGAGAGGTAGTGAAGAAGAAGATGAGAGTGAGGATGATGATTACAATCCTCTAATAGATGATGATGATGATGAGTAGTATGAAGTAGATGATGATGATTGGCTGGAGGAGGTAGAGCATGAAGATACTTCACACAGAACTACTCCTCAAAGTAGAAGTGTTGGAGAGACTTCATTTCAGGAACCTCAAGTACCAGACTTTGAGGATAATGAAGATATGTTTGTTGATGATGTGTCAGATGAGGAGTAGCTGGATTACATCATTAATTCTGATGGCGAGCAAGAAGTGGTTGGTAATGAATTTGACCCCAAAACAGACACGAAGAGGCATATTTTCAAGTTAGGCATGAAGTTTGGTACAATTCAGATATTAAGGGATGCTTTGAGGGTGATGGCCATACAAGATGGTTGGGAATATGTTTTTATCAAAAAAGACAAAGTGAGGTTGTGGGTTATCTGCAAAGAGGATGATTGTCATTTTGAGTTGTTTGCCTCCAAAATGCAGCATAACAACACACTGATGATCAAAGGGTATAATCCAAAACACACATGCACAAGGAAGTTCAACAACAGTATGGTGAAATCGGGGTACTTAACTGCAAAATTCAAGGACCAAATATCCCTAAATGATGCATGGAAACCAGGTATATTTTCTGTCCTTTCTGGAAATTTTCAAGCTGTTTTCGTTGAGTAAAGCATGATTTGTTGGTATTGGTTTTTGGTTGCAGATTCACTTGCTAAAACGATGTCGGCAAAGATTAGAGCAAGTGTGTAAAATCAAATGGCCTATAAGGCCAAAAGGGCTTCTCTGCTTGAAGTGGAGGGGTTTTATAAGATACCAGTTTACAGAGCTCAAGGATTATCGCAGTGAGCTAAAGAGGGTGGATCTAGATACTACAGTAGACATAAGGTGTGATTTCAGCAACCCAAGGAATGATCCAATGTTCAAAAGAATGGACATATGCTGAGGAGCATTGAAGAATGGAATCAAAGCTAGTTGTAGGAGTGTTATAGTATTGGATGGAGCACATTTCAAAAGCTGTTTTGGTGGCCATCATTTGATAGCAGTTGGAACAGATGCAAACAACAAAAGTTGGGTTGTTGCTTATGCAATGTTGGAATTAGAGAGTAAGGACTCATGGATATGGTTTCTTGAGCTATTGTACAAGGACATGGAAATCAAGGAAGATGGAGCAGGTTGGGGTTTCCTAAGTGACAAGCAAAAAGGTTTCAAACCAGCCTTTAAAGAAGTGGTTCCTAGTGCACATATAAGGTTTTGTGTTAGACATATGTGGACTAATTTCACAAAACCGTTTCCTGGAAAAGTGATGAAGGATCACATATGGAAATGTGCCAGTCCACCACTTTGCCCTATTATCTGAATGACATGGAGGATATGAAGGCACTTGATGAGGATGCATACAAATGGATGACAGGTACAACAATATAAATTTTGGTTTTTAGTCAAGCATGTTTACTGTATTTAATTACTGTTTTGATTTGCAGATGATGAGAGGCGTCCAAAACATTGGACAGAGCTTTCTTCAACACATACTACATCGTCTCCAAAGTTCAAGCTTCCAAGTTTTCAACGTTTCAAGCTCCGATTAACTAAGATGTCGAAATAGAAACTTGACTTTCCTATGCTTGATTCAACTAGCTTGGAATACCACAGTTGAGTCACGGATGTTGAGAATCATCTCACTTCGAAAGGGATCCTACCTGTAATTTTGGCACCTAATCCTGAGCTCATATTCGAGCGTACAGCTAAAATAATGCCATTGCCCTCATCTTGATGAGACGCCACATGGACAAATCACTCTAATTGGAATACATGGCAATCAAGGATGCTAGAGAACTATTCGTTGTTCTAGAAGAGCGTTTTGGTAATATCCAGGATTCCTCCTCCCCGACTTGAAGGTTCAATGAAACAATCTACGATTCGCCGACTTCAAGTCCGTTGCTGAATATAATTTAGAAGCTCTATGCTTCAAAACCATGTTTGGGTTATGTGAACTTGTCACAGAGGAAGAGCTAATTGAGAAAACTCTCTCCACCTTCCCCGTCTAAAAAATTTTGGTATCCAAGCAATACAGAGATGAGTACAATGCTGGATGGATCTCGAGGTTTCATCAGCTAATTAATGTTATGTCTGTAGCTGAGAAATGTGATAATATCCTTGTGAAGAATTATAATTCAAGGCCTATCGGAACAAAGAGTTTTCAAGAGGCGAATTATAATATATAATGCACCCAAAGGAGGGCCGAAGGATCGAAACCCTAAAATTAAAGGACAAAATGGAGCGGGAACACGTGGCAACAAAGGCCAACGTCAGAGAGGAGGACATATTGCCGCCGGCCATAGGGGTAGCGCTACCGTCCAACGAGGACGCCCAACTCGTCCTTGTGCACAAGATGCATCTCAATTCTAAGGAGGAAGTCAAGATGATGCATGCCATAGATGTGGATCTATTGAACATTGGTTCAAACAATGCAATGCAAGCAACAAATTGGCTGCACATTATAAAGCATATAGAGTAGCAAGAGAGCAAGAGGCATACTTTGCCGAAGAAGAAGAAGATGATGGTGATGATGCCAACGTTAATCTCACCATAGCGAACTTCAAATTTGACAAAGTAGTGCACACTAGGTTCATGAGAAGAGAAGATTGAACTAACATGAGGTAAGCTCGATGTTTTGGGGCATAAAGGATGCTGCTTTTGATTAGTGTAGTCCTTTATTTTTCCAAGAATTATGTCATGGCAATTATGCCTTAATCAATAAAATGACTTTCTCACTAGGCTCATCCATGAGTAATTGTGATGTCTAGGAAATGTTTGAAATGAGAGAACGGTTCTAAAAGTGAGCAGTGCTCCACCAAAATCTTGCCTTACCTTATCTTGTCACAACCAAATTGGAGTTACCGAAAGGATTGAGTGACTACAATTTGTCTAAAGTCTGATTTTTATTTTGGATTAGATTTTGGTCAAGAAACTTTGATGTAATCATTGACTATTTTATAATAAAGTATAGATTTATTTTATCTTATGTCTTGGACATATTTTTCGAACCTTATTACTTCAACGATATAAGAGCATTTCATGTGGAAACACATTGTGAGAATGGACAAGAGTGCATCACCTCTAATGACTACGGAGATAAAAGAGTCTTAGTGAATCTTATGTGTCGATCTAATGAGTTGTATGCAACCACTATTCGAATCATTAAATCCAATCATGTTATGAGAGATGTTCTATGGGATTCTGACACATATAGGCTTTGGCATGACCGTTTGGGACATTCAGGTTGTGATATGATGACCCATATATTAAAGACTTCATACGGACATCCATTTTTCAGAATGAAAAAAAAGAAAGTAAAACTCGAAATTTGGACCATGAAGGAGCCCCTGCTCCTCATGGTTTGCCGTTCTCATGCATATTCGACCATCTATGGTTGGCACCGTTGTCCCCCTGCAGCCACAATGTGGCATTGACTCTACACATGCTTCTTTGACTCCAAATTCTACTTCTACAGTCAATTGTGACTTCATGGCTCAACTAAAATCCTCATTGGTTGCTTCTAAAGCCCATCTTTCGTCCTGCAAAGCCTGCTCTTTAGCAAAATTAGGATCGAGACCATCCTATGCAAAGGACACTAAAGAAAACGTACCATTCTTACAAAGAATACAAGGGATATTTGTGGACCTATTCAACCACTTTATGAACCATTCAGATATTTTATGGTGTTAGTTGATGCATAGACACGCTGGTCACATGTCATACTATTTTCCACAAGTAATGCTGCTTTTGCTATACTCCTAACACAAATTATTAAGTTCTGAGCTCACCACCTTGATCATGTCACGCCCCGAATTTTAGAATAACAATTCAAAATCCGAAACATGAAAATACTACAACACAAAATAATCATCCTGAAAATTTTTATTTACTTAACATACTCACCACACAAAATAAAATCAACCCGAATTTAGTCTCGGTTAATTATTACAACTCAAATCCAAAATGTAATGTAAAGCTCTAAATGAGCATACACTCACATCACGACTAAATAAATAACATGACTGCTGTAACACCTAAGCAGCTCGGTCACCTCCCTGGTTATCCTGACCTGCAGGAATATCCGCTACACCATTGAATAGTGTACCGGGATTGCAACAACACAAAACCCGGTAAGCTTATGAAAGCTCGTATGAGTAAAAGAAGGAACTGTTACTTAATTTAATCTCATTTATTCCCACACACAGCAACACTCAATAATTTCCACATATGCAAATAATAAGAATCTCAATCAACACCAACTCAATATATCAAGACAACCCAACTCACAACTTTCACCACAACTCTCATCATCGTATTTATAAAAATATGGTACTTGACAGACTAGAGTTCTAACTGAATCGTAGCCCGTCACCTGGCCTAGGTTATGGCATCCGACATATTTATCAATTATTGTATTTCATCAATATGTATACCTATATACATATTTAGAACGTCCAATAATTCCACATACTCAACCAATCGTATCCCATCATCCACACTAGGATTAGAGCGTCCGATTACCCACACCAGTTATTACGTCGACCCTAAACCCATAAATGAACCCAACATATAATATCACATACTGAAATCAACCCAACCAAGATACATCATATTATTATGGAATTACACAATTGTAATATAATCAACTCATCAATTCAACTCAATCACATCATCAATCAACCAATCCACTCATCAATATATATTTTCCACGTAAATATATATATACGTAATCATCCACTCAGGAATGACCACTAATACCATCTATAGTTCACACAAGAAAATTATGAAATTCATTTGTACAGTAAAAATTCATTTTACTTACCTATGGACCGTGGTGATTCAAGTCCATGAAATTTTAAAACAAATATTTAATCCGCAAATATATTTTCACACAATTACCAAAAATAAATAAATTAAAATGCTCGGTTCGTAATATGAACCACGCGAGTTTTACTCACCTCGAAACTCCCGCTGCGTCTTCAATATAATTATAAATTATAATTTATAATTAAAGCCGAATAGCCCACTCAAATAAAATCCGTCAATCACCTAATCAAATGTGATTCGAATTTAGCCAACAATTTCAACACATAATTTAACTACTAATTAACGGCCAGATTCTAATTTACATTAAAATCCGACGAGCGGTTTCTCACGAATCGCTCCCCTAATTACCGTTTTTCACATATACGAAGATCCAACGGTTGGATCTTCGCCCATGATCACACAAAGCCTCTGGGACAGTCATATGATCATCATAACAAATTTACAAGTTCATCCAACGGTCATAATTTCACAGATCAAAAATTTAACGACCGAAATCGATCGAAATCACAAAATTCATAACTAATTCATACGATATCCGAAAAATACGTATAATACGCCGAAATGATCGTATCGAAACATAGAATCATAAAATGGATAGAAACTAAATTTTAGACCTCCGGAGGTGGCCGGAAAAGGCCGCCGGAGTTAGGGACAGAGCCACCACCAACCACCACCAATGGTGTCGGGGCCGAGCTTGTCCCCTTCGTTTCATCATTCTGAGCAACTTTCATAACTAGCACAAGACCTAAAAATGACGGGAAGGCATCGAAATTACCGATTTACAGTCGGCGGCCGGAAAATATGCAGAAACCGGTGAGCTTGAAAACCGACGTGAAAACTGCAACCTCAGGCCCCGATCCCTTCTGGAAACTTGTTCAGAACTTCCTTGCGAACTCAACAAGCCAAGAATCACAAGAAACGATCGTGTATAGTTCGAGATATCTTGATCGAAAGTTTCGGTATTTCGATCCGTTCGGGTCGAGCTCCGACGAACGTGAAAACGTTCGACCCAGTTCCGGTCCTTCTTGGTGCTTGTAGGGGAAGTTGAGGCGAGCTCAATGAGACAAGAATCAAGTGAAATGATGGAGTGTAGCTCGAGATATCGAGATCGAACCGAAAATGGCCGTTTTCGGTTCGGGCTGTGCCGCCGCCGCCACGGGCTGCGCCACCTTGTGAAACTGCCTCCGGGAGCTAGAGCAGCTCGAGACGAACGCCTGTGACTTGGTTTGAGGTCGAGAGGTGGTCTGTGGAGGGAGAACAATTAAGGAGAAAATTTCTCCCCTTTCGGTCGAGAGCGACTGTGAGAGAGAGAACAGTTTTTTTTTTTTCTTTAGAAACAGAAGGAAGAAGAAGAAGAACCGGTAGAAGAAAAAAAATTAGGGTTTCCAAAATTTTTCTATATATACATGTTTCGGAAAACTTCGAAATTCGATAACTAATTCAGAAAAAATCCGATCTTCGTGTTCCGCACGTGTACGGACTCGTATCGACGAGCTCTACAACTTTCATGAAGGAAGTTTCTCCAAATTTCGTAAGTAGAAAAAGTCGATTTCTCAAACCGAGTATTTCGAGCTTTTCGTTAAAATAAACGTTTCGAAACTTTGATAATTGTAAAAATGAATGATTATCGAACATATATCGTGAAATCGCATAATAATCATTCGATACAATCACTCGAATTTAAAATGGAAATTACGGGTATTACAATCTACCCCCCTTAAAGGAATTTCGTCCCGAAATTCAAGTACCCAATTCCCCAAAAAGCTGTGGATACCTCGTCCTCATGTCAGATTCTAACTCCCATGATGCATCACCCTCATCATGATGACTCCACAACACCTTCACGAGATCAACCTCTTTCCTACGAAGTTTCTTTGTAGACCTATCCAAGATACGAACAGGTTCAACTACAAATGTCACATCCGGGTTCACTTCGATCGTACCGTGGTCAATCACGTGAGACTCATCTCGAACATACTTCCTTAGCAGAGACACATGGAAGACGTTGTGCACACCCGACATGCTAATAGGTAAAGCAAGACGATATGCCAAGTTACCAACCCTTTCCAGAATCTCAAAGGGTCCAACATACCTCGGTGCGAGTTTCCCCTTCTTGCCAAATCTCACCACACCTTTCATAGGTGAGACTCTCAAGAACACATGATCACCTGTCTCAAACTCCAACGGTCTCCTCTTCAAGTCAGCATAACTCTTCTGTCTACTCTGAGCGGTTCGGATTCTGTCCCGAATAGTAGTGACCTTCTCTGTAGTCTCCTGTACAATCTCAGGTCCGATGAGCCCTTTATCCCCTGCTTCCGCCCAACAGATAGGAGTCCTACATGGCCTACCATAAGATCCTCATATGGAGCCATACCGATACTAGAGTGATAGCTGTTGTTGTAGGCAAACTCTACCAATGGCAGATGATCCGCCCAACTACCCTTAAAATCCAGAACACAAGCTCTAAGCATGTCCTCCATCACCTGATTCACTATCTCGGTCTGTCCATCTGTTTGTGGGTGAAATGCAGTGCTCATAGCAAGAGACGTACCAAATGCCTTATGGAACCTACGCCAGAATTCTGAAGTGAAACGAGCATCACGATCAGATACAATCGTCACCGGCACTCCATGAAGCCTCACTATCTCGTTCACATATAACTTACACAATGCATCAACTGAGTACGTTTTTGCCACCGGAAGGAAGTGTGCTGATTTAGTCAACCGGTCAACAATTACCCAAATCGAGTCATAACTTTGCCTGGATCTGGGCAATCCAGTCACAAAGTCCATAGAGATGTCTTCCCATTTCCAAACAGGAATCGATAAGGGGTTCAACATTCCTGCTGGTCTCTGATGCTCTGCCTTCACCTGTTGACAGGTAAGACACTTCGACACGTGTTCCGCCACATCCCTCTTCATACCATACCACCAAAACTGCCTTCGTAGATCCATATACATTTTAGTACCTCCTGGATATATAGTATATCGAGACCTATGTGCTTCCCGCATGATCTCCTCTCTGAGGTTATCAACACTCGGTACATACAATCTCCCTCGAAATCTCAACCCTCCATCAGCCCCAATCATCCACTCAGAAGGACCCTCCACATCCGGGTCAGCAGTCATCTCAGCAATCCTCGCCTGAGCAAACTCATCAAGTGTCTGACCCTGAATGATCCTGGAGATCAAGGTGGGCTGTAAGGTGATACTACCGAGAAAGATTCCCTGTCCTGCTCCTGCGGGCATAAGGTCGAACTCAGATGCAGCTTCCAACATACGCCACTCCCGCACCCTAATCGATGCCATGATTACCCGCGGTTTCCTACTCAAAGCATCCGCCACTACATTCGCCTTTCCGGGATGATACTCCAAGGTGAAATCATAGTCCTTAATGAGCTCTATCCATCTCCTCTGCCTCATGTTCAATTCCTTCTGGGAGAAAAGAGTTCAAATTTCTCACCATAAAGATAGTGCCTCCAAATCTTCAAGGCAAACACCACAGCTGCTAGCTCTAGATCATGAGTAGGGTAATTCCGCTCATGTACTTTCAACTGTCTAGAACCATAAGCAACAACACTACCATTCTGCATCAACACACACCCCAAACCCTGATGAGATGCATCGCTATAAATGACTAATCCACCACCACTAGTAGGAATAGTCAACACCGGAGCTGTAGTCAATCTAGTCTTCAGCTCAATGAAAGCCTTCTCACACTTGTCCGACCATACGAACTGAGTGTCTTTCCTGGTCAATTTGGTCAAAGCCGAGGCAATACCAGAAAACCCTTCAATGAAGCGCCTGTAATAACCGGCCAATCCAAGGAAGCTACGGATTTCTGTAACCGTAGTAGGGCGACTCCAACTCATCACTGCTTCAACCTTCGAAGGATCCACAGAAACTCCATCCTTCGAGACCACATGACCAAGGAACTTGACTTCACTCTGCCAGAAGTCGCACTTCTCGAACTTGGCAAATAGTTTCTGCTCTCTCAATGTCTGCAGCACTATCCGCAGATGCCTCTCATGCTCAGCTGACGACCTTGAATAAATCAAGATGTCGTCAACGAACACTACCACAAACTGATCCAAGTAAGGACTGAACGTACGGTTCATCAAGTCCATAAATGCTGCGGGGGCATTCGTGAGACCAAAAGGCATGACAAGAAACTCAAAATGTCCATACCTGGTCCTGAACGCCGTCTTCGGAATATCTTCCTCCTTCACCCTCAACTGGTGATATCCAGACCTCAAGTCAATCTTCGAGAACACAGTAGCTTCTCTAAGCTGATCGAACAAGTCATCAATCCTAGGTAAAGGGTACCTATTCTTGATGGTCACCTTGTTCAACTGTCGATAATCCACACATAGACGAAGTGAACTATCCTTCTTCTTCACAAACAACACTGGTGCGCCCCAAGGAGACACACTTGCCTGAATGAACCCTTGTGCCAGTAAGCCCTCAATCTGAACCTTCAACTCCTAAAGTTCAGCTGGAGCCATTCGATAGGGTGCTTTCGACACAGGTGAAGTACCTGGTATCACATCAATGGAGAAGTCCATTACCCTTTTCGGGGGTAACCCAGGGATCTCCTGAAACACATCTTCATACTCTGAAACTACAGGAATCCCTGTAATCTTTGAAGTACTACTCCCTGATTCAATATGGGCCAAAATCCCTATCCTCATGGTGATGTCAGACTTCAGACAACGGTAATGAAACACTGGTTGTCCCGGCACATGGAAGGACACAATCATCCTAAAGCAATCAATAACAGCATGGTTCGGGCTCAACCAATCCATACCCAAAATCACATCATACGTGTGATCCGGAATCACAATCAAAGACGCAGAGAACTCTCTGCCACCAATCCCAATAGGGCAATCATCACAAAGCATACTAAGCTCAAGAGACACACCGAGAGGTGATGTAACACACAATGATCTAGTCAGAGGCATAGCAATCAAACCCAAAACATCCACAACCGAACTAGATATGAAAGAGTGTGAGGCTCCCGTATCAAACAGTACTCTAGCAAGAAAGTGATAAACAGATAAGGTACCTTCCACTCCCGTGCCTGCCTGACCGATGGCAGAGACCCTAGCATGAGCAGGTGGTAACTGCCTCTGCTGGTTACCCTGCACTCTACCCTGAATCCGAGGACACTCCCTAGCCTGATGCCCTGCCTGTCAACAACTGTAGCATAACCTACCTCGTGGCTTCGTGCACGCACGAGAGATGTGGCCCGGCTCGCCACAGTTAAAGCACTTCACTGGAGCTGCTGGTGCTATATGCCTGATAGGCATAGCCTGAACAGGAGGAGCTACTGCTGCCCTAGCTGGAGCCTGATGCTGAAACTGAGTTCTCTATCTCTTCCAGAACCCACCCCTGAAGTCTCTAGCTCTACTGCTCCCTGCTATGGCCTTTCCCTTGCCCTCGAAGTCTCTCTCAACAGACTCATTCTCTCTACGAATCAGGTTCTTCTGCTCAATGATCTGTGCCTTAGCCAAGATCTCTCTCTTGGTCTTCAGCTCCAAGATAGCTACATCCCGCTCAATCGAAGGACTCAACCCTCTCTGAAACTTCTTGGCTAAGTCCTCGTCCTCCATCTTCCTCACATACTTGTACAATCTGGAGAACTCCGCATCATACTCAATTACGGTCATCTTCCCCTGTACAAGTGCAAGGAACTCTCGCTCCAACCTCTCCTTCACTGCTGGTGGAAAGTATTTCTCCCTGAACAGCCTCTCAAAGCCGTCCCATGTCAAGGTAGACACCTCAATGCTCCTCTGAGTGACGTTCCACCACACCCTAGCCTCATCCTTCAGCATGAAAGCGGCTAGCTTCTTCTTATCGGTCTCAGTGCAATCAAGCAGATCGAAATAAGTCTGCAAATCCTCTATCCAACGATCCGCCACCATATAATCTGTGCCTCCTCCAAACTTGGTTGCTCCCAAGCGAGTAATTTCCCTTGCTAGCATCAGCAAGCTAGCAGGATTATCAACCACAGCTACAGGAGGAATAGGCTGATCCTCATATGGTGCATCTTCCTCCGACTCGATTACTTCTTCGACTGGAGGGGCCCTACCCCTTCCTCGGCCTCTACCCCTGCCACGAGGTCTACCTCTACCCCGACCTCTGGCCTCGTTTCCCTCAATCTCCATTACCTAATAAGCATGATATACTTGATTAATACACGCATAACACTTAAACAAAGCATAAGTCAAATGTAAGTCCATATTAACCAAATACTGATCATACATAACGATACTTAAATTTCCTAAAAGCACTAACGTTCCTAGCCAACCTAACGAACTCACATACCCAATGACATTGCCAATACCGAAGAGCACACGATGGGGATCCGCTGCAGACGGGCCATCACTCGGTAAGTATTGACATATCATCAAATATGTACCTTACGCTCTGATACCAAACTGTCACGCCCCGAATTTTAGAATAACAATTCAAAATCCGAAACATGAAAATACTACAACACAAAATAATCATCCTGAAAATTTTTATTTTCTTAACATACTCACCACACAAAATAAAATCAAACCGAATTTAGTCTCGGTTAATTATTACAACTCAAATCCAAAATGTAATGTAAAGCTCTAAATGAGCATACACTCACATCACGACTAAATAAATAACATGACTGCTGTAACACCTAAGCAGCTCGGTCACCTCCCTGGTTATCCTGACCTGCAGGAATATCCGCTACACCATTGAATAGTGTACCGGGATTGCAACAACACAAAACCCGGTAAGCTTATGAAAGCTCGTATGAGTAAAAGAAGGAACTGTTACTTAATTTAATCTCATTTATTCCCACACACAGCAACACTCAATAATTTCCACATATGCAAATAATAAGAATCTCAATCAACACCAACTCAATATATCAAGACAACCCAACTCACAACTTTCACCACAACTCTCATCATCGTATTTATAAAAATATGGTACTTGACAGACTAGAGCTCTAACTGAATCGTAGCCCGTCACCTGGCCTAGGTTATGGCATCCGACATATTTATCAATTATTGTATTTCATCAATATGTATACCTATATACATATTTAGAACGTCCAATAATTCCACATACTCAACCAATCGTATCCCATCATCCACACTAGGATTAGAGCGTCCGATTACCCACACCAGTTATTACGTCGACCCTAAACCCATAAATGAACCCAACATATAATATCATATACTGAAATCAACCCAACCAAGATACATCATATTATTATGGAATTACACAATTGTAATATAATCAACTCATCAATTCAACTCAATCACATCATCAATCAACCAATCCACTCATCAATATATATTTTCCACGTAAATATATATATATATACGTAATCATCCACTCAGGAATGACCACTAATACCATCTATAGTTCACACAAGAAAATTATGAAATTCATTTGTACAGTAAAAATTCATTTTACTTACCTATGGACCGTGGTGATTCAAGTCCATGAAATTTTAAAACAAATATTTAATCCGCAAATATATTTTCACACAATTACCAAAAATAAATAAATTAAAATGCTCGGTTCGTAATATGAACCACGTGAGTTTTACTCACCTCGAAACTCCCGCTGCGTCTTCAATATAATTATAAATTATAATTTATAATTAAAGCCGAATAGCCCACTCAAATAAAATCCGTCAATCACCTAATCAAATGTGATTCGAATTTAGCCAACAATTTCAACACATAATTTAACTACTAATTAACGGCCAGATTCTAATTTACATTAAAATCCGACGAGCGGTTTCTCACGAATCGCTCCCCTAATTACCGTTTTTCACATATACGAAGATCCAACGGTTGGATCTTCACCCATGACCACACAAAGCCTCTGGGACAGTCATATGATCATCATAACAAATTTACAAGTTCATCCAACGGTCATAATTTCACAGATCAAAAATTTAACGACCGAAATCGATCGAAATCACAAAATTCATAACTAATTCATACGATATCCGAAAAATACGTATAATACGCCGAAATGATCGTATCGAAACATAGAATCATAAAATGGATAGAAACTAAATTTTAGACCTCCGGAGGTGGCCGGAAAAGGCCGCCGGAGTTAGGGACAGAGCCGCCACCGACCACCACCAATGGTGTCGGGGCCGAGCTTGTCCCCTTCGTTTCATCATTCTGAGCAACTTTCATAACTAGCACAAGACCTAAAAATGACGGGAAGGCATCGAAATTACCGATTTACAGTCGGCGGCCGGAAAATATGCAGAAACCGGTGAGCTTGAAAACCGACGTGAAAACTGCAACCTCAGGCCCCGATCCCTTCTGGAAACTTGTTCAGAACTTCCTTGCGAACTCAACAAGCCAAGAATCACAAGAAACGATCGTGTATAGCTCGAGATATCTTGATCGAAAGTTTCGGTATTTCGATCCGTTCGGGTCGAGCTCCGACGAACGTGAAAACGTTCGACCCAGTTCCGGTCCTTCTTGATGCTTGTAGAGGAAGTTGAGGCGAGCTCAATGAGACAAGAATCAAGTGAAATGATGGAGTGTAGCTCGAGATATCGAGATCGAACCGAAAATGGCCGTTTTCGGTTCGGGCTGTGCCGCCGCCGCCACGGGCTGCGCCGCCTTGTGAAACTGCCTCCGGGAGCTAGAGCAGCTCGAGACGAACGCCTGGGACTTGGTTTGAGGTCGAGAGGTGGTCTGTGGAGGGAGAACAATTAAGGAGAAAATTTCTCCCCTTTCGGTCGAGAGCGACTGTGAGAGAGAGAACAGTTTTTTTTTTTTTTTCTTCAGAAACAGAAGGAAGAAGAAGAAGAACCGGTAGAAGAAAAAAAATTAGGGTTTCCAAAATTTTTCTATATATACATGTTTCGGAAAACTTCGAAATTCGATAACTAATTCAGAAAAAATCCGATCTTCGTGTTCCGCACATGTACGGACTCGTATCGACGAGCTCTACAACTTTCATGAAGGAAGTTTCTCCAAATTTCGTACGTAGAAAAAGTCGATTTCTCAAACCGAGTATTTCGAGCTTTTCGTTAAAATAAACGTTTCGAAACTTTGATAATTATAAAAATGAATGATTATCGAACATATATCGTGAAATCGCATAATAATCATTCGATACAATCACTCGAATTTAAAATGGAAATTGCGGGTATTACAGATCATCATATTAAGTCTATAAGACTCACTAGGCCAATAACCTCAATATACAACACTTTTTACACAACGAAAAAAAAAGAAGATGTTGTGTGATGATGAAAAGTCAATTATACAACACGATTAAGAACCTTACGTTGTATAAGACCATAAAATTTTTGAAGTTTTTATGTAGAAGGTGATTGCACAACACTGACAAGAATATTTTGTTGTGTGAATGATAAAAAAAAAAAAGCGGCAGATTTCCCTCCTAGCTTGACACAAATTTGGGTCCAAATATGGACTACATTGTACATCATAGTTATACCTGTTGTGTGAGACTAGCTTGCAAATTATCATACAACAGCTTTGGACTTTGTGTTGTATGATCAAATCATATATTATTGGCAACTTTGAACGCGCCCCCAAATGCTACTCAATCCCTCCAAAACCTACAATTTTGGAAAATGTATAACTCATGATTTAAGGATCTTACAACATAAAATTTTTATTTGTGTTGTCTGAATGAAACATGTTTATCTTAGCACCAAACCATTGCACATAGTGCGGGAAGTTTCCCTCTTTGGAACCTAAGCTGAAATTTAAGTTGCACATGATCAGACAACATATTGTGATGTGTTTGTTGTCTGATGCATTAATTAAAAAAAAAAACTTGGACAAAATTAACTAGGGTTTGACTTTGTGTACAATTGAAACACTTGGACAAAATAACTTTCTACCTCTTCAGCTTAGGGAAAACAAAAAACGAAAAACCTCGCAACAGTTCAACCAAAAAAAAAAAAAACCTCTCACCAGCACCCCCGCAACCTCTCACCTCTGGCCTCGTCTTCGACTCCGTCCACTACGAAGATTGCTCTCTCTGATTTCTTAAGATCTCGACATGTCTCTCTCTCTCTCTCTCCCCTTCTCTCCTCTCTCTATTTCAATTAAGCGATTCTGCTTTTAATTTCTTGGAATATTCTTTGAGCCTGAGTCTAGGGTTTTGAGCTTTGTTCGCAAATTTAGGTTTTTTAGCTTTCATATTGTGGTTTTCTGTTTTTGGTGAGGACAGCTTGAACCCAGATCTAGATCTTGTGTTAGTAGCATTTCGTTGCTTATATGGTTTCTGGGTCCAATTGTGGTTTGGGTTTTCAAATTTTGACGTTAGATTAGGGCAAGATTTTAATAAATCCGGAATTGAAAGTTGGTTTCTGTAAAAATTGGATTATAATTTTGTATTCTGGTTATAATTTGTTTGTTTGGGCTCATAATCTTGTAAATTATCGGTTGTTTAGATTTTTGGTTTCTGAAAGTTGAAAAGAATTTTGCAGGATTAACGTTGGGGAAAGGTACAAGGGGCTTTTGGCTCAGAAGACCACATCAGCTAACAAGCATAAGGACAAGGATATTTAGAAAGACTTTTCTTCTTGTTCACATAATCAGGTGGTTTGGAAGAGCTCCTTTGTGCGGAGTTTTGTGACTTCTCTACTTCTCCTTTGGTTGTTTGCTGATGTAAGTGTATGTTTTATGTTTTATTGCTAATATAGTTGTCATATATGGCTTGTGTCTACAAAAATGTAACTTTCGTTTTCATTAATGCATTTTGTGAATTTGTACTTCTATTTAGATATTTTCGTTCTTGCAGGATTGCATATGCGAATCCATTCAGTGTCATGTAGAGCTGTCTATGAGTGTCGATGCTTGCACCTTGCTAGTTACAATACAACTTTCCTCTGAAAATATTTTTATGAATCTTTCTCTTATTCTTCCATATCTAACAATGCACCAAATTATTGCTTTCACTGAGCCCATTCTACACTACAGATTGGGATAAAGTCTTAGTTGTATTGAAATATTACAGATCCTAGTCTTAGTTGTATTGGACCATTACATTAATCTTTTATACTGGTTTTACAATAGGTCATACTAAGAGGTAGCACCTCTGCAAGTCATAATTGTTTCTGACTAAAGCTAGGTGATGATTTTGATCTTAGGTAGGCCAGTTTCGTGTTCGTCTCACACCAAAATTCAAGGATCTCACTGTTTTACCTAGTTGTTGGTTTTAGCACATACAAAGTTCTACCACGGTGTGACTTGAAAACTCAAACTAACATTTGACATTTTGGCATCCTAATTTCAAAGCAGATCATAATTAATCATTTCTCAATTGACCTTAAAACTGAAATCAAATTTCATAAAGCCAATCAGTTTTATTCTTTTCACCTCAACTTGAATTAAAGCCAAGATTTTCCATTCAGTTTTTGTCCTCTGACTTGATGGAAGGATACTAGAAGGTATGTGTGTGTGTGTGTGTGTGTATATATATATATATATAGACACACATACATACTTACACTCTGATTTCATAATTATGTTAGATTGGAAGGTTTCTATTACTCAATAGACTGGATTACATTCCAAGCCAAACTTAAATAGCAATGCCTAAGTACTTGCAGTGCAGGAAAACTGCTAACTTCATTTTCAAAAACTTTCATAAGAGCAAAATTATTCTAGTATATATTTGTGTATAAAAGGAAAGCAAAATCTGGTTTCACAATCCATTTTTCATCTAATCAGTTTTGCCTTTTCTTTGTGTTATGGTTGCATAAAATCCATGTTCTTCCTCAACCCAAAATTTACATCTCAGCATAAATATTTACACATATGAAAGAGTGTTCTATATAGCATGCATGTCTTTTATACATAACGTTTTTGCAATATGTTCATAGTGCTTTCCAATCTAGAAAATCAATTGGCTTTATGTTCATAGTTGTCTTATGAACTCACTGTTTTTGGAACTTGATTGGGATTTTACTTTGCAATTTTCTGGTTGTTCTCAATTTTTATTTGTTTAATTCTAGATTTGCCTAGCGTGACTATATTTCCAGGTATACTCCTATATATATATATATATATATCAGGTCCAGATTCCAAGGGTACTTTGACTTATTAATTAAGGTATGTTGTCAAGGCATGACTATATTTCATGTTTCTTTCCTTTTATTGAAATTGTATGTAGGTGTATCCATAAAGGAAAATTAGCCAGCATTTTGCAAGCTTAAAATCAAGAGATGTAGTCGAAGTGAAGGGGTAACCTATATTTACCAGTGGCAATGATAGGTAGATGATACACTCTAAGTTTTCTTATAACCAGGTGTTTCTTTCCTTGCAGACCCATTGAATAACTAAGATATGTTCTCAACATGAAGAAGCATATTGGCATGGTAAGAGCATCTGTTGGTGGTTAGTACTATTTGTTGATTGTTATTACTACTTGTGAACATATAGTTTTTGAATCAGATTATGAGAGACATATCCTGCTTTTTAATTGCTATTGTCCAATTATCATTTCTTTTTTTTTTTTTCTGACCAAAAGGATATCCATCTATTGACTACTTATAAAGGTTATGATGATCCGATCTGTATGGTCACCTCTCTTAAGTGTAATCTCTTTTCTTTCATCCAGATTGTAGGTGGTTCTGGTATTACTCCATTGCTTCAAGTCATTGAAGCTATACTTTAAAATCTTGGTGACACAACCAAGGTCAGTCTAACTGGTATTTCACCATCTCTTCTTTTTGGTATTCATTCTTGTGTTCAATTGGACCACTTTTGGTAATTATGGGGGTCTTGGTGTTTAGGGCCAGCGACAAGTGTCAGAAGGAGAAGAGGAAGCATGCATTTATCCTGCATTTTCAAAGGAGCAAGCTAGTGCACTAGTGTTGCCCACTGCTACATTTATCAATTCGTCCTTAGAAATGTATTAGTTTCATAAACTTTTGATGTTCAAGTAGATATGGCATGTACTAGAATGCTTTTCTTATTTTAATGTTGGCTTGGATGATTGGGAAATGCTCTGTTTTTACATTTGAAGTTTAAAGTATGGGTTGGATTACTCATTTGATGGTTTTGCAATATGTTTTCGTTCCAATTGAGCACTGTTCATTATGTCAAAATGGAGCTCCATCACAAAATGCAGGCAATGAAAATTGCCATACAACAGATTTTATATAATGTCAATGTTAAATGTGGGTACTCACACAATGCATTCTTATATATCACACAATGGTTTTACCAAAATTATGTCTTCTCAATTACACTCACACAACTGTAAAAATAGAACTGCATTGTCCAAAACTAAGCTACACAACAACCATGGTCCACAACTGAAGTGTGATTACAATCAGAAGACGGTGAAATTCAAAAAACGTTGTCTAAAAATGCTTTCCAACAACAGCTTGAAACAAGTTTCATTGTCTGATGCATGCACTTTCCATACGCAGGATGGCTACGTAGTAGCTCCGCCTAGTATCTGCCGAGGGAAGGCACACCACTGATAACAAAATAAGTGTCGACTGTTTGTGTTTCATACAACGAGTTTCCACCTTGGTGCCATTTTTCATCACACTATGCTCCAATACACAACGGAGATCGTCCAAATTACACAACGATTTTGATCCGTTGTCTGTTAGCTTTTTTGGCCTAGTGACTTGACAATGCTAGGGAGTTTACATCAAAAGGTTTTGATGATTATTGCATGTCTATTGGGATTGAAGTTGAACATCCAGTTTTTCATGTTCATACCTAAAATAGTTTCGTAAAAGCTGCCATTAAACTACTACAAATGATTACTAGAGCATTGGTTATGCGAACCAATCTCCCTATTTCTGCTTGGTGTTATGCAATATTGCATACAGCTGTGCTTATTCGTTTGAGGCCCACTGCCACTCAAACCTTTTCTGTGTCCCAGATGGTGACTGGGTATAAGCCTGATTCCTCACATTTACACATATTTGGGTGTGCAGTTTATGTGCCAATTGTGCCACCACAAACGCATCAAAATGGGTCCTCAAAGACGATTAGGAATTTATGTTGGATATGACTTTCCAACTATTATCCGCTACTTAGAAGCCTTAGCATGCGAACTCTTTACCGCTAGATTTGCGGATTGTCACTTTGATGAGACAGTTTTTTCGTTGGCAGTGGGAGATTAGAACATAAATGTTCAACAGTATTGTCATGCTCTGTCCCCACTTTGTCTCATCTTGATCCCTGAACTGTACAGTATGAAATTGAAGTGCGAAGAATTCTCGATCTTCAGAACGTAGCAGATTCGATGCCTGATGCGTTTTCTGATATCGCTAAAGTGACGAGATTACATATACCTGCTGCAAACGTACATGCAAGGATTGATGTCCCTAAAGTTAGAGGACATGACGCCATCTCAATGGAACCTGAGCATGGCGCCAACATCCCACCCTATGGTGATGTTATGGCTAGGCCCATGGCTCCTGCCAGGAAGTGCGGGAGGCCCATAGGTTTGATGGATTCTCACCCAAAAAAGAAAGCAAGTTTGCCATAAAATAATTCATCAATCATCGATGTAAATAATCCATCTCATGAGAATATTCTGGATTATGGTTATGTCCAAGAGACATCATTGAGGGATGCTCCAATGTCAGAACCAATACCAGAGAATAGGGAGATCTCTATGAATTACACTAGTGTATATGAGATGATGGATAGAAACTCTATTACTATTGTTGATGCGTTTGCATATCATGTTGCCAAAAGGCATTATAGAATATGAGGATATCGAACCTCGCTCTGTTGAAGAATGTCAACGAAGAGCGATTGGCCTAAATGGAAAGATGCGATCCCGGTTGAATTAGATTCACTAGGAAAGAGACAAATATTTAGGCCTATAATGCAGACACTCCCAAATGTAAAGCCTCCTGGCCATAAATGAGTCTTTGTTAGAAATTGTAATGAGAAAAATGAGGTGGTTAGATATACAGCCCACCTTGTGGGGCAAGGTTTCTCACAACGCCTTGGAATCGACTACGAGGAGACATGTTTTCCCGTAATGAATGTTATAACATCCCACTACCTTATCAGTTTGGTAGTTTCCGAAAAACTTGACATGTAGCTTATGGATGTGGTCACAACATATCTCTATGGGGATCTAGATTCAGAGATATACATGAAGGTTCCAGATGAACTTCAATTACCCAAATGAAGTGGCTCTAAACCACAGAGTACGTTTTCAATAAGATTAAAATACTCACTATATGGATTAAAATAATTCGGACGGATGTGGTATAACCGTCTAAGTGACTACTTGATTGGAAAAAGATATATTAACAATAACATATGTTTATGCATGTTCATTAAAAGAACAAGTTCTGGATTTGCAAGTGTCACAGTTTATGTCGATGGCATGAACCTAACTGGAACTTTAGACGAGTTCAAGGAAACTACTGAATATTTGAAATCTGAATTTGAGATGAAAGATCTTAGGAAAACACGATTTTGTCTTGGTTTAGAACTCGAGCACCGTATTTGATGGGATTTTGATCCATCTACATATACTCAGAAAATTGTGAAGCACTTTAATGAAGATAAAGCAAAACTTGTGAGTACATCCATGATTGGCCGTAGTCTTAAGCCCGAAAAAGATCTAATTCGTCCAAAGGATGAGGACGAAGAATTATTAGAGGCCGAAGTGCCCTATATAAGGGCAATAGGTGCATTCTTGAACTTAGCTCAAGGCAGAAGACTGGACATCTCATTCACAGTGAACTTGTTAGCTCGACATAGTTCTGCATCAACACGCCGCCATTGGGTCGGTGTAAAGATAATTTTTCGATACCTAAAAGGTATGATTGATATGAGCCTATTTTATCCTTATAGAAAGAAGAGGAATGACGAACAATTGGGATCGTACCCTAAGAGGAAAGTTGCTGCCGTCCAACGCATTGCCGCCGGACAATCTGCCGGCGTCGGCGCCGCCAGCACCATTGGTGGCCAGCTTCCTCCTCCTCTACTCTATCAAAATGACAATGATGTTTTGATGGATTTTGCTGATGCAGGGTACCTCTCTGACCCTCACAAAGGTCGCTCCTAAATGAATTATGTCTTTACCATGGGAAGCACTGTGATATCTTGGAGGTCTATGGAATAGACCCTTATGACTACTTCCTCAAATCATACAGAGATTATTGCTCTACATGAGACTATGTATGAATGCATATGGCTAAAGTTTGTAATTAGATATATTCAAGGGACTTGTGGTTTGAAGTCCACCACAGATAAACCTACATACATTTATGAGGATAATACAACTTGTATAGAGCAAATGAAGTTAGTTTTCATTAACGGCGACAACATCAAGCATATATCGCCTAAATTCTTTCATAATCAGCAACAACAATAGCTTCTAAAGATTGAAGTGAATCAAATCCGATCAGAGGATAATGTAGCGGACTTATTCACTCATGTCATTACCTAAATCTACCTTTGAGAAACATGTGAAGAGCATCGGATTGAGAAAATTATCTGAACTCCCATGATTGTAGCAATCAGGGGGAAATCTCGACATCAGGGGGGACGTATGATGTCTACATATTCGATCTCGAAGAGTGAAGGACCTGTTGTACTCTTTTTTCTCCTCCTCGAGTTTGTTTTGTCCCACATGCTTTTTCACTTGAGCAAAGTTTTTAACGAGGCAATAGATGAAGCATCACCACCAAGTTTAACCAGCATAAGAGGGAGTATTGAAGGATGTTGACATTTGTGTGCCTTATCAAACTAGGAGTAGTTTTATGATTGTATAGGAGAGAAGGTTCTAGAATTCCTTGTTTTATTCAGAATAGTTTTCCTTGTATAATTAGAATATGTACTTTGTAATCTCTATATATAGGACTCCTATTATCAATAATGGAATACACAATTCTCTCATCAATCTCTCTCAAATCTCTCATTCTTAAACATATACAATATTAAAGATTAATTAATATAATCATAGGCATCCAATCGATCCCCATCTGGGTCAGTTTTTTTATCAAATGGTTGTTCTAGAAATTCTTGATCTCATCATCAGTTAACCCATCTAGTTGTGTTGCAATTTCTGACCATCTTACAGTTACAAATAAGACGAGTCAGTTTGTGATATTCAAAGAATATAGATAAAAATGAACATGATCGGAACAAGGAAATTGGTTGAAGAAGTATACTTGTTTCCAAGGATTGAATGAAGATGTAGAATTAATGGTCTGTTCCTCCTCTTGATATTAGGTTTTAAGTAATTAGTCCATCTCAACCTACAGCTCTTGCCACATCTGTTGAGACCTGCGATATTAAGAGAAGATATTCATCAAGTTCTTGGAAGTATTACGTAGTAACCCAAAAATCAAATCTATCATAGTATCCGAGTAGTAGGTCGTCCAAGCTTATAACTAAGTAAATACAAGTCTACAACATATTATAGATCTTATAGATCTTTTTGAGCATAGTGGTAAACCATCAATCCTTATCGATGAAAACAAATCGAAGGCAAACCTGTAAGCTTGGGGAGAGCTCGCCAGCTTCCATGCATGACAGTCTTGCTGGATGTACTGCACACACTTTTGATACTTTTCGTACGATATTCATGTACATAAATCTCGATTTTGCAAATCGACTCTCAAATCATTCGAATCCTTCAACCGAAAAATCACTTACCACCTCTTCTTAGTCTTCACTCTAATCGCTTCCAATATGAGCACCGACGAGCTTCTTAGACCCTCAGCCATAGTAAGGGATATTTGACTTGCTATATAGCCATATTTGGCTTATGTTGAAGGAATATGCTTTGGAATCTTTAACTTTCACGCAAGAGGTTTCCCACTGTAAGGCAGAATTGTAAGACATAATTGAAAACAATTATGAAAACATAATTCATTATTATATATTAAAGTAAAACCTTAAAATAATAGCCTAAATATATTCAATATCAGGTTGAAGTAAAAGATCTCATTATGACTTCACAATGGTATAATTTTTATTATAAAAAAGAATTTATAGACATAAAATTTCTAAAAAAAAAGAATTATAACTAAAACCGACAAGGGACACAAATAGAATAAAAATAAGGTCAGTTGAATGTAGAGGGGCAAGAAGAAAAAAAAAGGTAAATAATAAAAAATTATATTGTATGGCTAACCAGATTGATAGCCATATATGGCTTGGACATATAACCACACTATAACAACTCTGTGTATTAGTGACCACGACAATGATCACTAAAACTACGAAATTTGGTCATTAAATGTGGTTAGTGACCACCTGGTGACCAGTGACCAAATTTGGGTGGTCACGAGTAGGTTACTGTAGGTCCCTCATTAATTCTATTTAGTGACAACAATTGTCAGTTGGTTACTAATTCAAAATGTCTTTAGTGACGAAGATTTTATGGTCACTAAATCATAATGTCTTTAGTGACCACAATTTTATGGTCACAAATAATAATGACTTTAGTGACCTACATGTTCATCACTAAATTCTATTACCAATAGTCACTAAATTGTCAAATATGCTCATTTAAAGCCATGCCCTCGCATGGTTCTAGTGACCATATTTCTAGGTCATTGGTAATTAGGTAACTAAATTGGCATTTATTCTAGGTTTTTCAATTTGGATTATTAACTATAACAAATCTGGTCATTCAATGTCAATACAAATCAAATATGTGAACAATATTCAATTCTTTATGCCATAAACTGCTTATTGTAGCCTTAAATATTCCAAAACCACTATATGAAAATGTTTGTAAAACTGGTTAACAAGGGCTGACTATATCAATCCAATTATAAACATCAACCTTCATCGTGAAATACTAACTTTGTAAATCCAAAATATACAAATGTCAATATCCATCCTTGATAGCCATTTCAAAATAAAATGAAATACATACAAGTCTTTTTGGAAGTTCAATAAGCCTTCAATAATTTGTATGTTGCTTGATGCCCTTTTCATCTGCCAATTTTTTCAATGCTGCAGTTGTACATATTGTGTATATCTAGATTAATTTACAAGAGCACATGGGCAAACACAATATGAACGTAGCAATGGCAAAATATGCATCAGTCATGTCCAGATAGAAAATCTTCTATGTAACAACTTCAAACATGCTAAAATAAATACTATCAATCTTTAATCTTGATTTTGCAACAACATGTGAAGCAATGGAATTGAGATATTGATGGAAGCTTAAACAGGATAACATCATAACAGAGACAAATTAAAAGCCATTAAAAAAAAATGCAGATACTTTCACAAAGTACAACATAGTCAAAATCCTTCTACCATGAAATTCCAAGATTCCACTCCGACTAAAGAATTGCATCTAAGAAATGCCCAATATTTAGTATGTCACACTAATGTTTCTGTTGGAAATTTTATGATTTAAAATTAAAATATATTTTATTTATTTCTTTATTTATTTTGAGGGTTATTTTCATTTTATGTTTATTACTCTATTTATGGTTGAACGGTTTTATGTTTTAAATATATTATTATTATTTGATCGTTACATGATTAATGAGGCTATTGATGGTATGGTAAGTGTGCCCTGTATAAGGGTACGTGGATATGGTTGGAAGACATATGGTGAGACATGAAACATGTACATGTGTGGGAGTTTAGATTGTCGGATAATGAGGGTATACATGACGGTATAATCCACCATAATGCAACCACTCTAGCCAAATACCTCTACCAAAGATATTCTTACAAACTATATATATACATACTTTACTTATACACCGGTTTGAGTGCACGGGTGATTAAGGTTCAATGGGGCTTCTTAGCTGCACAACGAAGCTCGAAGAGTTGTTGTATCTTAGGGGAAGTTCGTCATTCAACCCTGTGCAGTAGGGAACGAATCTTCTCTTAGGATAGTGCGCTTGCATGCCTCGACTTGATAAGTTTTCCTATATAAAAACCTATATATTATATTATTTTCTTACTTTATTTCATTTTCTTATCTATATCTCAATTCTTATTTTCCAAGATATTTTCATATTTTTTTATTTTAATTTTATAGGAATTCCGTCCCATATTTTTTACAACAATCTAAGAGAAAATTTGAACGGAATTTCTGTTAACTTGTTAATCAAATCTTTCTATATTATTAGTCACCTATTCTGCACTATTTGTTTATACTAATTGTCAATTCTATTTTGCAAGTTTTGTTCCGAAGCCGCAGTTAAAAGAAAAGTAATACAAGCATTATGGTCTTGTGCAACTATGGCAAACCGCAACATGTAATCAGGTGTCCTACCAGGGAGTATGAAATGGTTTGTCATTAATTCTATTCTAGTATTCTACTGTCTCTTGTTTATTCTACCATAGCTATCTAATGTCTATCGTATGAAGCTATCATTCCCTTCAATATCTTAGTGACAATTTCTGAGTTGTTGAATACCTTCATATGTGCATATATGTATATAGACAACTAACTAATTATAATTATTTTTTATTATTAATTTCCGGTTTGTGGTTGATGACCATAAGATAGCCTTGCTTAACTTGTTATATTTCCCAAGTGTAATTCATATTTGTCTGTATTTTATTAAGATCTTTCGTACCCACCAGAGCTGCTACTATGGTACTAGTTGAGTAGCAGATATCTTTATTCTCGTCAACATTGTTACTAAATTTTCATGCATAATATTGGTCACGTGGAAAAATCCTTGTCAGTTACATGATAATAATAATAATAACAATATTTCACTGTAAACTATATATTGCATAATAATTTGTAGACTGTAGGCATATGTTTCTTGGATGCCAGCATAATTTGTGTTTAATGGCAATGAGTTCTGTCAGAATATCAGTTTAACTATTTCTTGTTTTAATTTGTTTTGGCAATCAACACATATTACCTTGAGCAATGACGGTAAAGAAACGTTTCACTATTGAGGTATGTATATCTTAAATATGAGATACTGTTTGAATTATACGAGTTATTATTTCAACACACTTATATACATGGTAGTAAAACTTTTGCGTACCATTAAATACGTTAACAATTATATTATGGATGCGATTGACCTTAAAGTCTATTGCAGCGCTTTATATGTTGTCAGATCAGTTACAAATTACCTTTGCCTTTTGTTTCGAGGAGAAGCATATATTTCATTCGAGTTGCATATTATAATTAATGATGATTTATCTTTTCTTTCAAATAATACTGCTTCAAATTGTGGTGATATTATTAATTTTTCTCATTATTAAAATTTAGTTAAGATATTAGCTGTAACATTTACTGAGTTCCTCAGTTATTGCAGAGAGAGAAAATAGTAATGGTACGTTTTCTTTTACTCTCAAATTTAAGTTTATATACACATTATAAGATATACATATGCTACAATATATTAGCTTGTGTGTTAAGTGCATATGTGCACACAAATGCAACAAGTTATCTCATAAATGAAAATGCTTGCTCAAAAAAAAAAAACTTGTAAGTTCAATTATGATTGAGAAGGTTTTCATTTTGCTTTAATAAATCAGTGAGGAGTTGCTTTTGATTTCAATAGTGGGGGTTACTATTTGAAATTTCAACTATTTTCATTAGAGAATTCTTTAATGCTTATTATTATGGGTTTTATATATTTGATTTTGTTATGAGTATTCTTAGCATTTACTATTCTCTCATGAAGAGCATCTATCGTGGTGATGTGGGAGGTAAGCTCTAGCTATAATTCTGTTAATATTTATTATATATGTCTTGAAGAACATTTAATATCGTAGTAATGTGAGGGTTATGCTTTGTAACGTATTCAATACCATGGCAATGTGGGGGTTATGTTTTGTAACAATCATTATTTACTATTTACTATGAATTGGTATCATTCAATACTATGATGTTGTGGGGGTAGCTATCGCAGTTATTTACTTTACGTGATCAGTAAATAGTTCATGCATAACTATAAATTATCTCATTCTCATATGGAGGAAAATACTCCAATGAGAATTGTGGCTGATGGTTTATTTAAGGCTTGCAGATAAATTAAAATGCAGGTTTTGCGAGCTAAAGTGACAAGCAAGATATAACCAAAAAGAAAAAAGAAAATAAATGTAATATGACAAAAGTCATATAAATATGCCTCACGGAGGAGGCCCTTATAGTCTCTAGGAGGAGACTATATATATAAAATTGTTGAATGGGGATGTGCTTAAGCCCATAAGGGAGTCACCTAGGGAGGTAACCGAACTTCTGTGATTGGAGATCCTATGAAGGAAGTTCAATGTGGTAGAAACAATCCATACTGCGTGACTCAAATATAGCACACATAAATTTGAAGGATATATCCAAAAGAGATATTATCCTGTGCATCCCTCAGGCATTAAGTGTTATATTAAATGTGATGTTAGGAAGGGAAAACAATCCATACTCTCACGGGGTTCGGGCACACGTACCCTTGGAGAACTCACCTAAGTGAGAGTTGTTCGTGAGGCCGCGACAATGAGAATTGAGCTGTTCTATAATACTCTCATGAGAATCAAGATACACGCACGGCCATAAATGCGCCAACATGCGAACCTGTTTAATTACCCATACTGTGTGTGTGATATGTTGAAGTTTGGTAAAAGGTATCAAAGTTCAAGACTGTGTCACTTTGGTTCCTCAAATGGAGACTATCACACTAAGCTAGGTTCAAACCTGAAAGGTACCTATGCCAATTGCACAGTAAAAGCACTCACTTATTTTGTTTTAAATGATTTTATTTTAATTTTATGATTTTATTTTAATTTTATGATTTAAAATTGTTGGTACCTATGTTGATTGCACAGTAAAAGCACTCACTTAATCAGTGGGGGATTGTTGGAAATTTTATGATTTAAAATTAAAATATATTTTATTTATTTCTTTATTTATTTTGGAGGTTATTTTCATTTTGTGTTTATTACTCTATTTATGGTTTAACGGTTTTATGTTTTAAATATATTATTATTATTTGATCGTTACATTGTTAATGAGGCTATTGATGGTATGATAAGTGTGCCCTATATAAGGGTACGTGGATATGGTTGGAAGGCATATGGTGAGACATGAAACATGTACATGTGTGGGAGTTTAGATTGTCGGATAATGAGGGTATACATGACGGTATAATCCACCATAATGCAACCACTCTAGCCAAATACCTCTACCAAAGATATTCTTACAAACTATACATATACATACTTTACTTATACACCGTTTTGAGTGCACGGGTGATTAAAGTTCAATGGGGCTTCTTAGCTGCATGACGGAGCTCGAAGAGTTGTTGTATCTTGGGAGAAGTTCGTCATTCAACCCTGTGCAGTAGGGGATGAATCTTCTCTTAGGACAGTGCGCTTGCATGCCTCGACTCAATAAGTTTTCCTATATAAAAACTTATATATTATATTATTTTCTTACTTTATTTCATTTTCTTATCTATATCTCAATTCTTATTTCCCAAAATATTTTCATATTATTTTATTTTAATTTTACGGGAATTCCATCCCATATTTTTTACAACAGTTTCTATGATATTATGCAATTGCAACAGCACAAGTGAATCATGTATGCATACCTTCATTTTTGGGAGGACAACATAAACTCATTATCTTCATCACTAAAGTCACCATCTTCTGCATCGCTGTCATTGATGAATGTATAATCACTATTACCTAGGCTTATTACATACTGGACATTCCAATTTATCTTCGTACTTCTTCCAAAAGAGTACACAATCATTTTTACATACATGAATCTTGTCATAACTAAGACCCAAGTAATGAATAACCTTTTTTGATTCTTAATAAGATCCGGGACCTGTTTCCATCAGGTAATGACTCCTTGACTAACTCAAGCAATGTTGTAAAAAACTTGTTGCTGCCATGAAACATTATCTTCAAATGAAGCAACTTCACAATGAAGGATAATTTAGAGAATTTTTGACAACCTGGATACAACTCTTGCTCAGCATCGCTCATCAATCGTCTAAACTTACTTTTTTTCCATGATAGGGACATGTTGTTGAGAATCACTATCATCATGAGCTTGGAACTCATATAACATCTCAAATACATCATCAACATCCTCTTCATTTTCGGACTCCATGATATCATCTTCTGGTTCAAAATCATTGTCTTCTTTTCCATGATTTGTCCACTTAGTGTAATACATAGCCATTCCATTTGCATATAAATGATCCTCAACTTGGTCTAGGCTATATTTACGAAAATTATTGCAATCCATGCATGGACAAGGAATTATTCAAACCTTGGTTTCTTGTGGCCAATTGCGAAATTCATGATTATTTCACCCCATTGATATATTCTCACTTTCCCCTAGTGCGTAACTGAATCTAACTCCTATTTATGAACGATAGAGGCTAACTCTAGCAAATATTAGAACAGAGACAGGAAACTAAGCTGTAAAACTAAAGATCAATAGAAAACTATTCATGAATAAGGACCACCTTGCTGTGATTATACTAGCCAAGAAATACTATCTATGTTTTAGTATATTTCAATATAAGATAGAGCATACTATATGTTTCATAACACTTAAAATTTTGTAATAAGCAATAACAAAAGAAGTCTTACCTTCTTTTGTAAACTGGATATTGAGACTTGTTGGCTCCTATTCAATAGTTGCTCGCTGCACAAATTAGACAAGTTAATAAATAACTTATTAGCTCCATAAGAACCAAAGACACAACAAGACCCCATATATTGACAGTTCTAGATGTGTTAACAGACAAAAAAAATAATATAACAGAAATAGAAAAGGAAAAACAAAAAAGGAAAAACCACCAAGAATTTATAAAAGGAACCAGAAAATCAAGAAACAAGAAGAGTTCAGATAAAAAAATACAAAAGTGATGGCAAAGAGAATTATTTTTACTGACACAACTTGGCATCAGAGATAGTTTATTGGTTCCTAAAGAGCAAATTTTATGAGTCAATCTAACTCAAAACAAATACTAAAAGAACAATTTACATGTAGTTTTAGCTCTTGAACCTCAAATATCAAAAACCAAACATTAGAGGACAATAACAACAATAGCAACGATCCTAACGAATAAATGAACAGTAAGAATATCAATAAACCCCGACTGTTATTGGCAAACATAAAATACAAAAAATTTAGGCATCCATAAGAAAGAAATTTCAATTTCACCAAACCTAAAGAGAATAAGAATTAGTTATTATTGGCAAGTTACACATATATTGAAGCAACTTCTTACCAAACCCAGAAATACAAAAAGCCAATCGTTTTTTTGTCAATCCTTCTTTGTCGAGTCCAGCTCAGCTCTGAAAAAGAAGTATGAAATGCAGAGTAACCTGATCATTAGAAATAACGAAAATAAAATTAAAACTCAAATTCAGATACAAAGACACACACACACACACTCAAAAGGAACAGTAGCGTATGAGTAACAAGAAGATCTAGGCACCAACATGAAGATTAAGGGGTTCAAGTCTTTTTGACATAATTAATACATTGTCATATACTTCTTGCCAAGAAATGTGATTATGAATTCTCTACAAAAGCCTCTTTCAAAATTAAACATATCAATTAGCAATAGTTTTCTGATAAGAGATACATAGCATCTTGAAATACACCTCATTTTCGCTCAAACATTTAGGATGCCTACCTAGTGTTTCACAAAGTAAGTGAGCTATGCCCTATAAACACTGTTGGCAAACTAGAATGGAAAGTTCAGATGTTTTGACAATTTATAAACTCAAGGGATAAATTCTGTTTAATCCCTGTACTTTGCCTCTCTCATCGTTTCAGTCTCTGACATTCTAATTTAATCTAAAAACTCCCCCACCTCTCAATTTCCCTCTAATAGGTCATTTCCGCGGGAAATTAGGAATTGGCCTTGGGTGAAATGACCAATATACCCCTATGTTATTTCTTTTTTCTTTTTAATTTCTTTTTTTCATTTATTTCTTTTTTCCTTTTTAATTTTTTTTTTTTTCATTTTTATTGTTTTTCCTTTTTAATTTATTTTTTTCCTTTTTCTTTTTAATTTCTTTTTTTCCTTTTTTCTTTTTCCTATTTAATTTCTTTTTTGCTTTTTCTTCTTTTTTTCTTGTTCCTTTTTAATTTTTTTTCCTTTTTAAGTTCTTTTTTCTTTTTCGTTCTGCCTACTTTCTACTTCCTCAACCCACCAATCCCATTCCGATCAAACTCTGCAACCAATCTGTTTCCCAATCAGCTCGAAAATTCGCCGCTAAACCACTCCCCTCTTGTTTTCACAGCCTACTTCTCTCTCTCCCACTCAAATCCCACTTTCTCTCTCCACATCAAGCCTCAATTTGGAAACTTTTCTCTGAGGTTTTTGGGTCTTGCTCAAAATGGTGATTTGGTTTTGGGTTTGGTTGAAATGGTGGTTTTTGATGGCCAAGTTGACAAAAACCAGAAGTGAAGAAGAAGAGTAGTGATGGAAAAGAAAAATGGCCGCCGGCGTGGAGAACAAGAATTGGGGTTTCGGGTCGATCTGGATTGGTTCGTTGACGTGGCGCTACTGATGCAGCAGAATACGATGGTTATTAAAAAGAAAAAAGAAAAAAAGAAAAAAAGGAATTAAAAAGGAAAAACGAAAAAGAAAAAAAGGCAAAAAGAAATTAAAAAGAAAAAAGAAAAAAGAAATTAAAATGGAAAAAGAAAAAAGAAAATAGAAGAAAAAAAAGAAATTAAAAAGAAAATATAAAAAAGAAAAAAAATGGAAAAAGGAGAAAAATAAAACTAAAATTAGAGAGTTTTTAGATTAAATTGTGAGGTTAGAGAGTTCTTAAATTAAATTAGAATGTCATGGATAGAAACGATGAAAGAGGCAAAGTACAAGGACTAAACAAAATTTAGCTCTAAACTCAATTTCTCCTGATTTTGGTAACGAATGTAGAGAGAAGCATCGAGTCTAGGAAATTCTCCTAATCAAAGCACCATGTCTTGATAACAAATTAAAGCTAGAATGACTTTGTTGATGTCTTTCCCCGTAAAACAGCTGAAATTACTCACAAGGGGCTTAAACCCTAAAATTAACTCTAGTACCAAATTTGTTACGTCCCGAACCTAGAATTATTGATTTACTAACCATTTAGACGGTAAATGTCGTTTACTTTTAATTTTTACTCCGTTATGATATTTTGGTGGCCCTAAAAGGTTGACTTTTGTTCGGGTCAGTTTTTGAGAAAATTTTCTTCACGAAAGATGTAGAGGGCTTTAAACCGAGCGTGTGCATATCTGGTGCGTAAAAATTGGAGTTCGTATGTGATAGTTAGGAGTGAATTACGAAAACTACTGTTCATGGTGAAAATTTGGTTAAATATAGAAATTTACTGAGGTAGGTTTCCAAAACCGGAAACCCACCCCTTTTCTCTCTCCTCTCCCCCGATTCTTCCTCTTTCCCTTTCGGGTTCTTCTATCTCCTTTCGATTCCACGCCGTCCGGCCACCAACCGGCGTGTTGCCGGCCACCACAGGAGCGCCTCCCTCCCCTCTGCACCCTAGTAGTCTTGGATTGTAGCAATTTGGCCGGAAAACCTTGGATCGAAGCAAAGTTCTTCACAGCTGCAGTTTCGGGTTTTCTTCGAGTTCCGGCGATTCTGGCCACCGCCGACCACCAAACCGGCGTCAAATGTTCAGTTTTCTTCATAGATCATTTCCTCTATGGCCTTGCATCTCAATTTGCAGTGTAGAAGTCGAATTGATGAATGAAATTTCTAGGGTTCTTGAAATTTCTGGGTTTTCTACACCGATCGGGTTCGACTGTTTTAAAGCATAATTTGGGTGTGTTGTAGTTGAAAGAAATGATCAGTGGGTTGAATTGATGTTGTACATGGAATTTGGTGGCCATAGGAGGAGGTTGTTACCGGCGCGTGACCGCCACTCGCCGCCACTGTGGGCGGCGCTTGAGGTGGTGTAGGGCAGGTTTTCGATTGCGGTTATTTAGCTAATTAATCACGTGTACAATGTAGTTTTCATAATTATAACCTTGAGTAGAATTCGTGAAGAGTGAGTATGGTTTTCGATATTGTTTTCAAGGGTGGAATTTTTAAATTGAATTATGAGGAATCCATCCATCGGATTTCCTTGATCTTGCCCTAAGCCCTTAAATTAAGGAAGTGACGTTAGAGAAGAGAATTGGGAGATTTTAGGTGTTTAAAGACAATGTGGGTGTTCGGTTTCATTTATGGTAAATTTAATTTTCCGTTCTATAACTATCGGTTTACGAACGTTATATTGTACAGGACGTGAGGAGGATTCCCACAAGGAGGGTTCGGATCGACGGCAGGCTTAGCCGTATACTGTGAGTAGACGTTTGATTTTAATTAATGCATGCAATTAAATTTTCTAAGTTACGAAATTATTTAAATTATCCTTTATTTAATGAGCATATTACCCGATTTTATTTATGGAAGTATTTTATCATTCGAATTTTGGATTAGAAGTTGTTATATTCTATCTTAAATTTCTTATTTGAAATAATCCTCGATAATGTGTTTTCCGAGGGTATTTTCCGGAAACGAAAGCATTACTTTATTAGCCGATTTGAGTTTTCCGAGGGAACCTCGGAAATGGGATATTTTTTTTTGGAAATTATGGACTTACTTTGTTGCCGCATATTGATTTATGATTTCGAGTTTATGTCGGCATATGGGGTCACGTCGTTGGACTATATTTTCTTTCTTGTGAGACATTGGGGAAGTTTTACTGATTTTCGATTTTCGTATGGTTTCTACCCACCATACCTGGGTCTATATAATTTATTGCTAGCTAGCCTTTTTGTACTCCTCCCTGCTTACTTCGTGTTTGTGGATGAGTAGAGCCGAGCATGGGATGCTCAAGAGTGTGGGACACTCCGACCCGAGCCTAGGAGGCTCCCTTTTTACCGTATGGTGATGACGCATTCTCCATACTATTGATTTATCTATTTATTTATTTGTTTGACTAGCGGGGCTAGTCGGACTTTCCTTAAACTTGCGGGGCTGGCTTTGTTCTACGAGTTGCTTGAATTTGTTTTAAGAGAATTATTTTTCCCTATTGCATGCATGGGAATGTTTTAAATGAATAAATGCGGGAAAGTAAGAAACATTTTCTTTCTTTTAATTGTCCACTCACACTAACGTTTTATTGCTTACTTTCCCTTGGGCTCTTTGGTTTCTTTTGCCCAGTTCGCAGTGCTGCTGTTCGGCGTAGAGATTGAGGCTTAGTACCATTCCTGCCACCTATCTTCCGTAGGTTATTTATTAACCTACCTCATATATTATATTTTATCTTATCCTTAGATTGCTCTGATGACCTTGGAAGGCTTGGTTTTTATTGTGTACTTATGAGGTGTCGGAGTTTGTGTAATATTGAAGGAGTTGAGGGTTTAGAGTCATCAGATTGTATTATATAAATCCTTCTGTTTTTGTATTTAGATTTTATACTTGGTAAATTGTGGGTTGTTGTGAGAAGTATGGCGGCTTCGGAATTTGATTTGAATTAGGTATAGAAGTGTTTTATCTTTTTGTATTTACTACAAATTGGGTTGTCCGCTTTTAGGAGAAGTTCTGTCGAATTTTTCCGAAAAGTGGGTCCTGCAGGTCCATCTTGGAGATTAGGGGAATTTTCGGGATGGGTCCTGACAAAATTGTTTCATGAAACCTCTCTATTCAAACCCCAAAATCAATCTGATTGCCAAATAAACAAAACCTACATGGCTCATCAATTTGACTTCATGAAACAAAACCTTTGACCTTATTGATTGTCAAATAGCTCAATCATGAAGTGAAATCAGTTCAACAAGGCTCTCAATCATGAAAGAGATACTGACAATCAAGTAATTCGTTAGAGGAGAAGAAGAAACCAATCGAAGCAGAGGACAAGGTAAATGGAGTCGGAGTCGGGGAAAGAACACGATGACCAGCGGAGTTCACTACATGCACAGGGTTCAACAAAACAAGATAAGGAAATAATGATAATACTTTAACTATGAGATACATATTATAACCGAAAGGGAATTACACTTTTGGCTCATCTCTACAGAAAACAAAATCTTCAACTTCATTGCAAGCAAAATTCAATGGTGATTCTCATCAATAAACAATCAGCGGTTCAAACTTCAAGTGCGTTTAACTCTCTATTAATGTTTTCTGAGCAACCAAATAGGCATAGGAAAGCTTCAATTACAATATTACATGGAATCATACCTGAATCACAATCAAAATTCAGTGCCAAAGCTTCGAATCCGTTGCTAGTGACTAAACATTTCAGATTATCAAAATCTACAACCGCTGATTGTGATTTTTTGGTTCTCAAATTGTCCTCAGATTCGTACACTAAGCTTCCTGAAATTCCAAAAATTAGAAAGAAAATGAAAACTCATAGATCATAGGATGAAGAAATTAGCAATGACCAAACAAATGGCAGACTGAAACCTAGCGAAGATTCAATCTGAAGGAGATGAACTCGGAGTCGTTGCCAAGGGAAGAACGTGATGGAGTCCAGCTTTCGATTCATTCATAATTTAGTACGCGAGTTATCAAACCTACTCTAAAAGTTTTCCGCTTGAAAATTCATTAAAATAATAATAATAATAATAATAATAATAATAATAATAATAATAATAATAATAATAATAATTGGTCACTAACCCTAAAACGACAAAGTATTTGTTCAAATGTAATCAAACATGTAGTGGCCATACCTAACTTGGTCACTATTAATTATACATTTGGTAACTAATGATCAAATGATTAGGACGGAATCTGGAAATTTTTGTGCCAACTATTTTAGTGACCAGTGACTAAAGTTGATCACTAATTCTATTATATTAATTTCCAATTACAGGTTGGTCACTAGGATTTGGTCACTAATGCCCAAATTTGTTGTAGTGCCATAAGGTAAATTTTTCTTTTTGGAAAACGTGGAATACCTTACCATGGGAGGTGTTGGTATAGAAATTGAGAGAGAGAGAGAGATAGAGGAGCATTATCTCTTAACGAGGTTAATTGTTTAATTTATTGGGTATAGAAATATATAATGTGAGATTGAGGTAATTAATAGTGACCAACGTTACGGTAATTAATAATTGTTATTATGATCCACGCTGATATATGTGGATATTAACAACAATAATGCAAACAGATATCTATGTGAAATTTGTTTTTGATCTTTTTAATTCTCAATACACTGATATCCGTGTGAGATGCAAAAGCCATTTGGTTTTTTGTCACTCATTTGTCAATCAAATATTGACACAGATGTTTGTGAAAAAAGTAGCAATTGTTACAGATAACTGTGTAAAATTTACACAAATATTAGGGTAGGTTAAATATGTGATACATAGATATATGTGAGAAAATCTAGTCACACTGATTTTAGTGAGTAATAATGTGAGCATGTTCTTAAGTAGGACACCATCATGCAGTTCACACAGATGTCTGTATCTACAAACTAAAATTCACTGATTTTATTAGTGTGAAAGTCAATATGTATAAAATATGTGTGTTGCTTATGTTACTAGTAGTGCAAAACGGATTACCAAAATATTTTTCAAATATTAAAAAAAATTTGAACTGAAATATTTGAGAAGGACAAAAAGGCTAATTTACAAAATGAAGAAAAAGGAAAAAAATTAAAAAAAAAATAAAAAATAAAATGTGGAGCTTTTTCCACATTTTGTGAAATAACTGCGTGTTGATGCGGTGTTGGGAGTCGTTATCTACAGAGTTGTGAGGGTCTTGAACACTCTTTCTAATACCTACCAGCATAGAAATAGGTCAGGGGAAAAATAGGGTTGTCAGTCTATAACCCTCTGATGCCTAATTCATTGTCTACTTATAAGCTAGATAAAGACATGGAAAGGTATAGAGTGTAACACTGAACTTACTTGATTGGGAAGGATTTCCTTTGTACAGGAGATATTGGGCAGTGCGCTTGCTCATTCTTCGATGTGGGAGTGCTTTCCCTTATATGTCAAGGGCTAGGTGACTGGTGTTTGGAGCATATTTTATAACTTTTGGTGATTATTTCATGGCTTTTAATGGCTATTGAGCAGTATATTTTCAGTGTTTGCGCCTTTGCACACATATGGTATAAACAAGTCTTACAAGTCCCCAATCAAAAGTCCTCTTGGGTGGGGAGTTTGTTCAATTGCAAACATCCGGAGTGTACGAGGAGATGGACACAGGGAGTTCCCTGCTATGGGGCCTACCGCCCTACTCCCTAGTCCCCCAAGTCCCCAGGCAAGAGAAGTCGAGAGCCGAGTCCCGTTGTGTGCATGCGATCAGTCACGTGGAGTATACTTGGGTTTTCATATTATTATTTTGTCTTCAAGTGGTCTGTAGTACATCATGTGATGGGGAATATTAGGAGACACGTGTTGTTCTGGGGTTTGTTGGTCATGCAAAAGGAGGCATCTTTTCCTTTTCTGTAAACCCTCATTAATGATTTCCGTAACTGAGTTGACGGTTCGCGTGTGGGGCATACAAATGGACAACTTTAGACAAGTGTCAAGATCCTAGGGAACATGTCTTTTCATTGCTAAACGACTGCGATGGTTCGTTGGTATCCTTCATCTATAAAAGGGTCGGTAGTGTGTAGGGGAAGTCTCAATAAAAAAAACTTTGACATGTGCCCTTCTGTGATTTTGTTGTGAGTGTTGAGTGTTTGAAGTGCTTAGATTTGTTCTTGTACATGTTCTTGGGGAGATTACAGGGGTGATTTTTTTCTTGCATTTCCTTCTATCAATCTGTGCTTCATCTGCGTTTTCTAAGGTATAGCTATACTTTTCTTTAGATCATGTTGCTTGCGATTTTTGCATTCTTGCTTTTCTTTCTGCTTATTGCTCAATGCATGTTTGGATCAGTTTCTAGGTGTGGGTAGTATGCCTTTGATGTGGTTTGGGTGTGATGCTTTTAGGTTGTATCAGATATCCGAGCATTGCTGTTTCGAGATTTTTCTTTTGTTTTACATGTCCTTCTTTACAAAGTGTGGGTTTATGAGTTTTCTGGGTATATGGGTGATAGGGTGTTGATGAGCTCAATTTGAGTACTCAAAATTAACCATGTTGTCAATTGTTAGTAAATAGCAAGTAGGGATCGTTCTATCTGGGGATTAAGGGTGTTCCTATCATTTAAACGTCAAGAAAAGAAAATTAATACAGTATTTACGAAAATTACAAAGATATTAAGGGGATTTCGAAAATTGTTTTGTTTACTAAACTATTTAACTAATTAACTAAATTACATTGACCAATCAACCAAGAATCAAGGATAAAATGGACGGATGAGATGTATGATAAAGTTAACAACCTTTAACACGAAAACAAGATCACAAATCATGGTTTACAAATCAAAACACATACTTGAACGAAATCAATCAAGAACAAACCATGAACGCATGTATAAGTTCTTTTTACTTTCCTTAGTTAAATTAACTAGATCAATGTACCAAAGTTAACCCTATATATCATGCAAAGCTAGTGAGTGATCAATTCATCAACAATACACAATTAACGCAATAAGCACTTAGAAAGTTTGATTGATTTAAGAAAAACACACAAGTTAGAACACAAATCAAGCATGCACTTCTCTTTGTTGATTTACCTAAGGAATTATAGGTTTTCCACTTCAATTAACAAGACCTAGAATGCTAGCATATTATTATGGATTCAATCGTGTAATTCGAAACCTAAGTTGGCCATCAAAGAAACTGAAAACATGAAAGATGGGATTGAAGAAAAAAATCAACAAACATTCTAGAACATATAAACAAATCGCAAATTACCAATCTGAAAATCCTAAAACAAATTCATGCTTCAAGGTTATTGGAAAATAAAACATCAAAACAAATACTTTACTCTCACAAGAAATCGAAACATCCAAGGAAACCAAAAACATAGAACGCTTGAATCTGATTTTTAAGTTACAAGACAATAAAACCGAAAACAACAAGTTAGGGTTCATGGTTACACTTTTAAAGAAGCTTCAAGAATGCAAGAAGATCTTCAAAGGTGGTGGACAACAAGGAGGGTCATGGAAAGGGTGAAGGATGGAGGATGGACTTGCTTCACGGCTTCAAATTCTTGAACACTTGGAGAGGCCGAAACTTTGAGAGAAGGGGAGAGGAATTGTGATTTTGATTCAAGGTTTCTTGATGATTTTCAGGGCAATACTTTCCCCTTTTATATAGTGCACGGCCTAGGGTTTAATTACCTAAGAATTCTCCTTAATTGTATCATCCGACCAATGAGAAAATTCCTAGAAAATTGGAGAACAAATCACCTTCTTAGTGCCGAAATTCTTCAATGTATCTAGCCATGATTCGGCCACCATGCATGTAGTATACAACCAGGAAACCTAATATGATTTTTATTTTCTTTTATTTTCTTTTCCTGGTTGCATACGTAGTAGATTTTCTCCCAAACTCTCCAGATTTGCTCTTGCCGAAATCTTCTTGAATCTTCTATGTAATTCACGGCAAAAACAAATAAGAATTGATTTAGGATTCCTCTAAGATGTCAAGAAGGATCTAAAGACTCATGTACAAGTCACATGCTTCGATCTTTGGGCCAGGCTTCTCAATTGGATAATTTCAAAGCTCATTCCTTTGTTGCCGAAATTCCTTGTGCATTCTAGAAGATTCTTGAACTATCTTGAAGCCGCAACATCTCCTAGCACCACCAGGTCTCCTAGCAGCATCAGGACTCCTAGTGTGATCAGGTTTCCTAGTCCAACTGAGACTCCTTTATTTCTTCATTTTTCTGAGCTCACTCCTAATTGACTTAGGATTCCTACTTCAACTAGGATCCATTTTCTTGGTAGAATTAGGAAAGCTTTATTTCTCCAATTATTTCCTATTTGTACACCACATTCCTGGCTTGCCTTCATTTCTATCATTTCTAGCTCTTCTTAACTCATTTCCTGCATTTGAAGCTCATTTGTACCTAAATACAACAAAGTAAGTTAGAAATGACATTGCTAAAGGAATATGTAATACCCGCAATTTTCATTTTAAATTCGAGTGATTGTATCGGATGATTATTATGCGATTTCACGATTTATGTTCGATAATCATTCATTTTTTTACAATTATCGAAGTTTCGAAACGTTTATTTTAACGAAAAGCTCGAAATACTCGGTTTGAGAAAATCGACTTTTTCTACGTACGAAATTTGGAGAAACTTCTTCATGAAAGTTGTAGAGCTCGTCGATACGAGTCCGTACACGTACGGAACACGAAGATCGGATTTTTTCTGAATTAGTTATCAAATTTCGAAGTTTTCTGAAACATGTATATATAGAAAAAATTTTGGAAACCCTAATTTTTTCTTCTACCGGTTCCTCTTTTTTTTTCTTTCTTCTTCTTCTTCCTGTTTCTGAAAAAAAACTGGGTTTCTCTCTCTCTCACAGTCGCTCTCGACCGAAAAGGGGAGGAAATTTTCTCCTTAATTGTTCTCCCTCCACAGACCACCTCTCGACCTCAAACCAAGTCTCAGGCGTTCATCTCGAGCTGCTCTAGCTCCCGGAGGCAGTTTCACAAGGCGGCGCGGCCAGTGGCGGCGGCGGCACAGCTTGAACCGAAAACGGCCATTTTCGGTTCGATCTCGATATCTCGAGCTACACTCCATCATTTCACTTGATTCTTATCTCATTGAGCTCGACTCAACTTCCTCTACAAGCACCAAGAAGGACCGGAACTGGGTCGAACGTTTTCACGTTCGTCGGAGCTCGACCCGAACGGATCGAAATACCGAAACTTTCGATCAAGATATCTCGAGCTATACACGATCGTTTCCTGTGATTCTTGGCTTGTTGAGTTCGTAAGGAAGTTCTGAACAAGTTTCCAGAAGGGATCGGGGCCTGAGGTTGCAGTTTTCACGTCGGTTTTCAAGCTCACCGGTTTCTGCATATTTTCCGGCCGCCGACTGTAAATCGGTAATTTCGATGCCTTCCCCTTCATTTTTAGGTCTTGTGCTAGTTATGAAAGTTGCTCAGAATGATGAAAAGAAGGGGACAAGCTCAGCCCCGATACCATTGGCGGTGGTCGGTGGCGGCTCTGTCCCTGACTCCGGCGGCCTTTTCCGGCTACCTCCGGAGGTCTAAAATTTGGTTTCTATCCATTTTATGATTCTATGTTTCGATACGATCATTTCGGTGTATTATACGCATTTTTCGGATATCGTATGAATTAGTTATGAATTTTGTGATTTTGATCGATTTCGATCGTTAGATTTGTGATCTGTGGAATTATGACCGTTGGATGAACTTGTAAATTTGTTATGATGATCATATGACTGTCCCAGAGGCTTTGTGTGGTCATGGGCGAAGATCTGACCGTTGGATCTTCGTATATGTGAAAAACGGTAATTAGGGAAGCGATTCGTGAGAAACCGCTCGTCGGATTTTAATGTAAATTAGAATCTGGCCGTTAATTAGTAGTTAAATTATGTGTTGAAATTGTTGGCTAAATTCGAATCACATTTGATTAGGTGATTGACGGATTTTATTTGAGTGAGCTATTCGGCGTTAATTATAAATTATAATTATATTGAAGACGCAGCGGGAGTCTCGAGGTGAGTAAAACTCACGTGGTTCATATTACGAACCGAGCATTTTAATTTATTTATTTTGGTAATTGTGTGAAGAATATTTGTGGATTAAATATTTGTTTTAAAATTTCATGGACTTGAATCACCACGGTCCATAGGTAAGTAAAATGAATTTTAACTATACAAATGAATTTCATAATTTTCTTGTGTGAATTATAGATGGTATTAGTGGTCATTCCTGAGTGGATGATTACGTATATATATATTTACGTGGAAAATATATATTGATGAGTGGATTGTTGTGTGATGATATGATTGAGTAGAATTGATGAGTTGATTTTATTAAAATTGTGTAATTCCATAATAATATGATGTATCTTGGTTGGGTTGATTTCAGTATGTGATATTATATGTTGTGTTCAATTATGGGTTTAGGGTCGACGTAATGACTGGTGTGGGTAATCGGACGCTCTAATCCTAGTGTGGATGATGGGATACGATTGGTTGAGTATGTGGAATTATTGGACGTTCTAAATATGTATATAGGTATACATATTGATGAAATACAATAATTGATAAATATGTCGGATGCCATAACCTAGGCCAGGTGACGGGCTACGATTCAGTTAGAGCTCTAGTCTGTCAAGTACCGTATTTTTATAAATACGATGATGAGAGTTGTGGAGAAAGTTGTGAGTTGGGTTGTCTTGATATATTGAATTGGTGTTGATTGAGATTGTTATTATTTGCATATGTGAAAATTATTGAATGTTGCTGTGTGTGAGAATAAATGAGATTCAATTAAGTAATAGTTCCTTCTTTTACTCATACAAGCTTTCATAAGCTTACCGGGTTTTGTGTTGTTGCAATCCCGGTACACTATTCAATGGTGTAGCGGATATTCCTGCAGGTCAGGATAACCAGGGAGGCGACCGAGCTACTTAGGTGTTACAGCAGTTTTGTTATTTATTTAGTTGTGAGGTGTGTGTATGCTCATTTAGAGCTTTACATTACAGTTTGGATTTGAGTTGTAATAATTAACCGAGACTAAATTCGGTTTGATTTTATTTCGTGTGGTGAGTATGTTAAGAAAAGAAAAATTTTCAGGATGATATTTTGAGTTTGTAGTATTTTCATGTTTCGGATTTTGAATTGTTATTCTAAAATTCGGGGCGTGACAGTTTGGTATCAGAGCGTAAGGTACATATTTGGTGATATGTCAATACTTACCGAGTGATGGCCCGTCTGCAGCGGATCCCCATCATGTGCTCTTCAGTATTGACAATGTCATTGGGTATGTGAGTGCGTTAGGTTGGCTAGGAACGTTACTACTTTTAGGAAATCTAAGCATCGTTATGTATGATCAGTATTTGGTTAATATGGACTTGCATTTGACTTATGCTTTGTTTAAGTGTTATGCGTGTATTAATCAAGTATATCATGCTTATTAGGTAATGGAGATTGAGGGAAACGAGGCTAGAGGTCGGGGTAGAGGTAGACCTCGTGGCAGGGGTAGAGGCCGAGGAAGGGGTAGGGCCCCTCCAGTCGAAGAAGTATTCGAGTCGGAGGAAGATGCACCTTATGAGGATCAGCCTATTCCTCCTGTAGCTGTGGTTGATAATCCTGCTCGCTTGCTGATGCTAGCAAGGGAAATTACTCATTTGGGAGCAACCAAGTTTGGAGGAGGCACTGATTATATGGTGGCGGATCGTTGGATAGAGGATTTGCAGACCTATTTCGATCTGCTTGATTGCACTGAGACCGACAAGAGGAAGCTAGCCGCCTTCATGCTGAAGGATGAGGCTAGGGTGTGGTGGAACGTCACTCAGAGGAGCATTGAGGTGTCTACCTTGACATGGGACGGCTTTGAGAGGCTGTTCAGGGAGAAGTACTTCCCACCAGCAGTGAAGGAGAGGTTGGAGCGAGAGTTCCTTGCACTTGTACAGGGGAAGATGACCGTAATTGAGTATGATGCGGAGTTCTCCAGATTGTACAAGTATGTGAGACAGATGGAGGATGAGGACTTGGCCAAGAAGTTTCAGAGAGGGTTGAGTCCTTCTTGAGCGTGATGTAGCCATCTTGGAGCTGAAGACCAAGAGAGAGATCTTGGCTAAGGCACAGATCATTGAGCAGCAGAACCTGATTTGTAGAGAGAAGGAGTTTGCTGAGAGAGACTTCCAGGGCAAGGGAAAGGCCATAGCAGGGAGCAGTAGAACTAGAGACTTCAGGGGTGGGTTCTGGAAGAGACAGAGAACTCAGTTTCAGCATCAGGCTCCAGCTAGGGCAGCAGTAGCTCCTCCTGTTCAGGCTATGCCTATCAGGCAGATAGCACCAGCAGCTCCAGTGAAGTGCTTTAACTGTGGCGAGCCGGGCCACATCTCTCGTGCGTGCACGAAGCCACGGGGTAGGTTATGCTACAGTTGTGGACAAGCAGGGCATCAGGCTAGGGAGTGTCCTCGGATTCAGGGTAGAGTGCAGGGTAACCAGCAGAGGCAGTTACCACCTGCTCATGCTAGGGTCTCTGCCATCGGTCAGGCAGGCACGGGAGTGGAAGGTACCTTATCTGTTTATCACTTTCTTGCTAGAGTACTGTTTGATACGGGAGCCTCACACTCTTTCATATCTAGTTCGGTTGTGGATGTTTTGGGTTTGATTGCTATGCCTCTGACTAGATCATTGTGTGTTACATCACCTCTCGGTGTGTCTATTGAGCTTAGCATGCTTTGTGATGATTGCCCTATTGGGATTGGTGGCAGAGAGTTCTCTGCATCTTTGATTGTGATTCCGGATCACACGTATGATGTGATTTTGGGTATGGATTGGTTGAGCCCGAACCATGCTGTTATTGATTGCTTTAGGATGATTGTGTCATTCCATGTTCCGGGACAACCGGTGTTTCATTACCGTTGTCTGAAGTCTGACATCACCATGAGGATAGGGATTTTGGCCCATATTGAATCAGGGAGTAGTACTTCAAAGATTACAGGGATTCCTGTAGTTTCCGAGTATGAAGACGTGTTTCAGGAGATCCCTGGGTTACCTCCGAAGAGGGTAATGGACTTCTCCATTGATGTGATACCAGGTACTTCACCTGTGTCGAAAGCACCCTATCGAATGGCTCCAGCTGAACTTCAGGAGTTGAAGGTTCAGATTGAGGGCTTACTTGCACAAGGGTTCATTCAGGCAAGTGTGTCTCCTTGGGGCGCACCAGTGTTGTTTGTGAAGAAGAAGGATAGTTCACTTCGTCTATGTGTGGATTATCGACAGTTGAACAAGGTGACCATCAAGAATAGGTACCCTTTACCTAGGATTGATGACTTGTTCGATCAGCTTAGAGAAGCTACTGTATTCTCGAAGATTGACTTGAGGTCTAGATATCACCAGTTGAGGGTGAAGGAGGAAGATATTCCAAAGACTGCGTTCAGGACCAGGTATGGACATTTTGAGTTTCTTGTCATGCCTTTTGGTCTCACGAATGCCCCCGCAGCATTTATGGACTTGATGAACCGTACGTTCAGTCCTTACTTGGATCAGTTTGTGGTAGTGTTCGTTGACGACATCTTGATTTATTCAAGGTCGTCAGCTGAGCATGAGAGGCATCTGCGGATAGTGCTGCAGACATTGAGAGAGCAGAAACTATTTGCCAAGTTCGAGAAGTGTGACTTCTGGCAGAGTGAAGTCAAGTTCCTTGGTCATGTGGTCTCGAAGGATGGAATTTATGTGGATCCTTCGAAGGTTGAAGCAGTGATGAGTTGGAGTCGCCCTACTACGGTTACAGAAATCCGTAGCTTCCTTGGATTGGCCGGTTATTACAGGCGCTTCATTGAAGGGTTTTCTGGTATTGCTTCGGCTTTGACCAAATTGACCAGGAAAGACACTCAGTTCGTATGGTCGGATGAGTGTTGATGCAGAATGGTAGTGTTGTTGCTTATGGTTCTAGACAGTTGAAGGTACATGAGCGGAATTACCCCACTCATGATCTAGAGCTAGCAGCAGTGGTGTTTGCCTTCAAGATTTGGAGACACTATCTTTATGGTGAGAAATTTGAACTCTTTTCTGATCACAAGAGTTTGAAGTATCTATTCTCCTAGAAGGAATTGAACATGAGGCAGAGGAGATGGATGGAGCTCATTAAGGACTATGATTTCACTTTGGAGTATCATCCCGGAAAGGCGAATGTAGTGGCGGATGCTTTGAGTAGGAAACCGCGGGTAATCATGGCATCGATTATGGTACTGGAGTGGCGCATGTTAGAAGCTGCATCTGAGTTCGACCTTATGCCCGCAGGAGCAGGACAGGGAATCTTTCTCGGTAGTATCACCTTACAGCCCACCTTGATCTCCAGGATCATTCAGGGTCAGACACTTGATGAGTTTGCTCAGGCGAGGATTGCTGAGATGACTGCTGACCCGGATGTGGAGGGTCCTTCTGAGTGGATGATTGGGGCTAATGGAGGGTTGAGATTTCGAGGGAGATTGTATGTACCGAGTGTTGATAACCTCAGGGAGGAGATCATGCGAGAAGCACATAGGTCTCGATATACTATACATCCAGGAGGTACTAAAATGTATATGGATCTACGAAGGCAGTTTTGGTGGTATGGTATGAAGAGGGACGTGGCGGAACACGTGTCGAAGTGTCTTACCTGTCAACAGGTGAAGGCATAGCATCAGAGACCAGCAGGAATGCTGAACCCCTTATCGATTCCTGTTTGGAAATGGGAAGACATCTCTATGGACTTTGTGACTGGATTGCCCAGATCCAGGCAAAGTTATGACTCGATTTGGGTGATTGTTGACCGGTTGACTAAATCAGCACACTTCCTTCCGGTGGCAAAAACGTACTCAGGTGATGCATTGTGTAAGTTATATGTGAACGAGATAGTGAGGCTTCATGGAGTGCCTGTGACGATTGTATCTGATCGTGATGCTCGTTTCACTTCAGAATTCTGGCGTAGGTTCCATAAGGCATTTGGTACGTCTCTTGCTATGAGCACTGCATTTCACCCACAAACAGATGGACAGACCGAGAGAGTGAATCAGGTGATGGAGGACATGCTCAGAGCTTGTGTTCTGGATTTTAAGGGTAGTTGGGCGGATCATCTGCCATTGGTAGAGTTTGCCTACAACAACAGCTATCACTCTAGTATAGGTATGGCTCCATATGAGGCTCTTTATGGTAGGCCATGTAGAACTCCTATCTGTTGGGCGGAAGCAGGGGATAAAGGGCTCATCGGACCTGAGATTGTACAGGAGACTACAGAGAAGGTCACTACTATTCGGGACAGAATCTGAACCGCTCAGAGTAGACAGAAGAGTTATGCTGACTTGAAGAGGAGACCGTTGGAGTTTGAGACAGGTGATCTTGTGTTCTTGAAACTCTCACCAATGAAAGGTGTGGTGAGATTTGGCAAGAAGGGGAAACTCCCACCGAGGTATGTTGGACCCTTTGAGATTCTAGAAAGGGTTGGTAACTTGGCATATCGTCTTGCTTTACCTGTTAGCATGTCGGGTGTGCACAATGTCTTCCATGTGTCTCTGCTCAGGAAGTATGTTCGAGACGAGTCTCACGTGATTGACCACAGTACGATCGAAGTGAACCCGGATGTGACGTTTGTGGTTGAACCTGTTCGTATCTTGGATAGGTCTACAAAGAAACTTCGTAGGAAAGAGGTTGATCTCGTGAAGGTGTTGTGGAGTCATCATGATGAGGGTGATGCATCATGGGAGTAAGAATCTGACATGAGGACGAGGTATCCACAGCTTTTTGGGGAATTTGGTACTTGAATTTCGGGACGAAATTCCTTTAAGGGGGGTAGATTGTAATACCCGCAATTTCCATTTTAAATTCGAGTGATTGTATCGGATGATTAATATGCGATTTCACGATTTATGTTCGATAATCATTTATTTTTACAATTATTGAAGTTTCGAAACGTTTATTTTAACGAAAAGCTCGAAATACTCGGTTTGAGAAAATCGACTTTTTCTACGTACGAAATTTGAAGAAACTTCCTTCATGAAAGTTGTAGAGCTCGTCGATACGAGTCCGTACACGTGCGGAACACGAAGATCGGATTTTTTCTGAATTAGTTATCGCATTTCGAAGTTTTCCGAAACATGTATATATAGAAAAAATTTTGGAAACCGTAATTTTTTCTTCTACCGGTTCCTCTTTTTTTTTTCTTTCTTCTTCTTCTTCCTGTTTCTGAAAAAAAACTGGGTTTCTCTCTCTCTCACAGTCGATCTCGACCGAAAAGGGGAGGAAATTTTCTCCTTAATTGTTCTCCCTCCACAGACCACCTCTCGACCTCAAACCAAGTCCCAGGCGTTCATCTCGAGCTGCTCTAGCTCCCGGAGGCAGTTTCACAAGGCGGCGCGGCCCGTGGCGGCGGCGGCACAGCTCGAACCGAAAACCGCCATTTTCGGTTCGATCTCGATATCTCGAGCTACACTCCATCATTTCACTTGATTCTTGTCTCATTGAGCTCGCCTCAACTTCCTCTACAAGCACCAAGAAGGACCGGAACTGGGTCGAACGTTTTCACGTTCGTCGGAGCTCGACCCGAACGGATCGAAATACCGAAACTTTCGATCAAGATATCTCGAGCTATACACGATCGTTTCTTGTGATTCTTGGCTTGTTGAGTTCGCAAGGAAGTTCTGAACAAGTTTCCAGAAGGGATCGGGGCCTGAGGTTGCAGTTTTCACGTCGGTTTTCAAGCTCACCAGTTTCTGCATATTTTCCTGCCGCCGACTGTAAATCGGTAATTTCGATTCCTTCCCGTCATTTTTAGGTCTTATGCTAGTTATGAAAGTTGCTCAGAATGATGAAATGAAGGGGACAAGCTCGGCCCCGACACCATTGGCGGTGGTCGGTGGTGGCTCTGTCCCTGACTCCGGCGGCCTTTTCCGGCCACCTTCGGAGGTCTAAAATTTGGTTTCTATCCATTTTATGATTCTATGTTTCGATACGATCATTTCGGTGTATTATACGCATTTTTCGGATATCGTATGAATTAGTTATGAATTTTGTGATTTCGATCGATTTCGATCGTTAGATTTGTGATCTGTGGAATTATGACCGTTGGATGAACTTGTAAATTTGTTATGATGATCATATGACTGTCCCAGAGGCTTTGTGTGGTCATGGGCGAAGATCCGACCGTTGGATCTTCGTATATGTGAAAAACGGTAATTAGGGGAGCGATTCGTGAGAAACCGCTCGTCGGATTTTAATGTAAATTAGAATCTGGCCGTTAATTAGTAGTTAAATTATGTGTTGAAATTTTTGGCTAAATTCGAATCATATTTGATTAGGTGATTGACGGATTTTATTTGAGTGAGCTATTCGGCGTTAATTATAAATTATAATTATATTGAAGACGCAGCGGGAGTCTCGAGGTAAGTAAAACTCACGTGGTTCATATTACGAACCGAGTATTTTAATTTATTTATTTTGGTAATTGTGTGAAAAATATTTGTGGATTAAATATTTGTTTTAAAATTTCATGGACTTGAATCACCACTGTCCATAGGTAAGTAAAATGAATTTTAACTATACAAATGAATTTCATAATTTTCTTGTGTGAATTATAGATGGTATTAGTGGTCATTCCTGAGTGGATGATTACGTATATATATATTTACGTGGAAAATATATATTGATGAGTGGATTGTTGTGTGATGATATGATTGAGTAGAATTGATGAGTTGATTATATTACAATTGTGTAATTCCATAATAATATGATGTATCTTGGTTGGGTTGATTTCAGTATGTGATATTATATGTTGTGTTCATTTATGATTTTAGGGTCGACGTAATGACTGGTGTGGGTAATCGGACGCTCTAATCCTAGTGTGGATGATGGGATACGATTGGTTGAGTATGTGGAATTATTGGACGTTCTAAATATGTATATAGGTATACATATTGATGAAATACAATAATTGATAAATATGTCGGATGCCATAACCTAGGCCAGGTGACGGGCTACGATTCAGTTAGAGCTCTAGTCTGTCAAGTACCGTATTTTTATAAATACGATGATGAGAGTTGTGGAGAAAGTTGTGAGTTGGGTTGTCTTGATATATTGAATTGGTGTTGATTGAGATTGTTATTATTTGCATATGTGAAAATTATTGAGTGTTGCTGTGTGTGGGAATAAATGAGATTCAATTAAGTAACAGTTCCTTCTTTTACTCATACAAGCTTTCATAAGCTTACCGGGTTTTGTGTTGTTGCAATCCCGGTACACTATTCAATGGTGTAGCGGATATTCCTGCAGGTTAGGATAACCTGGGAGGCGACCGAGCTGCTTAGGTGTTACAGCAGTTTTGTTATTTATTTAGTTGTGAGGTGTGTGTATGCTCATTTAGAGCTTTACATTACAGTTTGGATTTGAGTTGTAATAATTAACCGAGACTAAATTCGGTTTGATTTTATTTCGTGTGGTGAGTATGTTAAGAAAAGAAAAATTTTCAGGATGATATTTTGAGTTTGTAGTATTTTCATGTTTCGGATTTTGAATTGTTATTCTAAAATTCGGGGCGTGACAGAATAACTAAGTAAAATACAGGGGAAATGGCACTAAAAGCATAGGAAATATTAATTTCATCATGTGTTTTTTGGGCTGTTCATTGGTTGTAACTGATAGAATATTTCTATACACCTAAATAGATGCACAAAATTGCCCGCAACTAACCCTACAAGAATGTCAAAATATTATTGTAATACCCGCAATTTCCATTTTAAATTCGAGTAATTGTATCGAATGATTATTATGCGATTTCACGATTTATGTTCGATAATAATTCATTTTTACAATTATCGAAGTTTCGAAACGTTTATTTTAACGAAAAGCTCGAAATGCTCGATTCGAGTAATCGACTTTTTCTATGTACAAAATTTGGAGAAACTTCCTTCATGAAAGTTGTAGAGCTCGTCGATACGAGTTCGTACACATGCGGAACACGAAGATCGGATTTTTTCTGAATTAGTTATGAATTTTGTGATTTCGATCGATTTCGGTCGTTAGATTTTTGATCTGTGAAATTATGACCGTCGGATGAACTTGTAAATTTGTTATGATGATCATATGACTGTCCCAGAGGCTTTGTGTGGTCATGGGCGAAGATCCGACCGTTGGATCTTCGTATATGTGAAAAACGGTAATTAGGGGAGCGATTCGTGAGAAACCGCTCGTCGGATTTTAATGTAAATTAGAATCTGACCGTTAATTAGTAGTTAAATTATGTGTTGAAATTGTTGACTAAATTCGAATCACATTTGATTAGGTGATTGACGGATTTTATTTGAGTGGGCTATTCGGCGTTAATTATAAATTATAATTATATTGAAGACGCAGAGGGAGTTTCGAGGTGAGTAAAACTCACGTGGTTCATATTACGAACCGAGCATTTTAATTTATTTATTTTGGTAATTGTGTGAAAATATATTTGCGGATTAAATATTTGTTTTTAAAATTTCATGGACTTGAATCACCACCGTCCATAGGTAAGTAAAATGAATTTTAATTATATAAATGAATTTCCCGATTTTCTTGTGTGAACTATAGATGGTATTTGTGGTCATTCCTGAGTGGATGATTACGTATATATATATATATATATTTACGTGGAAAATATATATTGATGAGTGGATTGTTGAATGATGATATGATTGAGTTGAAGTGAAGTGATGAGTTGATTATATTACAATTGTGTAATTCCATAATAATATGATGTATCTTGGTTGGGTTGATTTCAGTATGTGATATTATATGTTGTGTTCATTTATGGGTTTAAGGTCAACGTAATGACCGGTGTGGGTAATCGGACGCTCTAATCCTAGTGTGGATGATGGGATACGATTGGTTGAGTATGAGGAATTATTGGACGTTCTAAATATGAATATAGGTATACATATTGATGAAATACAATAATTGATAAATATGTCGGATGCCATAACCTAGGCCAGGTGACGGGCTACGATTCAGTTAGAGCTCTAGTCTGTCAAGTACCGTATTTTTATAAATACGATGATGAGAGTTGTGGAGAAAGTTGTGAGTTGGGTGGTCTTGATATATTGAATTGGTGTTGATTGAGATTGTTATTATTTGCATATGTGGAAATTATTGAGTGTTACTGTGCGTGGGAATAAATGAGATTAAATTAAGTAACAGTTCATTCTTTTACTCATACAAGCTTTCATAAGCTTACCGGGTTTTGTGTTGTTGCAATCCGGGTATACTATGCAATGGTGTAGCGGATATTCCTGCAGGTCAGGATAACCAGGGAGGTGACCGAGCTGCTTAGGTGTTACAGCAGTTTTGTTATTTATTTAGTTGTGAGGCGTGTGTATGCTCATTTAGAGCTTTACATTATAGTTTGGATTTGAGTTGTAATAATTAACCGAGACTAAATTCGGTTTGATTTTATTTCGTGTGGTGAGTATGTTAAGAAAAGAAAAATTTTCAGGATGATTATTTTGAGTTTGTAGTATTTTAATGCTTCGAATTTTGAATTGTTATTCTAAAATCCGGGGCGTGACAATTATAGGTAAGTAGGGATCATTCCCGCAAGAGATTATGATCTAGTCACTAATCTAAAACTCGAAACAAAACAAAATCTAAACTATCCAGCTAGAAAGATCTGACTAGCAGATGACTCTAATTTATTCTAAATGTCACGAAAATTTACATATAGACTCTAGACACGACAAACTAACTAGTGACAAAGTTTGATAATTTTTTAAGGTGTTTTGGTTGACGAAATAATTAATAAAATGAAACAGTAAATGACTCCGAAATAAAAAGACTTGATTCAGGGTTTTGAAAAGCAAAGATAAAACAAGTTAGGGGATTTGCATCCACCACCTATCAATCAAGTAAACTAATCAAGTTCAACTTAATTACATCTATCTATGGATGAAGATGCTCAAGTTAACCCAGCATCTGAATTAACCTATTGTTTTTCGACTTGTATGCTAAGTGAGAGACGCTCTACACCTAACCTATTTTCTAAAATGCAACATAGGTTGACGCAACTCTAGATTTGACACAAAGAAATCGTTACGCAATAGAAAATGGGACATCACAAGGCATATTGAGTACGATGTGTTTCAATTAACCTAGGAACCTAATCACTTGCCTTACAGACAATTTACTACTCTAGAACTCTCAACGGAACCCTCAAAACTAGCAATAGAACCCTAAACATGCAATATAATTTACACACCAGAGAAAACATGCAAAGGAATCATCAATGTGAAAATAGAAATTAGGTTATCATCTAATAGATAAACAAAACTAGTTGAAAGTCATAGCAAGTTTACAATCATGATTTGGGGCTTCAACAACCCCTAACTAAAGAGTTAGTTTCTCATAAATGGAAAAATAAAAACAAACTAAAGAAGAAAAATAAGAAGTTGTTGGAGAGAGAGGGTGGGGAGGGGAGAAGAGAGGAAGAGAGAGGAGAGCCAAAACTTTTTCAGATTTGCACAGCCCTTTTATATTGTTCTTTAATTGAGTCCTCTTTCATTCCTTTTTGGTTTAAGATTCCTGGAGTTGTAGAGAAAGCCAACTTCTTGCTTCTCTATTTGATTTTGGATTCTCCACACTTTGTCTAACTAGAATTTGCCATATCATCAGCAATATTTTCTGAATATTTTCTCCTTTATTGCTGCGTCATATCCATAGATTGGGCTTCTTGATTCATCAAGGTCACTTGATAAGGCCAGGACTTCAAGCTTTTCTTTATATGCACATCTTTTCTCTATATTATCTATTTTTTGTATATTTTGCTCCAAAATAACTAATAAGCACAAAAGTAAATAAATAAAAAGAAAATTGAATAAACTAACAAAGATTAATATAGGGATTGACATTATAAAAGTTGCATAAAATGCTCTTATCAGTAACTTTAGTGTAGTATTATCATGTCATAGCCAATTCTAATTTTTGACGAAAAACAGATACTCATCTTTAGTGATGAGGTGAGTTCGGAGTTGAGTTGGTCTACTGGTAGTGTAGTGGTTTTAGTTCTCTAGACTTAGCTTGGTTAAAATTGTCTTGTTCTTTGAGCGAGGCTTTCAAAGGTATCAATACCGAACGACTGTTGTGGAAGTTACAGATGGCCAATCACGAGGAAGGTGAGATTAGGCACCAAACTATCATTGCTGATGTTGCCGAGCCTTTAACCTGGTGACGGGTGCCGCTAAAATAGGTCTCTTCTTATCTGATGGGACTCACATTCATCCTCTCAGGCATTTCATGACCAAGGCTAAGCCGAGTTTCAGGTGAACTGGCGTATATCTCTCAACTCCGAGATGAGGCTATTCGGGGTGTACTTACATAGGCATTTGCCTAACCATAATTAGCTTCAATGAGCCACACACATACTGCTACCAGCAGTATTGATAGCTATCAAAGGTGTCACCTACGGAAACACAGTCAAGCAGGCTATCGCCTGAGCTCTAACTCATCTTGAGATCACCGTTGATGCGCCGCCAAGCACCGCTCCAAGATCACCTCAACAAGGCATCAAAAGCTGGGAACTGAAGTATATCAGTTCCACATAAAAAACAAGGAAGAGATCAATCTCTTCCTCACCTATAAAAGGTTCACTCATTTCTCCTCATTAATCACACATTTACTACTTACCTTATTGTTATTATGTCAACACAAATATATTGACTAATTTAGGCATCGGAGAGGAAAAGACTGCCAACCGCAGTCTTCCTTTGACACCGTTTGTATTTCATTTGATAGATAGCGGAAGCAACCAGAGTATCACAAGGAGCGGTTTGCCCCTCGAACCCACGTTAACCAGGATTCGCTACCGATGAATCTTAAACATTAACACTGGGAAGGAGAGGTGGCTAACAATCCGCCTGCTTGTTGAACGGCAGTGTATGAGTACCAATTCCATTGTGGGTTGTCGTTCCCGTTGTGCTAGGGTTTACGGTATCTGTTGGTGTGCTTGAATATTGTTGTGGGTCAGATCCAGCGGAATACTTTGAGGCAGATCATGGGGACTCTTGTTTTAAAGAGGCTTTGTGGCCAGCTGCATCATATCTTCGATGAGTTTAATTCATACTACTGTTTGGAGTTTTCGCAGAAGATTGGGAGCTTCAGGTGTATATAGCTGAAGCCTACTGGGAAGTTTCCTAAATTTGTAGATGATCTGTCATCGTCTATATACAAGCAACGACGGGACAAGGTTTTCCTTTGTTGGTGGTTAGTGGCAAGATCCCGAGATGCTCCATCAAGTCCCTGGTGCCTTTCAACCGATATGTAGGCATCGTCCTTGTTGCTTCGTTGCTTGAGGTTAACTCCCTATTCATATTATCTATTCTAGCTTTACAGTAAAGCAGTCGTTCCACCTGTCGAAGTTGAAGACTAAAAGGATCTAGTGGGTTTGAAATCTTTCAAGGGTGATTACAAGCGTAGTGCGTATTAGCTGTGTAGGTTGGCTGTGTATGCGTAAAGGAAGCTGGGGGCCGCTCCACGTAAGTGTCTCGCTATGGCCTTATCAGAAGTTTCTTTCCTTTCTTTATGTTAAATGTCTTGTGTTTGCAGACTCTATGCCGTCAGAGAATATTGGGAGGAAGGTTCTCGGTCCTTTTGATGAGATGTCTGATGAAGATTTCGTTGAGGGATTGTGGTAACAGGGCAACAGGGCTCAGGAAGCAGATCTCGATTTGGTGAAGATTTAATTGATCCCTACAGGGGATCTGATTAATTTCTGGCTGTTTGTGGATGACTTTGACTCTTATCTCGAGAATGTGGCGCAATAGCTCAGGATAAATGCTCGGCTTCCATCAGAGGAGGAGAGCTCAGGAGGCAGATCTCGATTTGGTGAAGATTTAATTGATCCCTACAGGGGATCTGATTAATTTCTGGCTGTTTGTGGATGACTTTGCCTCTTATCTCGAGAATGTGGCGCAATAGCTCAGGATAAATGCTCGGCTTCCATCAGAGGAGGAGATTGAAGAGGTGGAGGATAAATACGGTGAAACTGCGAGACGGAGGGTGGTGACACTACCGGGATTAAGGTTCCTGCCGGGATTGAGATTGGTGGTGGTGAGAGTGTGGATCTTGCTGACATGCCTACTCTTGTTACCAGTTCCTTTCTCTTACTACCAGTTCCTTTGTTTTGGAGGAGTTAAATCGAGTTGTTGTGGTCCGGGAGGGCTCTCTGTTGTCGGAGATACTGTCAGATGAACTTCATGGTATAATGTCTGTGAAACTAGAGAATGAGCCGGAGCCACGGACCCCTATGTCGGAACCCACGGAGCTGGTACCCGATTGACAGGACCCGTCCCGAATTTCACCTTAAAATCCGAAGTGGCCATGCGGGGCCCATCTTAGAAGAAATTCTACCAAAAATTTGGCGAAACTTCCTCTAAAAGTGGACGACCCAAAACCTGTAGAAAGCATTTACACTTCTGAAAAATCCACCCTTAATCTTCTGGAGCCATCTGCTCTCTAAATCACGACATCTCTCATTTCACAAAAACAATTCTGAACTTAAGAATATTAATTTCATTGGGTTATCAAAGCAATCTAACGCACATAGTGTACAAGATGATAGAATACAAAATAAAGGATCGATACTTTTGATAATGGGGAAGCTATGACAGCTATGCCTCAACTTCATGTACATTTGACCTCAAGCTAATTGGGCTTGCAAACTGGGCATTTGAAACTGAAGGGCCCAGAGGAATAGCATTTAAAAAAAAATACCGTTAGAGTGAGTGGACAAAACTGAAACAAGTTATGAAACAATTAACTGAATGCTTCCCTATTTCACTAGTTAACAAAACCGGCATGCAGCTAGATTTCACAATGGTTCCATCTCATTCCTTTTTAAGAAAAACTCATTTGATGACTAGAAAGGATTGCCGTCTAGTCATCTCATGCCATCTGGGAGGGACTATCACCCAGATGACGCATCGGAAGGCACTGCCAACTAACTACCACATGTCATCTTGAAGGGACTACCACCCAGATGACTCACAGGAATGGACTGCCAACCGGGATATAGTCTGAAATGGACTGCCAATCGGACTATTACCTAGAAGGGACTGCCAAACTAGGTAATATACGCATGCGCCAAAGATAACCTCCTTGTCAACTCTTTTCTTTAAATCCATTTCTATCATGAAACCACATTTACTAAAAATGGTAATTCAATTAAAGACATAGTACCATGCTGCATGAATTATTTAAATAAAATAAAAGTCCACTCACAGTACTGTTTATACGACCATGCAAACGGTTTCCCTCGTTGAATAGTAACTCGGTACGTCGCCCATTTTTGCTGCCGGAATCGGCGCTGGAAATTTTTTTCTTTCTCTCCCTTTCTCTCTCCTCCATTTCTCTTCTTGCTTCTGCCGTGAAGGGGGAAGGGGAAGAAAAAATATTTAATAAGATAGGTAAGTGAAAAGACAAAAATGCCCCTCACATAAAAATACTAAAATGCCCCTCACACGAAAATACCCATAACTTTCGCATACGAACTCCAATTTTTGTGTGCCACATGTTTACGAACTCGGTTTAACGTACTCTACAACTTTCATGAAGAAAGTTTTCTCAAATTTTTAACCCGAACAAAAAGTCACTTTTAGGGCCCCCTAAAAGTGTCAAAACGAAATTAAAAGTAAAAGTAATTGTCGTTTACTGTCCAAAAGATTAGTAAACCGGTAAATTGAGATACGGACCGTAACAATCTCCCCTCCTTATAAAAATTTCACCCTCGAAATTTCATACTGTTTAAGAGTATACACCAATCCGAAGTACACATTTACGAAGAAATATAGCACATCAATCACACAACAGTGGTGATGGTAAGGCACAGAAAAGATGTGTTAGTTTGCCCAAAACTTGTAGAAATTTGCTTCAAAACTGATCCCAGAGTTGGCTGATTGAGATCAACCCTTAAAAAGAACGATCCTCATTCGATGATGTCTGGATCTTGATGTTTGTCGTCTCTTCCTTGGGTTAAGTTTTCTTTTTCAACCTCAAGTCACTATTTTAACAATCCATATCTAATACATTTTCCTTTCGTATGTGCGTTCATGGGGTAATCCAACCGCTATTAACATGCGACAAGATGGTCACTATTAACCAACAAGTCCAAAACAACTAACTTGCTTTGCTACCACAAAACAACACCTCCTTTCTTGTTTGTTTGTGCTTAGACTTCTGATCAATTATTGTTCACGTAGAGGTCCCACAATTGTCAAGCATAATAAAAGGTAGTCTCGAATAAACCTATAAGTTGTTAATTATGTAGGTTATGGGGTCACTACACTTTCTCTACGCTACTCAGATAACTGATTGAAACATTGATCACGCCTTAAAATGACATTCCAAACCAACAAAGAAAACTTATTTGATAGTTACGATGCTGGCCACATTTAGAGTATCTCAAATTGGCTAACTAGCGTGTTCCTCAAAAACTTTATATAAATATAATATGGTGGAAAACTCTTCTAAATCGAATGTGTTTCAAGAAATCTATTATCTACCAAAGTCTCCAATAAAAACTACTAATATTCCTCACCAGTTGGTGCTTACTTAACTGCCCACATCATGTTCCATGCCTTTCGACATTCGGTGCAAAGCAAGAACCGTAACTACTCATTCTACTCCAACCCAAAAACTCAAATTCAGGAGCAGATGCATCACACTAAAGTTGTTCTTAGCTGAGGCTACACTTCCTTAATAGTCATCGTTCTAAAATCGGGTTAAATCAATGTTGTTCTCATTGGTCTCTAATGCCACAATTGATAAATCTACCTCATATACCAAAGTAATTCTCACTATTGGAAACACCACTATCCGCTTTATTAGATGCTTGATTGGAATTCTAATCAAACTTTAATAAAATAGCTTCCTTAGTTAACTCGGAAAACTCTCCCTTATAACTGCTCCACCAATTCCCTACAAAATATCTCCACTAACTGTCTGACATCACCTCATGACAATTCTACTTCAGGTACGACATTATGAAAATGTTTCAAGTTCTGTAAGTACCAAATCTTCAAATGAACTATGATGTATCTAACAACACTAGTAATTACTCTAAACCTGATCTAAAAGTTGACCAACTGGACAAGAAATTCAACACTTGAAATGAACAATCCACAAGATGGAACCTGGCCAGTGATGGCAACCAAATCCATATCCACAACGTCCCTCGTTGAATTCAATAGTTATACAATATAGTTCTGCCTTCAAGTGTTACAGAGATGCATTGCCAACTGATAAAGAATATTTTCAAAAATCCTTATGCTCTGCACAACCTGAAGAAAATGTCGAATAAGTGACTAAATGTAAGTAGTAGAATATCGACAATGAGAAACTCAGTCAACTACTTAAACGAAGAACACTTCGAATACTACAGAAAATGAAATCTACTTCCCAAAACAGGAAAATAATATATCAAAGAAGGTATCATCCGATGTGGTAAGAATCACCAGAAATCAGTCATGTCAAACAACGTTGAACTTGCATGTATTAGAATATCGTCACTTTTCCTGCTTAGCTCAAAGTCGATACTCACAAGCGATCACGGTCTTCACTGAAATGAGAATAAGATGACTTTAACTACACCACAATCCCACCTACTTCCCTGCTAAAAACTTCTCACTAAGAAATAATCTAACAACACAACTCAACCATAGTAGCCCAACAATTTAGTACTTTAACAGTCAGTTGGAACCTTGATAACACTTTAGCCCAATCAATTAATTCCAAATCAACTTTTATTTCAAGTTCAAGATATTGTACCTATAAACTCGTGATGGTGACAGAATATCGCTCGTACCATCAACTTTCCGCACCTTTCCAATTAAGGGCCACCATGCGGTAGAAAGTTTGATCAAGGGAAGAACAAATATCACAAACAACTCAACCCATCACCACTAATAAGAGCACTAAGGTGGTAAAACTCACTAAATTCCCCCAAAGAAATCCATTACGTGTAATCAATTCAAGCAACAACCAGTTCTCCGAAACAACAAACACAAATCACAAGATCTTTCCTCGACAAAATCCTTGATATAAGCAAACATCCGTCCAACATTTTGTATCACACCAAGCGATATCCAGATCCGAATGTGGTCCTATCATATAATGATCCGATTTTTGAATTAATCACCACAAAAACATGTCACTTAATAGACAAACCACATTATGTTTCACCCAATTGATGACTAAAATTCTGATTAAGCCTTAACGTGAAATATTCCCGGAGCCAACTGGAAAACCTAATTCCTTAAAGTTATTCCACTAACCACTCTCATAAGATCACAACCTATCTGTCTAGCAAAAGCTAAACCAAGAACCTACGACAAATTAATATCCCTACTCATTACAATCCAAAACTTAAAAGATCAATTATAAATCAATGTATCTAGAATCAATTTCTTTCAGTCTGAACAAAACTAAATCCAAAAGTCATGGTCAAGTCAAATACCCAAGATGACCAGTCCTGATTACCAAGTAATCTCCAACAACTGTCAATCATGTCCAAAATGTCGCTACATAACTGATCACGTCATCTAACACATCTCCCAAAACCGAGTTCAAAATATGATCCACCATGACTACTAGTTCCCTTTTTATCAACAATCCGGATTCCAAAACAATTATAACATCTAGAGACAGTCTAAGGTTGTGGTAACTTGTCTTAGACACTCGAGCACAAAATCAACTCCGGTCTTGCACCTTAAATCTTGCCCCAACAAACTTGTAGGCATCGAGGAAGAGATAATAAGAAAATTTCCTCGGATCACATTTCGTAGCAAAATTCAAAGCTATAGAGTAATCTAACTCTACCATGACCAGGAAAAGGTGCAAGACACGCAACCAATCTCATATGCAGAGGACTCCCTATGAGGTCGGCGTACAAGAGACATGGCACTCGAAGGAAAAACCCACTAGTCATGTACCTTACACACTTGATGAGTACATCAGCACCGGAGAGTAAATGATGGGGATCCGCTGCAGTCGGGCCATCACTCGGGAGGTACTGAGTAACACCAAGCATATAAGGTGACTAGATCGAAACAAGTCTACAGAATCTAACAACCTAATGCTCTGATACCAACTGACAGGACCCGCCCCGGATTTCACCTTGAAATCCGAAGTAGCCCTGCGGTGCCCACCTTAGAAGAAATTCTACCAAAAATTTGGCGAAACTTCCTCTAAAAGTGGACTACCCAAAACCTGTAGAAAGATATGTACACTTCTAAAATAATATACCCTTATTCTTCTGGAGCCACCCTGCTCCCTAAATCACAACATCTCCCATTTCACAAAAACAATTCTGAACTTAAGGATATTAATTTCATGGGTTATCAGAGCAATCTAACGCACATGGTGTACAAGAGGATAGAATACAAGATAAAGGATCGATACTTTTTATAATACGGAACCTATGACTGTTATGCCTCAACCTCATGTACGTTCGACCTCAAGCTAATAGGGCCTGCAAACTGGGCATTTGAAACCGAAGGGCCCAGAGGAAAAGCATTTAAAAAAAACCATTAGAGTGAGTGGACAAAACTGAAACAAGTTATAAAACAATTAACTGAATGCTTCCCTATTTCTTTTGTTAACAAAACCGACATGCAGCTAGATTTCACAATGTTTCCAACTCATTCCTTTTTAAGAAAAACTCATTTGATGACTAGAAAGGACTGCTGTCTAGTCATCTCATGCCATCTTGAAGGGACTGCCACCCAGCTGGAGCATCAGAAGGGACTGCCAACTAACCACAGGTAGTTAGAAGGGATTGCCAACTAATTACCACATGTCATCTGGAAAGGACTGCCACCTAGATGACTCACCAGAAGGGACTGCCAACCGGGATATAGTCTGGAAGGGACTGCCAACCAGACTATTACCTAGAAGGGACTGCCAACTAGGTAATATATGCATGCGCCAAAGATAGTCTCCTTGTCAACTCCTTTCTTTAAATCCATTTCTTTCAGGAAACCACATTTACAAAAAATAGTAATTCAATAAAAAACTTAATATCATGCTGCATGAATTATTTAAATAAAATAAAAGTCCACTCATAGTACTATTTATGCGACCATGCAAACTGTTTCCCTCGTCGAACAGTAACTCGATACGTCGCCCATTTTTGCTGCCGGAATCGGCACTGGAAAAATTTTTCTTTCTTTCTTTCTTTCTCTCTCTTTCTTTCCCCCCTTTCTCTCTCCTCCATTTCTCTTCTTGCTTCTGCCGTGAAGGGGGAAGGGGAAGAAGAAGGAATTAATAAGATAGGTGAGGTGAAAAGACAAAAATGCCCCTCACATAAAAATACTAAAATGCTCCTCACACGAAAATACCCATAACTTTTGCATACGAACTCCAATTTTTGGGTGCCACATGTTTACGAACTCGGTTTAATGTACTGTACAACTTTCATGAAGAAAGTTTTCTCAAATTTTTAACCCGAACAAAAAGTCACTTTTTGGGCCCCCTAAAAGTGTCAGAATGAAATTAAAAGTAAAAGTAATTGTCATTTACTGTCCAAATGATTAGTAAACAGGTAAATTGAGAAACGGGACGTAACATCGATGAGGCAGCTCATGTTGGTGGTGATGAAGGGAAGGTGATACGCTAGCGCATAAGAGGTCTCACAGATCCAGGAATGCATCTAGTGGGCATCCCAGCTAGCTTAAGAGTGTTAGGGTAGGTGGGTCGTCATTGCAGGTTCATCGGGCTCATAGCTCAGAAGGACGAAGTCCACACCGCAGTAATTGAGGCTGTTCAGTTGGTTGCTATTGTGGACCCCATTATGCATAAGATGGTATATGATTTGCTTCATGCCTCCCATAACGGTCGCCTTGTGAATACCGGGGATATTATGGAGGACGAGTGAAATGCTTGAGAGAGGATGATGAGGGTGAGTGTTATGTTGTTGCTATCGTTCTTTCCTTTTGTTTCTTTCTTTCTTTCCCTTCTTGCTTTTTATGGTTGGAATTTGTTGCATGCACTCTGTGTTGATGGTGTTTAGCACTAGTGACGCATTGAGGCGTCATATGCAGGCACGCGTCAATTGTTGATGCGGTGTCAGGAGCCGCTCTCTATAGAGTTGTGAGGGTCTTGAACATTCTATCAAATACTTGCCAGCACAGAAATAGGTCAAAGGGAGACTGGGGTTGTCGGTCTATAACCCTCCGATGCCTGAGTCAATATCTACTTGATTGGGAAGGATTTCCCTTTTTATAGGAGATATTGGGTGGTGCACTTGCTCGTTGTTTGATGTGGAAGTGCTTTCCCTTATATGTCAAGGGCTAGGTGACTGATGTTTTTATAACCTTTGATGATTATTTCATTGCTTTTAGTGGTTATCGAGTTGTATATTTCCGGTGTTTGCACCTTTGCACACATGTGGTATAAACACAACACACGTAATTATCCACACCCATAGGGTGTGTTTGGCGTTGAAATTCAATTATCAGAACATGAAATAAAATGACAGAGAAGGGCAACATCTATGGATGAGAAGTAGCTTGTCGTGCAATGCATATGTGTCGTTAAAGGATTTATATAGTTGATGTTTCATATAATTTTTTTTTTCGATGAATTTTTTCATGACCACCTTTACAATATGCTGGCTTTGAATTGCCAAAAAGATTTTTTTTAATGTATATAAGTTTTAAATTTTTATTTTGTGTATAACATACTAAGTTGTGTTTAATCACTTTAGAAATCTATCACCAAATGATCCCAAAAATCAATCAACTTAGTCCTCATCCAATCACTTGCTAGTGATTGCAGTAATTCCCTCCTTCCCAATAGTTGTACCTTGTCTTGGGCATCTTTGACTTTATGAGAGAAAGCCGGTTAGAGAAAAAATCATTTATCTTTCACCGATTAAGAAAATGAGAAACCATAGAATTATCCCAGATGGATCCATTTGTCAGGTGGGTGAGTGATCCTGCACTTTTAAGAAGATAGAAGAAAGAGAAGAGGGGATGTACCTTCAGAGAGAGAGAGAGGGGGAGAGATAGAAGAATTTTTTTTTTTTTGTAGGAAAGTATATGGTGCGGACAAGTCTATCATTATAGGATAGGCTTGTCCCCTCAAAATGTGTAACCCAATTAAACAAAACGGGTCTCGACTTAATACCCAAATCGTAGCCTAGACATTCTTACATACCCAACCAACATATTTTATTCTCATCCACACAATTTAAAGGTAAAATTATGATTTTACTCTCGGGTTAATTAATGAACTACATATGCCACCATCTCATCTCTCTTTATCTCTCACCCAAGTTCCGATCACTACTACTAGTACAAAGTTCAAACACCGTCGAAAGATGACGGTTATCTCTGGCAAACAGATGTTTCCAGTGGACTGTGAGGCCAAGGTTTCGCAGCGGCTTTTGGAAGCCTCGCTTGCCAGAGATTTGAAATCATTCATGAGCGTGTCGTTGATCCTTTCGTCGACATCAACTTTGTAAGCGTCGTGTGCCTGAAATTGACGACGACTGAAGTTTTGTTGCAGGACTAATCGGTGAGCGAAGTCCGAGTTGGTTACGAGGAGTTCAAGACTGAAGTCACAACTTATTTTGTAATCGTATATGGTGGAAACGTTGAATTGGTGAAGAAATAGCTGGTAATGTGATGACTCTTTGAGTATATTGATTTATGTATTTACTTAATCAATGATGTTGAATTGAGTATAATTTCAGTTCTAGTTTGCTTATTTACTTGGCATTGGCATGGACATAGCATTTCTTTAGTTAGTGGACTTGCAAAAGGTTTGAATGCTGTCATTGAACTTTTTTTTTTTTTTGGGTAAAATGGGGGTAGAAAGCCCAGAAGGAATGAAAAAAGAAAAAAAAAATGTTTTATTGTTTCCTAATAAAATATATATTGAGGGGCAATATACGTTTTATTGAGCACAATTGGGAGGCAATAAAACATTTTCCGACATTTATTGAACCCTAATAAAAAGTTTTGAATTGATGTATGTCACGCCCCGAATTTTAGAATAAAAATTCAAAATCCGAAACATGAAAAATTCTACAAACTCAAATAATCATCATGAAAATTTCTTTTCTTAACATCCTCACCACACGAAATAAAATCAAACCGAATTTAGTCTCGATTAATTATTACAACACTAATACAACATGAACTGTAAAGCTCTAAATAAGCATACAGACCTCACGACTAAATGAAGTAACAACAACTGCTGTAACACCTAAGCAACACGGTCACCTCCCTGATTATCCTGACCTGCAGGAATATCCGCTACACCATTTAAATAGTGTACCGGGATTGCAACAACACAAAACCCGGTAAGCTTATGAAAGCTCGTATGAGTAAAAGGAAAGAACTATTGTTTAATTTAATCATAATTATTCCCACACAAATCATCACCCAACAATTTTCACATCCACAAAGTACTAACAATCTCAATCAAACATCATTTCAATATATCAAGACAAACTCAAACTCACATCTTCCTTCACAACACCTCGACATCGTATTTATAAAAAAATACGGTACTTGACAGCCTAGAGCTCTAACTGAATCGTAGCCCATCACCTGGCCTAGGTTATGGCATCCGACATATTTATTATTATCGTATTTCATCAATATGTATACTTATATACATATTTAGATCGTCCGATAATTTTACATACTCAACCAATCGTATCCCATCATCCACCCAGGATTAGAGCGTCTGATTACCCCACACCTGTCACAACGTTGACCTAAACCCATAAATGAGCACAACAAGTAATATCACATACTGAAATCAACCCAACCAAGATACACAATATTATTATGAAATTACACAATTGAAATATAATCAATTCAACAATTCTACTCAATCATATCATCACTTAACCATCCACTCATCAATATATATTTTCCACGTAAATATATATATATATATATACGTAATCATCCACTCAGGAATGACCACAAATACCATCTATAGTTCACACAAGAAAATCGGGAAATTCATTTATATAATTAAAATTCATTTTACTTACCTATGGACCGTGGTGATTCAAGTCCATAAAATTTTAAAACAAATATTTAATCCGCAAAAAATTTTCACACAATTACCAAAATAAATAAATTTAAAACGCTCGGTTCGTAATATGAACCACGTGAGTTTTACTCACCTTGATACTCCCGCTGCGTCTTCAATACAATATAAATAACGTCAAAATAGCTCACTCAAATACAATCCGTCAATCACCTAATCAAATGTGATTCGAATTTAGCTAATAATTCCAAAACATAATTGGACTACCATTTAACGGCCAGATTCTAATTTATAATAAAATCCGACGAGCGGATTCTCACGAATCGCTCCCCTAATTACCGTTTTGCACATATACGAAGATCCAAAGGTCGGATCTTCGCCCATGACCGCACAAAGCCACTGGGACAGTCATATGATCATCATATCAAATTTACAAGTTCATCAGACGGTCCTAATTTCACAGATCACAAATCTAACGATCGAAATCACAAAATTAATAACTAATTCATACGATATCCAAAAAATGCGTACAACACGCAGAAATGATCGTATTGAAACATAGAATCATAAAATGGACAGAAACCAAATTTTAGACCTCCGTAGGTGGCCGGAAAGGGCCGCCGGAGTTAGAGACAGAGTCGCCGCCGACCACCACCAATGGTGTCGGGGCCGAGCTTCTCCCCTTCATTTCATCATTCTGAGCAACTTTCATAACTAGAACAAGACCAAAAAATGACGGGAAGGGATCGAAAAGTACCAATTACGGTCAGCAGCCGGAAATTTTCCAGAAACTGGCGAGCTTGAAAACCGACGTCAAAACTGCAACAACTCGCTTCGATCTCTTCTGGAAACTTGTTCAGAACTTCATTGCGAACTCACCAAGCCAAGAATCACAATAAACGATCGTGTATAACTCGAGACATTTCGATCGATAGTTGGTTTTTCGATCTAAACGGGGTCGAGCTCCGACGAACGTGAAAACGTTCGACCTAGTTCCGGTCCTTCTTAGTGCTTGTAGAGGAAGTTGAGGCGAGCTTAATGAGCCAAGAATCAAGTGAAATTGTGATCTGTAGCTCGAGATATCGAGATCAAATCGAAAACAAACCTTTTCGGTTCAGGCCGTGTCACCGCCGCTGCCAGCCGTGTCGCGGCGCAAGGCTGCCTCTGGCAGCTGCGCAAGGTCTAGGCGAAACTCCGGGAGGTGGTTGCAGCTCGAGAGGTGGCCGAAGGAGAGAATGGGAGCACGGTTTCTCCGTGCTCTGTTTTGCTTGCTTTCGGCCGAGAGGAAGAAGACGCGAGAGAGAGAAAGCTACAGTGCTTTCCAAAAACAGAAATGGGGGCCGGACCAAAAAGGAAATTTCCAAAAAAAAACTTCTAGGGTTTTTTCTATAAATACAAGTTTCGAAAAATCTTCTAAATTCAATAATTAATTCAGAAAAAATCCGATCTTCGTGTTCCACACATGTACGGACTTGTATCGACGTGCTCTACAACTTTCATGAAGGAAATTTCTCCAAATTTTGCACGTAGAAAAAGTCGATTTCTCAAACCGAGCATTTCGAGCTTTTCGTTAAAATAATCGTTTCGAACCTTCGATAATTCAAAAAGTGAAATATTATCGAACAACATTTGTGAAATCGCACAATAATCGTTCAATACATTTACTCGAATTTAAAATGAAAATCACGGGTATTACAATGTAATTAGTTATCTCCTCATCTTTTTTCTTAATCAAAATTTTATTTGTCTAATTTTGGGAAGATTAGTTCTACTTCCATCCAATAAACTCGCCAATAAAATATTTTAAATTTATGTAATCTTCTCATATTCTTTTTTTTTTGAAAGGATTTAGAACCCAGTCAAGCTGGGAGGCTCATCCCCAGGCCTATGTGGGACGTAATTGTCACGCCCCGAATTTCGAATAATAAATTCAAATCCGAAACATGAATACAACTAAACAAATCACGTCCTGAATTTTTTTTTAAAAAAAAAAAACCAACATCTCATAAACCATAACACAAACCTCGTAGCAAACTATCTCTCGAGTCAATTATTACAATACTAACATGAACAAAATGTTCTGCTCACAAGAGTCTACAAAACACACCAAATAGACCAAGTGTTGGTCTCGACCCTGCTGCTCTACACAGTTCGCTCTCCACCCAGATTATCCTGACCTGCATGATTATCCGCTACACCATTTGAATAGTGTACCGGGATTGCAACAACACAAAACCCGGTAAGCTTTCTGAAAGCTCGTGTGAGTAAATAAGAATGAACGGTTGATTTATTAAACCACAACCCATTTATCTCAAGTAAACATCCAACAATCTCAACAACCACAAGAAGCATCAATCCAACACACATGAAACAACATGGAACACATTTTCACAATCACCAAATCACAACTCTCGCCACTTTGGCACCTAATCACAACTATCGCTACTTTGGCCCCACGTTAGAGCTCTAACTGCCTCGTTACCTCTGACATCTTGGCCTAGGGTCAAGTAACGGCACCTCCAGGTAACTCAGTAACCCGCCAACTTTGGACCATTTCATGTCCTCAGAACAATATATCCCCGTTATTATTTAATGGTCGAACTTTGGACCTCCCTGTCCTCATAACACATACACTCCGGTTATCATTAACCAAAGATCCTTGGACCATTCGATCCTCGGAATCCTACTTTTCTCTACCTTCTATTCAACTCACAAAATCAACATGCTTATCACCAACATTTATCAAATATTAACAACATAATAAAATCATATTATCAACATTTATCAACAACATATTATCACAATTCCACACCTCAATGTCACACCATTCAATATATAATCACGTAAATATATATATACGTAACCATCCACACAGAAATGATCACTAATACCAACTATAGTTCACACGATACAAAATCAAGAAATTCATTTTTAATATACTTTAAAACTCATTTCTTAAAACCATTTTCTCACACATAATAATAAATTGGGCAATTAAGGAAATTCGGTTCGTAAATGAACCAAGTGAGATTTACTCACCTCTAAACTCCCACTGCGTCTTTTCACAGCCCAAAATACGATTCACAATCGTCCGCTAACAAATCCGTCAAATACCTAATCAAAACGATAATTAACTTAGTGTATAATTTCAAAAACACACTTATATGAAGATCCAACGGTCGGATCTTCACCCGTGACCACACAAGGTCGCCGGGACAGTCCTACGATCATTAAATCAAAACTAGAATTCTATCGGACGGTCCAAACTTCATAGATCACAAATCGAGCGATCGAAATCCATCGAAATCGTAAAATTCATAACTAATTCATACGATATCCAAAATTCACATGCTATATATCAAAATGATCGTATCAACATGTAGAATCTAAAAATGAGCACAAACCACTCATGGTACCCCCGAAGGTGGCCGGAAAGGGCCGCCGGAGTTTAGGGCAGAGCCGCCGCCGACCACCGCCAATGGTGTCGGGACCGAGCTTATCCTCTTCCTTTCATCATTTTGGGCAACTTTCATAACTAACACGAAGTGAGAAAACGAGTGGAAGTGGTCGAAAATTACCAAAACAGTCCGGTTTGGCCGGAAAAATTACAGAAAACGGCGAGGCCTCCGACGAGTGAGAAACCTCCACTTCAGGTGCTGTCCTTTTTTGTGCTTGTTCAGCAACTCAAGGCGAGTCTATGGAGCCAAGGAGCTCGGGTTTTGGTGGCCGGAGCTAGGAGAAATCACGGCTGGTTCGTTTTAGGGTTCGGATCGTGTTTGAGCTCCACCGCCGCGTAGCCGCCACGAGAGGGTAAACGGTGACCACCAGTCGACTCGCAGGAAGGAGAAGAGTCGATCTGGGCTTGGTTTCACCTCAAACGATGGCCAGAGCTGTGAGAAAATGGCCGGAGAAGATTGCTCTGTTTTTCGGTTTCGGGGGAAAGGAGAGAGAGAAATAGGTCGGTTTCCAAAAATGGAAGTTGTGATAGTTTTGGAAATTTCCGGAAATAGCAAGGTATTTATACCCAAAATGGAAACTTTTCCAAATGCGATAACTTCTTCATATGAACTCCGATTCTTGCGTTCCGCATATGTACAAACTCGTATCGACGAGCTCTACGACTTCCATGAAGGAAGTTTCCTCAAATTACTTACGTATAAAAAGTCGATTTTTAGTGACACCCCTAAATAACATTCGTTTCGAAAATAAAATCATTCGAAACCTAAATTTCTCACACAACGACATAAGAATCACACCCACAATTCATAATTCATATAATTTGAGAAATATTGAATTACGAAATATTTAACTGAAATTTCGGGTCTTCACAATCTACCCTCCTTAAAGGAATTTCTTTCCGAAATTCAAGCAAACTCATCAACAAACAGTAGTGGGTACTTAGCCCTTATGTCAGACTCTAGCTCCCATGACGCATCACCCTCATCATGATGACTCCATAACACCTTAACCAACTCAACTTCCTTCCTCCGAAGCCTCTTCGTGGACCTATCCAAGATATGAACAGGTTCAACAACGAAGGTCTAGTAAGCAGTATAGCAGTCAAACCCAAAACATCTACCACAGAACTAGATATGAACGAGTGTGAAGCACCCGTATCAAACAGTACTCTAGCAAGATAGTTATAAACGGATAAGATACCTTCCACCCCAGTGCCTCTCTGGCTGATGGCAAATACTCTGACTGGTGCTAGAGGTAAGGTTCTCTGCTGGTTACCCTGTCCTACAATCTGAGGTTGAGTACAGTCCCTAGCAATATGTCCAGTTTGTCTGCATCGAAAACATGCTCTAGGCCTGAGTTTAGGGCAAGTCCTAGCAAGATGACCCAACTCATTACAGCTATAACACCTCATAGGGGCTACTGGTGCTGCTTGCCTGATAGGTGGTGCCTGAATAGGGACAGGTGGTGCCTGAATAGGGACAGGTGCTGCTGCTATCCTGGCTGAAGCCTGATGATGAAAATAAGGCCGCTGTCTCTTCCAGAGCCCACCTCTATAATCTCTGGACCCACTACTCCCTGCAACTGCCTTCCCTTTTCCCTGAGAATCTCTCTCAACTGTCTGCTTCTCCTTGTGGATCAGATTCTGCTACTCAATGATCAGGGCTTTAGCTAAAATCTGCTCCTTTGTCTTCAGCTCCATAATGGCCACATCTCGCTCAATAGAGACATTCAATCCCCGCTGAAACTTCTTAGCCAAGTCTTCAGCATCTAATGGTTTCACAAACCGATATAGCCTGGAGAACTTTGCCTCATATTCTCTCGCATTCATCTTCCCTTGAGTAAGCGAGAGAAATTGCCTCTCCAGCTGTTCCTTCACCGATGCTGGGAAGTATTTCTCTCTAAAGATCCTCACAAATCTATCCCATGTCATGGTAGAAACATCAATAGTCCTCTGAGTGCAATTCCACCACACCTTAGCCTCATCTTTGAGCATGAAAGTGGCTAGCTTCCTCTTCTCGATCTCATCACAAACAATCAACTCAAAATAGGTCTGTAAATCCTCGATCCATTGATCAATCACCATATAGTCTGTGCCTCCCACAAATTTAGTTGCTCCTAACCAATTAATGTCGCTCGCCAATACTAACAGACGAGCGGGATCATTAACCACAACTTCTGGTGGAACAGGATGCTCCACAAAAGGTGCCTCCACCTCTTCCTCATGTACTCCCACATGTGGAATCTCACCCCTACCTCGGCCTCTACCTCTACCTCTGGGTCTACCTCGACCCCTACCTCTGCCTCCTACAATATCCATTACCAAAGGAGCATAGCATACCTGGTTAATACATGTATAAAACTTAAATCAAAGCATAAGTAAATACAAGTCCATATTAACCAAGCTACTAACACAAAGAGGTTAATTCAACTCCTATTATGTCCTAACGTTCTAGACAACTCCCAACACTCCCACATACCCAATGACATTGTTAATACCGAAGAGCACCCGATGGGGATCCACTGCAGACCGGCCATCACTTGGAAGGTATTAACTTATCACTAAATATGTACCTTACGCTCTGATACCAAACTGTCACGCCCCGAATTTCGAATAATAAATTCAAATCCGAAACATGAATACAACTAAACAAATCACGTCCTGAATTTTTTTTCTTTTAAAAAAAACCAACATCTCATAAACCATAACACAAACTTCGTAGAAAACTATCTCTCGAGTCAATTATTACAATACTAACATAAACAAAATGTTCTGCTCACAAGAGTCTACAAAACACACCAAATAGACCAAGTGTTGGTCTCGACCCTGCTGCCCTACACAGTTCGCTCTCCACCCTAATTATCCTGACCTGCAGGATTATCCGCTACATCATTTGAATAGTGTACCGGGATTGCAACAACACAAAACCCGGTAAGCTTTCTGAAAGCTCGTGTGAGTAAATAAGAATGAACGGTTGATTTATTAAACCACAACCCATTTATCTCAAGTCAACATCCAACAATCTCAACAACCATAAGAAACATCAATCTAACACACATGAAACAACATGGAACACATTTTCACAATCACCAAATCACAACTCTCTCCACTTTGGCCCCACGTTAGAGCTCTAACTGCCTCGTTACCTCTGACACCTTGGCCCAGGGTCAAGTAATGGCACCTCCAAGTTACTCAGTAACCCGCGAACTTTGGACCATTTCATGTCCTCAGAACAATATATTCCCGTTATTATTTAACGGTCGAACTTTGGACCTCCCTATCCTCAGAACACATACACTCCGGTTATCATTAACCAAAGATCCTTGGACCATTCGATCCTCGGAATCCTACTTTTCTCTACCTTCTATTCAACTCACAAAATCAACATGCTTATCACCAACATTTATCAAATATTAACAACATAATAAAATCATATTATCAACATTTATCACCAACATATTATCACAATTCCACACCTCAATGTCACATCATTCAATATATAATCACGTAAATATATATATACGTAACCATCCACACAGGAATGATCACTAATACCAACTATAGTTCACACGATGCAAAATCAAGAAATTCATTTTTAATATACTTTAAAACTCATTTCTTAAAACCATTTTCTCACACATAACAATAAATTGGGCAATTAAGGAAATTCGGTTCGTAAATGAACCAAGTGAGATTTACTCACCTCTAAACTCCCGCTGCGTCTTCTTACAGCCCAAAATACGATTCACAATCGTCCGCTAACAAATCCGTCAAATACCTAATCAAAACGATAATTAACTTAGCGTATAATTTCAAAAACACACTTATATGAAGATCCAACGATCGGATCTTCACTCGTGACCACACAAGGTCACCGGGACAGTCCTACGACCATTAAATCAAAACTAGAATTCTATCGGACAGTCCAAACTTCATAGATCACAAATCGAGCGATCAAAATCAATCGAAATCGTAAAATTCATAACTAATTCATACGATATCCAAAATTCACATGCTATATATCAAAATGATCGTATTGACATGTAGAATCTAAAAATGAGCAGAAACTACTCATGGTACCCCCGGAGGTGGCCGGAAATGGCCACCGGAGTTTAGGGCAGAGCCGCCACCGACCACCGCCAATGGTGTCGGGACCGAGCTTATCCTCTTCGTTTCATCATTTTGGGAAACTTTCATAACTAACACGAAGTGAGAAAACGGGTGGAAGTGGTCGAAAATTATCAAAACAGTCCGGTTTGACCAGAAAAACTGCAGAAAACGGCGAGGCCTCCGACGAGCGTGAAAACCTCCACTTCAGGTGCTGTCCTTTTTTGTGCTTGTTCAGCAACTCAAGGCGAGTCTATGGAGCCAAGGAACTCAGGTTTTGGTGGCCGGAGCTAGGAGAAATCACGGCTGGTTCGTTTTAGAGTTTGGATCGTGTTTGAGCTCCACCGCCGCGTAGCCACCACGAGAGGGTGAACGGTGACCACCAGTCGACTCACAGGAAGGAGAAGAGTCGATCTGGGCTTGGTTTCACCTCAAACGATGGCCGGAGCTGTGAGAAAATGGCCGGAGAAGATTGCTCTGTTTTTCGGTTTTGGGGGAGAGGAGAGAGAGAAATAGGTCGGTTTCCAAAAATGGAAGTTGTGATATTTTTAGAAATTTCCGGAAATAGCAAGGTATTTATACCCAAAATTGAAACTTTTCCAAATGCGATAACTTCTTCATATGAACTCCGATTCTTGCATTCCGCATATGTACGAACTCGTATAGACGAGCTCTACGACTTCCATGAAGGAAGTTTCCTCAAATTCCTTACGTATAAAAAGTCGATTTTTAGTGACACCCCTAAATAACGTTCGTTTCGAAAATAAAATCATTCGAAACCTAAATTTCTCACACAACGACATACGAATCACACCCACAATTCATAATTCATATAATTTGAGAAATATTGAATTACGAAATATTTAACTGAAATTTCGGGTCTTCACAGTAATACTTGTACCCCTAGTGTTGGAGGCTTTACAATAGTCTCATTATTGTAACATCCGAGATATTCTTCCTCAATCAAAGTTTTATTTATCTAATTTTAAGGAAATTAGATGTCCCCCTTTCTCAATGCCAAAATTTTATTGGTGTTATTCCCCCAATAAAAATTTAGTGGTTCAATAGAAGTCTCCGGCGACCTCTCTAGTGACTGCAGACTTTGTCTATATCCCAAGCATTTTTTTCACTTTACCAATCAAAGGTAATATATATCAAACCCAGTTAAGCATCTCATCTTTCATGCCAAAATAATATACATATCAACCCATTTAAGCTTTTGCTACACAGTTCTGGTGATTCTGTATATTGTTGCAAATAGTGGCTAACAGTCCTTATTTTCAATTTCTCTCCAATTGGTTTTGCTCAGTAATTTATCCATGTATTTGTATTCAACATAGAGTTAAGCCCCTTCTTAGCCATGCATGCATGTCCAAAGAGGAATGCTCACTTAACTATACAAAATTGAATATCTTTACTCTTGAAGGATCTAGTATCTCTCTCTCTCTCTCATTTTTTATTTGTGGTAATTCTTTTTGTTCTAGATATTCCATCCAATTGCCCATACAGACGGGGAAAATTCTACAATATGTTAACGTATGACATGCATACAATTGCCTTAAAAGATGTAAAATGAGTCCTCAAAATAGTAATATTAGTCCTCAAAATGGTAACATGAGTCCTTAAAGTGGTAAATTTTCTTAGTTACCACATGAGTCCTCAAAATAGTAATATTAGTCCTCAAAGTGGTAATATGAGTCCTTAAAGTGGTAAATTTTCTTAGTTTACCGTATGAGTCCACAGAATAGTAATATTAGTCCTCAAAGTGGTAACATGAGTTCTTAAAGTGATAAAAATAATTGATGTATGAGAAATATTAACATACCATAGCTTTACCCTACAAACGTTACAATACTCTTCTAGACTCAAAATAAATGATTGCCAAATTTAATTTTACTCTGCCTTGATAAATCTATTTATACATTATTAGTTTCCTTATATATATATATATATATATATATATATATATACATGCAGGGCCCTTCTAGTGAGGATCTCTTTTTTGGTCTTTCCTAGGGATAGAGCATTAGACCAATTTTTGATCATATTCTGAAATCTTAACCGTTCAATTTTTAGGTCCTAATGTGTAAATCATTTCTGAAATTTTTTAGCCAAATTGATTATTGTTAAGGCATTCAAAACGGCAATTTAAAATTATAAGTATGAACGGTTCAGGTTTGACAATTTGGTTGGTCTATTGATTTCATCTAGTTTGATATCTTAACGATCACCGATTTGGTTGAAAATTTGCATAAATAATCTAAACATTAAGATCTAAGAACTGAACGATTGAGATGCCGAAATGTGATCAAAAAACTTGTCTAATGCCCTATCCCTAGAAAAAACAAAAAAAAAAGGATCCTTTAGTGGAATGGCCCTATATATATATATATATATATATATATATATATATATATATATATATATTCCTATATAGGAGAAAATAGCACCCAGGAAGGCAAAAACACACATAAAACCTCTACATGCCCCAGTGATATGTCATCATCATCGTCAATGGTGGAGCTAGGATTTTAAAATGGGGTGGGTAAAAAAAATTTTAATAAAAGTTTACTAATGCTTAAAATTATTATTATTATTTTTTAACTTTTACAAGTAACATGTTTTATTCCTTCCGTAAATTAAAGCTTCTAATATTATGGAACTTCTACAATATGTTAATGTTCGACATGCATATAATTACCTTAAAGTGATAAAATGAGTCCTCAAAATAATAATATTAGTCCTTAAAGTGGTAACATAAATCCTTAAAGTGATAAATTTTCTTAGTTACCGCATGAATTCTCAAATGGTAAAATGAGTCCTCATAGTGGTAAAAATAGTTGATGTATGAGAATTGTTAACATACCATAGCATTACACTATATATTAAATACATATCAAATAATCAAATAGCTAACTGATCAAAAAAATAACATTAAAAGACTAAGACAAAAAAAATACCTATTCATATTTTATCATGCGCTCCTGAATAGAACTGAAAATCTTTAATTATTGACTCTGTATCATAATTCTCAACCAACTCTTTTTTTGACCTAATTTACCCCAAAAAAAGCAAGCTTTTGATTCAAGTATGCCTCTTAAAGCATAATAGAAAATAAAAAATACAATAAAATACTTCAAGCAAAGAGATAACATATATATGACCAAATATATATATATATATATATATATATCTAGCCTAAGTTTAGAAATTTGGGGTGGGCTACTTTTTAATATTTAATTTTTTAAACTAAAATTAAGCTTTAAATTAGCGTTTTTTCAAATTTTGGGGTGGACTGTAGCCTACCGGAGCTCATGTGTAGCTACGCCTTTGATCATCGTTATCATCATAATCATCACTGTCATCTCAGCCAAGTGTATGTTTCATAACTGATCCATTGTTTTGGAACTTGAGGATAACTGATCCAATTGTTTTAAAACTATCTAATTGTACCAATTGTTTATGCACTGCGATTGGGCTGATCAGTTGACTGTTGGCAACTGGCATTTTGTTATTTTGCAATTTTGGTACTTGCTCAGATAATAATCTACTTGATCACATTTGTTGAGTTTGATTCATTGTTGGTAATTGCCATTTCAACATTTAAAACTTTGCTGATTTTTTTTTCCATTTTGTTCTTTTGTTTATGCGAAGATGAAGTACAGGCAAATAGGATGATACCAAATTCAAATTATTTGACTTTGAGAGAGGGAAAATTACCAATGGCAATCTGGAAATAGATGTAATAAAAATGAAAGGAAACCGCAAATATATAGCCATAGGCTTCCTATATAAAAATTACAGGGTTTTGCAGCATGTCAGACTTATTGTAAGTTTATTAAGTTCATTTTGCACCTTGCTAAAGAATAAACAAATGATTCACATACCCGTGCCAAAGGAATAATTATGGCTGCACGTAGCAACAAAATATTTGCAGAAATGAAGGTTGGTTACTTGGGAGAGCAATCAATGCATGCCTTGAATATAAGGATGTGAATGATGATTCTTGACAATGCTTAAGCCAGTAAGCCGTCACAATCAATTTAATCCATGACCATTTGAGTAAGAAATATGCTGGTGTACCACAACAGATGGATGACTAAAATTGTTGCCTTACATACCATCAAAATTAATCACCTATTATTGGAAGTGATGTGATGCCTTTGCTGCCTTGCTGGACACAAAAAAAGTAAGGGAAATCAAGTGAACTCTTTTGGAGTAGTTCTTGTAGAATAATACTCAAGCCCTCTGATAGTTCTTCTAGAAGCCCTTGTGGAATAGTTCTAAAGCCCTCTGATAATTTTTTAGCAATATCAGCTACAAACAGATGCAAGTTAGACTACAACACAGCTCAGACTTATTGGTAGAGATGATGAGTTCATGGATTTGCACATAGCTCATACATGGTTCAAATGAAAGTATACCGTATGCCAGGTAAATCTAATTGAACTGATTCTAGATAGTAATTGCTGAGAACTTTGAGTTGCATTTCAAATGGAATGCATGGGAGAAAATTCCTTCATCTGCAAAACCTGTGTTTGTACTTTATAGTTTATACATGTTGTATGGCTTGATGACCAATATAGCAAGCATCTTCTCGAATAAGCATGTTAATCAATTTTTAGTTCGGTTGTTCTTGGTTTATGAATAGAAGGAAATTATCAGAGCTCTATTTATTTTTAATTTTCTTCAGCATGTTCTGTTCTGCATGCATATCATAATATCAGCACCCTATATTCCCATTGGAAAGTGATAGAGCTCTATTTATTTTTGCTTTAGTCGATGGAATATAAGTGACCAATATTCCAAATGGAAGAAAGAGTTGCTATTGATGCTGAGTATAAAGATCAAAGCATCATTTAATTGAAAAGATGGCCTGAATATGATGTTTCAGATATGTAGAAATTATGCTGTATATGTAGAAGTCATGCTTTTTGACGGAGCTGTACAACAGGAATAGAGCTCACTTGACATACGGCTAGTCATGTAGCTGAGTAACGTACTTAGGCTAAGCCCCCATTTCTCAATATGCAGACTTGAGCAGTGTGAGAAAATCTGCTTTTAACAATACTGAAGGTGCTTTTGGTCTCAACAAGAACTAGTTCATAAAACTAGTAATTTGGTCTCGAGATATGAAATAGTTCATAAAACTTCAATCCAACTACAACCACTTCCTAAAACCATGTTCATCATTTAGTTTCTTTCTTTATGAACATTTTCCAATGTTCCTTCCTCCCCATACATATAGGAGAGTAGAACATGGTAAACTATCTTGCCATTAGCTTGCCATTTCAATTTGTTCATTAATTTTACAGACGCCAAGAAGCGAATCCCAAATTTCCATCACATAACCCTTCTTCATCCTGCCCTTGAACAAATTCATATGCTTCATGTCTACTCCATTTTCATTCAATCATACAAAGAAGGACCTTCATCAACTCAACCAGCATAACTGCAAGTAGACAAGATTGCAACAAAGGTATTGACATACGGTACATTAATGCCAAATCTCTTCACTGAGTGAAACAAAGACAGAGCTGTTTTACACATTCCACGTTGACCACAGTGCAACTTCTTGTGGGATTATTGTTAGTAGTGTTGTTTCTGCAAATTGTATATCTTGGATAATTTCAAATCGAATGAAAGTTCATGGACATATCTTGCTAGAATGCTTTGGATAAATATTTTGTTAAGTATTTCCTAGTGTTGGTAGGAGAAAAAAGTGATTGGCATCTTTATCCAACTAAACCCTTCATTTCTTGAAGAACCTATCCCTCTAAGGATTGAGTAGATTAATCCAGTTAATAGACATTTCTTTCGTAAACTAGTCAACAATGTCTTATATATGAGAGACAGTCAAGTGATGTCAGTACTTGTATTAATTAATAAATTTTCGATTAATAAATATATGATCGTTTACGACACTGATGATATGATTATAATTCGGTGAAGTGATAAATTGTCCTCTAAAAGTTTTAATCAAGAGACCAATTCGGATTGATTTGGTTGAAGCCTTAAAGGTAACATATTGGTAAAATTCATTCTTAAAAAAAAAAAAATAATAAATAAATAATGATAAATTAGAAACTGTGTCGTTTCAGCGCTCAAATACGGCGGTGTGTGGTAGGTGTAAAACGAGCTTAAACGATCAACTCGCCCCAATTGTTTATGCCCTAACTTTCAATTGAGCATGCCTCTTCCGCTCTGCTCTGCAACGACGCCCTCAACCGACTTCCCGGCCTCAAATTAGGTACCGCCAACTCTCAACAGGCTATTCTAAGTTGCAAATTCATTCGCTTTCTCTATTTTCTATATTTCAATCATATGATGGGTGATGAAATTTGTTGGTTAGGTATATGGATTGTTAGATTGAATACACTGCTGAGATTCTGTTGTTTGTGGGAATTATTATATTTGAATTGCTTTTTTGAAATTTCTAGCATTTGAATTTCTGTTTCAGTATTGATGCATGCTATATTCTGAGCTAAGGTTCTGTCAGTTTCTTTGTCGAATTTTAGGGGCAATTTCTTGATTAGAGAGGGGTTTAGGGGCAATGCTCACTCAAATCTCACCTAGAATTTCATATATAGGCCAACGGCTGAGTCTGTGACAATGGGGTTAGAGGTCCAGTTGAAGCCCGCTTTCGGCCAGCTCTCGGTTGAGTGGGCGGTTATGGGCTCAACTCCGCCGCAACGTCAATTCTTGTTCCACCTTCATGCGCCGGATTCTTTGCACCTCAGAATCCATGTCACTGATTTCCACTCTAATACGTGGGAGGCTGTACGGTCGGTTAGTCAGCTGGATGATATGCAGGACAGCATTGGAATAGGAGGCACTTGGTCAGAGTTCATAGACTATCTTGTCAATTCCATAAAATCTGAGGATACAAAGCTTGTTTTGGAGGGACTGTTAAACTCAGACGGTGCTGCAGCTGCAAAGTTAGTTGCTCAGAAGGCTAAAGGAATGCCTAAAATTTCCATTGCTATGACAAAGCTTGTGGGCTCGGATGCTACTGAGGCTATTGCAAATCTCTCTCTTCAGCTCTTCAAAGAGTTCAAAAGCATCAACAAGTCTTATGTAGAAGAACGTGACCGGTCTATGCAATTGTCCAAAGTGGTATCAGCAGAAAAGGAAAGAAACGACAGCATCCAGAGCCAACTTGAGCTGTATACTAAGAGGCAAAAGATACAAAGGATTGGTTCTTCGGACATTAATATCGCACAAAACTCTCCAGAAAAACAAGCCACTCAAGATACAAAATCAACAAAAGTTGTCAATCGGGTTGTGCCTGCATATCGCAGGGCAAAAGTACGTGGTGCTGTTCTGCAGGATATTGAAGATGAAACTTAGTAAAAGCTTGTCCTTCACTTTTTTTTTATTTGCTTGTCATTGACTCTTTTCTCTCTTTTTTTGGTACAAAGCTTGTCATCGCCTCTGGTGATAAGTTTAGGTGTAAAGTTTTTTGGGTATTGACTATACTTGATATATCTTGCCATTAGATTGGTATAAAAGTCATCAAGATTTTTTCGAGTTTCAGTCTTTAACATCCCTAGGTAGTGACTTTGTGAAGGCTCTATACTATCATGATCTATTAGTGGCATTTCCTACAGGTAGTACCCTAATGTTTTACATGTATATCCATACAATTGTTTTCAAAAAAGACATTTTACGAATGAATGATGGACTTTGTTTTTGTTTTTGCGGAGAGCAAACTTACGGAGTATGCCTTCCTTGCGTAAAAAGGTTGAAGCCTTATCAGGTTTGGCCGTATGGATTTACCTTCAATGGCCGTGATCATTTATATGCAGGCTTGCTGTCATCATGCACTGCTCTTACATCTGTGTGCCTAACCAAATGGTTTCAAAATTAAAAGGACTTCTAGTGAGATTTCGTGTCAGTTTGACAATTCGCCCTGGTTTAATTGATGTGGATTCATTATGTATAGATTCATACTTCATCTGTAACCTGGTTGATCTTCTTGTTTAACCTTAAGCTGGTTCATCATCCTGTTTAACCTTTTCAAGAGAAATTGAGGCAGATATCACAAAGGATATATATATACAGCCTTGCAAACTCTGGTTTGATTCTTGTCACGATGCCTTTGTATGCTGAAATTGTAATGCTAATATTTAGAAATAATTTGTTCAAGAAGGATCCTAAAGGGTGTGGTTCATTTCTGCAATTCTTCAACAGGCCAACCAGAACTTAGTCTCTTTATTCATATCTTTCACCGAGTTATTTACAAGTTCCGATACAATTGAATGATCTGAATCTACTCCAATGCTCTATACGAACGACCAAATGAGCCCTTAGTTCATCGCGACAAGCTTGGTCTTCCTAAATTTTGTTTTAACTGATTTGTTCTTGATCTTAAAAACAAAACCAAATTAGCTGGACAAATCATGTATGCATATATGTTTTGGTTTAAATCTGCTTGTCGGACTCTGATCACGTCCTTTCTCATCTATTTTTGTCTCAACCATGTCCAAATCGTCACCTCAAACGTCATTTGTTTTCCTCCCAATCCCTTATTTAAACTCTTGATATACTATCGCCACCTTACATCTCCCAACATTATTGAGTGTTCTACTTTCACTTCACTGCGCTACCTGAAGCTAACCAATCTATTATATTTACGTAACTCGCCACTAATCCAAGCTCCAGCACGCGCCTCCATATCCGTAACCACCGCCATGACGCAACACCGCTTCATCATGGTAACATTTCCCACTCAAGGCCACATCAATCCTTCCCTCCAATTCGCCAAGCGTCTCATTCGCATCACTGGTGTACATGTAACGTTCGTCACGTCCCTCTCCGCCCACCACCGCATTGGCAATAACATTAGTACTCCTAGTGGCTTGACCGTCGCCCCCTTTGCCGACGGATATGACCAAGGGTTAAAGTCCGGGGACGATCTTCAGCACTTCATGTCCGAGCTAAAGCGTCGTGGCAAGCAAGCGATCACGGATCTTGTAGTTTCTAGTGCAAGCGAGGGCCACCTTACACCTGCCTATTGTTTGCCTTACTTCTTCCTTGGGTGGCGGAACTGGCACGTGAACTCCACCTCCCAACCGCTCTCCTTTGGATTCAGCCAGCCACGGTTTTCGACATATACTACTACTACTTCAACGGCTACAAATATCTCATCAACAACAATACTGCTGCTGATAGTGACCCTTCTTATGCAGTAGAAATACCAGGATTGCCGCTAGCGCTGAAAAGCCGCGACCTTCCTTCCTTCATTGTTGCTACGAATCCGTACAACGGAGCTGTCCAATTGTTCGAAGAACAGTTCGAGAAGCTCGGACAAGAAAGCAGGCCAACTATACTTGTGAACACGTTCGATGCACTAGAACCGGAGGCGTTGAAAGCAATAGACAAGTACAACTTGATCGGAATCGGGCCTTTAATGCCATCGGCTTTCTTGGAGGGCAAGGATCCGTCCGATAAATCATTCGGAGGCGATCTTTTCCAGAAGTCGAAGGAGTACTCAGCGTACCTGGAATGGCTGAACTCAAACCCAGACGAGTCTGTCGTCTACGTCTCGTTTGGAAGCATTTCCGTGCTGTCCAAGATTCAAATGGAGGAAATTGCAAAAGGGTTGTTGGATTTCGGACGTCCGTTTCTGTGGTTGATTAGAGAAAACCAAAAGAGTGGGCAAGGTAAGGAAGAGAAAGAAGACGAGGAGCTGAGTTGCAGAGAGGAACTAGAAGAGCTTGGGATGATGGTCCCGTGGTGTAGTCAAGTGGAGGTTCTTTCGAATCCTTCATTGGGTTGTTTTGTGACACATTGTCGGTGGAATTCAAGCTTGGAGAGTTTGGTTTGTGGGGTACCAGTGGTGGCATTTCCCCAGTGGACAGACCAAGGCACAAATGCCAAGTTGATAGAGGACATGTGGAAAACAGGGGTGAGGGTAGCACCGAATGCGGAAGGTGTTGTTGTGGGTGAGGAGCTCACGAGGTGTCTGGATTTGGTCATGGGGAGTGAAGAGTTGAGAAGCAATGCTAAGAAATGGAAGGACTTGGCAAGAGAGGCTGTGAGTGAAGGTGGATCTTCTGATAACAATCTCAAGGCATTTTTGGATGACATTGGACTTGGCTGTTTGCTAGCCTAAAGCGATTAATGCCTATCTACTGCGGAAAAATAAAATCGATTGCATATGAAATTGAATATATTTATATTGAGATTTGGTCATATATATTGATGGAAATTTATGAGTTTTTGTTTAATTTCAGTGACTATTCTTATTGAATATATAGATTGCATGATGATATTTGACGAGTTGTAATCTCATGTGATTCTTGTTCACTATAGTGTGTTTATGTATAGTTCTTGTGGCTATTTCGTTAACAAAAATATGTCACCATTTTATTTTTATGTAAACTTATTTTTGGATGACAAAAATTTAATCTGTACTCACACAGTAACACTTCAACAATCTCTCTTGAATTTCAACATTTTAGCAACAACCCGGTTGATGCATGACGCATATATGAACCTAACCACCAATTAATTCGACAAATATATATGTGTGTGTGAATATACATAACCTATCCAGAGCGATGCCTCATATTTATATCTCGACCGTTCATTTTTTAGATACTAATGTATAGATCATCTCCGCAAAATTTCAGCCAAATTGATGATCTTTAAGGTATCTAACTTGCTTAAATTAATAGACGAACTGAATCTATCCAATCTGAACCGTACTAGCTTTAAGGCAGTTATCAATGCCTTAACAACCATCAATTTGGCTGAAATTTTACAGAGATGATCTATACATTAATACCTAAAAACTGAACGATAGAGATATGGATATGCGACCGAAAAGTGACCCTAAACCCTAACCTCGCTTTGATCAGAGCGAGGCATAGCTCTGGATAGGAACTGTGTATATATATATATATATATATATATATATGTGTGTGTGTGTGTGTGTGTGTGTGTGTGTATGTATATAAGTGCTTGCTCCATTTCAATTCTAAAGGAGTTCTCTAATTGTCTTGAAATTTGAACCTATTTGATTTAGAAATATAATTTTCTTAAATTTATTTAAAATTATCAAAATTTTCATTTTTTTAACTTTACTGATAACTAAGCGATCTTTAAAACAAATGAAATCCGATTTTAGTGCATGTAACAAAATTTTCATTAACATCGAAATTACAAACCTTAGAGAACAAGAAACCTTTCGACCTATTTGACTGAACTTTTTAGCCCATTAATCAAATGAGAAGATACAAAAAAAAAAATTTCGATGACAAACAAAAAGTTATTATACTTCTTTACTTGTCCTCATCTATTCCCCTTCTTTCTTAACAAGTTTGTTTCTCTTGTCCATGAGGACCACGACCACTACCAACTAGTCAAAAACCAATCATTCCATTCTCTGTGAGGACTTTGTTTTACTAACTTTTAACGAAGAATGTTGGTCACAGTTCTCTTCTTGGCTCAGCTATTTTAAGTTCATGATCTTCATCCTTATTTAGCACACAATTTGTCATCCATGTCTTTTGAGCAATGCTTGACGAACAACCTTATTAGGTATCAACTGGATATCACTTTATGTAACAGTTGATGTAGCACAAACTCTAATCAATTAAAAAATTTTATTAAATAAGTGGTTGTGCCAGATTAGTTTCTACATACATATGATAAAATGCAAGTGGATACTTAAAAAGTTAATTCACCTGACATAACTCTAGGGGTTAATCCAAAGCAAGCATGGGGTGGGCTAAAACCCTCTTGAGAATTTGGAGAAAAAAAAATTGTACTGTTCAAGTAAATCCAGAATATATGTCTGGCCTAAATTCTAGGTTACTTTTGCAAGTTGTACGATTATGTTTCCATGTATAACTCTCCCTCTATGCTTATAATCCTCTTTATAAAGAGACCCGTATTATCAATGAAAGTACAACAAATTCTCTCTCAATTTCATTTTCCTTAAACATGTTATTAGAGCGAAGCCTTAACTCTGAAACAAATAGCCTGACCCTGATTCAAGAAGCTAAAACCCTAAATCTAAATACAAAACCTTGAAACCTTTTTTGCCTCCGCCACACACCTTGAAGCTCTCAACCCCAGGAATCCTGAACCGGCAGTAGAACTACCAGAGCCGGCCGAAAACATACCGAACTGGCCACAAGAAGCTCCAAACTGGCTGTAGCATAAACTCCACCGGTTCACCACCTTCTGGATCTCCGATTGCCACCAAATTTTGTTAGCAGCAACGCCTCGATCTCACGATTACAGAACCGGTCAGATTGTTCCAAGAACCAGTCAAAACTTGTCGATCCGGCCACCTGACTGACTTGTCTGCATGCAGAAAACTGGACAGAAATGTTTTTATGGTAATTCCAACCACCACTGATTAATTCTAGCCACCACTAACCAGTTCTGACCCTCTCCATCCAACGACAACTTTCCGGTGATTTTTTCTACGAATTTTCCTGCAGTTGTAGAGGTAAGTTTTAAAAGTTCCTATTTTTGAATTTTTTATTCTTTTACTTTTCTTTTTCTCATGGACTTGCAACATCTCTTCTTCTACCCCCATTTTTTCTTCATAAGGGAGACCATAAGCTAAATTGTGGGGGTTCGTGCACACTCCAAGCTTGGAGCTTGTAGACTTCTCCAAACTTAGAGTTTGTTGAGAAATTATGATCGACCACAAACACATCATTGTTTCGATCTAATCAATACCTATTGGAATCGAATTTCTTGGAAGCGATTACGCTCGAAAATTTTTAATTTCTTGGGAGCGATTACGCTCAAATTTTTTTATTGTTTTCGTGGTAGCTTTTTCCCTACGAAACTGACTATTTTTCTTGTTCTCTCTTCAGGATGAGTAACTTGGACAAACTTTACTCTGCTCCATTGGGATAACTGTGTATGGATAAAGTGAGTCCATGATGTCCGCCAGCATCTAAAGACCGAAGGAATCCTGGATACCATTCTTGAGCCAAGCCAGGACATGTTAATTGTTGAGCAAGCTCAAGCTTTGGAAGCAAATAAAGCAGCCTTAGAGGCAAATAAGGCGAAAGCCATCATTCTAATGACTCGTCATATGGATGATTTGCTATAGTACGAGTATAAGAATGAAAAAGACTCCAGAAAGCTGTGTGTCTTACTCAAAGAAAGATTTGGCAACGTCCGTGACGCCCTTCTCCCTGCTTTCAAGTCAGTTATTGACTACAACTCTGAAGCACTTCGCATTAAATCCTTAATGGAATTCTGTGGAAAAGATGTCACAGATGCGATATTGATCGAGAGGACTCTCTCTACCTTTCCTGTCTCTGCTGTGATGGTTGCTAAGAATTATCGAATCGATATTACTGTAGGACGGATCACAAGGTTTTTCTTGAGCTCTTTGGAGCTATGAATGTTGCTGTAAAGAGTGACAACATCCTTATGAAGAACTATAATCCGAGGCTCTTGGGAACAAATCATATTCCGGAGTCCAATTATAATTGCGCCCCTAAAGGAGGGTGCTAAGAGAGAAACCCTAAATCTAGGGACATTTCTGGACCTTTTGGTCCATATTCTCGCTCTAATGAGGGGGGTAAATGCTAAAATAGGCGAACACGGAATCGAAGAGGTCAATGTGGAAAGAGAGAGGGAGGCAATGCCTTTGGCCATGTTGATGGTGCCACCAACATTAAGAGCCATCCAAATGACTTTCAAAGCACCTCAATCAATGGAGTCTGTGCATATAGGTGTATGTTCTCAATGTGGAGTATCCGGTCATTAGACACACATTTGTGGAGCTCATGAAGATATTGTCACAGCCTGCAAAGCATATTGTGAAGCAAAAAAAACTCACTATGTAGAACAAGAAGATTAAGAAGGTGATCTAGAGTAAAGGGTTGAAGACTTCATATCTGGCTGGGATCAATAGATCTCCAATTCTATTTAAATCCTTATTTTTCCAAGAGATATAATAGGCAATTGTCAAATATTTTGTAGTAAATGCCATTGGTTTAGTTTTTCTTCCACTAGACTCATCCAAAGTGAGTATGATGTCTAGGAAGGTTTTAAAATAAGTGGTACTTAAGCGAGTTTTGCTCTATTGACATCTCTCTACTCACCTGGTCATATTTATTTTGGAGTTAGCGAAAGAAGTCAAACGACTACAATTGTTTTACATTAGCTAAGATTTGGATTAGATTCTCTTAATGGTTAAGAAACAATGGTATACTCTATTGGCTTATGAATAAAATTTTGAGCTTTTTTTGTTATGACTCAATTTTGGTTACTATGATGGCTGGGCCATCAGTATTAGTTCAAGGACATGGAATAACCCAAGTTCTCTTTGCCAAATGGCACCTTGATTACTGTCATAGAAACTTTCTACACTCTTAGGGCAAATCGCACCCTATGAATAGCGAACAGATTCTATGCCAAAAGGCATGTGGAGAACGGAAAAGAGTCCATTTGCACTACCTCTAATGATTGCTAATAAAGACGAACTTTAGAGAAACGTACGTGTCTCTCTAGTGGATTTTATGTCACCACTATTCAAGCTATTAAATCCAATAAAGTTATGAGAGAAGATCTCTTGGATTTAGACACATATTGGCTTTGTCATGACAGGATAGGTCATCTCAGTCATGATATGATGATCTGTCTACTAAAGAATTCACACGGACATCTATTTTTTCAAGTGAAATGAAGCATAAATCAACAGTTGATTCTTGGCCTAAGTGTGACCACCGAAGCTGCCTTTGGTATCACTATCGTCCACCACCAGCCTAAGGCTGGCACAGTCCCTATCCATGATGCCATAGATAGGGTCCATCATGGTGATGGCGCCCCAGGTGATGCTGCAACCACAAACTTTGCTTCAAATAGCGTTTCAGATGCTCAAGCCCAACCAAAATCCTCATTGGTTGCTTCTAAGGCCTCTCGCTCGTTTTACATAGCCCGTTACTTAGGAAAATTATGACTCAAACCCTCTTATGCAAAGGATATAAAAATACACATCCTATTCTTACATAGAATATGTGGGGATTCTGTGGACTGATTCAACCAATTTGCGAAAATTTAAATATTTCATGATGTTGGTTGTCACGCAAACACGCTGGTCACATAATGTGCCATTATCGACCTGTGAATGCTACTTATACTACACGCCTAACACATATCATATGACAATGGGCTCACCCCCCGGATCATCCCATTCAGTCAATTGGATTTGACAATGCTAGAGAGTTTAAGGAAACGACTATGATGGTAGCCTGAAAATTGGTAATGCGCACCAATTTCCTTATATCCTCTTGGGGTAATGCAATATTGCATGCAGCTATGCTAATTCATCTATGACCCACCGCTACTCAATCTACCTCTGCGTTACAGCTAGTGACTAGGTACCAATATCTCATACTTACGCATATTTGAGTGTGCTATTTATGTGGCAACTGCTCTAGGATAGCACACTACGATGGGTTCTTACAGAAGAATGGGCAACTAAGTTGGATTTGAGACTCCAACAATCGTCGATCATTTAATTCCCTTGCTAGGCGATCTCCTTATAGCTAGATTTACGAATGTCATTTTGATGAGACAGTCTTCCTGTCGTTAGGGGAGACAAGAAAACGGATGTTCAGCAGGAACGGCAGGAATTATCATGGTCTGTCCCCACTATGTCTCATCTCCATCCCCGTTAAAGTGATAAGATCACACATATCTACTGCAAACATGCCTGCAAGAATGGACGTCCTTACAAGAGGACGACCCTACATGGAGGTAGGCATGCGCCAACGCCATAGAGAATGGCACTCTAGCGTTACAGGTTATGGCCCCAGCTTGGATGCGTGGAAGGCCTGTGGGTTCGAAGGATACTTTGGCACAACCCAACCCTTGGATCATTGACACTTAAAATCTGTCTCATCAGAATCTTCCAGATTATGATTATCGTTGAGGGACACCTCAATGTCAGAATCTATTCCTGAGAATATAGAGCTCTATGAAAATTACACTCGTGTATATGAGACGTGGATAGAAAATCCATCATAATTGATGATGCAGTCGCGCATGAGGTTGTTGAGTCCAATGGTATCGAATTGCACTCCGTTAATGAATGAATGCCAATGTAGACAAATTTAGCCTAAATAGAAAGATAAGATCCAAGTTAATTTGGATTCTCTAACGAAGATAAAGGTTTATAGAGCCAGTAATGACAACACCTCATAACATAAAACCTATTGACTAATGGGTTTTCGTTAGAAAGCGTGATGAGAAAAGAAGATGGTAATCTCGCCTACGATGAGACATTTTCTCTCGTAATGGATGTCTTTGCACTCAATTACCCTGTTAGTTTTGCAGTTTCTGAATAACTAAATACACTAGGTCAATAACCTCAACATACAACACTTTTTGCACAACGAAAAATAAAAAATTGCTGTGTGATGAGGGGAAAGTGAATCATACAACACGTTTAAAAAACTTGCGTTGTATAAGGTTGTTATAATTTTGAAGTTTTTAACCAGAAGGTCTTTACACAACACTTACAATAATAATTTGTTGTGTGAATGAAAAAACAAATAGTGGCAAATTTGCCTCCTAACTTGACTAAAATTTGGCACCACATAGTACAATAGAATAGTTATATCTGTTGTATGAGAGTTGCATGCAAAATATCATACAACAGTTTTTACTCTGTGTTGTATGATCAAGAGGTAAAGGGTTAGATGTGCGCGGGCTGTGCCTTCATTACATACTTGTAAAAAGAACAAAAAAGAAAAGAAAGCAGGGGTAATTAAGCTCTCACGTTCTACTCTATCTCTCTCTCCAAATCGCTCATCTCCCTCTCATTCTGAGTCTTCTCTCACTCTCTTCTTTACCCATAAATCACAGTCTTCCTCTCTCTTTCATTCTGAAATCCCAAATAGGGAAACCCCTAATCTCAGATTTCCCAAAATCAACCAAATCTCTATTGGTCGAACCCTCAATCTGAAACCCAAATTTCATTGATCTAACTCTCGTATCCACAATTAGAGGATATACACCGATAAATAAGACGAAGTTCATGGAAATCCTACTTCGGCTGCTCTAGTTCCGTCCTAGGTTCACGCACATCAATTCAATTCCTCATGGTAAGCCTACTTCGAATTGCCGATAATCTTTGGCAAGCCTTCTTCTTTTAGTTTTTTTTTTTTTGGGAAATTACTGGTACCCCCCTGTATTTTTGATGCGTCGACAGTTCAGTTCCTGCTATTCCAATTTTAACAGATAACTCCCCAAACATTCAAATTTTCACACAATTTGATCAAAATGATCATTTTACCCCTCACTTATTTTTTTTATTCTTCTCTCTCTCTCTCTCTTATATATATATATATGTGTGTGTGTGTGTGTGTGTATTTTTTATTCTTCTCTCTCTTTATATATATATGTGTGTGTGTGAGTATATATGTATGTATATGTGTATATATATATATGTGTGTGTGTATATATTTTTATTCTTCTCTCTCTCTTTTTATATATATGTATATGTATACATATACATCTAATGTGTTTATGTATTTGGTAAGTCTATATACTATGTTTATGTTTCATATTATAAAAAATTAACAAATTATTTTTATATATCTAATGTGCATGTATATATCTATATATATGTATGTATATGTATATGTAGATATATAAATATAAGGAAAATTGTCCAAACAGTGTTTGAATTTTTTTAAACTATTAATTTTCATACATATATTTTGAAAAATATCAAAATAGTACCTGATGATTTAAGTCCGACCCAATATTCATATCAAGAAACAGTAAAAACGTTAACTCCGTTAAATTTTCAGGGATATTTTCGTCTTTTGAGTATTCATCTTCTCCAAATCAGACAAATATATATAAAAAAAAAAAAAAAAAAAAAGAGCTTGTCATTGCTCAATCTCGTGCGGCCTAGCTCACTTCTCAGTATCTTAGCCATTGGGTCAACATTTGTTGGTTGTTAATCATCCTCTCTTTCAATAAACTAAATCCAATAATGGGTATGTTATTAATCACTAAGAACACCAAGAACACCTCCATTGAGAGCCGTAGAACTCAGCTGCCTATCTCAGTTTTCTATTAGGAGAAAAAATTGAACTCGGGTTCTTTACTCCTAATGGAAGCTCTGGTACTAGAAGATATGTTGGAATTCGGTATTACAGATCGAATCCACAGTGTGAGGCATCAACCACCCAATTATTCCCTCTCAGTGATGGCTTCGTCGGCAACTCGATCTTCTCCAGCATCTTCTCTGCTTCGATTTCAATCATGGCTTCGCCGGCAACCCGATCTTCTCCAGCATACTCTCTACTTCGATTTCAATCAAAAATCCCAAAACCCACAATCCAAAAAATCAAATTCAATTATTTGCAGCTGAAATCAATTTCAATTTTTCTTTTTTTGATGGGTTTGGGAGAAGAGAACAGAGAAGAAGGAAAGAAAAGTCGTGATTAGGTAGATGCATGTGGAAATTTTAGTAGCTGTAACAGCAAAAATGGTTTGGTTTGCAATTGTTTGCTCAGTTTTGAGCCTAGTTCACCAGATAATTGGAATCATGGAGATTATTCGGGTGCATGCATAAGGAAATTTCGATGCTTTAGGTCTGAATCCGACGAGTCTGATAGCAAGGGAATCTGAAATTTCGGTAATTCCATTTTGGGTCAAGTCTGGGTTCGATCTCTGTAGGAAATGGAACGGCGAAGCAATTCCGATCTCTATCGAAATGGGACATCGTAGTTTGGGCAATCTGCTGGTCAGCCTTGACGTGGGACCCTAAGTCAGGTTCTGGGATGTCGGAGGACGTTTCCGAATTCAAGTCGTCGATGTAGATGAAGGTCCGGTTTCGATCAAGTATGGGTCTGAGCACGGCTGTTGCACGTTCTTGGAATGACAGCGGCTGTTGGCGGTGGTTTGGCATTGTACACCGATCTTCCCGAGTTCTTCTGGATACGGGTTTACGAGTATTTGGATCTAGGTATACCATTTTGATATTGGTATTTGAATCTCGTATTGGGCATGGTAGGTATTGGCATACTTTTCTGGTACTGGTATGAGAACAAAGTTGTTCTTCGTATGGTATAGGTACATAGAACTCCAATCTTTTTTTTTTTTTTGTTTTGTTTCAGAAGTACCAAATTTACCACTGAAAATTTAACGGAGTTAACGTTTTTACTATTCCTAGGTATAAATATTGGATCGGGTTTAAATCGTCAGGTATTATTTTGATATTTTTCATAATATAGGTATGAAAATTAATAATTTGGAAAAGTTCAGACACTGTTTGTATGATTTTTCCATAAATATATGTATAATTTTATACATATGTGTGTGTATATAATGTATATGTGTATATATATTTGTGTGTATATGTATGTATATGTATGTATATATATGTATGTATGTATATATTAGATATATATATATATAAAAAAAGAAGTGAGGGATAAAATGATCATTTTAGATTAAATTGTGTGAAATTTGAATGTGTAGAGAATTATATGTTAAAATTGGAATAGCAGGCCAAAACGTACGGAGACCAGTAATATTCCTTTTTTTTTTTTTTTGTTTAATTCAGATTCTTTAGCTTTGGTTAAAGGGAATTCACTCAACGCAGATAGGCAATTCTTTCTCATTCCTGATCTGTCTCTCACTTTTTGTTCCCGCATATCTGTATGCTTTTAGTTCTTGGTAACAGTTGTTGGCACCGGTTCATAACTCTCCTCTTGCTTGCTTTCACTGATATTTTTAAATTAGTGAAAGTTGGCTGATGCCTCTATATCTCTCTGTTTCACCCAAACCCTCGTTTTCTCCCATAACCCCTTTCTCTTCGATCTCGATCTCGATCTCACCCACCAAACTGCGATTCAAAGAATTTGGTGGCCACTAGATTGACCTGGATCAGTATTTTTTTTTTTTTTTGGGAACCCGATTCAACAGCACGGTCACTGGTGTTGAGCTAATTCCTCTATGCTTTGTTGTTCTACAGGCTGGGCATGTTGCTGAGTTTTATGAGTATTGCAAGGGCTTGAATCTCTCTAGGAGATTTAGTTTCCAACATGGTGGATCTCAGCCCCAGGTTTGAAATCTTAAGTCCAGCAAGTATGCGGAGCGTGTCGGCGTCGGAGCTCCAGTGTATCTCTCTGCCGTCCTTGAATACCTGGCTGCTGTGGTGAGTTTTGAGTTTTCTTAATTTTCTTAAATACTTCCTCAATTGGAGTGTTGTTTGTGGATTCAGTGTGAGGAATTTGGGTTTTGGGAATTTCAGGATCTGGAATCTAGGGATTTTGTGTTGAATTAATGGATTTTCAAATTGCGAATTTGGGTTTCAAATTGATTTGGATATTTATCACTAAGATTTGTAATTTGAGGGGGTCTCAAGGTTTTGTTTTGCATTTCAGGGGTCTTTACTGATTGAGCTTATTCAGCAGATGCAAGTGAGGTGTGCTGGTATGGTTTATTTGATGTCTCTCTCGTTGGTCCTTTTCTTGCTGTTGTTTGAGACTCATTAAAGAGAGGTAAAGAAGATGACTTTGCCCTTTGAATTATCGAGGTAGAATGATATTGTTCATGTTGCTGAGATGATCAAGTGGAATATGTGAAATCCAACTTGGTTTAGTTTACATTTGAGTTGTTATCTGGTATGTTTTTCATGATGCTATCTGTTCATATGCTTGTTGAACTGTTTTGGTTGCTTTTCTACTTTGATTTCTAGGCTTTTGGCCTTCATGAAGCCCAAACAATGTTAATGTGACATTTTACTATATGTAGGCATCAATGGCATCTAGGAAGTGATCGGAAGAAGACAGGGGCAATTGTCAATATTAGTTCTAATGCAGCTCCCTTTCCTTCTTTGCCTCTATACACTCTTTATTCTACAATCAAAGTGTGAGTTTTCTTAACTATCATTTAATTTGGTTCATGCATATTTTCCTTCTTGGATTAAAAATCTCTTATCAGGATGCTACTTAGCTTGCTAGTGTTTGGCTATAAGAGATCTGGTTTGGCATTGGTTGATGAGAAATGTGATGAAGTGGATGAGTTACTGTAAAGTATGTGGGTTTTTGGTAGTTTTAGTATTTGGCTTAGTTAATTGAATTGTGTGATAGTTGCTTTGAGCCAGATTATTGGCTAAGTTTTTCAATAGTTGCTTTGAGTTGTGTGATGCTTAATTGGTTTTATGAGGGGTGAACAATTGTGATTATGGTGTCATTGGTTGCTAAGAAATGTGAGGAAGTGGGTAGATAACTATTAATTTTATGGGTTTAGATACTGCTGATATTTGGTTGAGTTGATTCAGTTTTGGAACATGTGCTTTGTGCCAAATTATTGGCTAAAGATTTCTGAAGTATCTGTTCTACCTGCTCCCTGTTTTTAGTTTTTTTAAAGTGTAATTCTATAACTCTGCAAACTGAATTAAAACTGGGTTCCTATAATTGTGATTTAATTGTTTAATGTTTTTAAGAATCGTTTAGTGTTTAATTTAATTGTGATTCATGATTATAGGTTAGGTTTCCTATAATTTCCTTACAGGGGCTAGATGCCCATAATTTGGGAGTTGTCACCAGTAAACATCAAATATCGATGATTTGGGTATGGTCAATGCTTCATGCCCTTTTGTTTTCAACCTTATAAGAAATCATGAGTGTGTGTTTGTGTATTTTGTGGTTATATTTAGTAGCTTTACTGACTGCTTTTTGCTGCTCAAAACTTGTGAATGTGTTTGTTGATGATCATTGTTTCTTACGTTTAAAACAGTGATAGAATTGAGTTGGGTGCTCTCAGTTTGTTTACTACTTAGTGGAGTTGCATATATGGATTTGGAATAGTCAATTATTCTTGATTTGCATAGTTTGTGAATTTGGTTTCCCACTATATATATAGTTGGCAATTGCATAGCTCTCAGTATGTGAGTGAGATTCTCTACAAACAAAAATAAATTAAAACTTGTTTATGGTCATGAAAGGATTGTGGGTAAAGTCCCTAATGCAATCTGGGTTTAGAAAGATTCTATTTTCCTTAATCAGTACAGCATAAGGTTCGGGCAGTAGTGGAGGAGCTTTGAGTAAGAATCAGATTTTGCTTCACTCTTTGGACTTTGGTTTCTATAGATTTGAGGATTTTCTTTTCCTGCTATATGTTATAAACCGCAAGCTGCTATCTATTTATGTTTAAATGGGTGGTTCCTAGCTTCTATTAAGAGTGGAAACTAAGCTGCTATCTATTTATGTTTAAATGGGTGGTTCCTAGCTTCTATTAAGAGTGGAAACTAGTTGTGTTGATCTTTAGTAGTTTCTTCCACTGCATAAAATGCAGTTTGATTTTGTGTGTTTTTTTTTTTTTTTGAATAAATTTGATTTTGTGTTTAGGTTTATGTAGACTAGTAATGGAGTTTCAAATTGCAATTTAGAGTACATTTTTAGTTCCCTGTGGAGTAATGCAATATATATATATATATATAATTAGTGAAAGTCTTTATTCAAATGATGTGGAACTTGATATTTGCGAGTTAAGGCACACCTTTACTGATGTTTTTTAAAAGGACCATCCTTGGCTAATTAAAATGTTTGTAGTAGTATGGCAAAAACTCGGTTTTCGAACTATGTGAACTCTTGTCTATGTTACTTCCCCATTTCATTGAGAGCTTACCCTAGATTTATGTGGAACTTGGTTTCCGGGTTCATTAGTTCCATGAATTATTGCCTAGCTAACTAGCTTTTTGTAATAGAATTTCGGTAGAGTCATTTTGTGTGTGTGCACAATTGTCAAAGGTGTGTGTGGCTGTTTTCCCTTTGTTACTTGCTCCAGATTACTCCAAGGGATCATTGTGGTCTTTGGTTGTAATACTTGGGCTAGTAAAATCCGTGGTTTGCATGTTGTCAGGTTCGAATATGGTGACATCTTCAGATATCTTTCAGTTGGTCAATTGTTCAATTGATTCTATAAAAACTCTTAATTGATTGTCATATATTCCACTTTCATGTTTGTCGCTGTGAAAATTTCTTCTACTTGTTAGGATTTAAATAACAAAGTTACTCGAATTTTTCATATATTTTGTTCTAATGCATGTGTATGATTGATAACAGTAGCAAAAGCAATACAGAGAATGGTTAAACTTGAGTTTTAAGCCACCGAGATGGTGAGTTATGCTGGGAGCTTGCGTTGTGAGGATGTTGAGTTAAGCCACTATCATGTTCTTACTTTACTGTCTTCCAGCAATAAAGAAAATATAATGGTTGATGGCTTACTTTCTTACTTATGTGCAAGCTGATAAATCACTTCTTCAGTTACTGAATGTCTCAATTTTGTTATTTGTTTGTGGTTTATTATTCATATTGTACCTGCTATTGGAAGACATAGCTTATTATTTAGTTATGGGCCAGAATAGTTTATTATTTAGTTATGGGCCAGAAACTAGATAATGTATATGAGCAGCAAGGTGAGACTTGTTTCTGATCATTGATACTGCTTTTTAAAAGCTGAGGCATAATTACTAATTTTCTTGTCAATTTGAAAGCACATTCAGGCTTAATTACAGATCTTATCTTCAGTGCAGGTTTGGTGGCAGATTAAATATAGCATTGAAGAAAATAACAAGATTTACTTTTCTTAGTTACTGTTTGATATTATAAACGATGAGGTAAGTAAACTCTAAATAGTTTTCGATATTAGTTTATGCCTTCTTTCATTGCTTGGATTATATATAATTGAAATGATGAAAACTAAATCAATGTATTGTGTAGGTACTGGTTCAAACTCTTTTGTTATAGGAGCAAGAAAATGTGCAAGTTGATTCAGCAGATCAATGGAATCCGCAATATAGTGCTAATGGACTAAATCAAGGGAATGTGCAATCTAGCAAGCTGTAGCAGATAAAATAAATAATAGGCAATTAGTTACAGTTGCTTGATTAAGGGATGACTGTTTTAGGGGTCTCTTGGTTGAATTATTAGTTTTAGGTTGCTTGTTTTGATGAAGCTCAAGTTAGGGTTTTAATGCTTACATAGCAAGAGGCTTTAAAATGATAAGTTCACTATTGATTTGATTAGTTGTCAATTTTTGTGCTTCTTGTTGAAGATTAAGAATGTATATATGGTTTCAAATGATAGATGTTACTATTCTCTTTCGGGTGTCAAATTATTGATGGATGTGTTACTAAATGATGGATGTTAATTAGCTCGTATTACTCTGCTTGAATTGATGAATACCAAATTAGATTTTACTCTGCCTTAAATAAATCTATTTATACCTTATTAAGTCACAGTTTATCTTCTATATATATAGGAGAAAAGAGCACCCAAGAAGGCAAAAACAGACGTAAAGCCTCTACATGCCCCAGTGATGCATCATCATCATAATTATCATTGTCATCCCAGCCAAGTGTGTATTAGGGCTGTTAGGTGTATTATCATTTTGTGGTTCCAATGTTTGGTACGCTTCATATTCATAGTTGATCCATTGTTTTGAAACTTGATAACTGATCCAATTGTTTTAAGACTCTCAAACTGTACCCATTTTTATGCACTGTGATTGGGCTGATCAGTTGGATGGTGGTAGTTGGCATTTTGTTACTTTGCAAGTTTGGTACTTGCTCAAATCATAATTTACTTGATCACATTTGTTGAGTTTCATTCATTGTTGGTAATTGCCATTTCAACATGTACAGCTGACTGAAGTCTTTTTTTTTTTTTTTTTTTTCATTTTTGTTCTTTTGTGTATGCGAGGATGAAGTACAGGCAATTGTTATGTAATTCAAATTATTTGACTTTAAGAGAAGGAAAATGATCAATGGAAATTTGGAAATAGAGGTAATAAAAATGAAAGGGAACTGCATATATATAGCCATAGGCTCGCTATATGAAAATTACACTGTTTTGCACCGTCAAAAATTATTGCAAGTTTATTGTGTTCATTTTGCACCTTGCTAAAGGTAATAAACAAATGATTCACATACCGGTGCCAAATAAATAATTGTGGCTACACGTATCAACAGAATATTTGCAGAAAAATGAAGGTTGGTTACTCGGGAGATCAATCAATGCCTTGAAATGTGAATGATGATTCTTAACAATGCCTCAGCCAGTAAGCCTTCATAATCAGTTTAATCCACGACCATCTAAGTATGCTAGTGTATCAGAAAAGGTAGTTGACTAAAGTTGTTACCGTACATATCATCAAAATTAATCTCCTATATATTATTGGAAGCGATGTGATGCCTTCGCTGAATACAGCAAAAGTAAGGGATATCAAGTAAACTATTTTGGAGTAGTTCTTGTGAAATACTAAAGCCCTCTGATAATTATTTTAGCAACATCAGCTATAAACAGTTGCAACTTAGGGCACACAGCCCAGACTTACTGGTAGAGATGATTGTTAAAAAAATGTGGACTTAACGTTAACTGATATATATCGAGTTTAAAGCCGATTGATTTAGCTAAATGTAAATAACAAGAAGTCCACGAATATGACTCTAATTCTGGTTATCTATTGAGATGTATATCTCTTAATATAAGTAGAAAACTCATTAGTAAATAACCTAATTTACATTAAGTATTTGTGATAAATCATAAGTCTCCTAATTGATAAACATGGAGTCGATGTTAGACACCTTACAGGATGATCAGTCTAACCCTTGTTTCTGGCCAATATATATATATAGGGAGCAAAGTCTCTGTATCCATCACCCGTAATTTGCATATTGTTCAGCCCCATTCTGAAGCAGTTAGTGTTGACATACATAAGGCTTTTGCTTGAGTTGTGCTGCTGCTATTTGATCCTTGTTCCTACTGCTCAAGATGTCTAACTTAGGCCAAGTTGTTTCTGCTGGGATCTAGAGTGCTATTGATCCAAGTGGAGTTCTAGGTCCACTAGGAAAGCTATTATGCAGATATTTTGTGTTTGTTGTGCAGCAGATTTATAGTTCATGATATGTTGTTGTATTATTTGATCTTGATATGGTTGATGTGTTGTTGTTGCTTCATGTATTTAATAAATGGTATCAGAGCTTAGGAATTTCATAAAACGCATGGATCATGAATTATTGTTTTATTTGAGCAAGGGAAAACGATCAAATATGTATTGAGAAAATTATTTGTTTTTCATTGATCCAGAAAAGCAAGCCTCAAGAAATATTAACCCGGTTTTAAATCCCGATCCAAATATGTCCAGAAACCAGGCCCAAAACCCGAGTTCAGAATAAATATTATTTTATGAAAATATTACCATTAAAATAAAACGGTCATTTTACTTAAGGGGTCAGGTTGTTTAGGCTTTACTCAGATTGAATTCTTAATTTTGGGGATTCAAGACCTGCTTTAGAATTTTTGGATCATCAGAAAAGGGTTAAAACTTTATAGCTTGCCTTTTGTTTTCAATTTGCTTCGGCGACCATGTTTGTTGCAGCACTGCAGTAGAGGCCAAGGTATGTTTACTGAAATCCAAAACTCGCACTTCAATTTCTGCATATGGAAAGGGTTGTCATATGGATTACTGTTTAGCATAAGGAAAGGGTTGTCATAATCATATTTGGAATGCTTCTTCATACTGATCGATGGAATCTTGCATATGTGCTTTGAATGATTTCTTATGCGATCATGTGTTTGAAATATGAGATTGTGGATTGTATGAAGCTTATATTGATTCGATATTGTTTTGATTGAGTATTGTTTGATAGATTGTGCTGTGATGTCCAGTTAACAATTAGAACAAAAATGTCTCCCAAACATGGAATCTGCAGTATTGTTATTTTCACAGCTTGTATGAAAATTAGTAAGTTCATAGGTGAGCCTAAACATATGGTTATTAATTTTTGGTTTTGTGATTCTTGGAAGATTGTATGGATCATGTTGCGCAAAAGAAACTTTCACCATTATTTTTCAAAGATTTTGAGCATTAACATAACTAAAACTTGTGTTGCTGCATTTAAAATTGCACTTACATTTTGTCTTCCAAAGGAGTAGTTCACGGTGTAATTTTGAATATAGAACAACATCATATATAAACACAATTATCTATTTTGATACCTTGAAGCTTTTCTTGTCCAATGATATAGACAGTTTCATGGAATAATTAATTTTTGTTAAATGCAGTATGACGATTTAAAACTTTAGAATGTTGAGTTTTATGCCACAAAGGTATTACTTAATGTTATTTCAGCCATGAGGTTTTATGAAAACTAATCATGTATTCGCATATCAAAGCTAAATGACTGCTTCTAAATTTTATGCCTTTTGTTTTGTTTTCGTTTTATGCTTGAAATACATTGGTTTTGTTTTGAAAGATTTACACACAGATAAAAGTTTTTTATGCAGAATCTTATTTTCTATATTTTCTTTCTGTGTTTTTAGGGCTATATGTGGTCAGAATAGGCCAAATTCAGTTGCTTAATGGATGGAATTATAAGAAGTGGAGAAATCAAGTTAAATTTAACCTGTCTATGCATCAAAGTATGGATCTTTGTCTAATTGAGGATCAACCTCTAGAGCTAGACACAAAGAGCACAGAGGAGGATAGAAAACACTATAAGGAGGGGTACAAATGTGACAGGCAAGCTAAAACTGTGGTAAGAACCTCTATGTCTGATATAGTTAGGGTTTTAATTATTTAGCCAGAGCTTGCCATGGATTTCCTATAAGTGCACCTACAATAACCTGAGAACCTCATACCATGCCCAAGAGTCAAACTGGGACCTGAACAAGTTAATTTCTATATGTGTAGCAAAAGAAGAAAGAATCAGGAAAGAAGGCAAACCAACTACTGTAGTTTAATTAGTTGAGAAGCCTAAGTGGAAGAAATAGAACAAGCTTAAGGCCAAGAAGACTACCACCACTAAAGTACCTAGCAAATTAACCTGCAGAACCAAAAGCTGAGAAAACCTTTAAGTTTAAGTGCTATTTTTGCAAGAAAATAGGGTACACGGAGAAAGATTGCAGTGGTTTCAAGGCTTGGATGATTAAGAAGGGTGAGCCTTTTCCAAGTTCTGTCTTTTCTTTAGAAGTTAATTTTGTTAATATAGCATCCAGTTCTTACTGGTTAGACTCAGGATCACCTATACACATTACCACTTCTTTACAGGATCTAACAAACAGGAGGACACCAAGGAAAAATGAAGTCTAAGTCTGTGGGAAATGGTTTAAGGGTAGCAGTCAAGGCCATTGGGACCTTGAAGATTGATTTAGGCTTAGGAAATTCATTTTGGACAAATTTCAGTTTACCACCCTGTAGTTTACACTCGACATCATGCCAGTAACTCCCCTTTTAATTTCATCAACAACACCCCCGATGTCTCAATTTCGATTAGTCGTGCCCAAAATTATGTTAACCTTTCAAAATCGACGTAGTGATGAGCTAGCACCGACAAATCCAGCAAGTGGGCCCACATGAAGAGGTAAACTCCTAATGTGCCTCTAATTGTTCACATTAGTTTCTCTTCGATTAACACAAAGAAAATCAAAGAGACCTATCTTCTTCTTCTTCTTCTTCCTCTGGTCCTCCACTCCCTAACAACATTTTCAATATCCGACGACCAAAATCACCGCCCCCCCTCACGTCCTAGTCTTCCTCTACCCACCACAAACCCATACCTGCCCAACACCTTCTCTCCTTTCTTTCTTTCTCTCTCTATCTCAATCTCTCTCTCTGAGCTCCGATGGGTAACTCATCTCCCTCTACAGCTTGTCGTCTTCCTCCATTCCCCTCCTCTCCAAACCCAACAACCCACTATCTTATCCAATCAAATCCTCACCAACAAAATGGGTCTTCCCCAACAAGCTCATATTCACTCGCACCAAATCTTTATATGAGAAATTGGGCCGAGTAGAGTTTAACTCCTCCACCGAAATCTGGACACGCCTTTCCAAGTTGAGAAAGTTGGTGCCTTTATGACGCCATAGCTGCCGTCTTTGCTCCCCCCAGCGGTGATTGCACATAGAGAACCAAAGCTTGCCGTCGTTCTTACACATTGAAACGAAATGTTTCAATGTGCAAGCAAAGCTAGAGAGGATGCATAGCTAGATGTCCTCGGGGAAATTGAAGAAGGAAATGGAGCAATTCAATTCCTCAATATTGAGTTTTGGGTCTTCTTCCATGATTGCCATTTGAGGATTTTTCAACTAGGACTTGGTTGATTTTGATGGGAAATTTAGGGGATTAAAATTGTTTGGAAATTTCATAGCGCAAGAGTTGTATAAGAAACAACTGAAGTGTTGGGTTGACTTTGGTAGATTCTTGGAGAGGAACAAATGGTTCTATGGTGGAGGGCTTTGGCTTGAAGAGAAATGCACACGCCATTGAGGAAGAGTGGGGCTATTCAGAAAGTATGGGATAAATGTGTTTGGAATTGCCATATTACCCATTCATGTGGGTCCACTAGCTGGGTTTGCCAATGCTAGCTCATCACTTAACTTCGAATTTGGATGTCTGATGAATTTTGGGCATGGCGGATCAAAATTGAAACCTTGAGGGTGTTGCTAATGACATTTGAAAGGGAATGGACTAACATGACGTCGAGGTTAAACCTTAGGGTACTAAACTAAACTTTTTTCCTTTTTTTTTTCTAGATAGTGTTTATTATATTCATTCTCTGAAAATGAATTTGATTTCAGTAGGTCTTTTGGTTAAGATTGGATGCAAACTTATTATTGATTTTAATGGAATAAAATTATTTCAGGGTTTAAATTATCTTTGGTGTGGTATGTTTATGCATGATTATTTGAAATTAAATTGTTCTGTTGTTCAACATGAGATTATCTTAATTGAAAATAATGAGAACACTGTAAAGAATAACATCGTCACGGGAACCAAAAGAATTTTATTCAATAATAAGTTTGCAAATTTATGGCATGGAAGATTAGGCCATATATCTAAAGAAAGACTGAAAACACTCGAGAAAAATAAAAGTTTACATGCATTGGATTATACATACTTGAATGACTGCATAAAATGTTTTAAGGGAAAATGGACAAACAACTGCAGAAAGAAAAAGGCCTCAAGAAGTCAAAACCAGCATAATTTATACATACATATTTATGTGGTCCATTCAAACATAAGACACTTTGTGGAAATTTTTACTTCATCACATTTATAGATCATTTTTCTAGGTACTGCTACATTTATTTACTGTCAGAAAAATCATAAGCACTTGATGTATTCAAAATTTACAAAATTGAAGTTGAATTGCAACTCGAAAAAAAAAATTAAGTTAGTGAGATCTGATAGAGGAGGGGAGTTCTATGCAATAGATCACTAAGTAAATCAGTAGATAAAATACCATTTGACCTATATGGTGTGGCAGATAGTCTAGCTTGCATCACTCTCGTGTATGGGGATGCAAGGCTGAGGCAAGTTACCAAATGCACTTACACCGAAATTAGAATCCAAAGCAATCAGTTGCCATTTTATTGGCTATTGTGAAAAATCTAAAGGCTATAGATTCTATGCACCTCAAAATTTTACCAAAACTTGTGAAACTCATCAAGCAAATTTTTTGGATGAAGGTTTCAGTAATACTAATTTTGAAGACTTATCTTTAGAGTTGGAGGAAAGTACTGAAAACGAAAATTTAGAAAGTTTCTTGCATTTAATTCAGTCATATAATATGGAAAATGCAGATATAGAAACTCAAAGCTAAAATCAAGCTTTAGCAGAACCAGTAGCCTTAGAGCCATAAGTAGATGAACCTATGCATGATGTGCATTTAAAAAACAACCCTGCAGAAGAACAAATTCTACCTCAGCCTAGGAGATCTCAGAGAGAGAGAAAACCAGTATATGGAGAAGATAGTGATTATGTGTGTTCATGCAAGAACTGATGTTCTCGCAAAAGATAATGATCTTTCAAGTTTCAAGTAAGCAATTGAGAGTAATGAAGTCAAAGAATGGCAGATTGCTATAGAAGCTGAAATCCAGTCCATGAACCAAAATTTAGTATGGGAATTGGTTCAACCAAACCCAAACCAGAATCCAATAGGCTACAAGTGGGTATTTTAGACAAAAAGATATGCAAATAGCAATACAGAAAGACATAAGGCTAGATTAGTAACTAAAGGTTTTACACAAAAAGAAGGCATAGACTATACGGAAACATCCTTTCTAGTTTCAACTATAGACTCATTTAGGATTATAATGGCTCTAGTAGCTCATTATAACATGGAATTACGTCAAATGGATGTAAAAACATCATTTTTGAATGGAGAGTTAGATGAAGTCATTTATATGAAACAACCGGAAGGTGTTGTGAACTAGTAAAGAACATCATGTATGCAGTTTGAAAAAATCAATTTATAGACTAAACAAGCTTCTAGACAATGAGATAAGAAGTTTGATTTAGTGATTTCATCTTTTGGTTTTTCTGAAAATATTGTAGATGAATGTGTGCACATTAAGACAGTTAAAAATAATTTTATTTTTCTTATACTGTATGCGTATGACATTCTTTTAGCTAGCGCTGACATTATGAAAATATTAGGAAGAATGTGAATCTTGGTGACGGGGATTGATAGACATGTTGCAATCTGTACTGGGCGGAAATCAAAGTTTCACACAAAAGGCACAATTCTGGTTACGCAGTGAAAACCTCAACTTTGAGATTAAAAACACTGCGGGGCTCTTACTCTTGAGAAACAAATAAAATCAATCCAATAATAGTGAATGATATGGTTCTTTACAAACACATATAGCTCTCTACACGGCTTTAATCTCTAGACTTACTGAAGAGGTTCTTGTCTTGAATCTTGACCTTCTTCTTCACTTGAACGTTCTGCAAATATCGCTACTCTTGAAACTCCAATATTCTCTACTGATCTCGAGAGAATCAATGCATGTATATGAATGATGAATGAGACACTTTTACATGAAACAAGTGTTTCAAAGTACCTATGCGACCTCTTCTAAGCAAACAAGAAGAACATGAATTCTTGCGTCTAAGTCACACAACATGAACGCTCTTTTCTTCTGAATATATTGAGGAGAAAACAAATCCTCAATTATCAAGATTTACCCTAATTAGACTCCTAATAGGAAAGGCCTTTCAATAAAAAGATATCTAATAAAAATACCCAAATCCTACAATGACTAGGACTTCAATAGCACGATTTTTATAGTTAGAAAATATCTTTATAATACAACATCTGAAAGTAGGGTTAACTAGGACTGACTTGGGGATTGTGACACATGTTGCAATCCAGTGCTTATGCATGAGATGCAATTACCTGAAATTCTCTGACACCAGTTTTGATGAACTTTGTTGGGTTCTTCAGTGCTTTATATAGGGATGCCAACACATCAAGTGTATACCTTGTACTTACACATTAAATTGCTTAAAGACACTAAAACTTTTCTGTCTAAACATTTTGACATGAAAGATTTAGGTGAGGCATCCTATGGTTTAGGAATTGAAATAAAGAGACACATGGCACAAGGCTTGTTAGGCTTATCTCAACACAATTACATCACAAAAGTGTTGAATAGATTTGTGATGGAGATGTATGCATCGGGTGATGCCCCTATGACAAAAGGTGACAAACAGTCTAAAAACAAATATTTCAAAAATGGGAGGAAGATGTCTGATATGGAAGGCAAAATTATGCTAGATTAATTGGTAGTCTTATGTATGCTCAGGTCTGTAACAGACCTAATTTGTCATTTGCAGTTGGAATTTTATCTAGGTTTCAGTCTAATCTTAGTCACGAGCACTGGGTTATAGGGAAGAAAGTGCTTAGATACTTGCAGAAAACAAAATCTCACATGTTCGTTTATAGACAAGTGAAAAAGCTTGAACTAGTTGGTTATATTGATTCAAACTTTGCTGGCCATTATACAAATTCTAAAAACTCCACATCTGGTTATGTGTTCATGCTTGTAGGAGGGGTTGTTGCATTGAAAACCATGAAACTGTCACTGATTTCCACCTCCACTATGCAGGCTAAGTTCATAGCCATCTAGGAAGGAGTCTAAGAAGTCTTGTGGATCAAATTTTTTTTAATGCATACTAAAGTGTTAAGCTCAATTATTACATATGCACTTAAAATATTTTGTGATAATGAGGCAGCAATATTTTTTTGGTAAAAATAGTAAAAGATCCAACAATTCTAAACAACTAGATCTAAAATTCTAGAGCGTAAGAGAAAGAGTAAAGCATGGTGAAATAAATGTTTTGAATATTGATACAAAATCACAACTTGCAAATCCATTTACTAAAGCACTATTAGTTACAAGTTTTCATAAGCATACCAAGAACATGGGAGTTTTACCAAATTTGGAAGCTTGAGTTCAGTGGGATCTATCTTTTAATTTTTAGAATTTATTCTATGTAATAGGATTCTTGATTCATTTATTTTATGTCAAAATTCTACTTGTAAACCTTGATTTCTGCAAAATTTTAATAAAATGAGGTATTTCAAATACGTTTTTCTATTTTGAACATTATTGCAGTTTTCTGCTAGTATGGTTACTTGCATATTTCAAACTTTAATATATGTGTCTTTTCAGGTGAATTGTCATGCATTGTGAAATGCCTGCAGATTCAGTTTTTCATATAGGTAAAATACCAGTTCACTAGTGTTTTAGTTTTGCTATAAAGACCTTGAGCTATCCAAGTCATTCTGTTTGACTACGAGCAAATGATATTGCAGGTAGATATACTTATCAAAATTTTGTTCTTGTTATCAATTTAAGCTTTTGTGGTTGCAACGTATAATGCTAGTGATCTTTAATCAATCTGGTTATTTAATCATAGTTGATTTGAGGTACTGCATTATTTTCTATAAATTGACCAAGCTTAATGAGCTATGAGTTTTTTGTGTATTTCGGTGCACACTTTAGTTTGTTGTCTATATCTGGTTATTGGTTCAATTGTGTTATATGCAGACAATGTTAGTCCAAGTAGGAGAATGTTAGAAAAATGTGGACTTAATATTATCTGATATACATTGATTTTAAAGCCGATTGATTTAGCTAAACATAAATAACAAGAAGTACACGAATATGACTCTAATTCTGGTTATCTATTGAGATGTATATCTCTTAATAGAAGTAGGAAACTGATATAGTAAATGACCTGATTTACATTAAGTATTTGTGATAAACCATAAGTCTCCTAATTGATAAACATTGAGTCGATGTTAGACTCCTTACGAGATGAGTCTAACCCTTGTTTTTGGCCAATATATATAGGGAGCAAAGTCCATGTATCCATCACCAATAATTTGCATATTGTTGAGCCCTATTCTGAAGCAGTTGGTGTTGACATATATAAGCCTTTTGCTTGAGTTGTGCTGCTGCTATTTGATCCTTGTTCTTGCTGCTCAGGATGTCTAACCTAGGCCAAGTTTTTTCTACTGGGACCCAGAGTGCTATTGATCTAGGTGGAGTCCTAGTTCCACAAGGAAAGCTATTCTGCAGATATAAGTCCCTGTATCCATCACCAGTAATTTGCATATTGTTGAGCCCTATTCTGAAGCATTTGTTGTTGACATATATAGGGCTTTTGCTTGAGTTGTGCTGCTGCTATTTGATCCTTGTTCATGCTGCTCGAGATGTCTAACCTAGGCAAAGTTATTTCTGCTGGGATCCAGAGTGCTATTGATCCAGGAGGAGTCCTAGTTCCACAAGGAAAGCTATTCTGCAGATATTTTTTGTTTGTTGTGTAGCAGATTTATAGTTCATGATATGTTGTTGTATGATTTGATTTTGATATTGTTGATGTGTTGTTGTTGCATCATGTATTTAACAATGATGAGTTCATCGATTTGCATATAGCTCATACATGGTTCAAATGAATTGGTTGAACTGGTTCTTATCTCAATTAGATAGTAATTGTTGAGTACTTTGACAAGCATTTCAAATGGAATTCATGGGAAAAAATTCCTCCATCTGCAAAAAATTTATAGTTTATACATGTTGCATGGCTTAATGACAAATTTAGCAAGCAGCTTCCCGAATAAGCATGTCAATCAATTCTTAGTTAAGTTTTCTTGGTTTATGAAGAGAAGAAAACTACCAGAGTTCTGTTTATTTTAATTATTCTTAAGCATGTTCTACATGCATATCATAATATTAACACTTATATTCCCAGTGGAAAGCGATAGAGTCGATGAATGAAATATGAGGGACCAATATTCCAAATGGAAGAAAGAGTCACTATCGATCGATGCTGAGTACTGAGATCAAAGCATCATTTAATTGAAGAGATGACATGCATGTGATGTTTTTAGATATGTAGAAATCATGTTGTACATGTAGAAGTCATGCTTTTTTACGGACATGAACAACAAGAAGAGAGCTCGCTTGACATATAGCTAGGCAACTAACCTACCTACTCAGGCCAAGTCCCTATTTCTCAATATGCAGACTTGAGCAATGTGTCTGAGAAAATCTGCTTTCAACAAATACTGAAGGTGCTTTACTGCTTTTGGTCTTAAGACAAGAACAAGTTCATAAAACCAATAATTTTTGGTCTCGAGATATGAAGTATGTTGATGTTTAATATTTAGTGGTAATTAGTGAGGAGAGAGGAGAAAATCTTTTATAGGTGGGGAGCGAGCTGATCTTCTCCATGTTTTCGATGTGGGACTGACATGCTTCATTTCCCAGTTTTTGGAGCTTCTGATGCTGTGTTGACGCGGCGCGTGGCGGCTTGTCAGTGGTGATCTGGGAGTAAGCCGGGGCCTAGGCAGTAGCCTACTTGGCTGTGTTCCCATAGGTGACTCCTATGGCGGGAGCTGGTATTTTTGGCGATGGTATGAGCGTGGCTCACTATAGCTAATTATGCTAGGCAAATGCTCATGTAAGTACAAAGTAGTTCATAGAACCAGTATTCACAATCCAACTACAACTCCTTCTGAAAACCTTATTCCTCATTTGGTTTCTCACTTTATGAACATTTTCCAATTTTCCTTCCTCCCCATACATTAGGAGAGTAAAAAATGGTAACCTGTCTTGCCATTAGCCTCCCATTTCAATCTGTTTATGAATTCTACAGACGCCTAGAAGCGAAACCCCAAATTTCCATCACATTACCCTTCTTCATCCAAACCTTGAACAAATTCATATGCTTCGATCAACTAGCCTTCCTAACATGCCTACTCCATTTTCATTGAATCATACAAAGAAAAACCTTGATCAACTCAACCAGCATGACTGCAAGTAGACAAGAATATTGCAACAAAGGTAAATAGCATAAGGTATAATGCCAGATCTCTTCACTGAGTAAAACAAAGACAAAGCTTTTTTACACATTCCATGTTGACCCCGGTGTTGTACGGAAGTGTAACAAACACAATATTGATATGGAACTAGATGAGCAACCAAACAACGAAAAAGAAAGCAAACATAAAAATACAAGGATTTTTAGTGGTTCACTCAATTAATGTAATTGAGCTACGTCCACTTTCAGAGCCGACGAGAAATTCCACTATAATTAATTGGAGAGAATACAATTAGAATTAGTAATAAAACTCTTGTCACGCCCCGAATTTTAGGATAATCATTCAAAATCCGAAACATAAATTACTACAACTCAACAATAAACATCCTGAATTTTTTTTTCTTAATAAACACACCACACGAATTCGATTTCAAATTCCGAAATAAGTTTCGTACTAATTATTACAACATACTCTCCAAATAAAAATGTAAGCTCAAATGAGCATATCACACCTCAAAAAAGAAAATCAAAATAACACACGTGCAGCTACTCTAAGCTGTTCGATCACCTTCCTGATTCTCCTGACCTGTAGGCTCACCCGCTACACCGTTTAAATAGTGTACTGGGATTGCAACAACACAAAACCCGGTAAGCTTTCTGAAAGCTCGTGTGAGTAAATAAGAAGGAACGGTTGTTTTATTAAATCGTATTTTTTCACCAAGGTCAATACTCAACAATTTCAAACATTCACAAATAACCACAATCTCAATAATCAATTACCAAATCATCAAGAATAAATACGAAATCTAAACTAACATCTTTCTTCTCAAAACCCTGATGTCGTATTTATACCAATACGGTGACTGACTCAATAAAGAGAACCAACTCAATGGGCATATTTAAAATAAAAGGATATACAAGTCACACCTGTGACAACTCAAATTAATTGAATCTTAACCAATCAGATGAATCACTCATCTCTCCTCTTAACAAAATGTATTTATCCTCACAATACATAATAATATTTCTCAACTTTCTACGAGTCTCACTCATCATTGCCCTTCATAATTAACCAAATAAAACATAAATCATGCTTAAAAATTAATGCAGGAAATAACCAATTGCATGCAATCAAAAATCATAGTAATCCCTGCATATAAATTAGTTCAACAGATTACATTAAAATCAAATAATAAAAATGAAAAAGAGAAATAAAAGGGAAATCAAACGGAAGAAATAAACAAGGAAAATAAATGGAGATATTAAACAATATAAACGGAAACGAAAAATAATAGAAATTTAAACAAAAGAAGTCACCAGAAAGATTAATTACAACATCATCAACTCACTCTATTAAACTCATCAAAAACTCAACACCTTTTACAAAAAGGACTCTTACAAGTCACATCGTGACAAAATCATAAGAAATGTTAACCCAACAATCAATATGAAAAATCCGGTCCAACCTGGACACATTGGCAGACAGACTAGAACTCTAACTGATCGCAATCACTAACCCGGCCAAATGCGTAATTACGATATTTTGTCTGAGATCACAACTTGCAACCCCGGATCCTTAAGCCAACCTGACCCTTAGATCAAAACATTTTAAACGAGTCACACTGAACCCAAAATGTTACTCAAATCATAAAAAGGAGAAATCACAACTTGTGACTCCCAAATCTTCAAACACTTTTCAAAATAATAGAAATACCATTTCTCACAACATATTGTTTCCTGAAAAGTCACGCCTCAAAACTATAACAAACTCACTCATACACGTTGCATATCACCACAAAATCACTGGTACATACTCTCATATAATAATTGCTAGAAATAATATTCTAATAAATTAAACATTATTTCATCACTCAATACTACACCGTCCAGATATATATATATATATATATATATATATATATATATAACACGTAAATATGGCAAGTCACATCTTAATCCATAATAAAACTAAATCATCACGATTCCACACTCTTCAATGTCATACAAATTCGTATATAATCACGTAAATATATATATATATATATATATATACACACATAATCACTCACTTAGGAATGACTACTAATACCGTCTATAGTTCACACAAGAAAATCGTGAAATTCATTTTGTATACTTAAAATTCATTTTACTTACCTATGGACAGTAGTTGATCAAGTCCATGTGATTTAAAAAAAAAAAATTTATTCCACAAATATTTCTCACACAATTACGACAAAATAAATTAATTTAAAAGTATTTGGTTTATAATATGAAACACGTGAGTTTTACTCACCTCGATATTCCCGTTGTGTCTTCAAATTAACACAATTAACTCTGAAACCGCTCAACCCAACTAAAAACCATCAATCACCTAATCAAATATGATTTCAATTTAGCCCATAATTCCAAAACATATTTAAACGACAATCCAAAGGTCGGATTCTCACGAATCGCCTCCCAAATCACTATTTCACAATTATACGAAGATCCAACGGTCCGGTCTTTGTCCACGACCATACAAGGCTACTGGGACAGTGATACGATCATCATATCAAAACTACAAGTCCATCGGACGATCCTAACTTCACAGATCACAAATCGAACGATCGAAATTGATCGAAACGTAAAAATTCATAACTAAATCATACGATATCCAAAAAATGCGTTTAATATACCAAAATGATCATATTGAAATGTAGAATCTGAAAATGCACAGAAACTGTATTTTTGACCCTCGGAGGCCGCCGAAAAGGGCTATCTGAGTTAGTGGCAGAGTCGCTGCCGACCACCGACAATGGTGTCTGGGCTGGGCTGCTCTTCTTCATCTCGACATATTGATCATCTTTCATAACTAGCTCAAGATCATAAAATAATGGGAAGAGGTCAAAAATTAGTAAAGTTTCCAGCGGTGGTCAGAAAATTTCCAGAAACCAGTGGTTGCTCTGTTCGACGTAAAAACTTCCACAACTTGACCTGATCCCTTCTTGAGACTTCTTCAGCAACTCAAGGCGAGTTCACCAAGCCAAGAATCGTAAGAAATGGTCGTCTAAAACTCGAGATATCCGAATTTGAAGGTGGTCGGTTTTTCGATCTAAACAGGTTGGGCTTCGACGAACGTGAAGTCGATATACCCAGGTCTGATCCTTCTTGGCGCTTGTTCAGCAAGTTAATGCGAGTCTAATGAGCCAAGAATCAAGAGGAATGAAGATCTGTAGCTAGAGATATCGAGATCGAACCAAGACGGGCTCAAAACGGAACCGTGCTCCCACCACAAGGCTGCCTCTGGCAGCTGCACAAGGCCAAGACGAAGCTACTGGCAGTGGTCCGACGTCGATTGATGGCCGGTGGAGGGAGAACTTGGCCGGTAAAGATTGCCCTATTCTGGGCTCGGTTGCGTGCGAGAGAGAGAGAGAGAGACTGAATAGTTCGGGGTTTCCAAAAATAGAGGCCAGGTAAGAAAAATGGAAACTTTCCAAAAATGCTAGGGTTTTAAGCTTATATACCCAAATTGAAAATTTCTTCTAAATGCGTTAACTAATTCATACAAATTCTGATCCTTGTGTTCCGCATATGCACGGACTCGTATCGACGAGCTCTACAACTTTCATGAAGGAAGTTTTCCCAAATTCCGTACGTATAAAAAGTCGATTTTTCATAAACCCTAGATAATGTTCATTTTTGAAATAAAATCGTCCGAACTAATTCAACCACCTCTCCAAACTTCGTAATCGTGCTTATGACCACGAAATCATTTTTTTAAAAGGTCATCAGAACTTAATTTGAATTTTTCGAGTATTATAACTTTCTACCCAAAACTCCAATACAATTAGATTAATTGTCTCACTCTCTCACACAAAAAAAATATGTTGGCGGCAGCAAGACATATATATATTACCTAGTTAAAGTAGGCATACATATATCTTCTAATTAATGTAGAGAGTCTTGTCCACGTGATCTTCACTATGGGCCATTCACATTGGATTTTGCCCACCAGTCAAATGAAAGCTAATATTCAATACCCAGTGCAGTTTGTTGTGGGGATTAGTAATGCTATTTTTGCAAATTGTAAAACTTGGATGCTTCAAATAGAATTAAAGTTCGTGCACATATCTTGCTTGAATGCTTTGGATAAATATTTTTTATATATTTCCTAGTGCTGGTAGGAAAAAAGTGATTGGCTTTATCCAACTAAACCCATCATTTCTTGAAGAATCTATACCTCTCGGAATTCAATAGAATCCAGTTAATAGACATTTCTTTTCTAAACTAGTCTTCAATGTCTCATAAATGAGAGGCAGTAAAGTGATGACACTACATGTATTAATTAATTGATTTTCGATTAATAAATAGTTGTTTGCTACAGTGATGATAGGGTTATAGTTCTATGAAATGATCACTGCCGGTAAATTAAAGTTTGAAACAAGAGACCAGTTTTGACTGATTTGGTTGAAGCCTTGAAGGTACCTGATTGATATTAAGATAAAATAAAAATAAAAGAGCAGTGCTACAGACACCAAAAAATTATAACTAAAATCAATACCAAATTATGTGGTATCTGAGTTGGCGTCTTAGATGCCAAGACATTCAATTTAGGGCTAAATAGTGGTTACTACCCTGTGGTTTAGGTCCAAAATCAATTCAGTCTCTGGACTTCTAATTTCATCAAAAACACCCCTACACTTTCAATTTTGATCTAATAGGTCCAATTCGTTAATATTTTGTTATGAGTTCAAGTTATAATTGGATTATTTGTTGAAAAACTGTTCATTTTTAATAGTAGGACTCACTGGTAAATTAACTAGAGGTGGCCTGCAGACACCACATCATATATGAGCCACATTAATAAGTTAAATTACTTAATTTTCAGAAAACTAACAAATTTGACCTATTAGAGCAAAATTGAAAGTGCATGGGTGTTTTTGATGAAATTAGAAGTACATGGACTGAATTGATTTTGGACATAAACTATAGGGTAGTAATTTGTATTTAGCCATTCAATTTAATAATTTCCAAAAAATTTCATCGATTTATTTAGAAACTAATTTAAAAAAAAAAAACATGGTTCACCAAACAACCAAATTTGTTGTCGCCCTTCCTCAAACCAAAGAACAACTAAATCTGTAGAATCAAAAGAACGAAGAAACTTAGAGGGGAATAATGCAAAGAAATGACATCAACTCTAGTAGACTGCATTTATAGTAGTACATCTTTTTCTATCTTCCTTTAACAATGTAAGAGCATATTTAGCAGACTCTCTATTTTGGCTGCTAAGCTATTTTGGAGAGCATGTTTAGCTTTTTATCTATTTTAGCAGTTGCACCAGACTCCTTAATGGCTCTCTATTATAACTTTTAGCTATCTCAGTCCTAAATATGGAGAGCGAGATGAGGTTCTCTCTATAATTTAAAACATTCATTTTAAGCTATTTTATGTAACTTATTAATATATTTAAACTATTTTTTATTTATTAAAAAAAATAACATAAATTCAAAACTAGCCAGAATAGAGAGCACTAATGCAGATGTATTTCTAAAGTGGCTATCTAAAATGACTTTTTAGATATTTTGGTAAAATTTAACTAAAAAATGGCTAGCATTGTTAAATATGCTCTAAGAACATGAAACCCAGAAGAGATGGATCCGGTTATCAATTGAAAATCATCATTCCTCCATCACTGCATGTTACTATTTCTAGAATGAAAACTAGCACCACTAATAGTAATAGATCATTATTCAATTGCCGGTCAACTAATGAATTAAGTCACACACAACTTCGTATTCTATTTTTTATGTTTTGACTGATAGCCTTCTCCTACAATTGCATGTTAACGTCTACATGATTGAAGGGTTTTGTTTAGGGTTCTTTCTTCCTTTTTCTGTTGTTTATCATATACATTTTTCTAATTAAACAACAATAATTTTTAATTATTGCTCTTTTTATTTTAAAGAATAAAAATAAAATATGAATACATACTAAAAATAATTTGATGATATGGCACCTGCCACATTATTTAGTATTATTTGGGATCTCAAACATTTTTGATTATAAAAATAGTAATAAATAATAAAAATTAAAAAGTGACTAGTTTTGACCCTGCATACGACGTCGTATGGAAGGTGCAAAACGATGTATAAAGAATCAACTGGTTTTGACTCTGCAATGTCGCCCTCAACCAATTTCGCGGCCTCAAATTAGGTATTGTCAACTCTCAACACTTCTATTTCTATATTTCAATCATATGATGGGTGATGAAATTTATTGGATAGGTATATGGATTGTCAGATTGAATACACTGCTGAGATTCTGTTGCTTGTGGAAATCATGATAATTAGTATTGCTCTTTGAAATTTCTAGCATTTGAATTTCTGTTTCAATATTGATGCATGCTATATTCTCAGCCAAGGTTTTGTCAGTTTCTTTGTAGAATTTTAAGGGAAATTTCTTGATTAGAGGGGTTCAGGGGCAATGATCACTCAAATCTGACGTACAATTGCATAAATAGGCCGAGGGCTAAGTCTGTGACTATGGGACTAAAGGTCCAGTTGGAGCCGGCTTTCGGCCAGCTCGGTTGAATGGGCGGTTATGGGCTCAACTCTGCTGCAGCATCAATTCTTGTTCCACCTCTATGCCCCGGATTCTTTGCACCTGGGAATAGTGGTGGACGCATGAATAAATACATATGAGGGCAAAAAAAATTAAATGGGACAGAAAATAAAAGTATAACAAATAAACACAAATTTCAATTTTTCAATAACGAAAAATATTTCTAATCATCTACTTTGATCTAAAGTCAGCAACCAATAGGTGGCCGTTATCTTTAATGTTTGAAGTTATGTGTCACATGTTTGATCGCTCAGGAAGTGAAAGTACTTAAACCATTAGATGAAGTCATGTAACCCTTGCGACAATTGCACAAATTAGCATGATAGGTTCGTTAAGTTTTTAACGGAAGACAAAAATGCACTACGAATAAAAATTTATGCAAGGAATATATAATCAGAGGAGCTCCTGCACTGAATTAGAAGTTTCAAGCTAGTCTGTTGTTCACTTGATCTATCTGTCTTTCTGAACTATGAACCTAGTATAACTAATATGCCAGATTTTTCTCCTTGTGGATATACCAATGAAGAAGCATTTTCTCATGTATGTTCTGTCAAAAGCAGATAACTCCATGTGGCTAAGCAAGAAAGAATATGAATGCAAAACACCAGAAAGAAAGCAGCAAAAACTATTAAAGAATGGAGATTGAAAGCACGAAGTCGGCAAGTCGGAGAGTTAAGAGAAAGATTGACAATTTGTGGGCTCGTATACTTTGTTTAATAGAAGATGAATGCTTTTATACTTTATTTAACAGTTGTGGGAACAATTTGGTACTCTGTTATGGCTGTGAAGAAGGCAAGTCGTTGATCTTATCATGAATTATACATACGCAATTATAAATACAAGGTGTGAAGATCGGGAATCAGCCAAAAAAGAAGAGTCAGGTAAGAAAAATCGAAGTCTCACTGGGGGCAGTGGCCACCACTCGGCCCTTACAGCGTCCGCCATTGCCTGGGAATCCATGTCACTGATTTCCACTCTAATACATGGGAGATGTACGGTCGGTTAGTCAGCTGAATGATATGCAGGACAGCATTGGAATAGGAGGCGCTTGGTCGGAGTTCATAGACTATCTTGTAAATTCCATAAAATCTGAAGATACATATCAAGCTTGTTTTGGAGGGACTGTTAAACTCAGAAGGTGCTGCAGCTACAAAGTTAGTTGCTCAGAAGTCTAAAGGAATGCCTAAAATTTCCATTGCTATCACAAATTAAGTTTGTGGGCTCGGCTGCTACTAAGGTCATTGCAAATCTATCTCTCAGCTATTCGAAGAGTACAAAAGCATCAACGAAGTCTTATGTAGAAGAACGTGAGCGGTCTATGCAATTGTCCAAAGTGGTATCAGCAGAAAAGGAAAGAAAAGACAGCGTCCAGAGCCAACTCGAGCTGTATACTAAGAGATAAAAGTTACAGAAAATCGGTTCTTTGGACATTAATGGTGCACAAAACTCTCCAGAAAAACAAGCCACTCGAGATACAAAATCAACAAAATTTGTCAATCAGGTCGTGTCTGCATATCTCAGGGCAAAAGTACGTGGTGCTGTTCTGCAGGATGTCGAAGATGAAACTTAGTAAAACCTTTTCATCGACTTTTTTTTTTTTTTTCCTTGTCATTGGATCCTCTCTCTCTCTCTCTCTCTCTCTCTTCCTTCTTTTTTCAGTACAAAGCTTGTCATCGCCTCTGGTGTAAGGTAGGATTATAAGTTTAGGTGTACGGTTTTTCTGCTATTGATTGTACTTGATATGTCTGGCCATTAGAATTGATATAAAACACATCAAATTTTTTTTTTGAGTTTCAGTCTTTAACATCCCTAGGTAACGACTTTGTTACGGCTGTATACTATCATGATCTATTAGTGACATTTCCTACAGGTAGTACCCTAATGTTTTACATGTATATCCATACAAATGAGTCCAAATCCTACATGGTAGACATTTTACAAATGATTGATGGACTTTGTTTTTGTTTTTGCGGAAAGCAAACTTAGGGAGTGTGCCTTCCTTGAGTAAAAAGGTTGAAGCCTTATCAGGTTTGCCCGTATGGATTCCCTTAATCTGTTATGCTGGCTTGCTGTCATTATGCATTGAAGCTCCTACATGCGTATGCTTAACCAAATGGTTTCAAAATTAAATGGACTTCTAGTGAGATTTTGTATCAGTTTGACAAACTGGTTTAATTGATATGGATTCATTATGTATTGATTTATAATCTTTAACCTGGTCCATCATCCTCAACCATTTCAATATCGAGCAACTGAGGTAAATATTACGTAGGATATTTGACTCGCTGCAGCCTGCAAACTGTCGTTTGATTCTTGTCATGATGCCTTTGCCTGCAGCCTGAATCTATTACGATGCTCCCGATTTTTTTTTTTTTTTGAAAAAAAAAAAAGAGAAAGGGATTAGGTGATTAGTTCCTCGGAGACAGACAATATAGGAAACTTGTCCCACCCTCAAACCCGAAGGTGAAAGGTCTGCCCCACTTTGGGAACCCACCGCCCATCCCCCAACTCAATATATTAATAATAAAGAAGAAAAATAGCGAAAGAGAAGAGAGAGGGAAACTTCCCCCTCATGGACAAATCTAAAAGCAAAAAAAATCAGCCACAAAATTGAAAAAATGGCACTCGAAATATGCCAAAATTTCCCTTGCACCTTCATGTAGATGCTCATGTAGCTAATTTTGCACACAACTTCCTGGGAATAAAAGCCTCTGAGAAGGTGTGGACAATAACGACAGACCAACGTAATCATCTCAGCAACCATAATGACATCCTTCATTATGCATTGAAGCTCCTACATGCGTATGCTTAACCAAATGGTTTCAAAATTAAATGGACTTCTAGTGAGATTTTCTATCAGTTTGACAAACTGGTTTAATTGATGTGGATTCATTATGTATTGATTTATAATCTTTAACCTGGTCCATCATCCTTCTTAACCTTTTCAATATCGAGCAACTGAGGTAAATATTACGTAGGATATTTGACTCGCTGCAGCCTGCAAACTGTCGTTTGATTCTTGTCATGATGCCTTTGCCTGCAGCCTGAATCTATTACGACGCTCCCGATTTTTTTTTTTTTTTTAAAAAAAAAGAAGAGAAAAGGATTAGGTGATATTAGTTCCTCGGAGACAAACAATGTAGGGAACTTGTCTCACCCTCAAACCCGAAGGTGAAGGGTCTGCCCCACTCTGGGAACCCACCGTCCGTCCCCCAACTCAATATATTAATAATAGAGAAGAAAAATACATCGTCCAAGAGAGAAACAAAAATACCAGCGAAAGAGAAGAGAGAGGGCATCCTTCATCATGCTACATGTATTCCGACGCTTCCGATGCTCCATACGAACAACCAAATCAGCCTTTAGCTCATCACGACAAAGCTTGGTCTTCCTAATTTTTGTTTTAACTGATTTGGTCTTCATCTTGAAAACAAAACCAAATTAGCTGGACAAATCATGAATGCATATATTTCGGTTAAATCTGCTTGTCCGTCTCCGACCACGACTTTTCTCTTCTTTTTTTTGTCTCAAATTAGCTGGACAAATCATGCGTTTTAGTTTAAATCTATTTGTCGGTCTCCGACCACGTCCTTTTCTCATCTTTTTTTCGTCTCAACCGTGTCCGAATCGTCACCTCCAACGTCATTTGTTTGACTCCCTATCCCTTATTTAAACTCTTGATATACTATCGCCACCTTACATCTCCCAGCATTATTAAGAGTTTCACTTTCACTTCACTACGCTACCTAAACCTTACCAATATATTTTATTTTCGTCACAGGCAAATACTCCAAACTGCACCGCGCGCCTTCCTAGCAGCGACCACCGCCATGTCGCAACACCGCTTCATTATGGTAACATTTCCCACTCAAGGCCACCTCAATCCTTCCCTCCAACTCGCCAAGCGTCTTATTCACATCACCGGTGCACATGTAACGATTGTCACGTCCCTCTCCGCCCAACTCCGCATTGGCAATAGCATAAGTACTCCTAGTGGCTTGACGTTCGCCCCCTTTTCCGATGGATACGACCAAGGGTTAAGGTTCGCGGACATAACTCAGGACTTCATGTCCGAGCTAAAGCGTCGCGGCAAGCAAGCGATCAAGGATCTTGTAGAGTCTAGTGCAAGCGAGGGCCACCCTTACACTTGCATATTGTGCACCATACTTCTTCCTTGGGTGGCGGAACTGGCACGTGAACTCCTCCTCCCAACCGCGCTCCTTTGGATTCAGCCAGCCACAGTGTTCGACATATACTACTACTACTTCAACGGCTACAAAGATCTCATCAACGTCAATACTACTGCTGCTAATAGTGACCCTTCCTATGCAGTAGAAATACCAGGATTGCCTCTAGCGCTGAAGAGCCGCGACCTTCCTTCCTTCATTGTCGCTACGAATCCGTACAAAGGAGCTCTCCCATTGTTCGAAGAACAGTTTGAGAAGCTCGGACAAGAAAGCAGGCCAATCATACTTGTGAACACGTTCGATGCACTGGAACCAGAGGCGTTGAAAGCAATAGACAAGTACAACTTGATCGGAATCGGGCCTTTAATGCCATCCGCTTTCTTGGACGGCAAGGATCCGTCCGATAAATCATTCGGAGGCGATCTTTTCCAGAAGTCGAAGGATACAGCTTACCTGGAATGGCTGAAATCAAAGCCAGACGAGTCTGTCGTCTACGTCGCGTTTGGGAGCGTTGCCGTGCTGTCCAAGATTCAAATGGAGCAAATTGCGAAAGGGTTGTTGAATTTCGGACGTCCGTTTCTGTGGGTGATTACAAAAAACCAAAAGAGTGGAGAAGGTAAGGAAGAGAAAGAAGACGAGGAGCTGAGTTGCAGAGAGGAACTAGAAGAGCTTGGGATGATAGTCCCGTGGTGTAGTCAAGTGGAGGTTCTTTCAAATCCTTCATTGGGTTGTTTTGTGACACATTGTGGCTGGAATTCAAGCTTGGAGGGTTTGGTTTCTGGGGTACCAGTGGTAGCCTTTCCTCTGTGGACAGACCAAGGCACAAATGCCAAATTGATAGAGGACATGTGGAAAACAGGGGTGAGGGTAGCACTGAATGCGGAGGGCGTTGTTGTGGGTGAGGAGCTCAAGAGGTGTCTGGATTTGGTCATGGGAAGTGAAGAGTTGAGAAGCAATGCTAAGAAGTGGAAGGAGTTGGGAAGAGAGGCTGTGAGTGAAGGGGGATCTTCTGATAACAATCTCAAGGCATTTTTGGATGACATTGGAGGTGGCTGTTATCTAGCCTAAAGCGATTAATGCCTATCTACTGCGAAAATAAAATCGATTGCATATGAAGTTGAATGTATTTATATTGACTTTTGGTCATATATTCATGGAAAATTATGAGTTTATGTTTTATTTCTGAGTGACTATTCTTATTAGATATATGAATTGTATGGTAATGTTTGACGAATTGTAATATCATGTGATTCTTGTTCACTATAGTGTTTATTTATAGTTCTTGTGACTATTTCGTTAGCAAAAGAGGGACACAATGTAAATTTATTTTTGGATGACAAAAATTTAATCTATACTCACATAGTCACACTTCAAAAATCTGTCTTGAATTTCAACATTTTAGCAAAAATTCGGTTCATGCATGACGTGGATATGAACCTAACCACCAATGAATTTCACTCACACACACACATAAGTGCATGCTCCTTTTCAATTTTCAAAGGAGTTCTCTAATATATTACTTAATAAATTTTCGAATAATAAGTCGTGTACTCGTGTGCACTTTGGTGATAGTGTTAAATTCGGTGAGATGATGCTACCGGTAAGTTGCCCTCCGAAATTTAATCAAGAGTCTAGTTTTGGACTTATCTGGTTGAAGGTAATAGACTGATAAAGAAAAAATAGTAATAGTAATAATTCATAGTTAGTAAAAAGCGTTAAGTGTATGATTCGACAAAGAAATGTACGTATATTATTCAGTTAATCTGATCTAACGATTTTGGTCAAAAAAACTCAATATGGCAATTTTATAACTTTAAACCATACGTGTATAATTAAAAGTGGAGTTTAAAAATACAGATATATAATACACTATTTTTACATGAAAATAACTAAAAACACTAGCAAACTAATACTTAGACAACGAGAGCAAGTTAAAATTGATATCCAACAACACATATGAGTGAAAATAAGTCTTTATCATATCCAATGCAATGACAACTCCAATCTTTATAAGAAATTCAAGTCTAGTTTGAAGAGTTAACAATTTGAAGAATTCGAATGAAATTTTGATCAAGCTTTAATGCTTTATCTTTTTATATTGTTGTACTTTGTAGTGCATAAGAACTCTAATAATCTATGAGTCCATCAGCAATTAAACAGAGTTTGAATCTTCCAAGATCCAACTTCCCAAGTTCCAGCTAATCTTGGGGAACTTCAAAAGTCTATTACTTCAAAGCTTTAAGCCTTTAACGTTTAATATTTTTTTTTTCAACTTCGTGTATTTTTGGTCTGTATAAAACGTATAGGCATAATACATGTATAAAAAGGTCAACCTTATAATATGTGAAAAAAGGGTCAACCTTATGGTGTAAAACGAACTTTTTTTTGGTGCCCTAAACTTCAATTGAGCTTTACTCTTCCGCTCTGCTCTGCTCTGCTTGCATTGACGCCCTCAACCAACTTCCCGGCCTCAAATTAGGTACTCTATTGCAAATTCAAGCGCTTTCTCTATTTTATATATTTCAATCATATGATGGGGGATGAAATTTGTTGGATTTCCACTCTATATTTCAATCTTGTTCCACCTCCATGCCCCGGATTCTTTACTCCTCGGAATCCATGTGACCGATTTCCACTCCAATGCATGGGAGGCTGGTCGGTCGGTTAGTCAGTTGGATGATATGCAGGACAGCATTGGAATAGGAGGGACTTGGTCGGAGTTCATAGACTATCTTGTAAATTCCATAAAATCTAAAGATACAAAGCTTGTTTTGGAGGGACCTTCAAACTCAAACGGTGCTGCAGTTGCAAAGTTAGTTGCTCAGAAGGCTAAAGGAATGCCTAAAATTTCCATTGCTATGACAAAGCTTGTGGGCTCGGCTGCTACTGAGGCTATTGTAAATCTCTCTCTTCACCATTTCAAAGAGTTCAAAAGCATCAACGAGTCTCATGTAGAAGAATGTGAGTGGTATCGGCAGAAAAGGAAAGAAGCGACAGCATCCAGAGCCAGCTCGAGCTGTACACTAAGAGGCAAAAGATACAAAGGATTGGTTCTTCGGACATTAATGGCGCACAAAAATCTCCAGAAAAACAAGACACTCGAAATACAAAATCAACAAATTTTGTCAATCAGGTCCTGCCTACATATCGCAGGGCAAAAGTACGTGGTCCTGTTCTGCAGGATATCGAAGATGAAACTTAGTAGAAGCTTGTCATTGACCTTTTTTTGTTTTTTTTTTTGGCTTGTCATTGACTCTTTTCTCTGTTTTTTCGGGTACAAAGCTTGTCATCGCCTGTGGTGTAACGTAAGATTATAAGTTTAGGTGTACAGTTTTTTTGGTATTGAGTATACTTGATATATCTTGCCATTAGATTGATATAAAAGACATCAAGATTTTTTTGAGTTTCAGTCTTTAACATCCCTATATGGCAACTTCGTTGGGGTTGTATAGTATCATGATCTATTAGCGCATTTCCTACAGATAGTACCCTAATTTTTTACATGTATATCCATACAATTGAGTCCAAATCCTACTTGGTAGATATTTTACGAATGAATGATGGACTTTGTTTTTGTTTCTGCGGAAAGCAAACTTAGGGAGTGTGCCTTCCTTGGGTAAGAAGGTTGAAGCCTTATCAGGTTTTCCCATATGGATTTACCCTCAATGGCCTTAATCTGTTATGTTGGCTTGCTGTCATTATGCATTGAATCTCTTGCATCTATGTGCCTAACCAAACGGTTTCTAAATTAAATGGACTTCTGGTGAGATTTTGTTTCATTTTGACTATTCGCCCTGGTTTAATTGATGTGGACTCATTATGTATTGATTCATACTTCATATATAAGCTGGTTCATCATCCTGTTTAGCCCAATGTTTTAAAAGGCTGAGGCGTCACTGAGGTTTTTTAAGGAAAGCCTCAGTAAGGCATTTACCTTGAGGTGTAAGGCGTAAGCCTTACGTATAAGTAAGTTATATTTATATAATTATTAGTCTTATATATAGAATATGTATCGTAACAAAAAAAACATCATTAATTGAATTATAAGTCATTCACCAAAACAGATATTCAAAATTGAAGCAGGATAACTCAATGCATATCATAAACAGAACAACATCGAATTGAACTGTAAGCTTAAAAGTGTCACGTCCCGAATTTTAAAATAAACATTCAAAATCCGAAAACATGAAATTTACCACAACTCAAAATAATCATCCTGAAAATTTCTTTTCTTAACAACTTCACCACCCGAAATAAAATCAAAACCAAATTTAGTCTCGGTTAATTATTACAACTCAAATCCAAAATGAACTGTAAAGCTCTAAATGAGCGTACACACCTCACAACTAAATGAATAACAAAAACTGCTGTAACACTTAAGCAGCTCCGTCACCTCCATGGTTATCCTGACCTGCAGGAATATCCGCTACACCATTTGAATAGTGTACCGGGATTGCAACAGCACAAAACCCGGTAAGCTTATGAAAGCTCGTATGAGTAAAAGGAAAGACTGTTGTTTAATTTAATCATAATCAATTCTACTCAAGTCAACACTTAACCGTTTCCACAACCACGAAGTACTAACAATCTCAATCAAATACCAAATCAATAAATCAAGACAACCCCAACTCACATCTTTTTTCACAAAACTCAACATCGCATTTATAAAAATACGGTACATGACAGACTAGAGCTCTAACTGAATCGTAGCCCGTCACCTGGCCTAGGTTATGGCATCCGACATATTTATCATTATCGTATTTCATCAATATGTATATTTATATACATATTTAGAACGTCCGACAATTTCACATACTCAATCAATCGTATCCCATCATCCACCCAGGATTAGAGCGTCCGATTACCCCACACCGGTCACTACGTCGACCCTAAACCCATAAATGAGCACATCATATAATATCACATACTGAAATCAACCCAACCAAGATACACCATATTATTATGAAATTACACAATTGAAATATAATCAATTCATCAATTCAACTCAATCATATCATCACTCAACAATCCACTCATCAATATATATTTTCCACGTAAATATATATATATACGTAATCATCCACTCAAAAATGACCACTAATACCATCTATAGTTCACACAAGAAAATCGTGAAATTCATTTGTATAATTAAAAATTCATTTTACTTACCTATAGACCGTGGTGATTCAAGTTCATGAAATTTTAAAACAAATATTTAATCCGCAAATATTTTCACAAAATTACCAAAAATAATTAAATTTAAAACGCTTGGTTCGTAATATGAACCACTTGAGTTTTACTCACCTTGAAATTCCCGCTGCGTCTTCAATACAAATACAATTAACGCTGAAATAGCCCACTCAAATACAATCCGTCAATCACCTAATCAAATGTGATCGAATTTAGCCAATAATTTCAAAACATAATTGAACTACCATTTAATGGCCGGATTCTAATTTACAATAAAATCCGACGAGCGGATTCTCACGAATCGCTCCCCTAATTACCGTTTTACACATATACGAAGATCCAAAGGTCGGATCTTCGCTTATGATCACACAAAGCCTCTGGGACAGTCATATGATCATCACATCAAAATTATAAGTTCATCTGACGGTCCTAATTCCACAGCTCATAAATCTAACGATCGAAATCTCAAAATTCATAACTAATTCATACGATATCTGAAAAATGTGTATAATACGCTGAAATGATCGTATTGAAACATAGAATCATAAAATGGACAGAAACCAAATTTTAGACCTCCGGAGGTGGCCGGAAAGGGCAGCCGGAATTAAGGACAGAGCCACCGCCGACCACCACCAATGGTGTCGGGGCTGAGTTTTTCCCCTTCGTTTCATCATTCTGAGCAACTTTCATAACTAGCACAAGACCAAAAAACGACGGGAATGGATCGAAAAGTACCAATTACAGTCGGCGACCAGAATTTTTCCAGAAACCGGCGAGCTTGAAACCGACATAAAAACTGCAACCTCACGCCTCGATCCCTTCTGGAAACTTGTTCAGAACTTCCTTGCGAACTCAACAAGCCAAGAATCACAAGAAACGATGGTGTATAGCTCGAGATATTTGGATCGAAATTTGGTTTTTCGATCGGCACGGGGTCGAGCTCCGACGTACGTGAAAACGTTCGACCAAGTTTCGTTCCTTCTTGGTGGTTGTAGAGGAAGTTGAGGCAAGTTCAATGAGCTAAGAATCAAGTGAAATGGTGATCTAGAGCTCGAGATATTGAGATCGAACAGAAAACGAGCCTTTTCGGTTCGGGCCGTGCCGCCGCCGCTGCCGGCAGTGTCGCGGCGCAAGGCTACCTCTGGCAGCTGTACAAGGTCGAGACGAAGCTCTTGGAAGAGGTTTGAGGTCGTGGGGTGGCCGGATGAGGAGGAGGGAGCACGGTGAAACCGTGCTCTGTTTCTACGTCTCGGCCGCGCCGAGGGAGAGAGAGAGAAAGCTACAGTTTCTTTCCAAAAAAAAAGAAAGAGAGGCCAGTGAAAAAAAATAGGGTTTCCAAAAAAAATCTAGGGTTTTTTCTATATATACAAGTTTCGGAATATCTTCTAAATTCAATAACTAATTCAGAAAAAATCCAATCTTGGTGTTCCACACGTGTACGGACTCGTATCGACGAGCTCTACAACTTTCATGAAGGAAGTTTCTCCAAATTTTGTACATAAAAAAGGTCGATTTCTCAAACCGAGCATTTCGAGTTTTTCGTTAAAAATAATTGTTTCGAAGCTTCGATAATTCAAAAAGTGAAATATTATCGAACAATATTCGTAAAATCGCACAATAAACGTTCAACATAATTACTCGAATTTAAAATGAAAATTGCGGGTATTACAAAAAGATAAATTCATTAGATAGCCAATTAGACTTGCACAGAAAAATCTTATGGAGAAAATATAATACACACAAAAGGTATTAACATAGTAATCAATACCTAGTGATTTAGGTTGGTAGAGGATCAAATGTAGTGATAATTCAATATGGAATAAGCTGCTCATATCCTACTCAATCTGATGAGAAAAGATGTCGCAAACTCTCCTATAATTATTAGATAACTAGGGCTCTATCAGAGATCGAAAACTATGAATTGCAATTCTCTGATATACCCATATTGCCAAAAAAGAAATATCATGAAATCCTTGCCCAATCCAAACTCCACCGCGTTGCTCCAAGTCAAAACTGATTCCATCAAGTAAACCAAACCCCAGCGCATCAATATCTTCTATATCCTCAATCCTCATACATTTAAAAAAATAAAAAATAACAAAAAAATTTGGGCGTTCGCTTTTGTACGCCTTTGTCCACTCTTTTTGAGGCTTTGGCACCTTGATCAACGCCTCAACGACAACACACACTCACTTTGATGAATGCCTCATGCCTTTTACGCCTCAAGGCTCGCCTCAGGCGCGCCTTTTAAAACATTGGTTTAACCTTAATCTGGTTCATCATCCTGCACCTTTCCAAGAGAAATTGAGGGAGATACCTCAAAGGATATTTGACTCTTTGCAGCCTGTAAACTGTGGTTTGATTCTTGTCATGATGCCTTTGTATGCTGAAATTATAATGCCAATGTCTAGAGTAAATATGTTCAAGAAGGATCCTAAAGGGTGTGGTTCATTTCTGCAATTCTGCAACAGGCCGGCCAACCAGAACATAGTCCCTTTATTTATATCTTTCACTGCGTTATTTACAAGTTCCAATACGATTGAATGATCTGAATCTAATCCAGTGCTCCATACGAACAACCAAATTGAGCCCTTAGCCTATCGCGACAAGTTTGATCTTCCTAGACTTCGTTTTAACTGGTTTGTTTTAATCTTACAATAAAACTAAATTAGCTGGACAAATCATATATGCATATGTTTTGGTTTAGATCTGCTTGTCTGTATCCGACCACGTCCTCTCTCATCTTTTTTGTCTCAACCGTGTCCAAATCGTCACCTCAAACGTCATTTGTTTTCCCCACAATCCCTTATATAAACTCTTGATATACTATCGCTACCTTACATCTCCCAACACTATTAAGAGTTTCACCTTCACTTCACTGCGCTACCTAAAGCTCTATTTGTAACTGGCAACTAATCCAAGCTCCACCGCGCACCTCCATATCGGCAACCACTGCAATGACACAACACCGCTTCACTATGGTAACATTTCCCTCTCAAGGACACAACACCACTGCACCTTTCTTCCTTCATTGTTGCTACGAATCCGTACAGCGGAGCCCTCCCATTGTTCGATCGAATAACAGTTTGAGAAGCTCGGACAAGAAAGTAGGTCAATTATACTTGTGAACATGTTTGATGCACTAGAATCGGAGGCGTTGAAAGAAATAGACAAGTGCAACTTGATCGGAATCGGGCCTTCAATGCCATCGGCTTTCTTCGACGACATGGATTCGTCTGATAAATCATTCAGAGGCGATCTTTTCCAGAAGTGGAAGGACTCAGCGTACCTGAAATGGCTCAACTCAAAGCCAGACGAGTCTATCGTCTACGTCTCGTTTGGGAGCATTTCCGTGCTGTCCAAGATTCAAATGGAGGACATTGCAAAAGGGTTGTTGGATTCCGGACGTCCGTTTCTGTGGGTGATTAGAGAAAACCAAAAGAGTGGAGAAGGTAAGGAAGAGAAAGAAGACGAGGATCTGAGTTGCAGAGAGGAACTAGAAGAGCTTGGGATGATAGTCCCATGGTGTAGTCAAGTGGAGGTTCTTTCGAATCCTTCATTGGGTTGTTTTGTGACACATTGTGGCTGGAATTCAAGCTTGGAGAGTTTGGTTTGTGGGGTACCTGTGGTGGCGTTTCACCACTGGATAGACCAAGGCACAAATGCCAGGTTGATAGAGGACATGTGGAAAACAGGGATGAGGAGCTCAAGAGGTGTCTGGATTTGGTCATGGGAAGTGAAGAGTTGAGAAGCAATGCTAAGAAATGGAAGGACTTAGCAAGAGAGGCTGTGAGTGAAGGTGGATCTTCTGATAACAATCTCAAGGCATTTTTGGATGAGACTGGCGGTGGCTGTTTGCTAGCCTAAAGCGATTAATGCCTATCTACTGGGAATATAAAATGGATTGCGTATGAAATTGAATATATTTGTGGGAGAAATTACTGGTCCCCTGGTATTTTTTAGGATTCAACAGTTCAGTCCCTGCTATTCTAATTTTAACAGATAACTCCCCAAACATTCAAATTTCACACAATTTAATCCAAAATAACCATTTTACCCCTCACTTCCTTTTTATATATATATATATATCTAATACACACACACACACATATATCTACATATACATATATATATATATATATCTACATATACATATACATATACATATACATATACATATACACATACACATACACACATTATATATATATATATGTGCATACATATGTATAAAATTATACATATATTTATATATCTACATATACATATACATACATACATATATATATATATACACACACACACATACACATTAGATATATAAAAGTAATTTGTGAATTTTCACTACTAGAATAATGTCATTAGACATCGCCACTATTAAATCGGTCAGGATTACACCTGATGTTAAAAACCGTGCTAACATCAGTTTGTGAAAAAACCAATTTCTATTGTTATTATGGACATCAGTCACCAACTGAAACGATGAGAAAAGTTTCGTTGGAAAAATTTTAAAAAACGCAGAGGGACTAAGTTTAAAAAATTTGAGAACGCGGGGACCAATTATTTCATTCCCCCCTAACACTTAGTATTTTTTTCCGCTTTCTCTAAAATTTCGAACCCTAGCTAATAACGATCGACTCTCACAATTATACTTCAGTAGCTCGAACCTTGTCGGCAAACCTCCTTCTCCATGCTGACCTGCATCGAGTCCCGACCTCCTTCTCCAAGCTGACCTGCATCGAGGCCCGACCTCCTTCTCCAACCTAAGTAGACTGGAGCCGCCTCCAACCTGACCCCGAATCCCCAACCTCGCTCTCTGACCCCGAGTTCCCCTGCCTCGCTCTCTGACCCTGAGTCCCCGATCTCGTTCTCCAGACCTCGAGCTTATTAGCCGACCTGAGCTTGTCATTCTCCAACGTCTAGTCTCGTATGTCCTCTTTCTCTCTTCTCTTGGTGACCATCAATACTGATTTTCTGTCCGGTTTTAATCTAAAGTTCAGTCTTTTTTGTTTAATTCTTGTGTATTTGAGTTGGGTTTGTCTTTGAATGGCTTAAATGTGTGGTATTTTGAGCTGGTGCATGTTGATTATGTTTGATTTTAGTTCTTGCACATGTTGGCTGTCAATCTGCAGAGGAAGATCGTAGATTGAAGGTTTTCAAGAAGGAGTGGTTTGAAGGCAAGGACTGTCTTGACATTGGCTGCTATTCTGGGGTCATCACTATACAAATCGGTAGTTATTCTTGTTTATAATGATCGTCATTGTGTGTTATGAGTTTATTAGCTATGTGTCACGCCCCGAATTTCGAATAATAAATTCAAATCCGAAACATGAATACAACTAAACAAATCACGTCCTAATTTTTTTCTCAAAACCAATATCTCATAAAACCATAACAAAAACCTCGTAGCAAACTATCTCTCGAGTCAATTATTACAATACTAACATAAATAAAATGTTCTGCTCACAAGAGTCTACAAAAACACACCAAAATAGACCAAGTGCTGGTCTCAACCCTGCTGTCCTACGCAGCTCGCTCACCACCCTGATTATCCTGACCTGCAGGATTATCCGCTACACCATTTGAATAGTATACCGGGATTGCAACAACACAAAACCCGGTAAGCTTTCTGAAAGCTCGTGTGAGTAAATAAGAATGAACGGTTGATTTATTAGACCACAACTCATTTATCTCAAGTAAACATCCAACAATCTCAACAACCACAAGCAACATCAATCCAACACACATGAAACAACATGGAACACATTTCCACAATCACCAAATCACAACTCTCGCCACTTTGGCACCTAATCACAACTATCGCCACTTTGGCACCCACGTTAGAGCTCTAACTGTCTCGTTACCTCTGACACCTTGGCCCAGGGTCAAGTAACGGCATCTCCAGGTTACTCAGTAACCCGCGAACTTTGGACCATTTCATGTCCTCAGAACAATATATCCCCGTTATTATTTAACGGTCGAACTTTGGACCTCTCTGTCCTCAGAACACATACACTCCGGTTATCATTAACCAAAGATCCTTAGACCATTCGATCCTCGGAATCCTACGTTTCTCTACCTTCTATTCAACTCACAAAATCAACATGTTTATCACCAACATTTATCAAATATTAACAACATAATTAAAATCATATTATCAACATTATCAACAACATATTAACACGATTCCACACCTCAAGGTCACACCATTCAATATATAATCACGTAAATATATATATACGTAACCATCCACACAGGAATGATCACTAATACCAACTATAGTTCACATGATACAAAATCAAGAAATTCATTTTTAATATACTTTAAAACACATTTCTTAAAAACCATTTTCTCACACTTAACAATAAATTGAGCAATTAAGGAAATTCGGTTCGTAAATGAACCAAGTGAGATTTACTCACCTCTAAACTCCCGCTGCGTCTTCTTACAGCCCAAAATACGATTCACAATCGTCCGCTAACAAATCCGTCAAATACCTAATCAAAACGATAATTAACTTAGCGTATAATTTCCAAAAACACACTTATATGAAGATCCCACGGTCGGATCTTCACCCGTGACCACACAAGGTCACCGGGACAGTCCTACGATCATTATATCAAAACTAGAATTCTATCGGACGGTCCAAACTTCATAAATCACAAATTGAGCGATCGAAATCAATCGAAATCGTAAAATTCATAACTAATTCATACGATATCCAAAATTCGCATGCTATATATCAAAATGATCGTATCGACATGTAGAATCTAAAAATGAGCAGAAACTACTCATGACACCCCCGGAGGTGACCGGAAAGGGCCGCCGGAGTTTAGGGCAGAGCCACCCCCGACCACCACCAATTGTGTCGGGGTCAAGCTCATCCCCTTCGTTTCATCATTTTGAGCAACTTTCATAACTAACACGAAGTGAGAAAATGAGTGGAAGTGGCCGAAACTTACCAAAAACAGTCCGGTTTGGCCGGAAAAACTGCAGAAATCGATATGCTCTCCGACGAGCGTGAAAACCTCCACTTCTGGTGCTGTCCTTTTTACTGCATGTTCTACTCCTCCATACGAGTTCAACGAGATAAAGAACTCGTAATTTGGTGGTCTAGAACTCGAGATATTCGCTTCGCACTCAAAACTGCCGAAAATGGAAAACCAGCTTTCCGCCGCTGCTACAAGCCGTGCCACGGCGCAAGGCTGCCTCTGGCAGCTGCACAAGGTCAAGGCGAAGCCGTGGGAGGTGGTTTGACGTCAAACGGTGGCCGGAGGAGCAAGAACTCAACCGGAGAAGTTTGGCTCTGTTTTTGCCTTTGGTTCGGTGCCGCGCGAGAGAGAGAGAAAAACTAGGTTTTCTGATTTTTTTCAGATTTTTCCCAAAAATGTTAACCTATATATATACAAAATCGAAAACTTCTAAATGTCATAACTTCTTCCTACAAACTCCGATTCTTGTGTTCCGCATATGCACGAACTCGTATCGACGAACTCTACGACTTTCATGAAAGAAGTTTCCTCAAATTCCTTACGTAAAAATATGACAATTTTAATAACCCTAAATAACGTTAAATTTCGATACTAAAATCATTCGAAACCAAATTTCTCAAATAACGACATTCGAATCACACTCACAACTCATAATTCATATAATTTGAGAAGTATTGAATTACGAAATATTTAACTGAAATTTCGGGTCTTTACAGTCTACCCTCCTTAAAGGAATTTCGTCCCGAAATTCAAGCAAACTCATCAACAAACAGTAGTGGGTACTTAGCCCTTATGTCAGACTCTAGCTCCCATGACGCATCACCCTCATCATGATGACTCCACAACACCTTAACCAACTCAACTTCCTTCCTACGAAGCCTCTTCGTGGACCTATCCAAGATACGAACAGGCTCAACAACGAAAGTCACATCCGGACTCACCTCGATCGTACTGTGATCAATCACATGAGACTCATCTCGAATGTACCTCCTAAGCATGGACACATGGAAAACATTGTGTACACCGGCCATGCTAATAGGTAAAGCAAGCCGATATGCCAATTCTCCGACCCTTTCCAAAATTTCAAAGGGTCCAACGTATCTCGGTGCCAATTTCCCCTTCCTGCCAAATCTCACCACACCTTTCATAGGTGAGACTTTCAAGAATACGTAATCACCCACCTCAAAGTCCAACGGTCTCCTTTTAAGGTCGGCATAACTCTTCTGTCTACTCTGTGCAGTACGGATCCTGTCTCGGATGGTAGTAACCTTCTCTGTAGTCTCCCGAACAAGCGCAGGACCCAAGAGCTGTTTCTCTCCAACATCCGCCCAACAGATAGGAGTCCTACATGGCCTACCATAAAGTGCCTCATATGGGGCCATGCCAATACTAGAGTGATAGCTGTTGTTGTAGGCAAACTCTACCAATGGCAGATGATCCGCCCAACTTCCCTTGAAGTCCAAAACACATGCCCTAAGCATATCCTCCATCACCTGGTTCACCCTCTCTGTCTGCCCATCAGTCTGTGGATGAAATGCAGTGCTCATAGCCAAAGATGTTCCGAAAGCCTTATGGAATCTACGCCAAAATTCCGAAGTGAAACGAGCATCCCGATCAGAGACGATTGATACAGGCACGCCATGAAGCCTCACAATCTCATCAAGATACAACTTACACAAAGCATCACCTGAGTAAGTCTTTGCCACAGGAAGAAAGTGTGCTGACTTTGTCAATCGATCAACAATCACCCAAATAGAATCATAACTTTGTCTGGACCTAGGCAATCCAGTCACAAAGTCCATGGAGATCTCTTCCCATTTCCATACTGGAATCGGCAAGGTTTCAACATTCCCGCAGGCCTCTGATGCTCTGCCTTCACTTGCTGACATGTAAGGCACCTGGATACATACTCAGCCACATCCCTCTTCATCCCTATCCACCAAAACTGTCTTCGTAGGTCCATATACATCTTGGTACTCCCTGGGTGTACCGTATATCGAGATCGATGTGCTTCCCGCAGTACCTCCTCCTTGAGGTTATCACCGCCCGGGACATACAATTTCAATCGAAATCTCAATCCACCATCAGTTCCAACTGTCCACTCTGCTGGACCTTCCTCGTTGGCATCAAGGATAATCTCCGAAATCACCATTTGAGCGAACTCATCATGTGTCTGACTCTGAATGATCCTGGAAATCAAGGTCGGCTGTAAAGTGATACTACCGAGAAAGATTCCCTGTCCTTCTCTTGTGGGTATAAGGTCAAACTCAGATACAGTCTCTAACATACGCCACTCCTGAACCATAAGTGACGCTATGATCCCTCGGGGTTTCCTGCTCAAAGCATCCGCCACTACATTGGCCTTTCCGGGATGATACTCCAAGGTGAAATCATAGTCTTTGATGAGCTCCATCCATCTTCTCTGCCTCATGTTCAACTCCTTCTGGGAGAATAGATACTTCAAACTCTTATGATCAGAAAAGAGTTCGAACTTCTCACCATAAAGATAATGCCTCCAAATCTTCAAGGCAAATACCACCGCAGCCAGCTCTAGATCATGAGTGGGGTAGTTCCGCTCATGCACCTTCAACTGTCTAGAACCATATGCTACTACACCCCCATTCTGCATCAACACACAACCCAAACCCTGATGAGATGCATCACTGTAGATAACTAACCCACCGCCACTAGATGGGACAGTCAACACTGGAGCTGTAGTCAATCTAGTCTTCAGCTCACTAAAGGCCTTCTCACATTCATCTGTCCACACAAACTGAGTATCCTTCCTAGTTAACTTAGTCAAAGCCGAAGCTATACTAGAAAACCCCTCAATGAATCGCCTGTAGTATCCTGCCAAACCAAGGAAACTACGGATCTCTGTAACTGTAGTGGGGCGACTCCAACCCATCACCGCTTCAACCTTCGAAGGATCCACAGAAACTCCATCCTTCGAAACTACATGACCAAGGAACTTGATCTCCTTTTGCCAAAACTCGCACTTCTCAAACTTTGCATATAACTTTTCTCTTCTCAGAATTTGCAGCACAATCCTCAAATGCTTCACGTGCTCGTCAGACGACCTTGAATATATCAAGATGTCATCAACGAACACCACCACACACTTATCTAAGTAAAGACTGAATGTGCGGTTCATCAAGTCCATGAAAGCTGCAGGTTATTTAGACCAAAAGGCATGACAAGAAATTCATAATGCCCATACCTGGTCCTAAATGCCGTCTTAGAAATATCTTCATCCCTCACCCTTAACTGGTGATATCCAGATCTCAAATCAATTTTGGAGAACACCGTAGCCTCCCTAAGCTGATCGAACAAGTCATCAATCCTAGGCAAGGGGTACCTATTCTTGATGGTCACCTTGTTCAGCTGTCGATAATCCACACATAACCGAAGTGAATTATCCTTCTTCTTCACGAATAATACTGGTGCGCCCCAAGGAGATACACTTGCTTGTATGAACCCTTGTGCAAGTAATCCTTCAATTTGAACCTTCAACTCCTGAAGTTCAGCTGGAGCCATCCGATAAGGTGCTCTCGACACCGGTGCAGTACCTGGTATCACATCAATGGAGAAATCCATTACCCTTTTCGGAGGAAATCCTGGTATCTCCTGGAACACATCAGCATACTCTGCCACTACCGGAATCCCTGCAATTTCTGAAGTGCTATTCACTGATTCTATATGTGCCAAGATCCCTGCCCTCATGGCAACGTCAGATCTCAGGCATCGATAATGAAACACTGGTTGCCCAGGGGCATGAAAAGACACAATCATTCTATAACAATCAATCACTGCATAGTTCGGACTCAACCAATCCAAACCTAAAATCACATCATACGTGTGATCCGGAATCACAATCAAAGATGCAGTGAACTTCCTACCACTAATTGTAATAGGGCAATCATCACAAAACATGCTAAGCTCAAGAGATACGCAAAGAGGCGATGTAACACATAAAGGTCTAGTAAGCGGTATAGCAGTCAAACCCAAAACATCTACCACAGAACTAGATATGAACGAGTGGGAAGCACCCGTATCAAACAGTACTCTAGCAAGATAGTTATAAACGGATAAGGTACCTTCCACCCCGGTGCCTCTCTGGCCGATGGCAAATACTCTGGCTGGTGCTGAAGGTAAGGTTCTCTGCTGGTTACCCTGTCCTACAATCTGAGGTTGAGTACAGTCCCTGACAATATGTCCAGTCTGTCCGCATCGAAAACATGCTCTAGGCCTGAGTTTAGGGCAAGTCCTAGCAAGATGACCCAACTCATTACAGCTATAACACCTCATAGGGGCTGCTGGTGCTACTTGCCTGATAGGTGGTGCCTGAATAGGGACAGGTGCTGCTGCTATCCTGGCTGGAGCCTGATGATGAAAATAAGGCCGCTGTCTCTTCCAGAGCCCACCTCTATAATCTCTGGACCCACTACTCCCTGCAACCGCCTTCCCTTTTCCCTGAGAATCCCTCTCAACTGTCTGCTTCTCCTTGTGGATCAGATTCTGCTGCTCAATGATCAGGGCTTTAGCTAAAATCTGCTCCTTTGTCTTCAGCTCCATAATAGTCACATCTCGCTCAATAGAGCCATTCAACCCCTGCTGAAACTTCTTAGCCAAGTCTTCAGCATCTAATGGTTTCACAAACCGATATAGCCTGGAGAACTCTGCCTCATATTCTCTCACATTCATCTTCCCTTGAGTAAGCGAGAGAAATTGCCTCTCCAGCTGTTCCTTCACCGATGCTGGGAAGTATTTCTCCCTAAAGATCCTCCCAAATCCATCCCAAATCATGGTAGAAACATCAATAGTCCTCTGAGTGCAATTCCACCACACCCTAGCCTCATCTTTGAGCATGAAAGTGGCTAGCTTCCTCTTCTCGATCTCATCACAGACAATCAACTCAAAATAGGTCTGTAAATCCTCGATCCATTGATCAGCCACCATATAATCTGTGCCTCCTGCAAATTTAGTTGCTCCCAACCTATTAATGTCCCTCGCCAACACTAACAGACGAGCGGGATCATTAACCACAACCTCAGGTGGAACAGGTTGCTCCACAAACGGTGCCTCCACCTCTTCCTCATGTACTCCCACATGTGGAATCTCACCCCTACCTCGGCCTCTACCTCTACCTCTGGGTCTACCTCGACCCCTACCTCTGCCTCCCACAATATCCATTACCTAAGGAGCATAGCATACCTGGTTAATACATGTATACACTTAAATCAAAGCATAAGTAAATACAAGTCCATATTAACCAAGCTACTAACACAAAGAGGTTAATTCAACTCCTATTACGTCCTAACATTCTAGACAACTCCCAACACCCCCACATACCCAATGACATTGTTAATACCGAAGAGCACCCGATGGGGATCCGCAGCAGACGGGCCATCACTCGGAAGGTATTAACTTATCACTAAATATGTACCTTACGCTCTGATACCAAACTGTCACGCCCCGAATTTCGAATAATAAATTCAAATCCGAAACATGAATACAACTAAACAAATCACGTCCTAATTTTTTTCTCAAAACCAATATCTCATAAAACCATAACAAAAACCTTGTAGCAAACTATCTCTCGAGTCAATTATTACAATACTAACATAAATAAAATGTTCTGCTCACAAGAGTCTACAAAAACACACCAAAATAGACCAAGTGCTGGTCTCAACCCTGCTGTCCTACGCAGCTCGCTCACCACCCTGATTATCCTGACCTGCAGGATTATCCGCTACACCATTTGAATAGTATACCGGGATTGCAACAACACAAAACCCGGTAAGCTTTCTGAAAGCTCGTGTGAGTAAATAAGAATGAACGGTTGATTTATTAGACCACAACTCATTTATCTCAAGTAAACATCCAACAATCTCAACAACCACAAGCAACATCAATCCAACACACATGAAACAACATGGAACACATTTCCACAATCACCAAATCACAACTCTCGCCACTTTGGCACCTAATCACAACTATCGCCACTTTGGCACCCACGTTAGAGCTCTAACTGTCTCGTTACCTCTGACACCTTGGCCCAGGGTCAAGTAACGGCATCTCCAGGTTACTCAGTAACCCGCGAACTTTGGACCATTTCATGTCCTCAGAACAATATATCCCCGTTATTATTTAACGGTCGAACTTTGGACCTCTCTGTCCTCAGAACACATACACTCCGGTTATCATTAACCAAAGATCCTTAGACCATTCGATCCTCGGAATCCTACGTTTCTCTACCTTCTATTCAACTCACAAAATCAACATGTTTATCACCAACATTTATCAAATATTAACAACATAATTAAAATCATATTATCAACATTATCAACAACATATTAACACGATTCCACACCTCAAGGTCACACCATTCAATATATAATCACGTAAATATATATATACGTAACCATCCACACAGGAATGATCACTAATACCAACTATAGTTCACATGATACAAAATCAAGAAATTCATTTTTAATATACTTTAAAACACATTTCTTAAAAACCATTTTCTCACACTTAACAATAAATTGAGCAATTAAGGAAATTCGGTTCGTAAATGAACCAAGTGAGATTTACTCACCTCTAAACTCCCGCTGCGTCTTCTTACAGCCCAAAATACGATTCACAATCGTCCGCTAACAAATCCGTCAAATACCTAATCAAAACGATAATTAACTTAGCGTATAATTTCCAAAAACACACTTATATGAAGATCCCACGGTCGGATCTTCACCCGTGACCACACAAGGTCACCGGGACAGTCCTACGATCATTATATCAAAACTAGAATTCTATCGGACGGTCCAAACTTCATAAATCACAAATTGAGCAATAGAAATCAATCGAAATCGTAAAATTCATAACTAATTCATACGATATCCAAAATTCGCATGCTATATATCAAAATGATCGTATCGACATGTAGAATCTAAAAATGAGCAGAAACTACTCATGACACCCGCGGAGGTGACCGGAAAGGGCCGCCGGAGTTTAGGGCAGAGCCACCCCCGACCACCACCAATTGTGTCGGGGCCAAGTTCATCCCCTTCGTTTCATCATTTTGAGCAACTTTCATAACTAACACGAAGTGAGAAAATGAGTGGAAGTGGCCGAAACTTACCAAAAACAGTCCGGTTTGGCCGGAAAAACTGCAGAAACCGATATGCTCTCCGACGAGCGTGAAAACCTCCACTTCTGGTGCTGTCCTTTTTACTGCATGTTCTACTCCTCCATACGAGTTCAACGAGATAAAGAACTCGTAATTTGGTGGTCTAGAACTCGAGATATTCGCTTCGCACTCAAAACTGCCGAAAATGGAAAACCAGCTTTCCGCCGCTGCTACAAGCCGTGCCACGGCGCAAGGCTGCCTCTGGCAGCTGCACAAGGTCAAGGCGAAGCCGTGGGAGGTGGTTTGACGTCAAACGGTGGCCGGAGGAGCAAGAACTCAACCGGAGAAGTTTGGCTCTGTTTTTGCCTTTGGTTCGGTGCCGCGCGAGAGAGAGAGAAAAACTAGGTTTTCTGATTTTTTTCAGATTTTTCCCAAAAATGTTAACCTATATATATACAAAATCGAAAACTTCTAAATGTCATAACTTCTTCCTACAAACTCCGATTCTTGTGTTCCGCATATGCACGAACTCGTATCGACGAACTCTACGACTTTCATGAAAGAAGTTTCCTCAAATTCCTTACGTAAAAATATGACAATTTTAATAACCCTAAATAACGTTAAATTTCGATACTAAAATCATTCGAAACCAAATTTCTCAAATAACGACATTCGAATCACACTCACAACTCATAATTCATATAATTTGAGAAGTATTGAATTACGAAATATTTAACTGAAATTTCGGGTCTTTACACTATGGTTTATTGTAATTTTCCTCTTCTTCTAGTCAAATGGAAAGAAGAGCATCAATCTGGGTATTTAATTGTCCATTATGTTTTTTTTTCCTTCTGAATTCTCATGCATTGGTTTGTTGCTTTTGTTATAGTGGTTTGATGCTGTTCTTTTGTTTTCATTGTAGTGGTTTGATGCTGTTCTGCATCTACCTGGGAGGAGTCCTGCTGTCGTCTTTGAGTTTTGGATAATAGGATTTTGAATAGAGACAAGCAGAGAGGATATTAGTTTTTGGGGTAAGTTGAGGATTTTGGTGTTGTTTATTTTGATGTTTACATTATCTCATCTCATGCACACACCTTGATGGAAGTAAACATAAAGGGTAATTACTAATTTGTATGTTGGCTTCTGCTCTATTCATTGTTCTTTTAGTGGTCAATAACAATCAGTTAGGAACATTTGGTTTTGTTATGAACCTTCATGTTGGATATGAACAGAAAGAAAGAAGAAGAAAAGCTATGTTTGGGAAATAGATACATTTCAGTTTTCAAACACTACCATTCCATGACTTGATAAGCATGGTAGAAATGGTTTCAACAAGGGATTTTTTGTTGTCATCTATGATTGTGATTGCTGACCTTGAAGTAGTCTGTTCTGCTAAGTCCTGTAGTCTCTATTGCTTTCATTCTGGTGTTCTGCATTTCTATTTTTCCTTTTCAGCCACAATTTATTATCTGCTTTTTATTGGTTGGGCATGAACAAAATATAGTCAAATACCATAGTTTCATAAGTTTCTTTACTTACTGTGCAAAACCTTCTCTTTTCGTACATCCAAAAGGTTTCGGGAAACAATCTGACATGTCATCTATGCTAGATTCACAGTTCTATATTACAAGTACCAGATTGAGGGAACCAAAATAAACTTGGAACCTGGAATTCAGCTGTTGTGCTTTATGAGTTCCTTGCAGTTTTGTATTTTAATTCTTGGTGCCTTTTTCTCTTCCATTGAAACTTAATGACCTCATGAACTTAAATTTTTCAAATATTTCTGGGGTCGCATAACTCAATTTGGTAGTTGGCATCTCCATTTGAGTAGAAGAATAGCAATCCCAGTAAAGTAAAGATTATTATTTCAGTATGGAACTATGGATAAGTGAATTTTGAAGCTAATTGTTCAACTATTTGTTTGTTTTACTTTACTATGAAAAATGTGAATAGTGCATGTCCTGCTTCTGCTTCCTTTTCTCTCTAATCAATACAAGGTAACACATGCATTCTCTTCGTTCTTATTTAACTGTCTGAGAATATATATGTAAGTTATTTCATTTTAGAATAGTAATGCTTATTCTTAGATTACATGTACATACATTTATTAATATCAAATTAGATTACAGGTATATATATGTTTCCTTCATCCATTATGGTATGAATTCAACATTTTTCCTAGAGATAAACCTCATTTATTAATTCTAGTGTAGAGCTCTATGCCGTTTTAAGTACCCATCTTATGTTTGTTAAATGTACCTATTCTAAATCTTGGAAGAAGACTTATGCTTCTGATACAATTCAGTTTGAAATATTTTAATTTTAATTTTTTATTTTTATCTTTGCAGTAAAGGTTTCAGTTATGATCCTCCATTAGCCCTTAAACAGGGCTTACTAAAGGTAACATGAAATTAAGTTTGATTGCTATTTTTGCTTTCTTTTTTAGGAAAGGATTCAGATCAATTTTTGTTGTCACCACTTCTCACTTAGTTCTTAATTTTAGTATTGTCGTGTATATTTTGCTTTGTGTTGGGGCAGCTGGAAAGTTGGGTTAGTTCAGATATTTGTGGTTTCTGAAAACCTCTTTTTTGGTTTATAGCAATCGCAGGCTTTACCTCATGAAAACCAAAAAATATACTCATGAGTATTGTTTTTCTTTGTTGGTTTCAATGAGACTGGATTATAGTGTTTATAATAGACTTCATGAGAATGTAATTTTTTTGTTAAATTCAACCAAACTGAAATAAGTAGTAAATATCGAGCTTTCATGATAATGTAAATTTCATAGGAGAGAGCATGTTACTCAAATAAAGTCCGATTTTCCTGCAAGGGGTCAAACTGATATATACCACCCTCTTTGGCCTGGATTTATGTATACTCAGATTTATACCTTTAAAAACTTTCATTTAAATTTTCAGTTCTATGCACCATAAGTTTAGTTGAGAAAGAAGCATGCACCATTATAATTTTTTCTGTCCAGAATGTATTGGATAAATCTGGGTTTTGCACTATTTCAACTACTGTGCAATAGAGTTACAATTGCCCTCCGTAAAAATTTCGGACTTTAAGGTTTAAGGGAGTTGAACCCAAAATGACCTCTTTTCTGTTAAGGAGTTAACCGCCTCTTTGTAATAAGCATGTCTAATACATGTTAGTATGTGGTTTTGCATGATCAAATTATTTGACACATAAAGCAGCCGAAAAGGCCAATCACATTTTGGAATTTCTAGAATTTATGAGGGCTGGCGAGCTACCCTATATCATAAACTAAAGTTTTATTATGACTTTTCAGGTCAGCTGAATAGCAAGGAGAGGTAGTTGGCAGCAACAATTTTGGGAAGGGCTAATCCTTGTTGACGCTTCCATAGTCAGGTTAGATTTTCATTATTTTCGCACTGCTCTTCGGTATTGTTTATATGAATTATTGATTTCCAGTTTGTTGTTTGATGTCATGACTTGATTGATCGAGTGTTTTCTTTTTAATTTTTTTTTAAATGTTTCAGTCATGGATAAATCTTGGATTAATGAAGATAGGAACACTTTAAAGTATGAAATGGGTGTTGAAACTTTCTTGATTTTTGCTGAAGAAAATGCCATTGACCCTAAAGAATTCCATGCCCTTGCTCAAGATATGTAAACTTTAAAATGAAGTCGATTAAAGTCATTAGGGGACACCTGTTTGATTATGGCTTTAGTTTGAGCTACAGAAATTGGATTTAGTATGGAGAACCTACTTTATCCTCCTGTGATAGTGTACCTATTGGTGCCCCTCCAGACCCTCAATTTTGTTCCGAAACTGTTAATATGTGTAAAGCTACCTTCAATGAAGGTGATTATGATAAGGAGTCGTATGAGTTCAGTAGGTTTGTCGAGGAAGCAGAAAGACCATTATTTGACAATAGTGAACACACTAAGTTAGAAGCATTAGCGCAACTTCAAAATTTGAAAGCTAGGTTTGGTATAAGTGATACTTGTTTTTCTAAGTTACTCGCCACTGTTAGGTCTTTGCTTCCGAAAGATAATGTATTGCCTCAAACTCTATATGAGGCAAAGAAGACTCTCTCCAATTTGGGCCTGCAATATGAGAAAATACATGCATGTCCTAATGACTGCATATTGTTTAGGAAACAGTTTTTTGATGCAACTATTTGTCCCAAGTGTGGTCTCTCTCGTTGGAAGCTGAAGAAGGATAAATCTGTAAAAGTTGGGCAACCAGCCAAAGTCTTGTGGTACTTTCCTATAATTCCCAGATTTAAGCGCTTGTATAAATCTGCTTTAGTGGCTGAAATGCTTACCTGGCATGAAGACAAGCGAACTCAAGATGGATACATGCGCCATCCAGCCGATTCTCCTGCTTGGAAGTTGGTTGATTATAAGTGGCCTGAATTCGCTTCTGAATCAAGAAATCTTAGGTTAGCATTATCAGCTGATGGTATTAATCCACATAGCTCTATGAGCAGTAGATATAGTTGTTGGCCAGTAATATTGGTGACGTATAATTTTCCTCCATGGTTATGCATGAAGAGGAAGTTTATGATGTTATCTTTATTAATTTCTGGTCCAAAACAGCCAGGCAATGACATAGATATCGACTTAGATCCATTGATTGATGATTTGCAATCTTTGTGGGATGGGGGTAGTGATGTTTATGATGCACATATGAAAGAATACTTCACTCTTAGAGCTGTTTTATTGTGGACCATAAATGCATATGGAAACTTATCAGGGTGCACCATAAAAGGGTACAAAGCATGTCCAATATGCGGCGACAAAACTTCTGCCGTGCATTTGACCCATAGTAGAAAAATGTCTTATGGCAGCCACCATAAGCATTTGCCACGCCATCATCCATATAGGAGAAAAAAGAAGGCATTTAATAATGAGCAAGAATTCGAAGTTGCACTAGCACCACTATCCGGAGAGGAAGTGTTGAAGAGACTTGAGCATCTAAACTATGAGTTCGGGAAGGGAAAAAAGAAGAAGAACTCAGCTGCAAATGGAGATGGTCCTTCTTGTTGGAAGAAAAAGTCAATTTTCTTTAACTTGGAGTATTGGAAGTCGCTTCATGTTCGCCATGCTCTTGATGTGATGCATATTGAGAAGAATGTGTGCGAAAGTTTGATTGGTACTCTGTTAAACATGCCTTTTAAAACAAAAGATAGTGTCGTTGCCTGCTTAGATATGGTTCAAATGGGTGTAAGAGTTGATTTTGATCCGAAAATTGGGAAGAAAAGAACATATTTACCTGCTACCCCATATACTTTGTCAAGGGTGGAGAAGATAAAAATATGCACTTCTCTATTGTTTATGAAGGTCCTTGATGGTCATTAATAAAATATAAAAAATTTGGTTTCCATGGATGATTTGAAATTGTATGGATTGAAGTCTCATGATTGCCACATGTTGATGCAACAATTGCTTCCCTTGGCCATCCGTTCGGTGCTTCCCAAACATGTCAGAATTTCTATAATGAGGCTGTGCTTCTTCTTTAATGCTTTGTGCACCAAGGTGGTCGATGTGTCCAAGTTGGATAAGCTTCAATCTGATTTGGTGTTGACTTTGTGTGAGCTGGAGAAGATATTTCCTCCGTCCTTTTTCGATATAATGGTACATCTCACTGTGCACCTAGTTAGAGAAGTTCGATTATGTGGCCCTGTTTATTATAGATGGATGTACCCATTTGAACGATTTATGAAGGTACTAAAGGGCTATGTCCGTAATCGTTTTCATCCTGAGGGTTGCATAGCTGAGAGCTATCTTGGAGAAGAATTTGTTGAGTTTTGCTCGGAGTTTTTACAACAATGTAGTTCAGTTGGTGTTCCTAAGGGTCCATCTAAGCTCTCTGGCCCACTTTCGGGTGCGAAGCTGAAGTCAGTAGATGAAGAAGTCAGAGACCAGGCACATCTTCATGTGTTGTTCAATAATGCTGAGGTGGATCCATATAGAAAGTAAGTACTTTCAGCCAAGTATGATTTCTTTCGCATCTTCTTCGAATATTTTTATAAGCACATTTCTGATTTTATAAGTCTTGTTGTAGCGCACATAAGAAGATTGTGGAGCAGCTTTAGGGAGGGAAGAAGAAGAGCAAAAAGTGGCTACAAAGTGAGCACAATCGTACCTTTGCCAATTGGTTTCAATCCAAGGTGTCCGCTGAACTTAAGGAAAAACCTAACAATGTTACTCAAACAGTGAGGTGGCTGGCTGGAAAACTGAGTTTTACAGTTTTTACTTATGAAGCCTATCCATATAATGGAGTTCAATACTTCACAAAGCACCGGGACAACGCTAGAGCTATCCAAAATAGTGGGGTGTCCTTGGTGGCTAAGACAATGCAGCTATCGAGTGCCAAGGATAAAAATCCGGTGGAGAGTGATATGACGTTTTATAGGTTTATTGAAGAGATTTGGGAGGTCGATTATCATGATTTCAAAGCCCCTTTGTTTTTGTGTCGATGGGCAGAAAATGAAAAAGGAATTCAAAAGATGAGTTTGGTTTCACATTGGTCAACCTTAATCGACAAGGCCACAAAAAAGATAAATTTGCTTCTGCTGGTCAAGTGAAGCAAGTTTTCTATGTTGAAGATCCCCTTGATGCCGACTGGTCAGTGGTGTTAACTACCCCAAATAGAGATTATCATGATTCTTTCTATGACGACGATCTGGGGGACACCACCATGGAACATCAACCATTCTGTGCCGAAATTCCATATTGTGATGAAGATGAAAATGAGGATGATTCTGCTTGCATAAGAGAGAATGTTGAGGGGTTTTGGGTTGACCAGTTCACCGCTCCAAGAGAGTAAGATGTGAATTTTTTTTTGGTATTTGCTGCTGAACACTTTGTTATTTCTTTTTTATATGAATTTGGACAAATATGTGATATATATATATATATATATGGTAATTGATGGTATTTGTTGCTGAACACTTTGTTCTATCATACTATACTTTCCTCTGTTTCCCTTATATGACATTTTATTTATCAATTTTCGGTATATTTCAAGTAGCAATGGGTTTTAAGAAGGGAATAATAAAGTCACCAAGAGGCAAAAAATTAAAGAGAAAAGCTGATTTGGAGACTTCTCAACCTGAGACTGATGAAGTGCTTGAAGAAAAAGAAGAATCTGTATCAGCTGACACTATCACGAGCACCGAATCAGTCAAAACCAGAGGGAAGCGTAATGTGGTAGCACTGTAAAAGGTCTTGGTCAAGAAAGCTTTGGGAAAAAAGTTTAAAGTATCATACACCGAAACGGGCAATCCAAATGGAAGAATAAGACACACTCTACAGTCTTACATAGGAATGTTGGCGCGGACCAAGGTGCCCATCAATATTGTAAGCTGGCCCGAAGTGGATGGTGACTTGAAGGATACACTTTGGCTCGATGTTCAGGTAAACTGAAGTTGGTATTCATTGTCATTGAACTGCTTATGAGTAAGATCTTGTCATTGAAATGCTGCTGTTCAGAAACTGTAGAGTGAGTTTAGTTAAGTTATCTTGATGTGCTATCTTGATGCTGATGAGCTTCTTTCATTGAGATGCTACGTATGAGTTGTTTGTTCATTTATATTGATGTCCTATTGTATTTGAAATGCTGCTGATGGATATTTTAGTCTATTTATTGTACTTCATTTGATACATTAAGCTGAAGTCATTTCATGCTTTTATGATATTTGCATAGGAAACATTCAATGTAGCCCCTGAAAGCAAGAAACTGGTATTAACATCTGCTGGCACTAAATGGAGAGCATTCAAGACCATGTTAACATGAAAATATGTGCTCCCATACTTGGGAAAGAAGAAGAAGTTGAGAAAGCCACAGAGTCAATATAATTTTGTTGGGAGGGAGCCATGGAAGGATTTTGTAAAAGAGAGGACTATCGAAAAATGGCTGGTATGATAGAATATATATATATAAGCATTTTATGCATTTATGCTTTCTATGTGACAGAGACAATTAGTGGGGTAATATTTTTTTATTATTTTTTTTACTGCAGCAACTTCATAATGAACAAAGTGAACGAGTTAAGAAGAGAAAATATCATCACCGATTATCAAGAAAAGGATATATTGGACTAGAGGAGGAGCTGGTTGTAATCTTGTGCCATTTTTTTAAGCTTTTTTCCTATTTTTGATGAGCTTAATGAAATTTGTTAAACTGAATTGTATAGTGTATTTACTAGCTAATAGTTTTAATCTTTTCATAGAGAAAGACTTTGCCCGAAGGAGAGGTCATTGATCGTGCAATTATGTGGAAGAAAGCCCGTCAACGAAAAGATGGGGACATAGATGAGGAGGCTATAGCTGTGGCCACAAAGATAGTAAGTATTTTCCTCCATGGTTTTTTTAGCATAGCTGCTGATTATTAGAATGAATTCTAGTAAGTTGTTCAAATTTTTAGTTTATTACCTCTTGTAGCTTATATTTTTTGTGGTATCTTATTAGGATGATTTGTTGGAAAAGAAAAGTAAGGGTGAGCTTGAGATCTCAGGGAGTAGTGATGTTCTTTCTCAAGCATTAGAAACTCCTGAACACTCGGGTAGGGTGAGAGGCGTTGGAGGCTTCGTCAATCCCTCAACCTACTTTAAGATGCCGAAGCAAAAAAGGAATAGAATTACCAAGGCAGAATTACTAGCACGTGATAGAGAGCGTGATCGCGAGTTGGAAGAGACAAAGAAAATGCTCACTGCACAGCAAGCAAGGACAGAAAAGCGTTTACATAAAAAGATTGCTCAATTAGAAGCACTAATAACAAGGAAGACACCTTACACTCCACCTTTCAATGCGCATGTTGTAGGAGAGAATACAATTTCTCCTATATCGGATAAAGGGAGTTTCCAAGATAAAACAAGATATACATCCAATATTCTTGATGAACCGAAGGTGAAAGAAGAGGTTGACGACTGCGAGGTTGTTCCCCCCTATTGAAATGGTAAAAATATATCTTCTGATGCAATTCCAGTATTTTACATTTTATTCAATTTCTGTAATATATTTTATTGGGTATTTTTGGCATATGGTTCTTCATGTAGGGTGGCACATGTGAGTTAGCAGTGGACACCATTAGCAACATAGTTGCTTTTGGTACTGTATTCGAGGAAGAGGATGTCAGTAGGGTGATACATGGAGTTCCAATGAAGGAGGGGTGTGTTAGGGTGTCTGTGGATGGTGCCATTCAAGAGAAAGCACGACTTCTTTTCCCAGTGGGTGATGTGATGGAATTGGTTGGCCAAGCTATTGGAAGACATGTGGCTTGGCCTGAGGAGCTTGTTATTCGAAGAGTGAATAAGGTAAAGACCTAAATCGGATCAGTTTGATTTTGCCACTGTAGGATGTGCATGAGTGTTGAGTTTGATTTAGTAGGATCAGTTTGATTTTGCCACTATAGGATGTGCAAATTGAAGTCAGTTTTGATTAAAGAATGATGTGATTTGCATATTGTGGCTACAAAGTGAGTGTTGAGTTATTGAATGTGTTTATTTAGTAGGAGCTTGTTATTCGAACAGCGAATAAAATAAAAACCTAAATCTGATTTGCAGTTATATTGTTGTTTGAAGTGAGTGTTGAGTTTGATTTAGTAGGATCAGTTTGATTTTGCCACTGTAGGATGTGCAAATTGAAGTCAGTTTTGATTAACGAATGATGTGATTTGCATATTGTGGCTACAAAGTGAGTGTTGAGTTATTGAATGTTTTTATTTAGTAGGAGCTTATTATTCGAACAGCGAATAAAGTAAAGACCTAAATCTGATTTGCATATATATTGTTGTTTGAAGTAAGTGTTCAATTTGATTTAGTAGGATCAGTTTCCGTTTGTGCCCAAGCATTGTAAGTTGTTGTACAAGCATGCCAAGACTATTATCAGCCAAACCAATGAGTCGATAAGCACAGTGTTGGATGATAGTGTCTTTAGGGTACAGAAACAGCTCTTCATATTGACTGAGAATGTCATTGATCTCTTAGAAATGAATAAGATTGGCCAAGGAGTGATAGCAGCATATATGGCGTAAACACCTTATTCGACACTAAAAGCTTGATTTTTTTTCTTCTTTCCCAAGTTTCAGCAATTTCATGCTTATATATTTTGCCACATGCAGGAACCTACATGAGACTCTCCTTGAGAGAGATGAGTTGGATACTTTTGGTTTCATTGATCCGGCAGCCACATATATATGTGAGAGATCAGAATTTGTCCCTTACTTAGTGAATCGTTGAAAGAGGGCAAGGCTGATCGTATATTCTTTATGGCCTACAATCTGGGGTAAGTATTTGTTTTATACTTTTAGTCATGGATAGCGTGGTGCTTAGTTAACTGATTATCATGTGGGTTATGTATTAATGTAGGGAACATTGGATATTGACAATTATTTGGGAAGATGAGATTTATATCGTCGATCCTTTGCCAAAACCAGTGCATTACAAACGGTGGGAAAATGCAGTGATAAAGTAAGCTTGATTATGGTTTTTTAATTCACTGTCTTTGTGCACTAAGTAATATTTTTGCTGAATATTTCCTTGGTGGTGGTGCATGCAGTTCTGTTAAAACTTACAATGCTGAAAAGGGGAGGGTTAACAAAGTGCCTAAGTTAAAATTACTTCTGGTAAGCATAGTATTTGTGGTTGATCGAGTTACAATATATGTTTTACTGTGATAATGATCTTTCTAATTCAATAACATGAATAAATAGGGCGTACCTAAGCAGCCGGGTGGAGTTGAGTGTGGCTATTATGTTATGCGGTACATGAAGGATATTATTAATGATGACACTCTTTCGTTTTCAACCAAGGTATAAGCATTGTAATTTGACAAAAAACTTTGTTTTAAATATTGGTGTATCATTATGACATACATTGTTATATGTATTTGTAGTGGGCGGTAAAGGATCGGAAAGGGTTTACCCAACAATAACTTGACGAGGTCCGCATTGAAGTAGCCAACTACTTACAGACTCTGCTGTAGGTTCTGACAAGTTTCTTGATTTTGAGTTAGGCTAGCTTTTAATTAACTTTTTTGTAGCAATTATGAACAAACATGAATACTAATTGCTAGGCTAGCCTTGTAGTATATAGGTGCATGAATTGGGTTTTTATTTTGTCCATTTTGTAAACTGTTAAGGATGATGAATGTCGGATATAATACCCCAATTTGCAAACTGTTAATGCCCATTTTGCAATTTATAATCACAGTTCTATTTTGTGGACATCATCCTCATTATAGAATGTGATGTCTAGATATAAAGTTGTAATCAGTTTTAGCCATAAAAACTGATGTCTAGTAATACAGATACATCAGTTCCAAAATGAAAATCGATGTTACTAAAATATACAGACATCGATTTTTTGTCAAAAACGATATATTACTGAGTGCCAGACATCAATTCCAAAATGAAAATCGATGTTACTAAAATATACAGACATCGATTTTTTGTCAAAAACGATATATTACTAAGTGCCAGACATCAGTTCCAAAATGAAAATCGATGTTACTAAAATATCCAGACATCAATTTTTTGTCAAAAACGATATATTACCGACTGCCAGACATCCGTTCCAAAACGAAAATCGATGTTACCAAAATATCCACACATCGATTTTTTGTCAAAAACAATATATTACCGACTGCCAGACATCAGTTCCAAAATGAAAATCGATGTTACTAAGATATCCAGACATCGATCTTTTATCAAAAACGATATATTACCGAGTGCCAGACATCAGTTCTAAAATGAAAATTGATGTTACTAAACTATACAAACATCGATTTTTGTATCAAAAACGATGTGCAATAGATTGTTAACATCGTTTTTTTCATTACACACTGATGTTAATATAAGTAAATATGTTGGTTCAAATCGTGGTATATGTGGCAAATTACGCTTCAAAATAATGAAGAACAAGAAATGTTTATGGGAACCGATGTCTGGAACAATATTAGTCATCGGTTCTTAAATCAATAACGATGTTAAAACGCAAACTTGTGTTGTATAATCTATATTTCTTTAAGCTTTAAATACAATAAAATGTGGGTTTAACAATAGTCAAACATGTAAGTTTGTTATCATTTAAACCCATTTACATCGATTTATAATAAGGAACCGATGTCTACAAAAATACTAGACATCGGCTAAAAACCGATATCTGGATTTTCCGGATCTTTCTCATCACCCACAAAGACATCGGTCAGGATTTTGTTTCTCATCGGTTTTTGGCCGATGTCTGGGGCCATAATTCTAGTAGTGTTTTTTTTATAATATGAAACATAAATATAGTATATAGACTTACCAAATACATAAACACATTAGATATATATGTATACATACATATACATATACATATACATATATCTACATATATATATATATATACACATATAAATATATATATAAAAAGAGAGAGAGAAGAATGAAAATATATACACACACATACATATATACTCACACACACACATATATATAAAGAGAGAGAAGAATAAAAAAAAATACATACACACACGTATATACATATATATATATATATATAAAACAGAGAGAGAGAGAGAGAGAAGAATAATAAAAAAAAGAATAAGTGAGGGGTAAAATTGTAATTTTAGACTAAATTGTGTAAAATTTTAATGTTTAGGGAGTTATCTATTAAAATTAGAATAACATGAACTGAACTGTCGACACACCATAAGTATAGGGGGGACCAGTAATTTTCCCATATTTGTATTGACATTTGGTCATATATTTTCATGGAAAAGTATGAGTTTATGTTTAATTTCCGAGTGACTGTTCTTATTCGATATATAGATTGCATGATGATGTTTGACTAATTGTAATCTCATGTGATTCTCGATCACTAGCTATAGTGTGTGTGTATAGTTCTTGTGACTATTTGGTTGACAAAAGGGTGTCACCATTTTATTTTATGTAAACTTAATTTTGGATGACTAAAATTTAATGTATACTCACACAGCCACACTTCAACAACCTGTCTTAGATTTCAACATTTAGCAACATTTCAATTCATGCATGACGTATACACCTAACCATCAATGAATTTGACAAATTCTATAGATACTATTTCAGTGTTATAGCACTGTAGCTTAGGAACAGTGCCGGCTTAGTAACGGTAGCAGCTCGAGCCGAGCCGACGATGAAATTACCATTTTGTCATTTCAAAAAAGTAATTTACAGCGTTATCGTTCGACTAAGTGTCCGCAACCAGTCGCGTATTTGCTCTGGAGAAGTACTTGTCCTCCTTTGATCTGCGCGAAGAGAGAGTGAGAGAGGTGGATAGAGGGAGGGATGAAAGGGATATGCTGATCCTTTTGTTTCTTTTCTCTGTGCAAGTGGAAACAGATAGAGATAGCGTGCTGAACTTCATAGACTCCAAGTGTAAATTGTTTGGTGATGAGTGATGACGCAAATTATTCATTGGCTTGAAGAATTTTAGGGTTTTAGCGAAATGGGTTTTTCTGGGTTTTTGTTTCTTGGTGGGAAATTAGTGTTTGGTCCAACCATTTTGGGTTTGATTGGCAGATTGTTTCTCTGTTATTAAAACAATCTGTAAATTCTGATGCCTGAACCGTCACAAGCAAGTAATTTTGATTACTTTGACTCCGAATATGAAAGTTTATTGATTTGAAAATGTTTGATCTATGTGGTTTAGTTTTATATGGCTGTAAATTTCTCATGGTTTGTTGGTTTTGAATGGTTTTCAAGAAGCTTTTAGAATAAGAAATTAAGTTGAATGCATGGTGTCACGGACCGAACTTTGCAATGCACAAAGCGGACCATGTGGCACTTGATAGTAAGCAAATCAGCCAAGTGAGTACCTTGTAAGGAACAATGAAACCACAGGATATTAAAATAGTGCTAGTGACAAGTAAGAACACAATGATATAAATGTTAGGCAACCACGAAGAACAAATGAGTAATTGAAAGGAAAGATCAAGGAGCAATCTTACTGGACACAGATGATTGAATAATTCATCTTTTATTGATGGTAAGATGGTAAGGGAGGCAAAAGTACATGTGCTTACGTATACTAGTTCAGTAGTCTAAACTATGCCGACTAGGAACCCCTCCCCAAAGAGCATATCGGGCTTACATGAGAGGGGCAGAGGAATACATGCAAAAGACCGAGGAAAATAACTGCTAAACAAAATAAATTACATAATTTTTAAATTACCAAAACACCCCAAGCACACAAGCAACCAACCAAAGGCTTAACTAATGACCCTGGACAAGGTTGCTTGTGGCATTACAAGTGCGTTCCCTAACATCCTGCCCCACTTAAGCTGTCGGCGTTCTCGACGACAACCTTGGTCTTGAAATCTTCAATCTTCTACTTGAACTTCTTCTTCAGGTCTTCAGCATTCTCCCAACTTGTTTCTTCGTCTCCAAGATCCTTCCACTTGATAAGAAACTTCTCGCGTGAGTACTCTGACGCTCAGATCACTCTTTCTGCAAGGACCTCATCCACTTCTTTTAGCTTGGGTGGACGGATGTCAACTTGCTCTCGAACAGGCTGGTTGCATGCTTGATCTTCAAGGTCTGGCTAGTGTGGCTTGAGGTTGCTGACATGGAAGACGGGGTGAACTCTCATCCAAGCTAGAATGTCAACTTTGTAGGAACACTTCCCCACTTTAGAAATGACAGGGAATGGTCATTCATACCTCCCTGAATAGTCACTTGTCCCTGGAGCGTAGGAACCTGAGTTGTTCCGGGAGCAACTTGACAAGGACCATGTCTCCTGCTTTGAACTCTCTGGGCTTACAGCCTTGATCAGCCCACTTCTTCATTCGCCCTGCTACTTTCTCCAGATAAGCTTGCACAATCTCCGCATTGGTCTTCCATTCTTTTGTAAAGTTAAAAGCACGCGGGTTTTTCCCTCTGTACACTTCTTGTATTGTATGAGGCAAAAGAGGTTGTTGACCAGTGACCACTTCGAAAGCACTCTTGTTGATGGATGAGCTTTTCTTCGAGTTGAAACAAAATTGTGCAACATCTAACAACTAGACCCAATTCTGCTGATTGGCATGAACAAAATGGCGCAAATACTCCTCCAACATCCCGTTGAACCTTTCAGTTTGTCCATCAGTTTGCGGGTGATAACTCGAAGATATGTTAAGCTCGGAACCAAGTAGCTTAAATAGCTCGGTCCAGAACATTCCTGTAAACCTAGTGTCTCGATCACTGATAATGTTCTGAGGCACACCCCAGTACTTCATAACATGCTTGAAGAAGAGGCTTGCTATATCTTCTGTAGAGCAATACTTTGGAGTTGGCACAAAGGTGCCATATTTCGAGAACCTGTCAACCACAACAAGGATTCCTAATGAACAAGGATTCTTCAACCTTTGGGAGATTAGTAATGAAGTTAAGGGAGACACTTTCCCATGGGCGAGTCAGAATGAACAATGGTTCCAGTAGCCCAGGAGCCTTCTGTCGCTCGATCTTGTCTTGCTGGTAGTTTAGGCAGGTCTTGGTGTATTATGTGACATAGTCCCGCATTGAGGGCCAATAGTAACCCAACTTGAGTAGTACGTGGGTTCTCTGCCATCCAGGGTGACCTGCCCACAAAGTGTCAAGACACTCCTTCATGAGCATCCTTCGTAACCCATTAGCTCGTGGAACAAACACTCGTCCCCTTTTTACCATCAATATGCCATCCTCCATCCAAAACCGACGGCTTTTCCCTTCCTTCCCCATTTTGATGAGCGATTGGGTCTCGGGATCTTTCTCCAAACTCTCCTTGATACGTTGCTTGATGTCTGTAGCAATGAAACTACTTGACAAAGTTGCCAACATCTTGAGGGTGGCAAGGTCGGCCTTGCGTCTTAGGGCATCCGAAATTTGATTAGTGTGACCAGCCTTGTGTTCGAACTGGAAGCCGAACTTTGCGAGAAACTCCTGCCATCTAACTTGCTTTGGGGTTAACTTTGGCTGAGTCAAGAAGTGGCTGACAGCGGAATTATCTGTCTTTACAAGGAACTTCGACCCCAACAGATAATGTCACCAAGTTCTCAAACAATGAATCACAGCTAGCAACTCCTTCTCTTGAGCCGTGTACTTCCGCTCAGCTTCAGAGAGTTTATGACTTTCATAAGCAACAAGGTGTCCTCGTTGTAGGCAAAGTCTGAAGCGTCCATCTGAACTTTGAATGGTTGATTGAGGTCGGGTAAGGCAAGGACCGGATCTTCCATTACAGCCTTCTTCAACTCTTGGAAGGCCTTCTCACAATCACCACTCCAATCCCATGTCACTCCATTCTTCAAGAGCTCGGTTAAGGGGGTGGTGTTCTTCAAGTAGTTCTCAATGAAACGTTGATAGTAATTAGCTAACCCAAGAAAAGAGCATAGCTTCTTCACATTCTTAGGGTTTTGCCACTCCTTTATGGCTTCCACTTTCTCCATGTCCATCCTTATTCGACCCATTTTAATAACATGACCTAAAAGCTTAATGGTCACCTGCGCGAAGGAACACTTCTCGCGCTTAACATACAATTGGTTATCTCGTAATCGTTGGAATACCAGCTTCAAATGCTCTATATGCTTTTCCAAAGTAGAGTTGTACACTACAATGTCATCTAGATACACCACCACAAACTTATCCAAGTACTCATAAAGGACTTGGTTTATTAAAGTGCAGAATGTCGCCGGTGCATTGGTCAATCCAAATGGCATTACTAAGAATTCATAGGCGTCGTAACGAGTAACGCACACAGTCTTAAGCTCGTCACCCTTAACAATGCAGACTTGATAGTACCTCGAGCGAAGATCAAGCATGGTGAAGTACTAGGCACCACTAAGCTGGTCAAACAGATCTGCTATCAGGGGGATCGGGTACTTGTTGCACACTGTGACTTTGTTAAGGGCCCCGGTAGTCCATACATAGTCTCCAGCTTCCATCGTGTTTCTTTTGGAACAGCACCGGCGCACCGAAAGGGGCTTTAGATGGTCTAATGAACCCAGCCTTGAGTAAGTCTTCGAGCTGCTTCCTAAGTTCTGACAGTTCAGGAGGAGCCATTCTATAAGGTGCTTTTGCAGGTGGCTTGGCTCTCGGAAGCAGTTCGATCTCGTGGTTCACATTCCTCCTTGGGGGTAGTTTCTTGGGAAGTTCGGGTGGAATCACATCTGCATAACTCTCCAATACCTCTTCAATTTCCCTGGCAACCATTTCCCTCTTGCTATCATCCTTCATTAGAGGAACAGCTACATATGTAGGCTCATGGCGCCCCACGCCTTTCTTAAATTGGAGGGCAGATAAGAGACGGGGTTCACTCGGTTGCCTGATTCTTGCTGAAACTACACATGGCCTTTCCCCCATAATGAGCAAGTGTGGGGCGCTAGGAATGGGGATAGCTTTGTTTGTCAACATGTACTCCATCCCCAATATGACATCAAAGTCATCCATTCGGACAACTATAACATCTACTTTTCCCTCCCAATGGCCTAACTTGAGTGGTACCCCTTGGGACAGTCCTGTTGTGGGCGAGGGCTTGGAATTCACCTCTTTCATGCAACCAACATCCTTCTCCAAATTCAGCCCCAACCTTCGTGCTTCTGTCTTTGACGCAAAGTTGTTCGTGGCCCTTGTGTCAACCATCACACTCTTAGCAACCTTCCCATTGACATAACCATCCACGAACATTAGGCCGTTGGCCTAATCCTTCTTGGGTGGTTGTGGTTGTTTCTTAACTGCACCCAAGAATCTCAAAGCTCCCATGTGGCTATGTTCCTCCTCCTACTCCTACTGGTCTTCTGTTTCTTTTGATTGAATGTGGGCTTGTAGGGCTGATAAGGCTATCTTGTGAGGGCACTCGTTTACTCCATGAGGTCCTCTGCATAAGAAGCAAGACACTGGTCTTGGGGCATACCCTGAAGGATTGAAAGGTCAAGGGGTGAAGAATGCAGTTGAGGCACCCGACTTGGAAGTTGCTATGTCCCTCGCATAAATGGTCCTCCTATCCCCTCCTCCTGAGTTGGAGAATTTGGACTCCACTCCCTCACTTTTACTCGGCCCCGGCCTCAAGGATCTGTTGGCATTCGTATTCAAAAAAGACTGAGTCTTCTTGCTGGAGTTCTCCTCAAATGTGTAATCTATCAGTCTCTAAGCAGCAGCCTGAGCGGAGGCCAAATCTTGGACCCTCTGGCACTGAAGCTCGATTCTTATCCATGGTTTTAAGCCCTTAAGGAAATAGAACAACCGATCTTTCTCTGACTTGTCAGGGATGTCGAGCATGAGCACATAGAACTTGTTCACAAAGTCCCTGATGTTGTTGGTGTGCTTGAGATCTCTTAGTTGTCGTTTGGCAATGTATTCAACATTCTCGGGGAAGAATTGAGCTTTAAGCTCTTTCTTTAGATCCTCTCATGTATCGATAGTGCACACTCCTCTTTGAATGTCATTATATTTGGTTCTCCAACAAAGTTTAGCATCTCCAGACAAATACATTGTCGCCATATTCACCTTCACCTCTTCCGAGTCCGACTTCACTGCTCGAAAGTATTGCTCCATATCAAATAAGAAGTTCTCAAGCTCCTTGGTGTCTCGCGCCCTTCCAAAACCTTGAGATTCTGGTATCTTTACCTTCATGTAGTCCGTCACATGTTGGTTTCCCATCGCACGGATGGTCAAGTTGAGCTTGGTGTTCATCTCCATCAGCTCATGTTTGAAGGCATCGATGGTGGCTCGAACATCTTCTGCCATATTGTCCATAGTCACCTGGAGTGTATCAAGGGCATCATTCATCTGTCCCATTTGCTCGTTCGAAGTAGGAGCTACTTCCTCATTTCTCTTTCTTTTTCCCCTCGAGCTTTACATTTTTCAAGGGCCACAACTCGGTCCTTGAGGCTCTCCACCTCTGTCATCCGCGCCACCAAACCATCCAGGTCGACGTGGTCCAACACGCTAGTTATATCAATCAATCTATCGGGCACCCCAGTAAGTTCTCCCAATTGTTGGTCACACTAATCAAATCTTTGTTGGTTTGTCATTTTGCATGTCATCGTAGCGAGCCTCTTAAGCCAAGTTGACTTTGATACCAACTATCACAGGCCGAACTTTGCAATGCGCAAAGCAAACCGTGCGGAACTTGCTAGTAAGCAAGTCAACCAAGTGAGTACTTTGCAAGGAACAATGAAACCACACGATATTAAAATAGTGGTAGCGACAAGCAAGAACAAAATGATATAAATGTTGGGCAACCACGAAGAACAAATGAGTAATTGAAAGGAAAGATCAGGAAGCAATCTCACGGGACACAAATGATTGAATAATTCCTTTTTTATTGATGGTAAGACGGTAAGGGAGGCAAAAATACATGTGCTTACCTATACTAGTTCCATCGTCCAAACTATGCCGATTAAGAACCCTTCCCCAAAGAGCATATCGGGCTTACATGAAAGGGGCAGAGGAATAACTGCTAAATAAAATAAATTACATAAATTATAAATTACCAAAACACTCCGACCACACAAGCATCCAACCAAAAACTTAACTAATGACTTCGGAGCTCGCGACATGCAATCATGTATGGTACTGAAGGAATAAGGGATGACACAATTAAAGATAGTTATATCCTTCCATCTGCTCCACGTCCACTACACATTAATTGCATGGATAACTTTGATTCCTTTTATATATATATATATATATATATATATATATATATTGATAGCGAAGGCTGATGGCCTTCTTAATTGTCTTTCCCTGAGCCACCATATATACATTACATATATGTTCCTTTATTGCAATTTAAGGATGATTGATTCCTTCCATACGCTGCACGTGCATGCCATCTTAATTGCATGGGATACTTGGTCAACTTTATATTCGCGAGCAAACCAGCTCGTCCGCGCTCGCGTGCTTGATTCATATCTTTGCGAGGACTCATATGCACGTATCTTTTATTGCATGTATATACATTTTGATTCCTTAATCAATAAGAGCCCCTGCTTTTACGTCCACAACCTTCCCTCCTGCTCAATCTTGGTAAGCAAACCTTAATTATCAAATATTTGATAATTAATAGTAGATCAAGGAATATTCAGATTTACTTCAAGATTATTTAGTTTTTAAGTAGGCTTTATTTAACCTATAAATAATATATTTCGAATTTGTCAAAAATAGATAACTTGGGCTACAGATATTGGTCCGTTTCTTTCGAGTCACCCTTATCGGAAAAAATATTCATTTCAGGTTCAAACACTTTCGACCTGTCCTAGAGAACAAGATACCTTTCGACCTATTCGACTGAACTTTTTAGCCCATTAATCAAATGAGAAGAAACAAAAAGTTATTATACTTCTTGGCTTGTCCAATACCCCATCTTTCAATAAGTCTGTTTCTCTCGTCCATGACCACGACCACTACCAACTAGTCAATAACCAATCATTCCATTCTCTCAGAGGATTTTGTTTTACTAATTTTTTTTTCTTAAAAGAATGTCGGTCCCCATTCTCTTCTTGACTCATCTATTGTAAGTTCATGATCTTCATCTATTGTAAGTTCATGATCTTCATCTTTATTTAGCGTGCAATTTGTCATTTATGTCTTTTGAGCAATGCTAGATGAATAACTCTTTTATGTATCAACCGTCTATCACTTTATGTAGCGGTTTATGTAGCACAAAATCTAATTTATTAGAAAATTTTATTAAATAAGTATACGGTTGTGTGAGATGAGTTTCCACATGCATAAGTCAAAATGCAAGTGGGTATTTAAAAAGGTAATTCGCCTGACATATATCTAATCATTTTATAAAGTTAACATGTAAATCAAATTAACCTATAATAATACTTGTTCAAACTCTTTTGTTTGTTTAATAATTGTTTGATGACCACATGGTTGATTTTTGTAGAGATCGATGATAATTCGTACGTAGGTTATCACCAGGAAGCTGGCTCAAGCAATAGAAAGTGCACCATGAATGATTGAATGCTGACTAGTTGGTAGTACGTAGAATCATGAATGATTGGAATATTAGATGCTGACCAGAGACGACCAGTTGATAATGGTCGTAGTCCTCCTCATGGCTTGAGAATGACATTTGAGATAGAGCGAGTAGACGAGGACAAGAAGATAAGTAATCGGAAACCTTTTGTTTTCTTCCGATTCGAATGGATTAAAATTTGAAGAGTTCAATATTTTTCCTACCGAATAAAGAAAGAAAAGGAGTTCCCCACGTTTATTTGTTATTATTTTTTTTTTCAACCAACTGAAAGCCCCAAGTATAAGAACTATACGTTTTCCCCACGTCACTGTATTGGCTTGATAATAAATATGAGTAAGGAAGAACGTAATATTTCCTGAAGATGGAATATAATGTCATCTTACACAAGACCAACAAGGGAAGTATGAGAAAATGTTTTTAATCTTTATTCATCTTAATACTTTTTAATAATTGGGAGACAAATTAAATTACAAAGAAAAACTTCTAACACCGACTACTACGTGCCAATGTTACATAAGTTGAACATTTGAGAAGAACTATTTTCAAAACTTGTCAAGGGTCATATGATCCTTATGGTACTATAGTACTTATGGAAACGTAGATGAATATAGCTTACACATGACTTAAACTTTTTAATTAAGCGTATACTTATGCGTAGGGAAAAATAAAAAATTATATGAAAATAAAGGAAAAGTTATGTCAATTACCTTTTTGGTAGTTCGCGTTAGCAATGTATTCAATGAATTATAAGTCGAAAAATGTAAGACGATTTCAAATTTATGAGAGACTGTTAGTGTAACTTTAGGTTTCATACCAGACTTTTGGAAGCCCCATGCATGAGAACTATACATTCTTTCGTAGTATATCTAATGTTAAGTATAATCACTTTTTCAAGAATTTAGACTATTACTTAAAAAATGTTAAGACTAGTTACTTCAAAAATAAAAACATCGATTGATAATATAATGAGATTATAATTACATTTAATATTGCTCTTTGCAATTTTGCATATAGTAAATATGAGGCTTATTATAGGATGTACTCTTTAAGGATTATTATAATTGTTCTTCTGTAACACAAGGTTCATATTTTTATGTCCCCCCATTGCAAAATTTTATTTCAATAAAGGGAAGAGAAATTTTAAATACGTGTCCCCTAACTACTTAATACGCATCCTTATTATTTTATATTTCAAATCAAATTTTATAGGTAAATTAAATGTCCAAAACAGACATCTACGTATTAGAAGAAGAAAAATTGAATCATGCCTATATTCTTTTTTATGTCTCTTCTTCTAAATCATAGACGCTGCAATACATCTTTCTTCTCGACACTTCATCATATCAATTTCAATAATTGACATGAATTCTTAAGACTTCGTTCAACAATCTTCAATACATCATGTTTCAATAAAATAATTATTCTCAAGGAGGAATTCTAGCTACCTTCCATTTCTAACTTTTCACTTATTAAGTGGCACATGTTCTCTTACTTCACTCAAATTCATGACATTAATATTGCAAAAACTGATTTTCATTTCTTCCGAATATGCCCCTAATTATTGCTTATGAATAATTTATTATTTTTTCTTCTTCCTACTTAAATTCTTTTCTTCCCACACCAACACCAACAACAACACCCCCCCCCCCCCAGGAGCAGAGTTTCTTCCTCGTTCTCTAGGTTCAATACAAAACCCCTTTGCTTATGAAGTGTGTAGCATCTGTTCAATATTCAATTTTAATAAATGGACAGCCTTTTGAAGCAATTGTTCCAACGAGAGGCATTAGGCAAGGTGATCCCCTTTCACCTTACCTAATTATTTTGTGTGCAGAAGCACCACTTATTTTTTGCAGATGATAGTTTGATCTTTGGAGCTGCAAATGAATCTGTATGCCTTGTTTTGAGGCATATTCTCAACACATATGAGTTGGCATCAGGACAAAAGATCAACTACCAAAAGAATAGTATTGTTTTCAGCAGGAATGTTCATCTTGACATGCAAGTTAAGTTAGCTGGTTTGCTGGAAGTTCAAAAAGTGGAAGAGAATGATTGTTATTTGGGATTACCTTTGAGGGTAGGCAAATCCAAGACATCAATATTTTCATACATCAAAGAGCGATTGACAAAAAAGCTCTTGGGATGGAAATCAAAACTTCTTAGTTCTGCTGGTAAGAAAGTTTTAATTGAAGCAGTAGCACAAACGATGCCCTCTTATGCTATGAATTGCTATCTCCTACCAAAAACTTTGTGTGATGATATTCATCAATTGTGTGCCCAATTCTTTTGGGGTGATACTGAGCAGACAAGAAAAATTCATTGGAGAAGTTGGAACAGGCTTTGCATGACAAAGCAAGAAGGAGGTCTTGCCTTTAAAAATCTTTATGCATAGAATTTAGCTATGTTAGCTAAACAAGCCTAGAGACTAATCTCCAATCCTCAGTCACTAATTGCCAAATTATACAAGGCTAAGTACTATCCCAATCATTCTTTTTGGGATGCAGAACTTGGAGAAGCCCCATCCCTCTCTTGGAGGAGCATCTTGGAAAGCCGTCCTATCTTGGCTGCTGGCATTCAATGGAAAGTGGGAACTGGAGAGCATGTGCATTTATGGAATGACAGTTGGATTCCTGATTGTCCTCGGTATCTTATTCACAAACCACCTCATTCTACCATCAGTAAGGTGGCTGACCTAATTAATGAGGAGACCAGAAGCTGGAATCAAGGTTTTATTCAGGCTACCTTTCAACCTGAAGTAGCCACTAAAATTCTCAGTATGCCTTTAAGCAGAACTACAGGGAATGATAAGTATCATTAGAAGTCAGAGAAGAATGGGCAGTACACTGTCAAGTCAGCATACTGGATTGCTTGACAGCATGTTATTGGGGAATTCCTAACTTCTACCTCATCTGGGAATCCATACGAAGTTCTATGGAACAAAATTTGGAACGCAGCAGTACCTGGCAAAGTAAAAATTTGTATATGGAGGGCTGCCAACAATATATTGCCTACTCAAGAAAGCTTGAGTCATAAGGGCTACACTGGTCCTTTTAATTGCCTATTATGTAGTGAAGCTTTGGAAACAACTGGTCATGTTCTGTGTCAATGTCCTATAGCGCAAGCAGCCATTAAAGAAGCAAATATTCCAATTGCGAATTGCTTGCCATGCAATTTTAAGGAGTGGCTTTTGTATCAAGGCCACCATCTACACACACAAAATTGGGAGAAGATGCTTATGCTATTTTGGGCTTTATGAAAAAATAGGAACAGTACACTGTGGAATGGTACTGTCACAACTGCATCAAAAATTGTTGTTGCCACCTTCACTTAGTATGAACAATACCTTCAAGTGCAGAAGCTGTAGCCACAAGACAAAGTACCCAAACTGGAAAAATATTGGACTCCACCATTAAGTCAACAGCTCAAGATCAATGTTGATGGAGCTTTCTTGCCTTCTAAAGATATTGGAGGCATTGGTGGAGTAATCCGAAGAAGAGATGGCTCTTTTGTAGCTGGTTTGCAAAGCATGTACTGCACTTTTCTTCTCCAAAGCAAGTGAAGCTGCTAGCAATCCGAGAGGGCATTGATTTTCTAAGTGTCACACCCCGAATTTTAGAATAACAATTCAAAATCCGAAACATGAAAATACTACAAACTCAAAATAATCATCCTGAAAATTTTTCTTTTCTTAACATACTCACCACACAAAATAAAATCAAACCGAATTTAGTCTCGGTTAATTATTACAACTCAAATCCAAAATGTAATGTAAAGCTCTAAATGAGCATACACACACCTCACAACTAAATAAATAACAAAACTGCTGTAACACCTAAGCAGCTCGGTCACCTCCCTGGTTATCCTGACCTGCAGGAATATCCGCTACACCATTGAATAGTGTACCGGGATTGCAATAACACAAAACCCGGTAAGCTTATGAAAGCTTGTATGAGTAAAAGAATGAACTGTTGCTTAATTTAATCTCATTTATTTCCACACACAGCAACACTCAATTATTTTCACATATGCAAATAATAACAATCTCAATCAACACCAATTCAATATATCAAGACAACCCCACTCACAACTTTTCCCACAACTCTCATCATCGTATTTATAAAAATACGGTACTTGACAGACTAGAGCTCTAACTGAATCGTAGCCCGTCACCTGGCCTAGGTTATGGCATCCGACATATTTATCAATTATTGTATTTCATCAATATGTATACCTATATACATATTTAGAACGTCCAATAATTCCACATACTCAACCAATCGTATCCCATCATCCACACTAGGATTAGAGCGTCCGATTACCCACACCGGTCATTACGTTGACCCTAAACCCATAAATGAACCCAACATATAATATCACATACTGAAATTAACCCAACCAAGATACATCATATTATTATGGAATTACACAATTGTAATATAATCAACTCATCAATTCAACTCAATCATCAATCAAACAATCCACTCATCAATATATATTTTCCACGTAAATATATATATATGTAATCATCCACTCAGGAATGACCACTAATACCATCTATAGTTCACACAAGAAAATTATGAAATTCATTTGTATAGTTAAAATTCATTTTACTTACCTATGGACCGTGGTGATTCAGGTCCATGAAATTTTAAAACAAATATTTAATCCGCAAATATTTTTCACACAATTTCCACAAATAAATAAATTACAATGCTCGGTTCGTAATATGAACCACGAGAGTTTTACTCACCTCGAAACTCCCGCTGCGTCTTCAATATAATTATAATTTATAATTAACGCCGAATAGCCCACTCAAATAAAATCCGTCAATCACCTAATCAAATGTGATTCGAATTTAGCCAACGATTTCAACACATAAATTAACTTCTAATTAATGGCCAGATTCTAATTTACATTAAAATCCGACGAGTGATTTCTCACGAATCGCTCCCCTAATTACCGTTTTTCACATATACGAAGATCCAACGGTCGGATATTCGCCCATGACCACACAAGGCCTCTGGAACAGTGATATGATCATCATAACAAATTTACAAGTTCATCCGACGGTCATAATTTCACAGATCACAAATCTAACGATCGAAATCGATCGAAATCATAAAATTCATAACTAATTCATACGATATCCGAAAAATACGTATAATACGCCGAAATGATCGTATCGAAACACAGAATCATAAAATGGATAGAAACCAAATTTTAGACCACCGGAGGTGGCCGGAAAAGGCCGCCGGATTTAGGGACAGAGCCGCCACCGACCACCACCAATGGTGTCGGGGCCGAGCTTGTCCCTTTCGTTTCATCATTCTGAGCAACTTTCATAACTAGCACAAGGCCTAAAAATGACGGGAAGGCATCGAAATTACCGATTTACAGTCGGCGACCGGAAAAAATGCAGAAACCGGTGAGCTTGAAAACCGACGTGAAAACTGCAACCTCAGGCCCTGATCCCTTCTGGAAACTTGTTCAGAACTTCTTTGCGAACTCAACAAGCCAAGAATCACAAGAAACGATCGTGTATAGCTCGAGATATCTTGATCGGAAGTTTCGGTATTTCGATCCGTTCGGGTCGAGCTCCGACGAACGTGAAAACATTCGACCCAGTTCCTGTCCTTCTTGGTGCTTGTAGAGGAAGTTGAGGCGAGCTCAATGAGACAAGAATCAAGTGAAATGGTGGAGTGTAGCTCGAGATATCAAGCTCGAACCGAAATCGGTGGTTTTCGGTTCGGGCAGTGCCGCCGCCTCCGCAGGCCGCGCCGCCTTGTAAAACTGCCTCCGAGAGCTAGAGCAGCTCGAGACAAACGCCTGGGACTTGGTTTGAGGTCGAGATGTGGTCTGTGGAGGGAGAACAATTAAGGAGAAGTTTTCTCTCCTTTTCGGACGATTTTGGTCGAGGAACGGAGGTTAGGGACGATGAATAGTGTTTTTCAGAAAATGCAAGGAGGCCAGACCAAATGATAGTTTTCTGAAAAATTAGCTAGGGTTTTTTCCTATTTATACTAGTTTCGGAAAAACTTCTTAAATCGATAACTAATTCAGAAAAAATCCGATCTTCGTGTTCCGCATGTGCACGAACTCGTATCGATGAGCTCTACAACTTTCATGAAGGAAGTTTCTCCAAATTTTGTACGTAGAAAAAGTCGATTACCCGAATCGAGCATTTCGAGCTTTTCGTTAAAATAAACGTTTCGAAACTTCGATAATTGTAAAAATGAATTATTATCGAACATAATCGTGAAATCGCACAATAATCATTCGATACAATTGCTCGAATTTAAAATGAAATTTGCGGGAATTACACTAAGGTAGGGTAAGAAGTATGCTTGGAAAGTGATTGTCAAGTGGCACTGTAAGAGATTGAGAGAGAAGATTTTGATCTTAATGAAAATGCCAATCTATTGATGGATATCCATCAGAGTGGTCAGTTTGTACACAATCTAGTTTTCTCTTTTGCTCCTAGATCTACCAATGCTATGGCACATAGGTTAGCAACCATTGCTTATGAATCCAATACTTCTCAAATATGGATATACCAGGCTCTAGAAAGTATTCTGGATGTTTTAGCTTTTGATTGCATTGACCTTAATCAATAAAGCTTATGATGTTTTACTCAAAAAAAAAAGGAGGAATTCTAGCTATCTTCCATTTCTACCTTTCCCACTTATTAAGTAACACATGTCCTCTTATTTCACTCAAATTCATGACATTAATATTGCAAAAAACTGATTTTCATTTCTTCCGAATATGCCCCTAATTATTGCTTATGAATAATTTTATTATTTTTCTTCTTCCTACTTAAATTCTTTTCTTCTCTTCACCCCCCCTGGCGCAGGAGCAGAATTTCTTCCTCGTTCTCTAGGTTCAATACAAAACCCCAATTCAGATTATCATATTATTAATTAACAAATCACTATGATTTAAGGAGATTGATGGCCTACTATTCAAACCCTGATTCAATTTTGATTAAAATCTAGAATTAAACTACATGATCTGAGAACAAGGAATGCAGACAACAATGAAGGTTTCTGGGCTTCTATCATTCTTTCTATCTTTTTTGTTTTTTATTATTTCTATGTTGAGAGCATGGAAAATTTCTTTGATCTAGACTATATAATTGAACCCAAAAGGTTTATAATTGGTATTTGGTTTTGGTATTTCATTATATTGTGGGTAGAAGTTTTGTTTGATCTGGCGTTGGAAAATATTTTGTCTGGGTGTGAAATTCTTAAAATACTTTTTTTTTCTTTGAGCTGTGGAATTGTTCCTAGAAGGTTTGTATTGAATCAAAGAAGAATAAGAATTAATGATACAAACAAAAAGGAAAAGGAGGAAGACGAAGATGAAGAAGACAATGACATGAAGAATTGTTCAAAGACAGAGAGGAAGAGAGAAGAAGCGGAAGATTTTTATTTTTTATTTTTCAGGAAGAAGAAGAATTATTTAAATGAAAATATAAGAAGGAGTTGATTGTGCAATAATTAGGGCTATATCTGGAAAATAAAATACTCAATTTTTAAAATATTAAATGCTATAGTTTTGAGTGAAATAAGGTGACACATGTCAGTCAATAAATAGGAAAGATAAAAAGGAAAGATAGAAAGGAAATGTGGATGGGGAACTCATTCTCAAGAATTTAACTTTAAAACTATGGAATCTACCACTCTATTTCATAAATTGCAATTTTCATTGTTTGGTTGTATCTATTTAGAATTTAAAATGTGTACGGAAATTCGAAATGACACATATTTTGATAGAAATTGAAGTGAAGAATTCGGACAATCAATTCATTCATTTCTTTACACTTACAAATTCATAATTTCCAAGAACAGAATGTTAAACGAGGCAATTCATGTTAAGAAGTTATGAATTGCTTATTTTCATTCAAATATCATCTCTTTTTCCTTTATTCAAACATACCGTTGAGGTGTGTGTTCTTCATCTTATTTATTATTCTCATGTTTAAAGATTTGAAGGGAACAATTATAAATCTTTAGGGATTTCCCAATAACTAACACAAGTAATCAATATGAGAATTTACTAATCATGCTAAATAGTGGCCTTAATATAGTCCAATATTAGAATATTTCATGGTTTTTTAGATTGAGGGTATTTTAAGTATTTTGGGTTGTGTATTTAATAAAATATTAGAATGATAAATTAAATGAGTGATATAGTGAAAATGAGGTGTGCATTAAATAATTGGGGTGTGTATTTAAATTTCTCTAATGGAAATAAACGTGAGACTGAGCCTCCCTAACACTTTTCAATAACAAATAAAAATAAATAAAATAAAATCAAGGTGACAATATCCTCAAGGTACAGTGCCCTCTTGCATTGCCACCTATATTACCACAAACTCATCTAACTTGCTAGCTAGCAAACCAAGTGAAAAGAAAACGACTTAAAGTCACAAAACAAGGAACAACGAAATAGGAAAAAAAAAAAAACGAAAACAAACATTAGACAATCATTTTCTTTCCCCAAGCAATTAATCTACTTCATCAATCTCCTCCAAAAATGCCTTGAGATTCTTGTCAGATGACCCCCCTTCACTCACAGCCTCTCTCGCCAAATCCTTCCACTTCTTAGCATTCCTTCTCAACTCTTCACTTCGCATGGCCAAATCCAGACACCTCTTCAACTCCTCACTCACAACAACACCTTCCTCATTCGGTGCTACCCTCACCCCTGTCTTCCACGTGTCCTCTATCAATTTTGCATTGGTGCATTGATCTGACCACTGAGGACATGCCACCACCGGTACCCCAGAAACTAAACTCTCCAAGCTTGAATTCCAGCCACAATGTGTCACAAAACAACCCAATGAAGGATTTGAGAGAACCTCCACTTGACTACACCACGGGACTATCACCCCAAGCTCTTCTAGCTCCTCTCTACAACTCAGCTCCTCTTCTTCTTTTCCTTCCTTACCTTCTCCCTTCCTTTGGTTTTCTCGAATCACCCACAGAAACGGGCGTCCAGAATCCAGCAACCCTTTTGCAATTTCCTCCATTTGAATCTTGGACAGCAAGGAAACGCTCCCAAACGAGACGTAAACGACCGACTGTTCCGGCTTCGAATTCAGCCATTCCATGTAGGTGGAGTCTTTTGATGTCTGGAAAAGATCGCATCCGAAAGATTTATCAGATGAATCCTTGTCGTCCAAGGAAGCAGACGGCATTAACGGCCCGATTCCGATCAAATTGTACTTGTCGATTGCTTTTAAGGCCTCGGGTTCTAGTGCATCGAACGTGTTCACCAGTATGATTGGCTTGCTTAGTTTCCCAAGTTTTTCGAACTGATCTTCGAACAATGAGATAGCCAGACGATAAATGTACGGACTCGAAGCCAGAACGAAGGAGGGAAGGTCGCGGCTTTTCAACAATAGTGGTAATCCTGGTAATTTTACTGCAAAGGAAGGGTCATTGTTATTAGCACCGGTATTGCTCTTGATGATATCTTTGTAGCCGTTGAAGTAATAGTAGTAGATGTCGAACACTGTGGCTGGCTGAATCCAAGCGAGAGCGCTAGGGAGGTGAAGCTCAGTGGCCACTTCCGCGACCCAAGAGAGAAGTAAAGTATACACCATGCAAGTGTAAGGTTGACCCTCGTTCCTACCAGATTCGACAAGATCCACAATCGCTTTCGAGCTGCGACTCTTGAGCTCACTAAAGACATGCTGACTATCGTCTTCAGGCTTAGCCCCGTCGTCGTACCCGTCTGAGAAGGGAGCAAAAGTCAAGCCAGTAGGAGCAGTTGAGCCGTTGCCAAGGCGGCGGTGAACAGAGATGCTGGTGACAAAGGTTACATGAGCACCAGTGGTGCAAATGAGGCGCTTGGCTAATTGAAGGGAGGGATTGATGTGGCCTTGACCTGGATATGCTATCATAATGAAGCGGTGTTGTACCATGGTGGTGGTTGTTGGCCGGGAAGTGCGTCGTGGAGTCTGGAGGTAATTTGACTAAATATAATTAAGTCTTAACTATACAAATAATGGATTGGTGGGCTGACTGAATAAAGTGGGACTCGAAATGTTGGAACATGTAAGGTGAGAAGAGCGAGGATGTCAAGAGTTTAAGTAAGGGACTATTGTAGGAAAACAATGACGTTGGTGGTGACGAACTGAACAGCTGGAATCTAAAGAAGAGAATGACTAATATCTGGTCTTATGAACTCTTTTGTCCTTGAATGGAAAAAAAACTCTTATGCGAGGCCGCCGTCCTGCTAATGAGGTACTAGCTAGCAGGAGGTAAATTCAATATCTCTAGATATAAGGCTTGGTGTTTTAATTAGTAGGGCGTGCATTAAATTAGCGTCTCACTTAAAAATTTCTCGCGCGTTCTTAAGATCGATCAACTGGCAATAGCACTAGTGGACTAGGTTTCATATGGTTTGAGATAGAAAATTAAGATAATTTAATGACAACCACTGAGTGAACTGACTAATAACGAAGCGCGCATACAAGTATGAATGAATATTGTGCCGTTAGGGTGATGACATGACCGTCTCACCTAAAATTTTCTCGTTCCTTAAGATCCACCAATTGGCAATAGCACACATGAGTGGAATAGGTTGCATATGGTTTGAGATAGATGAGAAAATTCAATGACAACAACTGGCAATAGCACATGAGTGGACTAGGTTGCATATGGATTGAGATAGATGAGAATAATATTCAATGACAACAACTGAGTGAACTAATAACGAAGCGTGCATACAAGTACTGTATGAATATAGTGCAGTTAGGGTGACTTTGGTTGTTTGATACCGAGTATCAGATTACAATGAAGAGTCTCACCAATGTAAATCAGCTCATATATGCAAAGGGTTTCAATAGTGTAATTCAAAGCATAAGAATACTTCATCAAAGAAAATTTAAAAATAAAAACATGGCCGTCCTCACTGATTGGCTATTTTGATGTTTTGGACAAGCCCCCATTTTGTTTGCTTGTGTTTGTGTTTGTGTTTGTGTTATTTTTTTTTTTTTTTGCCATTTTGCCTCCTTTTTGTATCGCCATTTTCTCAAAAATGAAACGACAAGAACATGTATACTCAGCCATTAGTGGGTAAGAACGATTGCACTATGAGCTCTTGACGAAGCTGCAGAAAGCAGGCAGCGACAACAAAGTTAGATCTAACGCCCGAAATGTTCTCTTAGACTGCACACTCTGTTGAACCAATTTGTGGTTTTTGTTAATAGGATAAGAGATCGAGGCGTAGGGTTATGGTCTGTCTGTCCAGGTCAAGAGACTGAGAGTAGCTAGTCCGTCATGGAGGTGCTGGGATCGTTCGTGGCCATCTTAATTGCATTTATATATGGTAAGGCACGATACAAATGTAACACTGAAATGAATAAAAGGCTTTGAGCTAACATTGAACAGCTAGTGTTATTTCTATAGAGTTCTTACTGGTCCAAGTTTGGCCCAACGGGTCGGTCAATGGGTTAGCTGGTTTCTATACAGGGGTCAGTAGCTATTTCCGTCAATAGCTTTTAGGTTTGGCCAATAACTTTAAGTATTAGGAAAAATAGCTTTTAGGTTTAGCAATTTTGAGGAAAGCTACATGTTACACTAATAAGCTGAATAGACAAGATGCTAGATTTTAAGATCTTTGCCTTATCTAGAAATAATGATATATTTAGAGAAAAGTACGGTCTAAACATCGTACTAGGACTTATATATAGGAATTGTCATCTAAAGATATGAAAATATATGTATGTTGATTGCACAATCAAAGTAGTGTTTAGGAAGAATTCTTAATGTGCAATGAATCTTGCAAAAAGTGCCTATCAATCCATTGAAAACTTAGGTGCAAAGTACACTATTCATATTCCAAAAGGGACAAGTTATTTATTTCAAACTCTTAAAAAGGTTGGGAGGGGGGGAACAAAAAAAGGTTAACTAAGCAATCATATAGCTTTTCCTAGTCAACATACATGCATCAATCTTTCTAGGCTAGAAAACAACCATCTCCAATCCGATCCAAAAAGACCATCATATTCTTGTCAGAAGACCCTCCTTCACTCACAGCCTCTCTTGCCAGATCTTTCCAGTTCTTAGCGTCCTCCTCATCTCTTCACTTTCCATCACCAAATCCAAACACCTCTTAACCTCCTCACCCACAGCAACACCCTCCTCATTAGGTGCTACCCTCACTCATGTCTTCCATGTGTCTTCTATCAACTTGGCATTTGTGCCTCAGTATGTCCACTGAGGAAACACTACCACCAGTACCCCAGAAACCAAACTCTCATACAATTCAAGTTTCTGATATGAGCATTTTAATGCGACGTTTTAAGTGTTATTTCTTCATATTTACTTAGTTATTTCTTTAAATAAATCCTTTTGGTTTAGGAAAGTTTCTATTTCCCATTTTTAGAAAGTTTCCATTTTAGTTTAGAAAAGTTTCCATTTCTTATTTTTAGAAAGTTTCTATTTTTGGTAATAGTTTCTATTTTCAGGTCCATGGAATAAATGAGCTGAAATGAGCTCAAAAGTGGAAAGAGGAGCTAGAAAACGTTGGAGAGAGTTAAGAAAGACACAAAGAGCTGCATAAATGAGCTGAAATGAAGAAATGAAGTTTTCCTGTTTCAACCAAGAAATCCTGTTCAGAAGAGGAAACTCTACCAAAACAAGAATCTTGAGTCAACCAAGAAAGGAAATCGGAAAATGAAGTGTCATGGCGTTGAGAGAAGCTTCTTGAAGACATTAGAAGATGACATGGCTTAAAGGTGATGCATAAAGGCCCAAGACCCTTCTAAACTATTATGGATTTCGGCAAGACAATGAAGGCCCATTGGAATTAGGGTTTGTGACGCAAAGAGATATTTTTGGAGGGTTTAAAGGGTTATGCCGTGAAATACCAAGAGGAAAAGAAGGAGCCAACGTGAAAATTAAGAAAAATAAAGGAGATTGATGCCATACAAGGAAGGATATGCCATGGAGATTTTCTAGGGAGAGTTTTAAGGAAAGAAGAAGTGTGGACACCAAGAAAAGGCTCAAAATGCGTCTAGATTCATCCCTACATTCCCAAAGGAATTTTGGCCGAAATTAAAGAAAAAATCAGATTATATTCATGGGAATTCGGCACTATTCACTAGGGAATTATTTTAGAGAGTTTTGATTGGTTGGACAACACAATAGAACTTACATGGCAATTTTAGGTTGGTTGGAGTTATGTGACATTTTCTGATTATTCCTTGGAAAATAATAGAAGAATCAAGAGGCTTGCACAGCCCTAACCGTTCCCCTATATATGCTCCCTCATTCTTGACGTTGAGGACACAACTCCCCATTCAGAAAATACTCTCTCATAACGTCAAGCCTCCCTCTCTCCATCCTCTAGTTCACTTTCAACGTTTCAAGCAAGGAAGAAGAAGAAGGAGCCGTGAACATCATCATCCATCCTCCACCTTGAAGACTTGCTTTCAAGATTCAAGAATCCAAGCATCAAGCCTCCATTCTCATCTCCATCTCACGGTGTAATTCGTCCTCTTTCTTTGTAATCCTTGTTTGATTTTCGTTGGAATTGTTCCTAGTTGACAATAATGTTAGACCAAAGTTTAATTCCGAATTTCTATGATTGAATAAAGTTTTCAAATTCTTATAATTGTGATTCTAAGTTGCTTTTGTGAGATTATTCAATTAAATTTGCTTGATTGATATCTTTTATATGTTTATTCTAATTGGTTCGAGACTTTTAGAGTTTATGTATAATTGATGCTAGATTTAAGTTTATGATTCACCTAATAGTTTTGTGAACTTGAATCAAAAATAGTAAAGGCTTTGGACAAAGGTCGAATTTAATTGAAAATGATAGTAAATAGATGAACTTTTTCATACTAGGTTGTGCACTTAAGTTGATAGCCTTTCTCTATGTGTATTGCGTTGAACATGTTATGATTAACTAGTTTTTTAGACTTTGATTGCATGTTTGATAGGATTAATCTAGGTGCTTTCATTTAGATTAATTAATTAAGGAAAATAAGATATGGGAAATTATTTGCTTCAAATGTTTCACATGATCAACTTATTTCTCATGACTTAGATGAACAATTGTAGGTTGAATCGAATTTGATTATGGAATTGGTTTTGATTTTGTTTCTTTCGTTCCATTCTTGTATTTGTGTTTTTATATTTTCTTTCTTTGTATTTTAATTTCTGAAAACCAAAATCTAAAAATCCCCCCTTATTTGGTAAATATGTATATACTTTATTTTATTTTTGTAAATAATATACTTTGTGTCTTAATTAATTGTTTAATTGTTTTAGAATGACAGGTGTACCCTCAATCCCCAGATTAGATCGTTCCCTATTTATCGTATACTAACGATGATATTTTTCAGGGTTAAATTGGGTGTTTACTTTTAACGTATCAGCTTCATATCAAAATCCTTTTAGAACTGGTTAACAATTTTGGTAACTGAATAAATCAACCAATCTGAGAAAAATAACACAAACTCTAAGCACTGAGAGAAACAAGACGCAAAGGGTATTACTGAACCATAATCAATACTTGAGATCACCAACCTGTATATATGATATGCCTTAAATAATTGAATTCATCAACTTTATGGTTGTACCAATAGCAAGGTTACGAAACAACCTATATATTCCTAAAATTCAATTCAAAACAGAAGAAGCAATATCTGTTCGTAAGAAGAAGAAACAACAGATAGTTGAAATCAGCTCCCGTTGGTCTCATTCATACATAAGCAAAATAGCAAATGCCTGTATAATCAAACAATCAGAGAGAAAGAGACAGAAGAACCCTCGATGAGCCGTGGAGGACCAGAAATTGATGAAGAGAAACAAATGTAAATTAGAGGAGGAATCGAGCAAGCGCTCCATCACAATCGGATATGGTGGACTCGATCTTTATTTTCATTGAGGGTGTTTCAGGATTTCACAAAGCAAACTTCCGTAAACGCAGATGAAAAAAATCAAGGGACGACCTGCTTTTAATATTTGCGATTTTCTACTGCAATTTTAAAAATAATACCTGTTATTAAAGTTTTACCAAACGGGGTGAAAGCCCAAAACAATGAAAATAAACAGAAATTGTCTTGAAACCTCATTACCAAACGGAGCCTTAAACGATCAACTCGCCTCAATTGTTTATGCCCTAAGTTTCAATTGAGCTTTCCTCTGCTCTGCTCTCCAATGATGCCCTCAACCGACTTCCCGGCCTCAATCAACTCTCAACAGTCTATTCTAAGTAGCAAATTCAGTCGCTTTCTCTATTTTCTGTATTTCAATCATATGAATGGGTGATGAAATTTGCAGGATACATTTATGGATTGTTAGATTGAATACACTGCTGAGATTCTGTTGTTTGTGGAAATCATGATAATTTGTATTGCTCTTTGAAATTTCTAGCATTTGAATTTCTGTTTCAGTATTGATGCCTGCTATATTCTGAGCTAAGGTTCTATCGCAATTTCTTGATTAGAGAGGGGTTTAGGGGCAATGCTCACTCAAATCTCACCTAGAATTGCATATATAGGCCAAGGGCTGAGTCTGTGACAATGGGGTTAGAGGTCCAGTTGAAGCTCGCTTTCGGCCAGCTCTCGGTTGAGTGGGCGGTTATGGGCTCAACTCCGCCGCAACGTCAATTTTTGTTCCACCTCCATGCCCCGGATTCTTTGCACCTGGGAATCCATGTGACTGATTTCCACTCTAATACGTGGGAGGCTGTACGGTCGGTTAGTCAGTGGAGGATATACAGGACAGCATTGGGATATGAGGCACTTGGTCAGAGTTCATAGACTATCTTGTAAATTCCATAAAATCTGAAGATACAAAGCTTGTTTTGGAGGGACCGTTAAACTCCGATGGTGCTGCAGCTGCGAAGTTAGTTGCTCAAAAGTCTAAAGGAATGCCTAGAATTTCCGTTGCTATGACAAATCTTGTGGGCTCGGCTGCTACTGAGGCTATTGCAAATCTCTCTCTTTAGCTCTTCAAAGAGTTCAAAAGCATCAACGGGTCATATGTAGAAGAACGTGAGCGGTCTATGGAATTGTCTAAAGTGGTATCAGCAGAAAAGGAAAGAAACGACAGCATCCAGAGCCAACTCGAGCTGTATACTAAGAGACGAAAGATACAAAGGATTGGTTCTTCAGACATTAATGGTGCACAAAACTCTCCAGAAAAACAAGCCACTCGAGGTACAAAATCAACAAAAGTTGTCAATCGGGTCGTGCCTGCATATCCTAGGGCAAAAGTACGTGGTGCTGTTCTGCAGGATGTCGAAGATGAAACTTCGTAAAATCTTGTCATTGACTCTTTTTTTTTCTTGTCATTGACTCTTTTCTCTCTTTTTTCTGTACAAAGCTTGTCATCGCCTCTGGTGTAAGGTAGGATTATAAGTTTAGGAGAAAAGTTTTTTTTGGTATTGAGTATACTTGATATATCTTGCCATTACATTGATATAAAAGACATCAAGATTTTTCGAGTTTCATTTCATACAGGTAGTACCCTAATGTTTTACATGTATATCCGTACAATTGAGTCCAAATCCTACTTGGTAGACATTTTACTAATAAATGATGGACTCTGTTTTTGTTTTTGCGGAAAACAAACTTAGGGAGGGTTCCTTCCTTGCGTAAAAAGGTCGAAGCCTTATCAGGTTTGGCCGTATGGATTTACGTCCAATGGCCTTGGTTTTTTTTATATGCAGGCTTGCTGTCATTATGCACTGAAGCTCTTACATCTGTGTGCCTAACCAAATGGTTTCAAAATTAAATGGACTTCTAGTGAGATTTCGTTTCAGTTTGACAATTCGCCCTGGTTTAATTGATGTGGATTCATTATGTATAGATTCTTACTTCATCTGTAACCTGGTTGATCATCTTGTTTAACCTTATGCTGGTTCATCATCCTGTTTAACCTTTTCAAGAGCAATTGAGGTAGATATCACAAAGGACACGCACACAGAGCCTTGCAAACTGTGGTTTAATTTAACCTGGCTTCTATAAGTTTGTATTTGAATGGGTTAAAACCCCAAATTTCCTTCCCTCTGCCGTTTTGAGAGTCAGCAACGCCCTCCAGTCTCTCCACCCTTTGTGGTGCGTCTCCACCCTTTTGTGGTGAGGTTTTCTGAGCTTTGGTCTCAGCTTTAAATCTTTTCATGTCTCTTTTCCATTTTATCTCTCCCTGTGCTTGCCCAATTTCTCATCAGATTTCCAGATCTATTCTCAAACCTCCCATCCTCACTACACCAAAATTGGTCTTTTACGGCCCACCATGTACGCCATAAAAGCCTATTTCCGGCGCACAAAAACACATTGTAAAAGCTCGCGCCTTAAAAGACATATCCCATTTACGGCACGCATTTGTGAGCCATAAATATTCATCTAAGCACGCCGTAAAAATGTTACCGTCAAATATCTGATCTCTAATCTGACATATAAGTGCACTGTAAATGCTCAACAAAGCGCGCCATAAAAGATATCTTGTAGAACTCATTTATGGCGCATATATGCATGCCGTAAAAGAGTACCTATTGAGTCATTTACAGCCCACATGACACGCCGTAAAAGACTTCACCAATAATTTTGAAATTTCATTTGTGACACACCCTGCGCCCCATTATTTGCATTTCTTGTTTGCAGGCAAATTTTATACTGCTGCTCATTTGCCAAATGTGGTAGTACATTCAATCAACCAACAATAATTCGTTTCAAAACCTTATGTCAGAATAATAACTTAACAGCAAACAGATATCAGATATGTATTCCATTAATTGAAATAGAATGTCTGTACAAACTCTTGCCATGCCCTATGCAAATCAACTACAAAACAATTGCATATGCATGTCCCTACAAACTTGAGTTCAAAAGTAACATTACAGTTCAAAAATATATTACAGGGTACAGGGTAATTACAAGCTTTCAAGAACCATTATCCAACTGCAAAATGTCCCAATCAGTTCGAGCAATTTACCAGTAGTAGCAACATAAGGCATTCAGAGTCAGGCACCTCAAAATTCCATAGTACCTGCTAGAAACAAATAGTACATTTGTTGCACTGTTTTCTCCTTTTTTAAACTAGAATTAAATAAGATACTAATCAAAACAGAATCTAAATCACCGAAAGCATGGTACAATTCTGAAAATAAGAAGTAAGTTGAGTTCAGATCTGTAATCTATCCTCCCTCTTGGAAAATTTCCGTCCAATTGGTTTTCAAAAAAATTCCTTTACCTTCACATACTACCTAAACTAAAGTTTAAGAAAATATTTATAGTTTGAACTTAGAACTGATGGAAGTGCTCATTAGTATTCACCTGACTATAATGGGATAGTCCTCGTATAACAACCTTAATTCTACAACTATAACTAAATTATAAGCAAATCCACAGGGTTGCAATATAAGAACAAACCAGAACAAAGAATGTAGCTGGATGTTATTTAACCACCGAAAACAAATTACAATACTCAAAACAAAAATGAAGAGTTGATTAGTGTTAGAATATGTTACGTACCTAAAAGTTCATAAACTACACCTGTCTGATGTACTTGATAGGCCATGCAATTATACTTCCTTGAGCCATACTTAGTGTTCCAAATTCCCTAGTTGGTCAATATAAAGCTATATCCTCAAAAAATCCAGCACCCAAACTTTCCAGCATTCATGACCAAGGGGCATATGATGGACCTTTACATTTGGATCCTTTGATTCAAGTTTTGCAATTGCAACAACCTCTTCGCCCATCTCAAACCAACTTAACAATTCAATTCTATTCGGATCATCGTTTGTACCTTTGGCCCTTATACCTTCTTTGTTTTTGCTTTGCAACCCATAATTAGCAAAATGTTGAAGACTTGAAGTTTTCTTGTGGTTGCTTTGCTTGCTTTGTGGCCTCCCATTTTCTGTATCTCGAACACTAGTAATATTTTGTCTGCTTTGTATTCCATCACTACTATGATGTCGAACACTTGGATTTTCATTCTCCTTTTGTTGTGCAAACTCAATAGCAGACTGCTGAACACTGTTACTACCTTGTCATTATAACATTAAGGAAATCAGTAACCTAGTTAAGCTGCTCGTGCAGCTTTTTCCTGCATTTTGGCTCTCTTTACACCTTTTTTTGAGGTCTCTTTCCTGCATTCTGTATCCATTTTGTTTCACCTTCGTTTTCCTTGGGCTACGTTCTAACATGTATTTAGACAGCAAACATTTTACAATTTAAATACTATAACTGTACTTATCCAGATACTACTAACCATTAGAAGTAATAAAAAATAGAAATAAAAACAAAATAACCAACTAAACACAGAGCTTCACATATGCAATTCTTTATATTTCATTGTTTCAATCATGTGCTTGCCTTAGTTAAAGGAACTTTGAAATCAAATGACAAGGAGGGGGGAGAGAGAGAGAGAGAGATTTTACTGCTTAATGCATTTCATGAAAAGCAGATCATTTAATACTTCATTGCATACAAAGCTGCTCTACTACCAACTCTAGTACTGAACTGTCGATGTTGATATCTCCAAGGGTTGAAAAAGTGTAGCTAGATAATATAATAACTATATCAGAAATCATATAACAATGTAGCAATTATTAAAAAAGAAAAAAAAAAGGCTAGATGGATGTAATACAACATAGACGTCCAGAAGACAACATATAACAAATTTTCAGAAAAATTATAACTCGTTGGATCAAGTTTGCAAGCTTTCAATTGTAAAAGTATACTAATAGCTAGGTATCAAGATTCAATTCCTTTTTCACCTAATCCCATTATAGTTAAAAAGGATAGAAATAAAAGAGACACAGTGTAAGAAGTAGAAACTGAACATAACGTATAGCTGATTGAGATTCCAGATATAGTGTATCATTAGACTATCAATTTAATTTATTATACACAATGAAAAGAAACCTACAATCATGGAGTTCTTGCTTAGAGTTTGACCTGCCAAAAATTACCAAGTGAATAGGAATGATCACTATGCTTATCATGAGAAGTATTGTTGAATGACTATGACTATGCCAAATTGGGACCAAGCAACAGATGTTGACCACGTACTAATGATTAGTTATCATAATTAAACCATATATATATATATATATATATATACATATATATATATGATGTACTCGTTTCCGGTTTGAACCATATACATCCATGATGACAATATAGATTAAACGTAACAACCTTGACCAAATCATTATTTTGCTAATTGTTTAACAATGTAGCAATTAGGAAAAAAAAAAGTGGCTAGAGAGAAGTACTACTGCATAGATGTCTAGAGGAAAAACATATAACAAATTTTCAGGGAGAAATATCCAACTTGAGCTAACACCCACATTCCTATAACACTCAGCTGAATTAGATACAATTAGGCACTGCTTTTCAGTGAGAAAAATCCAAATGAAGAAACTTGTACACTAAAATCCCAGAAGAGTTTCACTTTAAAACCAGCAACTTGCTGCTTGAAATCAAACAAATATTGAAATTTGAAACCCAGTTGGAATTAGATCCCTAGACCACATATATGGAAGAAAAGAAACTCAATTCAATCTCAAATTGTTACCCAAAAGCAGAAATTTAAATTTAAATGTGCAGAGGCCACATCCCAACGCACCTCAAAGACTACAGAAAGAGCTTACTAACTAGCAACAACCTGCAAGTGAAGCAATTAGCGCTGACCTCTTTAAAAAGTGGAGCAGTAATCAACACCAATCTCTACCTCAACTCAAAACCCCTAGACCAAAACCCCTAAGTTGCTCAACAACCATAGTCCTTCATACCCAAATCTCAAAAACATCACAGAACACCAACCATCAACACATATCATAAGAAAGAAAAAAAGGCCCTAGAGTAAATTTGAAAAAGGTTCAAGGTTTCACAAGCATTGCCATCACTTAGCAGATAAAGCAAAGTCCCTTTATAGTTTATACGTTGCCTAACTTCTACCAGTGAGAAAACACTTTTTCACAAATGGGTCTTCCCCCATTTTCAAAATCCATACGCCTCTCTCCCCATAATTTTTCAAAGCAAATCCAATTCCAACGACCAAATGAACTCAGAAACTAATTCAATACACTGATCAATCAAACCAAAAGTTTCAGATTTTACAAATCAATCAAACACCTATCTTAGATTACCAAATACCCAGCTATAAATCCAACACTTAGACACACCCGGTTCAATTTTGATATAAAAACCCAAGCAAATATATAAAAATGTATATGAATCCACAATATCACATGGCCATACCTGAATATATGATTAGAAATCACAATCTAAGACACCCATCTTTGTCCTCGACCAAACACACAACGCCAGGTCGCGAAATCTAACCGGTTGCCCAAGAGAAGAACTCGGGGAAGAGTTCAGATTTTTGCAGCAGCTTCAGAACTGGGTGATTAGGATGTTTGAGCTTTTTGCCATTAGGTAAGTGATTATAAGAGGTAAGAGGTTTGAGGATCTACGAACTGGGTAAGACTTTCTTAGAAGAGAAAACTGACGAAACTAAGAAAATTTTGGGAAAGTCGAGAAATGAGGAAAGAGAAAATTGAGAGGGAAGTCAGAATTTTTAGGGAAAATTTCGTGCCTTACAAATCCTTTTTTACGGCATGCTTCTTGTGCGAGCCGTAAATAACTTTTTTGATAGCTATTTTTACGGCATGCTCAACATGTGTGCCGTAAAAGCATAATACAATTATGGCGTGCGTCTTCCGCGGGCCGTAAAAGACTAATTGATAAAGGCTTTAACGGCGCTCCTACAAAACACGCCGTAAAAGACTAACTGAGAAAGGTTATTTACGGCATGCAAAATATGCACGCCGTAAAAGAGTAAAAATTACAGCGCGTATTAATGTACGCAGTAAATTTTGCGTGGTAAATGCCTGGAATTCTTGTAGTGCCTACTCCATCTCATACACCTCACCCTCTCATCTTCATCTGACTTTTCTCTTTTTCCACAACCCCATCTTCACATTCAACCCTTGGAGTCTCGACAAGGATCTGTTCACTTAAGTTCACACCTGATGATTGCAGCAGCATGGCAAGCCACCGAAGTTTGTGGACATCGTCGGACCAGGGGAGTTGTGATGCTTGGTGGCCTCCACCTCCACGACTACTTTTACTAAGTTCTCTATTTTTCTTGTTTCTTCCTGTGCATGAAATTTCTGTGTGGAGAATGATGGTGGAGAGTTATTTGGCCTATGGAAGTCAAGCTTTTGTCGGAGCTCATCTGGTCATGGTGGTACTCACGGCGGCCAACTTGTGTTGCAGCGAAGACATTGGTTTTAGATCTAGGTTTTCTGGTTTTTTGGGCTTTTAGGCCTCGACTTGTCAGTTAGTTCTAGTTTAGTTATGGGTTTGTCTATTAGGTCTTTGAGCCTAGGACTCCTACTTTATATGTATTACCTTTGCAATATGGTTTTCATCTAATGAATGAGTTTATTTGACCGACAAAAAAAACTGTGGTTTGATTCTTGTCACGATGCCTTTGTATGCTGAAATTGTAATGGTAATATTTAGAAATAATTTGTTCAAGAAGGATCCTAAAGGGTGTGGTTCATTTATGCAATTCTTCAACAGGCCAACCAGAACTTAGTGTCGTTATTCATATCTTTCACTGTATTTACAAGTTCCAATCGATACAATTGAATGATCTGAATCTACTCCGATGCTCTATACGAACGACCAAATGAGCCCTTAGCTCATCGCGACTAGCTTGGTCTTCCTAAATTTTGTTTTAACTGATTTGTTCTTCATCTTAAAAACAAAACCAAATTAGCTAGACAAATCATGTATGCACATATATTTTGGTTTAAATCTGCTTGTAGGACACCGACCACGTCCTTTCTCATCTTTTTTTGTCTCAACCATTATTGAGTGTTTTACTTTCACTTCACTGCACTACCTGAAGGTCACCAATCTATTATATTTTGTAACTCGCAACTAATCCAAGCTCCAGCGCGCGCCTCTATATCCGCAACTACTGCTATAACGCAACACCGCTTGTCCGCTTCATTATGGTAACATTTCCCACTCAAGGCCAAATCAATCCTTCCCTCCAATTCGCCAAGCTTCTCATTCGCATCATTAGTGTACATGTAATGCTTGTCATGTCCCTCTCCGCATTGGCAATAGCATTAGTACTCCTAATGGCTTGACCTTCGCCCCCTTTTCCTTCCTTGAATGTCTGAGATTTCATTTTACTTTCTGTTTATTCCTTCATGTTTGTTTCTTAAGATTCTTCTTTTCTTTTTGATTTGTTGATTACTCAGTTGCAGAGGTTATTTTTGTTGCCAAACAAATAGTATGATAATTGAGCATTAAGAGATTGTAAATTGTCTTGTAGCAATAAAGTTGAATTGTGAAAGTTTTCCTCTATACCATTCCAAATTGGAGTTGATGTGCTTTTAGTATGAAATCAATGTATGCATCTGGACATGCTCAATTGAGTTGCTGTCTTAGACTCTATGTGACAGGAAATTGTGGGAATGAGAAAATCTATAGTAAGAAATCTGTCGAATTGGAACCATTCATGTTCATTGTTGTAAATTGCAGTTTTGAATGCCTTAATGATCATTAATTTTGGTGAAATTTTGCAGAGATAATGTATACATTAGGACCTAAAAACTGAACGGTTAAGATGTGACTCTGTGATCAAAAAGTGGCTAAAAACTGAAAATCTGTATCTAAGCTTAAGGATGTCCTTAGCCAAGAAAGACTTATAATATATATATGGGCTAAATACAAATTACTACTGTCACGCCCCGAATTTTGAATAACAATTCCAAATCCGAAACGTGAATTTAATAACTCACTCGAAAACATCCAGAATTATTGTTTTGTTTTTAAAAAAAAACAAATACAACACTCGCCACTCGAATATAAAATTCCAAGATCCTCGAGTTAATTATTACAATTCACACATAATGTAAATTGTAAAGCTCTAAATGAGCATAACAAACCTCACAAAACAAAAGTGAATAAAATAAATGTTGTCGCTCTAAACAGCTCGATCACCACCCTGGTTCTCCTGACCTGCAGGATTATCCGCTATATCATTTGAATAATATATCAGGATTGCAACAACACAAAACCCGGTAAGCTTTTGAAAGCCCGTATGAGTAAATAGAAATAAAACAATAAATCAACAACTTTTTACCTAAAACAATCTCAACTCAAACAACACATTCAACCTCAATTTCAAAAGTGTATTCATGATCACGAGTAATCCAACTCGCTGCTTTCATGTCATACTATGGTAGACAGACTAGAGGTCTAACTGATCGTATCCATTAACCTAGCCAAAGGCGTGGAGTTCCGATTTTTCTACCCACAATCACATTTGATCCACGATCCCCAACTCATAAGTCTTTGGATCCACGATATAAATATCAAAACATTTAAAGGAGTCACACTAGACCCAAAATGTTACACGATACACAATACTTTTCAAAACAGATATTTATTTCCATAAAACCTTTTCACTTTATTCACAATATAAATAAGAAAATTAACGACATTTGATTCGTAATATGAACCATGTGAGATTTACTCACCTCTTATCCAGCTGCGTCTTCTAAAAAGGCAAAATCACAATAATCTAATCGCTCTTCAAATCCAACAGTTAAGTACCTAATCAAGTACCGTCTTTACTTAGCAAACGAAACACGAACTAAACTTAAATGACGGTCCAACGGTCGGATTCTTAAATAAAGACTATCCAACGGTTGGATTCTAAAATGAAGACGATCCAACGGTCGGATTCTAAAATCAAGACGATCCAACGGTCGGATCTAATTTAAACGATGATCCAACGGTCGGATCCTCACGGATCGCCCTTGGAAATATCCTAACAAAATTATATGAAAATCTGACGGAAGGATTCTCACGAATCCCCTCCCGAAACACTGTTTTATAATTATACAAAAATCAAACGGTCGGATCTTCGCCCGTGACCACACAAAATCATCGGGATAGTCATACGATCATCGTATCAAAATTTGAAGCCAAACCGACAGTCAGATTCTCAAAAATCGCGAACCGAAGATAAAACGTCAAAACGTTAATAAGAGTGTAAAAACCAAATTGACTATTTATCAACTTTTTCTAACATAACCATGTTATATATCAAAATGTTAGTATAGATGCATAGATCATCACCTAGATAATGAAAACTTGAAATATAGTTCGACGCGCCGCCACACGCGAAGATCAGACGGCGATCAACGCCAGTCAACCACCTCATATGCAAAAGTTGTCAACTACAAACTTCTTCAAAATGATGAGGTGAGTAATTTTCATACCTGGACCTAAGCGTGATTTGGTCTAGATCGGGCCTTAAAGTTGGATTAATCTCGACCCTATGATCATGTTTCCAGATCCAACCAGAGTCGTCAATCTTCAATCCTTGATCTACCGCTCTACACTCAAAATCGTGATACAAGCCATCTATGGGGATGATCAGGAGGATGAGGAGATCATGAAAATGGGGAGAATCTGCCGAGGTGATGCCGGAAAATCTAAAATCTAAACGGGTCGGGTTTTTGGCTCTGGAGAGTGCTTCGATCCAGGTGGGGGAGCCGCGGTGGGGCGAGCCGGTGGGGGGGGCGACTGGGCGGCTCGGGGCGCACGTAGGGACAGCCGGGTCGGCGGCGGTGGCAGCGTGTGGCACCGGGTCGAGTCGTCGGGTAGGCCAAGGGGGCTACACACAGGAGAGAGAGAGAGAGCGAGAGAGAGAGAGAGAGAGAGAGAGAGAGAGAGAGAGAGAGAGAGAGAGAGAGAGAGAGAGACAGAGAGAGAGAGAGGGAGAGAGAGAGAGAATGGGCTGAGAAAAAAAAATGGGAATTGTTTTTTTGGGTTTCTGAAAATTCCAAAAAAAATTCCTATATTTACAGAAAATTTACAATTTTCAAATATTCGTAATAAATTCATACAAACTCCGAATATTACGTTTCATATATGCACGAACTCGTATCGACGAGCCCTACAACTTTTATGAAGAAAGTTTTCCAAAATTATGAACATATAAAACGTTTCCACGACCCCCTAAATAACGTTCGTTTTTGAAATAAAATCATTTGAAACCAATTTTCTCAAACCACGACATACGAATTTATCCCAAATATCATAATTCAAATAATAGAATAATTATTGAATTACATAAATTTATTATATGAAAATTTGGGTCTTCACAGTCTACCCTCCTTAAAGGAATTTCGTCCCGAAATTCAAGCACGCTCGTTGACAAAAAGCTGTGGATACTTTTGCCTCATGTCAGGCTCTAACTCCCATGATGCATCACCCTCATCATGATGACTCCACAACACCTTGACCAACTCCACTTCCTTCCTTCGAAGCTGCTTTGTCGACCGATCCAAGATACGTACAGGTTCAACCACGAATGTCACATCCCCTCTAACCTCTATCGTACAGTGATCAATCACGTGGGACTCATCTCGGATATACTTCCTGAGCATAGACACATGGAAGACATTGTGTACGGCAAACATGCTAACAGGTAGCGCGTGTCGATATGCCAAATCACCGACCTTTTCCAGAATTTCAAAAGGTCCCACGTATCTTTATGCCAATTTCCCCTTCTTGCCAAATCTCACCACACCTTTCATAGGTGAGACATTCAAGAACGCGTGACCACCTACTTCGAACTCAACTGGTCTTCTCTTCAAATCGACATAGCTCTTCTGCCTGCTCTGTGCTGTTCGGATCCTGTCCCGAATAACAATGACCTTCTCTGTAGTCTCCTGTACAATCTCAGGACTGAAGAGCCCTTTATCCCTTGCTTCTGCTCAACAGATAGGAGTCCTACATGGCCTACCATAAAGAGCCTCATATGGAGCCATACCGATACTGGAGTGATAGCTGTTGTTGTAGGCAAACTCTTCCAATGGCAGATGATCCGCCCAACTCCCCTTGAAGTCCAGTACGCAAACTCTAAGTATGTCCTCCATCACCTGATTCACTCACTCTCTCGGTTTCCCCATCTGTCTGTGGATGAAAGGCAGTGCTCATAGCTAATGATGTGCCAAAAGCCTTATGGAACCTGCGCCAAAATTCCAAAGTGAAACGAGCATCTCTATCAGAAACAATCGTTACGGGCACACCATGAAGCTTTACTATCTTATTCAGATACAACTTACACAATGCATCGCCTGAGTAAGTCTTCGCCACAGGTAGAAAGTGTACTGACTTTGTCAATCGGTCAACAATCACCCAAATCGAGTCATAACTTTGTCTGGACCTAGACAATCCAGTCACAAAGTCTATGGAGATATCCTCCCATTTCCAAACAAGAACCGGTAAGGGTTTCAACATCCCTGCAGGCCTCTGATGCTCTCCCTTCACTTGCTGACATATAAGACACTTCGAAACATGTTCTGCCACATCCGTCTTCATTCCATACTACCAAAACTGTCTTCGTAGATCCATATACATTTTGGTACCCCCTGGATGTATCTTGTATCGAGATCTATGTGCTTCCCACATGACCTCCTTGAGGTTATCAACACTCGGAACATAAAATCTCCCTCGAAATCTCAACCCACCATCTGCCCCAATAGCCCACTTAGAAGGGCCTTCCACATTCAGATCAGCAGCCATCCTAGCAATCTTCACCTGAGCAAACTCATCAATTGTCTGACCCTGAATGATCCTGGAAATCAAGGTAGGCTGCAAAGTAATACCACCGAGGAAGATTCCATGTCCTGTTTCGGTTGGAATAAGGTCAAACGCGGATGCATCCTCCAACATGAGCCACTCCTAAACCATAAGAGATGCAATCATTCTTCCGGGTTTTCTGCTCAAGGCATCTGCTAGTACATTAGCCTTTCCGGGATGATACTCTAAAGTGAAATCATAATCCTTAATAAGCTCCATCCATCTTCTCTGTTTCATGTTCAACTCTTTCTGGGAGAATAGATACTTCAAACTCTTACGATCATAAAAGAGTTTGAACTTCTCACCATAAAGATAATGCCTCCAAATCATTAAGGCAAAAACTACTGTCGCTAGCTCTAGATCATGAGTCAGGTAATTCCGCTCATGCACCTTCAACTGTCTAGAACCATATACGACAACACTACCATTCTGCATCAACACACAACCTAAACCTTGATGTGAAGCATCACTGTAGATAACTAGGCCGCCACCACTAGTAGGGATGATCAACACTGGAGCAGTGGTCAACCTAGTCTTCAACTCGTCAAAAGCTTTCTCACATTCTTCAGTCCAGACAAACTAAACATCTTTCCTCGTCAGCTTGGTAAAAGCTGAAGTAATACTCGAGAGTCCTTCAATGAATCCCTTATAATACCCTACTAATCCGAAGAAGCTACGGATTTCTGTAATTGTAGTGGGGCGACTCCAACTCATCACCACTTCAACTTTTGAAGGATCCACAGAAACTCCATTCTTTGAAACTACATGACCAAGAACTTGACTTCCTTCTGCCAAAAATCGCACTTCTCAAACTTGGCAAACAATTTCTTCTCTCTCAACGTCTGTAGCACAATCCGTAAATGCTTCTCATGCTCATCAGACGACCTTAAATAAATCAAGATATCGTCAACGAACACTACAACAAACTTATCCAAATAAGGACTGAATGTGCGGTTCATTAAGTCCATGAATACTGCAGGTGCATTAGTTAGACCAAAAGGCATGACAAGGAACTCAAAATGTCCATACCTAGTCCTGAACACCGTCTTTGGAATATCCTCATCTTTCACCCTTAACTGGTGGTATCCAGATCTCAAATCAATATTTGAGAACACAGTAGCCTCCCTAAGCTGATCGAACAAGTCATCAATCCTAGGTAAGGGATACCTGTTCTTGACGGTCACCTTGTTCAGTTGCCGATAATCCACACATAATCGAAGTGAATTATCTTTTTTCTTAACCCTTATGCAAGTCATCAATCCTAGGTATGAACCCCTATGCAAGTAATCCCTCAATTTGAACCTTCAATTCTTGAAGTTTGGCTGGAGCCATCCGATAATGTGCTTTCGATACAGGGGATGTACATGGTATTACATCAATGGAGAACTCCATTACCCTTTTTGGAGGCAACCCTGGTATCTCCTGGAATACATCTGCATACTCTGAAACTACAAAAATTTCTGTAATCCCAGAAGCAGTACTCCCTGATTCAATATGAGCCAAAATCTTTGCCCTCATGGCGATGTCAGACTTTGGACAACAGTAATGAAACATTAGTTGTCCAGGAACATGGAAGGACACATGATCACATGATTTGGTCTAGATCATCCTAGATCGAGCTTTGAAGTTGGATTAATCTCAGCCTTATGATCACGTTTCCAGATCCAACTAGAGCCGTCAATCTTCAATCCTTGATCTACCACTCTACACTCAAAATCATAATACAAGCCATATATGGGGATGATCAGGATGATAAGGAGATCATGAAAATAGGGAGGATCGGCCAAGGTGATGCCGGAAAATCCAAAATCCGGCCGGGTCGGGTTTTTGGCTCGGGGGAGTGCTTCAATCCAGGTGGGGGAGCTACGGCGGGGCAAGCCGGTGATGGGGGGCGACTGGGCGGCTCGGGGAGTACACGGGGAGCGTCGGGTCGGCTGCGGTGGAGGCCGGTGGCGGCGTATGGCACCGGGTCGGGTCGTCGGCTAGGCTAAGGGGGCTGCGCACGGGAGGGGAGAGAGAGAGAGAGAGAGAGAGAGAGGCTGAGAACAAAATGGGAATTTTTTTTTTAGGTTTCTGAAAATTCCAAAAAAAATCCTATATTTATAGAAAAATTCCAATTTTCAAATATTCTTAATAAATTCATACGAACTCCGAATATTACGTTCCACATATGCACGAATTCGTATCGACGAGCTCTACAACTTTCACGACCCCCTAAATAACTTTAGTTTTCAAAAATAAAATCATTCAAGACCAATTTTCTCAAACCACGACATACTAATTTATCTCAAATATCATAATTCAAATAGTAGAACAATTATTGAATTACATAAATTATTATTTGAAAATTCGGGTCTTCACAACTACCCTATTGTTTGGGTCCAAAATCAATTTAGTCCCTGAACTTCTAATTTCATCAAAAACACCCCTACACTTTCAATTTTAATTTAATAGGTCCAATTTGTTAGTTTTTCGACAATTGAGTTATTTAACTTGTTAACGTGACTCATATATGACCTATGTTTTATGATGTCGTGTCTGCATGCCACCTTTAGTCATTTTAAGAGAGTGAGTCCTACTATTAAAAATCAATAGTTTTTTAACAAATAATCCAACTATAACTTGAACCCATAAAAAATATTAACGAATTGGACCTATTAGATCAAAATTGAAAGTGCAGGGGTGTTTTTTATGAAATTAGAAGTTCACTGAATTGATTTTGGACCTAAACCATAGGGTAGTAACTAGTATTTAACCCTATATATATAAATATATAAGGGGATCACGTTTTTGGCCATTTTAAGGATATCCTTACCTAAGCTTATTGAACGGATTTCCAGTCTTTGACAACTTTTCGAACACATATTCATATCTTAACCGCTCAGTTTTTAGATCCTAATGTATAGATCACTTTTGCAAATTTTCATCCAAATTGATGATCGTTAAGGCATTCAAAACAACAATTTACACGAACGAACCGAATCTATCGAACCGGAACCAGTCGTGTTCATTGTTGTAAATTGTAGTATTGAATGCCTTAACGATCGTAAATTTGGCTAAAATTTTGCGGAGATGATCTATACATTAGGATCTAAAAACTAAACGGTTAAGATGTGAATATATGATCGAAAAGTGGCCAAATCTGGAAATCCGTATCTAAGCTTAGGTAATGACGTCCTTAGCCAAGAAGGACTACTATATATATATATATAAGGGCCCTTCCACTAAGGGATCACTTTTTTTTGCCATTTTAAGAGATATCTTGTGGGACTCACTTTTTAATCGCATATCTATATCTCGACTATTCAGTTATATATATATATATATATATATATATATATATATATATATATATATATATCATATTCGGAGCGGAGCTCCGCTTTGAAATTAAAGTGTGAACCTCGAGTTTTTGGTCACTTTTCAGTCGGATATCCACATCTCGATTGTTTAGATTTTAGGTACTGGTGTATATATCTCTGTAAATTTTCAACTAAATTGATGATCGTTAAGGCATTGATAACTGCCTTAAAGCTAGTGCGGTTCAGGTTGAACAGATTCAGTCTGTCGATTAGTTTAAACGAATTAGATATCTTAACAATCATCAATTTAGCTGAAAATTTGCAAAGATGATCCATACACTAGTACCTAAAAACTAAACGGTCGAGATGTGGATATACAACCGAAAAGCGACCGAAAACTCGAAGTTCACTCTTTAATTTCAAAGCAGAACTCCACTCTGGATAAAATCATATATATATATATATATATATATATATATATAAGGGCCCTTCCACTAAGGGGACCACTTTTTTGGCTATTTTAAGAGATATCTTATGGGACCCACTTTTTAATCACATATCTATATCTCGACCGTTCAGTTTTTAGGTCTTAATATATAGATCATTTTCAGCCAAAAAAATTGATGATTGTTATGGTATCAAACTAGATTAAATCAATGGACGAACCGAATCTCAACCAGAACCGTTTATGCTTATAATTGTAAATCGCAGTTATGAATGGCTTAATGATTATCAATTTGGCTGAAAATTTACTGAGGTGATCTACTCATATAAGACTAAAAACTGAATAGTTCATGTGTGGAAATATGACCGAAAAGTGGGTCTAATAAGCGGGCCCTTTAAATGGTCAACACACACACAGAATGATGAAGATATCAATTAGCTTCATATAATTGTGGGAGTTCTTATTACAGAAAAGTGGTTAAGGGTTTGATGAACCAATATAGAATGATAAAGATATTTTGTTTATAATATTATAAGTTTAATGAATTATTTTTGTATGTGCACCACTTAAGTTTATATTACTCGATCGCCCCATACATACATATACATATACATATACATATACATATACATATACATATACATATAGAATGATGAAGATATCAATTAGCTTCATATAATTGTTGGAGTTCTTATTACAGAACAGTGGTTAAGGGTTTTGATGAACCAATATAGAATGATGAAGATATTTTGTTTATAATATTATAAGTTTAATGAATTATTTTTGTAAGTGCACCACTTGGTTTATGTTACTCGCCTTGCCACTGATTACAAACCTTAAAGAACTAAAAACCTTTTGACTGAATTTTTTAGCCCATTAAATGAGAAGAAACAAAAAGTTATTATACTTCTTTGCTTGTCCTCATCTATTCCCCCCTTCCTCAAAAAGTATATTTCTCTCACTACCAACCAGTCAATAACCAATCATTCTATTTTAGTTTATTGAATAATAATAAAAAGTTTATAATAGGAGAGAGGAGAGACATAAACTGTAAACCCCTCCCAAAAATAAAAAGAACAACCCGAAACAAAATCCTAGGAACTACTAAGGTCACCCAAAAATAAAAACCAACAAGCAATAGTCCTCTGGAGGCCAAACAACAACAACTGACAGCATCCAGTACTTCTACAAAGGAGACTTCCATTACTAAAATGCATAGCAAGCCAAGCTACTTTCTCAACTCCATATCCCACTGATAAGTCAAAAACTGAAGCGATAGTTGGAAAAACCATTTAAATCACGGGAATAGGCTGCAATTGCACAAGGAGGACATGAATCCCACCAATGAACTCCCACATTATCCACACCAGAATTGGCTTAGCAATCAGCAACACTATTCCCTTCCCGAAAAATATGTGAAACTTTTACATTCATAGCAGCAAGAGTAGCTCGACAATTAAACCAATCAGTAGTAAAACACCATGGCACATCCACTTTTAAGTGATGAAAGAAAATGAATCACTAAAGTAGAATCACTTTCAATCCAAATCGAATGCCAACCTCTCTATGAGACCAGATGAATGGCATGAATGACTACAAGCAACTCAGCTTCCAAAGCAATAGCGACATGAAGAATCGAAGATTACCCGCAAAACAACCAAGAACCCAACCCATGCCGAATGATCTCGGAAAATGCCACCAAAACCTGCCAAACAAGGAGAGCCACCAATAACCAATCATTCCATTCATTGTTAGGATTTTGTTTTACTAATTTTTAGCGAACAATGGACTTTTTTTTTATGAGAAAAAGAAATTTATAAAATAAAACCTCTGGAACAACCAGGGTTTATAGTGTCAAACAAGGCTGCAGAGGCTTCCTTTAAAACCATATTGGTCCAAGTTACAATATCAGGAGATATATGTCCTAGATTTGCTATCACATCAGCTACAAAGTTTGTTTCTCTTAAAGTGTGCCTAAAAGAATCGAATGAAAATGAGAAGCCAGTTTAATGTCTTCAATAATCTTGAGTAGTCTTTAAGGCAGGTTGATAATTCTACAGACTGCATCAATGAAAAGTTTTGAATCGCCTTCCACGACAATCTTCAAAAAACCTTTCTCTACAGCATCGTGAAGACTATTGCGAAGAGCAGGGGCTTAAGCAATAGGTACAGTTGTGTTTCCCATATTTCTAGTGGCTGCGAGGAAAGGTTCGCCAAGGGAGTCCCAAATTATAATCCCTCCTACCGCTGAGTCTTTGTAGAGGGAGGTTGCCACTTAATTTGGTTTGAATTTGTAAATGGCAAACAAGCACTAGTGATCACAAGCTATTCATTTGAATTTTTCATTGTAGCAACTACAGTTGCAACAATAGAACCTGGGTTAGTAGTGACATTCTGAAATACCACATCATTTCTGGCTTTCCAAAGTTGCCAACAAATGGTAATAGTTTTTTGAAACAGAACATCACAAAACGGTTGGGGTAGAAAAAGCTCCTTAAACACTATAAGGTAGCCTTCTTCCCAGTTAACTGGGGGTACTATACCAGCACGGTTCCAAACTTCCTTAGCAAACTTGCAATAGCCAAACAAGTGATTGGCAGTCTCATTGTCTTCTTAACAAAGTGGACAAGAATTATCTTGAATTAGTCCAAATCTTTAAAGTCTATCCCTAATTTTTAATCTCCCTCTGAGGAGTATAGCCAGCCAAACATTTTTACTTTTGGTTGGATCTTCAGTTTCCAGAGTTTATTAATAAGACTTATTTGATTATGTTTTTGAGTATCAGAAACCTGCAGCCATGTAGCTGACTTGATAGTAAACTTCCCATTAGAAGAAGGTCACCAGACATACTCATCGTGCTGTTCTGTAATTGGACGAGGAATGCCAAGGATCTAATTGACAATAATTGTTCAAGAGCAATAGAGAGTTAACTTTTAGCGAAGAATGTTGGTCATCATTCTCTTCTTGACTCATCTATTGTAAGTTCATGATCTTCATCTTTATTTAGCGCGCAATTTTTCATTGTCTTTTGATCAATGCTAGATATACAACCTTTTTAGGTATCAACTGGATATCATTTTATGTAGCAGTTGATGAAGCACAAATTCTAATCTATTAGAAAATTTTGTTAAATACGTGGTTGTGCGAGATGAGTTTCCACATAAATAATGTAAAATGTAAGTGGGTAATTAAAAATGTAATTCACCTAACATAACTCTTATCATTTTATAAAATTTTACATCTAAATCAAGCATATATGTAATGATTCTTGTTCAAACTCTTTAGTTTGTTTGATAATTGTTTGATGACCACATAGTTGGTTTTTGTAGAGATCGATGATAATTCGTATGTAGGTTATCACCAGTAAGCTGGCTCAAACAATAGAAAGTGCATCATGAATGATCGGATGCTGACTAGTTGGTAGTACGTAGAATCATGAATGATTGGAATATTAGATGCTGACCAGTTGTTATTGGTCGTAGTCCTCCTCGTGGCTTGAGAATGACATTTGAGACAGAGCGAGTAGACGAGGACAAGAAGATAAGTTTTTTGTTTTCTTCGATTTGAATGGATTAAAGAATTATAGAGTTCAATATATTTCCTACCGAATAAAGGAAGAAAAAAAGTTCCCCACGTTTATTTTTTTGTTTGTTTGGTTTTTTTTTGTGGAAGCTCAATGGAAACTCTTTATTAACTTAGGAAATCAACTCATTCGAAATTACATCAGAGAAACAAAAAGAGGAGACACAACCCCTCATTGCAAAAAAATTGAGAAGTAGAAAGAGAAAACCTAATAATTTATGAGTCACAACCCCCTTATTTGCTATTTATGACTCACAATATTAGCTTGACAATAAGCATGAGTCAGTAAAAACCTAATATCTCCTGAAGATGGAATATAATCATCTTACACAAGACCAACAAAAGAAGTATGAGAAAATGTTTTTAATCAATATTCATCTTAATACTTTTTAATAATTGAATTAAATTACAAACAGAAACTTCTAACACCAGTCAGGTTAATGACGACTGGTGCCCATGTTACATGATTAGTTGAATATTTGAGACAATTAAGAACTATATTCAAAACTTGACAAGGGGTCATATGATCCTTATGTTACTATAGTATGTACTTATGGAAACGCAGATGAATATATCTTACACATGACTTAACTTTTTAAATTTTAGGTGTATACTTATGCATAGTGAAAAATTGAAAATTACATGAAAATAAAAGAAAAGTTATGTCAATTACCTTTTCGGTGGTTCACGTCAGCAATGTATTCAATGAATTATAAGTCGAAAAATGTAAGACGAATTCAAAATTAGGAGAGATTGTTAGTGTAACTTTAGGTTTCATACTTGAGTTGTGGAAGCCCCAAGTAAGAGAACAATACATTCTTCAAGTGTAGTCACTTTTTCAAGAATTTAGACTATTACTTAAAAAAAATATTAAGAATAGTTACTCCAAAATAAAAAGATCGATGGATAATATTCCTAGAGAATATAAAATGATCAAATAAGACTATAATTACATTTAATTGCTGTTAGCGATTTTGCATATAGCAAAGGTGACCTATTATAGGATGTACGTACTCTCTGAGGATTATTGTAATTGTTCTTCTGTAGCATGAAATTCAGGTTTTATGCCCCCATTTACAAAAAATTATTTCAATAAAGGAAGCCGAGTGTGGGCTGAGCCTCCTACCTAAGTTAGGTTCCAAACTCCTTCCAAAAAAAAAAAAAAAAAGGTGACAATAGTCCTGAAGGTGCAGTTCCCTCTTGCATTGTCACCTATATTATAACAAACTCATCTAACTTGCTAGCTAGCAAACCAAGTAAAAAGAAAATGAATTAAAGTCACAAAACAAGGAACAAAGAAATAGGAAAAAAAGAAAACAAACCTTAGAAAATCTTTTTCTTTCCCCAAGCAATTAATCTACTTCTTCAATCTCCTTCAAAAATACCTTGAGATTCTTGTCAGATGACTCCCCTTCACTCACAGCCTCTCTCGCCAAATCCTTCCACTTCTTAGCATTCCTTCTCAACTCTTCAGTTCCCATGACCAAATCCAGACACCTCTTCAACTCCTCACCCACAAAAACACCCTCCTCATTCAGTGCTACCCTCACCCCTGTATTCCACGTGTCCTCTATCAATTTTGCATTAGTGCATTGATCTGTCCACTGAGGACATGCCACCACAGGTACCCCAGAAACTAAACTCTCCAAGCTTGAATTCCAGCCACAATGTGTCACAAAACAACCCAATGAAGGATTTGACAGAACCTCCACTTGACTACACCACGGGACTATCACCCCAAGCTCTTCTAGCTCCTCTCTACAACTCAGCTCCTCTTCTTCTTTTCCTTCTTTACCTTCTCCATTCTTTTGGTTTTCTCTAATCACCCACAGAAACGGACGTCCAGAATCCAGCAACCCTTTTGCAATTTCCTCCATTTGAATCTTGGACAGCACGGAAACGCTCCCAAACGAGACGTAAACGACCGACTGTTCCGGCTTTGAATTCAGCCATTCCATGTAGGCGGAATCTTTTGATTTCTGGAAAAGATCGCATCCGAAAGATTTTTCAGATGAATCCTTGTGGCCCAAGAAAGCAGACGGCATTAAAGGCCCAATTCCGATCAAGTTGTACTTGTCGATTGCTTTTAAGGCCTCGGGTTCTAGTGCATCGAACGTGTTCACCAGTATGATTGGCTTGCTTAGTTTCCCAAGTATTTCTAACTGATCTTCGAACAATGGGAGAGCGAAACGGTATATGTACGGACTCGAAGCCAGCACGAAGGAGGGAAGGTCGCGGCTCCTCAACAATAGTGGTAGTCCTGGGAATTCTACTGCAAAGGAAGGGTCATTGTTGTCAGCCCCGGTATTGTTCCTGATGATATCTTTATAGCCGTTGAAGTAATAGTAGTATATGTCGAACACTGTGGCTGGCTGAATCCAAAGGAGAGCGCTGGGGAGTTGAAGCTCAGTGGCCACTTCCGCGACCCAAGAGAGAAGTAAAGTGTACACTATGCAAGTGTAAGGGTGGCCCTCGTTCGCACCAGATTCGACAAGATCCACGATCGCTTGCGAGCTGCGACTCTTGAGCTCACTAAGGACATGCTGACTATCGTCTTCAGGCTTAGCCCCGTCGTCGTAGCCGTCAGAGAAGGGAGCAAAGGTCAAGCCACTAGGAGTTGTTGAGCCGTTGCCAATGCGGCGGTGAGCAGAGACGCTAATGACAAAGGTTACATGCGCACCAGTGGTGCGGATGATGCGCTTGGCTAATTGAAGGGAGGGATTGATGTGGCCTTGAGCTGGAAATGCTATCATAATGAAGCGGTGTGGAACCATGGTGGTCGTTGTTGGCAGGGAAGTGCGTCGTGGAGTCTGGAGGTAATTAGACTGAATATAATTAGGTCTTAACTATACAAATAATGGATTGGTGGGCTGAGTGAATAAATTGAGACTCGAAATGCTGGAACATGTAAGGTGAGAAGAGGATGTCAAGAGTTTAAGTAAGGGACTATTGCAGGAAAACAATGACGTTTGTGGTGACGAACTGAACAGCTGGAAACTAAAGAAGAGAATGGCTACTTTCTGGTCTTATGAACTCTTTTGTCCTTCAATGTAAAATACTCTTATGGGAGGCCGCCGTCCTGCTGTTGAGGAACTAGCTAGCAGGAGGTAACTTCAATATCTCTAGATATAAGGCTTGGTGTTTAATTAGTGGGACGTGCATGACATGAGTGTCTCACCTAAAATTTTCTCGTTTCTTAAGATCGATCAACTGACAATAGCACATGAGTGGACTAGGTTTCATATTGTTTGAGATAGACGAGAAAATTTAATGACAACAACTGAGTGAACTGACTAATAACGAAGTGCGCATACAAGTGTGTATGAATATTGTGTAGTTGGACCGATGACATGACATGAGTGTCTCACCTTAAATTCTCTCGTTCCTTAAGATCCATCAATTGGCGATAGCACACATGAGTGGAATATGTTGCATATGGTTTGAGATAGATGAGAAAATTCAATTACAACGAGTGAACTGACTAATAACGAAGCGTGCATACAAGTGTATGAATATAGTGCAGTTAGGGTGACTTTGGTTGTGTGTTACTGAGCATCAGATTACAATGAATAGTCTCGTCACGGTAAATCAGCTCATATGCAAGGGGTTTCAATAGTGAAATTCAAAGGATAAGAATACTTTCAACAAAGAAAATATAAAAAAAAACATGACCGTCCTCACTGATTGACTATTTTGATGCTTGGACAAGCCCCCATTTTGTTTGTTTGTGTTTGTGTTTGTGTTTGTGTTTTCGTTTTTTTGTTGCCATTTTGCCTCCTGTTTTTTATTGCCATTTTGTCAAAAATGAAACGACAAGAACATGTATACACAGCCATTGGTGGGTCAGAACGATTGCACTATGAGCTCTTGGCGAAGCTACAAAGAGCAGGCAGCCACAACAAAGTTAGATCTGAAGCTCGAAATGTTCTCCAGGACCGCACACTCTGCCAAGCCAAGTTGTGGTTTTTGTTAACAGGATAAGAGATCGAGGAGTAGGGTTATGGTCTGTCTGTCTAGGTGAAGAGACTGAGAGTAGCTAGTCCGTCGTCGAAGTGCGGTGTCAGGTCGTGAAAGACAGTGATCGTTCATGGCCATCTTGATTGCTTTACATATGGTAAGGCACAACACAAATGTAATACTGAAATGAACCAAAAGGCCTTGAGCTAACATTGAACAGCTAGTGTCAATTCTATAGAGTTCCTACTGGTCCAAGTTTGGCCTAACGGGTCGGTCAATGGGTCAGCAGGTTTCTATATAGGGGTCAGTAGCTCTTTCCGTCAATAGCTTTTAGGTTTGGCCAATAATTTAAGTATTAGGATCAATAGCTTTTAGGTCTAGCAAGTTTGAGGAAAGCTACATGTTACACTAATAAGCTGAAGAGAAAGATGCTAGAATTTATAATTTTTGCCTTATCTAGAAGAGTAGTTTTAAATACACACCCGTAATAACTTAATGGGTAAAATCTTCATATAGTACCCGAATTATCACGAAATGTACTTTTTGGTACTTACAAATTTTCAGCAAGTCCCGTGGTATCTGTATCATTCCTCCATTAACCCTTATAGTACTTCCATCTATTATTCCATTAAAAATGCCTACGTTGCGGTCATGTGACACTCATGTAAGTAAAATAGCAAGGATAAAATAGTCTTTTCATTCATATTTAGAATTATAAAATTTAATTTATTGAATGTCTATAATTAAAAAACATTTTGACACATAAAAAAAAAATACTCAATTTATTCTTCACTGTTATCAAGATACTTGGTTCAATTATTTTAAGTATTTTTATTTTTTTTTAGTTTTTTTTTTTATTTTATGAAAATTTAATATATATATATATAATAATTTAGAGATAACTTTTTTCTCGAACAATTAATAGAATTAATCAATAGAGATGGTAGGTAAATCTAGGTATTCACTAAATTCAATTCTAAATCTCGAACAATTTGTAAAAGAAATATGAAAAATAGGTGTTTTTACAATTTTACCCATACTTTAAAGGAATAATTGACGGAATTACTAAAATGGCTAACGGATGGATAATACAGGTACCATTAGACTCCTTAAAAATTTGTAGGTACTAAAAAGTGTTTTTCGTGATAATTCAGGTATCATATAAAGATTTTACCCTAACTTAATATACATCCCTTACTCGATACACCACATATGCAATCCTTTTTTCTAGCATTTTACTAAATACACAACCCAAAAATGTCGAAACTACCCTCTAAATACACAACCCAAAAATGTCGAAACTACCATCAATTCTCATAAACCAACATCCATTATCAATCAATTTAGCACCATAGTCAATTGACCTTTTTTTTTATTACAAAAGAGGATCAAAGGATTTCACTCCTACCCCCATGGTGACTCGAAACTATGACTTCGTCATTAGGTAGTGGGTGCTCTAACCACTGAGCTGACACCACTTCGTCAATCGACCTCATGTTAAAGATCAATGTTGCATTACATAGCATGATCGAAGACCTAAGATAGCAACATGTGACCCAAATAAAATCTTTTATTTAGATGCGTTTTGAAATTTGGGTAAAATGTTTATAACATTTATCTTGTTTGTTGACTTTGCTGGTTGGAGATTGATGGAAAGGTAGGATTAGATTGAAGGAGATAGATTGTTTACATGGTAAAGGATAATTTAGGAATTGAATAATTATCTCATCTTCATATTCTGAATAAAAATAAGAGGAATGCTAGCTACCTTCCCCATTTACCTTCCCTTTCTACCTTTCTCATTTATTAAGTGACACATGTCCTCTTATTTCACTCAAATTCATGACATTAATATTGCAAAAACTGATTTTCATTTCTTTCGAATATGCCCCTAATTATTGCTTATGAATAATTTTATTATTTTTCTTCTTCCTACTTAAATTCTTTTCTTCTCTCCCCCCCCCCTACAGGAGCAGAATTTCTTCCTAGTTCTCTAGGTTCAACACAAAACCCCAATTCAAATTATCATATTATTAATTAACAAAATCACTATGATTTAAGGAGATTGATGGCCTACTATTCAAACCCTGATTAAACTACATGATCTGAGAACAAGGAATGCAGACAACAATGAAGGTTTCTGGGCTTCTATCATTCTTTCTATCTTTTCGTTTTTCATTATTTCTATGTTGAGAGCATGGAGAATTTCTTTGATCTAGGCTATATAATTGAACCCAAAAGGTTTATAATGGTATTTGGTTTTGGTATTTCATTATATTGTGGGTAGAAGTTTTGTTTGATCTGGCGTTGGAAACTTATTTTGTCTGGGTGTGAAATTCTTAAAATACTTTTTTCTTCTTTGAGCTATGCAATTGTTCCTAGAAGGTTTGTATTGAATCAAAGAAGAATAAGAATTAATGATACAAACAAAATGGAAAAGGAGGAAGACAAAGACGAAGAAGACAATGATATGAAGCAGAATTGTTCAGAGATAGAGAGGAAGAGAAAAGAAGTGGAAGATTTTTTTTTTTTTTAATCAGGAAGAAGAAGAATTATTTAAATGGAAATATAAGAAAATAAGGAGTTGATTGTGCAATAACTAGGGCTATATCTGGAAAATAAAATACTCAATGTTTAAAATATTAAATGTTATAGTTTTGAGTGAAATAAGGTGACACATGTCAATTAATCAATGGAAAAGATAGAAAGGAAAGGTGGATGGAGAAGGTTGTTAGCATTCCTCTAAAAATAATCATTTCATGTGGATCTTTTCTTTAGGCATATACAAATATAGTAAGGGGTTTATGACGGTGACATTCATGTGTTGCAAAGTTAATGTTTAGAAGACAAATGCATAGGAGAGATAGTGTAATTTATTTGATTTTTCTAACCTTCTAATATGTGTCTGTTTTGTTCATTTCATCTATTCATGAAATTTGATTTGAAATGTTAAAAATTGGGTACAAATTTAGGGATGTGTATATAAAATTTCTCAATCTAAAAATAATGATATATTTAGAAAAAATTATGCTCTAAACATCGTACTTGGACTTACGTATAGGAATTGTCATCTAAAGATTTGAAAATTAATTGCGCAATCAAAGAAGTCTTTGGGAAGAATTCTTAATGTGCAATGAATCTGGCAAAAGCGCCAATCAATCCATTGAAAACTTATGTGCAAAGTGATGACAATAGAAACCAAAAGTACACTATTCATATTGCAAAAACAAGTCATTTATTTCAAACTCCTCTCCAGTAAAAAGTGAAAAGAAAAGGTTTAAATTTATTTTATCATCACGACTGCATTTTTCTCCAAGAAAATATTGGTTTACATTTTCTACCAACTCAAACTATTCTTTCATACACGTGACTAGGGGAAGGGGAACAAAAAAAGGTACACTAAGCAATCATAGAGCTTTTCCTTGTCAACGCACATGCATCGATCTTTCTAGGCTAGAAAACAACCATCTCCAATCTGATCCAAAAAGACCTTCAGATTCTTGTCAGAAGACCCTCCTTCACTCACAGCCTCTCTTGCCAGATCCTTCCATTTCTTAGCATTCCTCCTCATCTCTTCACTTTCCATCACCAGATCCAAAGACCTCTTAAGCTCCTCACCCACAACAAGACCCTCCTCATTCGGTGCTACCCTCACTCCTGTCTTCCAAGTGTCCTCTATCAACTTGGCATTTGTGCCTTGGTCTGTCCACTGAGGAAAAGCTACCACTGGTACCCCAGAAACCAAACTCTCCAAGCTTGAATTCCAGCCGCAATGTGTCACAAAACAACCCAATGAAGGATTTGACAGAACCTCCACTTGACTACACCACGGGACTATCATCCCAAGCTCTTCTAGTTCCTCTCTGCAACTCAGTTTGTCTTCTTCTTTTTCTTCCTTACCTTCTCCGTTCTTTTGGTTTTCTCTAATCACCCACAGAAACGGACGACCAGATTTCAACAACCCTTTTGCAATTTCCTCCATTTGAATCTTGGACAGCACGGACATGCTCCCAAACGAGATGTAGATGACAGAATCTTTCGGCTTCGAGTTCAACCATTCTAGGTACGCTGAGTTCTTTGAATTCTCGAATAGATCGCCTCCGAATGATTTATCGGATGGATCCTTACCGTCCAAGAAAGCAGATGGCATTAATGGCCCGATTCCGATCAAATTGAACTTGTCAATTGCTTTTAACGCCTCCGGCTCGAGTGCATCGAACGTGTTGACCAGGATGGTTGGCTTGCTTTCTTTTCGTAGCAGCTCGAACTGTTCTTCGAACAATGGGAGAGCGAAATTGTACGGATTCGAATCCACCATGAAGGAGGGCAGGTCGCGGCTCTTCAGCGACAGTGGCAGACCTGGTAATTCTACTGCATGGGAAGGGTCACCATTATTTGCCGTGGCGCTGTTTCTGATGAGATCTTTGTGGCCGTTAAGATAATAGTAGTATATGTCGAAGACTGTGGCGGGCTGAATCCAAAGTAGCGCGGCCAGGAGGTGATGTTCACTCGCCACTTCCGCCACCCAAGGGAGTAGTATGGTGTACACTATGCAAGTGTAAGGGCGGCCCTCGTTCGCACTAGACACCACGATATCCGCGAGAGCTCGTGAGCCACGGCTCCTTAGCTCGGACATGTAGAGATCTATGTCGTCCCCGGGCTTAAACCCGTCGTCATAGCCGTCAGAGAAGGGAGCAAAAGTCAGGCCACGAGGAGTACTCGAGCCATTGCCTATGCGCCGGTGGGCAGATATGGCCGTGACAAACGTCACGTCCGCGGCCGTGGTACTGATAAGACGCTTTGCGAATTGCATGGAAGGATTGATATGGCCTTGAGCAGGGAATGTGACGAGAAGGAAGCGGTGTTGCGTCATGGTGGTGGTTGCGGTTGCAGTTGCGGAGGCGCGTAATGCAGCGCGGAGTTGTTGCGACTAGGAATATTGAAGTGTAGATGTGTTTGGTGCAAAATTGTACCGAGTTATGGATTGGTTGGCTTGAACTTGGAGAAAAGGAAGTTCTTGATGTTGGGAGATATAAGGTGGAGATTGGAGGAGCATGTCAATAATTTATATAAGTACAAGGGGTGAGAGAGCAGAGAGCCAAAATGACGTTTGTGGTGACGAATTTAAGAGGCGAAGACAAGAAAGATGAGAAAGGCTAATCTGCGGTGTTATGGAAATGAGGATTGTCATATCAGGTGGTCCGACGTGGTCAGAGACAGACTAAGCAAATTCATTGACAACAACTGACTGGATTAAATGACATGAGACTTCAGTGGCATATGAATTTTAAAGTATGTAGAATATTTTAGAGCTTGTTAATTGACGTTAGACTTCAGTGGCAAATGAATTTTAAAGCACGTAGAATATTTTAGAGCTTGTTAAGTGACATTAGACTTCAGTGGCACATGAATTTTAAAGTATGTAGAATATTTTTAGAGCTTGTACATCTCATTAGACTTCAGACTAATAAAAAAAATAAAACCCTAGGAGACTTTTTCTCTCAACTCTAGTTGCCTACGGCCTCCTAGCCCCTCTCACCATTTCTTCATCTCCTTTCACCTACTTTCTCTCTACCTATGGCATCCATTGATGCAGTAATAGCGAGCTTTGCTGCCTCACTTGCTCTTGTCGAAAGGGGACGCGCCCCTAACCTGGGGAAGATCGGCTGAGGTCTGGTGCAGCAGTCCTCCCAATCTTTTCTTCTTGGAAAGCCTTTGACTCAGAAACCCATCAATCCAAAGGCATTCATGTCTCACTTCAATCAAACCTGGATGGTGGATAAGGAGTTTAGGGTTCAAGAGCGGCCTGGTGATCTGTTCTTGTTCTCATTTGCTACTGCACGTGATCATAACAAGGTTCTTCGAGGGGGAGTCTGGTGCTTTGATCAAGCCCCTGTCTGTTTTGAAGAATATGATGGAGTTAAGCCTCTGCATGAAATTCAGTTTAAACATCTTCGAATCTGGACTAGGGTTTCTGGCATACGTCCTATGTATTAAGAACCCGAGAATCACACCTTGATTGGCATCCTTTTAGGCGGTTTCTTGGACTACGACAAGAAGGAGTTTAACAAGGGGGTGATTAGGGTTTTGTTCACCCATGACATATCTAAACCGATCCTGCTTGAAAGAAAAGTCTTCCTAGATACTGGGGTTGAACCCGTGTTGCAGTTTCATTTTGAGTATCTACGGGGGAGGTGCTCTCAATATGGTTTGATCACGTATGCCGGGCTCGCTTGTGAGGAAGCAACTGCAGTAAACCCTACACCTAGGGTTTACACTTTCCAAGAGCTTCGACCTCAGGGAGTTCCTTTGCTTTCCCTGCTAAGAACAAGGGAGACCTTCTCTCTACTTCCCCGACCATCCCAAAGAAAAAGCGGCCTATTTTCGTTGAGTGGAGCTTCCGAACTCGGAGTCTCCTTCTCCCATAGAGCCGGCTCCAGCAGTAGTCAGTACTGTGGTGGCGGACATTGGTTTGGAGCATGGGTTGGAGAGTAAGGAAGGTCTAGGTGACGTACCTGATATGGATGTTTCTTGTGGCATTGTTGTTCCTCCAGGTACGTACGCAAAAGAAACAAACTGATTTGTCGTCCAAGAAGCGGGAGCATAGTGGTGATTGCCACCCTTCTCCTAAGAAATTCAAAACAATCTTAGGTGGCAAGATTCCTACACTGCATGTGGAGGCACTTGGCCTCACTGAGGAGGATAGTGACCTCACTTTGGTCAATCTGAAAAAGAAGTCTGATTGGCCTCTCAGAAGCAAGAATAAAACTCAACGTGCAAACAAGAAGCTTGGTGGTACTCCTCTGAGGATCACTTATTCTACTAGCTAGCACTGGAACAGTTCCCAGCCCTATAGACATGGGCAAAGGAAAGATATAATCTTTCCAGATTTCTTGGCCTATTACTAGAAGTTGAATTTTCTACTACTTGCATCTTAGTTTCTCTAGTTGTACACCACTTGAGATCTCGAGGTGACTAGGTTACTACTTCATGAGAGGTTGGTAGGGAGAATTTTCTTTCTTGTGTTTAGGCTCAATATATAAGTGAGCGAATGTGTTAACAGTGAAAATCACAGGTCCATTGTCTGGTAGCTGACACCATTTATGAGTTTGGTGTAAGACAGTATTGGATGTACGAGCCTTCTGGCCCTGGATAATAGAATGAAGTTATCTCCTCTTCTCCAAAAAAAAAAAAAAAAAAATTAGACTTCAGACTAATTAACAGTGTTCTTCATTTTGTTGTTGATAAATGAGATGTACCACAAGTTCACAACGTCATTTAGTTCTTTTTTTAAATTAAGTCATGGCCTCTAAAGTTAGAGGAGTCGTATCCATTTCGGAACTCCAGCCTATAACAGCACGTTACAACTAATCCCTACAAAGTTTTGATTAATCTATCTTTAATCCAGTATGTTCGTGGCTATAGAGTTTAGATCCCTCATCTTCATTGACAAGGAAGATTTAACTTTTGTTATTATATGTTATCTTAATTACTAGAGCCATGCGTTTTGAAAATACTTTAGCCATGATAATGAGACAAAGATCTCTGGGCAGACTGTGATACCGGATCAATCAAAACTTCCTAATCAGATTTTCTAACAAAAAAACCTGGGATTGACTGCATGATGAAATTTAATTTGTAAATTGGACGTACGTGCTTAGGTCATGGCCTCAAAACATATATTCCGGCTTTTACTTGTTAATCGCGTGATGATAATGAAACAGACAATTTCAAAAGGCAAGAGGAAGAGACTTAACAGTCAATACCGAGCTGAAGAGCCAACTGAAGCGAAGCTTCTGGGAATTGTTTCAGTTGGACAATGCGATATTTGACCCGATCCACAAGCACGTACGAGCAACAAACTGCTATCCGATCGATACACAAGACCCCGATACATGCATGTGTTGTTCGATCAAGGGAGCCACAGTATGTATAGAACTATAGATAGAGATTAATGGATCTGTTGTATGACAAAGACGAAAAGAGACAAACCCCAAATTAATTTGTCCCAAGTGAAAAATTACTTGGAGGACGAATTTTTTTTTAATTTTTTTTGTTAGTAAAACAAAGCAATGCTTTTATTAATTTAAGATAAATGGTTACAATGTAATTGTACAGCATCTAAAACAATTGTTGGAGCTTCATCTATCCATATCCAATTGATATTAGATTTGAGATTTAGGACCGCTAGCCTACCTGTGCGAGAATCACGAAGGAAAACTAGATAAAATTCCAAAAACCAGAACGGTACATACATAAAATTTTTGTACACTACTAGCAAAATGGGTAACTCACACAAATTTATTTCACAAAAAATTTCAACACTTACAGATATTCGTGTAAAAGATAATTTCATACCGATAACCGTGTAAACTAAGTAGAATTGGGCCCGCATAAGTTTGTGTGCACTACTAATAACAACAAAAATCCTTGTGAAACAACAATTCACACGGAGTTCAATGTGATAAAATATTTTATTATTTAGAAATAATTTTTTTATCATTATACATATTATACAATGATGATATTCCGTAGCTAATACATTTTGATACATATTTTTGTAGGGGTGGGCACTTAAAACCGAAAGCCCGATACCGTAAAGTGTCGAGACGGGCGGGATTAAAATCAAAATTGTACTGTTTGGGCCCGTCCCAAACTGTCCTGAGAGAAACGGGCCCGGGATCAGGACCAACCCAATAAATCTTGTTAGGTCCCGTCCTGACCCGAATTATTAAATAAATAAAATTTTCCATTATTTATTCAATGTGAGTGAGTGTAATTGGTCCATGTAGTCAAGTCTAAGGTTTAACATATACTCCACCACACTTGATCACAATTTTTTTCAGCCGTACACACCTAAACCCGATCTCCCCCATTCTCTCTTATTCAGCCATTCTCTGGTTCTCTCCATAGAAACTAGGGCTGGGATTTTTAAACCGAAAAATAGGAAAACCGAACCGAATAGGCCGATTCGGTGCGGTTCGGTGCGGTTCGGTGCGGTTCTTATACTGAAGATTCAGTTTTTGTTCTAAACCAAACCGAATGAAGAGAAATCATTTCGGTTTTCGGTTCTCAACTATGGAAAAGCAACAAGACCCGAGGAACCGATATATATACGTGCTGCCTCAATTACACCTAAACCTAAACAATTTAAAGGCTGTCAGAGAGAGTAGGTGAGCAATCTTTCTTTTTTGTTTTTAAGAGAGGAGTGAGAAACATAATACGTGGGAGATATTGAAAGTGGGAGACAAAAGAAAGATTCCTTTTCTTTCTTTTTAATCATAACTCCCCTACCTCTTCTCTCTTAGCCGAAAGCATGTTCTTCTTCTTCTTCTTCTCTTCTTCTCCTCCCCTTTCACTTCTTCTTCAGTTCTTCGTAGCAACTATTCTAATCTTATTCCAGTCTCATTTCATTGAAGATTGAGATGCCCAGTTCATTTGAAAGCCAGAAACTGATAAACCCCCAGTTCATCTTCTGATCTTCATCCCAAATCGGTGATTCCCACTTTGAACTTGAGAAGGAAATGGCTTTGAATCCTTCAAGTGATGAATTGCTGTATTCTTTGAGAAACAGAATGTGGCCGGGAGGTTGAGAAAGAAGATCATTTTGCTGCTGTTTTGTTGTGTGTACAGGAACCAGTTCTAAGCCGTAACCGAACCGAACTAAACGGTTCCGGTTCCAAGTCGGTTCCGGCAGAAAAATGTAACAACACCGAACCGGAAAAACATCATCGGTTCCGGTTCTGGTTCCGACAAAAAAATCCAAAAGCAGAACCGATCCCAGCCCTAATAGAAACCATAACCCTCGATTCTCTATTTCTCCATAGAAACCATAACCCCTTCTCCAATATTTCCACTCACACAAATTACACAGACCCACAAAAAAATCCAAAATAGCAAAACAAACTAAGCCAAATCTAATCCCCCATTGAAGAAGAAGACGAAGAAGCTGCTCAAGCTCTCATCTCGCCATGGCTAACATGATATTGGCCTCCTTGCCGAGTCCAAATCTCCATCCCCAAGCTCACCAAAACCCATCTCTTCCAATCCCTCAAATCCCTCGCCTTAATCGCTACCACCTCCCTCTCCGTCGCCCCGTCGTCCCTTGCTGCGGAGATCGAGAAGGTGGCGCTCTTCGGCTTCGACCTAACCCTACCGATCCAGGCCGTCCAATTCATGCTTCTCATGGTGGCCCTCGACAAGATCTACAACTCGCCGCTCGGCAAGTTCATGGGCATTTGGTCTTTTTTCTTTTTCAGTTTTAGGCTTCTAGCTTTTAATGTTGTTCATACTTCATAATGTGCTTGATTTATTGAATAAGATTAGTTTGGGGATGGCACTCTTGCTTGTTCTCTTTGAAATGGTCATTTGATTGCAGAGCTGAAGTAATGGAAAAGAAGAAATGCAAACCGGGAAATTTCAGGAACCTGTCTTCTTCTCTTTTTTTTTTTTTCTCCCTCTCTCTCTCTTTCGGGTTTGTCCCGGATTGGGCCCGGTCCTGACCCTGTACCGATCAGGTTCGGGCCTGTTAGGATCACTTCTTAAAATAGCCTCAACCGTCCCGGCCCGTCCCGACTAATAATTCCTGACCCGGGATCAGGATTAGCAAGATTTCGCCCCGTCCCGGCCCGTGCCCAACCCTATATTTTTGTGTGAAATAAGCATTGCACATATATCGGCAAATAGTGAACATACAAACATATGTGTGCGAAGATAATTTTCATATAGAAATTTGTGTAAAAATTCAATCGGCAATTGATATGATAATATTAGTTTACTGAGATAAATACACACGGACATCAGTAAGAGTTACTGTGATGACCTGGATTTTCGCTATAAACTTTTGGTAATTAATAATGGACCAGTTGTACGAATAATTGTTATTGTGCTTTATTCGTAAGTCGTATGTGAAGTGGAATGGTTTTCGTATGTATAATTATTCGAAAAACGTGAATTTAGGGGGGGTGTTCAAGGTTGATTTTTTATACGTTGGGATTCCTGGAAAACTTTCTTCATAAAAGTTGTAGAGCGCGTCGATACGAGTTCGTGGACATGCGGAACGCAAAATTGGAGTTCTTATAAGGAAGTTATGGTTTTCGAAAAACGTTTCTGTTTTATTATAAATAAGGAATTTCCGAAAAATATTTCACAAATCCCATTTGCCATTTCCAGAAACTCTTCACTCTCTCTCTTCTCTCTCGACTGATACCTTCGGTATCAAAGAAAACGACTGACCCGACCCAAACCCAGCCGATCCAACCTGACTTTTCCGGCGAGCTCCAGCGGTCTTCGGGGGTGAAACTTTCCAGATCAGCTCGTCTCTGCCATGCTCTCCTCCCTCTGGCATCCTCTAGCGGCGATTCTCAGCGGTGACGGGGCAGCAAAGCGGCGAAAATTTGTGCATTCAGACCCGATTGGATCTCCGAACTCCAACGTCGACGAAGCTCCAAACCAAGCTTAGAGAGCTCGTAGCAGCCTCCAGGATCGATCTGTGGTGGTTGTTTGGATCGATTCATATGAAACTTCATTCAACTCGGATTGAACAATAATTCACTACTTGCGAGGTAGTTTTCGACCCTTTATGCTTCAATTTTGACTTTGTGCTGGTTATGAAAATTGATAAACATGCTGAGATGAACAACTTTGATGTTGGGAGTTTTGTGAAATATTGAGTTTTGGCCTGTGGTGGCGTTCCAACCATGTAAGAGACTGTTTCTAGTATTATATATCTTCTACTCGTCGATACGGACGTTTCGATATATAATATGTAATTTTTGGAGTTCGTATGAATTTGTTATAATTTTTACGGTTTCATACCATCCGATTTATTTGATCTGTGAGGATTCGAGTGTCCGATTGACTTGTGATTTGGACACATCGATCGTGGAAGTATTCCAGAGACTTTGGGGAGGTCTCGAAAGTGGTTTCGCCTCAATTGGCATTACTTTGATACTTTAGTTCGATTTGGAGTTTTGGACTTAAATCAATTGTGAATAGTTACTAAGTTGAAACCGTAAGTGATTAGGTACTTGACGAAGTATTATTGGACGATTACTTGGTGGTTAGCCTACTTTGTTGTATATTGAAGATGCAGCGGGAGTTTCAAGGTGAGTAATCTCACAATGTTCATTTATGAACGGATTTATTTATTATTCGAAGTTAATTTATAAATCGTACGTGAAATGTTTTGAAACTGATATTTATTTGAAATGATATGAACTTGATCGACTACGGCTCATATGACTGTGGTTCACAGGTAGGAAAATGAGTTTAAGTATAACTATGATTTTCCTCAAGTTTTTTATTGTGAACTATAGTTAGTATTAGTAGGCATTCATGAGTGAATGACTACGTGTGTGTGTGTGTGTGTGTGTGTGTGTATATTTATGTGCTATATATATATATATATATGTTTTGGTGGATTGTGGGTTGATGAAAACAATATGCACGAATGATGCTTTTTCTTATTTTGTGTTATGGCTTTTCAGAAAACAAATGATTGCGGAAATGTTGATTTCGATTGTTTTGAAAAAGTGTTAAGATTTGTGTAACATTTTGAGTCCTGTGCCACTGCTTTAATGTTTTATTCCGAGGTACTGAGAAGGTAATCACTTCTTTGGCCGGATGAGTGGTTACGGTGCAAGGTTATATCTAACTATGAGATTACGTGTTTTTAAAGAACAAGGTGTGAGTTGCTTATTTATTAACAGTTGCTAAGGGGACAAGATGCAAGTTGTTTTCTTTATTAATGATTTGATAGAAATCAAGGAGTGAGTTGTTTTCTATGTTACGCTTTGGCTTTGATAGAAACCAAGGAATGAGTTGTTTTCTATGTTGCGTGTTTTTAAGGAATCAAAGTGTGAGTTGTTTTCCTTATTTCCTGTGTGAGTTATGTTGATTGTTTTGAGTTACTCATACGAACTGTCACAAGCTTACTGGGTTTGTTGTGTGACAACTCAGTGCACTATTCAACAGTGTAGGGGTTAATCCTGCAGGTCAGGATAATAGTGGCTGAAGTTGAGATAGCGTACTTTCAACTTAACGGTAGGAAGCTAATTTTGTGACTTTACCATTATTTGGACTTCCGTTGTAGTAAGCTTTGAGGAGCATTCACGTTTTATTTTATTGTTGATAATTTAATTCGTAAGCTTATGTAATATATGACTCTGTGGAGCGAGTCAATATTGACATAGTAGGTTCAAGGCATCAATATGTATGTTGTATAAAGGGAAAAAGTTTTCCAGGTATTTGATATTGATGGCTAAACGATCACACATGTATAATTATGGGATTGTATATCAATTTTTAATTGTATTAAAAATTAGGGGCGTGACGGTCACAAATACATTTCATTCGGATTTCAGTAGCTAAACTATAGGACATATGAATTGAAAAACTAAGATATGGAAATCTGTTTGAGATGAGTATATGCATACGGAATTCCGTATAAACAGTCAAATGACAATTAATAAGACAATATTTGTTTACCGAGGTAATTACACACGGACATCTATTACCAAGGCTTTTTCACACAGACTTCTGTGTCTAAATGAAATATACACCGAAATTTGTGTGAAATTTTGAATGACAATTGATGTCACCGAGCCTTTATTTGACAAACATCCGTGTGCTTTGTTAATTTAGGGCATAGAAAATTGTGCTGCCATTATCACATGAGATGTCACCTGCTTTTGAGGAAGGTGAAGGTAGTTTGAGAGAGGAAAAAATAGAAGGAAGATAGATCTGAAATGGGGTTCTCTTTTTATTTTCACACCCTCGGCTTAAACATCAAGACTTCACTTTCTGGCTTTGTTACTCGAGGCAAAACTACTTTGATTCATAGGTGAAGTTTACCCAATTTAATTCTTTTTCTTTTTAATGTTTTTGTAAAAAATTTCAATTTTTGTTGGCATGATGGGGTTTATTTTCCCCTTCTTCATTTTGACATTGGGCGTTGTTCATGTTTCATGTTGCTGGTCTGAGAGTTTGCTTCTTTTATTTAGTTTGATTGACTATATGGTTTACTTTTTTAAGTGTTGATATTGGTGGGTACACAATGAACTTCTTAACTGTTTGTCTAAAAATCCAAGGGGTGAAAGAAAAAAAAAATTTCCCTGGATCTGTTCAAGCTTAATATTTTTGTTTCAAATATTGTCACTGAAAAAAAAATGAGGGTGAGGGTGTTTTTCACTTTCTGTCTCTCTGTAGTCCCAATCTACTAACTATATATATACATACGTATATGTATACATATGTATATATATATATATGTATATATGTATATATATGTATATATGTATATATATATATATGTATGTATATATAGGGCACATGGATGCCCATTTGATATCCTTCCACAATAAATACAAAAAACAATCACTTATTTTTAAACAGTCATGAATTTCAAAAATTATAAGTTAAATTTCACCGTCACACTACATTTCATGGCCAAATACAACCTCCCTTGGATCTTCAAATGGCATTATGAACTAAATGACCATGTGGTGATAAGACATTTACTAGTTAAATGGTGGGATAAATTCAAACTCGAGAGAATTATCTCCCAATTTAATGAAGAATTTCCAGTTACTCCAGCACAACCTTCTCAGTCAAGATCTCCAGTCACTCCAATGCCAACTCAACCGGCATCCACTTCTCAGTTAAAGCCACAATCCCTCAAGTTACCTTTCTCTTCAAAATCCAAGGGGAAAGCGAAATCAGATACATCCTCCAAGTCAGAAGAATTGAAAGAGTTAGCCAAAAAACTCTTAGAACAAGCAGCTAATCTCAGTAATGATGATGATGAAGAAGAAGAAGAAGAAGTCTCTCCCCATTCCTCATCCTTATCTCACAGTCATCCAGACACTCCTGGTAAACCAGTCAGATGGGCTGATTACCAAGATAGTCAAGATCCATATGAAGATTTCAAGTAAGCCATTAACAGACAGTTCGCTATTCAAGACAGTTCACTATTCACTCATAAGGCAAAAACACAGCTAATTGTGCTGCTTCTTGTTTTTGACCTTTTTCTAGTAAAAGCAGATTCTCTGCCAGCATTTCCGGGCGCCAAGGTCTATTTAAGGAGCATCCCTCCTTCAGTGAACACCAAGTTCATTTTTTCGGAAGTTCCAAAGTTCCATTTTTCATTTCCTCTCTAGTTTTAGCAGAGCAACTCATGTGTTGAGTAGTCTCCGCCTTAGTTAGCATTTCCCTTCTGTAATGACCATAAGTACCTTCATGCATTTGAATTAGTAAGTTTTATGTTTTGTAATTTAAATCAGTTTATTATCAGTAAATATACGCTTTTATATATGCTTTTATTTACCAGTAAATTTATGAGTAAATTCATGCTTTCAAGTTTATATATATATATATATATACACACACATATCTATATACATATAATCCGTCTACGGTACGGATTTTCCGTTCTCTCCCACTTTCCGATCACATTTTCACATCTTAACCATTCAAAGATCACCTCTGCAAAATTTCAACCAATTTGGTGATCGTTAAGGCATCCAAAAATTGCAAATTACAACAATGTAAACGAACGGTTCCGGTTCGACAGATTCGGTTCATTCGTGTAAATTGTAGTTTTGGATGCCTTAACGATCACCAAATTGGCTGAAATTGTGTAGAGATTATTTATATATTATGACCTAAAAACTGAACGGTGAATATCAAAATATGTGATCGGAAAGTGGGTGAAAACTGAAAATCCGTATCAAAATTTTGGTACGGACGTCCACACCTGAGAAAAAAATATATATATATATATATATGAGGTTTGTAGATATTATACAGATGTCACTTTAAATTAACCATGGTTCGTGACTTGATAACTTGTAACCCTAGTTAGGTTATTTTTGTAACTATAGTTAGTTAACTCAAGTTACTTTTTCTTAACCATAGTTACTTCTCAATTGTATATATAGGAGTGCTATTGTAAGTTGGGGGACACGGTCCCTTCACATCCATACTAACCCTTGTAGTTAGCTTCTCTTTGTCCAAACTTTTGTAAACATTTCCGCTATATAAATAAAATTTCCCCCTTTGTGTAAGTGGTATCAGATGTATGACTAATCAAGATCTAGTTTGTATATAGCTTTCAAGCTTCAGGCTTGAGAAAACTCAAGCATAAGGAGTCCATCTTTGTACATATCCATCTAGTAAGTGTTCTTACTATGTAAATTACTTTTGTTTATTATCTTGTTATCTCATTACTTTGTTCATCTATTAGAGCTTAAATCTTGTTACAAAAAGATTTATTACTAAAATTTCATAGTAAAACCCATACTTTCTCAAAGCTCATATCCCTACATAGCAGTATAAACCAAGTGGTGGTTGTCAGGCTTTTCTGGGAATCGGTCTAAGCACCAGAGAGAACCGGTTTTAGGTACCATTTATGAAATATTAATGGCAAAACGTTTTGTAACAGAACCTTATAATAATTATAATAAAGATGTTAATGTTCTTAGTAGTACTGTAAATTCTATTTGTGATATGTTATATATGTTATTAAAAAATATATAGTGAAAAAATTGAATAACAACTTTCTAATCTTAATACTACAACAGGCAAGATTGAACAAAAAATTCAATCTCTTGCTCAAATTGTAGACATAGATCTCAAAACAGAGACTAAAGAACAGATACATGAATTAACTAAAACAGTTAATACTCTTATCTTACAATAAGATGAAATGAGTTACCCTGGAGATAACCAAATCCCCAGATTGTTCTACGGAACAGGATATATAATGTTTCTTCAAAACAAAAAACCAAATCAAGATGAATATAATAATATAGTTGAAATGTTAGACTATTGGAAAATGATTTATAAAGATCCTCAATCAATAATTGAAGAAAGAAATCATATTTTAAACCAAATAAGAACAACTTGTTGGAATACGGAGACTTGCTTTCCTATTTCAACTATGACATTAATATGTTGTCTGATGATGAAACAGCATCTTTAGAGTCACAAGAAGACAAAAATGAAATAAACACTTTAAGTGACGAAGAAATAGATACAGAAGAAAAAAATTCTAACACTCAAAAGAAAAGAAAGGCTAAAGAATCTCTTCCTGAGTTTACTAACGAAGAAAGTTTTGAAGAATACTTGAGAAACACTCAAGACGACACCTATGATGATTTTATTAAAACAACAAATTATGCTCCATTTTCTGGTGTAAAAAATGAACCTATGGACGAACCAAGTCCAACTTATACCAGAAGAGATAATATGAATAAATAAACTGTGGCCCAAAACGGGACATATCTTAATCTAACTCATGTACCTTTTAAAGATCAAGAAAGAATAATAAAAGATTGGGCACAATCCATGTCCATTCTAATAACTAATTATAAAAACATATGGACAAAAGAAAGATTCTTATATTACATGGCAGCAACATTGCAAGGAGACACTTTGCAGTGGTTAAAACAATAGGAAGAATCTCCAGAAGGAAAATTACAAAAATTAAATTTACTAACCAATTTTAAGGACTTTAACTCAATCCTACATGACTTTACACAAATAATAAAAGAACATTTGTGTGGTGCAATGGATGAAAAAGTCATGCATGAAGATGCTGACTATATATTATCAAAGATGGAACTTTTACGATGTCGGCTTGAAGAATATACTCAAATGTATAAAAAGTACTATTTTAAAGTAAGACCAGAATCAAGCATATACTAGTTAACGCAATTCTTTCATAAACCCCCGAACCCATGGGATGATTTAGCATTAAGCAGTTATCCAGACTTCTTAAACAGAATAAATAAAAATGATAATTTAGGTTTTAGAATTAACTTCGTTCTAAGACTTATAACTGATAAATGTGTGAAAATTAGAGCTAAAAAGCGGATAAAAGGCCAAATTAGCAACGATGCCAGAGGCAGAAAATGTTGCAATAGTATACTTAGAGAAAATTGAAAAATTGGTTGTAATCGACAACCAACATCTTCTAAAAAGAGAAGGTGTGAAGCCCCGAAATTTCATTTAAATAAATTTATGTAATTCAATATTTATTCAATAATATGAATTATGAATTTTGGGCTTGCTTCATATGTCGTTGTATGAGGAGATGGGCTTCGAACGAATTTTATTTTCAAAATGAACGTTATTTAGGGGGTCGTAAAAATTGACTTTTTATACGTTCAAAATTTGAAAGAACTTTCTCCATGAAAGTTGTAGAGCTCATAGATACGATGTCGTGTATATGTGGAACGCAATATTTGGAGTTCGTATGAATAAGTTATGAATATTTGAAAATTGAAATTTTTCTATAAATAGCAAAAAAATCCGAAAATTTTTGGAGAGGACAGAAAAGTTTCCATTTTGCAGATTAGTCCCTCAGCCTTCTCTCTCTCTCGTGCGCAGCCCCCCCTTCGTCCGACCCGTTCTGACCAGACCCGACCAGAATGAAGCCTTCCCGGCCACACCTCCACCGGACCCGGGCCTCCTCGCCTTCGCCCCGAGCCGCCCAGCTGCCTGGTGCCCTCACCTCACCGAGCCGTTGCTCTAGGATCTGGATCGAAGCTTCTCCCCGAGCCCAAAACCCGACCCAGCCTGAAATTGATTTTTCCGGCGTTACACGGGTCGATCCTCCCAATTTTCGTGATATCCTCTTCCCCATATCATCTCCATATAAGCCTTGCATCAGGATTTTGACTGTGGAGCAAAAGATCAAGAGTTGAAGTTTTCGACGTCCCTGATTCGATCTGAAAATTGATCGTGTGGCCTTGAATATTCAATTTCAAAGCTCGATCTAGGATGACCTAGACCAAATCTCGCTTAGCTCTAGGTATGAAAACTGATCACCCTTTTATTTTGAAGAAGTTTGTAGTTGACAACTTTTGCATCGGAGGTGGTTCACCGCGGCATTGACCACAGTCTGACCCCGCGTGTGGCGGTGCGTCGGACCATATTTTCAGTTTTTATTATCTGGACGTTGATCTATGCATCCTTACGAGCATTTTGATATATTACAAGGTTATTTTAGAATAAGTTGAGGAATAGTGGATTTACGTTTTGACGTTACTATTTACGGTTTTTACATTTTATCTTCGGTTTAAGATCTGCGGAGATCTGACCATCAATTTTGCTATAAAATTTAACATGTTGATCGTAGCACTGTCCTGTTGACTTTGTGAGGTCACGGGCGAAGATCTAACTGCTGGATCTTCGTATAATTGTAAAATAGTGATTCGGGAGGCTATTCGTGAAAATCCGTCAAGGGCGATCCGTGAGGATCCAACCAATGGATCATCGTCTAAATTCGATCGAACTGTTGGATCGTCTTTTTTTTTAAATCCGACCATTGAATCTTCGTTTAAGTTTATTTCATGTTTCATTCTAAACAAATACCGTACTTGATTAGGTACTTAACGGTTTGAGTTGACGAGTTTTTGGATTATTGTGATATTTATTGATAGAAGACGCAACTGGACAAAAGGTGAGTAAATCACACATGGTTCATTTACGAACCGAATTTAGTTATTTATATGATTTAGTAATAATAGGCATTCCTGTATGAATGTCTATGTATATATATTATTTATGTGATGATATATATATATATATATTTGTTGATGGATTGTGTTGAGGAAACAATATGCATGATTGTGTTGCTATTATTGTTTAGATGTTTACTTTTCGAGAACGATATATTGAGAAAGGTGCTGAGTTTTATTGTTTGAGAAACAATAAATTGTTTTGATCTGTGGAGATCAATAGATCACGAGTGTGACCATAGTATACCATCAGTGAACCACGCTCTTATACCGGGCTGGTTGTTGCTAATAGCATTAAATTTACTCATACGAGCTTTCAAAAGTTATCGGGTTTTGTGTTGTTGCAATCTTCAAACGGTGTAGCGGATAATCCTTCAGGTCAGGAAAACCAGGATGGTGATCGAGCTGGTTAGTGTAGCATTATTTGATTTATCGCATTTTCTTTTATGAGGTTTGTTGCTCATTGAGCTTTACAATTTAAGTTTATGAGAGTGTGATGTATATGTAATTTGAAGATTTGGTTTTCGTATTATTAAATGGGTGAGGTGTGGTTGTTTATGAAAAAAATTCAGGACGTTTATTTGATTAAGATGTTTAATTCATGTTTCGGATTTGAATTTATTTATTCAAAATTCGAGGCATGACAGAAGGTATAAATGGAAACCATTTAAAAAGAAGAAATTTTCAAAAAAGAAAAAGTATATCAGAAAGAAAAAGCAGATGACAAAAAACACTAAGCATAAAAAATGCAGATGTTACATTTGTAATGCAGAATTCCAAAATGTTCTAGAAAAGGAAAGAATACCAAAAACATGGTCAAATTGGTTGAAGAAAACAAGATAGATATATTGTTAGGAGAATAAATCTCTGACGATGAAGACATCATTTATGAGCTTGACACTGAAAGTGATAGCTCAGAGGAAGAAGAATTCATCTTTCTGCTAAAAGACTATATTGAAGAAAACTCTGAAGAAGAACTTCAGAATAAAAATTAAAAGATGTCATTGGAGAAGAAATAAGCTTTTGTAATGAACAGCTACACAATTTGGAAAAAGCTAAATACGCTATAAATAAAGATGCTATTTATTAATTTCAGTTCACCCTCCTGAAGTTTGGGGGTGTCATCATATCACCCCCTCTATTCTCAATTTTGAATTTTTACCCCCCCAAACTCTCCCATTTTAATCAGCCGTGTCCAATTTCTTCTATTCCGTCCAAATTGAACGTTAACTCCAACTTTTGAGGGCTAAAAATGATCATTTCTAGACCAAAAAAAAAAATATTAAAATAAAAAGGAATTTTTTTATTAATTTTTTTTATATAAATTTTGTCTTCAACCTATACACCACAAGTTATAATAGGTTTATAAAAACAAAAAGATACTCTAGGTGGTTGAAAGTCGCTCGATGGTCTACAATATTTGTGATATATCTCCATAAAGTGTAGGATATATCTCCAATAAAATGAAGAAATGTCTATGTGAAATCATTTTTTACAGATATTTACAGATAAAGTGTAAAATCGTGAAGAAAGGTTTGTGTAAAATCATGAGGAAATATATGTGTAAAATCATTTTTTATAGATATTTATGGATAAAGTGTAAAATCGTTTTTTTACAGATATTTCTTCACTTTATTGGGGATATATCATAAAATTTTTCACTTTCTCGGAGATATATCACAAATATCGTAGACTAGCGACCGGAGTTCAACCACCTAGATTATCTTTTTGTTTTTACAAACCTATTATAACTTGTGGTGTATAGGTTGAAGACAAAATAAATAAATAACAGATTTTTTTTATAGTTTTTTTTTGTCTTGAAATGACCAGTTTAATCCTTAAAGTTCAGAGTTAACGTCTAATTTGGACGGCATAGGAGAAATTGGACACGGTGATTGAAATTGAAAAGTTTAGGGGCTAAAAATTCAAAATTGAGAATAGTGAGGGTGATCGACTTGAGGACACCCAACTCAGGGGGGTAAACTGAAATTAATCATTTATAAAAATTCTAGATTTCAAATATTTTCTCATATGATATCTGAGCAATTCAGTTGAAACATCACAGCTCAATGTACTGAAGAAGGAACAATGGAAATCTCGTTGTTTGAGAAAAGAGAATAGAGAGTTGGAGGAAAAAACATCCAGAAATAAGATATGTTCATATTGGTCTAATCTAGATCACTATAACTGCATTATTTAGGCAAGGTTTGGATGCACCAATACTTGCTGTAGTCTTTGATAAAAAACTGAATAATCCACTTCAATCAATGATTAGAGATATTCAATCTAATCTGGTAAATAGAATAGTTTGGTTTAACATCAAACCAAATTATTTTATATCTATAACAGATAGAAATATTGAAAATTCTATAAAAAAAAATATTCAACTTAAAAATTTAAGTATGGATCACAACTCCTAGGATTTAGCAATCCAACGGAGGACAATTCATGAGCTAACAAGGCTCCCTTAAACATCTTTAAAAGAACTAGATAAAAATATTGTCGAATTGTTCAAACCAAGACCATTCGACACTGAGATTCAACCAACACTATTATGTTAGAAATACTTAGAGGTACCAAAACAATGGTTATTTAATAACTTTGTAAGAAATAGTCTTAGTAGTAGCAAACCAGCTACTATAGAGTTTCAAGCCTCTAGGAACAATCTCTACTTTAGAGATAAATTAGCACAAAGTCAAAAGTAGTTAGAATTTCCGCAAAAGTCAAGTGTGCAAGAAAATAAGCTACTAATCATAAACAGTGATAGTGACTTAACAAAAGAAAAAGGGAAAAATAAAGAAGAAGAAGAAGAAGAAGCAATTGCACTAAAACAAGTGCGAATCCCGATCATGCCGGGAACAAGCTATGAAAAAGAAAGAAATGAAAATAAATAAATAAATAATAAATTTTTTTGAAATGTATTGCATTCCAACCGGGAATGAAGATATTCTCTTGCCCTAACAATGGTTAGTAGCTTGATAACTTGTAACCCTAGTTAGGTTATTTTTTTTAACTATAGTTAGTTAACTCAAGTTACTTTTTGTTAACCATAGTTACTTCTCAATTGTATATATTGGAGTGTTGTTGTAAGTTGGGGGACACGATCCCTTAACATCGATGCTTCCCCTTGTAATTAGCTTCTCTTTGTCCAACCTTTTGTAAACATTTCTGCTATATAAATAATATATATATGTATATATATGTATATATATTATGCAAAGGTGTATATAATGATGGTCTCTTTTCTCTCCTTCACAGTTATGTACATGATGAAAAGAGAGAGAACATCGCTTCAGTACAATTAGCAGAATATGAAGAGGATCTGAAGAAGAATTTCGATACTTTCCAATTTCCATAGCATTTGTGGGGTAGTTGCTGGGATAGACAAAAGATTCAGATGAATAAAAAAACCAGATTGCTGATGTAATTTTATTTGTTAATTCAATTGCAATTTTTTTTTTAAATGCCATCACTCTTCCTACATAGACATCTGTGGGAGTTAGGGGAAACTATTTCACACTAATCAAGATATAAAAATATTATTTTCGACTCACACAAATTGAACCCAATAAGTATGCATGTAGACAGCTAAGTGGGACCCACATACTGACATCCGTGTGAAATACTCACACACTAGTATGTCACACGGATTAATTTAAATTTGTGTGAGTTGCTCATTTTGCTAGTTGTTGTAGGATTTATGGTACCATTCATTATTACATTGTAGTTCAGAATTTCAAGAACCTATACATAACTATGTAAGGTCATGTCAACAAAATAAAGTAGTTTGAATCCTCCTTTGCCAATGGATAATATTGTGGTGCTCTATAAGACTCATTTATCTGGTGCAAATCTAATCCCATGTATGCAAGCTAGTATCACTTAGGTCAAGCATAACATAGCTATTTGGAGCAATCATCTGGTATCCTAAATACCACATCTTATAGAATCCAAGCCCATCTTTTTGGTCTACTCTTGGGGCCTAACTTAAGAAGCATTCCCAAATATTTTGGATATCCAAATTTTGCTCATTTATTTGGCCCTCCAAATGGACTTGGCCAACCAATTGATTTGGGCACCCAACTTAAGCCAAACACTCTTCCTCCTACTTCATCAGAAATTACACCCACGTTCACCGATGTGCCCCATCTTTCACCATCACCCCGGTAGATCACAGTACAAAATCAATTGCCGCTTTACACAGAACACTGGCAACCCATCAGTGTTAAACTTCCTTTTTTGCCATCCCTAGCAACCAAGCACCCACACCTTGCTCTGCCACCCTCAACGTCCATCCACAGCTGAAGTACAGGTTCTTCTCCCTTTTCGCTTCCCTTAGCACCAGCCCTGAACAAATAAGGATTATAGCAAACCTGAGATAACACCTTTGTAGTAAAAAGACAATCACAACACATGCACACACTAGTCTCCGCCTCCAACATACATAACAGACAAGTCATGCATTCCAACACGACCTTTTCAAAGCTAGTCTCTCCAAAGATGGAAGAATATTCTGACACACTCTCCTCCAATGTGAACTTTAGCTGATTAGGAAGAACAATCTTCCAAAAAAATTTCCAAAAAGAGTTAATTAGTTTAAGTCCAAAAACCATGACCTATTTTGAATGTAATCCGGAAGAAACTTTTTGTTAATTGCGGTCCAATGACTAGTGATATAGAACAACTAGTAGACAAGTTTGAAAAGCAGCTTGCGAGGAACACAAAGAAATCAAAGTCAAAGTAGTTACGTCTACATGTTTTCCTGATTGTTTTATTTTCTGTTTTTGTTAGGATTTAAAGTTTCCTTTAGAATAAAGGGTTTCCTCGTCTTAGTGTATAAGGAATTAGTTCCTAATTCTATTATGAATAGATTTATTCAATGACTGTATAAGGCACCTTTTAGATCGTAATTTTAATTGAAGACATTAGTAAGAAAACCAAAAACTATTAGAGCAGAAACTCTTTCTCTTACATTCTAGCTGTGATTGCTAGTGAATTCTAGCCTACCTACTAGTGGATTCTAGCCTATCTTATAAGGCATTCGACGCTTGACGAAGCCTTGTTCTATTGTGATTACGCTTCCGGTGTCATTTGGTATAAGAGTAGGATCACCAACCTCGTTGATGGTGGTCGTGCGATTAAAACCACTCAAAGAGATTTGTGAGATCATTCTAAAAACATAGTTGACTAGTTTGAGACTTTTCGATTGCAGGCACAAGATTTTGTGAAAGAAACTGTGGAAGATGCAACGGAGGAGCTTCGACTACTAATTATAGAATTGACTGCAAATCAAAGAGGAGATGCTCATCGCACTGAGGGATTTGTCCAAGGTCGTGAAAATAGCCAAGAACAGCATTACCAAGAAGCTACATAACGAGAACTCATGGAATTTGCTCGCGATCATGATTTGTACTATGAAGACTCTGCGTAACGAGAACTCATGGAATTTGCTAACTTCAATCAAAGGGAACCTCCATATCAACGACAACAAAGAGGCAAGGATTATAAGATAAAGGCTGATATTCTTATCTTTACTAGGAATTTAAATCCTGAGGAGTTCTTAGATTGGCTTATGGAAGTAGAACGGTTCTTTGAGCTTATGGGAATTGCTGCAAACAAGCATGTGAAATATGCTGCATATAAACTAAAGGGCATTACAGGGCATTGGTGGCAGCAAATACAAGATGACCAATTCGAATCAGGCTTAGCTTTAATTGTAACTTGGGCGTTATGAAGATGCTCTTGGAAGAACGTTTTTTGCCTGATGACTATGAGCAAACATTATTTGAAGAATTCCAAGAATGTTCTCAAGAGAAATGATCAGTCCAGGAGTATACAACAAATTTCTATCGGCTCGCAGAACGTAACAAACTGAAAGAGACCGAGACTTAACAAGTTGCAAGACATGTGCGGGGATTAAATCCTCAAATTCAAGATAAGATTGCTTGCTCACGTTCAAGGATGTAGGAGAAGCTCACAAGATGGCCTTAAAAGATAAAAAAAACTTGCAAAAAGCACCATGGCTTCAAAGAGTAGTCGTAGGAACTGAAGCGACGCACCAAATTTTGGTAAATCCAAAGATAGTACCATAACCAAATCTCTTAGTATTTCTAAACAGATAAAAGATGGCAGCAAGACTAGTAATCCTACCAAAAAGTCTCAAAGTAGCATAAGTGGGACAACAAAAACCCATATGCTAAGCCGCGTTTGGATAAATATTATCTTTGTGGGAAATCAAGTCATATTTCTAATCAATGTCCTCCATGACTAGCTGAAAAACATTATGTAAACCTCATAGAAGAAGAGGATGAAGAAGATGAGTTGGATGAAGAAGTAGAAAGAGAGGAAGAAGAGAGAGATGAATATTCTGGTGATCATGAAGCCTACAACTTAGTTACTCAACTAGTCCTCTGCTCATCCAAACAGGAAACTCAAAGACATCGTATCTTTCAAAGCACATATACCATTAAAGAAAAGTCGATGTCATTGATAATAGATAGTGGAGGTTGTGAGAATTTCATCTCTAAGAAATCGTGAATCACTTTAATCTTCCTACTACAAAACACAATGCTCCTTATCTAATTAGGTGGATCAATAAAGGCTCGGAGGTTCGCGTTACCGAAACCTGTAAGGTACCAATTTCAATTGGAAATTCTATCACGAAGAAGTGGAATGTGACGTGGAAGACATGGATGCAAGCCACATACTTCTAGGCAGACCGTGGCAACATGATGTCAATACCATTCATCACGGAAGGAACACAATTTCATTTAGTTGGCACAAGCACCATATTACTTTGAAGCCTAAGACCAAGCCTATGACTTTGGTATCACCAAAGAAAAAGGAGTCTAACTTTCTAGTCATTACCAAACCTGGTAGAAAAATTGATGAAATTGTGAAGGATGCAGAAGCTATTTATCCTTTGGTAGTCATAGAGTTAATGGTCACAGAGGAAAAGAAAGAAGATAAGAAAACTTCAAAGGATATCCAATAACTCCTGCAAGATTTTGAAGAGTTAGTGGTGGATGATCTCGCAAATGAATTACCTCCTATGCGAGACATCCAACACCATATTGATCTCGTTCGAGGAGCTAGTTTACCTAATCTCCCCCATTATCGAATGAGTCCTAAAGAGAATGAGATCCATAAAGAGAAAATTGAGGAGTTACTACGAAAGGGGCATATTCGAGAAAGTATGAGCCCTAGTGTAGTGCCCATTTTGTTAGTACCAAAAAAGGATGTGAGTTGGAAGATGTGCGTGGATAGCCATACGATAAACAAGATCACCATCAAATATCGATTCCTAATTCCTTGTCTTGAAGACATGTTGGGCGTCTTAGGTGGTTCAGTAATATTCTCTAAAATCGATTTAAGAAGTGACTACCATCAAATTCGCATCAGACCAGGTGATGAGTGGAAAAAAACATTCAAAAGTAAGGATGGGCTCTACGAGTGGCTAGTTATGCCATTTGGGTTGTCTAATGCGCCTAGTACTTTCAAGAGGGTGATTAATCAAGTCCTAAAACCATTTATTGGGACATTTGTGGTAGTATACTTTGACGACATATTAATTTACAGCAAAAGCAAGGAAGAGCACTTAAATCATCTACGACAAGTCCTTGAAGTTCTACAAGAGAATAAGTTGCACGTGAACTTGAAGAAGTGTAGTTTTCTCACCAAGAAACTATTGTTTTTGGGGTATGTTGTGAATTCATAAGGTATACATGTCGACGAAGACAAGGTCAAAGCAATTCGAGAATGGCCTACTCCAAAAACCGTTAGCGACGTACGAAGTTTCCATGGATTAGCAACCTTTTTTCGCCTGTTTGTTCCAACTTTTAGCACCATCACTGCACCAATTACCGAATGTTTGAAAAAGGGAAAATTTCAGTGAGGTGAGGTGAGGAACAAGAAAAGAGCTTTGCTATGATTAAATACAAGTTAAGTACAGCACCAGTGTTAGCTCTAACTTTTGACAAGATTTTTAAAGTAGAATTTTATGCTAGTGGAGTAAGAATAGGGGCTGTTCTTTCCCAAGAGAAGAAACTAGTGGCTTTTTTTAGTGAAAAGCTCAACGAAGCTCGACAAAAATAGAGTGTATACGATCAAGAATTCTATGCGGTTGTTTGAGCTTTGAAGCAATAGGAACATTATCTAGTGCAAAGGGAATTTGTGCTTTACACTGATCATCAAGCCTTCAAATATATCAATAGTCAACGAAGTGTCAGCAAGATGCATGTTCGGTGGGCTACTTTCCTACAAAAGTGTAATACCCGCGATTTTCATTTTAAATTCGAGTAATTGTATTGAACGATTATTGTGTAATTTCACGAATGTTGTTCGATAATATTTCACTTTTTGAATTATCGAATGTTCAAAACAATTATTTTAACCAAAAGCTCGAAATGCTCGGTTTGAGAAATCGAATTTTTCTACGTGTAAAATTTGGAGAAACTTCCTTCATGGAAGTTGTAGAGCACGTCGATACGAGTCCGTACATGTGCGGAACACAAAGATCAGATTTTTTCTGGATTAGTTATTGAATTTAGAAGATTTTCTGAAACTTGTATATATAGAAAAAACCCTAGAAGTTTTTTCTTGAAAATTTCCTTTTTGGTCCGGCCTCCATTTTTGTTTTTGGAAAGCACTGTAGCTTTCTCTCTCTCGCATCTTCTTCCTCTCGGCCGAAAGCAAGCAAAACAGAGCACGGAGAAACCGTGCTCCCATTCTCTCCTCCGGCCACCTCTCGAGCTGCAACCACCTCTAAGAGCTTCGCCTTGACCTTGTGCAGCTGCCAGAGGCAGCCTTGCGCCGCAACACGGCCAGCAGCGGCGGCGGCACGGCCAAAACCGAAAAGGCTCGTTTTCGGTTCAATCTCAATATCTCGAGCTATAGATCACTATTTCACTTGATTCTTGGCTCATTGAGGTTGCCTCAACTTCCTCTACAAACACCAAGAAGGACTGGAACTGGGTCGAACGTTTTCACGTTCGTCGAAGCTCGACCCCGTTTAGATCGAAAAACCAACTATCGATCCAAATATCTCAAGTTATACACGATCGTTTCTTGTGATTCTTAACTTGGTGAGTTCGCAATGAAGTTCTGAACAAGTTTCCAGAAGAGATCGAAGCGAATTGTTGCAGTTTTCACGTCGGTTTTCAAGCTCGCCTGTTTCTGGAAAATTTCCGACCGCCGACTGTAATTGGTACTTTTCGATCCCTTCCCGTCATTTTTTGGTCTTATGCTAGTCATGAAAGTTGCTTAAAATGATGAAACGAAGGGGAGAAGCTCGGCCCCGACACCATTGGTGGTGGTAGGCGACGGCACTGTCCCTAACTCCGGCGGCCCTTTCCGGCCACCTCCAGAGGTCTATTAACAAAAACAAAGAAACAGAAGTAAGAAATCAATTCATCATCTGGGTTCTATGTTTCAATGCTATCATTTCGGCGTATTATACGCATTTTTCGGATATCGTATGAATTAGTTATGAATTTTATGATTTCGATCGATTTTGATCGTTAGATTTATGATCTGTGAAATTAGGACCGTCCGATGAGCTTGTAAATTTGATATGATGATCATATGACTATCTCAGTGGCTTTGTATGGTCATAGGCAAAGATCTGACCGTTGGATCTTCGTATATGTGCAAAACGGTAATTAGGGGAGCGATTCGTGAGAATCCGCTCGTCGGATTTTATTATAAATTAGAATCCGGCCGTTAAATGGTAGTTCAATTATATTTTGGAATTATTGGCTAAATTCGAATCACATTTGATTAGGTGATTGACAGATTGTATTTGAGTTGGCTATTTCGGCGTTATTTATATTGTATTGAAGACGCAGCGGGAGTATCGAGGTGAGTAAAACTCACGTGGTTCATATTACGAACCGAGCGTTTTAAATTTATTTATTTTGGTAATTGTGTGAAAAATATTTGCGGATTAAATATTTGTTTTAAAATTTCATGGACTTGAATCACCACTATCCATAGGTAAGTAAAATGAATTTTAATTATACAAATGAATTTCACGATTTTCTTGTGTGAACTATAGATGGTATTAGTGGTCATTCCTGAGTGGATGATTATGTATATATATATTTACGTGAAAAATATATCTTGATGAGTGGATGATTGAGTGGAATTGTTGAATTGATTATATTTCAATTGTGTAATTTCATAATAATATTATGTATCTTGGTTGGGTTGATTTCAGTATGTGATATTACATGTTGTGCTCATTTATGGGTTTAGGTCAACGTAGCGACCGGTGTGGGGTAATCGGATGCTCTAATCCTGGGTGGATGATGGGATACGATTGGTTGAGTATGTGAAATTATCGGACGTTCTAAATATGTATATAAGTATACATATTGATAAAATACGATAATAATAATTATGTCGGATGCCATAACCTAGGTCAGGTGACGGGCTCTAGTCTGTCAAGTACCGTATTTTTTTTATAAATACGATGTCGAGGTGTTGTGAAGGAAGGTGTGAGTTGGGGTTTGTCTTGATATATTGAAATGGTGTTTGATTGAGATTGTTAGTACTTTGTGGATGTGGAAATTGTTGGGTGATGATTTGTGTGGGAATAATTATGATTGAATTAAACAATAATTCTTTCCTTTTACTCATACGATCTTTCATAAGCTTACCGAGTTTTGTGTTATTGCAATCCCGATACACTATTCAAATGGTGTAGCGGATATTCCTGCAGGTCAGGATAACCAGGGAGGTGGTCGTACTGCTTAGGTGTTACAGCAATTGTTGTTACTTCATTTAGTCGTGAGGTTTGTATGCTCATTTAGAGCTTTACAGTTCATGTTGTATTAGTGTTGTAATAATTAACCGAGACTAAATTCGGTTTGATTTTATTTCGTGTGGTGAGGATATTAGGAAAAGAAATTTTCAGGATGATTATTTTAGTTGTGGTAATTTTCATGTTTCGGATTTTGAATGTTTATTCTAAAATTCGGGGCGTGACAGTTTGGTATCAGAGCGTAAGGTACATATTTGGTGATATGTCAATACTTACCGAGTGATGGCCCGTCTGCAGCGGATCCCCATCGTGTGCTCTTCGGTATTGACAATGTCATTGGGTATGTGAGAGCGTTAGGTTGGCTAGGAACGTTAGCATGTCTTAAGAACATTAGGCGTTGTCTTGTATGCTTAGTACTTGGTTAATATAGACTTGCATTTGACTTATGCATTGTTTAAGTGTTATGCTTATATTAATCAAGTATATCATGCTTATTAGGTAATGGAGATTGAGGGAAATGAAGCCAGAAGTCGAGGTAGAGGTAGACCTCGTGGCAGGGGTAGAGGCCGAGGAAGGGGTAGGGCCCCTCTGGTCGAAGAAGCATCCGAGACGGAGGTAGAGGCACCTTATGAGGATCAGCCTATTCCTCCCGTGGCCGTGGTTGATAATCCTGCCCGCTTGCTGATGCTGGCAAGGGAAATTACTCGCTTGAGAGCAACTAAGTTTGGAGGAGGCACTGATTATATGGTAGCGGATCGATGGATAGAGGATTTGCAGACTTATTTTGACCTGCTTGATTGCACTGAGACCGACAAGAGGAAGCTAGCCGCTTTCATGCTGAAGGATGAGGCTAGGGTGTGGTGGAATGTCACACAGAGGAGCATAGAGGTGTGTACTTTGACATGGGACGACTTCGAGAGGCTGTTTAGGGAGAAGTACTTTCCACCAGCAGTGAAGGAGAGGTTGGAACGAGAGTTCCTTACACTGGTACAGGGGAAGATGACCGTAATCGATTATGATGCGGAGTTCTCCAGACTGTACAAGTATGTGAGGCAGATGGAGGATGAGGATGTGAAGACCCAGATTTCCATACAATAAATTTATGTAATTCATTAATTGTTATATTAATTGAGTTATGATAATTGGGATTATTTGGATTGTCATGGGTTGAGGAAATTGGTTCCGAATGATTTTATTTTCGAAAACGAACGTTATTTAGGGGGTCGTGAAAATCGACTTTTTATACATTCAAAATTTGGGAAAACTTCCTTCATGGAAGTTGTAGAGCTCGTCGATACGAGTCCGTGCATATGTGGAACGTATTATTCGGAGTTCGTATGAATAAGTTATGATTATTTGAAAATCAGAATTTTTCTATAAATATAGGATTTTTTTTGTTGAAATTCAGAAAACCAAAAAAATAACAAAAATTTCTCTCTCTTCTCTCTCGGTTGAAGCTCGAAGAACCGAAGAAAACTGACCGACCCGACCCGGACCCGCGCGACTCGACCCGACTGCACCGGCGCCGTCCGACGTCTAACGGCGACGAAACCACCGCAAGGCCTCTCAGATCGACGTCGCCTGCCTCCCTGTCGACCCCGCTGCCGCCCCCGCTCGCTGCAAGCAGGAGATCAGAGCAGCTCAGCCCCGAACGCCTGACCCGGTCGGATCTCGGTGGTGCCGGCGGTGCACGGGCCGATCCTCCTCATTTTCGTGACGTGCTCTTCCTTCTAATCATCCCCATATATGGCTTGCATCACGATTTTGAGTGTAGGGTAGTAGATCAAGAGTTGAAGATTTCGACGTCCCTGATTCGATCTGGAGACTGATCAGAGGGCCGAGATTAATCCAACTTCAAAGCCCGATCTAGGACGATCTAGACCTCATCTCCGAAAAAGTCAGGTATTAAAGTTGTTCACAATTTCATTTTGAAGAAGTTTGTAGTTGACGACTTTTGCATCGGAGGTGGTTGACCGGCGTTGACCACCGTCTGACCGCCGCGTGTGGCGGCGCGTCGGACCGAATTTTGAGTTCTTATTATCTGGACGATGATCTATGCATCCATACGAGCGTTTTGAGTTATAACTTGGTCATGTTAGAAAAAGTTGATAAATAGTCAAATTCTGTTTTGACGTTACTATTTATGGTTTACAATTTACCTTCTGTCTGAGATTTACGAAGATCAGACCATCTGTTTTACTTCAAATTTTAATATGATGTTCATATGACTGTCCCTATGACTTTGTGTGGTCACGGGCGAAGATCCGACCTTTGCATTTTCGTATAATTATAAAATAGTGATTCGGGAGGCGATTAACGAAGATCCGTCCATCGGATTTTCGTATAATTTTGATAGGATGTTTCCATGGGCAATCCTTGAGGATCTAACCATGGGATCATCAATTAAATTCAATCCGACTGTATGATTGTCCTTATTTTAGAATCCGACCGTTGGATTATCGTTATTTTGAAATCCGACCGTTGGATCATCATTTAGGTTTATTTCATGCTTCGTTGCTAAGTAAAGACCGTACTTGATTAGGTACTTGACGGCTTGAGTTGACGAGCATTTGGATTATTGTGAGTTATATTTATTGAAGACGCAGCGGGAATTTCGATGTGAGTAAAACTCACGTGGTTCATATTACGAACCGAGGGTTTTAAATTTATTTATTTTTGGTAATTATGTGAACTATAGATGGTATTAGTGGTCATTCCTGAGTGGATGATTACGTATATATATATTTACGTGGAATATATATATTGATTTCTGTGATTTAATGACGATATGATTGAGATAGAATGATGATTTGGATTATATTCAAATGCTTTAAATTCATGATAATATCATATATGTTGATTGAGTTGATTTAATTATGTGAAAACATACGATTGTACGTATTGTGGATTTAGGGTCAACGTAGTGACCAGTATGGGGTAATCGGACGCTCTAATCCAAGGTGGATGATGGGATACGATTGGTTGAGTATGTACAATTATCGGACGTTCTAAATATGTATATAAGTATACATATTGATGAAATACGATAAAGATAAATATGTCAGATGCTATAACCTAGGCCAGGTGACGGGCTACGATTCAGTTAGAGCTCTAGTCTGTCGAATACCGTATTTTTATAAATACGATGATGGGGTATTATGGTTAAAGACGTGAGTAAGGGTTGGTGTGGAGTAGTTGATTTATTTTGGTTGTTGTCTTTTTGTAGTTGTAGAATTGTTGCATGTTGACTTAGGTAGAAATAAATAGGATTAAATTAAGTAACCATTCTTTCTTTTACTCATACAAGCTTTCATAAGCTTACCGGGTTTTGTATTGTTGCAATCCCGGTACACTATTCAAATGGTGTAGCGGATATTCCTGCAGGTCAGGATAACCAGGGAGGTGACCGAGCTGCTTAGGTGTTACAGCAGTTACATTTTATTTCTTTGAGTTGTGAGGTGTGTATGCTCATTCAGAGCTTTACAAATTATTGCGTATTTGTGTTGTAATAATTAACCGAAGCTAGATTCGGATTGATTGGTTTCGTGTGGTGAGGTTGTTAAGAAAAGAAATTTTCAGGATGAATATTTTGAGTTGTGGTAATTTTCGTGTTTCGGATTTTGAATTTTATTCTAAAAAATTCGGGGCGTGACAGAGGACTTGGCCAATAAGTTTCAGAGAGGGTTGAGTCCATCGATTGAGCGTGATGTGGCCATCTTGGAGCTGAAGACCAAGAGAGAGATCTTGGCTAAGGCACAGATCATTGAGCAGCAGAACCTGATTCGTAGAGAGAATGAGTCTGCTGAGATAGACTTCCAGGGCAAGGGAAAGGCCATAACAAGAAGCAGTAGAGCTAGAGACTTTAGGGGTGAGTTCTGGAAGAGGCAGAGAACTCAGTTCCAGCATCAGGCTCCAGCTACGGCAGCAGTAGCTCCTCCTGTTCAGGCTATGGCTATTAGGCAGATAGCACCAACAGCTCCGGTGAAGTGCTTTAACTGTGGCGAGCCGGGCCACATCTCTCATGCGTGCACAAAACCACGGGGTAGGATATGCTACAGCTGTGGACAGGCAGGGCATCAGGCTAGGGAGCGTCCCCGAAATCAGGGTAGAGTGCAGGGTAACCAGCAGAGGCAGCTACCATCTGCACCTGCTAGAGTCTTTGCCATCGGTCAGGCAGCCACGGGAGTGGAAGGTACCTTATCTGTTTATCACTATCTTGCTAGAGTACTGTTTGATACGGGAGCTTCACACTCTTTCATATCTAGTTCGGTTGTGGATGTATTGGGTTTGATTGCTATGCCTCTGACTAGATCATTATGTGTTACATCACCTCTCGGTGTGTCTCTTAAGCTTAGCATGTTTTGCGATGATTGCCCTATTGGGTTTGGTGGTAGAGAGTTCTCTGCATCTTTGATTATGATTCTGGATCACACGTATGATGTGATTTTGGGTATGGATTGGTTGAGCCTAAATCACGTTGTTATTGATTGCTTTATTATGATTGTGTCCTTCCATGTTCCGCGACAACCGGTATTTCATTACCGTTGTCTGAAGTCTGACATCACCATGAGGACAGGGATTCTGGCCCATATTGAATCAGGGAGTATGTGAAATTATCGGACGTTCTAAATATGTATATAAGTATACATATTGATGAAATATGATAATGATAATTATGTCGGATGCCATAACCTAGGCCAGGTGACGGGCTACTATTCAGTTAGAGTTCTAGCCTGTCAAGTACCGTATTTTTTTTATAAATACGATGTCGAGGTGTTGTGAAGGAAGGTGTGAGTTGGGGTTTGTCTTGATATATTGAAATGGTGTTTGATTGAGATTGTTAGTACTTTGTGGATGTGAAAATTGTTGGGTGATGATTTGTGTGGAATAATTATGATTGAATTAAACAATAGTTCTTTCCTTTTACTCATATGATCTTTCATAAGCTTACCGGGTTTTGTGTTGTTGCAATCCCGGTACACTATTCAAATGGTGTAGCGGATATTCCTGCAGGTCAGGATAACCAGGGAGGTGACCGTGTTGCTTAGGTGTTACAGCAGTTGTTGTTACTTCATTTAGTCGTGAGGTCTGTATGCTCATTTAGAGCTTTACAGTTCATGGTGCATTAGTGTTGTAATAATTAACCGAGACTAAATTCGGTTTGATTTTATTTCGTGTGGTGAGGATGTTAAGAAAAGAAATTTTCAGGATGATTATTTTAGTTGTGATAATTTTCTTGTTTCGGATTTTGAATGTTTATTCTAAAATTCAGGGCATGACAAAAAGTTTCCTTTTGTGATCAAGCTCAAGTCTGGAACCCTTAACCGAGTTGCTGACGCTCTAAGTTGAAGAAGTCAATTGTTAGTGACACTTTCTCAAGAGGTCATTGGGTTTGAATTTTTGAAGGAACTTTATTAGGAAGATGAGATTTTAGAGAAATATGGGCCAAGTGTGTGAGGCAAGAACCTTGCAGCGACTTCTTCATTAAAGAAGGTTATCTCTTTCAAGGAAACAAATTATGCATTCTTAGATCTTCACTCAGAGAGATGCTGATTTGGGATTTGCATGGAGGAGGCTTGAGTGGGCATCTAGGCAGGGAAAAAACTATCGCTAGCTTGCAAGAGAGCTATTATTGGCCGCAACTAAAAAGAGATGTAAGAAACATCATAAGAAAGTGTTATATCTGCCAAGCTTCAAAGGGGCAATCCCAAATACTGGACTCTACATGCCTTTACCAGTTCCTAATGGTATTTAGGAAGACCTCACCATGGCCTTCATATTAGGCTTACCTCGAACGCAGCGGGCAATTGATTCCGTATTTGATAGATTTTCTAAGATGGCACACTTCATACCATGCAGGAAGACATCTGACGCTTCCCACATTACGAGATTATTCTTTAAGGAGGTGGTTCGATTGCATGGAGTACCTCAGTCTATTACTTCTGACCTAGATACCAAATTTCTTAGTTATTTTTGGATCACTTTATGGCAGACATTTGGGACTTCTCTCAACCGAAGCAGTACCGCCCATCCCCAAACTGATGGATAGACCAAAGTTACTAATAGAATGTTAGGAAACATGATCCGAAGTACATGTGGAGACAAGCCAAAGTAGTGGGATTTTGTCTTGCCTCAGGTTGAGTTTGCATACAACAATTCAGTTCATAGTTCTATTGGAAGGACGCAATTTTCGATGGTCTATGTTTCACCTCGTAAGCATGTTGTTGATTTGGTTACCATTCCAAAAGAGATAGGTTTTAGTGAAGCTGCTGCATCTATGTCAAAGGAGGTTCAAGGAATTCAATCTGAGGTTAAGCATAAATTAGAAATTGATAATGCAAAGTACAAAGCTACAGCGGACTCACATAGGCGAGAAAATGTCTTTAAAGAGGGATATGATGATTTTCTTAAGAAAAGAAAGATTTCCCCTCGATACCTACCATAACCTCAAGCCTAGAAAGTATGACCCTTACAAAATCCTCAAAAAGATCAATGACAATGCATACGTCATTGACCTGCCAAAAGCAATGGGTATATCTAAAACATTTAACATTAGTGGCATTCATGCATACCAAGCTGATGATGATGCAGTTTTTTACCCTGATATCAACTCGAGGTCGAGTTCTTCTAAAGTGGAGGAGATTGATATAGAACAACTAGCAGACAAGTTTGAAGAGCAGTTTGCTAGGAACACAAAGAAAACAAAGTCAAATAGTCACGTCTGCATGTTTTCCTGATTGTTTTATTTTCTGTTTTTGATAGGATTTAAAGTTTCCTTTAGAATAAGGTTTCCTTGTCATCGTGTATAAGGAAGTAATTCGTAGTTCTAGTATGAATAGGTTTATTCAATGCCTATATAAGGCACCTCTTATTCAACTTCTACTTTTTCACATACTGAATTTACCAATAATAATATTACTCAAAATAACAGATAATTTATGAGTCAATTAATTGAGAGTTAATATTTTTTTCAATTAATTAGGGACTATCTAAAAACCATAACAATTATTATATGTCATCGGCACAACAAAACTCTTGATTGATGCATAGTCATTAAAAAATTATAACTTAAATAAAATGATCATGCTTTATCATTATTTTTATACACCCTATATCTTGTCTATTTTCTTCTCCTTTATTCTCATCACTTTCTTCTTGTTTTTACACCTTCACCTTCAATATAGAATTGTCATGTTTTTCAACTTCATTATACAATCAAATAGATATTTCATATGGTTATTCATAAGAAGGTTTTGATTCAGCAAATGAGGTAACATTTTACACTGTGCATATCTACCTTTGCACCTTAAGATAAATCGGGCAAATGAGAGAAATTCTGGAGAGAGAGAGAGAGAGAGAAACATTTTTGGTATCTTAAGGGAAATGCAAGTTGCGATGATTTTTTTTCCCGTACCTTTTGATTAGAAACCATGTTTTAAACTACTTACTCTTTTTTCATGACCTTCACACACATATTTACTTTTCAGTGTGTGTGTGTGTACAGAAAAGGGTTAGAGAGAGGACGTCTGCAAAAGTGCGGACCTCACAATCCTAACCGTTGGATGGGTATAATAGATCTTCAACGACAACGTATGTCCACTCTCACCGCCTCAAATCTTCCAAATTCTCAATTCTCAACACATCACTATTCACTTCTACAATATTAAAACGAAAAAGCCCAGATTTGCGATTCAAGATGAGAGTATATATATCAAGATTGGATTTTGCATATGCTCGTAAACAATTCTTAGATCCAACATACATCAAGCTCTTTGGCTTTGCTTGTTATCTTCCACATAGATTGGCTTTTCCTTGGTCAGAATCTGATTGGGGATAGCTCTTTGTTATCTCCTTTTCTTTTCTTTGCTCCAAATTGAAAGAAAATGTTGAACCCACTTGTCCATCTTTAATAATTATCTGCTAAATTGAAATTCAATATGCACTTGTTATTTGCTTCTAGGATCTAGCCGTACTATTCTTGAAGTATGAGAGAGCTGATAAGCCTTGTCAGCAATGTTCTGAACGGCCTAGGCGGCCGCCTAGGTGCTAGGAGGTAAAGAACCGATCAGATTTTGGCCTAGGCGTTGCCTTTAGGCACTGGGCTACTAGGCATACGCCTAGGTAGGGACTCGGCGGTCCTAAACCATAATTTATTCTATATTTTGACTATTTTTATATTTAACATTAATTTTTAGACTTTAAATATTTTTATTTATTTTTATTTTTATTATTATAGGTCATAAAAATAATTTAAAAAATAAAAACCGTCTAGTCCCCGCCTAGGCCCCTAGGCGCTAGTCCTCGGGTCACCGCTCAACTAGTGCCTAGCATTTTTGAGAACCTTACTTGCCGGTGGTGCAATTCACATTCATAGGTCACAATTGCAGGCCTTCCACAAACTTCAATTTCAATCAAAGGAAAACAAACAAAACACATACAGAGCCATCCCAAAGTTGTATACTAGGTCCATTTCAGTGCCTCCTCTCTAAAGAAAAGCACATAAAGAAAGCTTTAACTCGGAGCCTGCTTAACTCAGTGAGTCACAGCTATTGATTCGCAATGGAAGATCAACCAGAGACCCAGCAAACTCATCTCTAGCTAGCTAACAAGCTCTTTTTTCTCTCACACCCAGACATTCAAGACATCTAGAAGGTCCTGCTCAAGGAGGAGGTTTTCGCCACTATCAAAGTATATAGTGAATCAAATTGAACCGATTAAGAGTGGATAGAAGACTACTTTTGGTTGATTTCATTTTGAACCGTTGGTCATCAATTAAAACAATGAAGGGCTATGATTGCTTTGTCCGCATTTTCTTAGTTTCACGGACGTCCTCTTCAGATCTTGGCTATGTATGTATGTATGTATGTATGTATGTATGTATGTATGTATGTATGTATGTATGTATGTATGTATGTTAGTTAGTTAAAGTAAAAACATGTTATTGTGCATTTGTCAAAGTAACTGACGAAAAGGGAATTAGGGAATTAGCGGTTACAGCTCAATCATCCATTATTGTTATTATTGTAATTGCTATTGCCATATTAATCCTCACCCTATATAGAGGGACTATCTAATGAAATGAGTAGACCAATTTCCCATCTTACTTTTGTACGTTATCAGCACGCTCAGAGCCAATAGCCAAGAAGAAAAAAAAAAAACCCTAGAACTTTTTTCTTATCCCGTCGGCCCCAAGAAGAAACAAAACATCTTCTGTCCAGTTCAAACCCTTCCAGTCCGCCTGCTACCCTCATATTTCATCACCATCGACGCCCTAAACCCAACAACAGTGAACCAGAGTAAAAACCCCTAAACCGACTGGAAAATTGCCAGATCGGCCAGAAAGTTGCCTGAACTGCAGGATTCCCAAATTCCTACACCTGCATCGCAGCTCTAGCCCATCATCTATCCACCCCAGTTCCCTGGAGATGTGGCCCAAGCAAAAAATAAAGAAAGGCAGACCCAAAAAGAAGAAAGAGAGGCGGGCCCAGACAAAAAAAAACAAAAGGGAGGACGCTGCCCAGAACAATAGGCGCGGACTACTGTTGAAAAAAATGGGGGGAGGCTTGCCTAGTGACGCAGCCCAGCAAGAAGAAGAAGGAGAAGGGGAAAAAAAGGAAGAAGGCTAGGCCCCGACCCACTACCTAAGGAAAGAAAAGAATAAAAAAATCATCGCTACGCACAATTGCATCAACACGCGTGCGCTAGGATAATTTTGTTTACTCGAAACCAAATATGTTCTCTTTTATTTAGTTAATTTCATACTCAGGTAAATTTAATTATTTACAATTAGAACTTTTGAGCATGTATGGTTAGATAATATTAATCCTTTTAGCATGCCTTGTTATTATCTATTTTTTATTATTCATAGAAATTTGAGCATGCTATATTATTGCTGTTATTATGTGTAGCATATATTTTGTTATATATTTGTGAATTTTGAGCATGCCTTGTAATTTATACTACTATCTTCTATAATTGTTTTTAATGTGGAATTCTACAGCATGTTTTAGCAAGTTTTACTATTACTTACTGCCCTGTATAATTGTGATTTTTATATGCTATGTTTTATTCATTATTAAACATGCTTTGGTTATTCTTTATTTAGCATGCTATATGTGTATATATATATATATATATTAGCATGCTATATACAATATAAATTGAGTTTTTGCCCTGATAATAAAAATTCATGCGTATTATAAATACATAATTACTGTGATAAAGTATTTTCACATATCGAAAAAATGTGACCATTACAAATCTTGGTCTTGAAATCTAATTCATATCCTTGGAAAATAATTCATGTGGATGTCTTTATGACTGCGTAATTTATATATCCTCTCTCTTGTTTATGTAGATGGCTGACCCAACTCAACCCGAATTTGACATTTTGGACTAAGAAGGACTTGAGTACCATCGTTGGGTTTCTGATGTGGAAACAGCCTTTGTGGCAAAAGACAATACTGCCACCATCACCGACCCCAAAGACGATGTACCGTCTAACAAGGTGAAAGCAAGTGTCTTAATGTTTCTAAGGCGACATAGTGATCCTAACCTACTCTGGGAGTACCTTTAGTTGAAGACACCCAAAGAACTGTGGGATGCCCTTAAGGGACGTTTTGGGAATATTAAAGACACTTTGGTCCCAGAACTAACTGTTCAATGAAATAAAATCCGCTTGCTTGACTACAAAAGGGTCAATGACTTCAACAAGGACACGTTGCGCCTAGAAGCACGTCTTAATTTCCATGGAAAGGAACTCACAGAAGATGATATGATCTAGAATACTCTTTCCATTTTTCCTACTTCAGCACTTATACTAGCGAACAAGTATAGGCTGGAGTATAATGACAAAAGAATCACAACCTTCAATAAGCTGATCAACCTAGTGTAAGTGGTTGAGAGGCATAAAGAGGTTCTTTTGGACAACAATGTCAGGCCCGTTGGGACAAAGAAAATTCTCGAGGCTAATTATGGCAAGTTGAAAGGTGGAAAGAACCCCAATACAAAGGGGATTGGACGTGCTGACCCCTACCCATATGGAAACAATGCACATGTGGAAAGAGACATGGGGGTAGTGGTATGGGCCATGGAGGCCCTCCCGATGTATAGCGCAGAGATGGTGTTGCTAGCCCTAGTGGTCATGGAAACAAGGTGCAAAATTCACCTAAGAACCCTTCAACTGAAAAGGAAAGATTTGGCAATGAACCATGCTATAGGTGTGGAATTATTGGGCATTGGTATAAGAACTGCCAAGCAAGCAATAGAGTAGCAGCCATTTACAAGAGGTATAGGGAGTCTAAAGAATAAGAGGCTCACTATATGGAAGAAGGAGGCCACGATCCAGACATCAACCTCACAATTGCAGACTTTAATGGAAACAAGGAACTTGCTCAGTCAATGGATGCTCCAGATTTTGACTGATCTGCTTTATTTATTTATTTTATTTTTCAGAGACAAATGTGACGGCATAATGCCTCTTTTTTTTTTTTTTAATTAGACTATTGCTTGGTCTTAAAGTTTATTTAAATAATGGTTTGATGAATTAAATTTCTGAACAAATACCTTGATTTGATTATCGTTGACTTATTAATAAATTTTAGATTTTATTCTGAAGCATTGAATTTATTCAATTTTATTTACTACACATATATACATGGTTCGAAATAGCACTATAGAGATGTAAAGCAATACATCTAGAAAAATCAAGAAAACTTATTAGAATTAAAAGATTATCATTCTACCTAAATCCAAATACTCTAAAGAATATGAGGTTTTTTGTGAATTATTTAATAATACCTCCATTTACTACGAGAATGGAACTGAATACCATTGTACTATCTCCAATGAATGTGGAATGAAGCGCATTTTAGAGAAACTAATGAGTCAATCTAGTGGACTGGACCAAACTACTATTCAGACCATTGAATCTTATGTTGTCACCAACAATGAAATGTAGAACATTGACTCATACAAGCTTTGGCATGACTGCCTAGGGCATCCTGATGGTGACATGATGATCCGTATTTTAAAGAACTCACAAGGAAATCCCTTCTTTCGAGTGAAAAATAAAATGAGACCAAAATCTGCCACACTACAAGGTGTCGGTCCTAGTATTGCTCAAATGCACCAATTACATTCTGAAGTACCAAAAGCACTACATCCCTTCCATTATGCCTCATCAACTATTTCAAAGGCACATCACTCATTTTGCAAAGCCTACTCTTTAGCAAAAACACGATAGAGACCTTCCTATGCTAAAGATATAAAACAAAACATCCCATTCTTACAAAGAATACAAGGATGTGGATCTATCCATCCATAATGAGGACCATTCAAGTACTTTATGGTTCTAGTGGATATTTCGACACATTGGTCACATGTCACATTATTATCCACAAGAAATGCGACATTTACAAAACTCCTAGCACAAATTATATATTTAAGGGCTCACCACCCTGATCACCCTATCAAGTCTATAAGACTGATAACCCTATCAAGTCAAAGACTTGATCACCTTATCACCACGTACCCCATGTTCATACACAAAATGGTCTTGCAGAAGCCACCATCAAAAAGCTACAGATGGTGGCTAGGGCACTGGTTATGTGCACCAACCTGCTTATATCTGCCCAGGGTTGTGCAATATTGCACGCAACTTTACTTATTTGTTTTAGACGCACTGCTAGCCAACCCTTTTTTGCATACCAGTTGGTAACTGGATATGAGCCTGACATTTCACACGTACGCATATTCGGTTGCACAGTATATGTGCCTATTACGCCCCCACAGTGCACCAAAATGGGTCCTCATATACGATTAAGTATTTATGTTGGATATGAATCTCTAACCATTATCCGCTATTTGAAACTCCTGACAGGCGATCTCTTTATCACTAGATTTGTGAATTATCACTTTTATGAGACAGTCTTCCCATCGTAGGGGGAGATAGGAAAAATGATTTTCCACGAAAACGACAAGAATTGTTGTGGTTTGTCCCCACTCTATCTCATTTTGATCCCCGCACTTCACAATGTAAAAGTAAAGTGAAAAGAATAATCGATCTTCAGAACGTAGTAGATTCGATGCCTGATGTGTTTACTGATATCGCAAAAGTGAAGAGATCACATATACGAGCTGTAAATGTGCCTGCAAGGTTAGAAGTTCCCAACAAGAGGCACGATGCCGAAGATAGATGCACTACAACCACACTTAGTGGAGGTGTGGTTGAGGCCGTGACTCCCCAAAGGAAGGGGGGGCAGGATAACACGCTAAAAACTAGCGCGCGATTTAAACTCTGCATCAGATAGTAGTATAGAATAAGTAGGGATCGTTCAAGCCGGGGATTGAGGGTACACCTGTAATTGTGTAAACAAATAAAGAATTAAGATATTATTTACAAAAATAAAACAAAGAAAAGAAATATATACAAGTAAACACAAAATGGGTGTTTTAGGATTATAAAATATATAAAACATAAATAAATAAAATAAAGAAAATATAAAAACACATATACAAGAGTGGAACGCAAGGAATAAAGATCAAAACCATATCCATATGCAAGAAATCCAATTACAATTCTTATAGTTGGTTATCTAATGTCATGGGAAAGAAGTTGACCATGTGAAACGTTAATAAGCAAACAATTTCTCATATTTTACTTTCCTTGAATAACTGATCTAAGTGAAAGCACCTAAATCGATCATATTGAACATGTAATCATAGTCTAGAAGGTTAGCTAATCAAAAACACATTCAATGCATGAAGAACAAAGAAATCATGTCAACCAAAGTGCACAACCTAGTATGAAAAAGTTCATCTATTTGCAATCCTCCTTAATTGATTTCGACTTTTGTCCAAAGCTTTTACTACTTATAAAATAGGTTCACAAACTATTAGGTGAATATATTGTTTACCAAAATCTAGCTCCAATCACATGCATATATCCCATGTTGGCCACCAAAGAACACATACATATAAAAGTTTTCTATAATCCAAAATCAATTAAGCAATCTCACATAAGCAACATAGAAATCAACATAAAGAAATTACAACTTTATTTCAAAACATAAAGACGGGCTTTGAACTTTGCCCTTAACGTTATTTGTTAACTATAATTCATAGTTCTACAAATCCAAACAAAGAAAACCAAAAGAAGTTACACGGAAAAAGATTGAATAACACTGTGAAGGGAGTGGATGATGAAGAGCTTGAGACATTGATCTTGAATCTTGAAAGAAATGCTTCAGTATCATGACACAAGGTGGAACGATGGCAGCTAGGATTGCTCACGGCTTCTTCTTCTTCTCTTTGCTTGAAGATGCAGAACTAAGAACTAGAGAATGGAGAGGAGATGGTGAGATAAAGAAGATGAAATAGATGAAGGAATATCTTTGAGTGTGAGAGTAGAAGGTGTTTATATAGAGAAAAGAAAGAAAAGTGAAATGATGAGTGGAAGAAAAATAATGAAGGTGAAGTATGGAAGTGATTTGTAATATATGGAAAAGATGGAATAATGATGAATGAAAGCAAAGCTTTAAGGTGCATAAATATGGAAGTGATGATGATCTATTAAAGATATTGGAATAGAAAAATATATCCAAGGAAAAAGAGAAAAGCATCTAGCTTTCTTTATGTGGGTGGGAAACATGAACATGTTGGGTGTTGAACTGGTTTTAGGTCACTTTCTGCCGCTTTGTTCCTTCAATTAATTCTCCATTAAGACTTCAGAATGAGCCTCAAATTTCTTCATATCAAATGTTCCTCTATGAGTGTAGATCATCATGATAAAATTTTAGAGTTAAATTCATTATGGTTCGCCCGTAAATACTTCTGAAATACGTAGAGGTCAGGTTTTTCAATTTTCATCTTTTAGAACATTGAACCGACTGTTTGAAGGCTTTTCACTCAAAACCAGCTCTGGAACTCTGCATAAGAAATGATCTGTGGGATGTCTAGAATGAAACTAGAAAGTTTCAAGCAGCTACCCCTCCTTTCTTGTCTAGCTCACTTTCTATTAGCCGGAATAGGAAAATGTACTAAGGTTGATTTATTTGTGCATCTCCATGCTTCTCCATTATTTTCTTAGTCATTTCTGAACTTTGAGACTCTATTTAGCTCTTAAATTATCATCACGAACACAATGTACCTATAAAACACCTAATAAGTTAAATCGATCAAGTTAAAGGAAATAACTTAGCAAAATATAGGGTTTTAATATTATAAATGTTGCATTTTATGCTCTTATCACATGACACTTTGTTCGACTGGAGGACGTTCCGATGTTTGAAATGATTCCTGAGAACAAAAAAATCTCAATGGATTATGAGAGTGTGTATGAGTTGATGGAAAGATCTTCCATACACATTGATAATGTACTTACATACGCTATTGCTCAAGAAATCATAGAGCACGATAATATCGGACCGCGCTCTGTTGCAGAATGTCAACAAAGAGCAGATTAGCCTAAATAGAAAGAAGCAATCTAGGCAGAACTAGATTCTCTGGCAACGAGACAAGTATTTGGTCCGGTAATGCTAATCCCACCAAGTGTAAAGCTTGTAGGACAAAAATAGGTCTTTGTCAGAAAGCGTAATGAGAAGAATAAAGTCCTGAGCTGCAAGGCTAGCCTTGTGGCTCAAGGTTTCTCACAACGGCCTGGAATTGACTATGAGGAGACATACTCTCCCGTAATCGATGTTATAACGTTCTGCTACTTAGTTAGATTGGTAGTTTTCGAATGACTGGAAATGCAGCTCATGGATGTGATTACTACATATCTCTATGGAGATCTTGATTTAGAGATACACACACACACACACACACACACATATATATATATATATATATATATATATATATAAAGTGCATGATGGCCTTACATTACCCAAATCAAGTGACTCTAAACCACAGAGTGCGTTTGCAATTAAGTTGAAACGCTCACTTTACGAATTGAAACAATCGGGGTGGATGTGGTATATCCATCTCAGTGACTAATTAATTAGGAAGAGATATAAGAACAATGAGTTATACCCCAGATTTGCAATTGTAGCTGTATATGTCGATAATATGAACATAATAGGTACTCTTAATGAAATAAGAGAAACTGCAAGCTACTTGAAATCTGAATTTGAGATGAAGGATCTTGGGAAAACTCGATTATGTCTAGGCCTTGAACTAGAACATCCATTTTGTGGAATACTAACCCACCAGTCTGTATATGTCCAAATGATGCTCAGGTGATTTAACATGGACAAAGCCCATCCTACTAGCACTTCCATGATAAATCGAAGTTTGGATGCAAGGAAAGACCCATTTCGTCCAAAGGAAGATGACGAAGAGGTATTGGGAGCTGAAATTCCCTATCTAAGTGCAATATGTGCATTATTATACTTAGCCCAGTGCACATAACCAAATATTGCATTCTCAGTGAACTTGTTAGCTAAATTTAGCCCAGCACCAACGCAGCATCACTGGAATAGTATCAAGAACATTTTTCGATACTTAGAAAGAACCATTAACTTGAGACCATTCTTTCCTTACAGAGATACAAGAGGGACCGCAGATGGAACTGCAATCTCTAAAGAAAATGTTGATGTCGAAAGCGCCACTCACTACACTGAAACCCCGAATAATGTTTTGGTTGGTTTTGCTGATGTTAGGTACCTCTCTAACCCACATAAATGTCATTCACAAACTGTTTATGTATTTACCGTTAGCAACATGGCGATATCTTGGAGATTAACCAAGCAAACCCTTGTGGCTACCTCCTCGAACCACTCTGAGATCATTGCTGTATATGAGATGGTTCATGAGTGTATATGGTTAAGACCTATCATTACACATATTCGAGGGACTAGTGGTTTTAGTTCTACCACTGAAGAGCCTATTGCATTTATGAAGATAATGCAGCTTGCATCAAACAGATGAAGCTAGGTATATCAAGGGTGATAATACAAAACACATATCGCCAAAGTTCTTCTACAATCAGCAATGACAAACTCTCCTCAAGATTCAAGTGAATCAAGTAAGGTCTGAGGAGAATGTGGCAGATTTATTTACCAAATATATTCATTGCCTAAGGCCATATTTGAGAAACATGTGAAAAACATAGGAATGCGAAGACTTTCCAAGTTCCTTTGACTAATGTAAAGATCAGGGGGAGGTGTAGATGTCAGGGGGAGTCTAACACACACATGTCATCATCCAATGTAATAGGTACGTTGTGCTTTTATCCTTTGACCAAAGTGTTTTTTTTTCCCACAGGGTTTTTGTTGTTACTTGGCAAAGTTTTTTGTGAGGGAACAATTCATGCACCATTTCATCTTTGACTTGGTACAAGGGGGAATGTTAAAGAAAAAAACACGTTGTGTGCCTTCGTCAAAGTAACTGATGAAAATGAAATTAGGGAATTAGTGGTTACAGCTCAATCATTCATTATTGTCATTATTGTAATTGCTACTACCATTGTAATCCTCACCCTATATAAAGGGACTATCCAATGAAATGAGTAGATCAATTTCTCATCTTACTTTTACAATATATATATATATATATATATATATATATATATGTGTGTGTGTGTGTGTGTGTGTGTGTGTGTGTGTGTGTGTGTGTGTGTGTGTGTGTGTATTTGCACTTTTCATACCTATTACAAAGATAACATTTTAGAAATGGAGATCCATTCTGCATATTTTAGGAATAATACTAAAACTCGACCATGAACTAGTCTATTGCTATATCTCTAAGTATTTTGTGACAACAAAACTACTTAGTTTGTCTTTTTTTTTTTTTGACTCTATGATATAGCTACGCTAGATTGTTTGAGAATTTATTGACCTTTCCTATAGATATACATGATATATTTACATAGATTTAAATGAATATTATTTATTATAATTTTCTTGAGTAGATTTTTGGAATTTGAACAAAATCTCGAAATTATGAGATTTTGATTTGTTTTCTTTATTCACCTTGAAGGGCAAAATGGACAACGAAAAATAGTTGGACCGCATTTAAAAATAAAAAAGTGGCCGGACTACTATGAAAATTGATGCAGCAAATTGGACCTTGATTAAAATACCTCTAATCTTATTTGCAACCAAATTACCTTCTCTAGGCCTGCAACCCAGCAGCCCAAATTATCTTCATACTCTTGGAGGAGGATTTTCTCCACAAGAAATTTGTTACAACAAGGCACTAATTGGCAAATTGGAAATGGTGCACAAATTTGGTGTCCCTAGTATCACTCTATCACTATTTAAGGGAAAATAGTCCATACGGTACCCCGACTTTTTCTCTGTATAACTCTTGGTACTTGACAAAAAAAAAACATCCATATGGTACCTAAGGTTCTTTGTTCGACCGAGGATTAGTACATTTGGTCGTTACCCTCGTTACGGAGCAATTCAAAATTCAAAAGGGGGGAGGGTACTTTGGTCCTTTCATCTATGTCAATTTAACCTAAGATGTTTTCCCCTTCCTTTTCACTGACTTTCTACCTCTCTTTATTCTATCTCGAAAGGGGGAGTCAAAGTTCCCTCTGTAACTCTCTCTTTCTTTCTCTCTCCGAATCTCTAAACTATCGCTCTCTTCACTTTTATACAGAGATTCGATTCTCTAAATCGAAACAGAGAAAGGCAAGATATGTACGATGAGTAGGTTGTGGAGATACTTTCAAATTGATAGGGATCCACTGCAATACGCAGGTAAAAAATGGTCTCCCATTCCCCCAAAAAAGTTATTCCATTTGACTCGAATCTACTGGAATCCTATGTATTGTTTATGGCTTTATATGGTATTGTCTGGACTTAGGGGGTTTCATGTGTTTTGTTTTTTTAGGTTTTTGTCTGGGTCTCCAATTTTAAATTAGGGTATTGTCGCTATGATGTCGGGGATGAAGTGGTTGGGGAGGTTCAGTGAAACGAGGTGGGGGGTTCTTAAATCCCAGCAGTGGTCAATCTGGACATAAATGAAGAGGGCTGGGTGTGGTGCTTGTTTGGTGATCCTCATAACTATTAAATGAATGAGAGTGAATGAATTTTTTTCCTGCTCTTTTATCTGTGTGCATTGTGTGTAACAGTCTGAACAAGATGAGTATACCATGTTGATTAGGTAAGTTAAGTGGATAAACTTAGTCAAATAACTTGTTGAATTTACCATTGCAGATCCCGATCTTTTCACTATGAGAATTCATCATAGGGGGAGATTTCATAGTGAAAGGGGACTGAATAGGATTTACAGAGGGGCCCAATTGTGCTATGTTGATGAAGTAGACCCGGACACAATGTCTATGACAGAGATTCACTACTGGGCCTATGATTTGGGGTACCAAATGCCACTAATTCAATTATGGTTTAGAATTACTGGAAGTGAGGAGGGGGTGGGTATCTGCCTTTATGCACTGATCAAGAAGCTGTGGAGATGTGTCACTATGTATGTCCAAGGTCAAATTATCTGGACTTGTATATAATGTGCACAAGTGAAAGGAGGATTTTTACTGCTAGCTAGCGAGCTTGATATGTTTGAAGGAAATCTGAACATGTTATGTTCATTGGCTGGTGGATTGATGATGTGGACGAAAGGCCCAATGTACCATATGATGATGAGGAGGAAGAAGTGTCATTGGGGGATGAGGACTTGGGTCATGCTAAAGAGGCTATTTTTGTGGTCTTAGATGACATAAGTGATGGGCCTGATGATGACATAGTTGATGCTAATGGACATAGAAGTGGGCCTGACCCAGATGTGGATGGACATGGGCCTCAAGAACAAGATGCACAAGGACCTGATGAAAATGAGGTTGGACAGGGAGGTGAAAAAGAAATTAGGCATGGGCATGGACCTTATAATGTTGAAGCATCCATAAATGTGGAGGAAGTGGAAAAAGCAAACAACATAAGAAATGATAAGGGTAAAGTCGTGGTTGAAGAAGATAGTCCTCCTACAAAGAAGAATAAGGGCAGAAAAAGGAAGGAGGTGCAAAGGAGGTATGCTACTAGGTCTGGAGGTGAGAGTTTAAGGAGGCATACTGTTCCAGATATGGATTACTCCTTTAATTGAAAGCACAACAGATTCTGAGGACCCAAAGTTTGATGGGATAGTGGATTCATATAATGACCTCCACATTAAGGATGTTGATGTGCAGTTTGAGCAGAATGTAGATGGGGACATAAGCAAAGTTAATGAGTTTGATGAGATAGGGTTCGAAGGGGGGGATATCTGAAGGAGCTAAGACCGATTCTGATGGGTTACATAGTCTACATGGATCCTCAGGTGAGGAGGATGAGAACAAAGGGAAGTTCCTTGTTAAATGCAAGAGAATATATAGTGAATTGAGGGAGTTCAGGCCTAAGGAGTACATGTAGAGGCCTACCTTTGAGTTGGGAATGGAGTTTTCAAACTCCAAGGTGTTTAAGCAGGCTATAAGGAAGCATGCAGTTCAAACAAGGAAGGAGATCAGGTTTCCAACAAATACAAGACACAAGGTAATTATCTTATTAATGAATGCCATATTTTTTCCTTGTTGAATAAGCTACATTTTTGATATGTCCATTAATTATAAGAGTTTGACTGTTTTCATTCTACTTTGACACAAGTGTTGGCAAGGTGCAAGACATCACCTGGTTGCCCTTAGAGAATCTATGCCTCCACTACTGACATTGGTAATCCAACCATTTTCATCAGAACTCTGAGGCAAGAGCACAAGTGTGCTTCTTTTGGAAAAAAGGTGTATCATATGCATGCACCTTTTATTGCTCAAGAGTATCATGAATTTTTTATGAGTGATCCTAATTGGTCAAGGGAAGGGATACATAACGCAATCAACAAGGATTTTGAAATTGAGGTGGATTACCAAATGTGTTATAGAGCAAGGGTGAAGGCACTTAAGCTTGCACAAGGGAGCCATGCAGATCAGTACAATTTGCTAGAAAGCTATACTAGAGAGTTGAAGAAGAGGAATCTTGGAAGCTCTGTCTGGATTAACACTGAACTTGATGGAGAGCTTACAAGGTTCAAAAAGATCTATATATGCATGGCTGCATTGAAGAAGGGTTGGAGGGAGGGGTGCAAACCCTATATAGGATTAGATGGGTATCATTTAAAATCAGTTCACAAAGGGCAGTTGCTTTGATAAGTGGGGATCGATGGGAATAATGTGATTTATCTAGTTGCTTGGACAGTTGTGGAAGCAGAAACATGGGAGACTTGGGCTTGGTTTCTGGAATTCTTAGGGAGGATTTGGACATACATCACAGCACTTATTACACATTCATGAGTGACAAGCAAAAAGGGTTTGAGCAGGCTTTAAAGGAGTTATTTCCAGAAGCTGCACACAAGTATTGTGTGAGACATCTTCACAATAACTTCAAATTAGATGCACATCAAGGTTTGCATCTCTCTATCTTATTACTTTGGTTCCTTGTTTGTGATTGAAAAGACATGTGTAACAAAAATTTGTTTGTATTCCTTTTGCTAGGATTGGAACTGAAATAGAAACTGTGGGCTATTGCTAGAAGCTGCACAATGAATTAGTTCAGGGATGCTTTGGAGGACATGAAGAAAACCGCAGTTTCTGGTTGGCAATGATGCATGGATAGACCTGCACAACATTGGTCAAAGTCACACTTTGACCCCAAATTCAAGTGTGATATTCTGTTAAACAACTATTCAGAGAGTTTTAACAAAAGCATCCTACCAGTTAGGAAAAAGCCCATTCTCAGTTGTTTAGAAGACATTAGAGCTGCCATTATGTTGAGTTTAGCTAATAGAAGACAATCTTGTCCTAATTGGAGGTGTGATGTTGGGCCAAGGATTGAAAAACAGCTGAGGAAGAATGCTGAGCTTAGCCATGAGTATAGGGTTATCAGTTCAAGTAATAACATCTTTGTGATTCAAGGCAAAGGGGTAGCATGTGCCTCAGGTGTGGTGGTTGCACATTCAATGTCATTGGATGCAAGGACCTGCACATGTAAGAGATGGGACATCTCTAGGGTACCTTGTGGGCATGCAGTAGCTGCAATTCGCTCTAAAGGCATGAGGCTTGATGATTTTGTGCATGAATACTTCACCAAGGACACCCATATGAAGGCATATGAGCCCATTTTGTTCCCAATAGCTTGAGTGGTAGAGTGGGACAAGATACATAGGCCCATTGCATCTCCTATTTATAAGAGGCAACCTGGGAGGCCCAAAATGTCAAGGAACAAGGAACCTAGTCAGTCATACTTCCTATTAGCTAATTTTAATTATGTTCTTTTCCAATTTTAATGCTGACTTTGTTATCAAATGATGAGTTATATATGACTTTGTTTTACTTGTTACAACTGGTTTAATAGGTGAAATAGCTCCACCACCTAAAGCAGAGAAGCTGCCTAAAGTCTATTACCAACAGGTCACTTGTGGAATTTGTAAGAAGAAGAGCCACAACAAGAGGACCTGCAACGTGAGGAATCGGGTAACACTCTCCATATCTTTTTCTAGGTTCACAAGTTGTGATTAGGAAACTTAAATTATATGTTTTTGGAATTGCAGCAAGGTGAGAATGTGCAGTAGAAGCAATAACAACAGGAAGATGAGGCAGTGCAGCAGCCAGAAAATGAGGAAGTTTTGCAGAAGGATCCTCAGGAAGCTGACCAAGTCAAGCACAAGTTTCCCAGAATGTGCAAGACTCCCAACCAGCTTATGTGGCAACCCAGAAATCACAGATTGCTGCAGCTTCAGGCAGCTGCTCCATAACTGGTTTCACAACCAAAAGGTTCAAAGTGTCAAAGTGCTTACTAACAGAAAACCTAGACCAAAAAATTCCCCTCCATCAGCAAACAATGAATTTGAATAGGATGTGTTAGCTGAAAATGTAGTTTTGGTATAGCTTGCTAGATAATGGTTTCATAGATGTTGTATTTCGTATGTTGCATTTGCCTCAAACAGATGTATTTTGAATGTTGCATTTGCCTTTAACTCTGTGAAAATGCAAGCTTTGTTTCATGTTATGTGCATTTCAGTTGGTCATTTCTGGCAAGATGAATATTTACCATTACAGGTACTTATGTTCTGTTGGGCCAAAAACCTTATGTGCCAAACTGATATATAGTTTCAACAGCCCTCCATTTTCTTCTACTTTGGTGCCACATTCTAATTGTATGGCTAAGTAATTTGGCAGTAAATGTAAGCAAAGGACAAAAAATATTCTGACGGGAGAGTATGACTGCTAATTTGGGTGGGAGTAAGTGAAGGGACTAAAGTACCCCTATATATTTGCCAGGTGGCAAGCTCCGTAACGGAGGTAACAGCCAAATGTATCAATCCTTGGTCGGACAAAAAATTTCAGGTACTGTATTGATGTTTTTTTTTTTTTTGCCAGATACCAAAATTTATAAGAAAAAAAACAAGGTACCGTGCGGATAATTTTGCTGGATTTTAATTCATTATAGTCGCCGTTCCGCATATTTTTAAGATCGCAGTAATCCAAATATCTCTTCCCCGGGTTCCCGCCAAACATCTCTTTTTCGCCTTTTACTTTCCCGCTCTAAAACCTCTCTTTCCCCACCAAAACCTCTCTCTTCTCTCTAAACCCGCTTCTCTCTCTCTCTCTCTCTCTCTCTCTCTCTCTCACTGAAGCGGCCATGGAAGCAAATCGAGCTTCCAAGCGACCTCTGGGCATCCGCACCCGCAGCCAATCCCAGATCCAGATCCACCACACCCGGTCGGGTCGGGTCATCAACAGGTACCTCACTAGCTCCGAGTCGAACCGGAAAAGACCCAGACCAATCGATACCTCCGACGGCAACGGCCTCCTCAGCTCTCGGATTAAGGACCTCCGCGTCAAACGGGTCTTTTCCCAAACCTACAAGCCGCCCGATAATCTAATCAACGACACCAAATCCGGCGCCGTATTCTCTCTGGCTGAACCGGACGGTAATTCAAAGGAGGCGAAGAGTGATCGGGTCGAGAGTTGTGGAAATCGGTTTGATTGCTCAGCTCCAGATATGGATGAGTCCAAGAGTAAAGAGCCTGAAAAGTTGGGATTAGGGTTTCTGGCTGGATCCCCAAATTCTGCTGATGAGATTGGCGGTGGTTCCGGCTCCGATCCGGAATCTTCTCAGACCTCACTACCTGAGGCGAAGGCAAACGGAGTTGAGCTCAAAATCGATAATGTAACCAAAATGGTATTTTCTACTCAAGTTATTAGTATTGTTTAATTTTGCTGGGTTTTGATTTTGGTTGGAAATGTTGCTCGTAGAAATGAAGATAGGATTTGTAAAACTATGAAAAATATGGGGTGTGTTTACTGTCTTACTATTTGTGCTAATGACAGGTCCTTAAGACTCGAAAGAGAGTGTTCAAAGCGCCCGGCTCGTTTAGTTATAGAAGAATGCTTCCTTATCTGAAGGATATCACCAAAGACAACTCTTGTAATTGCTTTGCACTCTTACTGTTTCTTTTATAAAAACCGTCAAATGCATGAAATGAGGTTTCATTGTGTAGAAGTTTACTAGGTGGAACTAAATTTTATGTACTCGTTGTTTACAGGCATGCTAGATTTCTGTGAATTGCCAAATCGTGGTAAAGGTTTGGAAGGAAAATCTTTCCGGAGTAAACTTGTTTCTGATAATCAAGAAACTTCTGTACATCAATCTACTACACAAAATTTCTCTACAGAGTGTCATGACATTGATTGTTTTACTCAGCTGGAAACTGTACAGGTTTCTTCCCATGTTTTATCAAGTGGTAATGACTTCAGTTCAGCGTCTCCTGAATATGTTCCTCAATCACCACCTACAGTAGTGGTTGATCAGTGTCTGCCAAAGCCACCTGTTGATGGACAGAATGAGAAAATTGATTTGGGAGTATCTTGTGAAGTTCAGAAGTTAAAAGTCTCGGAACCTTTTCGCTCTTCAGATATGGATGATTCTCAAGTTAACACGGATGGTGTAATGGTCATGTGTACTGATGATAATACACCAGTGGAGAATGTGGGTGCTGCTGTTAAGGATGATAGTGTGTCCTCTTCCAAAGATCAAAACGTGAAAGACATAAATCCCCAGTCATCTTCAATCATGGATGATAGATATTCATCTAAGGACAATGAAGTGTTTCAGCACAAGGAAAACTTAAACCAGGCTCAGAATGAAGGGATTATAAAAACTGATATGGGGTATCCTTGTAAAGTCCGAGATCCAAATCATAAAAATGAGCAGAGAGTTGGTGATGCTGAAGAGGCTTTGAATCAGATATGTGACTTGAATGAAGAATCTATCCAGATGACACCGCCAGATGCTGAGATCCTTGATAAATTACAGGTGGAAGTAAAAGGTATCGGTAGAGCCGGATATCTTCATCAGAGTACAGATCAAGGTCTTGGGAAGACAAGCAGTGGAATTAATCGTATAGATGCTTCGTGGGTTGATCTTGGACATGAATGTAGTCCTCAGAGAAAACCGGTAAGAACCCTAGGATTTTATAACTTTTTAGTCTGTTTGTTATCTCAAAAATATAATATATATATATATATATATATATATGTATATGTGTGTGGGTGTGTGTTTGTGTGTGTGTGTGTGTGTTTTTATATATTGCCAGATGGAGGAAATTTATGTGGATTAGTTGAAAATATATATTTATTGTAAGACATTCTTGTGCTAGGAAGAAGCTTGCTGATTAATGATTCTTCTAAAGTTTGACTCATATGTCTGCTAATATAAGCTGTTTTTTGTTTCCCAAATAGGTTTTAAATCCATGTTCAAGGCTGAAGTTATTTAAAAGTCCGGGGTCAGTCAGCTATAGGAGATTGCTTCCATTTCTTATGAATATGGAAAAAAGTAACTCATTTAACTTTCGTACTTCTATACAATCTATCTTCAAGATTGCAAGCAATTGATAGTTCTGTGAAGTTGGGGCATTGAATGGAAATAAGCTAACCTTTCTCATAATTCTTTTTCATACGTACTTCAGTATCCAGTCATTTTGAAAGTACTGTTAAGGATCTGGAACAAAGGCAACCACTGACTGCCCCTCAGCTAGGACCTCTGATGGATAAATCAAATGTTGGTTTGTTTCATACAGAGCCTGGCACACCAACACCTCAATTGACAAATGCTAATGGTTCATCTAATGTTGATGGACCAGATTTAACATCTCCTAAATGTGTCACTGGATCTCAAATGTCATCTAATGTACAAAAGGAAATGCATGGCCAACATTCTGTGTCAGGTAAACAGAGTAAACTGGACATTTCCCCTGACATTGTTGTGATTTTGGGACAGGAAGCTGAACTACCAGTCCCTATATTGGGTCCTAATAAGACTGAATCTCCTTCCAAAAAAGATGGTGCAAGAATATCCTATCCAGAATTACCAGTCACAAGTGTGTTATCTCTTGGCACTGTCGAGGACTGCATAAGCTCAAAAACAGCCTTAACTGATGGTGGGAAGCCAGTGGAAGCCAATAACTTGGGTCATAACTCATCTGAAATTGATGCCACAGTTTCTTCAGTTACTCAGGCAGATGCAGTCAGAAAAGGGATCCTTAAAAGAAATCCACGAGGATGCAGAGGACTCTGCACTTGTTTGAATTGTGCCTTGTTTCGACTCCATGCAGAGAGAGCATTTGAGTTCTCGCAAAATCAGATGCAAGATGCTGAAGAAGTAGCTCTGGATTTGATGGCGGAATTATCAAAATTGCGTAAATTATTAGAAAAGTCAGCCGCTACTGCAAATGAAGATGTCGTCACTTTAAATGAGGTCAGTGCTGCTTGAATGTAGATGCGGTAAAAATTTTATTTTTCTTACTTCCATTTTCAAGAATTTTTTATTTATACTCATTAAAATACACTTTTCCTGTCCATATTATAATACTTGATGCATTTGGTTGTGCTAATTGGATGAATCTATGTTATTTACAAATCGCAACACTTAGTTACTAGAACAACTCCTAATACAAAATAATAATAATGTTAGTATCTTGATGCTTTGTAGTTTTAGTAGCTGGTTGAGTTCTATCATATCATTCTTTTAGGAATTAATTATAAGGGAAAGTATATAAGATTACCTGCAGAGACCACATGGCTCAAGGTTACCTGCAGAGACCTTGTGGCTCAAGTCAAGTATATTCACTGAAAGCCTTGGATGGATTAGGCTCACATTATTCTGCTCTGATGCTTCTCAATTATAGCTTGACGGTTATCTAAATTTTTATTTTTTTTTTCAAAATTATTAGAATCAAGGACAATGGAAAGAACCACTGTGGATTAAGAATGAGATGTGCTATAATAGTGGCGGAGCCAGAAGCTCATATTTAGCTTCTGGCAAATATAAAAACCTGATGCTCATGGCAAATTAAAAAACCTGTAAATCTCATCTTTCTGTACAAAGAAGAAAAACTTGAAGGTAAATGTAACATACTGAACAATAATGAAACTAGAAAGCAGTTCCATCCCATCTGGTATTCATATCTTCAACATCATCGAAAAGTGGGTCTAACAGGGAAATCCTTAGATATTAATATCTAAGGACCTCCTTAGCAGAGAAGGACTGTATGTATATATATATATATATATATATATATATATATATCTCTATATATCTATATATATGTGTGTGTGTGTATATCTATATATATAATATATATATATTCATCTATTGGGGTGCATCCTTAGCAATTACAAGGATTTTCTAATCATGGATTAGATTTGAGGCTTATCAATTTACTTGCCTCATTAAATCCCTTGAATCTTCTCTAGATGATATGAAAGTTTAACTACATTGCATAGGTCTTGTAGATATTAGTGCTCTTGCATTAGCATTCATTGCTTTTTCTATGTTTTGTTTCAGAACAAATAGATGATCCTTTTAAGAATTATGAGATTCTTGTTTCTAGAAGTAGCATTTGTGCTATTTATATTTTTCTATCGCTAAGATGACTTATTCTATATTTGCCTGAAAAAGAAAACAGATATTGTATTGTATGCAATAACTTTATAAGAAGTATTCTTCTTTGAGTGCGGTTTTGATATCTGAATTACAAATTACATTTCCATTTATTTCAGGTGAAAAGTGCTTGCAGGAAAGCATCTGAAGCAGAAGTCCTAGCAAGAAACCGTCTTGGGGAAATGAATTATGATCTCAACATTCACTGCAGAATCACAGTAAGTGTCCACTGTCCAACATACTGTTTGAGAGTATTTCTTCCATTTATATTCTTCTGTTTGGATATCCCAAGGTAGGAAGTATGTAAGTATTACATCTTACCTAAACTTAATTTTTTTACAGTGCATGCATGAACCAAGGGTCAGGTTTGCAAATCACAGTGAAGAAAGTCATTCCAAAAGCAAAGTGTTCAAGTGATTAGATAGAATTGTCATTCTTTGTTGTTATGTCAGTAGGTTGATTAGTTGTCACCTTGTGCATATATGCCAGGTGGCTTTGGTTGAATTGCAAGTGTGAAGAAATTGTATCTGGGGTACTGGGGAAGATGATTAACAGAAATGTGGCTGGAGAACGACAAGCTGGTTATAGATAAACAAAGATAGAATGAAAAAACCGAGATTGTTGCATCTGTTTTCTACATAGCCATTGATTACACTTTCATGGATTCAAAATTTTAACTAATAATAATCTCAAGTTTCTGCATAATTGTTGTTTGAGTTATGTCAATTTAGTTATAATGCACATGAATAGAGTTATATAACAATCTTTTTTCAGATCTAAAAGCCTCATCCTTTTTTTCCTCTTCTATTTGCATTTTAGGATTGGGGCTGCATTCATAAAATCTAGGCGGTTTTGTACCTGATGAAATAATGTATTATTTATGATTATATTCGATGATGTTGAAGATATGAATACCAGATGGGATGGAACTGCCGTGATGCTCATTTCACAATTGAAAGAAAAAAGAAAGCATCGACCAAAATCAGTCCTGCGACTCTTTATTTAATCAATTGGGTTGAGAGAAATGACCCAACCCCAGCTATGACATGCACTATCTCAAAGTTTACACAAGCAAAAGCTTTCTCCCGCAGGAGAAAGGGAGAAAGGTCTCTGCAAAACCCACCCAATATATGACTGTAATTCTCTTGGCAATACTTGTTGCAGTCAGCAAACTTTTAGCAAGTCCCTACATTAAGCAAAGTTCCCCCAGCAGGAACTTCTGCAGGTGTTTTATCTGCAACTGCATGGCCTGCAAGGTTGATACAAAAAATTAAAATTAATTTATAATTTTTTTTTATAGGGAAAGTCGTCTCATCACCATTCTATAATATAGCCAGTATTCAGAAAGGGATTTCAGTACCTGAGCTGAGAAGTACAGCAATGCATAGGATTCGAGGAATGGTGAATCATATAGGTCTATTTATATTACATGCATTTCATTTGCATATGGTATTTTTGGAAATGAACCTATTTTGAATCCAAGAGGCATATGTCCATTTTTATTAAATTACATCCGCATATAGTATTTTTAGAAATGAATCTTGTTAGAGTTATAGATGAAAGTTATACGAGTTGGTAATCTACTAAGAACATCTCCAGTAACATTACCTACGATTCTTTTATTTTGTTCAAAAATCTACCTAAAATTTATTTTAGCTAACAATTTTTTAAAAGTTTGCACCAATAATATTACTTCAAATTTAGCTATATTTAAATAAATTGGTTAATCACAAAGAAATTATTAAATGTCTTCAGTCACTGATTGCATTTACAACACAACACAATTATCTTGGTCATTGTCATTAATTATATTCTCACTTATAGTCTTTTTTTTTTTTTTTTGAAAGGGGGCTAGTGTGGCTGCTGTAATACCTCGAAAATTCATTATTATTTTTTTAGGATCCTTTCGGAATTCATTTGGTGGTTGTTGGTACAATTTCGTGATTCGGGAATGATGTGGAAGTATTTCGGACGAATAATTACTCGAAACGTTTTATTTTTGAGGGGTCAAAAGGTTGACTTTTTATTAATTGAGTTTCTCCAAAAACTTCTTTCATGTAAGTCGTAGAGTGCGTAGATACAAGTTCATAGATTTGTGGAACACGGAAATCGGAGTTCATATGAGAAAGTTACGGTCAGCAAAAAAAATAATATTTTCAAAAAATTACTATAAATAGAGGATTTCTGAAAATGGAAATCACTTTCCTGAAAATTCCAGAACTATTCTCTTTCAATATCCAGCCTACCCAACCTAGACCCGATTTTCCAACCAGAGTTTTCTGGCGAACTTCGGCAACAACCGGCGGTAAAACCGACACAGATCACTTCCTCTCTTCTTTCCGGTTCTCCCTAAGGTGCCTTGCGGCGATTTACATTGCACACGACGGATCGAAGAGGCAAAGCTAGACGATGTAGGATTCGACTTTATTTTCCAATTCCGGCAACATCTCGGCTTGAAACAGGTCACGTTTGATTGTTGGGAGCATCCTCTTTTTCGATCCATAGTGGTGGTTTTGATCGATTTTCACCGGATAAGCTTCAACTCACGGTGAACAATGGTTTCTAGCTTGCGGGGCGATCAGTGGGATCTAGGCCGAATCGGCCAAAATCCTAGGTATTAAAGTTGTTCCTTATGGTGAGCTCTCCAAGTTGAACGGTTAGATTGAGCTGGTTTTGGTTTGGCACGGTGGTGCGTGCGGTGCATGTGCAGCCGTTTGTGGCGGCGTGTGGTGGCATGTCCGACCATGTTTGGGACAGGTTCTTTCACCAAATATCGTCTACTCGTCAATACCAGCGTTTTGATATATGGTTTGTAACATTTGGAGATCGTATGAGCATGTTAGCATTTTTGGTGTTTTCTAGCATTTTCGGTATTCGATCCGTGAGGATCTGGCCATTCAATCAACTTGTAGTTTTGTTATATCAATCACAGAAGTATTTCGGAGACTTTGAGAGGTCTCAAATGAAGTTTCGTCTCGATTAACGTTACTTTAATCGTTTTGTGTTTTTGTACCAAGATGAGACCGTATGTGATTAGGTACTTGACGAGGCTGTCTTGGACGATTATTTTGTGAGTGTGTTATCTCAGTTCTGTAAGAAGATGCAGCGGGATTCAGAGGTGAGTATTCTCACAATGTTCATTTACGAATGGAGTTACTTTATCATTTTGAGAGTTATTTATTTAACTGCAAACTATAGTTGATATTAATAGCATTCTTGAGTGAATGACTATGTGTGTGTGTATATATATATATATTTACGTGAAATATATATGTTTTGGTGGTTTTGTGGTGATACAAGCAATATGTGTGAGTGAGTTCATTATTGTATTGTGATGTGACTTTTTGAGAAACAATTATTGTGGGAAATGAGATTTTCTATTGTTTTGAAAAGTCTATGAGGTTTTGGGAGTCACAGGTTGTGATTTCTCCCTTTTTAGTTGTCTAATATTTTGGTCCAGAGTGACCACTTTTAAATGTTTTGGTCTGAAGGTCGGGTGGCCTGAGGATCCGGGATCGCTGGGAGTGACCTCAGGCAAATATATCGGGACATCACGCCTTTGTCCGGGTGAGTGGTTACGATCAGTTAGAGCTCTAGTCTATTCCCATTGTATTTCATGGTGAGTAGCTGGGAGTTACTTGATGCTCATGAGTACGTGTTTTTAAAAGGGAGTTACAAGGATTCTTTCTTTTAAATGTTCAGGGTCTCGTTTTCATATTTAATTGTTGGGGCAACAATTTATATGATTTGTCATGGGGTGACTTGTTGGGTTGCCCTTTTGGGAAAATGTGTTGAGTTTTGGAAGGATTCATTGCTTGAGTTGCTTTCTTGAGATCATTTGATCGGGGTGGTCTTGATTTTCATATATTCAGTGTTGGGGAACATTTTATATGATTTTGGTTATGGGGTGGCTTGTGTTGTTTCTTTTGGAAAAAGAATGTTGGGTCATTGAGGGTTTTTCTCAAGTTGAAAGGGTTTCCTTGTTTTTGTGTGAGTTGTGTGGTTTTCTGTTTTGAGTTTACTCATACAAGCTTTCATTAGCTTACCGGGTTTGTTGTGTGGCAACCCGATGCACTATTAGATGGTATATGAGTTAATCCTGCAGGTCAGGATAATCGTGGCCGAAGCTGAGTTCTGGTAGTTGCAGCTTTACGATAGGAAACCAATTTTGTGAATTTACCGTTGTTAAGACTTTTGTTTGTAGTAGCTCTGAAGAGTATTTACTTATTATTTTGTTGTGACAATTTAATTCATAAACTTGTGTAACATATGACTCTAAGAAGCGAGTATGTATTGAGATTGTGGGTTCAGGGTATCAGTATGTACTTGGTTTAAGAGGAAAATTTTTCCAAGTATTTTGGTATTGATGGCTGAACCATCACACATGTAAAATTTTGGGATTATATTGATTTTTAATTATGTTTAAAAGTCGGGCGTGACAGCTGCCGTTAAGCCTTCATTATTGAAATTGCAGAATACAGGGCGGGGATATAGAGCCTGAACCCCAGATTACAATAATTAAGTATTAAGAGCATATCCCTAAATAATACCAAGAGCCTCCACAAAATCTATGTATTCTAACAAGCACTAATTAGCAAGGACTGAAAGAATGGCTACTCTATTTGCTTTGACATAGCGATGACATACTGGAAATATAACTCTATAATGAAGAAGCATCATTACAAATAGCACAGCTTTTCCACTATGTTGCCGCACTGAAATAAATCCGGTGACACTCAATTTCAGCCTACCATTAGGAGGTTGTGTCCATTTGATCAAGCAAATAGCTCGCCACCTCACTAGGCTAGACTGAGTGTTCAATCCAGGACTGAGCCCAGATTGCCCTACCAAAATATGATAGGAACTTATTGCCGACATAAAGTCACATTTTACTAAAAGTAAAAACCAATAAATCAAACAAGAAAAATAAGATGGGCCTAGAGCAGAAGCCCAAGCCCAAATACTACCAAGCCAACAGCTGCAAGAAGCATGACCCCACCATCTCGTCGGTACGCTTGCCCTCCAACCACCACCAGCATCGCCACCGCCACCAACTGGAAGCCGAGCAATCAAAGTCCGTCCATGTTCCCCCTTACGCCGGTTAGAGGAATCGCTGCACCCAAGATCGAGCACAAACATCTTACAACAGATCGGATTCAACTGATCCGATCTCTTATCGTCGATCCCAACGCTGCTGCCACACCGTCTTCCCCACTAGGTGACTGTTAATCTCGCGATACCAACCCTGGCAATCTCAGCCTTGACCGTCTGCGCTTCGTTCTCAGGTAAGGCCACACCAGACCCGCCTCTAATAGTTGCCATCCTTTCACATCAGAGCCTCTGATAGAACAAGACAGCATCGCCCATCCCCCCGTAGCCTTCACTCCGACTGGGCCACTCTCCATTGGACCCTCGGTCCTCTTGGGCTTGTCCAACAAGGATGTCGCGAGGGCACACTGTCAGACGGAGCATAACTCTCTCAATGCTAGATTTTCTCCTCCTTTTTTTATAGGAGCTGTTTTCCTTTTTCCCTTTTGTACTAGGTCTTCCCTCCTCTCTTATAGTCTTATAGGTGATGAAAACGTGAAATTAACTTAGGGATCTCCTAATGTAGAGAATGAAATATTTGATATAAATAAAGTTTAGGCAATCTATTGGAGATGCTCTAAATAATCTGCCAAATATTCTCTCTTTTTTTTTTGAAAAAATAAAAAAGGCCAACAAGCTATACAAAAACAACACACTTCTAGGGTCGTCAAAAAGAGCTGTTTTACAGAGTACACTAAAAAAAAGCTTATTCTAAAAACAGGATAAGCACCAACATATCCCTAGTACATCCACCGTTTAGAGTTATATGCACTTTTACTAAAACAAAAAAAACTAGTCCTCCGATGTAGATTAAATGGTTCATCGGAGATACTAATTATTTTGCGTTCTTCAAAGTTTAAGTAGTATTATAGGCCTTACAGACTCAAACCAAACCAAACCCATAAATAGCCCAACCAATGGAAAATTCTAGCCCATTGAGCCTAAAGCAAGGGGCCCAAAGGGTGGGGTAACAGATCCAAACAAATTCAGCCTAGTTGGTTGTCGAGGCGGCCCAATTAGATCAGCTTCTATCTCTATCTTCCATCACTACAGACCTACAAGCTCCACCACTGGAAGACCAATTGCCGTACCCATCATCGCTAGCGTCCGCAACCCTCCCCCCCCTCCAAAAAAAAAAAAAAAAAAAAACAGCAATAAGTCTGATCTTGAACTCAACAGGCTGTACAACAACCCCAACACATAACCTCTATCCCATAAGAAATCCAGGGCCGCCTCCACTAGAGAACCATTATGCCGCCATAGTCACTCCACCCACCGTCGGCAGGAAAGCCCAAACAATCACCACCATATCCATCCTCATCCTTGTACAACGCATCAGTAAAATGAAAGCCAAGAAACACATCCGAGCAGTGGCAGAGCCACTTTGGGACATGGTGTGTCTGGTGCCTTACTAGGATTACTTAATTTTTTTTTAATTTCTTTATTGAATAAATGTATAAATGATTTAGAGTTTCTAAATATAACTAAAAGCTGACTTGCTGCCTAGTAAAATTTGTCTAGTGGCATAGTTTCCCCTTCGTAAGTGGGAGGTTGTGAGTTCAACTCATGAAAGACTAATTGTAGCATTTAAGTTGTTTATCTGATAAAAAATAAAAATAAAAAACACTGACTTGCGATAGTGGTAGGGGCTTGTTTATATATTGTGGCTAGTCTTAGGTTTGACTGCTGGTGTTGTTCCCTTCTCACAAAGTTATAATAATTGGCATTCTGATACCGAACGTTAAATTTGTAATTTTATGATTTTACCCTTTGCTCGATCAATCTGCTCTTCAATCCCTTCAGCTAAATGCTCTACATCATTGCATCAGCAGCATCACTGCATCATCTTTTTTTGTTGTTTCATTAATCTGATGAAAATATTGATCCATAAGATAATACATTATTTTACATAAGTTTAACTATACCTTTATCGATAGCGACTAAAGTGAAAGATAGTACCAAACATTTGGAGTGATTAAAGTGATATTTGAGTAACCAAAGAGTTGAATGGGTGAAAATTCAATGACCATTTGTGACTTTAGCCTATAATTTATCCCATCTTTTTTTGCATGCACTCTTCTGTTTTATTTTGAAAGGGGGCACTCTTCTGTTTTTTTAGTTTAGATTTTTATATTTTGGCTTTAAACTCCAGATTATGAGTTTATGAATCCCAGCTGGATTTTAGCTATGCTTATTACTGGTCACCAATATCTAACAGGCGTAGTGACTTAAAAGTTAATTAGTTTCTTGTCCCTATGGTTTCACAATCCCATATTCCCAGTGAGCTATTAGCAAGGAGATTTTCAGAGAACAGAGCATTGTGAATGAGAAACTAAACAATGGACACTGAAATTTTATTATATGAAACAGATATTCAACAAATGCTAGTTTTACAAATTTGGTGTTGGTTTGACCATCACTCCCCCCACCAAAGCTACAGAGAACTATTTATTTGACTTGGCTTTAACACGAACCCTGTATACACAGACGGTACTAAAGAATGAATTCAAACTGATCGATTAGCTGGAAAGATCAGTTCCTACACTCAGCAGGAAAACCTCGTGGGAAGCGTTTTAAATCGGTGCAGTAGTTGTATATCATGAAGTACTTCTGAACCCATCTCAGGCGTCTTCGGCTAGGAGCATCCAGTGCATTGGTCTGCCAATTACCCTGAGAATCAGAGAATGATTTGGATGATTTAGCATCGATGACGTTGAAGTTTCTGTAGTATGCTGTAAAGGGTGCCTTTGACCAATCTGTTTTCACCAATCCTCCTCTGGTAGCCCAATCATCAGCATTCCAAAGGCTCGAGTAAATTCTCATGGCTTGGTTCTTAGGGAATGGAACACCCAGTGATTCAGCATTCTTGAACACTCTAATGGGAGTATTGTCCACCAAGAAACTGCAAACAGAGTAAGCAACCCAATTAGCCCATAAATCCAATTGTGAAAAGAGTGTCTGTCAGATTGCAATTTCAATCTCAAAATGACCAAAATTGAAAGATTCTTAAATACATGGACCAAAAATGTCAATTTTGTTAGTGGCTTGGGGGATCCAACCGGCAAGAATTGGACTGTTGGAATGGGCACTCCACCATGAGAGTAGTGTTTCATCCCTTTAACTTTAGGTCGAAATTGGACATGTTGATGTTTAATAGAAGTATATAACATATGTGACCGTACAAATCATTTTGCAAACAAATTTGGCTGCCGAGCATTCTTCATGTCATATGAAAGCGTTACTAGTTACAAATTAAATGGATATAGGCTTATACTTACATTATGTGCTGGGGCTTCCAGATGATGGAGTAAGTGTGGAAGTTTTTTGAGGGGTCAAACCAGAGATAGAATTGCTGCTCTCTGTTTCCCTTGCCCTGAGTGAAAACATTGGTATGCAACACATATGGATCTCCACTGACATTTCCCAAGAATTCAAAGTCGATTTCATCATGTGTAGGGCCTTGAGAAGACAGCTGCAGATATAGGCAAAACAAACACTACAGTTAAAAGTGTTGTTTCTAGTTGAAAATTAATATCCAACTACCTAAGTAAATTTATAGCAACTTTCTACATTTGATGCAGCCCATGAAGGTTCAGAAACTTCCACTCTTCTTTTCTCTGTCTCACTGTAAAGATGTTTCGATAAGACAAGCATTCATAATTCTAAGGGGCCATTACAGTTCATTTCTATATGAAGTATATATAGAAAGCTTCTTTAATTACACTCCTGTTTTTTTTCTTAAGAGATAAAGCCAAGCTAGGCTTCAATCATTTGTAGAATTTGTTCCCTATTTCACTTTTATTTGAAAAATAAGTGAGTTTTTCACTGTTTCTTAAAGAAAAAAAAATTGGAAATCAGTGTCAACTTGTCTATGCATGGAGTATGTATAATGATGTACTGAGAGTCTAAATAACAACTATCAGAAAATAATGAAGGATGTATAGGCAATGCAAGTTACGTATATATTTTTTATTTTTTTTCAAAATACGTACGTAGTAGGCAGTGACGGTGCCGGCAGAGTTTCCGGCAACAAGCTTAAGTTGCATGTCAATCCTCCCAAACAGGTACTCTTTCTTGGACTGGAATCCAGAGCCAGAAACCTTGTCCAAAGACAAAGAAAGAAGCTGACCTCCCCTGAATATCTTAGGACGGTTACCACCCCATGTCAAGTCAAAGTCTTGATAGAAGTTGCCAGCATAAGAGCCTACTATTAAAGAGCTCAATGCTAAACCAACCAACAAAACCAAACAAAACCCGTTACCAGAAATCCCCATCTTTTTGAAACAGGAGACAGAGAAAGAGAAAGAGGAAGAGGAAGAGGAAGAGGGAGTTTGAGATTGTTGTGAGGGTGATAGGGTTTTAGAAAGAGGTGGGTTTATATAGGAAGGGGGAGTGGAAAGAAGTAATGGGTAGGGTGGGGGGCTTGTGAGCAATGAACAACTGGAGGAGCCAAAGGAGAAGCCAGCTAAGCACAAAGATGCAAGCTGGAGACTTTTGTTTGAGCATTGAGGGGGTTTATGGTATTAGCTAGGTTTTGGGTTATTTGTGCAGAGGGTGGGATGGTAGATGGGCTATGATTTTATCCCAGGATATGACACTTGATGGGTAGGACCTGAGGTCCTCTGGTATGATTTAAATTTGGTGGTGGATGACAACTCTGTATGGTATGGAGAATAAAGTTTCCCTAACTAGTGTTCTTAAGAGGACCATAACCCCGAAAAACTTGGGACCATCAATCATGTATGGGGCATTTTCAATTAGGAATTTGACGGTTGGCAGAATGATATCTGACTCACTGCCCCTCCCATGTCATGATCCATGAAAACATTTATGGATATGGCTTTATTCTGATTCATGGTTTCACCTCAAGTGGTTTCTTTTTTTTGCCTTTTCTTTTTCTTTTTCACAAGACTATCAATATTAGGTAGTTCAAGAAATCAAGAATCTGATTGTATATGGCTGTCAAATGTTTAGAGTTTTATAATCTTCATTATGTATTGGTTGCTTTTGTTTTTATTAGGTGCTTGATAGTGAACTTGGGTCTACCGTCTACCAAAGTATTGATCAATAGATAAGACTCACCTTAGCAATTATTGATAATCGGTGTTCCGACTATTTATCAGACGATTAACGACGGAATTACTGGTTGACTAAGAACCTCAGCCCAAGGACAACCCTATTAGCGGCGACCCAACAAGGTGATAAGCCCGACCAGCCTATCGATAACCCAATGTCCGACCGATGATTCCTCCTCCATATGAATACTTAACTTACGTGAGGTACTCTCTTTGGTTTGGCTTGGATCATAGGTTTATGATTTGACCAGTGCCACAACTTTTGAGATGGTGTAAAAGGGTGGTGTTGCAATTTTGTTGATCTAAAATGTTGTATTTTTTTTTCTTGGTTAGATGATGAGAAGCTCGATTTCCTTCAAATATAACAAAAAGAAAAGCTTATCAATTTTTTTTTGAAAGAAAAAAACTTATCAATTAAAAAAACAAAAAGATGATTTCATTAAGTGTTTGGAGAAATTGTGTTAGTTCAGTGGTTAGAGCACCCATTACATATGTACGAAGTCATTAGTTCGAGTCACCATGGGGATATGAGTGAAACCCTTTGATCATCCTTTTACAAAATAAATAAGGGAAAATCGTCCAAACAGTGTCTGAACTTTTCCAGACTATTAATTTTCATACTTATACTTTGAAAAACATCAAAATGGTACCTGACGATTTAAGTCCGACCCAATAAATGTACATAGTAACAGTAAAGCCGTCAATTCCGTTAAATTTTGAGGGGTAAAATTGGTACTTCCAATTTTTTTTTATTTTTTTGGAGTTGACCCCTTCTTTCCCTCCCTTGGTCGCACGGCCTCTCTTCTCTCTCTCTCTCTCTGCGCGCACTGCCACCGCTGATTGGAAGAGTTTGGCATTTACTCCTTCAGCTCCAGCTTTGGTTATGTAGGTGGTGGATGCGTTGAAGCAAAATTACAAGTTCTATGGAGCTTGGCACCACCGTAAATGGGTACTCAGCAAGGGGCATTGTTTATTAGACCATGAACTGAAGCTTCTAAAATTCAAGAATTGCGGAGGAATTTCAGATTTTGTGCTGAATTAATTGTCTGAGTTTAGTTGTCTTGATTTCCCTTTCCAGATTGCTCAAGCGGCGAGCAGAGAGATAGAGATTGAAGAGGCTAGAGATTGAGGGAGAGAGATGACGAAACATGACATGGTCAAACTCAGATTTTATAGAACCCAATTAGCAATATCGGAAGTACCAATTTTACCTCTCAAAATTTAACGGAGTTGACAGCTTTATTGTTGCTAGGTACATAAATTAGGCTGGACTTAAATCGTTAGGTACCATTTTGATGTTTTTCAAAGTATAGGTATGAAAATTAATAGTCTGAAAAAATTCAGATACTGTTTTGACGATTTTCCCAATAAATAAATAAATAAAAAGTGTTTGGAGAAATATACAATGAGTGGCATTTTTGGTGCCTCAAGACTGACTATCGCCCAAAACCACATTATCCGTTTCAGTTCCCCCCAGACTTCAGTTTGGCTAACCAGACTGGTGATAATTGCAAATGTAGTTTGAAATTGGTCTTGGATATGAAGGATATGGCTATGTAAATCTGCAACGATCTAGCTTTCTCTCTTCCAAGTGCAAGTTTTAGTTCGGAGGTTCAACCTTTGGATATGAGGATCAGGCAATTTGCACTGTGGACGTCCCCATTGAGCTATTTCTTGTGGTTGGTCACACGAATATGCTCGTTTCAGTTATGCTGTGATAAAACTTGAGTGTTTCTATTGGGACCTCCAAATTTGCTCAGTTGACCTCACTCTATTATGAATTATTAAATGACATATATAACCTTTTATAAAATGACTATTAAGGACAATAATTATACCAAAAAAAATATTATATTTAATTTCTCTAGACTTTCCAATTCAATAATATTATATTGCATTCTTTATTATTTTCCTTATCTATTTTCATTTTCCAATTTCACTACATACTCATTAAAGTATTTATATATATACAAGAATTAAAACTATAATCAAGATCATGTGACATAAAATTTCCTATCATCACATGTGTTGAACGCATATTGGTGAGGGATAACAAAAGAAATCATATTATGACCTAAATCTCAGTCTATCCATTATATTTACAACAAAAAAAAAACAGAAAGAGCTAGCAGTGAAAAAAAAACTAAAAAACTATTAAATAATTAATCATGAGGTATAGAAAATAGAAAAAATAATTAAACATTAAGAAAAATTACTTTTCATTTTTTTTTGCACATCTACAAGAGCAACAAAAAAATTTTTAAGAAATTAATTTTTAAAACCCAATACCTTGTGTTTGAGTTTCTTTTTTATTGGATAAGAAATTTATGTAATATGATTAATGAATGAATATCTAATTAATAGTTTGTTTGCAAATTATATGAGTGAGGTTATTTTAGGAACTTGAGTAAGGTTTAGTGAGTAAATTTAATATGAGGTGTAAAAAACAATGAGGTCGGGTGTGTAAATTTGGAGGTTCAAAAAAAAAAAACTCTAAAAATTTGTGAAACCAAGCAGCTCAGTCTGATGGTGGGTATGGCCATAACCCCAACCCTGCAAAAATTGAGGCCATCTAGCCTCTACTAAGGATTGACATTAATGCAACTGTATTTATAATAAAGGTGAGTTCTCAAATTAAGCTACATGTGTAGTACTTCAATTGTATTGCTTATGATTCTTTTTAGTTTATTTATTTATTTATTTATTTTAAATCTCTTCTTACATATTGTACCTAAAACAAAGTAATGTTTTCTTATCTATTTTAATTTTTCAAAGTAGTTTTGTGGAGTAGTAAAACAATAATTTTTTATTTAAGAGGTTATGTATTCCAGCAACATCAAAAGGGGGAATAAGATAAGGTTAAAAAAATTAAAAAATAATTACTCTAAAAGCCACAACCTGAATTGTTGATTTGACAACCCTTTCAAGTGGATGGAACAATAGCTGGCATCTATAATGAATAATAATTATTTTTTTAGTAAATTGATAGACTACAATAAGAGTTAAAATCATGGCTTCCTTTTTTTTTTAAAAAAGAAAACTCATCCCAATCTCACTCTAAGTGGGGCTCGAACTCCTGACTTCTTATATATGAATCTAAAGTCTTATCACCCCATCAAACACACCTCTTATCTTATATAACTTCCTGCTCATAGAGAAAAAAAGTTATTAACTAAACAAATATGATGGTGGGTTTATTTTTGTGTATTGAAAATTTTGGTTAAATAAATAAATTGATTTTAATTATTTCAAAAAATAATAATTTCATTTTAAAGCATCATAAGTTATACGACATTAAGGTTTTAACATCCATAGCTTATTTCTTCAATATGTACCATCCATGCATTTTCTTCTTTTAAAAAAATTCAGACCTACCAAATTCTAAAGCTTGTACATTATAAAGACAAAGACTCAATGATTGAATTGCTGCATTAATATTATAAGGACTGATTAGCTGTAAACATGAGTGCTCAGTTAACTAACCCCTGATCACTAATTGCAACTTGTTCCCAGATGGCCAGAACAAAAACCCAAAAAAGTTAGTAGCATAGGAAAGGATTAGAAAGGATAAACTACTACTTTCTGCGATATATTTTTTTTGGCACCATGGCGGCTGGAAAACTAAAAGGCTGAATATGAATCAATAGCCAAAGACCAGAGTCACATGTATCAAATGCATACTCCTAATTCAACTATCTCATGCACGGACTTGTAATTCTTGATCAAATAAAATTCATTGAAAACATAGTTGAAGCTCTCACAACCTCACACTACAAGAAAATCTAGTACTGGTCTAAAAACACACTGTCTTTGAAGTTAAAAAAAAAGGGGTCATTGATCCTAAGCACAAAAAAGGATTCCTAACCCGATGCCTCCGAGCCCAACTCGCTCCACAACGGAGGCTCCGATGAGTACTCGATAGCCAGTGGTGCCGCAGTTTATCATTCTCGAGTTCGACACGGCGAGGAATCGGAGACAGAGAGATGCACCACTCACCGGATCCTTCATAGGCGGAAGACGGCGCCGATTGCATACGACGAAGAAGCTCCGGTTGTGGCGTTTGCTTTGGAGTCAGAAAGGAACAGGAGTAATGCTGGAGCGGCAGCCGGAGTTCGAGTCCGAGTCTGGTCCGAGACCGAGTTCGTTTCTATCTCAGAGCTAGACATTGTCGTCTGCGCCAAGACCGCCCTCGAGCTGGCCTCCCAACACCGGGTCTCTCTTAGATGACGCTGGAGCTCTCGTAGCGTTGCTCTCCTCGGGGTCAAGACCAGCTAGCTCCGCCATGCTCTCCGCGGCGACGCCATCTTCCTTTTTTTTTTTTTTCAAGTCCCAGACATAGTAACAAATGGTGGGCCTACTTTTTCTAAAGGGCACTCTTTTTATTTTTTTGTTTAGCATAAAATGGTTTTTCTAGATTCTCAAATCAGATTTTTTTTTTTTTTTTTGATAAAATGGGGGCAGAAAGCTCATAAAGAAAGAGAAAAGATAAACAAAATCTATTGGAGGATAATACAGATTTATTAAAGGTTTATTTGGGGATAATAGAGGTCTATTGAGAGTAATAAATGTTTTTAATTGATGTAATCTCTTCCTTTTTTTCTTACACAAAGTTTTATTTGTCTAATTTTAGAGAAATTAATTCCTATTCCGGCGATCGAAATGTCTATTAGGGGGCAATAAAGGTTTATTGGAGGGGCAATAAACCTCTTCGGCCACCTATGAGATCTCCGACAATCTCTTTGGAGACTTCTGGCGACGTTTCATAAACTTTTATTACCCCCAATAAAGGTATATTAGGGACAATATAGATTTATTGGGAGGCAACAAAAGTTTATTAGTGGGAAATAAGCCTCTCCATTGACCTCCGGCTAAGTTTTCAAAGAAGTCCGGTGGGCTATGACCGATGACCGGACTCCCACGAAGTCTCCTATAGCTTTTCTCTCTTCCATTCTCTCTCTCTCTCTCTCTCTATATATATATATATGTGTGTGTGTGTGTGTGTGTGTGTGTGTGTGTGTGTGTGTGTGTAACAAAGGGGTGAGGGTCAAATAGTCTAAAAAAACTTAATGGGGTATTAGGGAAGACCTTATCAGCGTCTTTATAAGGGGAAATTAAAAAAAAACTAAATAGGGTGAGTGGGATAAATGACCATAGAATTAGGGTAAATGGACAAAAACCCTAAAAAAAGGTCTATCAATTCGATGCCTAATCACTCAAATGTGGTATAATATGAACGTGACACTTGCTAGAACATATGTAAGAGCCCTCACAAACAGTAGCCTTTAAGAAACTAATCAATCAAAACCAGTAAAAACCCATCCCTTTCTGGTCGATCAGAGTTGTACTTTTTCACTAGAGGGATAAGTATCTGGGGTAAAACTACTGCCCCCACTTTCTTCTTCCCTTATGTTTAAGCGGGCCGGTTATTGTTATTATTTTCATTTTTTTAAACTAAAAGTTGAATGCATTGGATCAAAAGCTATAAAAAGTTAGAGGCAACAAATGCTTAAAATGTAAGAATGAGAGATTGGTGGGGGAAAAATCAAGCCTTTATCTAAGCACCACAACTTATTACAGTCCAAGAAAACTCAGCTTAAAAGCAAGCCTAGCTAGTATACACAAAAATAGCCTTACCACCTAAGAAAAAAATCATTCATCTACCTCTCACTTGCCTACAAGCAATTGTGGTACACATGAGAACATAGAGATATCTCAGAAAATTTCTAGAAGCTACTTCCGCACACACTGGACTAGTAAAAAATAAACAACTTGAATGTTTAATAAGAGCCAACTCCTTCCCATTAGGCCATTAGGGTTAGAGTCAACATCACTAACAGAAGTCTCTACCATCTAAGCTACCAAATTCTTCCTTCTCTTCATTTTCTTCTTCTTTTCACCTCATGCTTTAGTATCTTTCTTAACTTTTCCGCAGTACCATACGACATTTTGTTCTGATTGCCAATGGGACGGCCACTTTTTTTTCTTACATGGATTAGCCACATGTGGCCCATGGTTGCAGCATCAATATTCCTCTTCCCAATTGCCAAGTTGAGTCTTGGTTTCTTGGACACAGAGAGGTATCTCTTGATCGTTTCCTCCTCTTTCTAGTGATAGGTGAAGCATCACGAACCAGCTCTTCAATCTCCTTGATATTAACATGATATCTAGCTTTATGAGGAAGAAAAGAACCTGCAGAAACAAAAGACAGAGTTGCAGGCATTCCTTGAGGAACCTGAGCTTTGAAGACCAGTGTTGGGCTATCATTGTTAACTTTAATTCCAGACGAGCTTGCCATCAGTGCTGCAACTTCAGAGCCAACAGCCTGCGCTCTCAATTCGTGCTCCTCTAATATCCTCTGCCCCATCTAAGGGCAGCTCAGAACAGTGATTCCCAAATGAGTCACAAAATCACACTTGCCGCACAGACTAAAATGCTTATCAAATTTGAAGCACACTGTCTATGTGTGCTACCGATAGTCGATGGTATCTAGAATACACCGAGTCTTTTATATCGTTGATATACCGCTACCTGTTAAGGATAAATATAGGTCAGAGGAAGACCGGGGTTGCAGACCTATAACCCTCCAATGGCTAAGTCAGTATCCATGTTGACAAGTAACGGTACAAAAAAGGGAATATAATGTTCTTACCTGATTTGGCCATATGTGGGCTTTTTTATAGTGTTATTGGTACCTGTTAGTTTGCTGTTTTCGATGTGGGACGGTTTGCCTCCACTTTTGGAAAACTTGGTGATGTATGAACCCACTCTCTATTCAAGTCATTTTGGCGTCTGATTTTCAGTCCGATAGGTTTCCCGAGCATGCGGTGCTGGTGACTGTATCGTTTGTACATGATATGAACACACACCAGAATGTCAACCTTGTCCCCCAAACAATATAGTTGCTTGAGAAGCAAATGATGAGAATCTTAACTCGGACACACAGCCCTCACCGAAATGTTGGCCTATCCCACTCATTCAGATCACTGAGCGTGCTGCTAATCATGTGCATCATTCTTTCATAACGGAAAGCCGACGACATGTTTAGCAGAGTGATCAAATGCGATGAGGGTACGTAGTAGCGGAACTAAGTCGATCTAGGCAACACCGTTGTATTCTTCCAACATCACGGACCACCTAGCCATACCTGGGTTCTGTCAACCAGATCAAAGAATGTGAAGAGGACATGATCCCCTTCGGCAAGCTCAACCTTAAAATCTCCATTGATGTTCCAAGCAGATTGAAACATCTTAAGAAATATTCTCCTCTTATACTTCCGAGTAGTGAGTAATTTGCCAACCATATAGACCTCCAACGGCTGGAGACTCTTACTTTTGAAAGGCCTCAGATCCATAGCATTCTTCCCCTCCGCGAGAGCTAGAGAAGATATCAATCACGTTATCATGTCAATGTCCTCCATAGCATTGGAACTCATGTTTGCTCGCTGAAACTCTCACTCGAACGCAAACCCTATCCCTAAATCAATCTAGAGAAAGAGGGGGCGTGCACTTGTTACTTGTTATTATTGCCATTATTAAAACAATTAGGTTACTAGTATTAGTACATATGTTATTCTAATTAGAGAAATGGCTTATTCAGAAATTTAGTAAAACATCTTTAATCATGTATTCAAGGGATCATGATTATATCAAATGATTAAGTACATTGCTCGGTGTTGTTTATGTTATTATTCTGTATTAAAAAAAAAAAATATCGTTTACTCCCTATACTTATAGGGTCTCAACGTTTCAGTCCCTCACGTTTCAATTTCACCAAAATACTCCTCCAACTCTCAATTTTCACATAATAGGTCCTTGCCGTTAATTCTCCTTCAAAATCTTCGTTAAATTACTAACGTGACATTCCTCACACTCGGAAATGTCTATTACACTCTCACTTAATTTTTTTTTTTCAATTTTGTCTCCCTTTTTTTTTTTTTTTTCCCTTTTTCTATATACCTCTTCTGCTTCCAGCTCTCTCTTCTCCTTTTGTTCATCTTTTTTTTTTTTTTTTTAACCTCCATCCTCATCTTCATCCACCATCAAGCTCTACCTCATCAATTATTCTCCTCATCCGATCTAAACAAACCCATCAGCAAAACCCATACCAAATGAATTAAGGTAACAAGATAGTAAATAAATTAAGAGGTAACAATTTGTGCAGAGAGAATTGAAATTGAGGTGGAAGGAGATTAAGTACGGTCGCCTCTGCGTTCGGCATCGTGCAGCAAAGTAGAGTCGACCAAATCGGCGGCGGTGGTCGGATGGATCCAAACAGACCCATCAACAGGTAATGTTCTAGACGACAAAATCCGGAGCCCTAATATGGTTGAACTAGTGAAACAAGAAATCAAAATGATGAAGGCTGGCTGGCTGGGTTCTTTCTCTTTGAATCGGGATCTTCTAGAAATTTAGGGTTCTTGACTTCTTGTACTTCTTTCGATCTCTTCAAAGAACAAAGAAGAAGGGTTTGTTTGGGGAAAAATGATTCTAAAAGAGTCATGAGTTTAAAGGGTGAGGAAGAAGAAGACAGAGATAAACAGAGGAGGAGAGAGAGCTGGAAGAAGAAGAGGCAAAAAGAAAAAAGAAAAAATAAGTGAGGGTATAATAGAGATTTTGGAGTGTGGGGAATGCCACGTCAATAATTTAACGGAAATTTTGATGGAGAATTAACGACAATGATCTATTGTGTGAAAATTGAGAGTTAGATGAGCACTTAGACGAAATTGAAACGTGAGGGGCTGAAACGTCGAGATTTTACAAATATAAGGAGTAAACAATATTTAGTCCTTAAAAAAAATTGTTGCAGTTTAGGGATATATATAAAGAGTAAACAGTATTTAATCCTTAAAAAAACTGTATCATATTATTTTTCTTGACCCTAAATTAATAAAAATAATATGATACCGTACCGAAATCAACAACAAAACTCAGTTTCAAAAAGAAAAAATTGTTTTAAAGTTGGTGCCGATTCAAAGCTACCGAATAACGGTTTTAATAATGTATGAGATAGGAGGTAAACAGTGGGCCAAAGGGCATTTCGAGTAGGTGAGGTAATATATGCCATGCATGCATGAGATCGAAATATGAGTGTGTATTTCTAGTGAAGGCAGCAAGCGAATGATGGAGGTGATCAGGAAATGTTTAATGGTGGGAGTGAGTGAGGTAGCTAGAGCACCACGGTACCCCACCAACCCAATTACCCAAGAAAACAACTAAACAAGGCAATAGCGCGGCGGTGGATATATAGAGTTATTGCTAGCTTTTAAGGCATGCTTGCACATGATTCCCATGGCTACCTCCCTCATTCGCTTGTTGGAGAAACAAAGGAGATTCCTTCCTAATTTCCAATTGGGATACTCACATTAGGCTCGTGAGTTCAATGATTAGTTGAGACATACATATCACCATCGATCCATCATCTTCTTCTTAATTTATTAAGGCAGCGGTTTGAGTTGACCGACCCACTTTCAAACTCTTATTCTAGCTCCAATAATATTAACAATAAAAGAATAATGATATAGTATAAGAACTCCATTTAATTATTGAGAAAATTTACAAAGAGTACCCAAACTAAGGTTCATTTTAAACTTTTGTACCCGATTATTCAAAACTATCACATTGGTACCCGATGTTTGAAGTCTAATCTAACAATCGTACGCAGTTATTAACGGTATTGAGTAGCACATTTTTGAGGGATATTTTAGTCACTTCATATCTTAATCGAATTTTTTTTAATTAAAAAAAATTTATGAGCCCAATTTTTTTTTAATTAATCCAATTTTTTTTTGAGTGTGCGTATGTTGGTGCAGCATTACGCCAAAATATTGGATTAATCTTAAAAAAAAATATTGGATTAATTAAAAAAAATTGGTCTCATAAAATTGGACTAAGACATGAAGTGACTAAAATATCCCTAAAAAATGTGCTACTTAACACCGTTAATAATTGCGTGTACGATTGTTGGGTTGGACTTCAAACGTCGGGTACCAATATGATAGTTTTGAATAGTCGGGTATTAAAATTTAGAATGGGGCTTAATTTGGGTACTCTTTGTAAAATTTTCCCTTAATTATTTGTAACTTAGGTTTACAATGGTTATCATCACTTTTGCAAATCTAAACATGATGTACATAAATTACACGGATAAAAGAAGATAATTCAATCTAGCTAACAAATCCACTAGTTTTATCGACAAGCAAGGCAATATGTGTCTTACCAATTATTGTTTGCAACCAATTTTGAAATATAGGAAGAATTGTCATTGACTTTTTAATGTGTTTAAGGTTGAATGATGAAATCAATGTCCAATTCATGGTGTTAATTGAACCACGAGAGTTCTATATGTTTGAACTTCAAGGGGATCATATGTGGTTGTTTTTCCTTTAATACTCTTTTTTCTGGGATTTGAGTAGAATCTAATGACGATTTCATTTTTTTTTTTATTTAGCTCTCTTTTTTATTGTGAGTAGATTGGTTAGAGTACAATATTAAACTCTACTAGCAAAAGTACTCTGAAGAAATTAGTAGAAATGTTTTGGTCTTAATTTGTGTAGTGCTTAAAATACTTGTGTTGCAAGACTCAATAATCAGGCCATTGTGGATAAAATGCCCCGATTACGATCGAGTTAGTATCGCCATCCTATCCTTTTACATTGAACTTCTGCTCTTTCCTTCTCTAACTGCTGCTAAGAATATCTCAGTCCTCATTATATGCTTCCTTGTGCCCTCAGGCAGAGACCATTGTGAGGTCGAAGATGGCCTGGATTTATGGCCAGTAGAGGAATGTCTCGGCTCAGTTGCTGCGTCTCTTTTTCCATGACTGCTTCATTGAGGTAAAGAACTTAGATTCTTCATGACTTTGGTGTGAGTTTTTTTGTGATATGGCTTTAATTTCTGGTTTGAAGTATCGAAATATAGGGATATATGGAATCTTGAAATTACGGATTTCTTGATTGTTTGTGGCTGATCAGCTTGGCATTGAATGTGGTTTGGGGTTTTGCTCAAATCGGTTTTAGTTGCTCTGCTCTTAACCATTGAAATTATTTCTTGACTCCTGTAATTTAGGGATTTCTTGACTCTTGAAATGCTTAAAATGTAGCTTGATTCTTTGGATTTTCCTATATGGGTGTTGTTTGGAACCTTATTTAAGTGTATTCATATTATTTATAAATGTAGTGTATTATTATAATAATTACGGGAAAGGCGGTCGCCTCAACGCCTTGAGGCACTCGCCTCGAGAGGCTCTAGGTGGTCGCCTTCGCCTTCGCTTTCGCATTTGAAAACATTGGTATCGAACACCTATATCTGCCTCTTCTCACTAGCTGGCAATTACTATCAATTATGCCTCCAATTTCAAGCTCTTTGGTCCAAGACTTTGCGATGCCATGCTCCTTCATTACCCAAACATTGAAAGTATGACTTGAACGAAATGTAACAGAAAGTGAACCTTTCAAGACTCCTATATAAGAAGTTGCATCGCTATTGGCGAAAGAATATGGAGGCATTGGTATATCCTTGAAACGCTCAATTTCAACATCAAATACACGCATGAAGAGAGAACCAAATCTTTTACTCTCGCAAATCTAATGAAGAAATCCATCATGAAAGACCTCATACTTTGTATACACTTTGACATGAACTTTCCCAATTCTTCTCCAAATCCCAGAGCCAACCGTCAAAACCATCACCTCCAATCCTTTCCATCTTTTTCTTCGTTTTGATTCATTCCGATATTGATTAGTTATAAATAGAACCACCTTATAGACATCACTTACGAAACTAAACCCAAACCCAAAATGGGCTGGACAAGCCATTGTTCGGACTGGACAAGCCATTGTTTCATAGACTGGAAATAGACTCACCAGTAATGGGATTGGATATGTTAAAAATGTCAGTCATAGTTTTATAATTATAACGGACTAAGCAGAGAAAGCCATTGCAGGAACCGATAATATTTGTATGAAGCCGATTGTACAAAGCATTGGGATCCGAAAGCTTCAATACCATGTTGTCCATGTCTACTAGGATGTACTTATTCGAGCGGACAGGGTATCGGGGTCTTCGGTCTTCGAGAATAAGGCAAATGGAAGCTCGTGAAAAGAGAGATTTTTTGAACTCGAGGTCTGAAAGTGAATGGCTCCAAGACTTGCACACACACTTGCATTGGATGAGGGTTTTTATTGGGATTTTGCAGAAGATCTCCACTATGATGTCGTCCGACAATTTTAGAATGTTGTTGCAGTGCTTCTTATCTTTTCTTCTTCTTCTTCTTCATCTTCTTTTTCTTCCATCCCTCTCACCGTTTGCTGGTTTGCTTTTCTTCATGGATGAGGAGTTGTAGAATAGTGTAACATAGGTAAAGCTTAAAGGATAGAACGTTAAACCCTAAAACACATACTAGTTGTGGGAATAATATAAGGCCCTTGACACGAAGCACCAAAATTAATCAAAATTATTCAACTTACCCCAGCAACAAATTTATATTTCCACTTATCCAATTTCAAATAAAATGATAATTTTGCCCTCAGTTTAATTAAAAAAACTACATCCATGTCATCTCTCTCTCTAGAATGTATCTGTATATCCACCATCATCGCCTTTCTCCTCCTCTCCACCACCGTGTTCATCCTCTTTCCCTCCGACCCAGCCCTAGAGCTCGCCTGGATCCAACTCAACCATGTCGGAGTCCACTCGTCACCAGAGCTCACTCTGGACCTCTCGTTCTCGGTAATGATCAAGGTCGACCAATTCTTTGTTAGAGCATATAGAAGGAATTGACGATGCTGTAATGGAAACCGCCCAGAGCAAGAGAGAAAGAGAGATGACTTTTCTGTAGCACCGATTCCGATAGGCGTTGGATAGTGGTGACCGGTTTGGTTGGAGAAACTTCTGGGGATGCCTTGCCGGAAGTTGAGATTGACGTCCTGGGCTGACCGGATGTGTGAGGTAGGGTGAGAGGATTTCGATTTGTTGATGTGGGTGCCTAAATCAATTTTTTTTTTGGTAAAATAGGGGTAGAAGGCCCAGAAGGAAAGAAAAATGAAAAAAAAAAAAGAGTTTTATTTGGAGGCAATAGACGTCTATTATGGGCCAATAAATGTTTGAATTGATGTATTCTCCTCTTTTTTTTTCTTATTCAAAGTTTTATTTGTCTAACTTTATGGAAATTAGTTCCCATTCCAGCGACCGAAAATTCTACTGGGGGGCAATACATGTTTATTTAGAGGGGCAATAAATCTCTCTGACCCCATATGAGATCTCCGACAACCTCTTTGGAGACTTTTAGTGAGGTTTCATAAACCTCTATTGCCCTCCAACAAAGGTCTATTGGCGACAATAGAGACCTATTGGAGAGCAATACATGTCTATTTGGTAGCAATAAACTTTTTTGGCGACCTATGAGATCTCCGATGATCTCTTTAGGGACCTCAGGCGAGATTTTCAGAGAAGTCAAGTGGCCAAATTTCGATAATCATTGGCCGAATTTCGGTGATCAGACTCTAGCAAAGGCTCCTATGGCTTCTCTCCCTTCCACACACACACTCTCTCTCTCTCTCTCTCTATGTAACAAAAGGGTGAATGTAAAATAGTCTAAAAAAAAAAGGGTATTAGGGAATACCTTATTAGAGTCTTCATGGGTTATGGGGAATTCAAAAAACTTAATGGGGTAAGTAGAGAAAAAAATTCCTAGAATTAGGGTAAATGGACAAAAATCCAATAATATAAGGGTGTGTTTGTTTGATAGGCTTAAGTGGCACTATTTTATACAAGTGTATTAACTGGTTTAGGCCTTGTTTGATGTTAAGTTAAGTAATTTTTCAGTCACAGTCAAACCACATCAGAATTGCCATATGATTTGTGTCTATTCTAATTTAGTCATTTAGAGTAGTGTAGCGAATAGGTTAGCTCATTTTGTTAGTCTAGATCATGTTGTGTATCTTTGTTTAGATGAGGCTCCTGATTTCATGCAGTATGTTCTCTATGAGGATAATTGTAATGCAACTATGCTTATTTGGGGTTGTTTAGGTATTATGTCCCCCAATGTTGCAAAATATTTAGATAATAATATGAGCGTGGGGATGAGACCGGGTTCCAAACCCCATTATTCAAAAAAAAAAAAAATTAACAAAATAAGACATGTTTGCAATTATCAAGCTTCTGCTGTTAACCGCATATAATATTAGGACCACTGTCTTCCATAGCCATATCAAAAGCTTTAAATCTGCAATTTTTGCTTTGCTTTTACTCATCTTTTTTGAAACCTTGATTCTTCAATATGATAAGATTAGTTCTCAAGGTCAAACATGCATGGTATGTCATCATGAAGCAAATCAAATCAAACCTAGATCAATTTGCATCCTCATGTCTATGATTTTGATCGAAGCCGGAGTATCGATCAACAAGAGGCAACCCAGATCTCATCAAGAGATGATGAGAGTGAGCGAAGAAGGATGGAGCTAAGAGCATAGAGCGCGAATGAGAAAAAAGTGATTTTGTCTTGAGATACTAAAGTTGAGTACTCAGATAACACCACCTAAGGAGGTTGAAAAGAGAAAACGGTGTTACCTAGTCCCATTTATTTTTTCCCTTCTTTAACACGAATTTTTTTTCAATGCTACGGTAAAACCACATGATGATTCGTGGTTTGACTTTCCAATTAAATTTAGATACTATGAAAAATAATACAAGTAAGCAATAAGAAAGATACAGAACCCTAACCTCAGGATTGCTGTTACAAATTTCAAACCTAAGACGCTAAAACACTCCACCATCTCCATCACCTCCCCATTTCAGCATCGTCTAATTTTTGGCAATCTCAAGATCATCAAGTAAACTAGGTTGATGTTAGGGATTAAAATTGTACCTTAAATTTAATGTGGGGATCTATCTAGTTTTATAAACTTCAGTCTAATTTCTTAAATTCATAAATAGTCTGCTTTTGGTATAGAATTAGAAATATTTGAGATCTAGGTTGCCTCCTGTTGATGGGGACTCCGGCTTCCATCAAAATTATAGACTTCAGGATGTAAATTGATATAGGTTTTGGTTTCATTCATGATGACATTGCCGTGTTTGAACTTGATAACTAATCTTATCTTAGTAAATAATCAAGGTTTAGAAAAAGATCAGCAAAGGCAAAGGAAAATTGCATATTTAAAGCTTTCGATGTGGCAATGGAAGACGATGGTTCTAACATGTGGTTAACGGAAAACAGAAATAGAAAAAGGCAGAAATGCCAGCCGAATAGCCACCCTCAAATATAAGGGATACAAGTAATAGTATAGGGATTTAAGAAATGTTGTCGAACCCACGAGGATTGGATTCCTTTCACTAGCTAGGGTGTTAACCTAAGGAAAGCTAGCATATGCAAATGTACAATAGACTAAATTCACAAGAAAATATAGTCATGGTGAGTGTGCATTGTAATGGTAGTAAAATTATTTGTTGGATAGAGTAGTTAATTAAATTAAAAGAAATGCTCAAATGTAAAATAAACTACTCTAAACCAAACTAGTAATATAAAGTTTGCGCCACTGACCTCTCTTGCAAGTATTGAAGTTCGAATACAAGTGAGACATTCAAGTCGAAGTTCAAATGATTATCATTCCAGCTGGCAGTCACAACTTGATTAAAATCATGGTGCCCTATTACACGACCTAAAAAAAGGCTTTCAGTTGCTATTCTAATTTCCCAATTATCCTCTTTGCATCAGGATAAGACTACAAAGGCTTAAACTCTTTTACTATTATCAATTCCAATAGGATAAGTTCATAATTAACTACCTAAGAATAGATCATATTACCGGTTAAATCTTAATTCATTGTTCCTAGATGCATAAAGCTGTGAATTTAGATAATCATGCAAGCAAACCAATCCTAGATCTAAGTGATTTTAACTCACAACTTTCACATGCATATAGAAAATGCTATCATGCTATCAATGCTCAAGGTTAACTACTCCCTAAATATTTTTTCATAAGATGACAAACTTCCCTTCTACAAAAAGGCCATCAGACGACGGTGAATTTCTGTTGTGTGATGACCAAGCTCACCATGGTCTAAGTGAGTGTTGTGTGATTGAAAAATCAGATAAGGTGATTTGACAATTGTGTGATAATAGTTTGCTCAACAGAATACCTATTTCAGTTGCGTGAATTCGGCACAGGCATGTGCTTGGCATGACATGCGTGGGGATGCCTCAGCACATTCAAACAACAGAAAAAGAAATTTTGCCATTGTTTGAGATTCATAACACACAACGGGTACAACTCATTATTTGTTGTCTGAGATTCATAACACACAACATATGTAATTTATTCTTTGTTGTCTGAGATTAATAACAAACAACAAATATAACTCATTCTTTGTTGTCTGAGGTAAGTAACACACAACCGAAGTGAAATTATCTCCCTTGTCTGTTGATTTACTCAAACAGCAGAGATGATTTTATTTCCGTTGTGTGTTATGAGTCTCACACAACATAATTTTATTTCCTTTTGTTGTTGGTTGTTAGTTCACACAATAGATTCTTTTTATCAACCATTGTGTGAACAACATTAGGTTTGAGCTTGGTTCGCACAACATAGTTTTGAGCTGTTGTTTGTTCATTATGTATTTCATACCTAGAATATCTTTTCAAAAATAATGCTCCATATTACCACATAAAGCCACACTAATCCATATCATATAAGTTTTTTCAAACTTCCAAACATTCAAATTATTAGATAATGTACCAAACAAGAAAGCATTTTTAGCTACTACCTACACATGAATCAAAAACATTATTCCTAATTGCTAGCTAGACCCATGAATCAAACTTGGTAGCTCATATGCTGAAAGGAGGTAACCCATAACACTTGCTTCTCGAGCTCTAAGATCTCATTCCAAAACTCATTTACGCTGCTTCTCGAGTTTTGAATCAATACCACAGAGTGGGCATCCTTGGTTATGGCTCGAATGTCTTCCTTCCCAGTCCTTACTGTCATAATTGAAGACTGTTGAAAACCAGAAAAACGTTAACAGAGACATAAGCAACATAAATGACCAGGAAAAAAGACTAGAAAATTTAACAAAATGTTACATGATAATATATGCAGCAATAACTGATGCAAAAATGAAAGAGAATGAATGAAAAAGAGTCAAGTGGTGATACATATTCATGTTGGCTGCTGTCATTTATGCCATTTGAATAGCTTATTAGTATTTAAGATGCTGTCATTTAAGTGCAGAGATGATTAGACAAAGAAAGAACAATAATCTAGTTAAGAAAAGATAAATGAATCTATCAATGCATTACGTTTTTGCCCTATCAATTAATGATGGCAAAGAGCAATGCCTACAAGACAAACCAACTCTATAACACCCAAAATAAGTCCTAGAGAAATATATACAAGGCTAGAGCAATACATGGAGAACAAATCAAACCAGGCTAGGCATGAACTCATATCACAAATTCAAGGCAGTAAAACAGAAGCTAAGTCATTGATTAATAATTCCAGTGCACTAGCAACCAAATAACTGTAGGCGGATGACAATGACCTCAATGTTCAATGACCTCACAAATAATCAAACATTAAATTTCTCCTAACCAGCTATAAAGTTCAGAAGTACATGTAAGCACTAGCATAATAGATAGCATAACCAATAAGATGAAATAGGTAGCCTCTGATTCTAAAGCAATTGCCTTAGCAAGCATGGTTTTTCCATTACCAGGTGGCCAAACAAAAGCAGACCTGAAAATAGAAAAGCCAAATTTATTTGAAAAAAGAGCATTTTTCTAAGGCATTCTTAATATGATTTAGTGGCATATTGGGACAGAATGCTATATGTTTGGAGAGAGCCCATATATATGTCATCACAATACCTTTACTAATTATAGTGGTAATGCATAGAATGCAAAAAGCATTACCTCCATGTCTCTTGGTTCTCAAAGTTGTTCATGTGCCTTAAGATGACTTTTCCCCTGACGAAGAGCAGAAAACAATTGTCTATGAATATAAACCAATCGTATTAAAGCATAACATTGTATTAGGCAGTGAATAAATGAAATATGAGCATTTCCTCCAAGTTATGAGCATGCTTCAGAATATACTTTGCCAATTCAATTCTGTTCGATCCATTGGAAAGCCATAGCTTTGCCTCCTTGAGCAGGTAAATAAAAGCAAGGTTTTGCAACTTCCAGAATGCCATATCAATCCCAGAACACTGGAAGAGAACGAGGCAACAACAAAATCAATTAAAATTGTCAAACAAACCATAAGAATAAATATGGGACTATTTCCAGATCCAGATCGAAATGCTCAATCCACAAGTTTATAATAATATTTTTATTATTGTCGCTCATGCATAAAACTGCTACTAACTCTCAGTGGAGTTCCGCTACTAAGAAGGCTTGCACAACAATCTTGAAGAATAATAAAAGAAATTACTAACCTCCGGAAAATGGAACTTTTTCACGAGGTGCATAAGGCTTATAGATAAATCTTGGACTTGTCATGGAAACTCTAAGTGCTTCCTGCATATATCATAAGGTAAGCACACATGACATGATTGCTTCTCTAGAAAATGAGACAAATTAGACAACTAGAAGTTCAACGGTCATGAATAATGCACAAGATGACGGTCACACCTTTAACCCTTTACAGTGAAGTTCACTAGTTCATTCAGTAAAGTACTAATGGAAAATATACTTACAAGAAGCACTGAATCGGAGGATTTACGGTATAAATTGAGCGAATCAATTAACATACCATTTGCCTTGCTTGGGTAGGTACTTTTACTTCTGTGGATAGCAACCTTTTATCATTCAAGAAGATTGGCAACTCAACAGCCTGAATACAAGATAAACACATAACAAAAAGAAATGATCAATTTCAGACGCACCAACACATTTGTTATAGACACATAATCAAAAGCTAGCATTTTCAAACAAATTGTTCAAGTTATAAACTCTATAAACTTACCATTGCATAACACAGAGTCATATCATTTCTAGATGTCCAAGGAAGTGCTCCATGGCTCTTATTTAAGCTTGAGTACATGCTCCAGCTATTAAGCTCAGCCACTAATCACAAAGTAAACTATGTTAAGTTAACTTTCAAATGCCAAGCCAAAAATTTACAGTAAGTAATCAATTCATGAACATCTCCAACAGAAAATTACCATTTGAAATACCAGTTACATCGAGGAGATATCTGCACATATAGCAACATGTCAGGAATTGACACAAGCTGGACATGCACTTCCAACAAAAACCATTCAAGCAAACCGCAAGTGACAAGCATTCTCATAGTGGTGAAGAGCAAGAAAGAGTGAACAAAACATGTATTGACAGGACCCGACCTAGAATTTCACCCTGAAATTCCAGGTGGCTCTACGGGGTCCACTTTTTGAGAAAGTTCAACATAATTTTCCCCAAAAATGGACAAACCTAATCTGAAAAGAATTAGAACCACACTTCTAAGCAACCATCCTTATACTCCTGGAGCCATCCTGCTCCGCAAATACCAATAACTTCATTTTCACATTTAGCAAAAATTTATAGGTTATCAAAGCAATTCTAAAACAAACAAAAAGAGAACAAAGGATCGATAGATCCTATAATGCGAAAGTAGTGCTAGCTATGCCTCAACTCCATGTACGCTCGACCTCAACTAATCTCGCCTGGAAACTTGACATTTGAAAATAAAGGGTCTAGGGGAAAGTAATTTAAAACACGTTAGAATGAGCAGACAAAAATAAATAATTAAGATAATTTAAATCAAATACACTTTGATACTTTCCCACAAATAAATTATTTCTAAAATCTCGATACATGCCACATTTATAAAACTCGTGAAAACATATCAGCCTTGCTAGTAAAATAATAATATCATACGGGGAAGAAGTTATCACCATACAACAAAGGAGCATCCCAAGCTCTGGTCGGAGTGTTCCACACTCTTGAGCCTCCAAGGCTTTATCTCAACTCAGCCACAAACACAAAGTAAACGGGGAGAAATACGGTAGCTAGCAATAGTATCATCAAATAATACAACCTAAGTATGGTAAAGAAAAATTCATAATCCAGTGAAATCCATAAAGCTTCCCCAATTTCTCACGAGAAAAATAAGTATACTCTTATGACGTGGCCCCACACGCCAAAATTATTCTCGAATTCATAAATAAATAGACGAGAAATAATAGATAATTATAATTCCCTCAGGAAATCCCATTTCTTGATAATATTCCAGAAAATCTCAAAATCGACGAATAAAATTTTAATATGCATTTCCGGAAATCACTTTGAAAAATAATTCATTGAAAATCACATAAATCGTAAGTTCGAATAATAATCAAATATTAGAGATAAACATTGAAAGCTCAATATCCAAAAATAGTATCACTAATCCATTTCCCAAATCATAATTAATCTCCGAAAATCAAATCATAATCCCGAAAATAATTCATAAATTCAAATTCAAGCATAGCAATTTCATATTCGAAATTCATATGAAAAATAAATCAATGTCAAAATTATAATCCAAAGTAAAATATTATGCTCGATAAATAATTAAATAAATCAATCATTTCGAGAAAATAATTGCATGCATCATTATTTAAAACAAAAGTTCACTCACAGTATATGGCTATACTTGCCGTTTATTCGAAGTTTTCTCAAATCGAGGCTCCTCACGACGTGTACAAAAATAATCGCGCGTAAACAAAATAATTACAGGACGAAAATTAACTTTACGATAATTAAAACAAAAAATTTCTAATTGTCTCCTTTAGTCTCTACTCCTTCAATTCTCCTCAGATTTAATCCAAACTTCACCAACAAATTCTATTCATCGATTTACAAATTCTAAGATGAATTCCAAAGAAATCTGACGGTCGGATTCTCGTAAATCGATAATCGAAACTCTTAATCTTTGAAAATTCATAATAATTTCAACACTTCACCAATTTTCACCAAACTTCATATATAAGCTCTACAATATTTATACAATTTAATGGGCTTAAAACAGAATTAAATCAATGTTCACGCACCGCACTGTTCCGCATCGATACTATTCACTTGCCGCCATTATTCACGCACCGCCTGTCAACCACCATATCTGGCTACTAAATTTTACCAGCATCATCATCTCAACATTCTAAGTATTTTTCAATTAAGGAGAAGGTTGAACCCAAAATCTTCCAATTATGCTTTCTTCCTCCACCCTTTTATCTGGGTTATGAAACTTGGCGAACATGAAGAGTGGCTCAAGGCACTTCTAATGGACCTGGGTTTATGATCGGAGGTGGCCGAAAATCGGCGTTGACCAATTTGCTACAATAAAAATGTTGGCTTCGATCTCTACGTTTCCAGCGAAATCGCCGTAACAACTCCCACATGTGTGTTAAGGAGGAGGAGACGAGTCTATTGATGCCCGCAGCTCGCCATTTGGTGGCCTAGAGATCGAGAAAGAGAGAGTTGCAGTAGAGAGACAGAGTGAGCACGGGGGAAGGAGAGAGAAAAAAAAAAAAAGTTACCCGACCACAGTAAGTTTTCAAATTTATACAAATCTACCATGAACAGTAACTTTAATATTTCACTTATAATTTTCGTATACGAACTTCGATTTTTATGACCCAAGTATACACGCGCTCGGTTTAACGTCCTCTATGGCTTTCATAAAGAAAGTTTTCTCGAATTTTGACCCGAATAAAAAGTCATCTTTTAGGGCCACTAGATAGTCAAAACGGAGTCGAAAATTAAAATAGCTCTCGTTTACCGTCCAAAAGACCCGTAAGTCTATAAATTATGACCTCGTTTCCAAAGTATCAACACATACCAAAAACAAAAAACAATTATCAGCAAAGCACAAATACTCTTCTCAACAGCCAATCTTGTTCCTCAGAATCTCAATAATGATAACAACTAGCAATAGTTGTCGATACAACCACAATTTGTTGTCAAGCCTTCAGTAACCTAATGGACCAAAAAAGGAAAAAGAGAAAAACTAAAAAGGAATGTACATGGCCCCTAAAACCCAAAAGACAATGTATTACGAGAGAAAAAAAAAAACAAAGGAATTTGTTCCCAAAGGACTCACCTTTCTGATAAAAAGAAGAAGTCCTGGGACAACAGAATGGATACAATCTTTGAGCTCAGGGTGTTGAGCTATGAACAACTAAATTCATATACTTCCTTCTTTTAAAAGCACCTTACCCAAAAACCAAGCAATTTCAAACATTAAACCCCTCATACACATTGGCTTTTATGGTTTTCCTTTCTGGGTTCCCCAAATAATGGAAGAAAAACACAAACCTTATACCAAAAAATTTCCCACAAACCACAAACAAGAACTGGGCTTTGTGATTGAATGAGATTAAAACAAACCTGTAGGATAGATTCCTTTGAGGACAACAATTGATGTGATTGCCATCTCCAAGAACTCAACCAGAATCTGAGCGGTTTCATCTGTGAAATATTAAATTTGAATTATAAGCAGAAAGAAACAAACCCATTAAGACATAGAAGAAATTAGAGACTTACTTGTAAAAGTAAGAGTTGCAAAAACTAATCTTGATTTTGTCACCTACGCTTCAGCCCTAATAGCCTTGGCGATATCCCCCTTGGCCAAATCAAAGTAGCCCAGGCCCATCTACGACGTCCATGGTGGAAGAATTGGGAGCACTAGGGTTTACCTGTGAGGGGGAAGTCTATGGTGTCTGTGGGGACTGGATGTGTTTTGTTTTGGAGCATTGTGCGAAGGTGGTAGCAGCAGTCGGAGAGTGAAGAGGTTAAGGACATCGAAGCACAGCGCTGCCTCGTCGACACAGCATAGCACGTTTGCCTCCACCGACTTGGACACATTCATTTCAATTGACTCTATATTCTCCATCACTGAGGAGGATTTGCATTTCAGGGGATAAAGAATAGAAGCAAGGAGATCGAGAGATTGAGAGAGGTTTCACGAGAGAGGAGTTTCGTTGAGGGGAAAGAAAGAGAGAGAGAGAGAGAGAGAGAGAGAGAGAGAGAGAGGGTTAATAACTTCTAAAGTCGCTCACATAATAGAAACCTAACAAACTATTGTATGAGTGCACTACAAAAATCAAAATTCCAAAACATGGAGAGAAATATGCCGCCTATAACATTTTAGCTCAAAATGTTGCCGCCTATGTTCCCACTTCACCGAATAGAAAAGCATAACTTCCGTTGTTTAATTTCTACAGCTTGCACTAGGTTTACCTTGTGAAAGACATTTAAGCAAGCTTCCTCAAAATTTGGCATCCAGTTTTCAATCACACAATGGAATCCTCAAGAACCATTGTACCAAGTAGCCCAAATTTCAAATTTCAAGAGGCAACCAAGACTCGAGTGGAGGGAAATATGCTGCTAAATTTTTAAGACTCAGATAACAAACAATACTTGATTCTGTTGTGCAATATAGTTCTAAGAAAAAAAGTTATCACTTTGTTGATATTCACACAATAGAACATCATTAATACCGTTGTACAATAAAGTTTACTTAAACACACAACATAGGATTTCTGTTCCGTTATGTGATTAGGTTTTTGTGGTAGTGTACAACACATTCAAAATAGTTAAGTTTGAATAAATGCATTCACTTCTTGAATTAGCATACGAAGATGAAAATCACAAATAACATCAAATGTTAATTAAAAGATCAATTCATACAAGTTTGACTAGGGCATTCAACCTTAGCCTCAACAAAGTAACTACTCACTCATAATCATACAAATTAGTATCGAATCTAGTACATCAAGGTAAATTAAAGAGTTAAGGAAAGAATGAACTAGTTGAAGATTGACAAATCGATGGGTAGCTTCTCTTTCAATCCTTCTTGAATCGTTCTTGAATCGTTCTTGATGGTGGAATATATATATATATATATATATATATATATATGGATAAATGATGAACTTGTTGATGGTGAATGGAAAGGTGATGAAGATATGATGTTTCTTTGGCTAACTTTGAGTCGTGACATGGTGATGGGGTAGTGGTGGTGGTGATGGAGGTTGAGGAGCATGGATATTATGGGTTTGGATTTTGGGAGGTGGAAATGGAGGTTTTGTAGTGGAGATAGAGAGTGAAAAGAGATGTAACGAGTGGTATGGGGTGATTCTTCTTCAATGGGAGAAATGATGCTTAAATAGATAGAAAGAGATGAGAAATCATCATTAATTAGAAGCAAAAGAGGGTAGCTATAACCTTATACAAAGCATAGAGGTAGAGTATGAAAGTGATAATAGATCCCAAAATCAATGAAAAAGAGTACGGGAGTGATGCTGTAGGTTAAAGTAGGTAATGATGAGTGAGAGATGGTGATTAAATCTAAAACATGATAGATTTTGAAATGATGATGATGGTGGACTTTTGGGTAATAGGGAGTAGAGATGGTATGGGAAAGATGGAAGAAAGATACGGTGGATTGGGAACAAAAAAGTTTGGAATTTGGTTAAGATAGAATGATGGTTAGTGGATGCATGTAATGGAATATATACAATATTACTCCTCTTCCTTGCTTCTCCATAAATATAGGCAGAAAATACATGGCACCACTATGAGTGGTGGTGGGCAACCATATTTGATGGTTCGCTGGAATTTAGAATCTAACATTTTGCTCCACATTTGACTGTTATTCTTCCTAGCTCCAATTCTCCATTTCAAAGCCCAAAATGGATGCTTCCTTCACTCTTGCAATAGTCCTAGATAAATAAGAAAATGATTTAATGAAAGCTAAAATAGACCAAAAAACAAGTTAATATTCAAGATATTTAGAGAAATGCACATATATTTAATTATAGTCTAACAAGAAGCTTGATAATTGCTTACATGTCTTAATTCTCAAAATAACTAAATTTTATTGGAGAATTAACTAAAGCATGGCATGGCATTATGATATGGTTTGACCGTAGCATTAAAAAATTACTGATCTTAACATCAAATATGGTCCAAACTAGTTAATACCTCTTATATAAGGGTTCTGGACATATAAGGTTCTACAGGGAAAACATTCATCATCAATCCAACAAGAAAGAGCTCCCTCCCGAACCATTTATACCAAATTTTGAGCAAAATTACGATTTTGTAATGTGCTCAATAATCAATAAACAATAGTGCACTATTAATTTCTTAATCGCAACCCGAAAATGTTATCTCATTTCAAACACACTCTCCAAATATTTCACGCCTCCATTCTCGCCTGTGAAACCAAAGATTTGTAAACCAAATCAAGAAGCACGAAGAGGGTTAAGAGGTTTCATTTCTCACTCTCACGTTCAGAATCATCCCAAACAGGTAATCTTCTTTCACTTATGACAATTTCATTCTCTGTTTTGGCTGTATTTTGTGAAATTTAAGAAGAAAATCATAATATGTGCGTGGCATTTTTTATATGTGTATACCTTTTCATTTATCTTCATGATTAGCGTTCTTTGATGAGTAAATTGTGCTGCTATACGTTATAGGTTGTGATATCTAGGGTTTGATGAAATTCATTTTCTGTGGTCATGGCGTTGTAATTGTTAAATGCTTTAGTAGCTTATTTCTTTATGTTTAGTTTGTTGCTTACATAAAAGAGTTTAGAAGGAGATGAGGAGCTTTTTCTCTTCTTGTTTAGTTTGGTTTTCAAAATTAGCATTCCAAATAAACATAATAAAAACATAGAGGAACATGTCCTTACTGTATGGCTATTTTGACAATGAAACAGTTCTTGTTGTTGAGGGTCAATGATGAAAATATTTTTTGTTAATTGAGGGTCAATAAGGAGTTCAAATTGTACATTTAAAAGCTTTTTTGAGTTGCAAACAGATTTATTTGAGGGTCAATAATTAATTCAAACTGTACATTTGAAGCTTCTCTGATTATAAGTAGATTTATAAGAGTCAATAATGAGTGCAATGTATATTTCATAGCTATTTTGAGTTGTATGCAGATTTATTAAGGGTCAATAATACTGTTATTGATGATCAATAATGAATTTACTTTTGTTAATATGGTCAAAAAATAAAATTTTCAAAATTATTATTTAGATAATGGGTACTATAAAATAAGGCTACACGCGCCGAGCCTTACGAAAGTTTGTGAGCCCAAGCCCAAACCAAAATATTTCGGTCGGCCAATTTTTTGTTTTTGAATTGGATACTACTTGGCTAATAATAAGAGGACATGTGGCCAATAACCACCATAAGTGTTTGACAAAAATGTAAAGAAGATTTTCCCACAATAAACTATGAATATTATTCTTGTTAAATGGATATTTGTCCTCTTGTTATTGACTATAGTTAGCCTTAGCTAACCATAGCTGGTTAGCCAAGTATTCACCTTTCGAATTCTAAGGACCGAATAAAACATTAGATCGGTTTATTGGGTTTTTGGGCGGAAAAAAATACACCAGCGTGTTGAGCTCAGTGTTTGAACATGTGCCGCTGATCATCAACAATATCTATGATATGGAATAAGATTTCTCAAGGCCGGAGAAGAAGCCTTTGTCTTTGAACCAACACAGATATACATGCTCGTCGTGCGTCGGACGTGGAGGATGATGGTGTCGTTGGGGTGGAGGTAGTTTTGGACACCCCACTTGACGGTGAAGGTTCTCTTGTCATTGAGATCCACAACAATCCCGATGTGGCGGTAGGCTCCTAAGGTGAAGGTTCCACTCGATTAGAAATGCGGGGTTGAGGATTAAACTATGATCGTTGAGCTGGAGTGTTGACGCTCTAGTTCTGAAGATAAACACTTCTTCAGAGAAGCCATGGGTTGTGTTTGGCTCCAGTTTTTCTTGAGCTGGTCAACAGTCTCTTTTCTTGTGTGGGCGTGCCAGCACCGTTCGGGTGCGGTCGTCGGGGGTGTCCCTTGACCTGACTTCTTCTGAGCGATTATGGACGAGGAGAGCACCAACCTCGTCGTGGGGTTCTTTGTGCCTCGTGGCGAGGACTTTTGCTGAGCCTTTTCAAAATCACAATCGATACTCGATGTTGTAGATCGAGCCGCCCCTCCTTCCTTGTTTAGCTCGGTTTCTCCTAGCCGAAGTAGGAAAATGTGCTAAAGTTGACTTTTCATTTCCACGCTTCCATAGTAGGCTTTATTTAGCCTCTAAATATATATTTCGAACTTGTCGACAATATATAGCTTGAGCCACTGATATTGGCTCGATTTCTCCAAGACGTGCCTTGTCAGGCCAAAATGCTCATTTTGGGTCCAAACAGGTTGATTTAAAGAGAAAGAAGCAATGGTTTGGGTGAGAATGAAGGTTGTGGAAGAAAGGGAGGAGGAGGAAGAAGGAAAAAAAAAAGGGTTAAATACTACTTACTCCATGTACTTATAGGGTTTCATCGTTTCAGTTCTTGACCTTCGAATTTCACCTAAAAAGTCTCTCAAGTCCCAATTTCCTCCTATTTGGTCCCTGCCGTCAAGCATCCATCAAAAACTCCATTATATTTTCCTAAAAAGTCTATTATACCCTCAGTTACTTTTAAAAAAAAAAAATTCTCTTTTAGGGTTTAGGGCTTGATTTGTCAAAAAAAAAAAGGGCCTGATTTGTCAAAAAAAAAAAGAAATCGTATCGAACAGATCCAGTCTGGGCTCATTTTTAGTTTTTCTTGTTTTCGGATTTTTTTTGTCCACCCCTAGAATAAAACATACAGTAGAACGAAAAGCGTAAAGGCAGGAAGAAGTAGAGGAAGAGCAGCATTATAAACAGGGTTTGGGAAGAAAAAGAGGATTCTACAGAAGAAATAGTTAAACAGCCGATACAACCGAAGCAAAAGACAAAAGGCTAACTAAAGTACTAGAATAAGAGCATTTGCAAGAGGAAGACCATACTGGTGAAGAAGAAGTTCAAAAGACAAGCAAACGAAAACAAAAACTCAAACAGAACAAAGAGATCGAGAATTTTCTTATGTATTGATCTTCTCCAAAGACAGAGTACATATATAAAGTATACACAATCTTAATAGGAAACTAATTACACCAATCCTAATAAGAAATTAATTACACCGTGACATTCTCCCCCATAACTACATAATATTCTCCTTAACTATACAATCTTGATTATACTACATTCGTACAACTATGAAGAGTGACTCAAGCCAACACTTCCCCTCAAGTTGGAGCATATAGATCACAGATGCCCAACTTGTCAAGAGAGTCATAAAACACCTTGCTAGAAGTCCCTTTGTAAGAATGTCAGCCAGCTTCTCTTTGATGAAGTGTCTATCAAACTCCATATGTTTTGTGCGATCATGTTCGACAGGATTATGAGCAATTTCAACTGCAGCTTTGTTATCACAGAACAAGAGCCTGGCTTTCTTTTGCCTGAACCCCAAATCCCTCAACAAGTGCCTTAACCACAACATCTCACAAACTCCACGAGCCATTCCTCTATATTCTTCTTCTGCACTAGAACGGGCCACCACCTTTTGCTCCTCTTCCAAGTAACTAAAGTTCAACCTAGAAACATAAAGTATCCGGAAGTGGATCGTCGATTAGTTATACAACCCGCCCAGTTTGCATCTGTTTACCCCAAAACATCCAAATGTCTATGCTTAGAAAACACCAACCCCCTTCTAAGAGCAGATTTCAAGTACCTCAAGATTCGAACTACAGCTTCCATATGAGCCTTACTAGGATTATGCATGAAATGACTCACAATACTAACTGCATAAGCTAAGTTTGGTCTAGTACGTGACAATAAATTAATCTTCCAACTAATCTCTGATATGTTGCCTCATTTGTGGGTACTTGATCTGTATACTTAGCTATCGATGGTTCTGCTCAATAGGTGTGTCAGCTGGTTGGCAATCGAGCATACACGTCTCTGCTAATAAGTCAAGGACATACTTTCTCTGGCTCAACATGATACAATCTTTTCCTCTAGCAACTTCAATTCCCAAGAAATATTTCAAACTCCCCAAGTCTTTCATTTGAGATTATGTTGACAATGGACTCTGCAATTTCTTACTCTCCTCAAGATCATTACCTGTCACCATCATGTCATCTGCATAATTTTTAAAGCTGTAACTTTACCCTTCTGATGCTTAAGGAATAAGGTATGAACTAAATTGCTCTGCCTGTACCCAATCCTCCTCATGAATGTCGTGAATCGACCAAACCAAGCTCTTGGAGACTGTTTGAGGCCATATAGGGACTTCCTTAAATGACATACCTCCTTGACTCCAGTGGAAGTACCATATCACGAAGGCAACTCCATATATACTTCTTCATTCAAATCACCATGCAAGAAGGCACTTTTAACATCAAATTATTGCAGAGGCAAATCAAGATTAGCTGTTAGAGACAGAAGTACCCGGATTGTATTGATCTTTGCTACTGCTGCAAAAGTTTCATCATAGTCTACACTATACTTCTGGGTATAACCCTTCGCTACTAGCCTTGCCTTATATCTGTCCACCGAACTATCTGAATTGTGGTTCACTGTATACACCCAACGGCTCCTCACTATTTTCTTTTCAGGAGGTAGTGATACTGACTCCCACATTTGATTTTTCTCAAGTAAATTCATCTCCATATCCATTGCTTTGCCCACTTCTCATCCTTCATTGCATTATGCGCTTTACTAAGAAGTGACACTGAATATAATTGATTCATAAAGGCTACATATAGTTTAGATAACCTATGAGTAGACACATAATTGGTTAGCACACAGACTTGGTTCATATTTCTTGGGAGGCTGACCACGATTGGACCGTTCTGATAAGACTTGTGTTTGAACATGTGTAGAATCAATTAAAGGAGTAACACTATTAGACAAATATGGGTTATGGGACAAAGGCAAACTACTCCATACCTCAGATGAAGATTGAACAGGGGAGACCACTGATGAAGAGGGAGAGACTGAACGATTAGAGGCTTCTTCTTGAAAGGTAGACGATTCAACAATTGTTTTTTCTGTTTCGAAATTCACAATGCTGTGTTTGACAATTACATTTTCTGTTTAGAATTCACAATGCTCTATTCTGCAATTGGATTTTTGCTGAGATCTAAGGCTGGAAGGGGAAGGGTGGCTGTGATGGGAAGGCTAGGCTCATTGTCACTGAGTGCAGAGGAGGTTGCAAAAGTGCCAGCAGTTTCTAGGTTTGGAGGCTGATGTATGTGCCAGCAACCGTAGTAAGACCGCCCGAGAGGGGGGCAAGTGTTCTTTGGAATGACTGGGTGTAGAATGATCGATCGTCAGGCCACTGGATATTTCTTTTTCACTAAACGATCGACCGTTTGGGATAAAGCAGATCGATCGTTAGCCCTGTTTGGTACTGTTCTTCATAAAAAACACCCTGCTCCCCCTGACTATGAGTCATAGAAGGTGGAAAATAACATGTATCCTTATTGAATGTCACATTCATGGAAAAATCATTAAGAGGGAGAATGATAACACTTGTATCCTTTCTGATGAGTCTCATTCCCGACAAAGACATACTTGAGAGCTCTTGCATCTAACTTGGAACGTTAGTTCTTATAAAGATGAACATAGGCTACACAACCAAAGACATAAGCAGGAAGGGTGTTAGGAGATGGGATAGAGACATAACTAGACAATACCTCAAATGGAATACAACCTTGAAAAGAGGAAGATGGGAGACGGTTAATGAGATGGAAGGCACACAACACTGCCTCTCCCCAAATGTATTTAGGCATATTAGCATTAAAAAGAACGGTGCCACCTATGTCTAACAAATTATGATTCTTCCATTCAGAGACCCCATTCTGTTTTGGTGATTGTGGGCAAGTAGTTTGGTGAATAATTCCATGAGATTAGAAGTAGTCACAAAATGAATGATTAACAAAATCCCCCTCCTAATTATTAGATTGAAAGACCTTAATATGAGTATCATATTGGGTACGAACAAGACTATGGAATGCTTTAAAGGTAGAGAAAACTGCATGCTTTGATTTAAGAAAAACAAACCCAAATTAATCTTGTGAAATCATCAATGAATGAAAAAAAATAATGCATTCCTGAAAGAGTTTGGAAGTCTCCTTTAATCCGAATGAATTAATTCAAAAGGTATTGTACTAGACTGAAAGCTCGAAGGATAACTAGACTTATGACTCTTGGCTAGAGTATAGGTTTCACAATTTTGACTAGAATCACTTATACCTAAACAAAGAGAAGGCACGGACTTTTTCATGACACAAAAGGATGGGTGGCCCAAACGGCGATGCCACAACCACAATTCATTCAACCAATTAGAACTCAATATCAGGGCAACAAGACTTTGGTGACTTGATGATGCTTGTGTCGGTCCTCCGTACATGCAATCCAAGTGAAATAGTCTCTCCCTCAGATCTCCCTTGCCAATTATCACCAGAATGCAAAGATTCTAAAAGATAACATACATAGGATAAAAGGTTACAGATTATTTGTTTTGTGTGTTTAACTGAGACACAACTAAGAGATGATGAGACAAAGAGGGTACATATAGGACAGGACATTATAAAGAGTAATGGATGGTGTAACTTGGATTGACCCAATTTTTAAAATAGGAAAGGGCTCACCATTGGGGTTAGAGACATGTGTTATGGATGGGGAGGACAACGTGACAAAGAAAGACTTATTATAGGTCCTACGATCAGATGCACAGAATCAATTATCCATGTCTTACTACCAATAAAGTCAGAAACATTTAAAGCAACACCAATTTTACCTCGATTTTCCTGAGTTACTGAAACATTAGCCTTAGTTTGATCTTGGCCATCCATGCCATAGAAATCAGGTTCTTGCACCTGCACTAGTTGGATTGTCGCCTTGTTTTTCTGACCATGCAATGTTATTCCCTTTCTAACCAGAGTTATTGGAGTTAAGTCTTATCAACTTGGGGCATTGATCTTGTAGAGGCCAACAATTTTACAATAGTTGCAATTCAACTGACTGTTGAATAAAGCTGGTCCCTTGTTATAATTATGACTTGGTTGTTACCTTTGATTGTTGTCGTTTTGAACAATCATAACATCAGGAGGAGGCGGAAGGAGAGCTCTCATTTCCTCCTTTATTGAAGAATAAAATAAGGGACAAATCTATCATTCTTCTTCTTCAAACAGCAACACAAATCACAAAATTTGACACAGCTAAGAAAGGAGAGGCCAATGGCAATTAAGGTGTTGCAAACTTTAGGGTTTTAGTGCAAAAGGAATTAAGGACGAAGACAAATTTGCAGTGGAAACAAACTAACAGAGTCCAAACGGATCTCTGCTCTGATACCAAATGAAACAGAACAAAGAGAGTGAGAATTTTCTAATATATTGATCTTCTAAAGATGGATTACATATATAAAGTACACACAATCCTAATAGAAATCTAATTTCACCAATCCTAATAGGAAACTAATTACACCATGACATTATCTCCCTTAACTACATAATATTCTTTTTAACTATACAATCCTAATTATACTACAATTCCTACAATTATGGAGAGTGAATCAAGCCAATAAAAATCAAAGGGTAGAAGGATACTAAAGTACAAGAAGAAAACAACTCCGAAAAGGAACACCATTCAGGTGGAGAAGACGTTCAAAAGCCAAGAAGAGTCAGAAAAGAAATGGACAAGAAGCTTGCAAAGCAGGACAAAGGAAAAAAGAAAAAAGGATTTTATAAAAGACACGCATCAAAAATGAAGCTTTAGTGCATTTTGGTAGCTTATATATAGATAACCATAAGGATGCTATTCCAACAGAATGCAAGGATTCAGTGCTTAAGACACAAGTGAAAAAAGCACTAAAAAATCGAGCTGAAAAAGAAGAACAGACTAGTGGATCCCTGAATTGTTGCATCACTTGTGATACTCAGCTTCTTCATAACCTTCTTCTTCAGCACAAGCGACATGAATGTCTATTGGGAACTGATCAACATCTACGAAGATATTGAACAAATAAACAATTACAATTAGTCATCAATTGTAATTGAATTTAGGAAGAATATCACAAATGGTCACTCAACTTTTACATGTTTGACACTTTGGTCACTCACTTTTTAAATATATCATTTTAGTCACTCAACTTTATCTCTATTATTCACTTTAGTCACTCCGTTAGTTTTTTTCATTAGAAAATAACTTTATTTGCCACAATATCAAGGATATTTTCATCCAACCGATTGTGAAAAATTGATAAGTATGAATTAGAATGATTGGGAGAAGTGATTAAGGTGAAACAAAATGCCCCTTCAGTGACTAAAGTGATTGACAGAGTAATAGTTGAGTGACACCAGAGTGATATATTTAAAGATTGAGTAACTAAAGTGTCGAATGAGTCATAGTTGAGTGACCATTTATGAAATTCTCTCTTGAATATACGCTGGAGGGCATGAAAAAACACAACAAAGAGAAGCTGAAAACATTGTCTAGGTGCCTTGCTCTCATTCTTCTAAGTATAGTCTCATTAATTTAATATTGACATTCTAGTTTTTTTTTTCTTTATCCAAGACCTATCTGACCATAAACACATATTTCACAATACTGGTCCCTTGAGAAGACAAGAATAAAACGATAGCTTTCAGGAAAAGAACAAGAAATGCCTCATTTTGTGATATGATCAATAAACCGAAAAAAAATCAATATGGAGGAGCTTAGAAGCAGTCCTACTTTACTAATTATAGGTAAGACGAATCAGAACACAAATATTTTATATATATGTGAATGATTAGTTATATGTGAATGAACATCTCACATGGGAGCTGGGGAAAAGAAAGATTTTGTGAACTTCAGGTTTGAAAGAGAATGTGTGAATGATTTGTTATATGTGAATGAATATCTCACATGGGAGCTGGGGAAAGAAAGATTTTGTGAACTTCGGGTCTGAAAGAGAATGACGCCTAAACTTGCACACACTTGGATAAGGATTTTTATTGGGATTTTACAGAAGATCTCCATGTCGAAAATATCAAATGTTTATTCACATTTAACTAATCATTTACACATATACATGATATTTTGTGTCTTGATTTGTCTTACCTCTAGCAATGTAGGACACCTGCTTCTAAACTTCTCCATGTCGGAAGTACGATAAATCGGGAGATAAATTCTTCTCATCTTTGATGATTGTTTGATTGTTACGCAATACACATAAAATAACGCTCAAATCAGTATTTTGTTAAATCTTAATATTATATATATATATATATATATATATATATATATAATTAGGAATGAGGTAGCAAGCCACCTCAGTTACATTAGCAAGTTAGTAACACACCCGCTCAGTTAGTATTTGAATCGAGGTCCACGAGAGTATCCCAGCTAAGCCAGACTAATCTTCCACTGTAAGCGCATGAACTTGAAAACCTCTCGAACCTACTGACAAGAAACTGTGGGGAGTTGGGATTCGAACTCTAGACATAGGGTTTCATACTAGGTAGTTCGACTAACCTTATCACATTAGGTGGTTCATATTATTTATATTTTGGTGGCTCATGAAGAAAAAAAATATTGGATAGCTTAGAGAATAATAAAATTATCAAATACGGCTCTGTGTGTCATAATAATATTCACATGGTCATAGTTATTGACCAAGATATTTATGTTAAATCAACAAAACACACTTAGCCCACCTCATCCTTACATATATCAATAAAAATCGAACACATGACCTTTATAATGTTGAAATTATAACTTATCAACATATCACAGCTCACCGGCAACTAGTTCGAATATGATTTTCTAAGGGGGGGTAGTAAAAGGAAAAGAAAATAACCACCACAGGTTGGTTGAGTTGGTAAGAAGCTCTAGGTGTGGATCCTCCACACCTGGGTTTGAATCTCACCCACACTGATTGAAGTTAAATTCTAATTTATTTTTAGTGACCAGGGGGAGGAAACGTTCTAATTTGATCTCTACGGGTCTCTGAGCTTAAAATTTTTTTGAGAAACCATGTGATCTCCATAAATAAAATAAAGTAAAAAAAAAAAAAAACATGGCACGGGAATTTAAAACTATTTACGGTACACAGAAAACACAGGATAGGGCTCTCGCGGGAACTGACAACACAACACAACAGCTCCCCAATCTCCGGCACAGGTAGTTAGCCAAAAAAAAAAATCTCCGGCATAGGTAAAGCACGCCTATTACATCACCCTGTCATCCATATTCTTACTCAATTCTTAGATTTGGGCATTTGAATTTAGGCTGAAATTTTTTTGACCGTTGAATCGTGGAAGAGTAGAAATTAAAGTATGCATGGTGTATCAGCGATGAGTTTGAGAGTAGTGAGAGTGGGAGCTTCATTGGATACGCAACAAAGACTCCCGTACAACCGCAACGCCCCAAGAAAGATACAGGACAGCTTCAGTATCCAACTGTCACTCTAGCTAACTGCCAGACTTTCCTACTGAGTGCACTGTTTTTGTTGGGTTTGTGTAACTTGCATGCCGAGTATGAATTTTTGTTGGGTTGATAAGAAAATTGAGGAGGAAATGAGAATAGAATGTGAGAGTGTTTGACTTTTTGCAGATTTTGTTGCTTGAGGAATGTGTATGAAGTTTTAAGTTTTCTGTACTATGTGGCTTTTGCATCTCAAAAGAATACTTGTCATTTTGGAAAAGAAAAATATCTGCTCAAACACAATTTCATTGGTTTTTGTTGGACTCATGTATGTATAATTGTATATGTTTCTGAGTCTATGGTAACCATATGAGTTATATTTAGGCTACGAGCAATGGTTGCCTAGTCCACCAAAGGTACAGAAGCCTAGTTCCCCAAAGATGCAGAAACCTAGTCCACCAAAGGTGCAGAAGCCTCGTACTGTACTGAATGCAGCGGCATTAGCATACCTCGGTGACTGCACATATGAGGTGTGCTTATGGTTTTATCTTATTTCTGTCCCATTTGTATTTACTGCAAGCAACTAAAATATTTACTTATTTATTTATTTTTGTACCAAGTCAGAACTGCTTCCTGGCCTGAAATCCCCAATCTTAGTTGCATCCAGTTTTCTGGATTAGTCAAATGTAGGTTCCATTGGTGGCTGCATCCCACTTTCTGCAACCCAGTGAAGTAATGGTGAGGTTGGGATTCTCAGCTGATTCTTCTCAATTGATTCCATCAGAGGATGCAAATGGTAAGTTTGCACCAGCTTTTTCCTACGTACATATATTTGTGCTTAAGTTGCTACTTCTTTTTCTTCCCCTTCAAAGATGGCTCTATTTGACAGGGGAGGCCATTTTGTTTTGTGTATGTCCTTTAGTTGTGATTTCCTTTATTTTCTTTTATATCCATTGTTAGTGAGGTCCAACAATTTTCTTTATTCTTGTTTGTCTTAGCAGGGTAAGCATTCTAGTTGATGAAGATGCACTGAAATGGGGTGTTCAATGCAAAACCCTCAGATGGCCTTGTTTGTACTGTATGTTGAAAACTCTAGTGAGTTGCTAATTTGCTTAGTTTAGAAATTCTATAACTCAGAAGATTTTCTTTAGGCCAATATACAAAATAATCATCCGCCCGTCAAATTTTGCATTCAGAAAATTTTGAGTTATCTTTGTATAACAGCTTATATCTGAGTTACAGTTAGTGCTGAGTTTTGACACTTCCAGTGAATCATCTATTCATGATCACAACTTTGAGCACTGAGTTATTACATGGTTTAGAAACTGGTGAATGCATTTGTATTGGAGGCGTGAGTTTCTGCCACAAAGTTACTTAGCTATAATAATGTAAGACCTGCATCTGATGTAGTTGCACTCAGATTTGTTGATTGTGGGAGAGAAAAAGTTCAATTTTCTGGAAAATTGTTTCTTGTCGATTCAATGGAGTCCAGCAATCATCCGTCTTTAGAGGGATTCGTGGTAGGAAAATCGAATGCCCACAGTTTGAGCATTAAGATCTCACTTCAGCAGCTATATGTTAATAACCAAAAGCGTTCGACTGCAAATTCAATGATTTCTGCAAAAAGTAGACATATTCATAATTGTTTGGTCATTTACAATGATGATTAAAATAAAGAGGACATCACTTGGATATCGTCTTAAGACCTCGTTTGATTTGCGAAAATGAAAGTAATTTCTTTGTCTTTTTCATAGGAAGTGAAATGAAATTTTCGAAGAACTCTTCATTCTGATGTTTAGTAATATAAGGAAAGTTATCCTGAAAGTTGTTAAAAAATTCATAATTAATGCAATAAAATATGTGTTGTGAGTAATAAATGCAAAAAAAAAAAATTAGGAAAAGTGATTATTTTCCTTTGTTTCAGAAAAGTATTTCCTTTCTTTTTGCATTCCAAACGCAATAAATGAACAACTTTTCCTACCTGATGCTTACTTTCTGGGAATCAAACGAGCTTGTTTCCGACGGTGAACAGCAATCCAAAAGGGTTCACACCACCCTGAAACGGAGAATCTAAGTGGCCATACTGCCTTCCAGAGTTTGTGGTCGAGGGGATTGGTACTTTGTTAGAGATCATACAACGGTAGAACTGTGAAACTGTTTTGTCTCAATTCAGAGTAATAATTTGTTACTGCTACAGTTTTGATTCTCCAATTGTTACCCACTAGTTTAGGGAAATGAGCCCTAGAAACATGAACGGGCTTATCTTAATCAAAGTATTACCACAATTAACCCAAAAATGTAAAGATAAATTACACTAGTTAAGAAATTACATATGCAAAAGTACGTACCCTTGAGATCAAACAAAGCAGGTATACAGAATTTTTTAACTCCTTATAACCATCAAATCCTAACCCCTAATGGCATTGGCAAGTGAAATAAAGCTAGGAATATGGGCAAATGCTTCAACCATATATGGTACCTCATCAATCTCAAGTGGTACAAAACCTCTTTTTCCAGGAGTATAAACATGCAGTTTATACTTATCCAACAGCAAGACTTGCCCCTTCTTTGTAAACTTCAACACTTGAGCAGCAGAAGAAGATCGAGTCGAGTGACCAAACAATTTCCCAATCATGCCTGACGATTTTTCTTTGACAACAAGCTCTTTGGTCCAAGACTCCTCAACCCCATAATCTTTCATCATCCACACATTGATGTTACTTCCGGACCCAACAAACACAGAAAGCCAACCTTCCAGGACTCCTATGCTAATGACACATTTTTTCAAAGAACAAAGCGGCAGTGGCAGCTCTCGGAAACTCTCATTTTCAACGTCAAAGGCACAAATCGAAACAGAACCCTCACTAGTTTGAACAATCCAATGAAGAAACCCATTCAGATAAACCCCATATGGTTGGTACCCAAAATGGTACACACAATTCCTAATGCTTCTCCAAACCCCAGACCCAACGGTCAAAACCTTCACCTCTCCATGATCAGTTCCTTCACTCGGAGAAGTAACCACAACTACTTTATAAACCTCATTACTAGGACAAAACCCAAACCCACAAACAAACTGATAATCAATTTCCATACTAGGTGCTGGAAGTGTTAGAGACTCACCGATAATGGGGTTGGAGATATAAAGTTGGCCACAGTTGAGCCTATCATACATGCAGAGGAGGCCATTGCAGGAACCCACAAATTGTACACCGCGAGTTGGGACATTAGGGTCTTTGGGGAGCCTAATTACGACGTCGTTCCTGCCGGAGGCCTTGTCTAGATCGATCAAGAAGAGGCTTGGGGATTTTGGGTTGATGGTGCTGCAATTCTGGAGCAAAATGCAAGTGGGTGTTTGGGAAAATAGGGACTTGGTGAAGTGGGAGTCCGAGAGGGAATGACGCCATGACTTGGACACATAGCATTGGATGAGGGATTTGATTGGGATTCTGGAGAGGATCTCCAGTATTATGTGGTTTGGAAGGTGGAAAATGTGGGATTGATTATCATGCTCTTCTTCTTGTTGGTCAGTGTGGGTTGCTTGGTGGGTTTGCTTGAGTTTGATTTTCTTCATGGCTGGAGAGAGGAAAGCTCTAAATGTAACGGCTGAGTATGATCTGTAATATGTATGTGCATGCTTAAACCACCCAAGGTGAAACTGTCCATATAAATTCCAGAGTGGCCGAGTGGATGGTTAGAGACGGGGCGAGTGGGTGGTTTGAACTCGAGGGTGAGCTACTTTTTTTTTTTTTTTCCGGAAAAGGTGAATGATAAGTCGAAAGTACTCGAAGGCCATTCTTGCCATGTTTATTAACTGACTAGGTGATACTGAAAAAGAAAAATTCAAACGTGACATTATCGGGAGTTAAAACCATTGTTGCCAACCCTAGCTAGTTCCTAAAGTAGCAAACGAGCAACTGGGCTTCAACACCAAATGATTGCTGATCCACCTCTAGGATTAGACGGGATCATTATTTTTGGTTTTCCATCCCAAATTCCCAATATGAAGAGGGGAAGCAAGGAATTGATGATATGGTATTTCTACTACTGATTCTTTTCACTAGTTATATATATATATATATATATATATATATATATATATAACTTTTCTCAGGTAAAGATATCTTTACCTAAGCTTACGGAACAAATTTGGTGTTTTTAATCACTTTTCGATCACATATTCACATCTTAACCGTTCAATTTTTAAGTCCTAATGTATAGATCAGTTCTGCAAAATTTCAGCCAAATTGATGATCGTTAAGGCATCAAAAACTGCAATTTACAACAATATACACGAACGGTTCTGGTTCGACAGATTCGGTTTGTTCGTGTAAATTGCAGTTTTAGATGCCTTAACGATCATCAATTTGGCTGAAATTTTACAGAGATGATCTATACATTAGGACCTAAAAACTGAACGATTAAGATGTGAATATGTGATCAAAAAGTTGCCAAAAACATCAAATCCGTACTTAAGTTTAGGTAATGACGTCCTTAGCCAAGAAGGATTATATATATATATATCATCTTTTTAGGAAAATGAATAAATTCATTGATTAAATATCAATACACTTCCTCCACTGAGGAAGGAGCTACAATTGACCAAACTTGCAGTTACCCCATTTTGGCTTTGCATTGTATTATCGGTATTCAATTGTATAACTACATAGAGAAACAAAGATTCAAAAAAAAAAAAATCGAAAACAACAAAATACATTATAATTGGAAGAATCAGGTTAATCACAACAAGATACAATTACAAACCAAGCTAGCTTGTTCAATCCTATATCTATCACAAAGAATGATCAATTAATACTAGTTTATCAAGCTTGCTAGAATCCCCCTATAGAATTGGAAACCCTATAGAATCCCCTCGTTCTCCATCTTTGTCAAGCACTCTTTCCTATCATCATCACACATTGGGCAAACCCCGGTTTTCTGTAGCTGCTCTACCATGGAACGATCCGGGTAAGGATGTGATCCTTCTAGGCAGCACTCCACAATAGCATCCTCATCTGTGTCGTCACCCTCATCATCAACAACAATAAGATCGATCTTCACCAACATATGAGCAATCTTTCTCCTTCCATAACACCTATTCTCATTTTCTATCTCGCAGGCTTTGTACATTATTCTCTGCACCATGGGGACACGTTCATTCAGTGGTACCTTCAGCTCTCGGAGTACGTTGGAGACGGAAGCTTCTTCGTCTGAGTTAGAAGAGTCGAGTTCGATTGAGGCCTCAGTCACACTCGTGCGGCTGATGACGTCGTCCAAGTCTGAGAGTCGTTCGGCATCGCAGGAGGTGACGCGTCTGATCACCGCCTGGAAATCGATCAAGAACTTGGTGGTGCATAGCACCTCATTTCTTGGTTCAGAAACGACGTCCGCAAAATGTGGGTTGACACGTACGTCACAGAGAGCGTCGCCCACCAATTCCCAATAGTCATTGGCCATTCTCATGGTCATGTTCAATCTTGATTAGTTTGAACAAGAATATAAGTAGAGAAACTAAGAAAGATGAAGACTGATGTAACTGGATATTATGCTCTCTCGTGGATTAAAAATGGTATCAAATGGGGGCTATATATAGATAGAAAGGATGGTGTCCAAATTGCAGTGGGATTCCCATATCCCACCGACATTGGGATTCCTAGTTACTTGCGGACTCAATTATTTAATTTCAAGTTTGAAAAAAAAAAAATACAATGGAATGCTGAATATTTTTTGTTTTTTGTTTTTTGTGAATATTTAGTTATTTACGCGTTTTCAATAAATAAAGGAGAAGAAGATCGAAGAAGAAATTTGAAATAAATAATATTTATAACTGGGTGCTCCCACGGTGGCCAACACCAATTCCTACTATACCAACCCAACAATCATCAACATGTCCATGCCCATGCATGGTGAAGGAACTCGATCTATATAGCAGCTGGCTAGCTAAAGTTTCAGTTTGCGGTCATGTATATTTGGAGTAGTCTGGAAGCCACCAAAAGAATTATCACCAACTCACGTCCGTCTGTCAGATGTGAGAGGTACAGAACTTTGAGCCTCATTCTCAGTGTCCACTTCTGCAGCCTTAAGCAAGGTCTTGAGAGTTGCCAATCAAGAGTTGCAATATTGAGCTCTGATTATAGTTTTTATGGCTGCAAATTGAGCTGGTAAACCTCTGAGAGCTGTAACTACTACATCTTCATCATATACAACAACTCCAACAGTTTCAAAAGCATCTCTAGCAATTTTGATCTTGTCAAGGTATGTTTCAATGCCATTATTTCACTTTATCAGGTTTTGCAGGTCGGATTTCAGCTGCAATAAGTTTTGTATTTTGGAAGGAGAATTTAACGTGACCTAGACGAACCAATAACCCGAATTTCTAAATGCTACGCTACTTCCATCCGAGCGCTCACTTGCGAATGCTTGAAAGCATCAAACTTTCAGTACATGTGATTACCGCTAAAAGATACATAAATATGTTATATTAGACATGAGGTACATAATTACAGTAACCCGGGTCCTTGGAGTACTCAACTATACAATTTTCCTTTTCCTACGAGGGTAACCTGATGCTAAAATTTATCTTCTTCCAAGGGCCCGAATTCGACGGGCACAAAATAAATAGCATTTACTTAAGTCGGTGATGCAGAAAGTAGAAAATCCGGTTGTAGTCTCTGTAGCAGTATCCCGCAGAAGGGACACTGCGGACCAGGGATTGCAAAGAGAGTCTCTGGCGCCATTTTGAGAGCTCGTCTACGACAACACATGCAAAACCATATGGGAGTGGTAGGACAAACCACCATAGAAACGGCACACCTTGCTAGTTTGTGTCCTTTACTGCAGAAGGCAACTTCTGGAGATTCGAATGGAACTGATGCTAAACAATAGCTACACTTCTCTGCTGCTATGGAATTACTCAATTGGAGCCTGTTATTTTAAAAAAGGTAAAAGAAACAGATAAATAAAACAATTATAGTGAAAACAGAACGTTCTATAGCCTATAATCAAATAACAAGGCAAGCAAGGAACATCAGTTATTTAGAGCAGCCAAGCCAAATACAGAAAAAAGAAATGAATGCAACCACAACATCAAACAAGAAGAAAAGAAAATGCTCATTGTTCACTTTCAACATTACCGTTTAAATCCTCCATTATTAGTCACAGTAATAGAGCATACAAATCAGGATAAGTGTCCAAATAAGCAGGTTTTTCACTCTCTACAGAGTACAATTGCGATCACATTCATTTGGTCCTGCTCTCTCAAAAGCACCTGAGGTTTCCTGTATAGGTCTCTTCATTTTGAGAGTCTATAAAGCATTAATTTACTACCTTTAAGTCACCATAGATAACAAACTTACTATTTCCTGAAATATGTAGATCTTAACAATCAATTATGTAGGAACTCTTGCTATTATATGGTCCCACTCCAGGATTGACTTCACTATGCCAAAAAGATAAAAACATAATTTTCTTACAGTAAGTATATAACCTATTAAGTATTCATTTATTTTCTTTAATCATTTTAATACCAGGACACAACAAAGCATGGACTATGATCATTACGATAAAACAAAGCAGGTAAACAGACAAATATAGAAAACCAAGTACCTCTGCTCATGCTTCCTAACTTCTGCTGCAAGGACCCTCAGTTGATCCTGCACATGATCTTGGTTAAGCTCAACCCACTGCTCCATTTGTGTCAGTCCAACAGGAAACCAATCTCTAGATTGAGAATTTGTGGCTAAAGCAAGCATTCGACTTTTGAAAGAAGAAAATGTAAACCCCACAAGCCTCTCACGGAGTTCCCTTTCACTGTTCAAAAGCAGATTGATCCACAAAGTCAATTGATCTTCTTCAGCACCATCCACTCCTTCCATGTTCAGCAGTTTGTTGTTTACCTCATCAGCCTTCATCTCTGATAGTATCACGCGTCTACAGATTATATTGAGAAGGTGTAGTTGGCGAGAAGTGACTTTTGAAAAATTTCGGGAGGCATACAGCAGAACATTTTCAGCAGAAGAGTTCAACTCAGATCCCAGAGAGGAAACAGTGAGCCACTTAATCACTACGCGGTCTACATACTCCGATTTAGAACGCCTAAATGCCAATAATGCTGTAGCAATATCCCAAACAACAAGAGGCTTATCCTGAGTTTCAAACTGCTTTAAAGACCATATAATATTGGTTTCCCATTCAACCAACTCCTTCTCAGAAGAGCCAGGAACACCTTCAGTATCACGATCCAGGAAATTGTTTGACAAAACACGAACTTGCTGGCCCCCGATCCAGAAAAACTCTACAATGGCCTTTTGAGTCCTGAGCATATTCCCCAGAATGAAAATAATCAAGAACAAAATATGACACACGACATTAACTTCTCATGTATACTCCTGTTCTTGCAGTTTAAATATCACTTAGTACAGTTGAAGTTGGATTTCCGTTCTTTTCTATGCCTTTGGCTCGGGGTTAATTATTCTCTATATGCAAAGTAGAAGAAGTCACACAACATTGTCTCTTTTTCTTTGCTTAATTTTATTTTTCTATGGAAACTACAGGTTTCTATACTTATATATTTTGAATCTTAACCCTTCATTCCATCTTTAGGATTTCCTTCCATATAATAATCCAAATGTTTAACCACTCTCATAGATTTAAGTATCAAGCATCATCTAAAAAAACTATTTTTAATATGAAAAGTATCTTACCTTGCCTCATACATTGGATTTAATTGATCAACATTAGTATTACGAACCTGCAATATTCAATTATAGATAGTTACTTTACAACGTATGCAAAAACTATGTCTGTATCAAGTAATAGAGTAACTACAACTAGCAAAAGTGATGAGTATGAGATAGATTAGAAACAAAATGAGTATGGGAATCAGAATATCAGACCCACACAATTGCAACATTTCCAGGGGACACTGCCACACCAAAGCAAGAAACAAATCCATCTGCAAGCTGCAACAAAATTGTACACAATTTTGTTACACTAGAACTAAAGCATTATGGTGGAACATTAGAAGTAAATAGATGAGATGTATAGGAAAAGAACGTACATCAGTTGAGCTTCTCAGACCGGGAGTATTTGAAGGAATAGGTACTTCACACAGGGAACTTCCATTTAGAATCCAACCACGTACAAAATTATCCTAGTATTATTTTAAGAGAATGATGACCAATTGGATGATGCAGATAAAAATGCAATAACCTGAAAGTTCAAGCACTTACATACCTGGCTGCTGCTGTACAAAATTTTCCCATCAAAAGCCCAAGCTAAACCTGTAACCTGGATATTGGTAGACATATAAATAGCTAGTGACATGCAATATAAAATTTTAGCCAATGAAAATTGACTTACAATCTGGGAATGCCCATCACATGGACTAATTTTATGAAATTTTTGGCCAGAGATGTTGCATATCCACACTTCACAAAACCCAGAACCTTTGCCAACTGCCAAGTGCATTGTCTGTGGACACTGAGCAGGCACAGTAACTGAAAGTGCTGAAACTGGAACCATATCAACAGTTCCAACCTACTTCAGAAATAAGAGCAATTTACATAATGATTAATACAAAAACACGAAAAGTAATATATATATATATATATATATATCCAAAAAAAAAAAAACCTACCTCCTTTAACAAGGAAAAGGAAGTGGTATTAGGTTCCGATGACTTTAGCAATTGTTCATAATATGCCAGCCAGATCTTCACACTGAAAAAGTAATGGAAAACAACATGAATACCAGAAAACAAATAAATTATAATTAAAAAAGGCAGGAGAAACCCAGAATATACCCCAAAGAGATAAAACAAAATTCTATTGTCCGTAGACATCAGATATCAGATAATTCAGCAGCATTACTGTGTTCAGAACAATAAAAAATAATGATAATAAAAATAACTAATAAATGACAAACAGGTAAAATTCAAATTGCATAACTCTCAACACCATCCGAAGGAGTTTGCTTCCGCACAACAAAAAATCTTAGACATCAAAATTTTAAATAAGAGCTAGAAAAGGGTCATCATTATGATTACAGGGGGACCTAACTGACCTTCCATTATAACTTGCTGTAGCCAATAGAAATTGAGGATTTGACGAATCAGAATCAAGCAAAGCCCAACTAATTGCTGTGATCCATGAATTGTGTGCCTGAATGATTTGAACGAGCATCAGCGTAGTTGGATCCCTGCTTTGGTCAACAGAATAACACTCTGGTACAGAAACTCTCCATACAGAAACTTGACCCGACTTCCCTCCTACTGCAAGTAAGGAAAGGGATGAACCATGTTGAGGACTTGAACTGATTTTGGCACGTGAGTGCAGTATCGGTGACCAGGCAACTACAAGTGATGATAGCATTGCACTACGAGTAGCATATTGATCCACAGTTATTTGAGGGAGGGTAGAGTTTTCTGGTATCTTCTTTACAGATTTTAATTTAGCTTTTGATGATGGAACAATTTGATTTGAACTCCTTTCTCCCATCTGGTCAGAATCACTGTCAAGCTCCTGAAATTCCCAACAGATGACCGAGAAATGAAGTTTCAAAGAGACTGTAGTGACAATGTACATGGTCACATCAAGGTAGCAACCACATGAAGTGGTAACAAGTTTGCATGGGAGGATCTGTATATACTATGGCAACATACCGTATGCACTTCTTGTCCATAGCGTTTGGAATAAGGGTTACTAGAGCTGGCAAAAACATCAGTTATTAGCCTCAAGTATTAAAATACCCTCATCCTAGAAACGGTGAAGCAATTCCAAGAAAGCAATGACTTTAAGATATTTCGAGTGGATGTGTAAAAAAGAAGATATTTACCTTTTGCCAGATATGTTTTCTTTTCGTCGCTTACCCTCCTTTGTAGGGACAGATTGTACACCCTGCTCTATCCCACGGTTCTAATATGAGCATAGTAGTCAGAAAGACTGTCAGTTAATGATATAAGCCAAGGTGAACATTTAATTCCTAGATTAGATGACTTACATCACACCGTACCAAAGAACCATCTGGTGCCTCCCCGAAACTAATACTCGCAAGATAATCATAAAGCTTGGCTGATAAATCCGCAACCTAAACATAACAACTCATAGTTAAGAGGCATGCTGCATTTGAACACCACAATCCAATTCAAAAGGTACACACCTCTATCCATTCAGCACAGAAATCACAATACGGCGGGCGGTAAAGCTTGACAAGTCCTTGGGTTGTGCAGACAGCCAGCAAGCAGCCGGCGTTCGGAGCAAGCCCAACCGGAGACCACGAAATTGATCGAACACAGGGTTCATGATCCCTTGAGATAATGGTCGGCAGCAAGCAATCAGAGAACAAATCTACCACATAAACTTCCCGATTACAAATGCTGTTGATAAACTAAAATGGAAAATCATATAAAATTCGAAACTGAACTATTGATTATACCTTGTCTATCTATGACACCAATTGGAAAGGGAGGTCCGTTTTGGATAGTGATGAGACCTCTTGGTCCGAAAGGCAGTGTCGCCGGATTCTGAAAACGAAAATCGGTTAGCTTAAGAAAGCAAAATTGAAGTGAATGAGAGTAGAGAGTGTGGAGTACCAGAATGGTGACGAGGTGGCCGGAGGCGACGGCGATGAGGTTCTCATCGGACCAGGCAACGGCGTTGGGGTAGGAGGGAGCACCGACGAGGACGGCGGCCTGGAAGCGTGAAATTGAGTTTTCGGTTTGGATTTGGGAATTGGAGGGAAAGAAAGACATGGCGGAGGAGGAGCTGCCCTTCTTCTTCTAGCTCACAGTTTGGCAGAACCCTAGTTCGAATCTCCTCGGGAGCCGAGGTTTTTACTTTTTAGGTTTCATCATATCACCATTTACAAATAAATAAATAAATACGTGTTGGACAATTGGCACGCCTACCACCAAAAGTTTTTTTTTTTATGTTTTTCTTTTTTAGTATTGAAAATAAATCATTAAATCTTTCCTTCAAACTCGTGAACCAGCCCTTTAACTCATACAATACGTCAGTCAAAACTCACAGAATTTGTGGAGATTCAACCAATTAATGTCTTTTTTTTTTATAACTCATCCCGACATTAATCCTACTGACCAAACTCCACTAGTGCCAAAAGGATTGGCCTTTTTTGGTTGATGAGAGTCGAACTTAGCTGGTCTAATGTTGATGTGTTGACTATAAGGAACTAGCTATAGTGTTCTGTTCTTTCCTTTTAAGACTAGTTATATGAAAAACATGCTGTGTCACCATGACATCGTACAAAGCGGTCCAGATCGATTCGCCTGGTGCTTTGCTTTGATCGAAGGCACCATAGAGTAGACGGACGAATTCCGAACCCTAAACTTCATCTAAAGTCCTAGTGTTTATTGTGATCTCAGATGGTGATTTGGTTCAAACCATGTGAAATATCTTCTTTCCTGCTGGATCAAACTGATGAAATGCATGTGTCCTAGGAGCATCTATACAGTTAAATTATATTTTTAAATGAATTGCCATGTAATATCTAACTCCACTTGCCATGTATTAACTTTCTCCGCAAGCAGATTTAGGTCCTGCTGCACTCAAATGCCTGATTCACCAAAGATGCTTGAAAACCAAGCCAAACACAACAGGATTCCACATACCCAGAAGCAAAATCAGCAAGCTCGCAAAAAATAAATAAAATAAGGGGAATGAAATTTACACTCCTGATTTAAAATCCACACTCCATGTTTCCTTTTTGAGCATCATAAATTATCTTTTTGTAGTGTGTATTGTAAAAATGTGATGTTAAGATACTAAAAAAAGAAACATGGAGTGTGAATTGTAAAATAAGTCTGAATTTCACTCCCCTAAAATAAACAACCGACAAAAAAATAAGATCATCTTGCAATGAGGAATCCTGGAGAATCAACCTATTTCAAATTACTTGAAAGCCAGGCAGGCAAGTACACAAATGGCAAGTACTTAAAGCTACAAGCTTGGAACTCAAATCCCTACTATAGTAAGTCTTTTGCACGTTAGCTACCAGCTAATGCCAATAATATAAACAAACAGGTTGTAGTTTGTATTGGAATGATGTTCATGCCAATGAGGGCAATGCCTGCTATTTTGCAGCACCTGCCTATTGCTTGGTGGGATCAGTGGAGATATCAAATCCAGGAGGGATAAAAACAACGTCATCCCAGACCGATGTAGAACCCTCCTGCAACATTTCATTGTACTTTAGCATAGACAAGTTACAACTGTACTGGGTAATATCCCAGAAGATGGTAGAAAGCAAATGAAAATTTAGGAGTATCTACAAAATATACAAAACCAAAGTTTCTTTGATCCCTTTGCTCCATTCACTGGTCAATTATTCATTAACAATAAAAGGGTTTAGGGGGAAAATGTGCGCACCTTCATCCCCTTTATTACATCCTCGAGAACAGCAACCTACGAATATGAAATTAAAATAGGTAAAAACAGAAAGATGGGTTCTGCATTTCCACTAGGGAGCCTTGAAATCCATACCTGAATGTCCCCTGGTCTAAGTAAAGGATTTAATTGATTCTGCTCACAAGAAGCTCTTGATAGTGAGTTTTCTAAATCCTCCTAGAAGATATATCCAAAAATAAGAAAACTGTATTTAATGCCAAGACAAGCTAGAAAAATGCAGAACACCATGCTATTATTTTAACCAACCTTCCTGAAAAATACTGGACGATAGCTCTTGCTTTGGCTTCTTAGAATCAAGCTCCTCGACTAAACAAATGTTTGAACAGAAAGTTAGCACCAGAAATCATGCAAGAATTTCAAGAAGAGGGCATACATCAAAAAAAAAAAAATTAAAAATAAGTCGGGCAAGATTCCAATAGCCCAGGCTGACAAGAGGAGGAAACGTATCATGGCACAGCAAGCAGCTATAAAAAAATAATAATAATAAAATAGATAAATAAAAAACCATCAAAATTTGTGTCCAAAAGCTTTGCCCAGCCAGTCTAAGAAGGAAATTTTACGGACCACAACTGACCAGCTTACAAACTAATGTAATCAAGAGTTTAAAGAAAGCAAGCTAATGTGTTTGGCACGAAAAATCAAACAATGGTGGCATTAGTCCCTGTTTAAGGATGAGCAAGCAAATCTCAAAGTTTGAGGGCATCAAGCAACAACTTCTGATTCTCTTCAAGAAAAAAAAAAAAAGGGATGACACAACATGTTAATCATATCTTTCCTCAAGGAACAGATAAAAGTAGGAAATTAAAGCCAAAATTAATTTGGTATTCAAAATGCATTCACTGCTGGTGTTAAACTTTATCACAGTGAATTGCATGCTATGAAATTTAATAAGCACTGACGTACAAATCTGCAGTTAAAATATATCTGCATAATTCGACACTTGGGACCTGATATTCAAGAGGTACCGTGACCTGTCATTCCTAGTAAGGCAAAACTCAGTTTACCACCATAAGCTTGTGAAAGTATACCTTTACCTACCTTGTAATTCATCCATTACTCATAGGAACAAAATATTAGCATGGCATGCTCCAGAATAAAATCCCCAATATTGTTAAAAGTTTTAAGACCATAAAATCAGTCCAATGATTCTTTCCTAATAGTTTGAAGCAAATAAGAGTATAAGAGTGCAACAAACAAGCACCAAATTGTAAATTACTGAAATCTAAGTAAAACATACTGTACCATCAAACTAATACTGTAGTCTACATGCTCAATGTGGACAAGTATATTCCTCCATTGACATAAATTATGCTAGTGTGGTCCACATAAGAAATTCATAGAACTAGTGCCTATATTCACTTTATTTTTCTTAAACTTCCATGCGTCAATAGGAATCTACTGTATTTGCTTCGCTTTTTCCACTTATTTTCTTCTATTGAAAACAACCAATTTCTCAACAAATTAAAAACAAATTCTCCAGGATCCAAAGACAGTCTCTTGAATTCAGCCGATAAAAAGAAATGAAAAGGACTTTTTTTTTTTTACTGAAAATAAACATTTTTACAATTAAAAAGCTTACTTCACTTTCTTTCCAAGACCTAAAGCACAAAACATAATACTTTACATCCAGCCCTCCGGACATGAAAACGAATAAGCAGATCTGCATTTCATTATGTTTATAAGTTCACACCATTTTGTTCTTTTCTCAAAATTCAAAACCCATCCACAAAAGAATTATTTAGTTAGTCTTTATAGGAATCAGAAATTTATTGAAAAAGAAAGAAATCCATTCAACTTACAGAGCGTTAACTGAAGAAGCTGCCAAAACAAAAGACAACAGCAGCAACAACAAACAAACCATAATTCTAATAAACTAACAACAGTGCTCCAAATTGAATATATAGTGAAAAATAATAAACCCTAAACTCTGAAGTATCTGAAGCCAATAAAGAAACCCAGAATTGTACCCTCTCTCTCCCCCACAAATAATCCAGCTCCTCATGCCTCATATGCTAAAACTTTTTCTATTTCTTCAAATACAAATAATCCTAAGATACACATTATAGCATATCTTCTCAACATGATTTCCCTTCTCTTGCAAGGGGGAAATTTGCGCATTTCATACAACAGCCACAGAAGTAGCTAGATTATCTCAACTCTACATAGCCATGCAAACTAGGGTTACATGAACATGGCTGGGATTCCAACATTGTGATGGTTCAAGCCAAAGCCATGGAAAGCTGTTTCCAATCATATCTGTAGAAGCTAAAATAAATTAAACTGTTGTGGTGTGTTTATAGAACATGGTTAGCCTCCTACTACTATTTGCATTTATAGAAGAAATTCAAAAAAAATAAAAAATAAAAAATAAAAAAATATTGATGATCCCTCAACTAAGTGTGGTTGGGTTGAGCGGTTGAGCCAAAACACATTGGTCAATTATATGGGTGGTGTGGAGAACTTGTGGTCCAATTAGGACTGAATGGATTCCTGCTCTAATACTATGATTGATTGACAGCAAGTTTCTTCGTGGGATAGTTCAATATAGAATCAGAACCCCGAATTTAGATCACCTTAGTAGGGGCCAAACATAATAACTCCCACACTCCAAATAAGGGGGTCACTGTTGTATGTGTATAATCACCCAAAAGATGGGTTCCATTAGAGGGGAAGTACTGAATAATAGTCAAAATATTGGTTGAGCCAAGTGTTTGACGGCTCTGTTAGTAACCATTGTAGAATATTGGTTAACACTATCACCAAAGTGTTAATGTAATTATATTCAACATCCTATTGTAGAATATCTCAGATTTTGTGAAATTTTTTTCATGACAAATACCAACAAGTAATATTATTTTGTATTGCCAATATCTCACAATGCTGTGTGGAAGTGTGTTGGATAAACCCCTTTAATCACTAAAGTATCCAGGGATGATATGTTAGACGTCGTGTGTGCATCACAAAATCATGAAGTATATGACAAATTCAATTGAGAAAAGCTAAGAGAAGAACCTGGAAAACTGGCACCCCAAAAAAGCCAACATCAGAAGATCCAGACTTCTCCTTCTCCTTCTCCTACAGAAAAGAGACACGAGTCAAAAATCATTATCTTATATGAACTGCATGTTGCAAGCTATGAATACATCAAACATCATTCACAATCCACAATTACTATTCAAACAAGCAGAAGGGCACGATAGAGACAGAGAAGCTAACTAAAAAAGCAAGTTTGGAATCTGAATTTCTGGATAACTTCTCAAGACCAACGCTAATTACACATTTACACCCTACTTATGCCTTGATCTAATAGGGAATCAAATATAGCAACAGAGTGCTCGGTTTTTAATACCTGCATTTTGAATAGGATGAGATGCATAAGTTTAAGATATGTTGATGTGGGGTGATTATCAGTCATTTAACTCAATGGCTGATTACTAGAGATTGCCCTAAAATGGTTTGATTGAGACCAGATCTTTTGTTTATCCCCAAATTGGTGTCCTATGTTTCAAAAGGAGGGAGATGATGTTGATCATGTTCTGTTGCCTAAAAGCTGTGGCCAAATTTCTCAAGTGAAGTGGATGGTTTAGAATTGTCCAGAGTATTGCCATTCTCAGTTGAATGCAAGTCTTAAGAGTTTTGATGGGGTGAGAGGGGCAAAGGTAATGCGGAGTTGCAGACTCTAGGCTGTTATATGGATACAAGTAACAAACATATCTTTCAGGAATATTGAGGGGTAGGGGCTGGAGGAATTGGTGAATAGGGTTGTCTTTTGGTCCTCCTTTTTCCATGTTTCAGCAGCTACCGGAGGTGTAAGTCTGTATTCCCTTTTGTTGCACTGAAAGCATCGGTTAGCTAGATGGTTGTGCAGTACTTTTGTTCTGTTTCAATTAAGTGGTCTAATGTCCACTTTTCTTATTTTGTGCTTAATTGAAGGGTTTTTTTAAAAAAGAAAAAAAAGGAAAAATATCTCTGGCTATTGTGGTATATTTATAGAAAATTGAGCAGCGAATCACAGTTGGCAATGGGTGGGAAAGGTCCATGACATTGTACACTGTATGAAAGGCTTCACACTCCCAACGTGGTCTGAACAACATTAAACCTTCTCGCTCGGATCTCATCTCAGACCTATTTGCAGCAAATTGATGGTTGTTGATATCTAATCACCAGCTTAAAGGGCAGGGTCGTTGACATAGGATGATAATTAGTCGTTTAGCTTATTGGCCGAATATTGGGAAATCTTGTTGAATTAAAGTCTCGTTGGACTGGTTTGAGGTCTGATTTGTATCTTTATTTTCATATCTGTCTTGTATAAATAACACAAATCCTATCACCTATTCACAATCTTTCTTCTCACAGGACCAGAAAAAAAGTCATTATCCTAACATATGACAGCTTCCCTAGGTTTTGATGGTATGCAGATTATACCTATCAGCATTACAATACCACTGCCGACTGTCTGCCAGCATCTTCTGCTAAACTGATCTAACAATATTTCATAGAAACCTTACGCTATCCTTGGGTGTGAGAAAAGCTTTGATCCTAAGTACACATGACAATCAAAAATGAACTAATTGCAGTGAGACTACTTTACATAAATACATTCCGACTGAAATTAACACTATCTAAAGAACCCTGTCCTACACCATATTGAGTAATTTTACAAAACTCGTATGCAACTATCTTTGTTATACAGATAAAAATTGTGTTGCAGTTAGGTTCTTCTTCTTTGTGGCAGCTACTTTTACAAGTAAAACTTTGCTTTCAGTGATACTGAAAAAAAAAAACATAAGAAATGAAAACCAAATGACACGAACCTTAAGCGCATTCTTGACTTGAGAAGACTCAGGAATCAACCTGAAGGCCACCCCATCAACCTTGAGCTGAAAAACCTACAAAACCAACACCTCATTAAACTCCATTATTCACCAAACCAACATTTAAAGCCAGCAATTGAATTAAACAAATAAACAAACACCATCAAAACCTTATTCAAAGCCACAGCCACAACTTTGGACCCGCTTCGCATTCCAGGGTCCATAACTCTAATATGCTCAAGAAGTGACTCTGCGTCTTCCTTCTTGAAACAAAACAATCCAAGACTTTTCCCGCTCGAAGCACCCGAAACCAACACGAATTCCTCAGCCGCATTGCTCAGAGCATAAACCGGCACGCCGGCCAGCCGCTCCTCGATGGCCTCGTTCGACATGGCAGCTCCGGGCCCATCGCCACTAGAATTCGGGAACTGGGTTTTGTTGTTTACGGCAATTCGAGCCCAAACTGGGTTCTGCTTGGAGGAATCAAAGCCCGAAAACCCGGCATGGAATGCGTTTTTGGCTTGGTTTTGGAGGTTGGAGAGAGTTGATTGGAGGTGGGTTTGGAGAGAAGAAGGGTTGGGGTTGAAGGGAGGGAGATGAGAGAGGTGGTGGAGGAAACCAGAGCAGTGGTTTTGGAGGGAGGTGAAGGCTTGTTGGAGGTTGAGTTGAGGTGGTGAGGGAGCATTTGGGTTGTTGGGGTTGCCCAAGTTCATTTTCCTGCAGATGATTTCTGGGCAGGAGTGAAAAAGCTAGAGCTTATGATGACGATGAGTAAGAGAGGGAAATGACGAGGGTTTTATGTCACGCTTTTGCTTTGTTGTCTGGAAAAGACGAGGGTTGATTCCAACTGGGGTTTTGGGTTTTTCCTTTTTCATAAATTAAGTACATTGGGCCAAGTAGTGAACTTAGAAATTGGGCTTGTATAAGTCTATGAAAGAGTTGCATTGCTGTTTACACTCTCCCGGTTAACCGCCCAACCCACCAATTGACTTTGTAAATTGTTACTGCTAAAATGGAATTCCGCCGGAACATAAATAATAACCAGCCTTTAACCCGTACTTTTGCTTGGAGAAATAATGTAAAAACTGTTCAAATAAATCTAGAATATGTGTCTGATCTAAATTCTAAGTTATTTGACCTAATGGTAATAGGGTTGGAATTAGAGATAATATCGGTGAATCTTGGATATATCCAATCAATTATAATATTATGTTTCCTTGTAGAACTCTGATTCTATACCTTGTAGTCCTCTATATAAATGGGCTCCTATTATCAATGAAAGCATGACTCAATTATCTCCAAATTTTAGTTTTCCTTAAACACGGTATCAGCACGAAATCCTAACCCTGAAACCCGAAATTTATAACCTTCAGACCCTAACTATAACCTCTTCATATATTAAAGCCCTCAATCTCAGTATTCCAAAACCGGCGGCGGAACCACCATTACCGGCCGGAAAACTATCAAACCGGCCACCGGAAGTATCTAACCAGCCCTCCAAGAAGAAAAAAGAGGGATCCTTGCACTGGTTCACCACCTTCCGGATATCCAATTGCCCCCCAAACTTTTCCACCAGTAGCGTCTTCATCCCAGAATCCGAGAACCGGAAAAACTTTTCCCATAATCCACCTAAATCAATGTGAATCGGCCACCAGAAGCTGTTGTACTTGAACCGACAGAAAGAAGAAAATAAGAAAATAAGAAGAAGCCCAGAAGAAGTCAAACCCTGCCCACAGGGCCACTGACATCAGCCTGCCACGTCAGTGCGCCACGTCAGCACAGGGATCCACTGCCACGTCAGCAACAGGGACCCCACTGTCACGTCATCACCAGGTCAACTACTTTTCCGACCATTTTTTTAGCGACTTTCCGGTCATTTTTCCTGCGACCTATTTCGAGGTATTATTTTTTTACTAAAAGTTTCCGTTTTTGAGTTTTTATTATTTTCTTTTCCTTTTCTCGAGGACTTGCAACCTCCCTTCTTCTACCCCCCCCCTCAATTTCTTCATCATAGGGGAGACCTAATTAAGCTGAACTGTGGGGGTTCGTGTTCACTCCAAGCTTGGAGCTTGTAGAGTCCTCCAAAATTAGAGTTTGTTGAGATGTTATGATCGACCACAAACACATCATTGTTTTGATCAAATCCAATTCCTCTTGGAATCGGATTTCTTGGAAGCGTCTATGCTCAGAAATCCCTAAACTTATTCGAAGCAACCATGCTCATAAATTTTATGTGTTTTCATGGTAGCCTATTACGCTCCGAAACTAACCATAATTTCTTGTTCTCTTTCAGGATGAGTAACCTGAACAAACTAGACTTCGCTCCATTGGGAACAACTGGCTCTAGATATCACAAGTGGGTTCGTGATGTTCGCCAGCATCTCAAAGCCGATGGAATCTTGGATATGATTCTTGAGCCTAGGCAGGACGTGTTAACTGTTGAGCAAGCTCAAGCTTTGGAAGTAAATAGGGCAACCTTAGAGGCAAATAAGGCGAAAATCATCATCCTAATAACTCGGCATATAGACCCCAGAAGGTTGTGGGTCTCACTCGAAGAAAGTTTTGGCAACGTTCGTGACTCCTTGCTTCCTGACCTAGAAGTGCGATGGCATAGCCTCTGCTTCTGTGATTTCAAGTCAGTTATTGACTACAACTCTGAAGCACTTCGCATTAAATCCTAAATGGACTTCTGTGAAAAAGATATCACAGATGCGATGTTGATTGAAAAGACTCTCTCTACCTTCCTCGTCTCTGCATTGATGGTTGCTAAGAACTATCGAATCGATGTTACTGCAGGATGAATCACAAGGTTTCATGAGCTTATTGGAGTCGCTAGAAAGCATGACAACATCCTTGTGAAGAACTATAATTCGAGATCCCGTGGAAACAGAGCATATTCCGGAATCCAATTATAGTTGCGCCCCTAAGAGAGGGCGCCAAGAGCAAAACCCTAATCTTAGGGATATTTTTGGACATTCTAGTCCATATAATCGCTCTAATTAGAAAAGTAACCACCAAAATAGGCAAACACAGAATTGAAGAGGTCAACGTGGAAAGAGAGAGAGGCAACGCCTCTGGCCATGTTGGTGGCTCCACCAACACTAAGAGCCATCCTAATGATGTTTTCAAAGCGCCTCAATCAATGGAGTCTGAGCACAGAGATGTATGTTCTCGATGTGGAGTATCTGGTTATTGGGCACACATTTGTAGAGCTCGTGAAGCAATTATCACCACCTACAAAACACATTGTGAAGCAAGAGAAGCTCACTATGTGGAACAAGAAGATTAAGAAGGTGATCTAAAGTGAAGGGTTAAAGACTACAAATCTTGCTGGGATCAACGGATCGCCAATTCTGTTTAAGTCTTTATTTTTCCAAGAGACGTAATGGGCAATTGCCATATATTTTTGTAGTAGATGCAAATGGCTTAATCTCTCTTCAAAGTATGCTCACCTAAAGTAAGTGTGATGTCTAGGAAGGTTCTGAGATTAGTGATACTTAAGCGAGCCTTACTCCACCAACTTCTCTCTACTCACCTGATCATATTTATTTTGGAATTACCGAAAGAAGTTAGACGACTACCATTGTTTTGCATTAGTTAGCATTTTGGATTAGATTTTCTTTGGTCAAAGAGACAATGATGTAACTTTGTTAGCTTATAAATAAAATTTTGAGTTCTTTTCATTATAACTCCATTTTAATTCTGAGCATATGACTTTGTGACTACGATAGTTGGGCCATCAGTATTAACTCAAGGACATGGAATAGAACCAAGTTCCCATTGCCAAATGGCACTTTGATTATTGTCACAAAAACTCTCTACGCTCTTAGGGCAAATCACACCCTATGAATAGCCAACGGATTCCATACAGAAATGCATGTAGAGAACAGGAAATGAATTCCTTTGCAATGCATCTAATGATTGCGAAAAAAACGCATCTAGAGAAGTTTATGTGTCTCTCTAGTGAACTCTATGTCACTATTCGAGCTATTAATCCAATAAAAGTTATGAGAGAAGATCTCTTGGATTTAGACACATATTGGCTTTATCATGGCAGGATATGATGATATGATGATCTGTCTACAAAACACTTCACATGGACATCCTTTCTCTTGAGTAAAACGAAGCATGAATCAAAAATTGATTCCTGGAGTAAGTGTGACCGCCGCTGCTGCTTTTAGCACTGCCGCCGTCCACCACCAGCCTAGGGCTAGCACAGTCCCTACCCATGATGCCATGGATGGCGTCCATCATAGTGATGGCGCCCCAGGTGATACTACAATCACCAACTTTGCTTCAAATAGCATTCCAGATGCTCAAGCCCAACCAAAAATCCTCATTGGTTGATTCTAAGGCCTCTCGCTCATTTTACAAAGCTCGTTCCTAAGGGAAATTAGGACTGAGACCGTCCTATGCAAAGGATATGAAAATACTAATTTTGTTCTTACATAGAATCCGTGGGGATTCTGTGGACTGATTCAACCAACTTGCGGACGTTTAAATATCTCATGATGTTAGTTGACATGCAAACACTCTGGTCACGTGTTGCACCATTGTCCATCTGTAAATGCTGCTTCTGCTACACTCTTAGCACATATCATATGACAACGGGCTCACTCCCCGAATCATCATATTCCTTCAATTGGACTTGGCGATGCCAGAGAGTTTACATCAAAGACTTTCGATGATTATTGCATTGGGACTGATGTTGGATATCATATTCCCATGTACACACCCAAATGGTCTCGCGGCAAACGACTACGATGGTAATCCGGACATTGGTAATGCGCACCAATCTCTTTACATCCGCTTAGGGTGATGCAATATGGCATGCAGCTATGCTAATTCATCTATGACCTACCGCCACTCAATATATCTCTGCATTACAGCTAGTGACTGGGTACAAGTATTTCGTACTTTCGCATATTTGAGTGAGCCATTTATGTACCAATTGTGCAGCCACAGCGCACTATGATAGGTCTTTACAGACGAATGGGTAATTCAGTTGGATTTAAGACTCCAACAATCGTCCGCCACTTAATGCCCTTGCAAGGCGATCTCCTTACCCTTAGATTTACGGATGTCACTTTGATGAGACAGTATTCCTGTCGTTAGGATGAGATAAGAACACGAATGTTCAGCAGGAACGACATAAATTGTAGTGGTCTGTCCCTACTATGTCTCATCTCGATCCCTGCTAAAGTGACGAGATCACACATCTACTGCAAATATGCATGCAAGGAAGTACAACCCTACGAGAGGACGTAGCGCCACCCTACATGGAGGTAGACATGGTGCCAACGCCAAAGAGAGTGGCACTCTGGCAATACAGGCCATGACCCAGCTAGGATGCGTGGGAGGCCCGTGGGTTCGAAGGATACTTTGGCACATTCCAATCCTTTGATCATCAAGACTCAAAATCCATCTCATGAGAATCTTCAAGGTTATGGTTATTGTTGGGGGACGCCTCAAAGTCAAAACCTATTCCTGAGAATATTGAGCTCTATGAAAATTACACTAATGTACATGAGATGTGGGATAGAAACTCCATCATAATTGATGATGTAGTTGCGCATTTTGTAGCGCATGAGTTTGTTGAGTCTGATGATATCGAAGCACGCTCTGATTGATGAATGAACGCGAACGTAGAAAAAATTGGCCTAAATAGAAAGATGCAATCCAGTTTAAGTTGGATTCTCTAACGAAGAGGAAGGTTTTTGAGCTAGTGATGTCAACACCTCCTAACATAAAACCTATTGAATAATGGGTCTTCGTTAGAAAGCGTGATGAGAAAAGAAGATGGCAATCTCGCTTTATAGCGCAAGGCTTTTCACAAAACGCCCTGGAATTGACTACGATGAGACATATTCTCTCGTAATGGATGTCATTGAACTCCACTACCCTGTTAGTTTGGTAGTTTCTGAATAACTGAACATGCAGCTTATAAATGTGGTCACTATGTATCTCTATGGGGATCTAGATACGCAATCTACATGAAAGTTTATGGTGAACTTTATTTACCCAAGTCAAGTAGCTCTAGACCACGGAGCACGTTTGCAATAAGGTTTAAACGCTCACTAAAGTGACTATTTGATTAGGAAGGGATATGCTCGCGCGTTTCCATAACAAGTTTCAGATTCTATCGCGGTTCATGTTGAACATGATCTTCATTAGAAGCCCTTAAAGAGTTAAGGGAAACCGTTGAACACTTGAAATCCCAGTTTGAGATGAAGGATTTTGGGAGAACACGATTATGCCTCGGTTTGAAACTTGAGCACCGTGTTGATAGATGCTTAGGCATTTTGACAAGGTCAAACCTTTAAGCACCCCATGATCGTTCATATTCTTGATCCTGAAAATGATCATCTTCATCTGAAAGATGATGACGAAGATGTGCTAGAGGCAGAAGTGCCTTACTGAAGTACAATAGGTGCATTATTATACTTAGCTCCATGCACAAGACCGGACATCTCATATGTTGTGAATTTGTTAGCTAAGGTATAGCTCTGCGCTAACGCGATGCCATTGGATTTGTGTAAAAGATATCTTTCGATATTAGAGATGTACGATTGATATGGGCATGCTTTATCCCTACAGAGAGATGTTGGATTCGGACCCATCACACACCAGGAACGCCGCCAACAGTAGCCTGCGTCCCCTCTCCCCATCCCAAAACGAAGTTAGCGTTTTGGAATGTTTTGCTGATGTTAGGTATCTCTCTGGCCCACACAAATGTCATTCCAAACTGGTTAAGTGTTCATCATGGGTAAAGACTGCGATATCTTGGAGGTCTACAGAATAAACCCTAGTCGTTATACCTTTGAACAATGCAGAGATTATTGCTCTTCACGAAGTGGTTTATAAATGTATATGGATTGGATCCATAGTTACACATGTTCAAACAATTGTGGTTTGAAGTCAAATAATTGTGATTAGATCCAGAGATTTGGCCTAACAATAGGGTGAAGTAGGCCCCATAGCTGTCCAAACTCCTAAATACCTGAATTGACTTGGATGCCTCGTTAATGAAGAGCCCAAGCCCATCATGCTCTTCTTTTATCTTCTTTTTCTGGCCCACAGTAGCATTGGTGAGCCCATTTCCAATAGCCTTAAGCATAAGCCCAATAGTTTGCCCTAGCCAATTTGGGTCCAAACCCAATGTCACAAAGGCACCACATTCCGCAACATCTCCATCCAGGGAATTACCCGCTAGTCACTTGGACCACTGCCAAAGACCAACTTAGCTACTTGTGTACACCACCCAGCAGCCACTGTTGGAATCACCGAGAGCTTGGCTCAAATTTGAGTAAAAAAATAGTTCTGCCATACTGATCCAGACACTCAATCCATTAGCTTGTCACCATTAGCTCTGACATTTTTCGACAGCTCAGGCAAATCACCGTCCAACATCACTCCTGTCAGTAGCTTTCGCTGAGCTCTACCGCACATCCACACCTTAGCCAATGATGTTAACATCATTGAATTCATAGAGAGAGATTGAGAGGTCTCATACAGCCAGACTGCATCGCCACGACCGCCATAGGCTAAGACACCACCATGGTGTTAAAGCATCTGGAAATCAAGCCATCACCATGACTTCAGGCAGCCGTCAAGTAGAAAGTTGTCCCTCTCAAAAGGGTGATTCAACATTGATAAATAAGAAGGATTATGCCCATCACCTGCAAGGGCATTAGATTGGAGGAAGAGGATCATACCCAAAAGCTTTGGATTCGGAGGTCAGTCGAAACCACCGAATGCATTGCCCATCATGTTAAATCAAATGGAAATAGGGCCACCACCATGACTTCAGGCAGTTGTCAAGTAGAAAGCTACCCCTTGCAAGAGGGTGATCCAACCATTGATAAATTAGAAGGATTATGCCTGTCACCCGCAAAGGCATCAGATGGTAGGAAGAAGATCGGACCCAAAAGCTTTGTACTTAGAGGATGGTCGAAACCGCCGTATACATCGCCAACATAAGGAGATGACGTTAGGGTTAACGAGAGAACGAGCGTTGCTAGAAGAGTAGAATTTTCATCGAGTTAATTGGGAGATGATTGATCTTAGTGAAATATTTACATTGATAAAAAAGCATATGCTTTAAAACCCCTTAACCCTAAAGTCCTTCTTTTAATCTTATTTCTTTTTAGGGAGAATATCATAAATAGTCACTTAACTTTTACATGTTCGACACTTTAGTCATTCACTTTTTAAATATATCATTTTGGTCACTTAACTTTAACTCTGTTATTCACTTTAGTGACTTCGCTAATTTTTTTCATTAAAAAAAAATTATTTGCCACAATATTAAGGATATTTCGACCAACTAATTGTGAAAAATTGATAAATCTGAATTAGAATGAATGGGAGAAGTGACTAAATGGAGACAAAATGCATATTCAATGACTAAAGTGATTGACAAAATAATAGTTGAGTGACTAAAGTGATATATTTGAAAATTGAGTGACCAAAGTGTCAAATAAGTCATAGTTGAATGACCATTTGTGAAATTTTCCCTTCTTTTTAAATTATTGTTTAAAGTTGTATAGTATTTTTTTTCTAGAATATGTATAGTTTGTTATTACTTTACATTAGTGTAATTATCTACATACTACAGCTAACTCTCTCTTTCTCATCCATGGATGTTACACCCCATACCCAGAAACACCCATTGATTAATCAATTGGACAGTAAAAGATAAGATTATTCTCTTTTCTCCTTCGTAAAATCATTTAGGGGGTTCTAAAGTTGGCTTTTTAGTCGGTTCACATTTTGAAGAAACTTCCATGGGATGACATTAAACCGAGCTTGTGGACAAGTGGCACGTTAAAATCAGACTTCGTATTCAAATGTTACGATCTTAAAAGCAAAAGTTACTGTTTTGGGAAACTTATTATAAATAGCATTTGCATCTTTCCATTTGGGGAAGTTTCTATTTTTGGTCGAAACCCTAATTCCTAATTCTCTCTAGCTAACCTGACCCGAAACCAAGACCCAGCGGGTTCTCTACTTTTGAGCCGCCTCAGAGCGCCATTCCGATCAAGATCGGAGCGCCTCTTCACGTAGGTTATATTTCCGACCTTATCTTCCAATAATCGTCGCCTAATAGAGCAAATCAAAGTGATTTAATCTTCGGCAGGGCGTGGATTCAACCCAATCGGAGCTCCCTTTTTTGGCCATTTCCCGTCGCACCACCACCTGGATTTTGTAGCTCCTGTTTCACTGATCATGCTGGTGTACACCATATAGCTTGATTTGACCAGAGAAGCGACAATCAAAGCCTTGAAGATCTCGAGTGTCGAGAACTCTCAGGCCATTCTACTCCGAGTTAAACTTAGCTCCATGTATAAAAAAACCTTGCCCTTGTTAAGATGAAGCGATTGGTGTATGTATTGTGTTATGAATCACAGGTTGAGGTGGAGGAGCCTGGGGGCACAATGCCACCTCTTATGGCCCTCTGTTTTTGTTCGTTACATAAAGCTCAATAGTAGGAATGTGTCTATGATTTTTGATGACATTGGTGTATGTTTTGAAATTGATCGAAATTTCCGTAGTCTCGGGAATTTCAGATTTTGATTCGTGACAATCCGATCACTGGATCGTCTTGTTTTTTTAGTAAATTGTTCGAATTACTAAAATACTTAATCTTCTAGTTCGTAATCCATGTATGTATGTACCGATCTTGAAGTTACTTGATCTTCTAATTCTAAACGTCCACGTAAATTTAAAATTCCTTAAGGTATCTTAAATCTCAATGGACTTGCATTAGCGACAAATATATATATATATATATATATATATATATATAAAATAAAAATAGAACTCATTTTACATTAATAAATATTTATCCACCAATAAATTATTCATTGATCAATATATAAATAACCCTTCTAAAATTACTTTGTTGGTCTATATCATATTAATCTATAGGAATTTTTTACTGTGGATCCTCCAATGTCAGAGAGGAGGTGCTGTATTTGGGCTTGCCTTCAATAGTTTTGGGGTATCTTTTGGTATCAACAACTACATGTTTTTAGGTTTGGATTTCACGGCTGTGGATTAACGAGTAGGAACTGCAAATTTATGAATAAGGATGGTTGATTTGCAAGTAGAAACGACAATATTATTGTTCCGGCCTAGTTGGTCGAGTAACCGCATTACGTGAGTAAAATGCGGTTTGGTTATATATACCTCTCTTGTGTTGACCAATTTTCCAAAAAGGTGTTGACGAATTTCTTCGTATTAATTAGATGAACGCGTAGATGATGGTGGATCCAGCCGCTAAGCTATGAGGTGAGGTGGTCACATATTGGTGGCATATAGGCAAATTTTATTTTGGTATAGTTCTCAGTATATTATTATTTTTTAAATTGATATTATTGTTTTTGTTGGTTATTTAAATTTCTAAAGTTTTTTAATATTAGAGGGTTATATTCGTCATTTTTTTTTCAGTTGTGGAGAATAAGCACTCTTCTCTTAATAATAACTAGCTTTTTTTTCCACACATACTATGCATGTGCAAGTTATTATTTTTTTCTTTAGAAAAAAAAAAAAACAGTTATTGCAAACAAAAGATAATGGGAGAGGAAAAAGTGGGTTATGAGTTTTTTTTATAAAAATATATTTTGTAAATGTCATAATTATTCTTGTGATTTAACTAATTCTTAAAGTTTTTTAATCTTTTAAGATCATTTCTGTTAAATTTTTAGCTAACAAACCATCTTATCTTAATAATAATAATAATAATAATAATAATAAAAAGTTCACGAGCAATGATTAATTTAAATAGCATGGATCTCAGTTTGCAAACCATAATCATAGTCTACGCAATACTTAAATGGTTCAACAGTCTCACGGTTAACATAGTTTAAAGAATATCTCTTAAGAAACTATATATTAAAATTAATATACACCAAGAGTTTATGATTTCATGAAAATTTTTGTATTGTGACATTATCAATATTTAAATGGTATCCAAAATATCTTCCAATTTAGATTAAGTGCCAAAATTGATCGAAATAATAAATCAAATTTTCATCGAACATATGGTGTAGTAATCACGAAATAACATGAATAAACAAACATAAAATGTAGCAGTAAACACTTTGTTGACGATGGATCCCAGCAAGGAGTCATTATCATTATCACATTTAAATATGGTGTTGACATCATTTAAATCTAGATTAACCCTTTCTTGTCGTGTTGCGTAGATGGATGCTTGTTTTTGTGTTTTGTAGTTAATGGAGTGGTTATAGGACCCAGGGTTACATCATTACATTACCATTACCAAGATACAAAAAACAAAAAAAAACGCCGACATGAAGGCGTGGATGTTGCCGTCGTTTTGTAGGGAGTGGATTTCGCTGTCGTTTTTCGAAGCGCATGTGGGGCATTGGACTCGGAAAAAGTAGGTGATGCCACGTGTATGGTTTCGAGAAACGTGTTGTTTAATTTTGTGGGTCAAAGTCATGAAGACGCATTCAATTGGCTGTGTAGTCTTAGTTGCGTCACAGACGGGTCAGACACAATGCTTTCCCAGTCAATTAAAGAAAGAGAAAACTGTTGTAACGGTGCGTGGTTAGTCAATTCAACCAAATCAACCCAGACTTGGACGGCTGCTCTTAAGATTCACTACGTCTGTTTATGGACTTTTTAATTAGCCAGGGGAAAGACCATAATCTTTTCTTTTTCCATTTATTATACTTTTTTAGTGGGAGAGAATAGTTTGGGTTGTTAAACTAGGAAAGGAAAAGGTAGCTTTCCTGATTACACCCCAATTTGGAAAATCAAAATCTAAAATTTGTGTTCCTAATGCATTTTGCATTTTCTAGGAAAAAATTGTTGATGCATTTTATGGACAAAAAGTAAAGAGTCATACGTTTTTTTTTTTTTTTACTTTTAAGAAAATAATATTTCAATAATTGGATTAAAAAATCATATTCAATAGTACCAAAAGAGATTGAAATCCAGCATGATAAAATTCCTATGACTAGCAGCAGCCTGTACCACTAAGAGAGATTAATCTTCCGACTTACTCTCTAGAAGAGTTTGAGTGATTCTTTCCGGAAAGCAACTCTCTACACCAATATATAAAAAATTAGTGAATATAAGAGACAGATTTTGGATATCGTCATTGTACTAAACGCATGACAATACCAACAATTGAAAAATATACTATAAAATAATTTGACAAAAGAGAGTCGGAAAGGTGAAAAATTTTCAATATCTTATATTGTTAGAATAATATTCAAATTTATCTGCCGTTAGCAAAGATATGGAAATATGCTGGTGCATCATGTTTTAATTAATCTCACCTAATCAAACCTTATATCAAAATATATTAGTATATTTAGTGGGGCAAAGATACACTATTCAATGGGGAGAAATTTTTAATAGCAAAGATATAGTGATGCTTCTTTTAGTTTCACTTAACCTAACCTTATACCAAAATATATTAGAAAAATTTTCAAGTATGATAGTATATTCAGTGAGGCAACCGTGCCATTTAAATGAAGCGATTGCCTAATAGAAAACCGCGAATGGTATGAATTCTCTACCCTGATCATACACCTCACATTGCCGCCGTCATTAGACATCCGCACTGTCACTTGGAACGACTGCCCTACCATAAATACAGCATAACATCATGCCCCCTAAAGTAGAGAATAGCAGGTACAAGTACATTCAATTATTAATCTAAATAAACCCGTTGTGTTTATTAAAAAAAAAAAAAAAAAAACCGAAGAAAAACCCTGACATGGAACAATCGTCAGGCCGTCATTTCCCTCTCATAAATAACACACACTGTTCCGTACAACCTCACTCACACACACCAAAAAGACTTGCAGACAATCCGTAGACTTTTCGTCTTCCCTTTGCTTCTTCTTCGCTTCACCATTTATTCTATTTTATTGTCCTCCTCCTCCTCCTCCTCCCTCTTCACCTCCTCACACTCTAACCTAATGGACCACCAAGATCTCAGGCGAGCTCACAGTTCAGGTTCGGCTCCCGCTTCTTGATCCCTCTCTTTCTAGGGTTCCGCCGCCGCCGGCTCTCGATTTTCCGTCGTTTCTTTTGCTTTTGTTTTCTTGTGCTTGTTGCTTGGTTTCTAACGAATTTTGGGATTTTGTTTTTTTTTTTTTTTTTAGGGCACGAGAGTCACCATGTGTGTCACAAATGCGGGTGGCCTTTTCCGAATCCGCACCCGAGTGCTAGGCACAGACGCGCGCATAAGAAGATTTGTGGAACCGTTGAGGGTTACAAGGTGGCTGGCGCTGAGGGGAGTGCACAGTTGAGTGTCTCAGATGATGAGCAGCACTCTGATGAAAATCCCAAAACCCCCGGTGAGTTTGTTGATCCCGTTTCTGCTGTGTTTGATTTGCTCTGTTTCGATGTTTGTTTCAGCATTGCCGAGAGATTAGTATGAGTATAAATATACTGTTGAAGTGCTTAGGAAGGAAATGAATATCTGGAGTTGAAGCATAGAGATAGATAGCTTTTTTTCTTCGTTTGCTTTGATAGATCTCGGATAAGAGGTGTTTATGGTGGTTAATTTTCTGTTTAAGGTCCGAAAGTGTTGGAAAGGAGCCTTTATGAAAAGGGTAGTGGCGGAATTGCACAAGGATCCATTAAATCAGATGATGGGGTGTTCTCAGATGCTGTTCAGGAGTTTTCAGATAGCGGTTCTGCTGCATGGACCGGAGAAGGGTTAGAAGATGCCGCGGGATCAGCACCTAATGTAGAAAGGGGTGCCAAGCATGATTTGAATGCCATTCCATTCCACAATGATGGGGGAACGACAGGTAACCTTCCAATGAAATAAGAACTGATATTAGATATCTTCATGTGTCTTTGAGAAAAGAGAAAATGATATTAGATTTGTGATTCAGTTATTTTAAATATGTTTTTGATTGTCTGCTTATCCTCAGAAAGACTTGTTTGTTTGTTGCTACTTGATACCTTGTATTTTCTTGATGAACATGCTTGAATATAAATTAAAATGACTTAGAATCATTAAAGCCATTGGCCGTCAATGTGATCGCATTAAGTATGAGGAGATAATTTCACTCATCGTGCCAAAAAGGTATTGCAGGGTAGTTTTAAATTTATGGGTGGGATTTGGGTTCTGTAGCTCACTACAACGAGGATATTCACTGTTTTATATCTTGATTAGGATATTAAGTGGACCCAGTTGGTTTCAAAGTTTCAGATAGACGGTTCTTTGTTACATTGAATAGTCTATAGTCTAATTATGGAAGGTCTATGCAATGAATGCATTTTAGAATTATAATATATTCATTGTAAATTCTACATTTAGAATCCACAGTATCGATAGTTATGGCGGATACTTACCTCTGTAGTGTTATGTCACAACTAAAGCTTAATTGAGGGCATACTGGTAAGTGAAGCGACTCTGTGTAATTAGTCAGAATGTTTGCACATTTGCATGATTTTACAGAGTTGTTAATGTACTAGTTAAAGTAGGCTGTATAATTTTTCTCCAGTCCTGACAGCTAAAGTTGTTTGAGTAGGAATGCAAAGAAGTTTTAATGGATTATTCCTTCTGAAGTCTGTTAAATGATATGCCTATGTTATATATTCTACACTCATTTCGTGGCAATAATTCTGTCTTGCCCGCTTGTGTTGTATGTTTTTTACCCCATTTTTCTCATTCATAGTGGAATTACTTTTCAGAAGGCAAATTAAACCCCAATAAATATGAAACAGTGACAGATGCATCAGAAGATATGAAGAAGACCGATGTGACTGACAGCATGATTGAGAGCTGCTTAACATCTGTTCATCAGGAAGCTGCAGTGACAGGAATTACAGCAACTAGTCTGGATAGGAACATCAGTTCAGAGACTACTTCTATTTCAGATGGTAGAACTGAAGAATCAAATGTGCTTCTTGGTGATAGCAATGATTTACACCCCATTAAATATGAAATGGTGAAAGATGCATCAGAAGCTATTAAAAAGACTGGTGCCACTGACAGCATGATTGAGAGCTGCTTAACATCTGTTGATCAGGATGCTGAAGTGACTGGAATTACAGCAACTAATCTAGATAGGAACATGATCTTACCCAATAAAGTTGCTGGTGAAACAGTTGAGGGTGGCTCTAAGTTAGAAGGATCAAATGAAATGACTTCAGAATATGTGCGAGATGATGAACTTATTCCATCAGAGAAGGAGCATAGTGATGGGTTTGATATGCATATTCCACAAATTGATGTTCCCCCTGAAGTAGAATCTGTTGCACATGTGAATGCTTCTGTTGATACTGCTGAAAATGTGGATAATTCAGATGGAATACAGTATCTCAGTCCTGATAAAGTGATAGAGAGTCGTAATTGGAAGGAGGAAGAGAATGCAAATGCAAATGTACATGTGCTTTCGGTGCCAGATGACATACATGTGGTAGATGATCCTGTGCTGATGCTTGAAGATTTCAGAAACCACAAAGGAAAGCAATCAGACCAAGTTACTTTCTTGGACTCGTTGGAACAGTTTGATGATAAGGAAAATGATGTCAAACAACCTGTTTTGAACGAGAGTCTGAACATTTTCCAGTCAAGTCAGCTAAGTGGAGGCACTGTTGTCTCTTCTGATATGCATGATCTGGAAGCTAGCCTTGAACCGGATGTTGGCAGCAGCATGCCAATGATTAAAAGTGTGCCTGTTGAAGGTGAAGCCAATATGTCTGAATCCGAGATCAAGATGTTTAAAAACGAAAGTTTAGATGAAATAGGAGCAGCTGCAGATGCTGTGATGCCTCAGATAGCTAAAACCTATATGGTTGGTTTACCTGAAGGACAGGAATCTTATGATAAGTCCTATGAGTCTTTACAGGTGAACTTTGCTGCCTGTGATGCTGGTATAGATCAAACAACCTTGGTTGGTCCAGAGAATAATGAAAAAGATGGAAACTGTGATGGGACTGCAGAGTCTGGAGACCACAGCAGAAAAGTAACTGCAGAAGAAACTCTTGTGGCAAATCCTATAGCTACTGTTCAATCTGCTGAAGGACAGGAATCTTATGAGAAGTCCAATGAGTCTTTACAGGTGAACTTTGCTGCCGGGGATGCTGGTATAGATCAAACTACCCACTCAGTTGGTCTGGACGATAATGAAAAAGATGGAAACTGTGATGGGAGTGGAGAGTCTGGAGACTACAGCAGAAAAGGATCCGCAGAAGAAAATCTTGTGGCAACTCCTATAGCTACTGTTCAAGCAGCTGATTGTTATGAAAACCAGATTTATCCAGCAGCTAACTTACACAAAGATGATGATGCTGGTGAGTATGAGAAGGGCGTAATTGAAAAGTGTAACAAAATTGGAGATGCTGGTTACAATGAAAACGCTGAAACATCTAACTTATGTGGGGATGACAAAAGCAAAGGAGTGACAGAGAATTTTTCCACAGATCCTGCAAGTAATTTGGAATATGTTAGTTGTCCATCTGATCTCCAAGCTAATCCAGTAACCAATCTACACGAAAGTGGTGATGCTGCTGGTGATTGTGAGAAGGATAAAACCGAAAAGTGTGATATAATTGGGTATGATGGTGATCACGAGAAAGCTGAAAAGTATGCATCATCTGGTGAAGACATAAGTAAAAGATCTACAGAAAAACCCTTTGCGGAGGACTCTACCACTAATACGGAATCCATCATTACTCTCTCCGACTCTCAAGTTCATCCAGCAGAAAAGTTGCCTGATGTTGATGGCTCTGCTGATCATGATGAGGTTGAAATTGAGAAATTTGTTATATCTGGAAATGAAAGCATGGAAGGATCACTTGAAGAAAATATTCTGGTGAAGTCAGAATTGACCCCCGATTCTTCTATCAATCTTACTGGTTCCAAAGCTGTTGTTGAAGATGCAGCCAATGGTTCTAGGATGGAGCTGGTTGAAACCAGTGGCAGAGATTTAGATAGCAGTTCAAATTCTAGCAAAGTTGCAGGAAACATTCTATCAGATGCTCAGCAAGATGTGTTAGAAAATGAGATTGCTTGCAATGACAAAATCCTGAAAGAAGTCGATGCCGGTGTTGCTGCTGGGTCAGATCATGGTCAGAATGTTGAATCATTCCAGAAGAGTTTGGAGGACCATGGGAAGAAAGAACCAGGGTTTTCTGCTTTAGATACCGAATCTTCTGTTCAAAGTTTCATTGCCTCTGAAGATAGCAGCTCCCAAGAGGTCCATGCGGTTGCTTCTGGGATTACTTCTCAATCTTTGATAGAGGAAGGTGATAATAACCTTGTCAGACAACAGCCAAGCTCAACTGCAATTGATGTGGACTCAAATAGCCAAACTGACAGTCTGGAAGCCAACTGGGGATCTTTTTCAGGTATATATGTCTCAATGGACTTCTGTCACCTCAGATATTTTTCTCATTTGGCCTAAACTATTGTACTGTATTTACCCTACTATGACTGAAATCAATAATCTTGCACATATTTGCTGAAGATGGGTATATAAACAAGTGAATTATATCTTTTAATTTGATTATGTCATCTCTGGTAGTAGAAAATTTAGAATATATATGGAGTTATGTATATTAATTTTATGTATTAACGTAACCCATAAATTTCCAACCGAGAGGATCCAAAATTCAACAACTTTATGGTGATTTTGCTTTGTTTTTCCTCGAGTAACAGTACCTTGTGGTGGATCGTACAGTTATACAGGATCTTTTTTTTTTTTTTTCCTTCTTTTTTTCTAGACCATTCTCTCCTTTTGTGATGCTGCTATGCATAGATTTGTTATTTGATGCCTATGCACGTGGGAAGTGTTGCAGTTGTCTAACCTCGATCTATTTGCTGTTGATGCGTGTATCAGTTCTTTCCATGCAATCTGATGCTGTTATTGATACTGAAACTGTGCCACATATGCATTCCCAATCTTCATTAGAAGATAACTCTGACTTGAAGAAGTCAAAAGTTGAATGTGAGAGTCAATACACGGACAAATCTGATATGTTTGTGGCACCATCCTTCATGACATTGGTTGAACCCCGAGGTGGGGATGATCAAAAGGCTACTGGTTCTGAAGTCCTGACTGCGGTACAGAACCCTGAACAGCCAAAACCTGCATCTTTGCAAACTGGGTGGTTTCCTTCTATGACTCATGTTGTGAATGAGTCTCCGGGGAGAAAGAAGAATGAAGAGATCATTGCCAAGGTGACAAACTGGAGCACTGGGAAGCAACACACTCCTTTGAAAAACCTTTTGGGGGAGGCCTCAAGTGAAAGCAACGGAAAGCCACTGAACCAAAAAGAAAGTCTTGCTCCTGCTCCTGAGAAAGATGATAAAGCTGCAATGGTCAGTGGTCCTGTAACAACAACAGTGAGCTCGATTCTGAATCCTGAATCGCCGACTGGTCAGGCTGCTAAGAAAGAGACTGCAAAAGAATGGAACTCGCCGGCCAGATATCCTTCAGACACTAAGAGTGAGAAGAGGAAAGTAAAGGGGAGATCCTGGGCACAATTTGTTTGCTGCGCTTCTGTAAATTAGCATCCATATTGTCTTAGTTTAGAATATTTGAAATGTGGGGCAGAGCTTTAGGGTTCTACTTAGGTTGAAGTTTGTGCTGGTAAAGTTGCTAGATATTGTCAATCCCGTCTGTGATTTTACTTTATACCGATCTAGCTAGGTTGGTGGTGTGGTTATGAGTTGGATTTATAGAGATTTTGCTGTAAATTCTATGCAAAAAGTTTATTAGTTAACGGATGCACATTAATCTGGATGGAAATGCAGCTCGATTATTAAGCTTTCTAATAATTTTTTGGTCTTAATCTAGTGTCTACCAGTTGCATCGTTGACGCTAACTATGTTGTCTTGGTAGATGACTATATATTTTTCTTGAGAAGAGAAGCTCAATGTGCTCAAGCTTAAACACAATGTAGGTTTGATTTTGGACTGCGAATTTCAATAAATACGCTGATGATTCAGCTGTACTGGTAACTTGTGGAGACAAAATGGGCATGACTGTCTTTGAAAGTAAAAAAAATATCAGTCCTTGCGACTTCAAAATGGTTAAGACACACGATGGGAGCTGGAAAGGGTTTCATTGAGGTGGCCAGTTTGGTGAGATACCTCTTAGATCACCAATATGATGAAGAACAATTTGACATGAAACTGAACCTCATCTGGGTCCATTTTCAGACTTGGGCCTGGTCCATTCGTTTTTTTTTTTTTTGAAAAGTCCATTTTTGTTTTGTTTTTTCTCTTCCGGGTAGCTTGTTTGATCACTTGATGTTTAGTGTTTACTTAATTCAGTTTTTATGTTTTTGAATGATGTTTGGCCTATTGTGGTCATGTTGTTGCCTCATTGCAAGACACCGTTGATCCAGTGATGATGTTTTTCACCTGCTCTTGTCTCATGTATTCACTACTCAGGAGGTGGAGTTACTCATGTAAATGTCAGTCTTTCCTGGGTTCAGAGCCACTATCCTATTGGCATGTCCATCTTTCTTTACCAATGATATTGACACTTGGTTAAATTAGAATCTTCATGGTCTGTGTGACCATTGTTTCGGCCTCATGGCATACTGGAGATTTAGTAGCTTCATTTGGAAGTTTTGTTCAGACCCGTTAGTCTGACATGTGGCAGAAAAAAGGTTATTAGTGTAATATTGCAAGTCTTGAGTTCAACTCAAGAACACCAAGTTGTTCTCCTAATAAATAAATAAATAAATAAATAAACACCACATTGAGATTTACTCATGAGATTGCACAGTTTATTCATACTATCTCATACCATACATTTACAATAGAGTGGTTTTAGTTGGACATCTAAATTTAATATTTAGACCTATTTTTTTCCAATTGCTATTAGATTTTGTCAACTCATATGAAAAGATGATAAAGACAAAAAGAGAAAGCAAAAAAAAAAAACATATACTCTTCTTATCAAGTAGAGACAAGAGATTGACATCTTTCTTGCAAGTTGATCACTTGTTATTGACATCCTGAAATTGGAACCCTAAACCGTGGAATTATTGACACCCTAGCATGGAATTGGAAACCTCAACATGAGGTTTCAAGTTTACATATGCATGTGGAACTTTTCTCAGGTAAGGATATCCTTACCTAAGGTTTAGATACAGATTTGGTGTTTTCACCCACTTTCCGATCACATTTTCACATCTTAACCGTTCAGTTTTTAGAGCCTAATGTATAGATTTCCCCTGCAAAATTTCAGCCAATTTGGTGATCGTTAAGGCATCCAAAACTGCAATTTACACGAACGGACCGAATCTGTCGAATCGGAGTCGTTCGTATTTATAATGGTAAATTGCAGTTTTGGATGCCTTAAAGATCACCAAATTGGCTGAAAATTTGCAGAGGTGATCTATACATTAGGACCTAAAAACTGAACAGTTAAGATGTGAAAATGTGATCGGAAAGTGGGTGAAAATCGGAAATCCGTACCTAAGAAAAACTAAGGACATCCTTAGTGTAGCCGGACTGTATGCATGTGATTCTTTGTTTATCTGATGTATCAAGCTAAAGGATTGGGTAGCGAAGCTAGAATCGATTTTATATTATTCAATGGAATTGAATTTTTTGACGTCGACATTGTTGAGTTTAATGATTCCTTGAGTTTTCTCTCCTTTCCTTGATCAGTCCATTGTGTTTGCATAGAAATGCGAGTTTTCTCTTATTTGTTTATACGGGTTTTCCCTTCACTCAATCTCCATATCTTATGTTACCTCGCTCATTAATCTACTTTATTTTTATTTTTATTTTTTATGGCAAAAACAAGACGACAACAAACTAAAAGACAAAACTCCCCAGTTGGTCCAAATGGAATGCTGGAGAAATAGATAGGGGAAGACAGAAAAACCAAACAAAAGGCCCATGATGGTTATGGGCAAGATTAGCTAACTTATCAGCCACAAAGTTTATCTCCTTATGTACATGCTGAAACACAAAACGCTGGAACTGCTGAGAGAAACTGAGAATGTCTTGAACCAATACCCGAATACGCCAAGGCATAGATGCACAACCTTGCAGACAGTCAATTAATATCTTAGAATCACCCTCCACTAAGATATGAGAATGCTGATGAAGTAGAGCAGTGTGAAGACCTTCACAGAGGAATGTTGCCTCATCTACCAAGACACTCGCTCATTAATCTACTTGCAGACCCTAGGTTGATGCTTATAGAGGCGACTTCATAGTGGGTAGCTCGTTAGAAAATTGAATTGACCATGCATCTTATCATTACTCCACTTTTTCGCTTAGAAATCTTCTTGAACTAACATATTAAGGGCTTCCTCTATAGACATATAAAAAGATAGGAAGTTCCTCAATCCTGTTGTAGTAAATCCAGAATGTGTGTCTGACCCAAACACTAGGTTACTTGCTTAAAGTATAATAGGGTTACACTTAGAGGTAATCTCAGAGAATCTTAGTAGATATCCAATTATTGTACGATTATGATTCCATGTACAACGTTACTTCTATGCTTGTAATCCTCTATATAAAAACGCCCCTATTATCAATGAAAGTACAACAAATTCCCTCTCAAATATTGATTCCCTAAAACACGTTATCAGCACGAAGTCCTAACCTTGCAACCCTAATTTTGTGGCCTTTAAACCCTAACAACCACGACCACACATATCGAAGCTCTTGATCCCAGAAGCCTAGAACCTGTGGCAAAACTACCAAAAACTGCCGGAAAACCCCTGAACTGGCCATCAAAAGTTACCAGCGCGCGCAACCCTCGCGTAGCACATCGTCCAAGCCTCGCAGCTCTCTTGCGTATCCCTGTCGACAACCTTTGACAGGTTAACCTCGCCCCACACGCCTACGCCGACAGCCCAGCGTAGCACCCTCAGCAGATTAGCCTCGCTTTTGTTACTTCCGCGCGCAGCCGGCCACATCTTGCAGCAGCCTCGCACGCCAGCGTGCAGCCCCAAGTAGCCTCAATGCGCAAACACGCCAGCAGCCTTCCGGCTACCCACCGGAGATCTCCTGCAGCAACCACCACCGCTGGCACCCCAGATTTCCGGCGACCCTTCGACCATTTTTTGGCGATTTTTCCAGCAATTTTTCAACACTTTTCAAGTTACTTTTTAACTAAAATTTCCCCTTTTTGGCGACTTGCAACCTCCCTTTCTTCTCCATAGGGGAGACCAAAAGCCTAACTGTGAGGTTCGTGCTCACTCCAAGCTTGGAGCTTATATAGTCCTCCAAACTTAGAGTTTGTTGAAAAGTTATGATCGTCCACAAACACATCATTATTTCAATCTAATCCAATACCTCTTGGAATCAGATTTCTTGGAAGCAATTATACTCAGAAATCCCTAATTTCTTAGGAGCGACTACGCTAAGAAGTTTTATATGCTTTCATGGTAGCATTTTTTGCACCAAAATTAACCCTAAATTCTTGTTGTTTTTCAGGATGAGTAACTTGAAGAAGTTGAACTTTGCTCCACTGGAGACAACAAGCGCATGATACCACAAATGGGTCCTTGATGTGCGCTAGCATCTTAAGGCTGAAGGGATCCTAGACACGATTCAACAGCCAAGTCAGAACTTGCTTACTCCTCAACAACTGCAGCTTTGGATGCGAATAGAGCTACTACGGAGGCAAACCAAGCTAAAGCCATCATTTTCATGACAAGGCACATGAATGACACGCTCTATAATGAGTACCTCAATGAAGAGGACCCTAGAAAGCCATGGGTAGAACTTGAGTAGCGATTTGGCAACGTTCGTGACTCCCTACTTCCTAATTTAGAAGTGAGATGACATAGTCTCTGCTTCTGTGATTTCAAGTTTGTACTTGACTACAACTCGGAAGCCCTTCATATTAAGTTTTTGATGGAATTCTGTGGCAAGAATATCACTGATACGATGTTGATCGAGAAGACTCTCTCTACATTCTCCGTATTCCACATTGATGATTGCAAAGAATTATCGGATTGATGTTAATGCCAAACGCATCACAAGGTTTCATGAGCTTATTGGAGCCATGAATGTAGATGAAAAGCACGACAACATACTTGTGAAGAACTATAACTCTAGACCCGTGGGAACCAAGCCTATTCCCGGAGTCTAACTATAGTCGCGCTCCTAAGGGAGGGCTCAAGGAGCGAAACCTTAAAGAAAGGATAATTCTTAATGTTCTGGTCCATATTCTAGCCTCAAAAAGGGAGGAAACCTCCGAGATAGGCGTGCACGGAACTGTGGAGGCCAACATGTGAGGAGAGAAGGAGGCAGAGCCTCTGGCTATGGTGGTGGAGCCACCAAGGAGAATAGCCATCCCCAACATGCCCCTAAAGCACCTCGATTAAGGGAGCCTGACCATAAAGATGCTTGTCTTTAGTGTGGAACATCTGAACATTGGGCTAAAGCATGCAAAACATCCCAAAATATTGCAAACACATACAAGATGTATCGTGAAGCAAGGGAAGCACATTACATGGAGCAAGAAGATCAAGATGATGATCTCGTTCTAAGGGTTGAAGACTTCAAAGGCCAAGAGACTGGCGATTTTGATCAAGTCTTTTTATTTTCCAAGAGATGTAGGCAATTGCCATATTATTTTTGTAGTAAATGGCAATGGTTTAGTCTTTCTTTAAACTAGACTCATCCAAAGTAAGTGTGATGTCTAGGAAGGTTTTGAGATAAGTGGTACTTAAGCGAGCTTTGCTCCACTGACATCTCTCTACTCACATGTAGAGGTGGCAAACGGGTCGCTAAGCACGAGCACGGCACAGGCCCGGCACGCTTAAAAGACGCCCGGCATGGCCCAAGTCCGTTAGTGGCCCGACACGACCCGAGTACGTCAGAATAACGGGCCGGGTTGGGCCTAGGAATATTGGCCCATTGGCCAGGCCCGGCCCAAGCCTGTAATGTGCCCGGCATGGCCCAAGCACGACATATTGTAGGCCAGCCCGTTACAAACATAAAATTTCATTTTGTTTTTAAAAATATTTAAAAACCACAATGATGAGATTTGAATATTAGACCTCTTTATTTAAAATCTCATGACAATTCCACCAATGCTATTTTTTTATATTGTCAAAATAGTAAAATAAAACATTATATCCTTGTTTCGACATATAATATTTTTTCTAATCTCATAATAATACAATTATAGAATGAAGGAAAGAATATTATGATACTAAATCTTCATTATATTAATAAAGATTAATCTCACAATAATATACTACAAGCAATATATTTTGAGTTATTATTTTTTTTTCTTTCTTTCTTGTAGTGGAATATAAAAAATATCAGAAAACTAATCTTAAAAATTTAAGGTTAAGAAAAATATTGTAGAACTTAATTTATTTTAATTTTCTAAATAGTTAAATAAAATTAATTTTATTTATTCAAATTAATATTTTAAAATCGTACTTTATAGTGGGTAGGCACGAACACGACCCGTTTATTGACCCGACACGATATAGGCTCGGGCCATGGGCCCGACCGGGCTTAATGTTTAAGCAAATAGGCAGGCACGAGCCCGACACGATAATAAATGGGCCGGCCCAAGCACAGCACGAAGCACGATTAGACCCGCTTAAAATGGGCCGGGTAGGGTCGGGCTGGGCCGGCCCGTTTGCCATATCTACTCACCTGGTCATATTTATTTTGAGTTATTGAGAAAAGTTAGATGACTACCATTGTTTTGCATTAGCTAGTTCATTGGATTAGATTTTCTTTGGGTAAAGAGACAATGATGTAATTCTGTTTGGTTTATTAATAAAAGTTGAGTTTTTTTCATTATGATTCCTTTTAATTAGGAGCTTTTTCTTTTAGGAATGGATTCTGGAGAACTGCAATATCTTGTGGATAGTGCGACTACGCACATCATTCTCTGCCATAGGTAATTATTCTTGGAGATGTTGCGTACATATTCCTCTGTGATTACGATGGCTGGGCCATTAGGATTAGTCCAAGGACATAGAATGGCCCAATTCCTCTTGCTAAAAGGCAAATCAAACCTTATTGAGCTTTAAAGATATCCGAGCCAACGGATTTCATGTGGAAACGCATACAGAGAGCGGAAAAGAGTTCATTTACATTACCTCTAATGATCGCGGATGAAAGTGCATCTTAGAGAAGCTTATGTGTTAATCTAGGGGACTTTATGTCACTACCATTCGACCAATTGAATCCAATAATATAATAAGAGAAGATTTCTTGGATTCTGACATATTTTGGTTTGGCATGACCGACTAGGACATCCTCGTCATGATATGATGATCTATATACTAAAAACTTCACACGGATATCAATTCTTTTGAGCGAAACGAAGCAAGAATCAAAGATGATTCCTAAACTTAGTGTGACCGCCACTACAGCCGCCTCTGGCACTGCCGCCGTCCACCGCCTCCCTATGCTGCCTCTGTCCCTCTTGACAACGCCATAGAAGGCATCACACATGGCCATGACTCCTTGGATGCCACTTCCCATGGTTCTAACACCATGATGGGTGATGTAGTCACCAATTTTGCTTTGAATAGCACTTCAGACTCTCAGGCCCAACCAAAATCCTTATTGGTTACTTCTAAGACCCCTCGCTCATTTTGGAAAGCCTGTTCCTTAAGAAAATTAGGACAGAGACCGTCCTGCACAAAGGATCTAAAAATACTCATTTCGTTCTTACAGAGAATCAAAAGGGATATCCGTGGACCAATTCAACCACCTTGCGGACCTTATAAATACTTTGTGGTATTGGTTGATGCGTCCACACGCTGGTTACATGTTGCGCTGCTGTTCACTCAAAATGCTGCTTATGCTAAACTCCTAGCTCATATTATTCGTCAACGGGCTCACTACCTATACCATCCAATTAAGTCCATTCGACTTGATAATGCTGGGTAGTTTACATCAAAAACTTTCGATGACTATTGCATATTACTCGGGATTGATGTAGAGCATTTTGTTCCTCATGTACACGCCCAAATGGTCTGCAGAAGCCTCTATCAAATGACTATAAATGATAACTCAGACATTGGTTATGTGCATCAATCTCCTTATTTTCGCTTGGAGATATGCAGTACAGCATGCAGAGACGCTAATTCGTCTACGACCTACTGCCACCCAACCTTATTCTGTGTTACAGCTAGTGACTGGTTACAAGTAGGGCCGAGCACTATCCCAGACAGGCACTATATTTACAGGGACCGGGATTGAGCCTGACATATTCGAGCGGGGCCCAAAACGTGATATCCATACTCTGGGACTGGAGTATAGGCGAACCGAAATTTTTCAGGTTAGGTTTTTAGGCTTTCGGGCCTAAACACGGCACAGAAAAGAGAGGACGAGTAGGAGACTCACTGCCTCAGTCCGACGGAGACCATGGTCAGATTGCAATTGGAAGTGGGAGAAGACTATGGTTGAGAGGAGAAGCGAGACAGAAAAGATGAAGAGGAGATGCTAGTGTTTCAGACCTTAACATTGCCACCGTTGCGAGCCTGATCTAATGGATTTAGCCTTCATCACTCCTTATTGCTTGTTGGATCTATCGAGGGATCGAGGGATGATTGAGGATGTTTGGATAGAGGAGATTTAGAGACATTGGTTTTCGAACTAATGAAGGCTGGAATTAGATTTTCGAACTAATGAAGACTAGGATTGGGGTTGCTCGGATTTGATCATAGACGTTGATTTTGTGGCCGGAGGCGGCTTAGAGGTTGTTGTGGTGGACGACGAGGTAGGTGAGGGATCTTTGGATCTGGGTTGAAGAAGATGAAGGGTTTTAATTGGTTTTCCGGTGAAAATTTTGATCTTCGTTTTTGGTTTTGTCGGTAAAAATGGACATTGAGAAAAGGGAATAATGAGAGAGAGAGAGAAAGAAGAGGAAGAGAAGAAATGGAAGACCCAAGAAGGTGAGAACACATAGAAGAGCCCATAAAAAGAATAAAAATATAATAATTAAGTAGTTCGGGCCCATTGGGCTTTGAAATATCTCAAAATGCAGAACTTGGACCGTACTGGATCTGAAGCAGTTCGGACTTAACCGCCTTATTTTTACATTTTTTTTTGTAGAAACCGAACCTGGACCTGCCGGTTCAGCTCAATTTAGGCTGGTTTTTCTATTTTCCGGTTGTTTTTGCTCACCCCTAGGTACGAGCCTGATATCTTTGTAATACCTGCAATTTCCATTTTAAATTCGAGTGATTGTATCGAATGATTATTATGCGATTTCACGATATATGTTCGATAATCATTCATTTTTACAATTAGCAAAGTTTCGAAACGTTTATTTTAACGAAAAGCTCGAAATACTCGGTTTGAGAAATCGACATTTTCTACGTACGAAATTTGGAGAAACTTCGTTCATGAAAGTTGTAGAGCTCGTCGATACAAGTCCGTACACATGCGGAACACGAAGATCGGATTTTTTCTGAATTAGTTATCGAATTTCGAAGTTTTCCGAAACATGTATATATAGAAAAAATTTTGGAAACCCTAATTTTTTTTCCCTACCGGTTCATCTTTTTTCTTTTTCTTCTTCTTTCTTCTTCTTCTTCCTGTTCTGGAAAAAAAACTGGTTTCTCTCTCTCTCTCTCACAGACGCACTCGACCGAAAAGGGGAGGAAAGTTCTCCTTAATTGTTTTCCCTTCACAGACCACCTCTCGACCTCAAACCAAGTCCCAGGCGTTCATCTCCAGCTGCTCTAGCTCCCAGAGGCAGTTTCACAAGGCGGCGCGGCCCGTGGCGGCGGCGGCACAACCCGAACCGAAAACGGCCATTTTCGGTTCGATCTCGATATCTCGAGCTACACTGCATCATTTCACTTGATTCTTGTCTCATTGAGCTCGCCTCAACTTTCTCTACAAGCACCAAGAAGGACCGGAACTGGGTCGAACGTTTTCACGTTCGTCGGAGCTCGACCCGAACGGATCGAAATACCGAAACTTTCGATCAAGATATCTCGAGCTATACACGATCGTTTCTTGTGATTCTTGGCTTGTTGAGTTCGCAAGGAAGTTCTGAACAAGTTTCCAGAAGGGATCGGGGCCTGAGGTTGCAGTTTTCACGTCGGTTTTCAAGCTCACCGGTTTCTGCATATTTTCCGGCCGCCGACTGTAAATCGGTAATTTCGATGCCTTCCCGTCATTTTTAGGTCTTGTGCTAGTTATGAAAGTTGCTCAGAATGATGAAACGAAAGGGACAAGCTCAGCCCCGACACCATTAGCGGTGGTCGGTGGCGGCTCTATCCCTAACTCCGGCGGCCTTTTTCGGCCACCTCCGGAGGTCTAAAATTTGGTTTCTGTCCATTTTATGATTCTATGTTTCGATACGATCATTTCGGCGTATTATACGCATTTTTTGGATATCGTATGAATTAGTTATGAATTTTGTGATTTCGATCGATTTCGGTCGTTAGATTTTTGATCTGTGAAATTATGACATTCGGATGAACTTGTAAAATTGTTATGATGATCATATGACTGTCCCAGAGGCTTTGTGCGGTCATGGCCGAAGATCCGACCGTTGGATCTTCGTATATGTGAAAAACGGTAATTAGGGGAGCGATTCGTGAGAAACTGCTCGTCGGATTTTAATGTAAATTAGAATCTGGCCGTTAATTAGTAGTTAAATTATGTGTTGAAATTGTTGTCTAAATTCGAATCACATTTGATTAGGTGATTGACGGATTTTATTTGAGTGGGCTATTCGGCGTTAATTATAAATTTATAATTTATAATTATATCGAAGACGCAGCGGGAGTTTCGAGGTGAGTAAAACTCACGTGGTTCATATTACGAACCGAGCGTTTTAATTTATTTATTTTTGGTAATTGTGTGAAAATATATTTGCGGATTAAATATTTGTTTTAAAATTTCATGGACTTGAATCACCACGGTCCATAGGTAAGTAAAATGAATTTTAACTATACAAACGAATTTCATAATTTTCTTGTGTGAACTATAGGTGGTATTAGTGGTCATTCCTGAGTGGATGATTACGTATATATATATTTATGTGGAAAATATATATTGATGAGTGGATTGTTGTGTGATGATATGATTGAGTAGAATTGATGAGTTGATTATATTATAGTTGAGTAATTCCAGAATAATATGATGTATCTTGGTTGGGTTGATTTCCGTATGTGAAATTATATGTTGTGTTCATTTATGGGTTTAGGATCGACGTAATGACTGGTGTGGGTAATCGGACGCTCTAATCCTAGTGTGGATGATGGGATACGATTGGTTGAGTACGTGAAATTATTGGACGTTCTAAATATGTATATAGGTATACATATTGATGAAATGCAATAATTGATAAATATGTCGGATGCCATAACCTAGGCCAGGTGACGGGCTACGATTCAGTTAGAGCTCTAGTCTGTCAAGTACCGTATTTTTATAAATACGATGATGAGAGTTGTGGAGAAAGTTGTGAGTTGGGTGGTCTTGATATATTGAATTGGTGTTGTTTGAGATTGTTATTATTTGCATATGTGGAAATAAATGAGATTAAATTAAGTAACAGTTCATTCCTTTACTCATACAAGCTTTCATAAGCTTACCGGGTTTTGTGTTGTTGCAATCCCGATACACTATTCAATGGTGTAGCGGATATTCCTGCATGTCAGGATAACCAGGGAGGTGACCGAGCTGCTTAAGTGTTACAGCAGTTTTGTTAATTATTTAGTTGTGAGGTGTGTGTATGCTCATTTAGAGCTTTACATTACATTTTGGATTTGAGTTGTAATAATTAACCGAGACACTATTCGGTTTGGTTTTATTTCGTGTGGTGGGTATGTTAAGAAAAGAAAAATTTTCAGGTTGATTATTTTGAGTTTGTAGTATTTTCATATTTCAGATTTTGAATTGTTATTCTAAAATTCGGGGCGTGACAGTTTGGTATCAGAGCGTAAGGTACATATTTGGTGATATGTCAATACTTACCGAGTGATGGCCCGTCTGCAGCGGATCCCCTTCGTGTACTCTTCGGTATTGACAATGTCATTGGGTATGTGAGTGCGTTAGGTTGGCTAGGAACGTTAGTACTTTTAGGAAATTTAAGCATCGTTATGTATGATCAGTACTTGGTTAATATGGACTTGCATTTGACTTATGCTTTGTTTGAGTGTTATGCGTGTATTAATCAAGTATATCATGCTTATTAGGTAATGGAGATTGAGGGAAACGAGGCCAGAGGTATGGGTAGAGGTAGACCTCGTGGCAGGGGTAGAGGCCGAGGAAGGGGTAGGGCCCCTCCAGTCGAAGAGGTATTCGAGTCGGAGGAAGATGCACCTTATGAGGATCAGCCTATTCCTCCTGTGGCTGTGGTTGATAATCCTGCTCGCTAGCTGATGCTAGCAAGGGAAATTACTCGCTTGGGAGCAACCAAGTTTGGAGGAGGCACTGATTATATGGTAGCGGATCGTTGGATAGAGGATTTGCAGACTTATTTCGATCTGCTTGATTGCACTGAGACCGATAAGAGGAAGCTAGCCGCTTTCATGCTGAAGGATGAGGCTAGGGTGTGGTGGAACGTCACTCAGAGGAGCATTGAGGTGTCTACCTTGACATGGGACGGCTTTGAGAGGCTGTTCAGGGAGAAGTACTTTCCACCAGCAGTGAAGGAGAGGTTGGAGCGAGAGTTCCTTGCACTTGTACAGGGGAAGATGACCGTAATTGAGTATGATGCGGAGTTCTCCAGATTGTACAAGTATGTGAGGCAGATGGAGGATGAGGACTTGGCCAAGAAGTTTCAGAGAGGGTTGAGTCCTTCGATTGAGCGTGATGTAGCCATCTTGGAGCTGAAGACCAAGAGAGAGATCTTGGCTAAGGCACAGATCATTGAGCAGCAGAACCTGATTCGTAGAGAGAAGGAGTCTGCTGAGAGAGATTTCCAGGGCAAGGGAAAGGCCATAGCAGGGAGCAGTAGAGCTAGAGACTTCAGGGGTGGGTTCTGGAAGAGACAGAGAACTCAGTTTCAGCATCAGGCTCCAGCTAGGGCAGCAGTAGCTCCTCCTGTTCAGGCTATGCCTATTAGGCAGATAGCACCAGCAGCTCCGGTGAAGTGCTTTAACTGTGGCAAGCCGGGCCACATCTCTCGTGCGTGCACGAAGCCACGGGGTAGGTTATGCTACAGCTGTGGACAGGCAGGGCATCAGGCTAGGGAGTGTCCTCGGATTCAGGGTAGAGTGCAGGGTAACCAGCAAAGGCAGTTACCACCTGCTCATGCTAGGGTCTTTGCCATCGGTCAGGCAGGCACGGGAGTGGAAGGTACCTTATCTGTTTATCACTTTCTTGCTAGAGTACTGTTTGATACGGGAGCCTCACACTCCTTCATATCTAGTTCGGTTGTGGATGTTTTGGGTTTGATTGCTATGCCTCTGACTAGATCATTGTGTGTTACATCACCTCTCGGTGTGTCTCTTGAGCTTAGCATGCTTTGTGATGATTGCCCTATTGGGATTGGTGGCAGAGAGTTCTCTGCATCTTTGATTGTGATTCCGGATCACACGTATGATGTGATTTTGGGTATGGATTGGTTGAGCCTGAACCATGCTGTTATTGATTGCTTTAGGATGATTGTGTCCTTCCATGTTCCGGGACAACCGGTGTTTCATTACCGTTGTCTGAAGTCTGACATCACCATGAGGATAGGGATTTTGGCCCATATTGAATCAGGGAGTAGTACTTCAAAGATTACAGGGATTCCTGTAGTATCAGAGTATGAAGATGTGTTTCAGGAGATCCCTGGGTTACCTCCGAAAAGGGTAATGGACTTCTCCTTTGATGTGATACCAGGTACTTCACCTGTGTCGAAAGCACCCTATCGAATGGCTCCAGCTGAACTTCAGGAGTTGAAGGTTCAGATTGAGGGCTTACTTGCACAAGGGTTCATTCAGGCAAGTGTGTCTCCTTGGGGCGCACCAGTGTTGTTTGTGAAGAAGAAGGATAGTTCACTTCGTCTATGTATGGATTATCGACAGTTGAACAAGGTGACCATCAAGAATAGGTACCCGTTACCTAGGATTGATGACTTGTTCGATCAGCTTAGAGAAGCTACTGTATTCTCGAAGATTGACTTGAGGTCTGGATATCACCAGTTGAGGGTGAAGGAGGAAGATATTCCAAAGACGGCGTTCAGGACCAGGTATGGACATTTTGAGTTTCTTGTCATGCCTTTTGGTCTCACGAATGCTTCCGCAGCATTTATGGACTTGATGAACCGTACGTTCAGTCCTTACTTGGATCAGTTTGTGGTAGTGTTTGTTGACGACATCTTGATTTATTCAAGGTCGTCAGCTGAGCATGAGAGGCATCTGTGGATAGTGCTGCAGACATTGAGAGAGCAGAAACTATTTGCCAAGTTCGAGAAGTGCGACTTCTGGCAGAGTGAAGTCAAGTTCCTTGGTCATGTGGTCTCGAAGGATGGAGTTTCTGTGGATCCTTCGAAGGTTGAAGCAGTGATGAGTTGGAGTCGCCCTACTACGGTTACAGAAATCCGTAGCTTCCTTGGATTGGCCGGTTATTACAGGCGCTTCATTGAAGGGTTTTCTGGTATTGCTTCGGCTTTGACCAAATTGACCAGGAAAGACACTCAGTTCGTATGGTCGGACAAGTGTGAGAAGGCTTTCATTGAGCTGAAGACTAGATTGACTACAGCTCCGGTGTTGACTATTCCTACTAGTGGTGGTGGATTAGTCATTTACAGCGATGTATCTCATCAGGGTTTGGGGTGTGTGTTGATGCAGAATGGTAGTGTTGTTGCTTATGGTTCTAGACAGTTGAAAGTACATGAGCGGAATTACCCTACTCATGATCTAGAGCTAGCAGCTGTGGTGTTTGCCTTGAAGATTTGGAGGCACTATCTTTATGGTGAGAAATTTGAACTCTTTTCTGATCACAAGAGTCTGAAGTATCTATTCTCCCAGAAGGAATTGAACATGAGGCAGAGGAGATGGATGGAGCTCATTAAGGACTATGATTCACTTTGGAGTATCGTCCCTGAAAGGCGAATGTAGTGGCGGATGCTTTGAGTAGGAAACCGTGGGTAATCATGGCATCGATTATGGTGCGGGAGTGGCGCATGTTAGAAGCTGCATCTGAATTCGACCTTATGCCCGCAGGAGCAGGACATGAAATCTTTCTCGGTAGCATCACCTTACAGCCCACCTTGATCTCCAGGATCATTCAGGGTCAGACACTTGATGTGGAGGGTCCTTCTGAGTGGATGATTGGGGCTGATGGAGGGTTGAGATTTCGAGGGAGATTGTATGTACCGAGTGTTGATAACCTCAGGGAGGAGATCATGCGAGAAGCACATAGGTCTCGATATACTATACATCCAGGAGGTACTAAAATGTATATGGATCTACGAAGACAGTTTTGGTGGTATGGTATGAAGAGGGATGTGGCGGAACACGTGTCGAAGTGTCTTACCTGTCAACAGGTGAAGGCAGAGCATCAGAGACCAGCAGGAATGCTGAACCCCTTATCGATTCCTGTTTGGAAATGGGAAGATATCTCTATGGACTTTGTGACTGGATTGCCCAGATCCAGGCAAAGTTATGACTCGATTTGGGTGATTGTTGATCAGTTGACTAAATCAGCACACTTCCTTCCGGTGGCAAAAACGTACTCAGGTGATGCATTGTGTAAGTTATATGTGAACGAGATAGTGAGGCTTCATGGAGTGCCTGTGACGATTGTATCGGATCGTGATGCTCGTTTCACATCAGAATTCTGGCGTAGGTTCCACAAGGCATTTGGTACGTCTCTTGCTATGAGCACTGCATTTCACCCACAAACAGATGGACAGACCGAGAGAGTGAATCAGGTGATGGAGGACATGCTCAGAGCTTGTGTTCTGGATTTTAAGGGTAGTTGGGCGGATCATCTGCCATTGGTAGAGTTTGCCTACAACAACAGCTATCTCTCTAGTATCGGTATGGCTCCATATGAGGCTCTTTATGGTAGGCCATGTAGAACTCCTATCTGTTGGGCGGAAGCAGGGGATAAAGGGCTCATCGGACCTGAGATTGTACAGGAGACTACAGAGAAGGTCACTACTATTCGGGACAGAATCCGAACCGCTCAGAGTAGACAGAAGAGTTATGCTGACTTGAAGAGGAGACCGTTGGAATTTGAGACAGGTGATCATGTGTTCTTGAAAGTCTCACCTATGAAAGGTGTGGTGAGATTTGGCAAGAAGGGGAAACTCGCACCGAGGTATGTTGGACCCTTTGAGATTCTAGAAAGGGTTGGTAACTTGGCATATCGTCTTGCTTTACCTGTTAGCATGTCGGGTGTGCACAACGTTTTCCATGTGTCTCTGCTCAGGAAGTATGTTCGAGATGAGTCTCACGTGATTGACCACGGTACGATCGAAGTGAACCCGGATGTGACGTTTGTAGTTGAACCTGTTCGTATCTTGGATAGGTCTATGAAGAAACTTCGTAGGAAGGAGGTTGATCTCGTGAAGGTGTTGTGGAGTCATCATGATGAGGGTGATGCATCATGGGAGTTAGAATCTGACATGAGGACGAGGTATCCACAGCTTTTTGGGGAATTGGGTACTTGAATTTCGGGACGAAATTCCTTTAAGGGGGGTAGATTGTAATACCCGCAATTTCCATTTTAAATTCGAGTGATTGTATCGAATGATTATTATGCGATTTCACGATATATGTTCGATAATCATTCATTTTTACAATTATCAAAGTTTCGAAACGTTTATTTTAACGAAAAGCTCGAAATACTCGGTTTGAGAAATCGACTTTTTCTACGTACGAAATTTGGAGAAACTTCCTTCATGAAAGAGGAGATGCTAGTGTTTCAGACCTTAACATTGCCACCGCTGCGAGCCCGATCTAATGGATTTAGCCTTCATCACTCCTCATTGCTTGTTGGATCTATCGAGGGATCGAGGGATGATTGAGGATGTTTGGATAGAGGAGATTTAGAGACATTGGTTTTCGAACTAATGAAGGCTGGAATTAGATTTTCGAACTAATGAAGACTAGGATTGGGGTTGCTCGGATTTGATCATAGACGTTGATTTTGTGGCCGGAGGGGCTTAGAGGTTGTTGTGGTGGACGACGAGGTAGGTGAGGGATCTTTGGATCTGGGTTGAAGAAGATGAAGGGTTTTAATTGGTTTTCCGGTGAAAATTTTGATCTTCGTTTTTGGTTTTGTCGGTAAAAATGGACATTGAGAAAAGGGAATAATGAGAGAGAGAGAGAAAGAAGAGGAAGAGAAGAAATGGAAGACCCAAGAAGGTGAGAACACATAGAAGAGCCCATAAAAAGAATAAAAATATAATAATTAAGTAGTTCGGGCCCATTGGGCTTTGAAATATCTCAAAATGCAGAACTTGGACCGTACTGGATCTGAAGCAGTTCGGACTTAACCGCCTTATTTTTACATTTTTTTTTGTAGAAACCGAACCTGGACCTGCCGGTTCAGCTCAGTTTAGGCTGGTTTTTCTATTTTCCGGTTGTTTTTGCTCACCCCTAGGTACGAGCCTGATATCTTTGTAATACCCGCAATTTCCATTTTCAATTCGAGTGATTGTATCGAATGATTATTATGCGATTTCACGATATATGTTCGATAATCATTCATTTTTACAATTAGCAAAGTTTCGAAACGTTTATTTTAACGAAAAGCTCGAAATACTCGGTTTGAGAAATCGACTTTTTCTACGTACGAAATTTGGAGAAACTTCCTTCATGAAAGTTGTAGAGCTCGTCGATACAAGTCCGTACACGTGTGGAACACGAAGATCGGATTTTTTCTGAATTAGTTATCGAATTTCGAAGTTTTCCGAAACATGTATATATAGAAAAAATTTTGGAAACCCTAATTTTTTTTCCCTACCGGTTCCTCTTTTTTCTTTTTCTTCTTCTTTCTTCTTCTTCTTCCTGTTCTGGAAAAAAAACTGGTTTCTCTCTCTCTCTCACAGACGCACTCGACCGAAAAGGGGAGGAAAGTTCTCCTTAATTGTTCTCCCTCCACAGACCATCTCTCGACCTCAAACCAAGTCCCAGGCGTTCATCTCGAGCTGCTCTAGCTCCCGAAGGCAGTTTCACAAGGCGGTGCGGCCCGTGGCGGCGGCGGCACAACCCGAACCGAAAACGGCCATTTTCGGTTCGATCTCGATATCTCGAGCTTCACTCCATCATTTCACTTGATTCTTGTCTCATTGAGCTCGCCTCAACTTCCTCTATAAGCACCAAGAAGGACCGGAACTGGGTCGAACGTTTTCACGTTCGTCGGAGCTCGACCCGAACGGATCGAAATACCGAAACTTTCGATCAAGATATCTCGAGCTATACACGATCGTTTCTTGTGATTCTTGGCTTGTTGAGTTCGTAAGGAAGTTCTGAATAAGTTTCCAGAAGGGATCGGGGCCTGAGGTTGCAGTTTTCACGTCGGTTTTCAAGCTCACCGGTTTCTGCATATTTTCCGGCCGCCGACTGTAAATCGGTAATTTCGATGCCTTCCCGTCATTTTTAGGTCTTGTGCTAGTTATGAAAGTTGCTCAGAATGATGAAACGAAAGGGACAAGCTCAGCCCCGACACCATTGGCGGTGGTCGGTGGCGGCTCTGTCCCTAACTCCGGCGGCCTTTTCCGGCCACCTCCGGAGGTCTAAAATTTGGTTTCTGTCCATTTTATGATTCTATGTTTCGATACGATCATTTCGGCGTATTATACGCATTTTTTGGATATCGTATGAATTAGTTATGAATTTTGTGATTTCGATCGATTTCGGTCGTTAGATTTTTGATCTGTGAAATTATGACCGTCGGATGAACTTGTAAAATTGTTATGATGATCATATGACTGTCCCAGAGGCTTTGTGTGGTCATGGGTGAAGATCCGACCGTTGGATCTTCGTATATGTGAAAAACGGTAATTAGGGGAGCGATTCGTGAGAAACTGCTCGTCGGATTTTAATGTAAATTAGAATCTGGCCGTTAATTAGTAGTTAAATTATGTGTTGAAATTGTTGGCTAAATTCGAATCACATTTGATTAGGTGATTGACGGATTTTATTTGAGTGGGCTATTCGGCGTTAATTATAAATTTATAATTTATAATTATATCGAAGACGCAGCGGGAGTTTCGAGGTGAGTAAAACTCACGTGGTTCATATTACGAACCGAGCATTTTAATTTATTTATTTTTGGTAATTGTGTGAAAATATATTTGCGGATTAAATATTTGTTTTAAAATTTCATGGACTTGAATCACCACGGTCCATAGGTAAGTAAAATGAATTTTAACTATACAAACGAATTTCATAATTTTCTTGTGTAAACTATAGATGGTATTAGTGGTCATTCCTGAGTGGATGATTACGTATATATATATTTACGTGGAAAATATATATTGATGAGTTGATTGTTGTGTGATGATATGATTGAGTAGAATTGATGAGTTGATTATATTACAGTTGAGTAATTCCAGAATAATATGATGTATCTTGGTTAGGTTGATTTCAGTATGTGAAATTATATGTTGTGTTCATTTATGGGTTTAGGGTCGACGTAATGACTGGTGTGGGTAATCGGACGCTCTAATCCTAGTGTGGATGATGGGATACGATTGGTTGAGTACGTGAAATTACTGGACGTTCTAAATATGTATATAGGTATACATATTGATGAAATACAATAATTGATAAATATGTCGGATGCCATAACCTAGGCCAGGTGACGGGTTACGATTCAGTTAGAGCTCTAGTCTGTCAAGTACCGTATTTTTATAAATACGATGATGAGAGTTGTGGAGAAAGTTGTGAGTTGGGTGGTCTTGATATATTGAATTGGTGTTGTTTGAGATTGTTATTATTTGCATATGTGGAAATTATTGAGTGTTGCTGTGTGTGGAAATAAATGAGATTAAATTAAGTAACAATTCATTCCTTTACTCATACAAGCTTTCATAAGCTTACCGGGTTTTGTGTTGTTGCAATCCCGGTACACTATTCAATGGTGTAGCGGATATTCCTGCAGGTCAGGATAACCAGGGAGGTGACCGAGCTGCTTAGGTGTTACAGCAGTTTTGTTAATTATTTAGTTGTGAGGTGTGTGTATGCTCATTTAGAGCTTTATATTACATTTTGGATTTGAGTTGTAATAATTAACCGAGACACTATTCGGTTTGGTTTTATTTCGTGTGGTGGGTATGTTAAGAAAAGAAAAATTTTCAGGTTGATTATTTTGAGTTTGTAGTATTTTCATGTTTCGGATTTTGAATTGTTATTCTAAAATTCGGGGCGTGACAATCTTACACTTAAGCATTTTTAGATGCGCCATTTATGTGCCTATTGTACCGCCACAACGTACTAAGATGGGCCCACAGAGATGAATGGGCATATATGTTGGATATGACGTTCCAACTATCGTCCATTACCTGGAACCCTTATTACGCGATCTCTTTACCGCTAGATTTGTGGATTGTCACTTTGATGAGACAGTCTTCCCATTGTTAGAGGGAGATAAGAACATAGATGTTTAGCAGGAACGACAAGAATTGTCGTGGTTAGTCCCCACTATGTCTAATTTCAATCCCTAAGCACAGTCTGAGCTTTCAATGCGATAAATTATCAAGCTTTAGAACGTAGTAGATACTCGACCTGATGGTTTTTTTATACTGCTAAGTGATGAGATCATATATACTTGCTGCATATATGTCTGCAAGGATTGACGTCCCAAATACTGGACGTAACGTTGCTCCTAAGGGCACTAGGAGATGGCGTCATTACCTATATTGGCAGTGATGTGGCATCTATGGCCACATGTCCTGCAAGAAAGCACGGTAGACCAGTTGGTTTGAAAGATACTCACCCTATAAAGAGAGCGAATTAGCCACAAACAAATCCTTTGATCATCGATACTCAAAATCCATACCATGAGAATGTTCCGGATCATGGTTATGTCTAAGAGACATCATTGGGGGATGCCTCAACCTATCCCTGAGAATGTAGAGATCTTTATAAATTACACTAGTATACATGGGACGTGGGAAAGAAACCCTATCATCATTGATGATGTGTTCACGTATTTTATAGTGCGTGAGATCATTGAGACCGATGACATCGAACCATACTTCATTGATGAATGCCAATGTAGAGCTGATTGGTCAAAACGGAAAGATATGATCCAAACAAAACTTGATTCTCTAGCAAAGAGAAATGTATTTGGGCCGGTTGTGCCAATACCACCCAACACCAAACCAGTTGGTCATAAACGGGTATTCGTTAGAAAATGTAATGAGAGAAATGAACTTGTAAGGTAAAAGCTCACCTTGTGGTGCAAGGCTTCTTCTCCCGTAATGGACGTCATTATGTTTCGCTACCTTGTCAGTTTGGTAGTTTTCAAAAAAATGAACATGTTGCTTATGGATGTGGTTACTGCGTATGTATATGGGTATCTAGATGCACAGATATACATGAAGGTCATGGATGAACTTTAGTTACCCAAATTAAGTGGCTCTAAACCACAGAGTGCATTTACAATAAGATTGAAGTGCTTACTATATGGATTGAAGTAATCCAGAAGGATGTGGTATAACTGTCTAAGTGACTACTTGATTGGGAAGAGATATGCTAATAATGAACTATGCTCATGTGTGTTCATTAAAAGAACAAGTTCTGAATTTGCAATAGTAGTAGTTTATGTTCATGGCATGAACAGGCACCCTTAAAGACTTAAGGGAAACTGCTGAACACTTGAAATCCGAATTGGAGATGAAAGATCTTGGGAGAACACAGTTTTGCCTCCGTTTGGAACTTGAGCACCGTGAAGATGGTATCCTGATTCATCAATCAACTTATACCCAAAAGATGTTTAGGCGTTTCAATACCGACAAAATTAAGCATTCAAGCACCCTAATGGTTGTTTGTAGTCTTGATCCAGAGAAGGATCCATTCCGTCAAAAAAATGACGATGAAGATGTGCTAGAGGTAGAATTGCCATACGTAAGTGCAAAAGGTGCATTATTCTACTTAGCTCAATGCACAAGACTAAACATTTCATTTGTCGTGAACTTATTAGCTGGATATAGCTCTGTGCCAACACGACGCCATTGGACTGGTGTTAAAGATATCTTTCAATACCTGAGTGGTACGATTGAGATGGGCTTGTTCTATCCCAATAGAAAGGCGATGGATTTTGACCCATCATATGTCAAGAATGCCACCAACAGTGATCTGCGTTCTCTCTCCCCATCCTAAAATGACGTAAGTGTTTTGGAAGGTTTTGCTGATGCTGGGTACCTCTCTGACTCACACAAAGGTCATCTCCAAACTGGTTATGTTTTCACCATGGGTAAGATCGCGATATCTTGGAGGTTTATTAAACAGACCCTAGTCGCTACTTCTTCGAACCATGCATAAATTATTGCTCTTCACGAAGTGGTTCATGAATGTATATGGCTTAGATTCATAGTTACGCATGTTTGAAGTGTGGTTTGAAGTCTACCACAGATGAGCCTACCAACATTTATGAGATAATGTTGCTTGCATTGAACAAATGAAGCAAGGTTACATTAAAGGCAACAACACCAAGCATATATTGCCCAAATTCTTATATAATCAGCAGCAACAGAAGTTACTCAAGATCAAAGTGAACCAGGTTCGATATGAGGACAATGTGAGAGACTTGTTTAATAAGTCATTGCCCAAATCCATGTTCGAGAAACATATTGCAAGCATTGGCTTGCGGAAGTTATCCAAACTCCCATGATCGTAGTCATCTAGGGGAGAAACAGATATCATGGGAGATGTCTACATGTTGATCTCGAAACGTGAAGGGTGTGTTGTGCTCTTTTTCCCCTTCGACCAAGGTTATTTTTGTCCCACCGGATTTTTGTTACTCGGTAAGTTTTTTAATGAGGCAACGAGAGGACCACGATGTTTGGGCGACACAAGGAGGAGTGTTCAAGTAAATCTAGAATATGTGTCTGGCCCAAACTCTAGGTTACTTGAAGTTGTAATAGGGCTATGCTTAGAGATAATCTTGGAGAATCTTAGTAGATATCCAATCATTATACGATTATGTTTCCATGTACAACTCTACTTTTATATTCGTAATCCTCTATATAAAAATACCCCTATTATCTATGTTTGTAATCCTTAATCTATACATAATATATGCCTTAAATTTAGGAAAGAGATGTTTTCTTGGGAGATGAGGATTTTGAAGAATGCAGGGGTGTTATAACAGTCGACATGTGCTGTAGTAGAAGTCACCGCAGCGACAAAAAACAGGGAACGAGGTAGACGGGGAAAGTTGAGAATTGTGCCCTCATGATTTAAGGAAGAAGAGGATGTTCTTTAACAGGTCACAAGGTTTGTCTTTCACAACCTAGCAAAAGGAGCCGATCGTTCTTGAGGATTTTAGTTCGATATGCATGGACATATAATTGCTGCAGGGGATGAAGAGGAAGAAAGTTGGGCTTTCTGTCTTGGGCTTTTTGTTTGTTTGGGCTTTGAGTTTTTAGGAAAAAAGGTTGGTCCAAATCTCATATTCACCATTTTGCTATTGATTTAAGTCATCGGGCTTGGATCTTAGGCCCAGGACCGAGATCACCAACGACGCTAAATCAATAGACGAGCATTATGTATTTCCGTAACCTTCCACACCATTCCCACTTCTGTAAGCCCCAAAAGAGTATTTGTGGCTTGGGTTCACATGCGTGGCATGACAATTAATAAGGCAGAATCGAAAGTGAACTACAAGCTCGAGAGTTCTTTCTTAGCATGATAGGCTTTAAGCTATTAAAGCCCATAATTTGTAGTTTTGCGTTATCAATATCTTTGTATTGGGCCTCCAACATTTAATGTGTATGAATATTGATTTTTTGGGTATTAACATTAGCCCCCTTGATTATGTAGGCTATGCAATGACTATGAAATAGGCTACATAATCAACCCAAGGTAAGCATGAAAACCAAGTGTATAGAAGCATGGGATTTGAAAGAATTAGTCGCATAAAAATTTAAAGTATTTGTATGAATAGCTTTAAGGAAGAGTGCATGTCTTCAGAAGGAAGATGAAGAGAATAAGTAAGCATAGGCTAATGAAGTTGAGTTAAGTAAAAGTAAAATTAATAATGAGTTAGACTGAAATAAGAGTGAGTTTGAAAGTGAAGCGTCTGCGATTAAACGAAGAGTGAGAATAATATGGTAAAAGCTAGTAGAATAACTTTGAACACAAGAAAATGAACAAATTTTAAACGTAAAGAACAATGAGTGAAGGATTTAGTGTAGTTTGTGGACAATAAGTAAGCAGTGAGCAAGCGAGCATAATCATGAGATTTAGGAAAAAAGTTGTTCTATTGAAAATGAAGAACATGAGGATTATAGATGAGCGATTAATTTGGGGAGTGGAAAGAATAATAAACTAAAGAATAGAATCATTTTTCGTCCTTGAAGTTGATGAGAAAGAGCATAATGACAAGAGTATTTACAAAACAATTGGCAAATGAAAAGAAACTTGAAACAAAATAGATTATTATGTGTGATATATGATACGTGGTATGAGTAAAATAAGGTGTGCAAGATTAAAATAGCGAGCATATAAAATATTTAAAAGATAAAATAGGCATTTGCACTTGGCTTATAGATATGCTTGATGGTTTGCAATGAACCGTACCTGTATCTCTAGGCGTTATGATGTCTTATTATATGAATCATGTCTTGCTTAAGGGTTCCACACCCCGCCCTTCTCTAATAGGGGAAAGTACAGACCGGATATACGGACACCATTCTTCAAATGGATCGTTGTTTGATAGTTATTGTAGCTGCGATAAGCAGGCACGAACTTTCTTATAGTGCCCTAGTTTTTTAGTACAAGTAGCTAAGGGGGTACGATTTGCTTTAAACTTGTGAAAGAATACTTACTGCGCACCTGCGCCCCTTTCAAGTCAAATGGAGATAACCAGTTCCGGAGGGACCAACCATTGTACTTCTAGGGACATAGCGTAAGGCCAAGGCGTTTGTGAGTATTTAGCACAATACGGTGTTCCACCAGCATAAATGAGGCACATAAGAGCCACCGGCACGAGAAAGATTAAATACCAGCCTGGAAGTGATTCGCTAAGTCGGATTTTCCAGCGGTCGCCTATTGTAGAATCATCGATAACCTGGCTGCCACTCTCATGTGTGTAAAGACTTACTGGAAACCGTTTGGCAAGTCAAGGTACCCTGAAATCCGCTCATTAGTTATAATGTTTCAGAGTCATGCAAAACAGACAATAACCGTCCTCCAATTACTAAAAATTAATTGGATCTTCAAGGGAGTACAAAAACGAAAGATTCGAGTAACCCTCGAATATAAAAAAGGGCCATAGCAAGGAGACTTTAACAGACCAGTTAAGGTAAAGCCTTCGCTTTCATAGAAGAGCGTTAGTAGGATAGGAAAAAACAGAAATCCCATAACTAGCTTTCTCGAACAATGTATATTGTGAAATGGTGGTGCTATAACAAATCCAGAGTACCTTAACTTGCGGTTGCCGCATAAAGCAGGTCACCTTAACAACCAATCATACCAATTTATGGAGATTCGGGATCTGAAGACCTCAAATTAAAGCCTTGAAAGAAGTAGCTACTCCTACTGCAATAGGGAGTTTCTTTTAAGCCAGCCCACAAAAGAATAATTTCACATCGAGTTCCCTCTACCAGAGAATCCATGAATTCTGGGCACCTGTAGTACCTACAGGGATGGGAAAGATAAATAACCAGCCAACTATATATGCCTTAAAGATACTTTACCTTTCCTCACCGAAAGGCTTACTCTAACAAGCAAGTCCCTCCCTCATCCTCTCCCTAACGGTCGAGTAAGTGAAACTCCCTTTGAATTAACGACGTCTCACTATGTGTAGAAAGATATGTTTTCTTTGCTTGGCTTATACATGCTTGATTATGTGTTTGGCATGTGTAGAATGGGAGTTTCTTTTACGCTTGACTTAAATTTGCTTGAGCTTGTGGTAATTATGCCTAGGCATGTGTTAGGCATGTGCATTGATAGTTCTAGCTTAAGGTTGCCTTACTCATTTGACGAACCAAGGGAGAGTGCGTAGAATTTGAAATGTACATGCTTAAGCTTGGCATGACTCCCATATGGGAGCTTCGGATATATGCATGACCTTAACAATGTGGGGCTTGGCATGAGCTTGCGTAAGGCTTGGCATGCCTCTTTTGGTCATGAATCCACTTGGCATTGTGTTTAGTTTGGCGTGGGCTCGGAATATGGAATAGCTTGTTGCATATATGACTTAGCATATGAATCAGTAATATGCATGAAAAGAAAAATGAATGATAAGATTTCTCTTAAATATTTTGAACAATTAAGAGAAAAGGCATGGGCATGGGCTTGTAAGAGAGTTATCTTGGGTCCTTTTTATGGACTACCTTACTTATTTAAAGAAATGAGGCCAAAGGATAAATATGCTTGGCCTGAGGTATTCAATAAGGATATGTTCTTCTTTTCTTTTCTCATGTTGCTGCAAGGTAAATGAGGAGGTAAGACCAAATTCCCCTTTTTCTCACCAAATCAGAGGTTTAAGATTGGAAAATGCTCTGAGGAACATGTGCTTCTCTAATTCAATACCAAGGCTGACATATCGGGGCAAATTCATCTTCATAGGTTGAGTTCTACGAGGTAAGATGAGCTCAGTATAAGTACTGCAGTGGCAATTTTTCTCTGGCTTTTGAATGGGTAGGCTTCAAATGTTTGAAAAATTGTAATTAGTGCTTGATATCTAGAATGTTTAGGCTTGATTTATGAACTCATGGCAATGAGGGTTTAATTTTGAGTAATTGCTTGTTGCCTAATTGAATTTTGAACAAATTGCTCACATATATTACCTCTATTGGATTTTATTTTAGGCTCGATATGAATTTACATTCATAAAAGCATGACTCAATTATGAGCATAACTGAGGCGTATAAATTTCAATTGACGAGCAAGTAGCTTCAATGTAGGAGTGGTTCTGCACTGACTGCAGTGATCACTACCGCAATTGGCTATGAATTGGGCCTTAATCGCAAAACTCCTAGATGTATAGACAAAATTGAATAGCGATTGGAACACAAGATTAGACTATGGTCTAGTGTTTAAAATCGATCCCTTGCTTGTGATTCACTGTGCGAGTAAAAGTTTTGGGTAGCCCATGTAAGTACACTTGCTTGTATCCATCGATTTCATTGAATATTTGGGATTCTTTTTTGTTAATTGCATATGGAATGACTCATGAAGTGGTCTCAATATCTCTCCATAAGCTAGTTTGTGACTAGTTGCTTGACTTTATTCTACTCATGACCTGATTGCAAGAACTATGCTTTTACAATAGTATGTAGTTAATTCCAACAGTGACTTGTAGACTTTGTGAATTCTATGAGTGCATAAATGAATGCTTTGAGTATGAAAAAGATTTTTGCTTGATATTTAGCATATGGGCATAGATCTTTGCTTGACCAATTCACTGCATAGACACTTGTTTAAGAGCAATGATAATATCTGTAATTTTGTTGTGGGTGGTAGTTGAAGACAAAACCCAGGCCTAGGATAATAGTTGTGGAAAACTACAGAAAAAAGATTTGAGATAGAGTTAAAGCTCTTAAATTATGGATTTTGGACATGGATTTAGTAAAGTTTAACTTGGGTTCTGATGATAAATATGTATGTGTTCACCACTGCCGTAAAGATAATAAAAAGCCTTGGTTCAAGGAAAGGTTTAAATGTCAATTTTGGATTTGAGTTGATATGGTATGCTGTTGAAAAATACTGTGTCCAAAGGATTGAATTTGTGGATCTCATATTTTGTTACTTGAAGTTGTGACTTCTCCATGGTAGAGAACATAATTAAGTCATTGAAAATGGCAAATGCCATGCATGAACTAGACTATTGATAAGTGTACTAGCATGACTACAAGGATAAGACTCTAGTATAATATAGAATTTGTGTATAGGGGTTTAGTTTGGTGCAGCAGTAAAATTTTGGATATAATACTAATTATTATGGTTTGATAAGACTTGCAATAATGATCTTGGATTTGACATCGGCCTTGTTTAGTATAGAGTTGAGTGTTGTGATCAATGTTGAGGTTTAGGTTCTAGAGTGGAATGGTTAATGCAGTGGAACTTTTGGCTATGGTAGAAAGCTTTCTATCATGGTAATGAAAATCTAAGACATGACTAGGAGCTGCGAGGAGAAAGAATAATCAAGAATACATATCATAGTATTAAGACTAGCATTGGTTCTTTGGCTTGGGGGAAAGACCTGGAATACAAATGTCATCTTGACATTAGGATCTCTTAGCCATGGTGGAAAACATTGACCATGGCATATCCGTGTGTGGCTAACATATACAATAGCTTGAGAAAGATATCAGCTTGTTGATATTATGTATACCACACAAAAGAGGGGCATTAATTCTGAGGTGTTAGTTTGAAAGAAATATGGAACTACAATAAACGATGATCACATGAATATACTGGGGACTAAAACTTCACAGTAACCCTGAACAAGGTTGCCATTAGTTAGCCTCCAAGTGTCATGACATATTATTTAGGGATACTGATTGTTTTCGAATGTGATGATGATCAATACTATCGTTTGCTTGGAGTTGGCTTGATCGAGAATTGATTTCTTGCTCTAATGGTTTTGGCTTGATTGAGTATTGCTTGCTGCTTGATTGAGTATTTTTTGCATAGCCTAATGGTTTTGATTTGACTGAGATTCTCTGCATGGTTTAATCATTTCCTTAGAAATGTGTTTAGTATGTGAAATCAGCATAGTCTAGCCAGTAAGCTTTGGGAAGGAGCATAAATGGTTTGACTAGTTCTTATCCTTTGCATTTTTTTCCTTTCCCTATTGAGTATGCTGCTGCATCAGTACGAGAACCTTTCCCTCATGAACTCCTTTTCTTTTGTTTCATATCTTGAAGAATAACCAAGTGATGAGGGGGAGTTTCATTTTGCTTGATTAGAGATACAATATAATTTAGCATGAAACATATATATATACATATATATATACATACATATATATACATACATATATACACACACACACACACATATATATATATATATATATATATATATATATATATATATGATTGGCTTTATTGGATCCATACTATGCATCTACTTGGTACTAAAATATGTGGATAATGAAGCGCTTTCATCTGAGAGCTGGTATTTTGCTACAATACTAATAGAATGGAAAATATGGTTTGAAAACGAATTACAGTGTAGAGTGAATATTAGAAAACAAAAATATCTGTAGCAGTAAGACAAACTTGAAACATGGATTTATCCTAATATAAAGTGATTTGGCTATGGCAGGTGAGGTTATGGCTTATTGAAGTTTTTGGCTGGCAAAAAAGGAATGGATTTTAGCTTGTGAAATTTGGTTGGAGATCTTCTGAAGCCAAGAACACTATTGGAGTGATGGAGGAGTAAAAATAGGAATCTAAACCAGCCTCCAGTAGAGTTTATCACACTCTGGGATCTAAACCCAAGGATGTAAATCATAAATTGAGAACTTCCTATCCAGCACATCTTTCTTACACTTAAAGGGATAGATAAAATCAGTGACAAATTCATTGGCTTGTAATAAGAATTTTGGTTTGACACCAAACATATCTCTTCTTGATTATTGTAGTGAAAACTTTTACTATGCAGTAAAGTTGGTTTAATAAAGGCTTTGATTTGATATCAAGCATATTTTAGTTTGAGCTTGAATAGTCTGATTACTGCAAGTAAGGTTTTGGTAACTACGGTGAGAGCTTTAACTCTGATGGTTGATGTTTTAGTTTGAGTTTTGACATCAGGCTTATTTAAGTACAAATAGAGGAGGTATTGGCTACAACAATAAGAGTTTTAGCTGTGGCATAATCTACTTTGGTTTGAGGAGGCTTGTAATAAGGAACTTGGAAACTATAGTGGAAATTGTTACTATGGCTTGATTTTAGTAATGGGAATGAAATAATGCATTGTAGCTGTGAATACTTGCTTTTGGGAGAGCTAGAATGCAGTAAAGCATGAATAAATTAAGTCTTCATTTTGGCATGAAGATAAGTGAATGATCCTGACCATGAGAACCTTCATCGCTCAGCCTCCAAGTTCATCATTATGAATACAAATGTATATTCAGGTATACTTAAATACAATTCAACATTGTACATCACAAGAATTTCAACCTCTGACCAAGATTGTTTGCATGGCATGAGTTACTATTGTGAACTATAGTTGCAAGTGATTTTATTGTAGTAGAGGATTTGGCTAAGAGAGTAAAAAATCTTGGCATTGAAAGTTTTAGATCTGAGAAAAACTTGTAACAAAGAGTCCCGGTTTGAAACATTTTTGAATATGGCAGTAAATTTTTTTTTGTTATTCTGTGAAGACTCATATTTTGGCAGGGAAGGCTGCAACTTGGAAAAAGACTTGCTATAAGAACTAATTTGTTTTGAGATCAGGCTAATCTGGCTATAAGACTGAGTATTGTGACTGCTGCAAATGAGATCTTAACTATTGCAGTGGAAACCTTGGAACAAGAATGAATGTTTTAGTTTGTGAAACGCTTGCAGCAATGGTTTTGGCACCGCCTAACCTTATTTTGCTAAGATGACAACTTTTTTTTTTTTTTTTCTCTAGGAATGTACATTGGTTTGAAGAAGGCATAAAGTAAATGGTCCTAATTGCAACAAAGTATGGTTAGTGCAATAGAAGTTGTTGCAATGGACATTTTGTGTCAACTGCAGTAAATGAGGGCTTGAACATGAGTGGGAATAGATGGTTGCTTTAGCTCTGGTTTTGAATGCTTCTTCTAAAGAGGGCTTGAATGTGGTGACCATAAATAGCCGAGAAGTTCATTCTGGTATAAACATAAATTGATTGCTGTGGTGATAAATAAGTGAACATCCATATGGATTTATTCATAAAAGGCATGTATCTATAGACCACAAGCATGTTTTCTTATTTATATATATTGAGTATAACATATTAACAAGAGGCCTTGTTAAGTGCATAAACATGATCAAGCATGATTTTAGATCGCCTTGATTTTGAAAATGAAAGACTACTTGTTGCAGTGCCTCCCCACCAATATAAATTCGTGTTTCCAACTTTCATAGTTGAACTCCAAAGTCTTCAACTGAATATATAATTGTATAGAGTACAACATATTAACAGGGGAGCCTTTGCTAATTGCATCCAACAATAGCTGTGAATAACAAAAGCATGCTTGAATTGAAGAACTGCTTGATGAATCATTTTTCTGAATCACAACCTGGTCCCCAGTGAAGTCGCCAAAATGTGAGGGTTCTTTGAATTAAGCAAGACTAGGCCAAAATTAACCCAATAACTTGGTGTTAACAAGATAATTTTGTGTGTAATTCAGATACCGAATGAGGCTTGACAGCGTGAGGTGTGGTGTGGGAGCTGATAACACATTGCGGTGAGAGAACTTGGAGGTTTTTTGGATTTGGGTTTCTGGAAGAGGGGTTTGAAGGAGGTTTTGGGAGAAAAATGGCTAAGAGTCAAGTTTAAGCTTAAAGTCTTGCAAGCTTGAAGGCTTTTTAGATGTTTCTAAGCTTTCTGGGTTTTTGCTCGATTGTGCTCCCTTCCTTTCTTTGCACTGGCAAAGCTGCCTTTTCAAAGACTCCATTGGGTGGCTTTGATGTTTCATAACACCTTGATTTCTGGGCAAATTAAGAAAGGTCTCATTAATCTATACATAATATCTGCCTTAAATTTAGGAAAGAGATGCTTTCTTGGGAGATGAGGATTTTGAAGAATGCAGGGGTGTTATAACAGTCGACATGTGCTGTAGTAGAAGTCACCGCAGCGACAAAAAACAGGGAATGAGGTAGACGAGGAAAGTTTAGAATTGTGCCCTCATGATTTAAGGAAGAAGAAGATGTTCTTTAACTGGTCACAAGGTTTGCCTTTCACTACCTAGCAGAAAGAGCCGATCGTTCTTGAGAATTTTAGTTAGATCTAAGTGTTTATATAATTGCTGCAGGGAAGAAGGCAAGATAAGAATGAAAAGGAAGAAAGTTGGGCTTTCTGTCTTGGGCTTTGAGTTTTTAGGGAAAAAGGTTGGTCCAAATCTCATATTCACCATTTCGCTATTGAATTAAGTCATCGGGCTTGGATCTCGGGCCTAGGACCTAGATCATCAACGACGCTAAACCAACAGACGAGCATTATGTATTTTCGTAACCTTTCATACTATACCCACTTCTGGAAGCCCCAAAAGAGTATTTGTGGCTTGGGTCCACATGCGTGGCATGACAGTTAATAAGGCAGAATCGGAAGTGAACTACAAGATCGAGAGTTCTTTCTTAGCATGATGGGCTTTATCTATATCTTTGTATTAGGCCTCCAACATTTAATGTGCATGAATATTGATTTTTTGGGTATCAACACCCTACCACAATAGGATAAGGACTTATTGCCAGTATAATGCCTCATTCTACTAAAAGTAAACAAAAATAAATAAACAGCAGTAAAATAAACCATCAGCCCAATTTGAGCCCAAAATTTAAGCCTAGTTCCACAATCTAACCAAATGAATGATAAGTGAACATCCCATAGGCCCAGCCCATATTGCTGCAGTCGCCACCTTAAAATACCACCACCGTTGTTAGACAACCACCTCCGGCGCAGCACCACCACCAGCATTGCCCCCCCCCCCCCCCCCCCCTAAAAAAAAAAAAATGCAATGTCCCACTCTGCTCATAGCCACCGGTGAATCAGAATCCTGAAACATAGCCATAGCGTTACATTCTCCATACCAGATCGAGTCGGAAACCAGAACCAATTCCGATGGCCTTGGCAAAATGAACAAGAGCGCTCTGTGATCGTATTGCCCATCCGCCGTCCATCAAGAATACTAGGTCTGATCCCAGACTCCATCCCCTACCTCAAACCAATCTGGTGCAACCACCAAGGCACGCTCACAACCGTTGCTATGACAAAGTAATGGCAGCGGTACAATATGACTACGTCTCCAAGCTACCCCTGAAACTCACAACATCAGGTTTAGGTCCCTGAATCTATCAATCTAATCCCGAACACCACACCAGGCTAAGAAAGGGCCGAACTGATACCATCCCGGACGAAAGAAGAGAAGGTTAAAGTATTCAGGAGCATATAGGCGCATTCTCCAAGCTAGGGTTTTAGATGAGATTCTTTTAATTTTAAGATTCAGATTTATACAACCCCAAACTTTAAGGTAGTTTAAGTTAGGATTTCTTTTAAACCGTAGTTTATAAGGTGTGATTTTTAATGCCTTAGAAGGTACCCTATTTAGGATGTAACAAGTAGTCAGCAAGGTTTCTTCCCAATATCCCTTACTTAACTAAGAGTTTTGAAGCACTGCATTAACCATCTCTACAACGGTCCTATTTTTCCTTTTAGCAAACTCCGTTTTGTTGCGGAGTATAGGCTATTGAAGTGTAAAGTAACTCACATATGCCTGTAGACCCTCCTCTTTATCCTATTGCATTACTCTACTCCATTTTTATTTGTTTTTTATGTATAGAAAAACCACACTGCTTTTTGTCCAAATTGATTTTTTGTCCAGATGCACGCTCGTAGACATTTAATAAATTCTTGGCATAACGGTAAGAATGTGCCTATTGTTTAAGATATTTGGTAAAATTGAAGAGGTTTACTTAGCTTTTTAAGTATTCAAAAAAGTGAACTGGAGGTTTAATAAGTAGGAAAGATTTAAATATCAAATTTGGAGGTCCAACTAGAACCACTCTTTATGAAAAAAAAAAAAAGAACATAAGAATAAAGAAAATGAAAGAAAATTACGGATATTATGGGGAAAATGGAAATACATATGTAACTCGGTCACTACAATTATTGAGGGAAATACCCCAAAATTGAAGATTGTGAAGCCAATTAGGAGTATCTTTTTATTTTATTTTTTAAAACCCTTTGTCTACCTGACCTTTATATATATGAGTTTTTGTCCATTTAGCCCATTTCTAGGGATTTTTTGCTCTCTTACCTCATTAAGTTTTTTTAATTCCCCCTTACCCAAAACAGTCTAAAGAAGTCTTCCCTAATACCCCATTAAGTTTTTTTTATTTAATTTTTTTAAGACTATTTTACTTTCACCCCTTTGTTACTTAGAGAAAAAGAGAGAGAGAAAATAGAAGAGAGAGAAACCGTAGGAGACTTCGCGCGAAGTCCCGTCACCGATCGCCGAATTCTAGTCAATTTTCATTCGAATCCGGTCAACTTTCACTGGACTCTGGTCAACTTGTCCGAATCCGGTCACCGGCCCTACCCACCGGACTTATTTGAAAACTTCACCGGAGGTCCCCAAAGAAGTCGTCGGAGATTCCATAGGTTGCTGGAAAGGTCATTGCCCCGAATAGATGTCTATTACCCCACAATAGAATTTTCGGTCATCAGAACGGGAACTAATTTTTCTAAAATTAGACAAATAAAACTTTGATTAAAGAAAAAAACGAAGAGATTATATCAATTCAAAACTTATATTGCCCTCCAATAGACGTCTACTACCCCCCAATAGACATATATCCAAAAAAAATTTCGCCGGTGCACCCATGTCTTTCATTGCCAGTGCACGTCTTCTTCGCCTGTTGCAAACCTGGACTGTGAGAGTTCAGTGGCCGTATAATAGGAGGAAGGTGAAGTCATAGACGGCGTACGACACCCTAGATTCATGAGTCCCGATCCAGAACTCGGCATAAGGCAACCTTACGACCTTGGATTTGTGGCCGAGAATGCTTCAATTGGAGTTCTTGACGGAGCATCGAAGCAGGACGGGCCTCCGGTTGGGCGACGCTCGACTCCAATGAGGGGCCAAAGAGAGAGTCTTGACAGAGCATCGAAGTCGAAAATGTCCGTTGAATCGAGCGAGGAGAAGCTCCATCACGTCGAAGTCGTCTGTGATGGTCCAGATATGATTTCGTTCGGGATTGAGACCTGAGATCGAGAAGCAGATAGCTTGATCTCGGAAACACACCTTCGGTGCCTCTAGTTCCGGCCCTCCACTGCACAGTCCGGCCATTAGTGTCGCCAGCTAACAGGGATAGCGAGAAAGAGAAGAAGAAGTGATTTTGCAGAAAGGGAGGGGAAAGAGAGAAAGAGAGAGATGTTGAGTGGCAATGCTGTAGTTTAATAATTATGCTTAGGGAAAAATGGTCATTTGATGTCAAATTGTGTATGTGTCCAAATATGTCTGCCCATCCCTGCAAATCACTTCATTGTCCAGCTCTACATATGGCAGCCGTACACAAGTTCTACCCCACAAATTATCCTTCATTAATTCTCTTCATCATATTTCAGATCATATAATAGCCCAAAATCAAGAATTTTACAAATAGCTATTTGGAAACGCCCATCACAATAAACTATAGTGATCATTCTCAAAGAAACAAAAAAATTATAATAAAAAGTAAAAATATATTTAACAGCGCACACACACATGTTTTGGTTTAGGGTTTGTAGAGTCCCTCTCTTCTGGTGGCACTCTGGAGTCAGTGCTTGCGCTTGCCTTACCGAGGTTGTGATGTTGCAAGACCGGTGATTGATGGTTCATTGCCTATTGGCCTCTGGGATTGTTGGCTTGGGGTGTTGACAAGTGGTTGACGTCGTTTTTGGGATCGAAGCTTCTTTGAGGCGGAGGCGGTCATCGGCGCCATTTCAAGGGATAGAGTTGGGCTAGGGGTCATCATTTGGCCCTTAGGCCCTAAGCCTATTTCAAGCCCGCCCGGCCCGGCCCGGCCCGGCCCTTACTTTAGGGCGGGTCGGCCCGGCCCTTTTTCAAATAGGGTAGGGTAAGGGCCATGGAAATGAAGCTCGGCCCGGCCCTTTAAGCCCGCCCTAATGAGCCCTAAAAATTATTTATTTTTTCTATTTTCTAAATATGTTCATCATTTTTTATCATACAACTTATCCCTTTATTATTTTGTAATTAATCTAGGAAGATTTATATTATTTATGATTTTATTTGTTAAACAACAATTAATTTAGGAGATTACATAATTATTTTAACTAATATTTATAAATGTTATTATGGTAACTTAAACAAAATATATATATTAAATAGGGTCAACAACAAAAAATGAGTCTTGAATTACCTACCAATACAAGTCATACAACATTGAACAACATTTTGCCAAAAAAAAAAAAAAGATGATGTATTTTTTTTTGTCAAACAAAATAAGGCCCTTTTCGGCCCTTGTGGCTATTTGGCCATATTTGAAGGGCCGGGCCGTTACGAGAATGGCCTTAAGGGCGGGTAAGAGCTTACATATTGAAACCTTGGCCCCGCCCGGCCCGACCCTAAATGTCGTTGACTTTGACTAGGCCCTATCCTACCCTACCCTAAGCCCTAAAATTTAGGGTAGGGCCGGGCCAGTGATGACTCCTAAGTTGGGCCTATGGTTTTGACTTTTCCTTTAAGCCTTTTGGCTGCTGATTAGTTGGTTTAGTTTTTTTTTTTTTTGAGCTAATTTCATTTTACCTCCTTAATCTTTATTAAATCAATTGTGACCCTGCACTTTTAATTTCATTATATGTATCCTTGTGCTCTCCGATTTAATCAATCATGTCCAATCATTAATTTTTTTTTTGTCAATTATTTTATAAATTGAAAATATGGATCTAATGGGCTCCCATGTATAATGATGATTCACTAATATGATATGCAAAATTATATCGTATGTGACTACAATTTTAAAATACATCATATAATAGTTGGGAAGAAAGCCAAGGGTTAGACAAGACCTGTGATGAAATTAAAAGTGCAGGGTTACAAAAGATTTGGGGCGTAGAGGCAGGGAGATAAAATGAAATTAACTTGCCCTTTTTTTTTTAATGATTCCCCACCTTTTTGGGGGAGCTATGCACTTTTGTGCACCTCAAGTGTTTTTAGTTCTAGACTTACTAGATGATTTACTAGATGTTCAATGAGGGGTGCTATCCTATGTACCATATTTTCTTATAAGTAGATGACAATGTAAAGATATGTAATGTGCCATTCTAGTTTGAGATGAATGAAAATTTGAGATGAGATAAAAAAAAAAAAAAAAAAAGTTAAAATGCTGCATTATGGTAAAACGTCTCAAAGGAATTTATTCAAACATCGCAAAATCCAACAAGGCATATACATAGACGGCCCATCATAAGGATAAACGGAATTGCATGGCTGCAATAACAATCTCTTTTTAGTTGCCAAAAAACAAAGAAACCAACAAACAAGAGAACAGAAATAAAGGTACAGGGCGCGCCGAAGACACAACGCCCGTCCTGCTCAGAGTTTGATCTGCATTTGAGCGGGAATCGCAAGGCTGCAATTGCAATAGTATATCTCATCTTATTTGCGAAAACATAAAGAACAAAAACCTAAAAGGAGAAGGAAATAACGGAGCAGTATTTACCAAGGAAAGGTCTTGCGATTGAAGGATTATGGAGTTAAATTTCTGAATTGACTTCTTTTTTGAGCACCCTAACTTTCGGGTTGGGTAAGAATGGCTCCCACAAAGCCTTTGTGTCTTCATCACATATTACTTCTTCTAACTGCTCAAGAACAAGTGATGGAGGAAGTTTTTGCAAACCTGAGCATTGTCTCATGTTGATCGTTCTCAAATTGCTCATTTCATCAAAGTTATCCAGCAACTCCTCAATGCTGAAGCAACCGGATATATCAAGTAAATTTAACTTGTTGAGGTTTTTGATTGACTGTGGAAGTTTTTTCAAGTCTGTGCATGACCTTAGCCTCAAAACTTCTAAACTGACCAAGTTCCCAATCTCTTCCGGCAAGGCAGATAACTTGGGACAATTGGTTATACAGAGTCTTTGCAAGAAAATAAAATGACAGAGCTCGTCAGGCAATTCCACCAAATCATTGCAATTGTCAATGTTCATTTCTTCAAGATTCGGAAATGCATCTGAAATTTTGATGTTGATGAAAGCTTGGCCGATGTCGCACATAAAGAAAGATATCTTCTGCAGGCTCTTCAATTGGATGGGGTTGTTGGCTATGGAAGCAATTGAAATGTGCTCTAATCTGATTATTTTCAGATATGATAGCGAACCCAATTGTTGAAAATTACTTAACTCAACTGGCAAGGGACCACGGTTTGTCACTATCATTACCTTTAATCTATCCATTGTCTCCACAAACTTGGGTAACGCATAATTTGCCTCAAAATTCAACACTAGAACCTGAGCTTCTGGTAGTTGGATGTTGTGCCATTTCATTGAAAACTTTTTATCTGCAAGCATAAATGCAATTTCATGCGAGTGTACGTACATGAGAAGAAATCAAATGAAAGTATATTTAAGCCTTAATATATCCATATATATGCAAATAATTACTAGGGAGAAATTGGCCCAACCAGTTGTGATGGATACTAGGCGAGCCTTCATAGTCGGAAACTTCTGGTCTCTCCACCACTTGGGAGTATTGTCTCCAGATATGTCGATAATCAGTCTTTCTCTTTGGCCTGGGTCTTTTAGTCTAGTCTCGTAGATAGCTAACTCTCTTAGCAAATCATGCTGGGTAACAAATTGGTCACTGTAATATCCATCCCCCTCCATCTCCACCTTCCTGATTATCATCAAAACTAAGTTGCTATATTAGAAGAGATTTCTTTCAGATTCTGTTGGAACAGTATATTCTCAGCACCTCGACACATACACACACCAGCAACGTGCCCGCGTTTCTCGCATGTGATATTCTGAGTTTAATGAAAGATGGGTAGACTAAAAAGAATATTGATTGATTTTTTTTTTTCAATTTTACACTTTTGTCTATTGGCTTTATTTGATAATTATATTATGTAAGGATATTATGGGCACTTTAAAATTTGGTGAAGTCATTTGATACCAAAAGAGAGCCTCCATTTATAGTAGTATAGATATAAGAAAATTTGGTGGTTATGCATTTTCTTTGTTTTGTTTTTTTTCTGTTATTTGTGATTTTTACTTGTTTACCTTTTTAAATTAATTTGGTTTCATACTATTTTAAAATATAAAGGGTATTTATGTAACACAAATTTGTTTTGGCTGATAAGTTTTCTTCCCTTAAATTAACTATAGTATAGATGTATAGAGTTGTGTGTGTGTGTGCGTGTTTGTTCTATCAGGGCCCTTCCATGGAGGGATCCCTTTTTTCAGCCATTTTAAGGAATTGCTTATTAAACCAATTTTTCGATTACATATCGTCATCTCGATTGTTCAAATCTTAGGACTCCATGAGTATATCAATTCAACAAATTTTCAGTCAAACTGATGATCGTTTGGGTGTTAGACTGTTCATAATCGTGAATTACCATTATGAACATGAGCGGTTCAGGTTGGGCAGATTCGGTTCGTCAATTGATTTTGATCTAGTTCAGTACCTTAACAATTGTCAATTTGGCTGAAAATTTATAGAATTGATCTATTCATGGACACAAAAAAACTAAAAGGTCAACAAAATATTAGTCTAATAAGCGATCACTTAAATTGGCTAAAAAAGAGATCCCTTAATGGAAGGGCCCTCTATCTCACACACACACACACACACACACACACACATACACATTAGAGAGGACCTCCTTAAACTTGAAATGTGAGGATATTTTTATTTTTATCATGTAGTTTAATAATTTAAACTATTCATTCTTTAGTTACATATACACGTATTAATCCTACAAAAAAATTAGTCAAATCGAAAAACGTTTAACCACTTGATTAGTACAATATTCCTTTTAATTTTATTTAACAGACTATAATTGTTTACACAATTTTTGCATAAAAATCTAAAAGATCAACAATTGAAATCATTAAAGTAGATCATATACTTGTATAAAATAGCAAAATCCTTAAAGTAAGGAGGTCCTCTCTAGAACGGGCCTGATGTGTGTGTGTGTGTATGTGTGTGTATGTGTGGATGGTAGGTCAATATCATACAAGAGAAACATAGAAACATACATACCTCCGAATATTAGCTAGACTTCTATTGTGCAGTTCATAGATGTTGGCAATGCAATAAATTTCGTCCTCTATATCATATAACTCTATCCACATATCAACGAGGGCAGCAACAGAGACTTGGTAGTCTTCGCAAAATGAACCAAGATCCAAGAAGCATTCCTTGAGGCCAGTTTCCAAGGCATCCAAGCTGCGTTGGAAGCAAAGAAGCAAGTCTGTCTCAGAGTCAAAAATAGATCCTTTCGACAATTCAATCACTCTCTTTTGCCACAATTCTACAGGTTGACCACAAAGTGATCTTCCGAACACCGTAATTGCAAGTGGAATCCCCTTGCAATGCTCTACTATCTGCAGTTCAGTGATCATAAAGCCAGTTAATTAATATTCGAGTTGTCAACAGTAAACTTTTGTGAAACTGTCAAATGCAAGCGTTGGTACTTTGATATAGTCAACTAGCTAGATATGCTCATGCTCTGATAAAAAATTGACAACAATAATATATTTTCTTTTTTGGGGCATAAAATAAGCATACAACTAATAGACCAATCACCTTTCTTGAAAGATTTTCTGGAATATAGGAGCTCTTATCAGCCAAGGATGCTGAGTGATGAAAAAGAGTCATTGCATTCTCATCATTTAGTGATTCCAAACGGTATGGAGAACCAAATCTTGGAAACTCAGATCTCGATGTTACTAAAATCTTGTAATCTGGCATTTTGACATCATAACACTTTTGAATATGGGACTCTGCTCCAGGCCAGACATCGTCCAGGACCAACAATAATGGATTCTTTCCTTCTTCCTTCAAAAACTGTTGCAACAAGGTAACTGCAATATCATTGTTATGGAATATAGGTACTTGAGAACCCTTTCTTTGATGTAGTTGTTCCACAATGATTTCATAGTTGGGCTTCTTTGATATTGTCACGAAGAAGATGTTGTCCTTGAATTTTTCTATCCAAAAATATACAAAATAGAAATTGTCATGATGAGACTAAAAAGAAACACAAAAAGGGTGGGACTATTACCAGCCTACCAAATATATTATTCATCCTACGTTTTGCTTCATTTATTAAAGACCAATACACCCTAATGCAAAATTACAATTATGGATAATATTTTATAAAAAACTACGTTACATCTTGTGAAACGTTTACACCAATATCAAGCTTTCATTATCAATCTCATATTCATGTTTAAACAATAACATCAGAGTTTAGCATTCATCATCAAATTTTATTGTTTGTGATTCTTGAATCCTAGCTTGCACTTTGTTCATTAATACTTTACCAAACATTATGACACTATTTGGTAGAAGTGTACCTAAGTTTTTTTTAAATTATTTGGTGGGTACGTATTTCCAAAGACATTGAATGAATTTGTCGTTGTAGATTCGTTCGGTAAATCTTTACCGAACTCTAAGGGACTATTAGTAAAGGACTACCAAACATTTTATTAAGTTTCAGCAAAGTTTAGTCGAACACATGAGATGATAATTTTTCTTTGTTTGAGTTGTAAAGAAATTCTACACCTAAGAGTAATTTGGGAATACAAGTGGGTAAACTACGTAAATTATAATATATAAATTTATAAATAGGGTGAAAAGAGTATGTAGGGTGAACAAAGAGTTTTAAGGTGGCAAAGAAACTATTGCCACCCAAACAAAAAAAGCAGATAATTATACTTTGCATATATGCACATTTGTACATATATTCTCGCACAAACACATATATGCACACCTTCTAGTGGCAGTATGAATCAAAGTGTCGCCTGAATTCTTTCCGTGCAGCAACATAGTGGGAAAGCTGTGCTATTTTTAATGATGGTTCTTCATAATAGAGTTATCTTTCTAGCATGTTACAGCTATGTTAAAGCAAATAGAGTAGCCAGTCGAGCACTCTTTGCTAATTGATGCATGTTAAAATACATAAATTTAGTGGAGATTCCTGGTATTATTTTAGGATAATCTCTTATGCCTATTGTAATTTGGGGCTCAGGCTCTACGTTCCCTCATTGTATTCTGTAGTTTCATTAATCATGTCTTGAGGGCAGTCTCACCAGCTCTTTTTTTTTTTTTTAAAACACATATATACATATATACATACATACATACACGTACACATAAACTGACCAAGGATTTTTAGGACAATTACTGTTAGATGTCATCTGATTTGATCATTTGATTAAATGCTCGCAAAAAGGGAACCGTTTTTCTATTTCTAATTATTAAAATCACAAAAATTAAAAATAATAAAGAATGATAAATTAAATAGGACAAAGATCAGCTAATTAAATAGGACAAAGATCAGCTATTGCCAAAAAAAATTAGAAAAGATCTGGCTACAACCCGCCATATAATAGACAGAACTAGTAATGCAGAGATGCAGAACTATTAATTAACTTCAGTAACAATTGCGGAACTTACTCAATTATTTATACTAACCCCTCAGTATGTGCTATCATATCCTAATTTGTAAAAGAAAAAACGAAGCAAATATCAATAGTTAATGTAGGAGGTGTGATTCTCCTATTAATCTATCTTGAGGGAGACTTGCCCCTTTTTTGTGGGAAATGAAAATTTTTCTTTTTAATATCATATTTATTATTTTATTATTATATCTGATACACCACCACCACCCCCACCCCCCCCCCCCCCCCCCCGGGCACCCATAGGTAATTCATTAATATGTTTATCGGGTGAGAGCATTTATGAAAGTTTAAAACTTAACCATTTTAAGATGGATTGAGTTGGCTTAACTAATAAAGAAATAAGATATAATTCTCTTATTTGAGAGATGGGAAGTTAAGCACGATATCAGTATATCTTAGGGTGGTTCTAGTTGGATCTATAAATTTGATATTTGGACATCTCCTACTTATTAAATTTCCAGTTCATTTTTTTGAATACTTAAAAAGCTAAGTACACTTTCTTAATTTTTCCAAAACACTCTTAAACAATTAAATCTGTATCTTCAACAATGTCTTGTTCTTTTTTTTTTCTTTTTCTTTTTTTATATTTTATTTTATTTTATTTTTATCTTTATTAATTCAACCATGAAGAATTCTGATTAGAACAATAGCTCTTCATCTTCTTCGTCATTTGCAAAGGTGGTACCATAGTTAAGAGAACGTGTAACCTATTATGTTGTATACAAGTTGATCAATCCACACCAGTTATGACAGAACAATTTGGTAAGATTATAAAGGAAGAGTCTCAATAGAAGGAAATATACTCAATTTATAGAAGAAAATAAAAGAAATCAATTCAAAACTTGAACGCAGCCAGCGCTCTTAATTACCATACAAAATTATAAATGACAATTAATTTAAGAAAATTCTATATTCGGGTGAATTCATTCTCATTCCCTAATTTACTCTTGTATTAGATTGACGGGTCATTACAAGAAATTAATGATTTTGTTTAATTGATTGGGGGGCAATTCTCAACTCATTATAAGAATGAGTTGACAAAATCTGCTTTAATTTTTTTTTTTTGTCTTTTTTTTTTCTCTCTATCTTTAGTTGTATTTTCATATGAGTTGATAAAGTCCAATAATGATTGTAAAAAAATGGAGATTGAAATATTAAATTTAGAGGTCCTATTAGAACCACCCTATATATATCCCATCTCCCAAAAAAAAAATTATATCTTATATCTCTCTTAGTTAAGCCAACTTTAACTAAAGATGGTTAACTTTTCGAATTCTCAGAAATGTCCAATGTTCTGTGATTAACTTTTACCTTTTAGAATTTTCTGAAAAGAAAATAGAATAATAAAGGATTTTATTTCATGTGGTACCTTTGACTTGTTCATCATTGCAAAACATTGTTGCCAATGTGGTTTTCCCGCAGCCTCCTGGACCAGTCAGCACAAGCATGGACACGTCCTCGTTGAGAAGCTTCATCTTCACTTCTTTGAGAGGCACATCCAGCCCAACTATAAATGATGGCGGTTTGGGTAATTCAGACAAACCTTTCGTCTTAAAAATAGCTTCTGTATTGCTCCTTATTAGTGAAACCATGGACTGCTGCACATCCCTTGCTACCTGAATATTCAGTGCATCTAACAGTCTTTGAAGAGACTCGTTCAAGTCACGAAGCCTGTTAGCGTACTTAAACTTTTTGAAGGTCTCCCAAGGACGAAGTTTGGAGCACTTCTGAACGAGCTCTACACCCTGCTCCATTTGTGATCTAAGTTCTTCTAGTTCCTCCGTTCGGCCCTGATCCATTAAATTATTATGTTGAGCCATCTGTTGGAACAATAGCTGTAAGGAGTCGAGCTTGGATTTCAGATCCACGAGGACTGATCTGTAGATTGTATTCTTGGCCATTATTTCTTCGACGAGTGCATATAGTGAAGTATACTGTGATCCTAGGGCACTCCCTCCTACCTGCTCCACTACCCCTGCCATATTAACACCACCTCCACAATCAGAAACTTTTGAACTTTAGAATCGAATGTTCCAAAGTGAGACTCTACGTATAAATAAATTCGACATTCAGTAACATATACAGATTTCAGCGCAAAAGGAATGGAGGAAAGAAACTCAGAAACAAATTAAGCTGCAGAAAGACTCTTTACGTTATTGGAGATTGAAGTACAAGCAAGACAAATCCAAAAAAACTAATAAAGTACATGCTTCCTGAAATAACCCAAGGACATGTTCTTGTTTGATCAATGACGATAAAACTAACTAAGCACTCAAAATACTGTTTAAACTTGCATCTATCAGACTCTCCCCAGTACACAATTTTCAAGAAATTAGTCACCTGCCATCCCTTGTTTCCCGCAGATCGTAGTTCCTCCGGGTCTTGTAAGACAAATTTTCAACTGCTATGCTGTGGAGTACTTCAGCTAGATATGAGAATTTGTTTTTTCTTGGCAAAGGGATATGAGATCCGGGGATAAAGTTTTACTTCTTATGCTTAGTTTTCTCGATGCTTATCATACAAAAGCATAGATTGATAAGAGAGCAGGTAGCAGCATCTTTGCCGGGTTTGAAATTGTGAGTTTCAATTTTGTCTACATGTTGGAAATGATTTCTGATCTACAAAGTCAAAGCAAAAAGTTTATGATCGAGTTTCAGTTTTGTCGTACGTATGTTATATAATATCGTCTGATCTACAAAATCAAAGGAAATTAGGTGGCCATTAGTCGTCGTATTAAAATGGACTCCTACGAATATGCAGCACTGCAACGTGATTGCCTTTATTTAATAATAATCCAGAGACTATAAATTGTTGACCAAAAGAATTGATATGTCTAATATTAATTATGTAATATAATATCATATATATAGTTTCTGTTCACTTCGAGGGCAACCGAACTTCTACGCTATTAGGTGCCCTACTTGGTCCCTTGCAAAACACCAACAAATGTTCTGGATTTATGACTATTAGCTAGGTATTGGCTTGCTCTCATTGTCTGATTGCTTAAATTGTCTTATGTAGACTCTGTTTCCTTTCTTCTTGATTATTTTGTGATTCCATTATAATATAGGTGGGTTTTAATCAATTCAATACCTAAATGAATGTGGTTTGGTGATCTCAAGTGCCCAACTGAAATCATTACGGTCTTCGTCCGAAAGAACGTGAAATCCAAATTAGTGAATTGACAATGAAAAGAAATTTCAAATTAAAATTTTCATTTAAATTTTATTATTTTCGTGATAAGAGTTTAATGGTGGTTTCATTGGTGTTATGCAATGGATTTTTTTTCATAACTAAAACAGATAATAGTCCTGGGATATGAGAATCGCGCCGAACCGATCGAAACTATCAGTTCGGTCCAGTTTCAACGTTATAAAATATTATTGTTTGCAAGAGCCGAACTGTTTTATATGTCGCAATTCAATTTCGGTTCGAGAAGTTTGGAATCACTAAGAACCGATGGAACTTTTGTTTTTTTTTTTTCGGGGTGGGGGGGGGGGGGGAGGGGTGGGGAGGGCGATGGTGTCGGATGTGTTAATAGTTAACATGTGTCGTGATTTTGGTGGATTTTCAGCAAAGCTTAGGTTTGCTATTATAGTCTCCACCACACTTGATACGTGAAATATATACCAAAAAACGCAACTAGGCTTTTCCCATTTCCGATTATCGATCGAGCTCCCAAAATTGATAACCCTAACCTGTTCTCCCCAGATACAAAACCTAGAAAGCCTAAATACCCTACACCCTTAATCTGTTATTCCAGTTCCTCTGTGCTTTGAAACCATATTTTGCACCACAATCATTCATCATTTCATTTGGTATTCACTTCTTCAATTCATCCCAATTCTCGAATCTGAAATTGTAATCAATGGTTTCGGATTTGACTCATTCGAGTACTCATGGAAATGAGATTGTCCTTGCAACACAAGAATGTCCAGAAGCAGAAGTAGTAGCATCATCCTAGCACCACAAAGAAAGCTGCTGCAAAAAGAAAGAGGACACAGAAGAAATCAAAATCAACTACTTCTTCAAGGGAGAGAAGCTGGATTTGGGAGCGCTTCAACAAGGAGGAGCACCCAATTATGGAGATAATTTATGGAAATGAGCAGCAGGTTGGGCACACCACAAAAGCACAGTGTAAGTACTGCCCTAGTTAGCTAGCATGTAATTCCACTAGTAATAGAACTAGTACTCTGATAAAACGTATAAAACAAATATGCAAGCTATATTCAGGTAGGAATGAATTAGCAAAGGGTCAAACATTGTTTGGTAGTGATGGTTTGGATGACCCTACTGTGGTAGGTAGGCACTGGGTGTACTCAAGAAGCTTGCATTCAAGCTGCTATTGTGATGGTAGTCATGGATGAACTGCCTTTTAGTGCCTTAAGAGACCAGGCTCTAAGCATTTATATATGTAGTGTGGCTGTTCTAAAATGGAGAATTCCTATAGGAAGGTTATTGTGAGAACATTTTTGAAAATGTATAAGTCGAAGAAGGAAGAGCTTAGAAGGGAATTAAGCTCTCATTGTGGGTGAAAATTGCATAAGAGAGTTCTGAATTTTTGTGTAATTCCAAATCATCAGGGAACTACAATAGAAAAAACTTTGGAGTCATGTTTGAGGCCTTGGTCAATTAAGAGGGTGTTAACCATTACTATGGATAATGCTTCTGCAAATAAGCATGCCATAGACTACATTAGGGAAAAAAAAGGAACAATTGGGAAAAAGTAGGCACATATTTTGGGAGGAAAGTATTCACATATTTGGTGTCTAGCACACATAGTCAATTAAGCTTTTTTTATTTTTATTTTTATTTTTTTTGAATCAATCGATCAATGATTGTCATTAATAATCATCACAAACCAGAATAGGCCGTTACATTCCTTCCGCTGTCATTTAAGGGCATAGACATATAAGAAGATAGTGGTAGCACCCAGACTGATACATAGAAATAGACCTATCCATTATATCTTTAAATACGTAGAGGTAGCGTGAATCCTCCTTTGATACTACTCCCAAGGCGCTAGAGGTACATAGAGTGTGCACAAAGTGCATAGCTTCCTAAGAGACTAGGAAATTATTGAATTTAGAAAAACTAAAAACATTAAAGGCCTAGGTCAAAACAACCCAGCCCAAAATAGTAGCCTAACAGCCCAAAGAAAGAAACCCTACTCAGGCCCAAAAAAGAATGGCTTGACCCAAGCCCATAGTCCATCTTCAGCCTCACTGGTCGACCATCGCAACCCGACGCCAGACCCTGCCGCTGCAAATTGACGCTAGCCCTCGCTGCTGCCACCTGACTCTAGACCTTGTTGCAGCAACGCCCCGACATCGCTGCCTCAACCCACGTCGAAGCCCGACTGAGCCACGTCAAAACCAAACCAATGTAGTCTGATCCAGCACTATGCCACCACCGTCCAGCCCCTCCATTATGTTGTCGATCATGGAGGTGCCTCGACGACGCTTGACCGGCCTTGTACCACCGCCCAACGAGCCCAAGACTTCATCTGGTGCTCATCGTCAAAACCACTGAGCCAAAACCTGAAGCCAAAACCATCTTCCCCGAGACTGCTAGGCATATAGTGATCAAACACCCGTTTGGCAGTAACCCATTAACGATGAGGCAGAGCGACGTCAACCATGAGTGCTGCCAGATGAGGAGGACTTCGCAAACCCCAGACTCAAGACCGTCCAAGTTTTTTGGAAATTACCCAAAAAAAAAAAGTCAATTAATCTCATTATGATCTCTGCTATGCATTTATATCATGCTCATTAGTAAAACATGCGAGATAAACAAAAGGAAATCATAAATAACATCGAAAATCCCATTTTCAAAAATTCTTCCAGAAAACTCATTAAACGACGAATATTATAATTCTGAAATCTGGAAATTGCCTCGGAAAACAATTCATCAAAATCTCCATAAAACCAATTCAACAAGCATAATCATGCTCATGAACCAATATCAAATTAGATTCCAAAACCAAAACATGTACTTAATAGACAAATAAAACGGTAATTAAATAATCATTAATTTAAGAAATAATTGCATGCATAATTTAAAATCAAAAGTCCACTCACTATAAAACTTGGGCCGTCACGGGTAAGGAATTCGTAGTCAAGAAAATGCTCGGTACATTGTCCTATACACAAAAGTATATCTTAAATAACCGAACAAAAGTCCGAAATAAATTTACAATAATCAAACTAAAAATTCAATATCGTTGACCTCTCCACTGATCTATGAGATCTCTGACAACCTCTTTGCAGACCTCCGGCTAGGTTTCAGAGAAATCGGTGGGCGACGGCAGGTGACCGGAGCCCTGCGGCCGGCGATCAGATTCCGACGAAGTCTTCTATGGCTTTCCTCTCTTCTGTTTTCTCTTTCTCTCTCTATGTAGCAAAGGGGTGACGGAAAAATAGTCTAAAAAATTAAAAAATAAAAACTTAATTGGGTATTAGGAAATACATTCTTAGATTTTTTTTTTTGAAGAATATCATGTCGATAAATTAATATTACTCAGGCCAGAAAGAACCATTACATATCCTCCCTTTACCATCTCTGGATAGATAAAGAGGTTGTGGTAAAACGACAGCGATACATAGATTAGGTCCGATCATTTGACGGTCACTTATTCAAAGAAAGCCTATAAACTATGTTACAATGACAAGTAAATAGGCATAGTTCAAAAATATAAAGCTAGATTTTCTCCTTGCCCTTAACACTAGGGCTAGGAGGTTTTCCAGGGCAAAGCATGCTAAGCACCTCTTCAGCTGCAATCTTCTTATTCTTTGAAGAGTGCTTGTTTTTTGACCCCAAAGGCCGGCCTCTTTTCTTCTTTTGTTCCACTTTGACTAACTGCATAGATTCCTTAGGGAATGACCCTTCCTTAGGAACTAAGACACCTCCCGGACCCAAGGATTTAGCAGAGAATTTGGTGTAGAATTCTTGAACTTTTACTTTCTTGGGCATCATAGTTGAGCTAGCAGCAGTCTTACCAGCATTAAACAAAAATTTCAGTTTCTTTGGGGGTGTATACGGTGATGCAGGGCTACCTCTTTTCGCAGTTGATGACTCCACTTCCACAAGAACTAAGGCTAGGGCATTTCCTGCATCAGCAGGCCTTAGGTTTTCACTATGAACAACAATAGGCTTGCAGTGCTTGTTTATAGTAGAAGTGCCAAATAGGTTGCGCACCACTGATGGCAGTAGAGGTGTTTGCAGTCCTTGAAACCGAAACGCTCCATTCTAGAAACGAAGATCAGACAAAACTGGAAAATGGGATGTGAGCGACTTCCCTGATGATGCTGATCGTGCAGCGGTCTCATGCACAGTCTGTGCATCAACAGTAGGGCAAACTCCCTGTTCATGAAACAGAAGATGGCACTCTCTGCATTTTCCATGTAAATTTTCAAAGAAAAAAGTAATCTCCTTCACCACTCCAGGATTGATCTTGAGAGTCCATTTCAAGAAGGGGTGGGATATAGCATGAGCTACCTCATTACAGGTGGAATCCAAAGAAATCCATTCCGCCATATGGGTGGCTATCCGTTCCCAGTTATCCTGCGAACGGGCCGCCCCTGAGCGAGAAAGAATTTCCACGATTTTCTTCATTGTAATTGTAGCAGCCCCGGGACCCTCGGGACCCATTGATTTTTCTCCCTCTACATTCTCATTCTCAAGATCCAAAGCTATTCCTTTCACACAGCTGGCAAATTCAACCATTTCCCCAGCTTATTCGAATAAATAAGACTTTTGGTCCAAATGGAACGATAACGATAACGATCCGAACTGGGATGAGAAAGAATAGGAGAATCCTAACAAACACTAAAGAGGGATGTAAACCTCTTGAATAATAAAAAAAAAAAGTGTATTACTATTTCAAATTTACCGCTCCTTGAAAAGGGGAGCGACCTACTTTCGCCACAAGAAAGCAATGGGAGTAGGCACGTTTTTGTACAATCTTTTTGGTTCTTAAAAAGAAACAGTTTGAGAAGGTTCAAATGAAAATGGTAAGGCTACTGCGCGTAATATGGCTACTGCTCTGAAAGGAAGAGGGATCAAAAGCACACGTATGAACCCTAATTTGACCTTTATTGTCATACAATCTTTGATCAAAATCCAGATACTTACCTGCAACAGAAGCAACATTCATGATAATCTTTTTATCTTCTAGGGCTAGAGGGAAACCTGTGATTTTGACCCAAAAAAAGAGCAGATTCATGGGGATGACGAAAGGATCTTCCAGGCTATCATATTGCTGAAGCATAACCGGAGCTCTGTTAAAATACCACGGCCCTCCCATTAAAACCTTGTTCCAATTCCGCTTCAGATCAAAGGAAAAAACAAAACGACCTTGGGTACTGCCTTGAACCTTAAAGGCTCCATCGATGACCTAGATGCATCAAAAATAGCGCTGCAGATCTTGATTGCCAAACTGTTTCTTTGTCAGTGGTTTGGCCAGAAGAAAAGCCTGAGAGTTTGAACGCCTGTTGGAGCCTTTCAAGTGTGAGATGTCAACGACATCAGAGCTTGCGAGGGCTTGGGATGCCGTGAAGCTTGCTGTAATGTCGTTAATGGACGTCATTGTGCAGTAAGCAAGGGCCGTAAGGTGTACTGCCGTGAGGAAGAAAAATAGGGTTTGGTAGCGGCTTCAGAGTTGCATTAGGATAGCTTTTCTTAGAATCTTTATGAGTAAAGTAAAAAATAATAATAATTGGGTGGTGTAAGGGAAAAAAAAATCCCTAGAATTAGGGAAAATGGTCAAAATCTCTATTTTTTTTTATATAATCAATTTTGAGACACTGAATATTTTTGTTCTTATATTATTATTATTATTATTATTATTATTATTTGCCAAAAAGACACGAGATCCGTGGACAGATTTTTTACTTCTGATGCATGGTTGCTTGAGTCATACAAAAGCATAAACCGATAAGAGAGCAGGTAGCAGCATCGTTGGCGGGTTTGAAATTATGAATCAGTTTTGTCGTACGTGTGTTCAATAATTTTTCTGATCTACAAGGTCAATGGCAATTAGGGGGCGTTGGTCGTCGACTCGTCGTATTAAAATCGACTCCTACATGCAACATTAATTGCAACGTGACTGCCTTATATTTATTTATTTAATAATAATCCGGAGACATATTGCCTATATTTTAAATAATAATCCAGAGACCTATAAAATGTTGACCAAAAGATTGAGATACACACGCATATATATTATATTATATAGAGTTTTTATTTTCCGAGGGCAACCGAACTTCTATGCGATTACTTCGTTGGAGAATGTTAGTTAAGTTAGAGGCCTAAGTTAGAGCATCTCATATTAGCCAAAGCGGCTATTTAGCCTAGTCATTTTAAAAATACTGTCTCAAGTAGTTCTTTTCTATTTCAGATAGTATTAAATTTATATTATTTTTTAGATAAATAAAAAAATAACTTAGTTGTATTTAAAAATTACACAAAGTAGCCGGTCTTAGAGGAGTATTAGACTAAAGTTCACTTCAGGGGCAGAATCTCATGTACCTAATTATTATATTATTCATCACCCAGAGAGCAAATAAGACCCATCCAGCCGCATCTGCATAGCATCAACGAGGCCGAAGGCCTATCGTCGACACAAAGGGTGTCGGATGACAGTACCAGTAGACTAGGAGAAAACTAGAATTTGGTGGTCTTGATAGCTATGAATTACAAGTTTTCTATAAGTCGAATTCACGATTTTTCATTTATAAATTGAGAACTTTACTATTATAAATCAAATGGTATTGTGCTCCAGTAATTCTTTCTATTTTAAGTAGTGTTAAATTTATATATTTTTTAAAATAAATAATAAACAATTTAACTGTATTTAAAAAGTGCTAAATAGTCTCTCGACTTAGATGAGTTTTAGACTAAAATTCACTTCACGGGGCAGAGCTACTGCACCCACCTATTATTCATGACCGACACAAAGGGCTGCCGGACGACAGAACTAGAAGAATAGGAGAAAACTAGGGTTTGGCAGTCTTGGGAGCTTGGTTTTGAGTCTATTTATTTATTTATTTTTCGTTTTCAAGCGAAAGGGATTAAAGTATTGTTACTGGAATGACTTTTTGAGTAGATCTTAATTATTATGCCCGACGACTTTATGGGTTCCATACTTTCTACCAAAGAGTCGTCCCTTTTTTCCACAATATGCAATTTGAAAAGAGACTGCTCCCTTGTCTTGCACAGAAAAGTTTCGTTTGAAACAAATACACAGTTCCAAGTTGGATCGGTGTTCTTGCAGCCATGGAATTTGTAACGCTGGTTACAGGGCTAGCTCTAGAAAGAGCTTTTGATGTTCTGTTAAACGTGGTGGAGCAGAATATTAAGTTCAAACCACTGCTCAAAAATGTCCACCGGAAGCTAAAAGAATCAGAAAAGGTGATCAAAGAGATTCCACGTAATGCAGAACTGGAGGGCGTAGCAGATATTAAGAAAGAAATGGACGATGGCAGAAAGCTCATTCAAGACTGTTGCAAGAAGCGTCACTGTTACAATGGCTTCTTCAGAAAGAGTGGATTGAACGACAAACTTCGGTCATTGGAGGACTCTCTCAGCGAACTGTTACCTAAACTGACTTTCTACCTACTGAGCTATCAGACGAAACTGATACAGGAATTATGTGAGAAAAAGATCCTCACAAAAATTAATGGTTTGCGGTGTCCGCTACCGAAACCTCCATCCTTCACAGTTGGATTGGACAAGCCTTTGGGGGAATTGAGGACGCTTATTGTGGAGTCTAAGGAGTCGATGATTGTGCTAACTGCTCCTGCAGGTTGCGGGAAAACCACTTTGGCGCAAATGTTATGCCATGATCAGAAAGTCACAGGTACACCGATGATGAAATCAATTTCATTTTTGCTTCTAAATTACGAGTAAAATTTGTTTCATTTTCCTTTCTGTTTTCCCTTTTTTCTTTCTTTCTTTCTTTCTTTCTTTTTTTAACTTGCAAGCTAGTTAATTGAATAATTACTAATTTCTGTACTTCAACATATTTTCATGAGAAAACATATCTTACACTAACATCTTTGCTATATTCTGTTTCGATAGGAATATTCAAGACGAACATCTTCTTTGTCGATGTTTCCAAAAATCCCAGCTTAGACCATATCGTTGGACAACTATTTCTACATAGGGGTTATAAGTACATATTGCCGGCCAAAACGGAAAATGAGAGATGTACGGGGTCGTATTTGGAAGACTTTCTGGAAGCAGAGCAACAACCTTTACTGTTGGTCCTGGATGGAGTTTGGTGCGATGGGAAATACGAAACGCTTCTTCAGGAGTTTGAAAAATTGAAAAGGCCAAATTTGAAGATTTTGGTAACGTCGAGATTTCATTTTCGCAGGTTTGGTTTATATTATTTAAACTGGTTGGAGGATGAAGACGCAAATAAACTTTTTCGTCATTTAGCATTAAGGGGAGATCAGTGCTCTGAAATTCCAGAATATTGTTCACAGGTGAGGTTATTTGTTAATTGCAATTAGCTAGGCCTTCTCAATAAGTGCAGATTTCCAATTTCAAAATCAAACAATGAATTTCAAGAAACTTCGCAAAATTCCATAATCGTTGATGTTTTAGATTACTTTTTGATAAATGAATTTGCAAAATTCCAATTATGTTGATAACCGTCTGGTGATCAAAAATGGTATAGTATTATAGACAAATGCAAATGTCAGATAGAACAGAAATGATAAAATTAGGTAATCAAATACCTAAATGATTTCTGATTTTACTCAACTTTGTAGGAATCATTGAAGTGGGCTCTATAAGATGGTTGGTCTTGATTGTCAAACCTTAATATTTAAGCTAGTGCCCTAATTTTTTAAAAGTGACGGAGGCTAAGGAGAAGCCTATGGAGGGGTCTTCCACGTACAATGAATTTTTTTTTTTTTCATTTTAAATGATCGCTTATAACACCCACTATTCAACCATATATCAACATTTCAATTGTTTAGTTTTTAGATTTTCATGAGTAGATAACTTATTTAAGAAAATTTTTAATTAAATTAAAAATTATAGCCTAGTATCATTTGGTCTAGTGACATAAGTCTCTCATTTATAAGTGAGAGGTCGAAGTTCGACTCAAAATAGAATAGTTGTTATATATGAGTTGTTTATTTAATCAAAAATAAAATAAAAATTATAAAGCATTCATAATCGTGATTTACTATTATAAACATGCTGTATCTCTATATATGATCGAAATGAGTCCAGCAAGCAATACCTTTAAAGCACCAAAAAAAAAAAAAAAAAAAAACAAAGAATCTTTTACTAGAAGGGCTTGATTTTGTGTGTGTGTGTGTGGCTGTGTAGGTCCTTCTTTAAATACGACTCCTATAAAATTTTAGTCATATTACAAATCATCTAGCCGTTGAATTACAAGTTTTATCATTGAGCTATATTCGACACTATATATGTCTCTAATGTACCATTTTGAATAATGAAACGGTTACCAAAATGGTTTAAATTGTGCAGACTCACTCATAAAGGGAATCTAAAACACCAACGGTTAGCATATGTTGAAATCCATGCCATTGTGTGATAATCACATTGCATCATGCCATTTTCTCATGTTCATGACACCATTGGGATCCATGATTGATAATAATTTAATTTTGGGCATGCAACTCTTCTAGCTAATGCTAATTGTAATTGACTACAGATAGTCAAGTACTGTAAGGGATTACCACTTGCCATTACAATTGTTGGACGATCAGTTTGTGGAAGAGAAGATGAGGTCTGGAGCAGGATAGTGCAGAATGAGTCTATTCTTAGATATGAGACTGTTGTACATAATGAACTTGAAAGAAGCTTAAGAGTCTTGGATACAGAAGAAGACATACTTAAGAACTTATTCTTAGATCTTGCTGCATTTCCTGAAGGTCGATTAATCTCTGCTGCTGCCCTCATTGATATGTGGTCAGAGTCATACGAGCTGGATGACGATACCGACACTGACATGATGTGCATTCTGAAACTCTATGAGCTTGAATATAGGACTGTTGCTAATCTTATATTCCCAAGGTATGCGGACTAATTCTCTGATTCTCTTGTTTTATAATTTGATATATATTTTGCCCTTATTATTTTACCATTTGAAATTGCTATTGTAGTATTGTATATTGAAAACGACCTCATGCTGAGTAACTCACTTTTAATCATTCTAGAAAGGCGTACATGCACGGCTACTACAGTGAGCACTTCGTTACTCAACATGAATTGCTTAGAGAGCTGGCTATTTTTCAGACAAGACTGAACCCTACAGAAAACAGAGAAAGACTATTTATAAACATATCTGGAGACCGATCTCCTAAAGAGCTGGAACAACGAATGTGTCAACCTATGAAGGCTCGCCTATTAGCTATCTCAACAGGTAAATGTCCGATGATCATCTCCCTAGCTCTGTACGTGATAGCTAGACTTGCACATATATTATCTGTATATATATACAGGTGAATGCATAGGTCGTCCTTGATCGAATAGTAATTGCATGCTCATATATATGCTAGTGCTTGCAGATAGAGACATGTTTTCAACAAAATGGCAATTACCAGACGTTGAGGTTCTTGTTTTGAACCTTCAAACAATCAAGTTCGAGTTACCTGAGTTGATAAAGGAAATGGGCAAATTGAAGGTTCTAATAGTCACTTATTATGGTTGTTTGCCAACTACTGCTGAATTGAGTAATTTTGAAGTATTTAGTTCATTATCCAGTCTGAAAAGAGTCAGATTAGAACGCATTTCAGTTCCTAGTATAGCCGAGGACCTCCTCCAGCTGAAGAGCGTACAGAAGATATCCTTATTCATGTGTGACATTGGTCAAGCTTTTAGCAACAGTTCCATCAAATTTTCTGAGGCGCTTCCGAAGCTTGAGGAAATGAACATTAACTACTGCAATGATATGGTACAAGTGCCTAACAATCTGTGTGATCATAATCTCCTGAAAAAGCTCAGTATTACCAACTGTCATGAGCTACTTGCATTGCCTGAAGAGATTGGAAAGCTGAAGAATCTAGAACAGTTACGGCTGTTGGCTTGTACGAAGCTGTTAGAGTTACCCTGCACCATTTCGAAGCTTAAAAGGTTAAAATTGCTTGATATATCTGATTGCTCGAGTCTGAGGAAGTTACCTCCTGGCATTGATTTCACTATTTTAAAAAAGCTCATCAGGAGACAATGCTACAAATTGGAACTAGTGCAGCCTAGCTCTACCGAATGTTTTATCTCAAGCGTCTAGAGGTTCTCGGCCCAAAAAGTGGTCAAACTTTGGCTTTTCTCATGTGAAGTCTCCGTTGCCTGCAGCTAGACTTTTCCTTTTCTGAGCTCATTCTTTCTTTTGCCATCCTTTGCTTCATTTGGTGATAATTGCTAGTATATATATGACAAGACCATGATTCAGGTGTCAAAGATTTTGTTTTAGTTTTACTAATCCGAGTATCTGCGATCACATAACTATCTTGGTTGGTTAGTAATTAGGTACCGCGGTTAGTAATTAGGTGCGGTACGCTATTGTCACTCTACAATTTTCTTAATTCATCATACAAATATTTAAATTATTAAAAAACTAAATTACCCAATTATAAAATGACTAATAAGTACACTAATTTTTTAAAATCCAAATCTTACGATGAGAAATTTTAAATACACCTACTTATTTCTTTAATACACACCCACATTTTCTGAAATTTCCTTAAATACATCTTTACCTTCGTAACTAAGAATACCTAGGAAGAGGAGGAGGAGGAGGGGGATCAATGTTCATTGCTTATAGCACTACGCCCATACACATAATCCATGCTATCGTATTACCAACTATTTCATCATCAGAAAAGGCATCATCACTGTCTGACTCTGGTAGGAGAGATGAGACAAAGGTAACATTCTCAACCTCCTGAATTTCATCATCACTCCATGTCGAGTGAAGAGACTTACTGTTACTATTTCCATGTTTCTTGTTGCCACAGTCAGTAGAGATATGTCCGTAGCCATTACATTCATAACATTTAGTTTTTCCAGGATTGTTTCCTTTGAAATTAGCCTTTCCACTCCTAGCATAGTTATCATTATTACTATTTGTGGATGAGCTTTTCCTAGGACCATTAGGATTCTTAGAAGAGTTCTTATTTTTAAGGAATTTCCTAAACTCTTTTGTCAAGAGAGCAAGATCAAGTGGTTCCTCATTTTCTTCAGCCCATTTAACAGCCTTAAAAGCTACACCATTAGTTTTCTTCTCAGTTTTTAGTCTCATTTCATAGGTTTTGAGATTCCTAATCAGCTCATCTAAAGGATAGACATCAATGTCAAATGAATTCTCAATACTAGTGACCTTAGAGTGAAATTTTTCAGGCAAGGCCCTAAGTATTTTCTTGACTATCTTATGCTCATCGAAAGGCTCACCTAGACTATGACACTAACTAGCAATTTTCAAGATTCTACCATGGAAATCATCTACAGTTTCATCATCTCCCATAGACATTGTCTCAAACTCATAGATTAGACTTTGTAGCTTTCGAGCACGTATCATTTTATTACCTTTATATGTAGTCTGCAGTAGATCACAAGCCTGCTTGGCAGTATCACAATGGCTGATCCTCAACTTCTCCCTTTCGAAGAGGGTTGTGAATATACTGTTCTTGGCTTTGAAGTAAGCTTGGAGGTCTTGTATTTCCTCATCAGTCCAATCCTTCCCTGGTTTTGGGTGGTAGTGGAAGAGCTTTCTCCTTTGGCCTCAACAACAGGTGTCTCCCAACCATTTTCATTGATATTTCATACATGCTCATCTTGTGCAAAGAGATAAGACTTCTTGTAAATCTTCCATTGAGTGTACTTTTCACAACCCCCATCGAACCATGGAAGGCTGTTGACAGATCCTCCTGTAGCTCTATCACACAAGTGTTCCATCGTCCATGTGATCTTCTAGAAGCTTCTAGAACTTGCTCTGATGCCAAAATGAAAACACTAAATGGAACAGTTATTAAGGACTGATCAACAGATGCAGTCCTATAATGGCAATCACACAAACATAATTTGACATAGATATTTGCTGACGCAGTGTAAACCTCACCACTGAGGAAACTTCACTGCGACGCTTATAATGTTTACACGAGAATCAACTCCAATATGAAACAAAGTGATTATAGTTCACAAGTAGTGGTATTCAACACAACCACCTTAACTAGCAACAATGCTAACTTGCTTACAATTGAATGACCTATTCTACACAAAGTGTGAATTGATCTAGGTAGATTGAAGAATCTGGACACGCCTTCTGATCTCAAGCACTATGCAAGTGAAGAATGCAGTGGACAAGAAATGAGCACAAACAAAAGTAAAAGAGAGTTTTGTAAAACCAGTTTATGTAGACTAGCTATGCAACACAAATGAATTTCTCAACTGAAAATTATAACTTTGGAAATGCTATTTCAAAACCTTTTATAGAATAAAAGACTCCTCTTCAAACCGATCACATTGATTATAGATTGAGATAAACATGGAAAGATTTTTCAAACAAATCGTGAGACTCAATCAATCCTAACTAACAGCATGGAATTGATATCTCAAAAGATATTGATCTGATATGCATTTTAATTGCAAATAAGATATTTGAAAACTCTTTCCTAAAACTCCGATAGGATTGCAAACAATTTAGATCCATAAAATTAGCAACAATCACATGCAATATGATATGATATATAGACTACCTTAAATCGAGATCAATGAGTTCTTCAGTCCCTTGATTTACGTTGCCTTGAATGCACCATATTCATGTCAGCTACTACAACCTATTTGCTTGATCTTTAATATCCTAGAGCAACTGCGAAAGTAGGAGAAAAGAGTTCTCCTAAGCGTTTGGTCCTGCAATCTCCTAGTACACTCACAATAATTTGTGTTGAATGGCAACTTGCCAAAATACTTACATAGATAGACTAAAAAACATAGGAATGGGTTTAGGGCTAGAAACCTCATCCTAAATTAGAAAGCCCAATAGGGTCGCACCAACAGAAAGATGACCAACTCAAGGCCCAACAAGATAGGGTTGACCCACTCCTAAACCACATCTCCATCACGCCCTCCGCAGCTTGTACAGTGTCGATGCTGTTCCACCACCCATGAGTCCCGCCACAAAACTAGCACCACTAGCCATGTGACGAGCCTCCCATGAGAATCGCGTAGCTCCTCTAGTAAGTCAGTAGAACCTTTCTACATCAGGGCTAGGCCCATGGGGAATGGATGGACCTTTAGTAAGTCTTGTTGCTTCCCAATTATCTTCTTCATACACACTAAATATATCATGCAACATACCTTGCACATCAAAATTTGGCTGAGATGATGAAGGTCCTGACAAATTAAAATTTGGTTGAGGTTCTGAGGATTTTCGCAAATTAGGATTAACTGCAACTAGTAAACATTCACCGTGTTAGGTCCAAGGGTTGTTTGCATATTTTCAGATCCATGCCATCTATAAAGAGATGCTCTTCAAGGAGATTTGTAATAGGTATTATGACATCTATTACACAGACACTTGATTTGACCCTTAAAAGAAGCATGTTGTAAGGCATGATTGATGAATGCATGCAACCCATTGTATTTGTCTATGTTTTTATCTGAAAATATCCACTCATTGTCCAAACTATTTAACAAAAATTTAAGTATCAGAGGATACACACACACACACACAAATATATATATATATATATATATAGAATAGTAAGAACTTAAAGACGATCAGTACTTGAAAAAAAATTAATACTTGCTAATGAGAGTTCTTCTTTTCAACTCAATTGTATTTTGAATAGTGAAAATACTATTTTTTATTTGCTTAATAGTAATTTTGCAAATAGAAGAATGTTAACAGAATTCCTGAACACATTGGATATGGGAATCCTTTTCATGCGGAAATGGAAATCATATTATATTGGATACTATTTTATGTGTTAATCAACATTAAGTACCGCTTTTTCGTACACAAAATGTGGAACAGAACTGATTGATAAGTACAATGACTACACCATTTTTATTATTCTTATTAACTTTGGTGAACGCTATTGTATACTTCAATCTTATCAAATATAGACTGAGGTTCAATCCGACAGACCTAGCTCTGCTAGGGTTTGGGAAACGACATTCGATCAGGTTTCGTCATACTTGTACCTGCTCCATCTCATGGAGTTATTCATGGGTTCAGGCCTGTTCCTTCTTATTCTCATCACTATCCAAAATGGTGGTGGTGTTGTGCTTGGCAGCGGCTGCGGTCGTCTATGAATTTAGGGAGGTTTGCCGAAGGTGATCTCGTCTCTGGATTGGGTTTCGGTGGCTTCTTTTTGTGGTACTTTTCTTAGGTTACCGATGGACGACATGAGGATTCGGACTGCGGGACAGTGGTGCCCATTCATTGCTCCGGTTTTTAGGCTCGATTGGGCGACTACTCATGGTTGAGATATTGGGGATTAAGGGGTCCGGGCATCGATTTTGGTTTGGATCCTCATGGTGGTGGCTGTGGGAGTTCGCGAATTTCTGGTGTTGTTATTGTCGGCCTGATGGTTCGTTTCCACGGGGTTGTGGTCGTCAGCCTCAGTTCGTCTGTTGTCAGCGTCAGAACCAGATCCGGATGGGTTTTGCAAATGGATCCAGATCTGGGATCCAGGAAGGAGTTGGGCTTGGGCTGTGTCCCATTATTTTTGTTGGATTGTTGCTGAGTTGCTGAATTGGTTTGTGGCCCCTATGCGTTATTGGTATTGGATTCAGGACCAAGTCTTTGGTATTTTTTCGTGAAAGATTGTCTGCCAACATGGCCATGTTCTGACACCCTTGGCTGGCTTCGATCTTTAGGTGGGAGAGTGCCCTTATTCAGCCGCCAAGTTGGTTTTTGTCAATTTATGCTTTAGTTTGGGCTAATAAGAATTAAATACTTTTTTTTTGTTTTCATTTATATGGATGATATGTGTGTGTGTGTGTGTGTGTGTGAATTTTTATTATCTTAAATGGGCACAAAAAGTCAAATCGATTTTGCTTTGCCTTCACAAAGAAATCCATGGCTAATGAACAATTAATGAATACATATACCAGTGTGAAAAAATGGCAGTGTATTTGAATTAAGGCAGAGCCAATATATTGATCAAAAGCCAGAAATGATCATAACATACCATTTCGTTGCCATCGAGATAGACAAGAAGATGTATTAGTACTCACAACGGTACATAGAACTAAGTCACTCATTTGACATCAAATATATCGAAATAGCATGAATCCTCCATCAGTACTACTTCGGAATATTCGCTAGATGCACAAATGTGCGTAGGTCCCTAAAAGGCTTAGGGAATTGTTGAAGGCAAACTAATTTACTAACATATAGTTCCTTAGGAAAAAAATTTTAAAAAAATAAAAGAAAACCAGTAAAGTAGGTTGGGCCCAAAGCTAAGCCCAAACTAACATAAACCCTAGCCTAAGCCCATGTCGAGAACGGCAAAGCCGCTGTACCAATGGCTCGCTTGGAATCCCGTCACCAGCCTACCACCATCCACACTCATACCTCTGCTTGCCGCTACCTAGGCCGACTAGCCCAAATTTAGAATGGAGTAGATAAAACGTGCACCACTGTGACCTACAAACAGGCCAAGTCGAAGGTTGCAGGATCTCGCCCTAGAGACCATGACCGCTGTTGCTAGCCACTGAATCATCGTTAGTCTTGCCCACCATCGCATCTAGATCCTAGTGAAACAACTGTGATCCCGACAACACCCAATTACTACATCGACTAGGTATACTGAAGGACCAAGAAGCGGTCCTTACACCTTGAAGAGCTCGTCCGACGACACCACCACGAGGGCATGTCATAGGACAAGGCACTACGGCTCGATCAAGAAAGTCAAGCGTGTTAGGGTGCTCTCACAAGAGAGCGATTTTTCCTTTAAAAAATTATATAATATATAGTTGATCTGTAAGTACGAGTATTAATTATTAATAGGAAAAGTTCTAATAAAATTTTAAATAATGTCCTTTATTTAGTAATGGATACGAATTTTGTGTTTTTCCAAATTTGTATTTTTTATAAATTATTTTGTCGGTTATGATTTATTTTTTTTGTCACTGTTATCAATACTCATAAAACAAATAATACCACAATAACAAAAGGGTGCCATTTGCTATATCAAATGACATGACTAATAAAGTGTATCCATAAGGGGGGTGGCTAGTAACCATTTTTCTAGTAGTGCCAACACATCAAATTCTTATACAAACAACACAAATTTCTTATACATGTATATTAAGAATAATGAGATGGAGCATCCAATGAAGGTGTCAAGTGAGACTAGCGTAGTAGAGTCTTCACTTGTTTTGGTTTCGAATCCGGTTGAGGAAGTGACTACCTCAATTGACGCTAACTTAGCTCCTTCTGTCTCTGCTTGAGGGGAAAATATCAACAAGAAACAAGTAGCTTCGTGGTTACTTGATTTGTTTTTGGAGCTGCTATGCTTTTTGTTTTTGTGATTATTTCAAGAAAAATATAGGTGGGTTAGGGTGTATTTTGTAGTAGACCAGTTTGTGAGTGTGTTAATTGCGTAATGTAAGTAATGACTTTTTCTAACGGTCCTTAATGAGCAAACAATTATTATATAGTTTGTACTATTTGCTGAAATGCATATGAAGTACCTTTTCATCTAAAAAAAAATGAAAATAAAGAAGAAAAAGCATGAGATGCATATAATTTTCTTCGACAATGATTCAAAGAACTTAAGGATTCCTAAAGCACAACTATTGTTCGAGATTTTTACTCTCCAGTTTTTTTTTTTTTTTTTTTTTTTTTTTTTTTTTTTTTTTTGGGGGCTTTAGGCGCCCTTTTAAAAAAAATAAAATAATAAATAAATAAATGAAACCACCTAAGGTGAAAGAGATTTACCCTGCGGTAAAATAAGAATTTCTCCGGGGTTGAGCATCTTTTTGGAAGAGTAGTTAAATAATGTCTTGTAAGTTGTGACCTTGATGGTTAGGAAACGCTCACATAGGCACGCCATGGAGACTGTGGTGAACCTGCAGTGTAGCCATTGCAAGATAGCCCAGACATGGAGCTTCAAACACAACACCCTCCTGTTCCCCAAAACCCAAACCGCAAAACCCCCCACCAAAACCAAATCCCTCCCCTCTACTCTTTCTCGTTGCCATGCCCAGTTCTTCTCACCACCGCTACCACCGCATAACACCAGTTCCACAAAGCACACCGCCCTCCATGTTGAGCCTTCCCATGAATACCACAAGCTCAAAGCCTTACTGGAGATTCTCATGGAGAAGGACTCCTGCCCTTTGCAAGTGCTTAGAGACGATGGTGATTGGACCAAAGACCAGTTCTGGGCTGTCATCAGATTCCTCATACATGCTTCCAGGCCCAAGGAAATCTTGCAGGTGTGTTTTTCTGTCTCTACTCCTTTGTTAAAAGCTTTGTGAGATTCTGTTGATTGTGGAAAATTTACAGTTTTGCATTTTACTTTTAGTCTTTACAGAAGCAAACTGTCTTCATAGTTGGCTGCCAAGAAACAACATTTATTATAAATATTCAGATATCTGTTTTGGGTTATATTTTTATTTATTTATTTATTTTACTTTTGTTTCTGCTCTGTGTCCTGAGCATCGAAATAGAGCATTATGGAAATTGGGTTTTGGTTACTTGTGATTCTCATTGAAATTGTGATTCTGGAATCTTTTAACAGTTGTTTGATATATGGAGGAACATTGAGAAATCGCGGATTAATGAATTTAACTACAGCAAGATAATAGCATTGCTAGTTGAGGAGGACCTGATTGAAGAGGCAGTAGTATGCTTTCAGGATATGCAGAGTCATGGTCTTAGGCTGTCTGTGGAAGTATACAATTCAATTATTCATGGTCTTTCGAGAAATGGAAACTTTGATGATGCCGAACTCTTCCTTAATGAGATGAAAGAAATGAATTTGGCACCAGACACTGATACTTATGATGGGCTTATTGAAGCGTATGGAAAATATAAAATGTATGATGAGATGGGTATGTGTCTGAAGAAAATGAGATTAAATGGCTGTTCACCAGACCAGATTACCTATAATTTGCTTATTCGAGAGTTTGCACGTGGAGGGTTACTGAAAAGGATGGAAAGAGTATATCAATCCATGGTTTCAAAAAGAATGGATTTGCAGGCTCCTACTTTGATCGCAATGCTGGAAGTTTATGCAAAATTTGGGATCTTGGAGAAGATGGAAGTGTTTTATAGAAGAGTTTTGAACTCGAGAGCAATTTTAAAGGAGGATTTGATTAAGAAAGTTGCAGAAGTTTATATTGAGAACTATATGTTTTCCAGATTAGAGAACTTGGGAGTTGATCTTTCTCCAAGATTTGGTCAGACTGATCTCGTTTGGTGTCTGCGTCTCCTTTCTCATGCTGGTCTTTTGAGTCGAAGAGGTATGGATTCCATCATTCTAGAGATGGAAGAAAAAGGTGTCCCATGGAATGCAACGGTGCGAAACATAATAATGCTAGCTTATTTGAAGATGAAAGATTTCACCCGCCTGAGAATTATGTTCTCCCAATCACTATCCCATGGTGTGGAGCCGGATATTATCACTGTTGGAATTCTATTCGATGCAAATAGGATTGGCTATGATGGTTCTGCGACTTTAGATGCATGGAGGAAGCAGGGGTTTCTTTACAAAGCAGTTGAGATGAACACTGATCCTCTCGTTATTACTACATTTGGAAAGGGGCATTTCCTCAGGAACTGTGAAGCAGCATACTCCTCTCTTGAACCTGAAGTTAGAAAAAAGAAAACATGGACTTACCAAGATCTCATTGATTCAGTGTTCAAAGACAATCAGTGTAACCTCAGTAAGAGGGACTTAATGAAGTCAAGATAAGCTAGTGCATCAGAGATACTGTTTTTACTAGTGTACTGACTAAAGGACAGACATTTGTACAGAAATGCTTGAAAGAACCTCATGATGGATTTGATTAATTGAACAGCTTCTCTTTCCTGTCTGTTGTCTTGTATGGAGGAGAATAAATTCCGCATAAATTAATTTATCATGACAACTGGTCTTTCCTGGAATAAAGCTATCTAGTGATGCTCATAAGTTTGGCACAAAGGAAGGCTCAATTTGGGACTACTGGCTGCAATTTTATGCAGATGAAGGAGGTCGCCGCTTATCTATCCCAGAGACTTTCACAGATAACCTCTTGTAAGTTACAAACTTACAATCACTCTTGTATCTCCTAAATATATACATGTTATTATAAGGAAATGTTAACAATTTTATCTGTTTGTAATGGTTTCTATTTGATGCTTTAAATGGTTGAACTAAATTTCGATAGAATTATTGAATTTACTGCTTGTGGTTTAGAAAAAGTTAAGATACAGCAGAGAAAATAATCTTGATATTATGAATATATATATATATATATATATTATAGATACTTAGATAGTTATTTGGCTTAGAAGAAAATGATGAAGGTTGTGGGTACTATGCCATATTTGTTTTGTTTGCTAGAGAAGGACTGAGGACTACAATGTTATGCTTAATAAACTTTTTGATAACTTCATGAATTCTAGTTATAGGATGGGTTCCATTTATTTTCTTTCCTGCTATATTTTTGAAATTGTTGTAGCATGGAGTCAACATCAGTGTATAGTTATACATTGTTTAATAAGTTTGGAGATTGTTTATAGATAAAAACAAGTAAGAAACTTGCCTTCCTTCTCTATAGAGATTCTGGCCTTCCCAATGCTAGAATTGTAAAGCAAAAAGTTTTGAAGATTTAAACACTTGAACAGGTCAGGTTTTGCATGTGCCATATGATCAGTGGATTGGGATGATATGATTCTTGCTTCTATGTCTGTGATGGTTTGCAGCTTTTAAGTAACAAGTAGACTAAGTTATGTAGTATCAGTAAGCATTCAAAAATATGGTAATGATGAACTCAAACTATCAATTGTGTGCTTTTCAGTAAATTAGTTTGCACTTGTTATTCTGCCATATAAATTTAACCTCAGAATGAAGATTAGTCACTGATTCCTCTCACTGAAAAGCAAAAAGGGTTTTCTTATTAACTGTAGCATATAGATTTCTGCAGAAGTCATTGTTGCATTTTGCAGCACCTTCAGTTTCAACTACTTGGGCCATCCAAGGTCATTATGCCTTGAGTCCTCTTGAACACCTAATATTTATTGCTAAGGTGGTGTTTATGTCACAAAACTAGAAACTTCTTTTTTTCCTAACTTTCAAAAGATTAATATCTTTTTGGTCAGTGGAAAATAATTGGAACTCTTTTCATGTATGATGACTGGTTTGCTGGCTATAAATAGACTGATCGTTGTGTATTTCTCCAGTACATACAAAATCCAGATAATGAGAAATCTTTTGGAGTAGTGCAACAAGTCAAGGTGATGACACTGTAAGCATCACTGGTTGTGAATTTCACCTTAGCATCAGTTCTCTGTTTGAGAAATAGATTCCAGAGCTTAAACCTTGAAATTCTGGTTGACCAGTTGAAATGGTAAAGTACTTTTGGAACAAATTTTAGGAAAAGCTTAACTAAGAATGCCATCCTCTCTTCATATTTATGTTGCATCATATATTTGTCTATTTGCTTATTGTTTGGATCTGGTTCTGGATCTAGAGCTTCTTGTGTGGATGAGTAGGATGAATTTTTAAAGGCATATGAAAATTGTCAACCATGAACTATTCTATTGTGGGAAATTGCGTGAATATATTTCAATATCAATCTAATGAAATTTATTTGCAATTAAGCAGGTCTTTAATTTTGTTTCTTCGTTGGCAACTCAATATTTGGGAAATTTGGCAAATTATAGAGCAATCTCATTCATTCTTCTACGGTATCGGAGGCAGGTGTAGAACTCTTTCCCTGAGAAAAACACAGCTTGAAGTCAGCTCACTTCACACTGCAATTATGCTGCAAACTGATTCAAGGAAGCTCTTGCTTGATCTAACAGAGACAAAATTTTCTAGCAGAGACAAAATTTTCGTAGTCTCCAAGAATGAGGCAACAACATCCATTGTAAGCCTGGTGTATAAATCATCATCCGTCTTAGGACGAAGAAAGGAACTTCGCCAGCCACATAAGGCATACCCTTAATAATCATGTCCTCCACTTGTTTTCATCATCAAGTTAGGATTTTGAGCACAAAAAATGGCTGCTGCACATGAGATTAGTGCGATCAAGTGATGATAAGAAGGCTTTCTGGATTGAAGGTATATTGCATTGCAGGCTGTTTCAGATAGAAGATTGCAAAACCGATGAGTAAGAGGAATTGTTGGGAGTGTACATTGCTGCAGCAATTTGGAGATGAACCTAATGCTACCAAGTTCTGTTGAATAATACTGAAAAGAAATATTTGGAAGCAGTAAGAGCTGTAGAAGCTTTAGAATTCCCATTTGTAGCAAATCGGTTAATTTATGTCTGGTAAAATTATTGTTTTGTGTTTCTGATCCCTCGACATTAGCGTTTTGGTTTTCGCCAACAGAAACTTCAGAGCACAAACGTGAGCTCTATTTTTATTTACTATATATTTCTTTTAAATTTGAAAAATCAGAAGTGAGATGGGATCATGGGAAGTGAAGACAATGTGACAAAAAAAGAAAGAAGAAACTTGGATTTGCTTCGGTCATTCATAGGATTGAACTTGAGATTTTCAGATCTGAAACGAACTTTAAAAGTTGGGCCCTCTAATCATAGTACGCATTCAATTTTGTTTTTGGAAGAATTTTTCAGAAATAAATCTATAAATTCAAAGTCCAACAATAAAATAACAAACAAAACATAATATCTAAAATATTTATATTCCGGAGATGTTACAAACCAAAATTTAAAAGATTAAGCTAAACATGTTCCAAATTAGAACTATAAAAAATAAGCTAAGAGCATCTCTAACAGAGTACCTAAGTGGAAGTTAAATATAACTTTTGGTAAATATGTAGCTACACTTAGCTATGAATTTTGCATTGTTATATTTGTATCTCCTATTTTCTTTGCCCTTTATCCAGAAGGCAATTTATGATTTGAGAAAACATTTGAAAAAACTAATATTGCTGGAGAAAATTATTAAACATATAGCTATATTTCAGATTCTTAATTATTTGAACTTAAAATATAGCTTACGTTGTTAAAGATGCTCAAAAGATATTCAACACTAAAAGTTAAATTAATATAGTTGGAATGGTAGACAAAAATGAGATATTTACTTTTCTTTAACCTTGGGGTAATTATATTGTTACATATAATGTATATAAACTTTTCTTTATCCTATAAATATAAGAGGCATTTACCAATAAGGTGGTTTGGCGTTTTTTTCTTCCCATGCGTAGAGTCTTTCTCACAATTATCCGTGCAATCACTTAATTAACGCATATCTCAGCTATCTTATTAAAGAACATTAAAATTATATGCGAATTATCAGATTGAAACCGCACTTCAGCCTTACATGAAATTACTAGATTGCCACCACACTTTAGTTTAAGCAAAATGACACCTTAAAGTTAGAAATATGTTCAATACGGCCATAACATTTAATAGTTTCAGAGGCTTTCAATGAAGCTGTCAGAATGCTTTTACTAATTCATCATAAAGGATTACAATCAACTCTTAAAAAAATAAGAGAATATTTACTAATACAACAATAATTCTTCATCATTTCATTCAACAACTTTTCTTGGCCTTGAGTTCTATGTTTGTTTGTACTTCCATCCTTATTGTCTTGCACTTTCTACTTGTTTTCCATGACTTACGTTTTTACATTACTAACATTTCTTTCTGTATGCATGGTGTGAAACTGCAAGTAATGAAAAAGTCATGAAGATAATATATTGAAGAGCTAAAATATGTTGTCACTGATGGTAAATAGTAAATTGTGACATGATACTGACCTTCAATAGCAAATACTAGATGGTGAAACTGACCATCAATAGTAAATGCTACTATACTATACAGATACTGACCGTCAATAGTAAATACAACAGTCTTCACCAATTCTCTGTTCACAAGCAAGTGTAGTTAAACTAAGCATCAAGTTAATAACACTAGGGCAAAGCTATTGAGGATCAGTAGCATTTGGATAAAGCTACATATGGTCAGTAGTAATCGAATAAAGCTACTGAGGGTTAGTAGTAATCGAGTAGCAGTATCAAAAACACAAATTAAAAAAAAAAAACTCACACAGAAATATCAATAGAAAATTTTGAATCATATAAAGAATTGCATTCTGAATTCGGCATAAATACAGCAGATAAATTAGCAAGCATATGTCGATCAAGCTAAAATTGAAACTACCATTTCAATTAAAATATAATTTTAGTCTCAAAAACACAAATTCAAATATGAAAACACAAATCAAAATAAAGTTTTGAATCACGCAGAGAAACCCATTCTAGATTGAACAAAAATATATCTGAGAAATTCAAGGTAAAGAAGTAAATATAGTTGTAGTTGCAAATCGAAGTTCAAATTTGAATAGGATAAAGATCCCTCTACCTTGAATCAAAGACACGATCTCTCTCTCTCTCACACACTCACACACACACACACACACACACACACACACACACACACACACACACACACACACACACAAAGTAAATGGATGAAGATAAATGGAAAAAATTTGAATCATGCATAAAAATCCAGTTTGAATTGAATGAGAAATTCAAAGTATAGATGTAACCTTTATTGGTTAAAGATCCATCTGCCTCCAAGTTATAGATCTCGCTTTTCTCTCTCTATATGCAGCCTTCTTTCTCTCTCTCTAATTCATTAAAGAGATGAATATTAAGGTTCATCATTATCTGTTATACCCTGGAAAAACCCTAAGGTAAAGCTGCCGCTCTCAAAAACCCTAATATCGCTTTTGCTGCAACCCGAGTCCCATCCTTCGATCATGTTTGGCATTGACGACGCCTCCAAAAGTTTTCCTACATCCCTGGCTCTTGCAGGTAGAGATGTGATTGATCTCTCTCACATGGTAGGTGCCAATGTGAGAAGCGGATCTCAAGCCTACCTATCAGCATGTCCTCTAATGGAAAATCCCTTTGGTGGAGCAGATCTACAAAGGCATTTTCGCCGCATCTGGGTTCTGGAGAAAAGTTTCAAGGTCCAGGATCGATCTCATAACTGTTTTGTTTCAACAAAGCCCCGGTGATCCTACATGATTATGATGGAATGTCCTCACTCTAGACAATCAAACTGAACAAGTTGTTCTTCTGGGTGAAGATCATGAATATCCCACCGGCACTGGAAGTTAGAGAAACCATAGTCAATGTAGCCTCCATTGCGGGTCGTGTTTTGGAAGTAGATCAGAAGCTATTCGACGCAACCAGAAAAGTTCGGCTCCATGTGTGTCACGCCCCGAATTTTAGAATAACAATTCAAAATCCGAAACATGAAAATACTACAACTCAAAATAATCATCCTGAAAATTTTTTTTCTTAACATACTCACCACACGAAATAAAATCAAACCGAATTTAGTCTCGGTTAATTATTACAACTCAAATCCAAAATGTAATGTAAAGCTCTAAATGAGCATACACACCTCACAACTAAATAAATAACAAAACTGCTGAAAAACCTAAGCAGCTCGGTCACCTCCCTGGTTATCATGACCTGCAGGAATATCCGCTACACCATTGAATAGTGTACCAGGATTGCAACAACACAAAACCCGGTAAGCTTATGAAAGCTTGTATGAGTAAAAGAAAGAACTGTTACTTAATTTAATCTCATTTATCCCCACACACAGCAACACCCAATAATTTCCACATATGCAAGTACTAACAATCTCAATCACACACCGATTCAATATATCACAACAAACCAATCTCACAACTTTCTTCACAACTCACAATCTCAATCACACACCAATTCAATATATCAAGACAAACCAACTCACAAATTTCTTCACAACTCTCATCATCGTATTTATAAAAAATACGGTATTTGACAGGCTAGAGCTCTAACTGAATCGTAGCCCGTCACCTGGCCTAGGTTATGGCATCCGACATATTTATCAATTATTGTATTTCATCAATATGTATACCTATATACATATTTAGAACGTCCAATAATTCCACATACTCAACCAATCGTATCCCATCATCCACACTAGGATTAGAGCGTCCGATTACCCATACCGGTCATTACGTCGATCCTAAACCCATAAATGAACGCAACATATAATATCACATACTGAAATCAACCCAACCAAGATACACCATATTATTATGGAATTACACAAATTGAAATAAAATCAATTCATCAATTCTACTCAATCATATCATCACACAACAATCCACTCATCAATATATATTTTCCACGTAAATATATATATACGTAATCATCCACCCAGGAATGACCACTAATACCATCTATAGTTCACACAAGAAAATTATGAAATTCATTTGTATAGTTAAAATTCATTTTACTTACCTATGGACCATGGTGATTCAAGTCCATGAAATTTTAAAACAAATATTTAATCCGCAAATATTTTTCACACAATTACTAAAAATCAATAAATTAAAATGCTCGGTTCGTAATATGAACCACGTGAGTTTTACTCACCTCGAAACTCCCGCTGCGTCTTCAATATAATTATAATTATAATTACGCCGAATAGCCCACTTAAATAAAATCCGTCAATCACCTAATCAAATGTGATTCGAATTTAGCCAACAATTTCAACACATAATTTAACTACCATTTAACGGCCGGATTCTAATTTACATTAAAATCCGTCGAGCGGTTTCTCACGAATCGCTCCCCTAATTACCGTTTTTCACATATACGAAGATCCAATGGTCGGATCTTCGCCCATGACCACACAAAGCCTCTGGGACAGTCATATGATCATCATAACAAATTTACAAGTTCATCCGACGGTCATAATTTCACAGATCAAAATTTAACAATCGAAATCGATCGAAATCACAAAATTCATAACTAATTCATACGATATCTGAAAAATGCGTATAATATACCAAAATGATCGTATCGAAACATAGAATCATAAAATGGACAAAAAATAAATTTTAGACCTCCGGAGGTGGCCGGAAAAGGCCGCCGGAGTTAGGGACAGAGCCGCCACCGACCACCGCCAATGGTGTTGGGGCCGAGCTTGTCCCCTTCGTTTCATCATACTGAGCAACTTTCATAACTAGCACAAGACCTAAAAATGACGGGGAGGGATCGAAATTACCTATTTACAGTCGGCAGCCGGAAAAAATGCAGAAACCGGCGAGCTTGAAAACCAACGTGAAAACTACAACCTCAGGCCCCGATCCCTTATGGAAACTTGTTCAGAACTTCCTTGCGAACTCAACAAGCCAAGAATCACAAGAAACGATCGTGTATAGCTCGAGATATCTTGATCGAAAGTTTCGGTGTTTCGATCCGTTCGGGTCGAGCTCCGACGAACGTGAAAACGTTCGACCCAGTTCAGGTCCTTCTTGGTGCTTGTAGAGGGAGTTGAGGCGAGCTCAATGAGCCAAGAATCAAGTGAAATGGTGGAGTGTAGCTCGAGATATCAAGCTCGAACCGAAAATGGTGGTTTTCGGTTCGGGCCGTGCCGCCGCCGCTACAGGCCGCGCCGCCTTGTAAAACTGCCTCTGGGAGCTAGAGCAGCTCGAGACGAACGCCTGAGACTTGGTTTGAGGTCAAGATGTGGTCTGTGGAGGGAGAACAATTAAGGAGAAGCTTGCTCTCCTTTTCGGTCGAGAGAGACGGATGCGAGAGCTGAGAGAGAGAAAGCTCATTTTTTTTCCAGAAAAAGAAAGAAGAAGAGAAAGAGAGGGAGGCCGGTGGGAAATTAGGGTTTCCCAAAAATTTTCTATATATACAAGTTTTCAGAAAACTTCTTAATTCGATAACTAATTCAGAAAAAATCTGATCTTCATGTTCCGCACGTGTACGCACTCGTATCGACGAGCTCTACAACTTTCATGAAGGAAGTTTCTCCAAATTTCGTACTTAGAAAAAGTCGATTTCTCAAACCGAGTATTTCGAGCTTTTCGTTAAAAATAATTGTTTCGAAACTTCGATAAATGTAAAAGTGAATTATTATCGAATAACAATCGTTAAATCGTATAATAATCACTCAACACAATTATTCGAATTCAAAATGAAAATTGCGGGTATTACAATGTGGCACTTGATATCACCAAGCCCTTTATTCTCAAGCTGGCCCCTGGGGTGATAGAAGAAATTGAGTTCTTATTCGAAAACCTAATTGGGAGATGTCGCAAGAGTAATCTCATTGTCCACGAAAATGAGACATGCCTTATGGTCACTCGACCCAAAACTGATTGAAACACAACAGCTGATTCACGCTTGGATCCAGTACGCTCTTTTACTAGATTCAATGAGCCTTGTTTTACTAATGGCATGTTTAGATTTCAGGGAACACAAATCCCTTTGCTTCCAATTGCAAGGAATCTGTTTAGCAGCATGGATACATCCAAAAATCGTAGGCCTATTGTCATTAAGCATGCTCTGTTATGCTCGGGGATGTAGTAGGAGAGTGCAATGATGATCAAGTCCAACAGCAGGATTAGACCCTTGCATTAGTAGCTGTGGATGAGCCACACACCATGAAACTAGGTTGACCTTCGTCACCTTTCACATCTCCAAAGAAGCTCAATTGCTTTTTTGAAAGGCTGCAAGAGAAAAGAGAAGCGGATACTGCTGCAAAGAAGGTCAAAATGCCTGAGTTTCCTTCCAAGTTTAGTGCCAAGTCATTGGGACTCGTTGAGACCCTAGGAGGCATGTTCGTCCCAAAAGAAGTGATGATGCCTTTAGCGTCAAGGCCAACTGAGGTTACCAAAACGGAGCAGGCGGGTGGCAACAAGAAGAAGGGCCGGCCTCTAGGATTTAAGAACAAAAATCCATCTAAAGCAAGAAAAGTTCCACGTGAAGAAGTTTTAAGTGTCTTGTATTCAAAGAAATCTCGTAGCCCTAGCGCAAAAGGTAAGGAGAAAATATAATTTTTCTTTTGAAGTATGCCTATTATTATGTCCTAGGGTCATCATAGTTAATAGGCTTGTTTTAAATAAGTGAGCGCTGGATGTCTAATGAGTGGTCTAGTACTATGTACCGTGTGTTATCTCCACAACCTCTTGTCTATCTTTAAATGGTAGCGGATGAGAATGTAATGGCCATTCTGGCTTGAGTTTTAAGTAATGCAATCATTCATGGATTGATTAAAAAAAAAAATTATCTATTATACTCGAAAGGATATTCCTGTCATTCATTTTGCACTAAAAAATTAGGAAAATAAAAAAAAATTCTCCTGCACGGACTTGGACTTTCAGCTTGGGAAACATTTTTGTCCGCATGGATCTTCGACACCTAAGCCCTGCGCACAGTATTAGTTTCTCAAATAATGTATCTTATGATAATTTGCTACAAATATAATAAATTTTTTACTCCTAATTATGATCAGGTTTTATTATTATATATATATATATATATATATATATATATATATCTGTGTGTGTGTGTGTGTGTGTGTGTTTGTGTGTATTAAAAGGTCAATCATCATCATTTACTATATATACACTTTTCTCTATCCTATAATAAATACCCCCTACTCAATGCATCATCCATTTAATTTCTTATTCTTATATTTTACTAAATACACAACTCAAAGTACTTAAAATATCCTTAATCTCAAAAACCATGAAATATCTTATTATTTGACTATATTACGGCTACCACTTATTATGACTAGTATATATTAGTATATTGACGTTTTGTAAATGACCATATTGATTACTTCGTTAGTTATTGGTAAATTCATAAAGATTTATTATTGTTTCCTTGCCTAGAAATAAGTTTTGTATTATTTGAGTTCTCATCCACCAAACACCATGTTGATCTAGTATATAATTTTGAGTTGAGCAAGCAACCAAATTATATTAGTAGTTTCTCCATAATGCTGTGACTGACAACTAGAGGGGCAAAAAAGATTAACAATTATTTTTTATTTGTGATATTTTATATTAGATAATAAGTTAAGTATCATAACTTTTAGAATAAAAAAATAAAATTAACTAAAAAATGGGAGTATCGATAAAAAAAAAAAAGGGAGTAAAGCGATATGTTTTAGAAAGATTTAATGTCATTGATTCCAAATGTCACGTCCCTGATTTTTAACACAATTAAAAATCGATATACAATCTCATAATTATATATACAGGATCGTCCAGCCATCAATACCAAATACCTGAAAAAAAAATTTCCCTTTATACAACATACATATTGTTGCTCTGAACCCACTATGTCAATATTGACCCGCCCACAAAATCATATATTACATAAGTTTACGAATTAAATTGTCAACAATAAAATAAAACGTAAATGATCCTCAGAGCTTACTACAACGGAAGTCCAAATAACGGTAAAGTCACAAAACTGGCTTCCTACCGTTAAGCTGCAAGTATGCTATCCCAACTTCAGCCACGATTATCCTGACCTGTAGGATTAACCCCTACACAGTTGAATAGTGCACCGGATTGTCACACAACAAACCCGGTAAACTTGTGAAAGCTTGTATGAGTAACTCAAAATGGTCAACATAACTCACACCAGAAACAAGGAAAGCAACTCACGCTTTGATTCCTTAAAGCACGAAATAAAGGAGAATAACTTACACTTTAATTTCCTTTCAAATCGAAATAAAAGAAAGCAACTTACACTTTGGTTTCTTTTAAAATGAAACATAGAAAGCAACTCATTCCTTGGTTTCTATCAATCGTACCGTAGAAACCAACTCACACTTGATTCTACCAATCGTACCATAGAAAGCAACTCACGCCTTGGTTTCTATCAATCGTACCGGAGAAACCAACTCACACTTGATTCTACCAATCGTACCATAGAAAGCAACTCACACTTGATTTCTACCAATCGTTAATAAGGAAAACAACTTGCACCTTGTCACCTTAAAAACCATTAGAAAGGAAAGCAACCCAGATCGACATTGTTCCCTAAAAACATGTAATCTCATGAGTTAGCAATAACCAATTCCCGTTACCCCATGAATCATAATTGTGGCAGACAGACTAGTGCTCTAACTGAATTCGTAACCACTCGTTCGGCCAAAGACGTGATTACATGATATTCTGCCCCAGGTCATAGACCTTCATTCCTCGAACTTTTCAGTCCCGTGGTATAAAACATTGAAGAAGTCGCACATGACTCAAAATGTTACACAAATCTCAATGCTTTCAAAACAATCGAAATCAATCATTGTTTTCCGAAAATCCATAACACGAAACAATAAAAAGCATCCATTCATGCATATTGTTTCCATTCAATTCACAATCCACCAAAACATATATATTTCAAGTAAATACATATATACGTAATCATCTGCTCAGGAATGCCTATTAATACCAACTATAATTCACAATCGAAAACTCGGAAAATCATAGTTATACTTAAACTCATCTTCCTACCTGTGAAACGCAATCATATGAACTGTAGTTGATCAAGTTTATATCATTTCAAACAAATATCCTTTTCAAAACATCTCACGTACGATTTATAAATGAACTCCAAATAATAAATAAATCCGTTCATAAATGAACCTTGTGATATTATTCACCTCGAAACTCCCATTGCGTCTTCAATACAGAACAAAGTAGTAGCCGTCCAAAGAATACTTCGTCAAGTACCTAAGAAAGTACAGCTCTGATTCAGTCAACGAATCACAATTTAATAAAGTTCGAATCCTCAAATCGAACTAAAATATCAAATATTAGGCGAAACCACTTCTGAGACCTCCCAAAGTCTTCGAAATACTTCCACGATCGATGTATCCTAACCACAAGTCGATCAGACGCTCGACTCCTCACAGATCGAATAAATCGACCGGTATGAAACCGTAAAAATCATAACAAATCCATACGAACTCCAAAAATTGTATATCATATATCGAAACACTCGTATCGATGAGTAGAAGATATATAATACCAAAAATAGTCCCTTGCATGGCCGAAAAGCCGCTAGAACGCCGCCACAGGTGGTGGCGCACCGCCGCAGGCCAAAACTCAATATTTCATAAAACTTCCAACATCAAAGTTGTTCATCTAAGCACGCTTGTCAATTTTCATAACTAGCTCGAAATCAAAAACTAAGCATAAAGAGTCAAAAACTACCTCGCAAGCCTTGAATTACTGTTCACTCCTAGTTGAACTAATTTCCACGTAAATCGATCCAAACAACCACCACAGATCGATCCAGGAGGCTTCTACGAACTCACAACAGGAAGCATGAAGCAGTGGCGTTGCTGGAGCTGTGTTTTCCTGCCAAGTCCAAATACCCCAAAGTCCGCCGCTTTGTTGCGCCGTCACTACCGAGAATCGTCTCTAGAGGACACCAGAGGGAGGAGCGCACGGCGAGAAAGAACCGATCTGGAAAGTTTCACCACCGGAGCTCACCTGAAAAGTCGGGTCGAGTTGGCTGGGTCCGGGTCAGGTCAGACGGAATTCTTTTATTCTGAAGGTGCAGTCGAGAGAGAAGAGAGAGAGAAATACTTCTGGAAATGGAAATATGAAATTATGAAGGAATTTTCATATTTTCTCTATTTATACTAAAACAGAAACTTTTTTCGAAAGCCATAGCTTTCTCATACGAACTCCGGTTGATGCGTTCCACATGTCATCGAATTCGTATCGACGCGCTCTACAACTTTCGTGAAGGAAGTTTTCCGAGAATCCCAACATATAAAAAATAAAACTTCACCCGACCCCCTAAACCATGAAATTCGAATAATTATATGTACGAAAACCATTCCACTTCACATACAACTTATGAATAAAGCACAATAACAATTATTGGTACAACTGGTCCATTATTAATTACCAAAATTAAATAACGAAAATCCATGAAATCACAATCTACCATCCTTAAAGGAATTTCGTCCCGAAATTCACGCTCACTGATCAACAAACAACTGCGAGTACTTCTCTCTCATCTCTGACTCCAGCTCCCAAGAAGCATCACCCTCGTCATGATGACTCCACAATACCTTGACCAAGTCAACTTCCTTCCTTCGAAGTTGCTTTGTTGACCTAACCAAATTACAAACAGGTTCAACACAAAGGTCGGATCCTCATGTACTTCAATCTTGCCATAATCGATCACATGTGACTTATCCTGAACATACTTCCTCCACATGGAACACATTATGCACACCAGATATATTAGGAGCTAAGGTAAGCCTATAAGCCAAATCTCCTACCCTTTCCAGAATTTCAAAAGGTCCGACAAACCTTGATGATAACTTCCCTTTCCTGTCAAATCTCACCACACCTGTCATGGGTGAGACCTTCCAGAACGCATGATCACCCTCTTTAAACTTGATTTGTCTCATTTTCAGATCCGCATAACTCTTTTGTCTACTCTGTGCTGTCCGAATATTGTCCCTGATAATTGAGATCTTGTCAGTAGTCTCCCGAACAATCTCATGACCCAATAATATCATCTGCTGCTTCTGCCTAGCAGATAGGAGATCTACATGGCCTACCATACAGAGCCTCATATGGTGCCATGCTAATACTGGAGTGATAACTGTTGTTGTAGGAGAATTCAATCAACGGTAGATGATCCTCCCAACTTCTCTTGAAGTCCAACACACAGGCTCCCAACATATCCTCCATCACTTGGTTCACTCGCTCAGCCTGCCCATCAGTGTGAGGGTGAAATGTCATACTCATATCCAAATCCGTTCCCATGGCCTTTTGGAAACAACTTCAAAAATTTGAAATGAACTGAGCATCAAGATCAGAAATGATCGACACAGACATTCCATGAAGTTTCACGATCACCTCGATATAAAGGTCGCACAACATGTCAACCGAATACGTCATTGACACAGGAAGAAATGCGCCGACTTCGTCAAATGTTCCACGATCACCCACACTGCATCGTGATTCCGTTTGGACCTAGGCAGTCCAGTAACAAAATCCATTGAGATTTGCTCCCATTTCCACACGGGAATAGGTAATGGCTTCAACATGCTTGTAGGTCTCTGATGTTCAACCTTTACACGTTGGCAAGTAAGACACTTGGAAACATACTCTGCCATATCCCTTTTCATTCCATTCCACCAGAATTGCCTTAGCAAATCTCGATACATCTTAGTGCTTCCCCAATGCACAGTATACCGCGATCAATGTCCCTCACGAAGAATCTCTCCCTTGAGGTCAACACGATCTGGAACATACAACCTATGGTTCACCCTCAAACCACCATCCATTCCCACCGTCCACTCTGATGGAACATCAATGGGTAATTCTGTAGCTACTTCTGTCAACTTAGCACTAATAATCTTGAAAATCAGGGTAGGCTGTACCGTGATGCTTCCAAGGAAACTCCCATTCTCAACTCCTGCTTATACAAGGTCAAACTCGGATGCAGCCTCCAACATAAGCTATTCCTGAACCATAACAGAAGTAACTATACCTCTGGGTTTCCTACTCAAAGCATCCGTCACAACATTGACCTTTCCGAGGTGATACTCCAAGGTGAAATCATAGTCCTTTATCATGTTCAACTCATCTGAGAGAACAGATATTTCAAACTCTTATGATCCGAAAAGAGTTCGAACTTTTCCCCATGCAAGTAATGCCTCCAAATTTTCAAGGCAAAAATAACCGCAGCCAACTCCAAATCATGAGTAGGGTAATTACGCTCAAGCGCCTTCAACTTTCTAGAGCCATAAGCGACAACGCTGCCATACTCCATCAACACACATCCCAGTCCCTGATGAGACACATCACTATAGATGACTAAACCACCACCACTCGTGGGAATAGTCAACACTAGGGTTGTGGTCAATCTCCTCTTCAACTAATTGAATGCCCTTTCACATTCCTCCGTCCACACAAACTGGACCTCCTTCCTAGTCACCTTAGTCAAAGCCAAAGCTGTACTAGCAAATCCTTCGATGAATCACCGCTAGTAGCCCGCCAAACCCAGAAAACTACGTACCTCAGTAACTGTAGTGGGTTTACCCCAGTTCATCACTGCTTCCACCTTAGAAGGATCCACAGAGATTCCATCCTTTGAAACTACATGACCAAGGACTTTAAACTCTTTTTGCCAAAATTCACACTTCTCGAATTTTTCAAACAACTTATTTTCTCTCAAAATCTGTAGCACAATCCGCAGATGCTTATTATCATCTTCCAACGACTTGGAATGAACCAAAATATCATCCACAAACACTACCACGAACTTATCCAAGTACGGACTGAACACGCCGTTCATCAACTTCATAAAGGCAGCATGTGCATTAGTTAGGCCAAAAGGCATGACAACAAACTCAAAGTGTCCATACCTGGTCCTAAAAGCAGTTTTAGGAACATCCTGTTCCTTCACCCTCAACTGGTGATATTCAGATCTCAAATCAATCTTCGAGAATACAGTACCTTCCTTAAGCTGATCAAACAAGTCATCAATCATAGGTAAAGGGTACCTATTCTTGATCGTCACCTTGTTGAATTGCCGATTTTCCACACATAACCTTAGTGAACCATCCATCTTTCTCACAAACACTACAGGTGCACCCCAAGGAGCAGTACTAGGTCTAATGAACCCTTGTTCAAGTAAACCATCAATTTGATCCTTTAACTCTTTAAGTTTAGCTGGTGCCATCCAAAAAGGTGCCATGGATATGGGTGCAGTAATTGGTATGACATCGATAACAAACTCCACTACCCTCCTTGAAGGTAACCCTGATATCTCTTGAAATACAACACTGTACTTGGAAACCACATCTATCTCTTCCATGATCGCAGCACAACTCGATGATTCCATATGAGCTAAGAATCCTACCCTCAAAGTAGTATCTGACCTAAGACACCAATAACGAAACACCGGTTGTCCAGGTATATGAAATGACACTATAATTTCAAAACAATCAATTACAGCATGATTTGGACTCAGCCAATCAATACCTAAAATAACATCATATGTATGGTATGCTAACATAATCAAAGTCGCGGTAAACTGTCTACTACCAATCATAATCGGGCATGCATCACAAAACATACATAACTCATGGGAAACACCAAGTAGGGAAGTAACATACAAGGGTCTAGCAAGAGGCCTAGGAGCCAAACCTAACATATCAATCACAGAACTAGATATTAAAGAGTGGGACGCTCCCGTATCAAATAATACCCTAGCAAAGAAATCAAATAAGGATAAGGTACCTTCCACTCCGGTATTCTGCTAAACCAATAGCAAACACCCTAGCCTGCCCCTGAGGCAGTTGCCTCTACTGATTCCCTTGTCCCCTGCCCTGCTGATGGGTACAATCCCTGGAGAAATGCCCTATCTGGCCACAAGTAAAGCACGCCAGGTTCTATTGTTTTGTGCAAGCCTTAGCAGTATGGCCAATCTCCTTGCAGTTGTAACATCTCACGGGTGCTCCTTGCCCAACAGGTGCAGCCTTAGTCGGCGCCTGCTGATTATTTCTCTGCCTCTTCCAGAATCCACCTCGATTCCCTGATGCATTGCTGCTCCCAGCAACTTCCTTTCGCTTTCTCTGGGAGTCCCTCTCAACCGATTCCTGTTCCTGGAAAGTCATGTTCTCCTACTCAATAGCCATAGCCTTAGCATAAATGAGCTCCAAAGTCTTCAATTCCAGAACAGCGACATCACGCTGAATCAAAGCATTCAGCCCTGGCTGAAACTTTATAGCTAAACTCTCAGCATCCATTTGTCTCACAAATCTATATAGCCTTGAGAATTCAACCTCATACTCCCTCACACTCTTAGTCCCTTAGAATAACGAAATTAATTCCCTTTCCAACTGTTCCCTCACTGAAGGCGGAAAATACTTCTCCCTGAACAGTTCCACAAAACCATCCCAGGTCATGGTGGACACATCTATATCTTTCTGTGTGCCATTCCACCACACCTTCGCTTCATTCTGAAGCATGTACGAGGCTATCTTCCTCTTCTCAACATCGTCACATACGACCATCTCAAAGTATTTCTTCATGTTCTCGACCCACTGATCTGCCAACATGAAATCCGTACCTCATTTGAAAATGACTGCTTCCAGCCTCGAAATCTCTCTTACCAACTTTGACAAACGAGTGGCATCAGTAACATCTATAACTTGCACAACATGTGAAATAGGCAGCTCAACATTAGGTGCCTCACCTCCTCCTCATGATAAACTTCTTCTACAGAGGGAATCCTGCCCCTACCTCGAGCTTTACCCCTGCCTCTAGGTCTACCACAAAATAGCCGTCCAAAGAATACTTTGTCAAGTACATAAGGAAGTACAGCTTTGATTCAGTTAATGTATCACAATTAAATAAAGTTCGAATCCACAAATCGAACTAAAATATCAAAGTAACACCAATTGAGGCGAAATTACTTCCGAGACCTCCCAAAGTCTCCGAAATACTTCCACAATCGATGTCCAAACCACAAGTCGATCGGATGCTCGAATCTTCACGGATCGAATAAATCGACTGGTATGAAATCGTAAAAATCATAACAAATCCATATGAACTCCAAAAATATATCAAACTCTCGTATTGACGAGTAGAAGATATATAATACCAGAAACAGTCTCTTACATGGCGGGAACGCCACTAGAACGCAGCAACAGGTTGTGGCGCACCGCCGGCGGCTAAAACTCAATATTTCACAAAACTCCCAACATGAAAGTTGTTCATCTAAGTATGCTTGTCAATTTTCATTACTAGCCTGAAGTCAGAAACTAAGTATAAAGGGTCGAAAACTACCTCGAAAGCCATGGATTACTGCTCAATTCGAGTTGAACCAATTTCCACGTAAATCGATCCAAACAACCAACAAAGATCGATCCAGGAGGCTTCTACGAACTCACAACAGGAAGCATAAGGCCGTGGCATTGCCGGGGCTGTGTTTTCCGGCTGGGTCCGAATACCCCAAAGTTCGCCTCTTTGCTGCGCCGTCACAGCCTAGAATCTCCGCTATAGGACACTAGAGGGAGGAGCGCACGGCGAGGACGAATCGATCTGGAAAGTTTCATCGCTGAAGCTCGCCGAAAAAGTCGGCTCGGGTCGGCCGGGTCAGGGTCGAGTCAGACGGAATTCTTTGATTCTGAAGGTGCAGCTGAGAGAGGAAGGAGAGAGAGAGAGAGAGAGAGAGAAATTTCTGAAAATGGAAATATAAAATTATGAAGGAATTTTCAGATTTTCTCTATTTATACTAAAACATAAACTTTTTCTGAGAGTCATAACTTTCTCATACGAACTCCGATTAACGCGTTCTACATGTCCACGAACTCGTATCAACCGTTCTACAACTTTCGTGAAAGAAGTTTTCCAAGAATCCCAACATATAAAAAAATAAAACTTCACCCGACCTCCTAAACAGTGAAATTCGAATAATGATACGTACGAAAACCATTCCACTTCATATACAACTTATAAATAAAGCACAATAACAATTATTCATACAACTGGTCCATTATTAATTACCAATATTAAATAACGAAAATCCAGGTCATCACACCAAAATTGTAAATTATATGGTTTCTAACCTCATTTAATTACAATTTATTTAAGAAAACTTTAATTAAATGGTTTCTAAATTTATTTTTGTAATAAATAGGGCACCCATGCATATAAATTTATTGTGTTTATCTAAGTATTTATACATAATTATAGACTAATATAAGGTATGACTACTTTTTTTTTTTTTGAATGGAGGACTATTTTTTTCTTTTTCTATTACATAGATATGTCTGTTGTAGTCATTTGACCTACCTATGAAATCTAACTTGTAATGTAAAATAAGAGGGACGTGTACTAAGTAGTTATGGTGTGTATTTAAAATTTCTCTTTTATAACAGCCTAACCGGATGTAAAAATATGTGTATATATGTAACATCCTAACAAGGTGTAAAAATAATATTTTGGACCTGAGTCAGTTGCCTCTTGAGCCTCAACTCAGGTTCGGGCCTGGTCCTTCAAGCAGAAGCTTTGGGGATTGAAAGCTGGTCAACTTTGTAGAAATAGCTTTAACATTTGGTCGCTGCATGTTGAAAATTTTTTTAATCCGGATGATTTAGTGTCAATTTCAAGTTCTATGGAGGGAACATACTCATTGTTCATTTTTTTTATAACATTTGTATATAGAAAATGATAATTGGTGATTCAATTAATTAGATAGTACATACCTCCTCTCAAAAGGGCATAGGGTGAGTTTGGGGGAGCTTTTCAGCTCTTGTGCTTATAAGCAAAGCCTTGGTGGGTGTTTGGTAAACACCCCAACAGCCTGCTTTTGTAAGAAGCCGTGGCTTTTTGGAAAGGAAAAGCTGAAGCAGCCAAGGGCCTCCTTTTGGAAGCAGAGGAAGCAGAAGCTGCGCGTGTACTATAGCGGCGATTTAATGAAATTTTTGAAATTCCAATGGGTACCCTCATGAACTTGAAGTAATTACACGACCCAACCTCGAAGAGACGCCTCTTCTCTTCCTCAACTCTCTGTCTCTTCTCCGTCAACTCTCTCTCTCTCTCTCTCTCTCTCTCTCTCTCTCTCTCTCTCTCTCAGTGGTCTAAGGACGACGTCGTTCCACCATCGGCACCTCCATCTTCACTCTCCCTTGTTGCCGCCTCGAGTTCGGTAAGTTTGATTTCGTGGGTGTGATTTCATTTCTCTCTGTTCATTTCATCTGCCAATTTTGAGACTTTTAAATTGGGTAGTTGTTCTGATGTTGTGTTGTTATTCAATGAAGCCTTGTTTTTCTCTCTGATTTTGATATGAATCTATTGACATTACTCCAATGACGTGCTGGTTTCTCTTTTGGGTCTTGGAAATTTCTTGCATTCAATTCTTATGGTTGTTTTAAGTCTTTTTTGTCAAGGTTGTATATTTCCTTTGTTTCACTAACAAGCATAAAGTGGTTGGTTCTATATAATGGATTGATGTTCACATACAGTGATATTTGAGGTGTTGCTGTTGCTGGGGTTGAAGGAGACTGCACTGTTACAACAGCAAGTCATTTGCCTTACAACAGAAATGGATTCAATTCCTCACAAATGCTGGAGGGCTTGGGAAAGCTGGCATTTAAAACATTTAGAGCATGCTGCAGATATTTACAGTAAGTGGTGGGATAGAGATGAATGATGATGTAGAATAAGAATCTCATGGTCATGGTGCACAACAAATGGAAATAATAAGAAATAGCATTACTCAAAGTTTGATGAGTGAGCGTAATAACTTGGACATTTGAATATATTGTGATATTTTTTGTGGTTACTTGATGCCAATTAGAAACTAATTGTAATTAATGTTACTAATATATTTGTATAAGTTAGTTTTAAAATTGTCCAATATTAATCTTATGGTCACCATAATTTATAAAAATTGAAAGTTAACAAAAAATTATAAGGACATAATAAAGATTAAAAATGATAGCAAGAACATTTGAACAACATTGTATTACCAAAATCAAGGCAAAATAATCTTTCATGTACAAATTGGTCATTCCACAAATAAAAATCATAAGCCAGTTTTGAGTTTACCAAAAACTTTATCACTACTTTTGTCATTGACAGCACTTATAAAAAGCCAGTTTATTAAACACTCGGCTACTTTGCTTTTCATCTACTTATTCTCAGAAATAAGCATAAGCCAACTTTTCTTAAAAGTACAGCCATACCAAACACAACCGAAGTCCCACTCCATAGAGACCGTAGCAATTGCGTTTAACCATATTCTTCAAAAGACTAATTTCACGACAAATGCTCAAGCCTCTTTTGGCCACAACAACTTGACCACTCATTTTTAAGATTATAGCTAGCCTCCTTTGTATATTGCTCTAGCTTTTAATTTGATTCTAAAATTCCTGGCTTAATTTTTTTTTTTTATCGAGATCACACGATATTTTCAAAGTCTTTCTAGGTTCAAAGACTAAACAGTGCATGAGTCATGTCAAAACATTTCCTCCTCCATGTCCACTAAGAGTAGATTGAGATTTAAACTTCAATCAACCTCAATGAGATTCGAACCAGATGTGAAAATTCCACATCTGGGACCTCTTACCAACACGACCACATGCGGTGATACCAGTCGTGGCCTTCTTGTAATTTTCAAACAAACCCAAAAAGGTTAATGCTTCGTCTACCGTTATATTCCCTCTCAAAACAAAAAACCCCCAAATTGTGTGGCGCCAAAGTTCAAAACACCGCCTCCGCCTCAGATCGGCAATAATGTACTTCGACGATTCTCAGTCACACAACCTCCAACACTACTACGAACCAGAACCAGAAGAAGATGAAGACTCCGGTGACAATTACGCTTCGAATTCAACATCGCCGCCGACGACTTGCTCCCAGGGCCACCGCTCCACTCTCGTCCTCCAAACCAAGCAAGGCGGCTCCATCTGCCTCCTCTGCTTCTCCAATCTCATCTCAAACCCTCAATCTCCCACCGTCCACGTGTCCTACGCTCTCTCTCAGCTCTCCCAGGCCCTCTCCGACCCTCCCTTCCTCCGCTCTCTCCTCACCTTCCACTCTCACCTCCTCGTCTCCCCGCTCGTCCAAACCCTAGCCTCCTTCGACGACGACCCCATCGCACGACAAGTCGTGGATCTCGTCACCGGTCTATGCGATTCCGGCGATCCCTCGCTCGCTGCTGAGTTCATCGCTCGGCTTTCCGATCGCCTCTCTTCGGGCGCCTTGGCTTGGAGTCGCCGTCAGGTTTACACGGTAGTACTATCCGATTCTCCCTTTGTTTTTGCTTAGGAAAATTGATTTCGAGGTCTTGTTAATGCCTTAATGAAGGAGGAGGATGATAGAGTTTTAGATTCCGGTAATAAACAGTGTTTGAATTGGATGATTCATACTTGGTTCTGGTGTTTCTCATGGATAATAGAGGCCTAGACTGGACTTTCAAACTAGACCACCATCGTGAAATTTCCTTGTTTTGGTTCTACGTTTCATATGTTGTCTACTTCTCTTAAACATGAATTAGTAGATCTTTTTCTGCAAATACTCTGTGGATTTCAATGAAAATGACAATATAGAGGGGTTTGGACTATAGATATTTGCATTGACAACTCAAGTTGAGTTCTGAGGGTGAGAATTATCTATCAATAGTCACATGGAAGATGGTCTAGTTTATTTACTTTTGAGGCATGACAGAATGTGAAGCTTATCTCTTAGAAACTCTTGATCCTTGTGATTTGGTTCTTATTTTACCCATGTATATCACAAGTTGTCATTGTCTTTGAGAACATTTTCTGAGAAGGAACAAAGTGGGGTGATTGGACATTTATGCATTGGAATGGTTCATGTATACATCCACAGGGTTCTGGGAACAATTTTTTTTTTTTTCTTGTGAAACTTACATCTTTATGTACTTGAAACATTTCGTCATTATAATTTGGTTATTCTTAAAGTGCAGCTTCACTGCTTAGGAGTTCTCTTAAACTGTCAGCAGAGTAATCCTTTTGCTCACATTAGAGACAAAAATGGCCTCATTACAAATCTTGTTTCAGGTCTTCAATTACCAAGGTAACTAGTGAAGAACACTGGGAAGAGAAAATTTTCCTCTTTTTTTTTTTTCCCATGCTGTTACCAAATTATAATTCACCACTACTTTGTTCCTTTGACACAGTGAAGAGATTCGGGGAGAAATCCTGTTTGTTCTGTACAAAGTATCTGCTCTCCACTATGCATCAGAGGATGCTGATGGATCTGATCTTTTATTTTCCTTTTGCCCCAAGCTAGTGCGCCTGTCTCTGGAGGCCCTCATGAAGACCCAAAGTGATGACGTCCGCTTGAATTGTATAGGTTTGTTTTCAACCTCTTTTATACTTTTATATTTGTCCCTCAAAATTTGGGTTATTCTGTTTACTTACCCCTTATTCAAAGCATATTTCATAAGACCTCCAAGTTTGTCTGTTTTTTCCTTCTTTTTTTTTTTTAAAATTATGCATTGGTTATGGGCGCATCAATGTATCATCATGCATGTAGGCAAGAATGTTACAAAAGAACATGGAACTCCACAATCTACAATACTATTGTTTCTTATTGACCATAACTGGGAACGTTAAGGTCCATCCAATTTCTATCATCAATAGTTGAGTTCGGTTTACATAAGAATGATCCTTCAAATCTTAGCTTAATGAATTCCAAGAAGTTGTTCTCATTATGATAAAAGACTAAGATACATTTTTACTGTCCTTTTTTTTTTTTTTTGGTATTGTACGGTGAAAGTTGTTGCAGCTCGGAGGAAGCTTTATTGTGATTTACTGCCTGTTGCCTAGTAGCAATTATAAGATTTAACCTCTCAAGTCATGCATATCTCTTTGGGGAAGTCACTCTGATACAGCAGGGAATACTCATCATTTTACATGCACTTTATTGTTGCTTCCAGCATCAGTATAGGTCCTGCATCGTCTAAGCTAACAATTTCCATACACTTGTCTAGCTCTTTTGACGGTCTTGGCTCGGAGAGGGCTTTTTGGGACTGCATATGCCCTTGATTTAAACAGCATGAGTTCATCTGAAGGAGACAGCTTTGGGCAAGCAACAGAAGATGGAAAAGATATGCATCCTCTGAACATATTATTTACTGAGGCCATCAAAGGCCCACTTCTTTCAACAGACAGCCAAGTCCAGATCAGCACACTAGATTTACTCTTTCACTATATGTCCTGTGAAGGCACTTCGTCCAGAGAAATCCAAGTACTAGTTGAAGAAAGCATTGCAGATTATGTGTTTGAAATACTGCGATTGTCAGGTTAGTAAAGTATCTTTGCAAAACAATGATAATAAATAATAAGAGTTATCCTTTGCTTGATATCTGTTGTGCTGTTAGAGTAGCTTTAGAGCATAGGCAACCATCATGTAACAATAAATTATTGGTTTGAACTTTGAAGTAGGGGTTAAAGACTATCATTAATCAAAATGAATTACTCAATCTCTAAAATTTCTGCAGCTTGCCAGTCTGGATAGCTTAAGCTTTTTAATTGGTCACTGAATGTATTCTTTCAAGGCTTAACTGTGACTACTATATATCAATCTGTCACGACACCTTCGCAAACCCTTGCCTCATCATTTAGATTCTATGTTTTTGTACCTGTTCAAAAAATTATTGAAAAATCAAGTGCTTCTGCAGCATGCTAGTTTTCAGCTAATAATTTCTGTTGATAAACAGAATGCAAGGATCCGGCTGTCAAATCTTGCCTTCAGGTACTTGATATTTTATCAAAAGCTGAGCAAGCTTTCAAACAGAGGCTTGTTGTTGGGTTTGCAATTCTGGTTCCAGTACTACATTATGTAGCTGAAGTTCCTTTCCATCCAGTTCAAAATCAAACTTTGAAGCTTATTTTGAACTGCATTTCTGATTGCCCCGGAATGCTATCCTCCTCTCATATAGAGGAACTAGTTCCTGTTTTAACAAAGATGCTTAAACAACATACTGATGGGGATATGGGCATGCTTGAGGAGACATTTATAATGACCTGTTCAGTCCTTGTAGCTATCATAAGAACTCCATCTTTTCATGTAAGTTTGAATCTAGCACCATCGATTAAAGAAGCATTAGAATATGCTGTCTTAGCTTGTCTAAGTACATCCAACAAACATCCCGGTCAACTTCTGCATTCCCTGTACCTACTTAAAGAGGCATACATGTATAGTCGTGAAGAAAATTCTACCGACTCCTCTAAAATAGAACTACGAAATTTGATTTTGAGTTTGTGTACAAAACATTTGTTGCCTTGGCTGGTAACCAGCTTAAATGAAATGGAAGAGGAAACTATCCTTGGAGTACTGGAAACTTTTCATTCGATACTGCTTCAGGATTCTGATAGCCAAGCCAGAGAATTTGCAATGGCGCTACTTTCGAGCAATTGGTTCACTTTGTCATTTGGATGTCTAGGCTTATTCCCTACTGAGAAAATGAAGTGGAGGGTGTATCTGATGCTCAGTTCACTGGTGGATGTGCTTTTGGGAACTGATACTGGGCAACCCATTAGGGATGCTACTACATATCTGCCATCTGATCCCATTGATTTGCTTTTTCTACTTGGTCAAAGGAACACCCATAATTTGGAATTATCTTCTTGTCAATCTGCCATTTTGCTGATCTTATACATCAGTTCTTTACACGATGAAAGGTAACTCGCTCTTTTAATTGTTTGACAGTACATTTAACAATAGTGACCTTTTTTGTTTCACATCTTAAATATTTTGTTACCCAGACTTGCGGATGATAAGATGGTTTTAGCCTCTTTGGAGCAATATATTTTGGTCAACAGTAGTGATCTCCAAGGTGGAGCCACTGATTCGTTCACAATGATGATGCTGTTGTTTCTTTACGGCCTTTATAGGGGTCTTGCGAAGGTTAGCTACCAAATCCCCTATAGTCCAGAAGCTGAAAGAATCCTGTTTCAGATAGTAACTGAAAATGAATGGGATTTGTCTTCTGCAAGAATTCATCCAATATCATTGAAATGGTTCTTTCAACAAGAGAAATTGAGAAACTCATTGTCTTATCAGCTTCTGAAATTTTGCAGAAGGAATACATCAAATGGCTCTGAAATCACTGCCCATGGAAAGAATAGTCATGTATTAAATGTTAATGCAATTGCAGAGTTAATGGTAGGAGAAGATAGTTATGGTGCCACAATTTTGGTGTGCTTATTGACAGAACTTGTTCAAACAGAAGGTCAAGAGCAAGAGATAATTTCTGTAGTCAATCTCATGGCATGTATTGTCGACATATATCCAACAATTTCAGACCAGTTATGCTTTCTTGGTATAGGAAATGCAGCTCGTACTCTTTATTGTGAGTCCTCCTATACACAGTCCCCACAGATATCCGCAGTTGTGTTAGTTCTTATTTTTAAAATTTTATGCTCGGTGCAACATGATACTCTTTCTGATGATGAAAGTTGGCTTGCAGTGATCGTGAAGGTGACTAACTTAACTTTTTCTAATTCTAGTTTGTTTGCTGCCACAGGAATTTAATCAGATAATATACTTTCTTTTGTAGTTGATAAACAGTATCACCACAAAAGCTGCAGACATGTGGAATCATGAATGTCTCTTGGTGATTGGCATACTTTGCTTGATTTTGCACCATTCTGCTAATGCAGTGCTCACAGAAGCTGCAAAAACCATCATTTTCAGTAGTTCTCTAGTCTGTACAATCAACAGAGCAGTTCGTGCAGCATGTCTTAAGGGGCCAGCATTGGTTGATCATGATGAAGGAACAAGCTCTGGAGAAATTTTGATATTTGTGCTTCTTCTAAATTACTTCACTTTAAGAAGGTCAGTCTCTTCTACTAAATTTTGATTATTTCTTTCAGTTTGCACAATGTTCTTTTAAAAAGGTAACTTTCATTTTCTATATTATTATTTCTTTCAGTTTGCACATTGTTGTACCAGGGATTATGGACTGGAAAGTTTTCTTAGATCCCTCAGGTAGGTTGCAGTCATTTTCCTTTATTGGCATCTACTGCCATGACCTGTGCAGACTAATGCATTTTGGATCTCCTGTGGTCAAGCTTGCTGCTTCATACTGCCTGTTGGAGTTGTTTACCAGAATATCTGAGCAGAGGAATAGAACAGGGGAGGAGTTGCTAAGTGCCACGAAGTACCTAAGTTCTGTAATGGCTGTATTAGAAGGCTTAGTTTTCTACAGTGACCTCAGAGTGGCTATGAATTGTGGCCTGTGCCTGTCAATGATCATGGGGTGGGAATTGCCGGACATGCATGAGACAAGTGTGGATGCAAAGAATACTTGGAGTAGGATGGTTGTGGAAGAGCTCGCAATGTCTTTAGCTGTCCCGTGCCTGGCATCAAAATCTTTCATTAATCTTCACAAGCCTGCAATTCATGTTGCAGTTGCTCTGTTAAAACTGCAGAAGATTCCTAAGTGGATGAGATCTGTATTTGATGATACTTGCATATCTAGCATAATTCAAAATCTTGCGGCTAATAATTTGAGCACAGAAATTGTCCTATTATTTCGAGCTCTATTGAACTCAGAGTTCTTAAAGATGGAACAAATTGCTAGCTTAAATCAGTTGCTCCAGGTGATCATTCCTAACCATGCTCTTTCTGTTCTCTTACGTTTTGTTTGAAATTTTGAATATGTGGATTTAAAATCAGGGATTCAGATTTGGCTGCTGCTTAGTCTGAAATGTGTCTACATCAATTGCTGAAAGAAAATTGTTTACTTAAGTGATTTAGGGAGTGAAATTGAAATCACAGTCTTCCTCAAGTAATTGAAATGCATCTGTATTTAAGGTAGGAAATGTATATCTGGACTGGATACAAATGAAAACTTCAAATTTTTAAATCTCATGACAAAAAGCTCTGACAAAATGCAACTACTTAAAAATCCACTACCAGATGCAACCTTAGATTTTCCCTTACCCATTAAGATTGCCAATATAGTTTATAAGGGGGCACTTGAAGAGAACCAAATGAAGGTTTGCTTTTTATATTATTGTTTCCTTTTTAACTTAAATTTTGTCTTTTTGTAAGAATTTCAACCACAAAAGGAAAAGAGTGTGGATTGCAAACTAGGGAGTGTGAATTTCATTCTCCTTACTATTATTATTATATTATTATTATCATTTTACACTGCACACAAAAATAATGAGTCATTATTATTCTGTCCAATTAGTTTCAGTATGAAAACTGGGTGATAGGTTCATTCATTAAAATGTCATTTTAGGATTTGGGAGTCGAATGACAGCCAGGTGGTGTGGTGAAAAGACAGATGATGAAGTTATTTTCATTATGCAGGTGTGCAGGAAACAAAAGTACACTGGCAACACCAAGGATGATGGTGCGCAAGAGCATAGAGAGGTGATCAGCAACCTGGATGATTTGGGAGAAGTTTGTGAGTATCTCATTCGTTTGCTGTCATCAGAGTCATCTTTAGATAAGGATTCTGGAGGATCACATCTTGGGGATAAGAGATTGTTAGAAGAAATAGAGCTTTTCTTTAGAACTGTAACAGTACAGGATGGAATCTAAGATCATTGTAACACCACATGTTGCTTGAAAGCACCCACTGTCATGGCCTTTGTAAAGGGATCAGCCAACTGAAAATCAGTGCCAATCTTCAAAACTTCAATTTCCCTATGCTTGACTCTTTCCTCACACTGTAATACTTAAGGTCTGTGGTTGGAGTTAGTAGACTTCTTATTGTTCCTGGTAAAGAAAACTGCAGCTGAATTGTCGCAGTAAAATTTCAAAGGTTTTGAAACAATGCTGTCAACTCCCTTGGTTTGAACCAGAAAATTTCTCAACCAAAGTCATTCACAAACAGCCTCATAAATAGCTATAAACTCAGCCTGCATTGTAGAAGTGGCAATCAAGGTTTGCTCGACACTTCTCCAAGCAATGGCTCCTCCTGCAAGTGTGAAAACATAACCTGAGGTAGACTTTTTGGAGGAAGGAAAGTGACTGGCAAAATCTGAATCACAGTAACCAACAACCTCAAGTTCCTTGACTCTTCTATACACTTAACTGATGGTCTTTTGTTCTCTGAAGGTACCTCAAAATCTTCTTGCCTGCTATCCAATGCTCAAGGCCTGGATTGGATTGAAATCTTGATAAAATGCCTACTGCATAGGCCAGGTCAGGTCTAGTGCACACCTGTGCATACATCAAACTACCTACAAGCTGTGCATAAGGTTTAGTCTTCATATTCTCTCTTTCAATCTCACTTTGAGGGCATTGTTCCTTAGTCAATTTGTCACCCCTTGACATGTGAACCTCTCCATTTGCACAACTCTGCATGTGAAATATCTTCAGAACCTTATTAATATAACCTTATTGTGACAGCCCCAACAAACACTTTGTTTTATCCCTCTTGATCTCAATCCCGAAGACATAGTTGGCCTCACCTAAATCTTTCATGTCAAATTTCTTTGACAAGAATTCCTTAGTAGCTTTCAACAACTTCAAACTAGTACTAGCAAGCAGAATGTCATCAACGTACAATATTAGAAAAATAAAAATTTTCCCTTCTGTCTTCATGTACACACACTCATCCACCTGATTTTCTTTAAAGCAAAAATTTCTAACCACTGCATCAACTTCAAGTACCACCACCTTGAAGCCTGTTTCAAACAATAGATGGATCTATTCAACTTGCACACTAACTTTTCAGTTCCAGGTTCAATGAAGCCCTCAGGTTGCTTCATGTAAATCTCTTCCTCAAGCTCACCATTCAAGAAAGCTGTCTTGACATCCATTTAGTGCAGCTCATGTCATAACGAGCAACTAAGGCCATGACAACTCTAACAGCATCCTTTTTTGAAACAAAATATCAAAAATGTTTCGTTAAAGTCAATTCCTTCTTGCTGTGTGAAGCCTTTAGCCACTAACCTGGCTTTAAACCTCTCTCTACTCCCATCAGATTTGGTTTTGGTTTTCGGGCTTTGTGATTTTCTGGCAACTCAACTAGTGTCCACACCTTGTTAATATGCATAGACTTTAGCTCATAGATCATTGCCTCCTCCCATTTGTGAGATCTTTCACTTTCAATAGCCCGTTTGAAAGTTATGGGATCATTAATCTCACCAATGTCAAAATCTACCTCCTGTAAATAAATCTGAAAATCTGCAGCTAAAGCATCTAAGGCTGATCTTCTATCTCTTTGTGATTTTCTAAGAACAGGTTGTGGTGGTGGCTGTGCATTTTCTGGTTCTTGAACTAATGGTGCATCCACAACATCAGTTTGAGCATGGTTTTGAGTTACAGGTGCAAATTGATTACCAAAATCAGATAAAACAACCACTGGTTCTGAATAGGAGCATCTACAACATCTGTCTCAATCTCACGTAATTCATCAAACTCAAAGTCCTCAAACTTATCTGTAAAGTTGACCTCATGAATGAATACTGCCATATTGGTTTCGGTGACTCCGAATATATATGTAGGACAATAGTACTTAAAGCCTTTTGAATTCTTAGGATAGCCAATAAAATATGCAGAAACAGTCTTGGAATCAAGTTTAGAGTCTTGAGGGTTATAGGGTCTAGCTTCTGCCTTACAACCCCAAACATGAGTATGCAACACACTAGGTTTTTTGTTTTTCCAAAGCTCAGATGGTGCTTTGGTCACTGCTTTACTAGGTGTCCTGTTGGTCAAATAATTGGCTGTTTTGACAACCTCTCCCCACAACATCCTAGGAAGACCTGAAGTGCACATCATACACCTCACCATGTTCATAAAAGTCCTATTTCTCTTCTCTGCAATCGCATTTTGCTCAGAAGTTCCAAGTGTAGTGTAATGGGCCTGATGCCTTATTCTTGCACAAACAAGGCAAAAGGCCTTTTGTGCTGGCCAAGCTCAGTGTACCTCCCATAGAACTCACCCCCTCTATTTGATCTGACTATTTTAATGACGGTGTTCAACTCTTAATCTACTTCAACTTTATAAATCTTAAATTTCTCTTAAGGCTTGTGTTTTTTTTGAGATGAGATAAACATGGCAGAATCTTGTGTAGTCATCTACAAATGTGATAGAGTATTTATTACCACATAAAGTCCGAGCCACAAAAGGTCCACAAATGTTTGTGTGAACTAGTTGCAACACACTTGTGCTTCTAGTCGCTGTTTTCTTTTTCTGTTTGGCATACTTGCCCGTAACACACTCAATGCAATCAATCAAGTCGGAGAAATCAAGTTTAGGAAGAATTCCATGTTTAACTAGAAGAAGCAGTCTCTTTTTAGAAACAAGGCCTAACCATCTGTGCCACAAATAAGCAAAATTTTCTGAAAACTTTCTTTTAGAACCAATCACAGTAGCAGAGTCAATACAAGCATCAACCACACCATTCACATTTTCAATCAAAAGCACTTGTTTAGAAGCTGAAGATGCAATAGAAGATGAAGCAGGAAGCACCCAATAATCATTAATAAAAGAAGTGTCCAACAAACTGGGATCCGAGGGTAATTTTTATTCAAAAAAAAAATCTACTAAAAAAGTAAATTGTTTCTTGACGAAAACAGTAACTGAAATGAGATTCCTTATCATAGAAGGAATATAATAAACATCTTCTAAATAATAGAAAACACCAGGCCTAAAATCTAGCTTTACTGTCCCAACTACCTTGACAGCTACCCTTATCCCATTTCCTACATGGATACTGACTTCATTTGGCCTTGGCTGCCTCTGGCTTTGGAACCCCTGTAAGGAATTTGTAATATGGATAGGTGAGGCTGTATCAAAACACCAAGTACTAGTGCTAGTGTTAACCAAATTAACTTCTATAGAAAAAGCTAACTTGTAATTACCTCTCTTAGCCTTCCAGGTCTTGTAGGCTCACAATCTCTCTTCATGTGTCCCTCTTTCTTGTAGAAAAAAACCTTTGACGTTCCCCCTTCTTATTTTTCAGGTTTTCGGGTTTCTTATGCAGGTAGTGGTTGCCTTAGACTGATTCCCAGACTTTTCCTTTTTCGCTAAGGTTTAGCAACCAAATTCACAGTCATCTCTTTCCCTTTCTTAAGCCTCTCATGCTCTTGGACACAAACTGCAATTAATTCATTTAGGTTCCGCTTATCCTTCCGAGTGTTGTAGGTGGTTTTCAGACTCTCAAAGTGCTGGTCAGGTAGGGATTTGAAGGCAAGCTGAATAAAAAAACCCTTCATCTACTCTCATGTCAAGGTTAGCTAGCTAACCTGAAATGTTCATCATCTCCATAATGTGCTCTCTCATATTCTAATTCATGCTAAACTTCATGGTGGTCAGTTTGTCTAACAGCATACTAGCCTCTATTTTATCGTTGGTAGTAAACTTCTCAACTATGCTTTGAGGGTACTCAAAAGCTAAGGCTTTCTCAAGAATGGCACCCCTCACTGTGTCAGATAAAGTTTTCATAATAGACAATCTACATATTCTATTTGCCTTGGCCCAATATTTGTGGAGTTCCTTTTCTTGATCTGTACTATCATCAGTTACTATAGGTTCATCCACATTTAGCACCAATCCACACTTTGGTCAAGCAAATAAAGGTCTAGGTCCACTACAACAAAAGTAGGCTTTTATTGTGCAAAGCACACCGTAAATGACATACATTTACGGCACACAATTGATGCATGCCGTAAATATATGGGATAATGACCATTTATACAATTTTAGGATAAAAATTACCCACTTACCCTAACACACTAAGAGATTGTCCATTTATCTAAACACTCTAAGAGACCATTTTCCTAATACCCAATTAATTATTTTTTTATTTCCTTTTATTTATTTTTAGGATATTTTTGCCCTCCTTCTTTGTTACTTAGAGAGAGAAGTCATCATAGCCCTTGCCAGACTCCGATGACCAATGGCCGGCCGCGAACTCTGACGATCAGAATCTTGCAACCCGTCACCTGAATCTGAATTCCGACGTCTGAATTTATTGCCCCTAATAATACCCAATAACCATATTATTGCCTCCCAATAATCATATTATTGCCCTCCAATAACAAGTTCATTGGGGATCAATAATTAGTGAAAAATGAAGATGTTTTTAATTTTGAATGTTTTAATATGTTTATTCAAATAGATAATCATATCATTGTCCCACAATAAACATATTATTGCCTCCTAATAATTATATTATTACCTCATAATAATCATACTATTGCTCCAATAATCATATTATTGCCCTCAATAATCATATCATTGCCGCGCAATAGACCCCTGTAAAAGCCAATTACACTATCTTCATTAGTAAATTGGTTTCCAACTCTCTCTCCTCTATCAAACCCGGAAAAAAAAAAAAAAAAAAAAAAAATCTTCCTCGCCTGCAACAGCCTGCATCCCAAGCTGGGATTCCCAGCCCACTACTTTCCCATCATTGCTGCCTATAGGCATAGCAGCATCCCACCCCCTCCACCCACCGCTGCTGCAATAGCCCAGTTAGCGCCCCCTTGGCCTGCCCCGTGCCCCCATGCGCACTTCCCACTGCCCCGTGCCCCCAATTGTCGATCTCGTGGTGCTGGAAAGTTAGCGTGGGACTAATGTTCTGGAGGCCGAGTCGCTGCCGAAGGTGAGCCTGAGTTCGGACGAACCTGTGGTCAACATGTCGCCGGAGGTGGGTGGAGAGAGAGAGAGAGAGAGAGAGAGAGAGAGAGAGAGAGAGAGAGAGAGAGAGAGAGAGAGAGAGAGATCGGGTCTTTGGTCAACATATCGCTGGCCGGAGGTGGGAGGGAGAGAGTGAGAGATCAATGAGGGGGAAGGAGAGAGAAAATAGATCGAAGAGAGAGAGTCTGAGAGAGAGATGTAATTTATTAATTAAAATAGGGGCAAAACTGTCAATGAATGTTAGATTGGTATAGTGGAGTATGTGGCCAATTTTTAAGCTGAAAATGGGTAAGTGGTCACAACCCCTAAATATATATACTTTACAGTGCACATGTATTGCACGCCGTAAAGTCATGCATGTTTGGTCTTTTATAGCCCACATCTATTGCGCGACGTAAATGCTATAGTATGATTACAGCTCACATCTATTGTGCACCATAAATGCTAGAATACAATAACGGCACACATCTCTTGCATGCTGTAAAAGCCATATGTGTCTGGTCTTTTGCGGCATGTATCAATAGCACGCCTTAAATAGCATAGCCCGCCCTTTTTTTGGCTAAAAGATGAATTTTCCTCCTGTAATGTTTTATTAGTCTCACGCTGCTTCGTTTCCAAAAGATTAATAATGGTGGTTGAGGGCAAACTCAGATAGAGTGGGATGAGAGAAATCGATGCTCCTTTACTCACAAACAATTAGAAATACAAAACAATGAGCATAAGCAGTGGCGATGTCCCATCTTCGTCCTCTTCTTTTACCTTCTCCAATTTCCACTACAATTCATTCTAGCTTTTAATTCTTCCCACATCTTGCAGATTCTTTCGGTCAAGCAAAGGTGGGATTTGCAGAGCATTAAGGTTTCCAGATTGGATTCTGGCAAAGTATGCTTCGGGAGTGCCCAGCGCTACGAATTCCGGATCGGATTCGGCAAGTCCCATGTCGTCCTTGTTCTCCGAAGACGTCACTTCTTGGAGAAAGTTCTGCAAACCAATAACCCATTTTGGCTTAAACTTTGGTGAGGAAAGGCTGGTTTCTCTTTCTTGATTTTCAATCTCTCAAATCAATTTCTCTCAATTCTTCCTCTTTCAGCTCCAAGATTGAAAACTGTACTGGAGTGAGCTCACTCAACATGCGATTGAGGAGAGAGCTCGATTTATACACGTTTCTTATGGGTTGCTTCAATTCTCACTCATTTAATTACCTCTTTTTTGATCCTACACTTATTATTATGTTCAATTGCTAGGTTTCATACCTTACAGGATGTCAGTTGCTAGATTCAAAGTTTTATTTTCTTGGGTTTGTTTCAATTTTGCTGCTTTTAATTAATTAGAGATAGAACAATCAAGCCTTCACTTTGCATTGTTCTATGATTGCATTGCAATTGGGTTATATTTTCAATGATATATGGCTGGACTATAGATCTCATTGTGAAATTATAATCATTTTCCTTCCAATAGTTTAAGGATTATGACACCAAGAGCCCTGGAATCTCGAAATTTTATTTAAATAAATTTATATAATTCAATAATTGTTTGGATATTGAATTATTATTATTGAGACTATTTTGTAAGTCATTTCACGAGAAACTCGGTTTCGAAACGATTTTCATTTTCGAAACGAACGTTATTTTAAAGGTTGTGAAAATCGACTTTTCCTTTCAAAAAAAAAAATTGACTTTTTATTCGTTCAAAATTTTGGAAAACTTCCCTCATGAAAGTTATAGAGCTCATCGATACGATCTCGTGCATATATGGAACGTAATATTCAGAGATCATATGAATTAGTTACGAATATTTGAAAATTGAGATTTTTTTATAAATATAAAAAAAATCTGATTTTTTTTGGAAGGATGAAATTTTTTGCTTTTTCCAGCCCCACCCAGATCTCCAATTTTCCGGCATCACCTCGGCCGATCCTCACCATTTTTGTGATATTCTCTTCCCCCTGATCATCCCCATATAAGACTTGCATCACGATTTTGAGTGTGGAGTGAAAGATCGAGATTTGAATTTTTCGATAACTGTGATCCAATCTGAAATTTGATCAAAAGGCCGAGATTAATCCAACTTCCAAGCTTGATCTAAGACGATCTAGACCTCATCTTGCTTTAGGTCCAAGTATGAAAGTTGATCACCCCTTCATTTTGAGCATGTTTATAGTTGACAACTTTTGCATTGGAGGTGGTTGACTGACGTTGACCGTCATCTGATCGCCGTGTGTGGTGGCGCATCGGACCATATTTTGAGTTTTCATTATCTAAGCGATGATCTATGATTCCATACGAGCGTTTTGATATATTACAAGGTTATTTTAGAAAAAATTGATAAATAGTCAATTTAGGTTTTTCCGCTCCTATTTAACGTTTTTACTTTTTATCTTTAGTTCGCGATTTTAGAGAATCAAACCATCGGTTTTGCTTCAAATTTTAGTATGTTGTTCTTACGAAAATTTCGATGAGCTTGTGGGGTCACGGGTGAAGATCCGACCGTTGGATCTTCGTATAATTGTGAAATAGTGATTCAAAAGGCGATTCGTGAGGATCTGACAGTTGGATCATCATTAATTTAGAATCTGACCATTGGATAGTCGTATAAGTGTAGTTTATGAATGGTTTGCTAAGTTAAGATCATATTGGAATAGGTGATTGACGGATCGATTGGTGGACGATTTTGGATCATTGTTTTGGGCTTTTAAGACGACGCTGCGGGATTAGAGGTGAGTAAATTGCACATGGTTTATTTACGAACCGAAATTTACTGTTTTATATTCAATTGTGAATGTGTGGAAATTGTTTAAGAAAATAAAGATTTGTTTGAAATGATATAAACTTGATCGACTACGGTTCATAGGGCTGCGGCTCACAGGTAAGAAAATGAATTTAAGTATAAAATGAATTTTTGTTTTTAATGCATGTGAACTATAGTTGGTATTAGTGGTCATTCCTAAGTGAATGATTACGTATATATATATATATATATATATATATATATATATATTTACGTAGAATATATATTTGGATGGTGTGACATTGAATGAATTACTCAATTATAATGATGATTTATTATCTTGAGCACTTACATTATCTCATGTAATTGTTGATGTTTGGTGAAGAAGTGTGAGAGAGTCAAGTGTAACATTTGAGTCATATAGGACGACTCTTAAATGTTTTGATCTACGAATCATGTCACAACAGTGACTGTGACAATATTATCGTAAGATTGAACCTTGGCCCAGGTGACAGGTTATGATTGAGTTAGAGCTCTAGTCTGTTTGCCCTCGTATGTCATGAAGAGTAGCACCTGGGCTACTTGGGGTCAAGAGTACGAAGCTGTCAGCGTATGTCGTGAAGAGTAACAGCTGGGCTACTTGGGGTCACGAGTACGTAGTTATTTTTGAGAGAGTGCCAAGGATGGGTCTTTGTTTGGAAATGATTTAGAATTGAGGTTGAATGTATTGAATTGTGGTAAGAATGCTTAAGTTGTTATTGTTAACTTAAATTGTGTAATTCCTAAATTTACTCATAAGAGCTTTCATAAGCTTATCGGGTTTTATGTTGTTGCAATCCTGGTAAACTATTCAACGGTGTAGCGGAAAATCCTACAGATCAGGAGAACCAGGGCGGTCATGATCAGGCTACTTAGAGCAGTAGTATTTGAGTTTCAGCAATTATATTGTGAGGTGTTATGCTCATTTGAGCTTTACAATTTGAGTTGGTGAGTGAGTGCTATAATAAGAAATTTGAGATTGTAATTGTGTACTATTAAGTGGTGTGAGGCATAGTCGTTTTCTGAGAAAAAAATTCCGAACGTTAATTGTAAGTGTTATTATTCATGTTTCGGATTTAAATTTGTTATTCGAAATTCGGAGCGTGACAGTTAATTAACTTTGAATACTCTTGTATTTTGAAAGAATGTCTGAAGTATTTGTTTGAGTTTAACTAAGATCGAAAAATTCCAGGTTCAAGCTTTAAGATGGAGAATGTCTTGCATGGTTATATGAATTTGAACCAATCAGCAAGTAGGACGAGTGAGATATATCATTAATTAAGTGTTTTTGTTTGGGTATGAAACTTATCTTCTTCTGTAATTCTATACCTTCTATAATGTCAGAGGAAGGAAATGTGTATTAATTGCAACTTCTGGACTTTTAATGTCACATTTGATATTAAAGAACGAGAGGTAACAAACACGGAAAAAATAGAAGAAAGACTATAGTATAGAAGGGAGATAGAAGATTGACGAATATCTAAAAGATATTATACTAATTACCTCCTGGAGTAGCTCTTTAGTTTATCTTCTTTCCACATTCACCATATCATTATTCTTTTGGATAAGAATGCACATGCGATATTGTTTGATCATCTGAAGGAGGATTTTGCTAATACTTGATTGACCATATCTTTAATTGATGTTGTTGGTTGTTTTCTGTGTTCTTCTTTGCCTGGGCTTTCTGTTAAATACAGGGACTGTAGACGTATGTTTATATGTTGGGAACAATTCATTTGACCAGAAAATTTGAGAACAAATGTGAAGAGATATTGAACATGTTTATGTTGATCTGGTTTTGTATGGACATGTCGTCTTACTTGCTAAAAATTTGGCAACTTCTAAGTTGGTTAATTAGTCGAGAGTTGAGGGATAGATCGCACATTCACACATGAAAATGAAAACTGAGTGCTTCTATCCTTTAGCCTGAATAATTTCTTTAGTCTGGTTGTTTATTTCTAGCTAGTAGCTACTTTTGGGCTTAATATCGATTCATCCTTTTTTTTAATGTTGTTGTGGTTTGATTTGCGATTGGTACTAGTTCTATTTGGATTTGACACTATTAGTAAGCTGCTGTTCATTATTATTTTTTTTTTTTCTATGACAGGTAGTGGAAACCTTGCACTTTCTGTGAAATGAGCGTTGCACCAAGTTCGGTATTTTTTTTTTCTCCATCAAATGAGCGTTGCGCCAAGTTCGTTCCCCAACTGAGAAACTAGTCGGGAGCTACATTAAAGAGGATCGACTCGATGCGAGTTTCAGATAAAAGGAACTGAAAATAGTAATAGAATTCTACTAATATTCGGTGTTTATGGCCCAAACAGAGCAGTGAAATTCAGTGGTTGTTGTCCGAATAGTATAGCAATTTTCGATGGTTGACTGCAGAACGTACCTATTTCATTCGGTGGTAAACTACTGAATATTCTAATTATTTTCGGTGTTTATTGACCGATCGAAGTGTGATAAACTGTAGCAAATTTTTTTAATTCTGGTTCTATGATAAACAAACTGAACAAACCTTATTTGATGCCTCCAAAATCATAATTGCAGTCACAGCTTTGTCGATATCATGTGTATCAAACCCTTGAAGCAATTATAAAGGAAAGAGAAATTTGGGTTTAAATAACAACGTGAACACAATGAACTGCTGGGTACAAATAGAAAAAAAAAATTCAAACTTTATGGTTTATTTTGTTATTATCTTTATTTACCGGCCGTGACCATTACTGTCATTTCATATGAGGATATAACTGTCTTTTCATATAAAAATTGATATGCTGGGTCTACATAGAAATTTGTTGAGTACATTTAGAAAGACCATTTCTAATATTACTCTTGTTATTTTGAATATACATTAACATGATTTTGGCTGAACTCTCAACTTTTGATAACTCGTATTTGTTAGATATTATGTTTATTACCCTGTTAAGTCAGTAAATAAACATCTATATCAGCATTCAGTAGGGTGCCTCTGACATCTTATGAGATGGGGTAGGCCTTTGTAATCTTTCTCAGTTTACAACATTTTTTTAGAGCACCGTTAATTTTTCTTTTCATCTTTTCAGGTAACAAAAACTTTCCAATTTTGCTGGCAGAAAATTCAAAACAGTTTCTTGTCCTTATATTATAACTTGTTAGTCATCTCTTGTTGCATGTATTCTCTCATTTATCACATTGCAGTGGACAGATTGTGATCCTATAATTTTTTTTATTGCAAATTCTGCATACAGTCAGATTCTTGTGGTTTAAGCAGTCTTTACCATCAAGTTGCGCTTAATATCATCTGATGCTTTGACATAAGTGAAACAAGAGTTGTCTCAATTATCATTAGTTTTTCTTGGGAAGATTGAAGCTAATAGCTATTCCCACCCCTACCTGCACCTACCACTCTATTGAAAGCACAACAGGCACATAGTGCTACAATATTTATTTGATATGTTAACCTCACAAATATTCACTAACCAACCTATCTACTGATTGGTTTCTTGATTTTGAACAGGAAGCCACATCATTTGTTCTCCTGTCAAAATTAAGGAACCAGAATCTTCTATAGTCAACAATGCAGCAACTATTTCTTCTCCTAATCCTCAATCAAGTGCAACCACAGATGCAAGGATTCACGTGGGTTCATAAATTGTGGGGTTTTTGCTGTTTATTGTTGCATATGGATTGCTTCCTACACTAAATGGAGATGAGATTGTAAAGTTCTTGAGAAGCTTTCTCAACATAAAGAGGCTGTAGAATCATGTCAGATGCATGGTTTTCTAGATAAGATCCTTGGTAAGCTTCTTGGAAATTAACTATTTTAGTGTTGTAATGGCATTACACTGACCATAGACGTTCATTTATATCTTATTATGTTATTTATGGTTTCTGCAATGCACAATATTTTCACTGTAGGAGTTTGTAAAATCGAGTGTCCTAGATGTCATCCTTGTATCTCTGGTAATTGGGTGATAGCCTAGATGACTCATATTATGTTTTTTACCATTTCGTAGTTCCACATGATTGTCTAAACTTGCACTACATTTCAGTTACTCATTTCCAAGCTTGACAATGGATTTATGTTGTATGGCCTTGGTTTTATCCTTGGTTCCAGTATCTTGATCATTTTTGTTGTGGAAAACAGTAGGGAACCTGATTTAGTTGTTCACCATGTTTTCTTTACAGGATGCTCTTGTTGCCAGCTTTACTTCACCTCTCTATTTGAATGTCTTCAATGGTGAGGTTTAGAACTACATTAAATTCCTCTGTTGTATATATTTAACTTCAAATATGTTTAGGATTTAGGGATATGAGTTTAATTGATTGATGTATTGAGTTCTACTAACGCATTTTCAATTGTTACTTTGTAAATGAAATTAATTATAATGAGAGTAATATGAGTATGACATTTGAGCAAAAAGAAAATTTTGTTTTTGTTTTATTTGTTTGAATAGACCTGTTTTTTTTGTTTGAATAGACCTCATTTACAGCACGCAGTGTGCGCCTTGACTAGGATTTTAGCCACTCTTTTACGGCATGCGGTGTACGCATTTAATAGGAGGTCTTTTACGGCATGCAATGTGGGCCGTAAATGATCTAAATGACATTTGTGGAACCACTTTTACGGCATGTTATGTGGTCTTTTACGGCGTAAGCTTTTATAGCATGTTTTTGTGCGCCGTAAAGAGTCTTTTACAGCTCACATGGTGGGCCGTAAAAGACCAATTTTGGTGTAGTGTCAGTCCTCCACTTCCTGTAGTTACTACCATTCAGTTGAACTATGGTGTTGATGCTCAAAACTGAAAATGAAGAAAACAGGGAGGTCTAAGTCTCATTTCTAGTTAAAATGCAAAACAAGAAAATGACCAGAAACCTTAATACTCTCAAGGTCACAAGCAATGAAATTATAACCTGTAAACAAGACATTCAGAGTCTCATACCATATCAACATCATCAACCATCAGCAGCATAATGCATTAAGTTATAATATGCATATCAGAAACATTTATATAGAAATTTAAGCATACTGAATTCTTCTTTCAATAGCAAGAGTACCTGTATGGCAAAATACATGCTATTCTTGATTTCTTTTAATTGTACCACATTGAAAACAAACACGATATAAATAGACAAGTCAATCCCTGTTTGGCAAAAAGAAAATGTCTAATTATGCTTTATATGTTTGAATACAATAGGTACAAAAACCACAGTATGTGTTTAAATGATCTAGAGTTAATAGCCATTTGTGTATGATACAATCATTATCTAAACATACTCTATGCAATGTTCCAGTTTTAGTATCTTCACAATCAACAAAAGTTTTCCAAAATTCTTTGCTGTATGCAACATGAAATTGAAAGGACTCAAGTTGATATTCAAAAACTGAAATTGATATCCGTATGCTCCAGACCATAAACAAGTGTTTACTAGGAGCTCTCTTTTACTTGCAATACAAAAACTTGACAATCAAACTTGCAACGGGGAGATAGTAACAATCATTTAAAGGTCAAAAATTCTCACAAGTGGATTTACGATCATGTCATCAAGCAATTATACAATCTGCAATCTTTTTCATCAAGCAATTATATAATCATACAATCTTATTGAAAGCAATTTTCAAAGAATCATTCATCCACATGTCGTTCAATATATAAGCAAATATAATCAACCAACACGAAAGCCATCATCAAACAATTCGAAATTTAAATTTCATCTGGGCACCAACCTAATAACTTAAATGCCCCTCAAGAGAGCTCTAAGGTTCTGAACATGCACTTCAAAATGAAATTAACAGAAATTTCAATCTTCACAGAAAACATACCCGGATGCTTTCCAGCGCTGCAAAACAAGTGTTAGCGGAAGCAATTCTATACATACAGCATGTTATCAAACCAGTCTGAGCACGTCTCATAAATCAATTCAAGCCGAGTAATCCGAATTCAACAAAACCAATTCAGCGTTCTATTTCAGAAAACGACCAAAGTCGACCCAAAAAAAGGGTCTGATTACACGTTCTTGTTTTCAAAAAGGGTTGGGTCATGCTCTTTGGGTCCAGAAACGGGTCTAAGCCCAAAAGATTTGCTTCATTTCATTTTCATCGAAAATAACATTTCTGAAAATAAACATAACATGTAAACAACGATTTGTGCGAAATGACTTGTGGCTCTGATACCACTTGTTGCGAAAAAATAAACAATCAATCATTAACATCACAAACACATTCAAACATGTCATTTACATATCAATGAGCACACACCAAAACATATCAGATGCACATCGACATAAGCATGACAAGGAGACTTGGAAGACCAACCTTTCTCAGTTGCTTGGAGAGCCATCTTGAAATGAGCAGAGTGCAGCCAGAAATGATGGCAGAAGCTGGAATGAGGAACTCAATAAAAGCCTTCTGTGAAGCACTCAATATGTGAAAAGCTAGACGGTATTGCTGCTGTACTTTCAGCATGTATTGAGTGAACACAGGGAATCCTATTTATACAGAGAAGTGGATCACTCTAAGCTCAGTCCCGCAAGGAGTTAAGAGTTTCAATCCAACTCTACTGCATATGCATATCTTCTGTTATCTTGATATATAATATAACTACATTAACCTCTTGTATTTATCTAATCAGAATGCTTAGATAAATATTACCAAGTTTAAATTAAATTGTTTATCTTTTGTTGAATGTCCTACTTTAATACAACAGTTGTTTTGCTTAATGAAACTATCTTCAGCCCACTCTAACAAATATAGTTTAACTAGTTCATTTGACCGAGCTGGTCCCGGCCGTCGATCGAGTCTTCGATCTGCTAGAATGCTGATATATATATACAATTGATAATCTTAAGTGTGAATAAGGAAAATCAATAGCTTTCAATTCAGCTATCACATGGTCCAGTAGAGAGGCCGAATATCAACGAGTTGCCTATACTGCTGCTGCTATCTCTTGGCTTTGTGCTCTTGCTCCGTGATTTGCCTTCGTCTCTTGCTTGTCCTAAGCTCTGGTGTGATAACATCAGTGCTATTTATCTTGCATATTTGTCTCGTACGTCATGTTGAAGTTGATTTTCATTATGTTCGCGAGAAGGTTGTTCCACATGAGCTTCACGTGTATATGTACTGCTCATCAAGCAGCAATATTTTTACCAAAGGGCTTCTTCCCTCTCGCTTCACATTCTTAGTTCCTGTCTCCTTCTAGGCCACTTCGCTTGCGGGAAACACTATATGGGCAGAAGCACGTCTGCATATATTCCTGAAAGTTCTTGATAATTATACTTTCTTGACGTACGTTCTATATCCTTCTGGATCGATCTGTTGCTCAAGTATCAAGCATGATAAGATTCAGTTTGTAACTTTGTATAGGACTCAAACACTCTGTATAAATACTGTAATATATGATCAAAACTAGTGTGCTATTGATTTCATTTTAGTCGATCTGTTCGTATGGGCTATCCAGCTAGCTGCTAGGAGCTTTTAAGTATAAATACCCCCTACTTCTTTCAGATGGAAACTCATCCACCAAGTTAAACAACTTGTTCTAGCTGCTAGGAGCTTTAAGTATAAATACCCCCTACTTCTTTCAGATGGAAACTCATTCACCAAGTTAAACAACTAGTTCTAGCTGTTTGCCAAAGCCTCTTAGAGATAGCTCAAAGTTCAAGCTGATCCTAGCTAGCTATGATACAGCCCCCAGCCTTTGGAAACCTAATCACTGTTCTGAGCATCGATGGCGGTGGCATAAGAGGACTTATCCCAGGAACCATCCTTGCTTTCCTTGAGTCTGAACTTCAGGTAGAACATATGTCAAAATGGTGAAGATACATGCATATAATTTTTGCTCCTACTCATTTAATTAATCAGTTTATTAATGTTTCAACGATGTTGCAGAAGCTGGACGGTGAAGATGCAAGACTCGCAGACTATTTCGATGTGATTTCAGGGACAAGCACAGGTGGTCTCGTAACTGCCATGCTCACAGCCCCAGATGAGAATGACCGTCCACTATTTGCTGCCAAAGATATCAATGACTTCTATATGACCCACTCCCCCAAAATCTTCCCCCAAAAGACGTACGTTAATGTTGACCTTATTTCGATTCTTAATTACTAATATTTCATTGGTACGCACAGTTTATATAAATATTAATTTGGATTATGTTGTAGTATAAATTGTATATATACCGTATATGTCTATATCATGTAATAAAATACGTAAAAGTATTTAGATAGGTACTTGAGTGTATAATCATAGGTACTTGAGTGTATGAAGACTTATGTAAATATGCTTTACCAAAGGGCAACAAGCATGGCAGAAAATCATCATCAAGATGGTTATCATCTTGAGTTTCTCTTTGAGCTTTCACACTTCAATGTAATCCTATAAATACCCCATTTGTATAAGATGAATAAACACATTGAAATCCCCATTCTCTCTGAAATTTTACTCTCCTATTCTGTTTATCAATTCCTCTAGTTCTTAAACACGTTATCAGCACGAAGTTGCTCTAGAATTAGAATCGAAAAATTGACGAAAGAAGAGTTCTTCATCGATAGAAGTCATTTTTCAAAACCTACAAAAAATCCCCAAACCCTAGCTCAGATTAAAGCCCTTGATTCCAGGAGCTCGGAACCGGTCTCAGATTCACCGGAACCGGCCGGAAACGGCCTGAACCGGCCGCCGGAAGCCGGAAAACCAAACCGGACCGCTGCCGGACCGCTGCCGGACCGCTGCCGAGGTGCTGCCGAGAGCAGCGCAGCAGCTGCCGAGACCTGCCGAGGTGCTGCCGAGAGCTGCGCAGCAGCTGTCGAGGTCCTGCCGAGACCTGCCGAGGTGCTGCCGAGACCTGCCGAGAGTGCTGCCGAGACCTGCCGAGAAGCTGCCGAGAGCCTTGCGCAGCAGCTGCCGAGACGCTGCCGAGAGCCCTGCGCAGCAGCTGCCGAGAAGCTGCCGAGGCCCTGCGCAGCAGCTGCCGAGACGCTGCCGAGGCCCCTGCGCAGCAGCTGCCGAGACGCTGCCGAGGCCCCTACGCAGCAGCTGCCGAGACGCTGCGCAGCAGCTGCCGAGCAGCTGCCGAGACGCTGCGCAGCAGCTGCCGAGCAGCTTCTGAGACACTACGCAGCAGCTGCCGAGCAGCTGTCGACACATCTGTCGACAGATTTGCGCGGCGACTTTCCGACGACTTTTTCGACACTTTTCCGACGACTTTTCGGACGATTTTTCTCGACTTTTTCAAACGATCTTCCCGGTCAACTCCGATAATTTTTCCGGTCAAAAATTTCCGGCAACACTATTCCAAGGATGTCGAATGAACCTAGACTCGATTTTCAAATCCTTGACTCAACAGGTTCGGAGTACCATAGCTGGAAAACCGATGTTGACAACCATCTCACATCCAAGGGGATATTGCCCATCATCCATGAACCAAACCCGGCTCTTGTGTTCCCTCGATCACCCAAGAAGCATGCAGAAGCAATCATCTTGATGCGACGTCATATGGATAAAGCACTCAGGCTAGAGTACATGTCCATCAAAGATGCAAAGGATTTATGGGAAGCACTATAAGAGCGCTTTAACAATATCCAAGATTCTCTCCTCCCTGACTTGAAGGTTCAGTGGAACGATGTACGCTTCTCAGACTTCAAGACTATTACTGAGTACAATTCAGAAGCTCTTCGTCTCAAATCCATGTTGAGGTTCTGTCAAAGACCCCTCACAGAAGAAGAGCTAATTGAGAAAACTCTCTCCACCTTCCCTGTTGCAGCAATTTTGCTGTCAAAGCAGTATCGCACTGAAGTAAATGCTGGACGAATTACGAGGTTCAATGAACTCATAAATATTTTGTCGGTAGCCGAAAAGCACGACAACATTCTCGTAAAGAATTATAATTCAAGACCCATTGGAACCAAGAGCGTTCGTGAGGCAAATTATAATGCACCCAAGAGAGGGCATATGGAGCGGTACCCCAGCAATAGGGGACATGTGTACCCTAATAATAGGGGACATGAAGGACGAACAGGTCCATATAACCGCCCCAACAGGGAAGGAAACCGCAACTTTAGAGCGGGCACACGTGATGGTAACTCCACACGTGGAAGAGGGAGATATGGCAACAAAAAATAGCACCATGAACCGTGGAGGTCGCACCATGCGCCGTGGTAGTAGCAGCAACCCTCCTAAGGGATATCCACAACGTGCACAACCTGCACAACCTGTACAAACTGTACAACCTGCACAACCTATACCTCAAATGAAGGGAGGGAACCACAATGACATGTGTCATAGATGTGGATCAATCGAGCATTGGTTTAAACAATGTCATGCAAGTACCCAATTAGCTGCACGCTACAAGGAGTACAGGGAAGCAAGAGAGCAAGAAGCTAACCTTGCCGAAGATGAAAATAGTGAAGATGTCAATCTCACTGTTGAGGACTTCAAAGCTGTAGATGAAGAGCACGAGGATGCCACAGACTTTGATTAGAATAATCCTCTTTCTATTTTCCAAGAATGGCAAATGTGCCTTAGTCAATAAATAACAATTGTATTAAACTCCTTATGTGGCGTACCCAATGAAGTATGATGTCTAGGAAAGCAATTGAGATCGGGGTATTTAAGCGAGCCTCGCTCCACCAACATCTCTCTACTTTCCTGGTCATATTCCATTGGAATTACCAAACGGATTGAGTGATAGCAATTTGTCTAAAGTTTGATATTTGGAATAGACTTATGAATAACTTTGATGTAATCATTGGCTATTTTCCCCATTAATAAAGTATCGCATTCAATGTCATGGACATGTGTTAATATTCCGAACTTTATTCCTTTCAGTATGTTTTCCGGAGAATTGGAATGCTTTCTTGATAGTGGCACCACACATACGATATTGCGACATAGGCAATTATTTTTATGGATGACACCCAGTCGATCCTCAGTAACTACGATCGCAGGACCATCACAATTGATTCATGGTCGAGGACCAGCTCAATTTTTGTTACCAAATGGCACAAATATTAATGTCGCCGAAGCTCTATATGCTCCAAGGGCCGGAAGGACCCTATTAAGCTTTAAAGACATAAGAGCCAATAATTTTCATGTGGAAACACATTGTGAGAATGGACAAGAGTTCCTTTGCATCACCTCTAAAAACTACGGAAATACACGAGTTTTAGAGAAACTTATGTGTCGCTCTAGTGGATTGTATGCAACCACTATTAGAGTCATTGAATCCAACCATGTCATGAATGACAAATTATGGGATCCTGACACATACAAGCTTTGGCACGACCGTTTGGGACATCCAGGTCGTGACATGATGCTCCGTATATTAAAAACTTCACACGGACATCCATTCTTCAAAACGAAAAGAAGTACGAACCAAACATTGGTCCAAAGAGTTACTTCTAAAGTGTATCATTCGTTTTGCAAAGCTTGCTCTTTAGCAAATGTAGGATCGAGACCATCCTATGCAAAAGACACTAAAGAAAATATACCATTCTTACAAAGAATACAAGGTGATATTTGTGGACCTATCCAACCAACTTGCGGACCATTTAGATATTTTATGGTGTTGGTTGATGCATCGACACGTTGGTCACATGTCATGCTCTTATCCACAAGAAATGCTGCATTTGCTAAACTCCTAGCACAAATCATTAAATTAAGGGCTCACCACCCCGATCATCCTATTAAGTCAATTCGTCTTGACAATGCTGGAGAATTTACATCAAGAACCTTTGATGATTATTGCATGTCCATTGGGATTGAGGTGGAACATCCTGTCCCTCATGTACACACCCAAAATGGACTCGCAGAAGCTGCCATTAAAAGACTTCAAATGGTTGCCAGGGCATTGGTTATGCGCACCAATCTCCCTATTTCTGCTTGGGGCTATGCAATATTACATGCAGCTGTGCTCATTCGTCTGAGACCCACTGCCACCCAACCCTTTTCTGCGTCCCAACTGGTGACTGGGTATGAGCCTAATGTCTCACACTTACGCATATTTGGGTGTGCAGTCTATGTGCCAATTGCGCCGCCACAGCGCATCAAAATGGGTCCTCAAAGATGCTTAGGCCTTTATGTTGGATATGATACTCCAAGCATTATCCGCTACATAGAACCCTTGACAGGTGATCTCTTTACCGCTAGATTTGCGGATTGTCACTTTGATAAGACATTCTTCCCGTCATTAGGGGGAGACAAGAACATTAATGTTCAACAGAAAAGACAGGAATTGTCGTGGTCTGTCCCCACTTTGTCTCATCTTGATCCCCGAACCACACAGTCTGAAATAGAGGTGCGGAGGATTCTCGATCTTCAGAATGTAGCAGAATCAATGCCTGATGCGTTTTCTGATATCGCTAAAGTGACAAGATCACACATACCTGCTGCAAACGTACCTGCAAGGATTGATGTTCCTAAAAATAAAGGACATGACATCCCCTCTATGGGTGATGCAGTGGCTAGACCCATGGCTCCTGCTAGAAAGCGCGGGAGGCCTATAGGTTCGATGGATTCTCGCCCAAGAAAGAAAGCGAGCTTGACACAAAATAATCCATTAATCATCGATATAAATAATCCATCTCATGAAAAAATTCCGGATTATGGTTATGTCCAAGAGACATCATTGGAGGACGCTCCAATAATAGAACCAATTCCAGAGAATAGAGAGATCTCCATGAATTACACTAGTATACATGTAATTATGGACAGAAATTCTATGGCTATTGATGATGCGTTTGCATATCATATTGCAAAAGGAATTATAGAATACGATGATATCGGACCTTGCTCCGTTGAAGAATGCCAACGTAGAGCAGATTGGTCAAAATGGAAAAATGCGATCCAGACTGAATTGGATTCACTAACAAAGAGACAGGTATTTGGGTCTATAACACTGACACCACCAAATATAAAACCTGTTGGCCATAAATGGGTCTTTGTTAGAAAGCGTAATGAGAAAAATGAGGTTGTTAGATACAAAGCCCGCCTTGTGGCGCAAGGTTTCTCACAACGTCCTGGAATCGACTACGAGGAGACATATTCTCCCGTAATGGACGTTATAACGTTCCGCTACCTTGTCAGTTTGGTAGTTTCCGAAAAACTTGACATGCAGCTCATGGATGTGGTTACAGCATATCTCTATGGGGATCTAGATTCAGAGATATATATGAAGGTTCCAGATGGACTTCAATTACCCAAATCAAGTGGCTCTAAACCACGGAGCGCGTTTTCAATAAAATTAAGACGCTCACTATATGGATTGAAACAATCCGGACGGATGTGGTATAACCGTCTAAGTGACTACTTGATTGGGAAGAGATATGTTAACAATGAAATATGCCCTTGCGTGTTCATTAAGAGAACAAGATCCGGATTTGCAATTGTAGCAGTTTATGTTGATGACATGAACTTAATTGGAACTCTAGATGAGTTAAAAGAAACTGCTACATATTTGAAATCTGAATTTGAGATGAAAGATCTCGGGAAAACACGGTTTTGTCTCGGAATAGAATTCGAGCACCGTAATGATGGGATTATGATCCATCAATCAGCATATACTCAAAAGTTACTAAGGCGCTTTAATGAAGATAAAGCAAAGCCTGTGAGTACTCCCATGATCAACCGTAGTCTTGAGCCCATGAAAGATCCGTTTCGTCCAAGGGATGAGGACGAAGATTTATTAGAAGCTGAAATACCATACCTAAGTGCGATAGGCGCATTATTGTATTTAGCTCAATGCACAAGACCGGATATCTCATTTGCAGTAAACTTGTTAGCTCGACACAGTTCTGCGCCAACACGCCGCCATTGGATTGGTATAAAGACAATCCTTCGATACCTAAAAGGTACGATCGATATGGGCTTGTTCTATCCCTACAGAGAGAAAAGAAATGTGAGCGCCGGCAACACTATCCATAGTGACCGATGTTCTCCTCCTCCCCTCCATCAAAATGATGTTTTGACGGGTTTTGCTGATGCAGGGTATCTCTCTGACCCTCACAAAGGTCGCTCCCAAACAGGTTATGTCTTTACCATGGGAAACACCGCGATATCTTGGAGATCTACAAAACAGACTCTTGTTGCTACTTCCTCAAATCATGCAGAAATAATTGCACTACATGAAGCCGTGCGTGAGTGCATATGGCTAAGGTCTATAAATAGACACATTCGAGGAACTTGTGGTTTGAAATTCACCACAAATGAACCTACATGCATTTACGAGGACAATGCAGCTTGTATTGAGCAAATGAAATTAGGTTTCATCAAAGGCGACAATACCAAGCATATATCGCCGAAATTCTTCTACAATCAGCAACAGCAAACACTTCTAAATATTGAAGTAAATCAAATCCGATCAGAAGATAATGTAGCTGACTTATTTACTAAGTCACTACCAAAATCCCCTTTCGAGAAACATGTAAGGAGCATCGGATTGAGGAGGATATCCGAACTCCCACAATCTTCAAGAGGAGTCTAAATCAGGGGGAGTATCCAGAAACATACTTCACACTCAACGCGCGTTGTGCTCTTTTTCCCTTTCGACCAAGGTTGTTTTTTCCCACAGGGTTTTATTACTTGGCAAGGTTTTTAACGAGGCAACTTCGATGCGCACCATCTACACAATACTATTGAACATGAAATATCCAAGGGGGAGTGTTGTAGTATAAATTATATATATACCGTATATGTCTATATCATGTAACAAAATACGTAAAAGTATTTAGATAGGTACTTGAGTGTATAATCATAGGTACTTGAGTGTATGAAGACTTATGTAAACATGCTTTACCAAAGGGCAACAAGCATGGCAGAAAATCATCATCAAGATGGTTATCATCTTGAGTTTCTCTTTGAGCTTTCACATTTCAATGTAATCCTATAAATACCCCATTTGTATAAGATGAATAAACACATTGAAATCCCCATTCTCTCTGAAATTTTACTCTCCTATTCTGTTTATCAATTCCTCTAGTTCTTAAACAGATTACTAATTTCTCCTAAGCTGTATAACATTTTAACCATTGTCGTTTACAGTGGTTGGCCGCTTCCTCGTGCTAGAAAGATCATCGGAGCTCTAGCAGGACCGAGATACAATGGGAAGTATCTACACCGCTTGGTTAGGGAAAAGCTTGATGACAAAAAACTGAACCAAACATTGACTAATGTTGTCATTCCTGCATTTGACATAATGCATCTCCAGCCAACTATCTTTTCCAGCTTCAAGGTTCAATCTCCGGTTCAATTTCATGCTTACATCTTGTAGTTTTTTCCTTACCATGTCGAAACTAGTTAACAAGAAAATTAACTGCAATGATATATGTGAATTCTGATGTGCATGTGCTTGTTATGGGGTGGACAGGTGAAACATAAGCGTTCCTATGATGCCCTACTCTCGGACATATGTATTGCAACCTCAGCTGCACCAACTTATCTTCCAGCTCATTATTTTACAACCAAAGACTTGGGAGGAAAAGTTAGAGAATTTCACCTGATAGATGGTGGATTGGCAGCAAATAATCCGGTATGTCCAGTACGTACTCATATCATCACATAGCCAATATAAACCATAAAGAAAAATGAACCAATTGTATTTGTGCCCTTGCAGACTTTGCTTGCTATTGGTGAAGTGTCAAAAGAAATAATTAAGGGGCGTCCAGACTTCTTTCCTATAGAACCAATGGACTATGAACGATTTCTGGTGATATCCTTAGGAACTGGCTCACAAGCTGGAACGAAATACAATGCTCATGTTGCCTCCAAGTGGGGTGTGTTGAAGTGGTTAACGAGCGGTGGTTCCACCCCAATAATTGATGCTTTCAGTCATGCAAGCACCGATATGGTCGATTTGCATCTTTCTGTGTTGTTCCGAGGCCTTCACGGCACAGATGAAAAGTACGTAGAGAAAAACTATCTTCGAATTCAGGTATATGCTTCTATATAGCACAAATTGGAGTTGAGTTGATGTATATAATTGACATATACTAATTTAGACGGAAATGAACAATCGCAGGATGACACACTAAGTGGCAAATTATCTTCCGTGGATATAGCAACACAGAAGAATCTGAACAATCTTCTCAAAGTTGGTGAAGAACTATTGAAAAGAAAAGTTTCCAAGGTTAATTTAGAGACAGGCAAATGCGAAGCTTGTAGTCGCGAGACTAATAAAGAGGCTCTTATAAGGTAACTACGCACATAACATGTTTGAAAACCCTAATTGCTCAACAGGTTTCAATATATAGAATGGTAAAATATGTAACCTAGCTAATAGAACCTTGCAACCGATATTAATGTGTAGGTTTGCAAAATTGCTGTCTCAAGAGAAGAGGCTTCGCCTTGAAAAAAAAATTTGCATGCTGTAATCTCAACGTATGGGGGCAAATGATCATCAGCCACCATACTTGATTATTTATATAATGTTATTTAAGATTGAATAAAACGCAGGTGGCCGGATATATATTATCAATTAATATTGTAACAGATCAAGCTTTCTATTGATTTTGGTTTGTGTCCGTCAATAAAACCTTTTAGTTTTCTCCCCCATGCATTTGAGCGGTCAATAATCAAGATGATCCATTAGAAAGTTAGATGAACTCATTATTGTATTGATAAACATGAAGTAGCTAGATGAATTATTATTTTGACAGCATGAATCGTACACAGGAAAGTTAAAGGCATTGCCTATGATCAGTTTATATGGAATTGAGGGTTGTGGTTGGGAAGTCCATATTACTATCAGAGCAGGTTTTGTTTTGTTTTGCTTTTTCTTCCTTCTCTTTCTTTTACTTCCCCATCTCTCCTCTGATCCGCTCACTCTCAAAAACCCAGGGACCAAAGAACACACCAAACCCCAAATAACCATAATCTGAATCGGACCTCCGCCATCCTACTCAGCCTATCATATCCTGCTTCGTTTCCTTTGAAATCCAATTATACCCAAATCACAAACCCTAACACCTCAGCCCCAAATACTTCCTTCAATCTCACATGCTCTCTCTTGATTCTTTAATCATTCTGTCAGGGACCTATTCTAATTGATTCCTCATTACTCCTAATATGGTTATGAGCCTCTGGTTTTGCTAGAATATTGTTTATGCAGTAGATGTCGTTTCCCTTTTATGATATGTTGTTGTATATGAGTGTTAGCTAGCTGTGATGTGAGCTGTAGGAATCTTGAGACCGTTTCGCATAGGATCACTGATAATTGACGTGTGTCAATCTTCACATGTATTGCACCTGGGCATTGCATTTCATATTATAAGCGTTGTAATGGTTTGAGACCGATCAATTTTGAAAAGAATTTTGAAGTTTTACCTGTATCGCGGGTCGTTTAGATACGAGTATGCGGTATGGGTATGTGATACGTTAGCTACCTAGATACGCGGTATTATAAGGGTAGACTTTTAAATTTTTACTCTAGTTTTATAAATACGTTCTTAAAATTAATTTTTATTTTGAAGAAATAAATAGATCATTACAAATAAAAGAAGTTTTTAATGTAAATAAAACCATTTAAAAGGAATTTTTGGTTTGGCAATAATAACAATTAAAAAGTGTTTACTGACCAATGAATGAAAGAGAGGCAGCTGGTGCCTTCAAAATTTGAAAAACCCAAAATAGAGACGTGAAAAGAACTGGTTCTCCAATTTGATATACAATGGCAAGCTGATAAGCATAATCACCATTCTACGAAGTGGAAGACGAAGGCTGTCTAACCGCAGAAGACATCGATTTTCTTCAATAACACCAAAGAGCCATCTTGGATAGATGTTGCTTCATTGTTTGAATATGGGATCGCTAAACATAGCGATCCAGTTCGCGGACGTACTGCGATTGGGATCGGACGATCCGGAAAGCGGGTCGCGTGGGAAACCAGCGATCCTGGCAACTCTGCAATTTTCATTTCGTTTTCTCTTTCATTCTAAGTCTCTATTACATTCGTCTTCTCTGTTTTTTGATCAGGATTGGGTTAGTTCTATGAGAGCTGAGTTAATTATCGGCTCATGACAGATTACCAAAGACATCGGAAGAAATTGCGTTAATCCAAATCACCGAGCTGCGCATGACTAGCCATCTCCTTCTGGTTACTTTGCTTTGCCGTTTTGGAAAGGTATTTATTGGACCTTTTCTGCATATCATCGATCTCTTGTCTCTAGTTTGGTATTTTCTGCCTTTTCACAGTCTATTTTTTGTTTTTTATTGTGATTCTGTCTGTTAAGAAATTCAATGGGTAGTAAGCTCAGAGCAAATTCGTAGGTTGTAGAGGTCTTTGCTTTGGCTATATTTGCAGGTATGCCCGTTTGTCGCATTTGTGTTTGGGTCTTAGAGGTACATTTGTTTCTTCTATTTCTTCTTTGCTGGTTTTGTGATTTTCTAATTCCAAACAAGATTTGAGCTTGTTGCCTATTCGCTGGAAAAATATAATATGGAATTGATGTTATGATATCGCGATAGTGTAGCAACAGATGTTTGTTGGTACACTAAGTTAATGAAGCTCATAAATGGTAATGCTCTTATTTGGTCTCCAAGAGTACCAAGTTCGTGGACTGTTTTCTTGCATTAGATCCACTGAAAGAAGAAAACCAAGTTATCTATCAAATTTTCCATGGTATTAAGAATGCTCTTCTTTCACTTAAAGCTATAATTGGTTGTATCTTCTTTCACTTTAATGATCACACACATTAACTTTGCTCAAGGGCACATTAGATAAACATGCACACCATATATTAGTACATTCACCGACTCTTAGTCCAAACTGGCTTTGAGCTTGTTACCTTCGTTATGATCTTTGAATATCTTCTCTTCCTGCTTGTCGTTTTCAGCGCCTTTGCATGATGGACAAGTTAACTTACTCCAGGTGATGCTATTGTGTGTTTGTTGGATTATATCGTAAGGCAATACCAGTAATCCAGTAATAAAAAATTCTCATCTTTACATGTAACCAGTAAGAGTGGGCTAGCACTAAGAAAGTCAATAGAGTTGTCAAGCTGATGAAGCTCTCTACATAGATACGTACCCGAGCTAGATACCTCATTTTTTTTTTTTCCTTTTAGCTATTACTGATTCGTGATCTCCTCTGCTTTTTCTCTCCATTAGATCTAATCTTAGAGCTTTTTTTTTCTTTATATTCATGTCTATTTCCTACTATTTTTATCTCTTCCTACTTTCTACTCACTGAAAGGATATACGTACATTTGGTATGTGAGTTAACCATAGTTTTGAGGCAAATTTGTGTTTCACTGCAGTAAGCTACAGCTCTGTGAGTGAAGCATCTGCATTAAGCAACTTGGATCTAATCTATTGATTCTTTCTTTCTCATTACTGTGTTTCTTTTAACAAGAACCAGCTAGATTGATCGAGCAGATGTAACTTTGTTTCTTGTGCTTCTAATTTTTTTCTTGACGTTATTTCAAGAAAATAATAATAATAAATAAAAAATAAAAATTGACGTTGATTTCTTCCAAGAACGACTCCTTCTCCTTTGTGCTTTTGAAACTGTAATTCTGTCAAATATTAATTAACGTTCTGATCAGATCACCGCCAAAAATCACTTAATATTTTGCAATATAAAGATTATAAACTTATATTCCCCTCTGGAAAGTCCGTCTATCTGAAAAGTTTCGAGTTCCTCTATAAGAGCAATGGCAGGACACTGGCTTTTCATCTTTATTGTTGAATGTTGATTGCTTAAGTTTGAGAAGGAGCAACCATTTGGTCTTTATATTGACGGATGTACTCTACTGAAATTTTGACCGTAGGATTCATTTTCATTTTTTCTGAACGATGTGTTTTGTGCCTCAACTGTAGTCATCAGAAGGTAGCTCATTTGTATGGTTTCCAATTTAGTGATACTCTATATAGGTTCGTAGACTTGTGGCTAATTTCGTATAAGTAGAACTAAAATGAACTCAGGTTCATTATGGTTAGGTTATTAGGATGATATGAGTAAATCATACAAATTTAAATTGATGATGTTAACGTTGCAAATTTTTCTATATATGGTTAATGATTATGGAATTTCTAAATCATAATGAAATGTTTCATGCAGTATTACACTCACAAGTCACAAGCATTCAAAGACGAAGCTCGTGAAGTTGTAAACTTCATCCTTTACGAGTAACCGCCTAAGCTAAAGGCAGTAGATAAACATGAATTAACAGATGATTTGGTGAGATAAGTGATACATGTTAGAAGTTGGAAGTATCACACATATATTTTAGTTTGTTGTTTAACCATGTGGGGTAATTTTTGTTTATCTTCAGGGGGATGAGGAGTCTAAGTACTTTCAAAAGAGATGTAAGGGTGAAAGTTCTTCGACTCAAAGCGTGCCATGATGGGACGACCTCCGCCCAACGAGATCCGAGACTAAGTCTGCGAGTGAGGCTAGACTCCAGCTCGAACACTCGGGATAGTCCTTCTCTCTGACTTTGACGTTTGACTGGAATTCTGTACAAAATCACAAACAACTCCTTAGTTTCAGAATCTTTCGCTAGACAACAGCCTCCCCATTTCCAATGATTAATGCTCGGGAGTGCGCAAGAAAAACCAGCTCTGCTCTACAAGTTTGTGTTGGTACTTGATAAAGAAGAGAACCAAGAGAATTATACGCAGTTATGAGGGTCTGTTGGAGTGATATTGTAAACGACACAAGGGATCAGATATCGGAGTTTGAAGGTAAACTGGATTCTCGCTTCACAGACTCAACCTTCATAATCACATTAAGATTTACCGTTCCAGCTCTGGAATTTGGGAAGGTACATGTTTAGAGACTTCTCCTGAATCAGTTGAAGAATTGCTGGACGGTGACACGCTGAATGTACCAAACCTTTTCTACCAAAGGTTTCAATTTGTGTGGGCGTGCTTATTAAACCAAGAGTTTGCCAATGAGCCCAAGGATTTTTAGCTAGATAACTCCCTTTTCCAATTAGAATTTGAAAAACCAACTATGGCTTTTCAATTTTTTTGATTGAGCTTCCCCGTTTGAAATTTGTGTTCTTTCATTCCGATAGGCCAAAAGCAATTTTTCTACAAGAACTTTTTTTTTTTTTGGTAAATGAAAGAATATATAGAAGAAACCTTGCTTTAAACAAAGTCAAACAAGCAACAAGGAACAGTAGCTAACAAAGCATCAACCTCAGCAAAGAGGGAACAGAAAAACAAAGAGAAACTAACACGAACAACCTAACAGCTATACATCCCAGAGATGGCCCATTAAGAAGGGAGTCTCCATTCATGAATAATATAGCTGTTAGAAGGAGAAGGAGGGATCTTCCAAGACAATAAGCATAACTGTATGGACTCCACAATTACCTTGAACACAACAGCAAAAGGGAGGCTTTTGTTACGGAACTTGCGGTTATTTCTCTCACGCCAATTAGCATAAACTGCAGCTTGCAATGCCAACTTTTTGATTGCAACAGATAAAGATTTACCCTTCCAGTTAGCAACAGCCCATGGAATGAAATGCTGCCAAGAAAGGAGAGAATTACTCACATCACATTTAGACAAAATGTGAGTCCAAATGCCAGAGGTATAAACACACTCAAAGAAAAGATGGTTGTGAGTCTCATCAGCAGCAAGACAAAAGGCACATTCATGGGCAGCAAGAGGAGAAAAAATTCTTTCACGATCCATAGTTGATAACCTTCCTCTAATAGCAAGCCATAATTTGAACCTCCATCTAGGAACACAACTACCAAACCAGACTAAATGATACCAAGGAACAATAGGCCTAGAAAAACGAAGGGCATTCCATGCAGAGGAAGTTGAATAAACCCCATTCGGAAAAAGAGTCCATCGAATAGAATCACTAACCTCAGAGTTAGGAATGATTTGGGTCAATGAAACACGAATTTCTAATAACTCGTGAGAGAGAGAAGGCCATCTCCAATTATTATTATAGATAACATCACTGACCATGGTAGAGGTAGAGAGAACAGAATCAGCAATGATGTTAGAAGACCATCTAAGAGTAAGAGGACCAAGAGGGTGCCAATTATTAAACCACAAAGAAGTAGTACGACCATTACCAATGATATTAGCAAAGAAAGATCGACAAAGCTCCCTAATTTTAAGCATTTTTCTCCAATTCCAAGAACACACGGCAGGATGAGGAGCATTCCAGAAAGAATTATTCCTTAGTAAATAAACTTTCACCCAATTGGTCCATGAGTTGGAGGAACCTGAAACATGATTCCAAATGTGGCGAATCATCAAAGCTTTGTTCCAACAATGTAAATCTTTAATGCCAAGCCCTCCTTCAGATTTAGGGAGGCAAATATCAGACCAAGCAACTTTTGCAGCAACCTTACCTGAGCAATTACCAGCCCATAAAAAACAACGAAGCCTTTTTTCGATATCCTTGAGAACTTTTTTGGGAAAAATTACATGAGATGCCCAGTACACTTGGATGCTAGATAAAACAAAATGAATAAGTTGCAGTCTTCCAGCGAAAGAGAGCATCTTATTCTCCCAACTTTTGATACGAGCCTCTATTTGATCAATCAAAGGAGAGCAGTCCTGCATTCTCAATTTGGTAGTAATTAGAGAAATACCCAAGTAACGAACAGGGCAAGTCCCCACATGGAAGTTCATAATTCGAAGAACAGATTCAATTGAGTTCACATCCACACCAGAAAGAAAGATTTTACTCTTAGAAACACTTGCAGTAAGGCCAGATAATGATTCAAAATCAGAGAGCGCATCATGGAGAGTAAGAACAGAATTTTCATCACCATTACAGAACATGAGCAGATCATCAGCAAAGCATAAGTGAGATAAATTCAACTGATCACACCTCCAATGATACCGGAAACAAGGCGAGCAATTTATTCTTCGATGAATATAAAGAGAGAGGACTTCCATAGCAATAACAAAAAGGTAGAGAGACAAGGGGTCGCCTTGTCTTAAACCCCGCTTGCTAGCAAAGAAACCTGCCAGTTCACCATTAACAGCCACAGAAAATCTCGGGGAAGAAATGCAGCTCTTGATCCAGCTAATCAAAGTGGGAGGAATATTAAAAGCTTCAAGGGTCGCAAGAATGAAATCCCATTCAACAGTGTCATAAGCTTTCATAATGTCCACCATAAGAATACATCTAGGATGACCAGTAGCTTTATGGTAATCACGAAGGAGTTCTTGAGCAAGAAGTATATTGTCACCAATTCTACGCCCAGGAATGAAGGCAGAATTTTATAGCCTGTTCGCCAACAACTTGGCAATAATTTTATATAAAGTGTTACAGCAGGATATAGGTCTGAAATCACTCATAGTAGTGGGGTTAGCCACTTTAGGAACAAGAGTAATGATGGTGGAATTTAACTCCTTTAAGAGGAGACCTGAAGAGAAAAATTCCTTAACAGCAGCAACAACATCTTCATCAATAATCGACCAAGCCTTTTGAAAGAAGCAACAATTAAAACCATCTGGGCCCGGCGCCTTATCAGGATTCATAGAGAAACAGACTGCCTTAATATCATCATACGTGAACTCGTGGCATAGAGAATTTGCAAGATTAGGACTAACCCCAATAAATGAAAATTATCCAAAGAGAACCTTGAACGATGAAAACTTTGACCAAGGAGATTCTGAAAGAAGTTTATAGCTTCATCTTTGATCTCAATATATGAAGAAGCAACAGACCCATCACTGCGATTAATAGAAACAATCTGATTCCTGTTTCTATGCTTTGTCAAGGTCTTGAAGAAAAAAGCAGAGTTTTTGTCCCCATGCTTGAGCCATTGCACTCTAGACTTTTGTTTCAACAACTTTTCTTCAGTAGCAAGAGCACTAGCATAAGATTTACAGAGATCTGTTTCTTGGATTCGCAAAGAGTCGTCAAAAGGAGCAGCATCCAGCAGACGCTGGCAGTTATCTAAGGCTGCTTTGGAATTAGAAACTAAGGTCGAAACATTGCCAATAGAGTTGCGGTTGAGGAGCTTGAATTGGTCCTTTACAAGTTTCAGCTTCCAACAGACTTGGAATTGTTTAGATCCCCGAACATTGGTAGCCCAAACACTGCAAACAATTGTAAGGAAATCTTCCCTATCAGCTAAGAAGTTAAAGAACTTAAAGGGAGCTCTGCGGGTTCTGATAGGTAAACCAAATTTAACCACCAAAGCAGCATGGTCAGAAATACTAGGGGGCAAGAACACAGTACTACAATTGGGAAAAGAGTTCATCCAATACTGATTAACCAAGGCACGGTCCAACTTTCTGCAAATAAAATTACCATCAACCTGCTTATTACTCCAAGAATAGTAAATACCAGAGTAGTTAAGATCATCAAGCTCAGAATTATGAAGACAAGAGTTGAACTCATTCATAGCGTTACTAAAACGATTATTGCCACCAACAGTTTCCTCACATCTTCTAGTAACATTAAAGTCACCAATAACTAACCAAGGAGAACTACTACAGACACCAGCAAAGTTTTCCATGCTATGCCAAAGCTCTCTCCTAGTTGAGTCATCATTCGAACCATAGACAAAAGAGGCAAAGACATCGACCTAAAGGTCTAAAAGTCTAACCTTGCAGTGAACAACCTGACTAGAAGCATCCAGTTTGTCAAGAGAAATTTTGGTGGAGTTCCAAAAAATCCAGATTCTTCCATTAGGATGACTGCAAAAGTTATTAATAAAGCTCCAATTAGGAAAAATAGATCTTGATAAGGAGTCAGCATTTACCTCCCTTACACCCGTTTCCACTAGACAGAAAAGATCAAGGTGATGCATAGAAACAAGATTTAACACTTCCAGATGCTTTGAAGGGTCATTGAGACCACGAACATTCCAACAACCAAAATTAATCATTAGGGAATAGAAGCAATGGGATGCCTGGGCATTAACAATCTTGCCCCCAGAAGATTTTTTACCTCTTTTCTTTTTTTTCCTAGAGCTGGACCAATCTTGCTGCTCGGGAAAATATTGATGCTTTTCTACAAGTTAAAGAAAGACAAATGTAGTGATATAATGTCCTACTGAGCAGAAGGACAAATAGTCTTACCGAAGTACAAAGTACAAACAACCAACTATTGTAAGTCACTATTGAATTTGAGAAAGTTTATGTCAACAAATTGCCCTAATGTAACCACTGCACAACAGATATAGACAGAATAATGTCTTCTAAAAGCATTTCATACCATATATAGTTTATTCGATGTGTTATTTCGAGTAAAAATATAGCTAGCTATCTTTGAATATCAGACAACGACGAATCTTGGTTGTCTAAATGAACCGTTAGACGGTTACATGAGTCTAAATTATCACTAATTTTTTAATAAATGACTGGTGTAGCTGCCCTCAAGCCTTGATTAATGAAGCTGTCAAACACAAGAGGGGGACATAGAGTCTAAACCTCTGATTACAATAAGCCCGTAGAGGAACATCCTGATATAATATCATAACTCTCTACCAAACAATTGTATTAAATTACGCACCAACTAGCAAATAGCGTTCTACAGGCGACTATATTTGCTTCATAGCGGTGACACGATGAAGATACAACTCGATCTGTAACTCGATTACAGCATAGCATAATTTCCATACTCACAGTTTTCCCATCATGTTGTCACTGAAAAATACATCCACTAAATTATCACTAATTAATCAACTGATGTTGACCAAAAAGGTTTGGACTTTCCTGGTATTCAACATGTCATTAATTATAACATGCCAGCAGGATTGGACGAACAGGAAGCTGGGGCAAGGTTGGAATAGAAATAACACTAATAAACAAAAACCGAAGTGTGACAACACTTCTTGATTTGAAGCACCTATTGCAAGAGGCAAAACAACGGATTCCACCAGTGTTGGCTGAGGTTAATGTTCCAATGGATGATAGAGATGTAATTACCGAGTATTATTGCAAAACATGACTGATCAGGAACCCATGAAACATTGAAGAGAAAAGGGCAAAAAAGAAAAAGAAAAAGAAAATTGAACCAGTACTCTTCATCTCAAAGTGATAACACTAGTAAATCCATTATTAAACCTGATTTCTCTTGTAACAGATTTCTAGGATGAATTTCTAACATCTGAAACTGCTGATATATCAGCTGATCGAGTGTCTGAGTCATTACTTCTTTCTTTCTTCTGCACTCTCAAATGATTCTTGCTTATTCATAGTTTTTGTTTTCCAAGAATCCTTAATTAATTTCTCACTGCAATTTTATCCCAGCCTTTGTAGCGACACAAGCCTTATTTAGTCTCGGAATTGCATTAATATTATGCGGTTTCATCTTCAATCCTTTTGTGCACTGATATGGAACCATTTTTAATTGATCGTTACTACTTATTAGTGGTGGCACCCTTGAATCTATAAAGCTCCTTAACTGATAAAATGTCACGCCCCGAATTTTGAATAATAAATTCAAATCCGAAACATGAATAACAACTAAAACAAATAACGTCCTAATTTTTTTCATAACAACACACCTCACACCAATCAATATTACATAACCAAATCCTTAAGTTATTTATTGTAGCACACCCTCACCCTCACCAATTAAAATAATAAAGCTCCAAGAGCATAACAAACCTCACAACTGAAAAGTGAATAAAATAAATGTTGCAACTCCTAAACAGCTCGGTTACCGCCCTGATTCTCCTGACCTATAAGATTATCCGCTACACCATTCAAATAGTGTACTGGGATTGCAACAACACAAAACCCGGTAAGCTTCCTAAAAGCTCGTATGAGTAAACAAGAAATAAACGGTTGATTTATTAAATCACAATTCTTTTAACTCAAGTAACAACCAACAATCTCAACATTCACAAAGAACACATCAAACCAACTCACAGAAACAATAAGGAATACATTCCCATTATCCCCTAACCACAAATATCACCACTTTGATCCCACTATATCACCACTTTGGTCCTACAATATCACCACTTTGGTCCCATCCCACAACACGTTAGAGCTCTAACTACATTGTTACCTGTCACCTCGGCCAAGGTTCAAGTAAATGATATACATCTCGGTTATTGTTTAACCGTTGAACTTCTGACTTTCCCCCTCGTCCTCAGAGCATTATATCTCGGTTATTGTTTAACCGTCGAACTTTAAACTTTTCCCTGTCCTCAGAGCACTATATCTCGGTTATTATTTAACCGTCGGACCTTAGACCATTTGGCCTTCGGAACACTACATCATTATAGATAATATAGCACAATTACATTTCAATCCGTATTATAACTAAAATCATCACAATTTCACTCTTCAATGTCACACCATTCCATATATAATCACGTAAATATAATCATCCACTCAGGAATAACCACTAATACCATCTATAGCTCACACAAGAAAATCATGAAATTCATTTGTATAATTAAAAATCATTTTACATACCTACGGACTGTAGTTGATCAAGTCCATGTGATTTAAAAACAAATATTTATTCCATAAATATTTCCACACAATTACGATAAAAGAAATTAAGTAAAAGTACTCGGTTCGTAATATGAACCACGTGAGATTTACTCACCTCGATATTCCCACTGCTTCTTCACATTAACACAATTCACATCAAACCCGCTCTCTCAAGTAAAAACCTTCAATCACCTAATCAAATGTGACTTGAATTTAGCCAATAATTCCAAAACATGCTTAAACGACTATCCAACGGTCGGATTCTAAGTTATACGAAAATCCAACTGACGGATTCTCACGAATCGCCTCCCGAATCACAGTTTTGCAATTATACGAAGATCCAACGGTCGGATCTTCGCTCATGACCACACAAAGCCACTGGGACAGTCATATGATCAACATATCAAAACTACAAGTCCATCGACGGTCCTAACTTCACAGATCACAAATCGAACGGTCGAAATCGATCGAAATATAAAAATTCATAACTAAATCATACGATATCCAAAAAATACGTATAATATATCAAAATGATAGTATTGGAATTTAGAATCTAAAAATGCAAAGAAACTATATTTTTGACCCTCAGAGGTGGCTGGAAACGGCCGCCGGAGTTAGTGGCAGAGTCGCCGCCGACCACCGCCAATGGCGTCGGGGCCGGGTTGTTCTTCTTCATCTCATTAAGCTTATCAAAAAACTCTAAAGGCATGCTAACAAAAATGACGAGAAGGTATCGAAAATTACCTTAGAAGCTTCGGTTTGGCCGGAATTTTTCCAGAAACCGGCGAAGCTCCGTTCAACGTGAAAACGTCCACCTCTTGAGCGATCCTTCTTGAGGTTTGATCAGCACCTTGATGCGTGTTCAACTAGCCCAGAAAATCGAAGATTAGTGGTCGGAAACGCGAGATATCATGATTGACCTCAAATCGAGCTCGAATCTTTTTTGGGTTCCACCGTCGCGTAGCCGCCTTTTGGGGAGGAAAGGAGACCACCATTCCACTCATGGGGAGGAGGCGAGCTGGTCTGGACTTTGTTTCATGTCAAAAGCTCACCTGAGGAGGGAAAACTCGATCGGTGAAGGATGAGGGCTTTCCAACTCGGCTGCACTATGTTCTTCTACTTGCAACGGCCACCACGATGGTTATTTCCCGTCGATGTCTTCTTAAAAGTTTTAAATGAGCTCAAGGTGAGCAAAATTTCTTTTGGAATCAAGTCCATTGGAGTTCGGATGAGAGAGATATCGGCCAGTGAAGAGAGAGCAGTTTGGGCAAGTTCCAGCTCGAGCTATGCGGCTTCTCAGCCTCCTAGCACCTCTCATGGTTCTTTTTTCACTTCGATGTCTTCTAGGAAGTTTTAAAGGACTTCAAGGCGAACAAAAATTCTTTTGAAATCAAGTCGATCGGAGGTCTGTGGAGGGAGATACGACCGGACAAATGAGAGCCCAGAAATGGGGGTGGCAGACGCGGGGAGAGAGAGAGAGTGAACAGTTTCGGTTTCCAAAAATGGAGGCCGGGTAAAAATAGCAACTTTCCAAAAATGCTAGGGTTTTATGTTTATATACCCAAAATGGAAGTTTTTCTAAATGCGATAACTCCGTCATACGAACTCTGATTCTTATGTTCCGCTTATGCATGAACTCATATTGACGAGCTCTACGACTTTGATAAAGAAAGTTTTCTCAAATTCTGAACGTATAAAATGTCGATTTTCACGACTCCCTAAATAACGTTCATTTTCGAAAATAAAATCGTTCGAATTAATTCCACTTCTCCAAGCTTCGTACTCGCTCCCACGACAGCGAAATCATTTCTACAAATCCACGGAATTTAATTTGGATTTTTTTGGGTATTACATAAAAACAGGCTTAACGGTTTCTATTTAAGGATCCTTTCAGAATTCTGCAAGAATTGTGAATTTACACTCCATTCTCACAGAAAGCATTACTGGATTATAAGCTCACAAGGGAAATACAAAAGACAATTTAGTACTTTTGAATACCAAAGACTTCCCATGGAGGCAGTTTACTATAGCATGGATAGGTAAGTTGCCTGGAATTGCCTTCCACACATAAACTTTGATCCTGTTAGGGACCGAGCTACACCAAAAAAATTTCAAGAAGGTGCTACTCAGTGCTGAAGTGTTGGATGTCGAGTATGGAGTTATGAAGTCTTGGCTAAAGAGTATACTCTTAACAGTAAACATTCCCGTGGGAGTGTAATGCTAAACAAGATTATGGAAGACGGTAACTTAAAGGGATAGTCATAAACTAAATAGATTTCACATCTTCCAACGGAAATAGTGAACGGTGGAGATGAACGTTCCAACTTGCAGTATCACTGTTAATTACTTGGGAGAGATATCGTACCGTGGTAGCCTTGGCCTGAACCCATGTGATCGGGGAATCCAATTAGCTTCCCAAATAGCCACTGATCTATTGTACCCAATCTGCCACCTTAGTCCTAGCTCGATCCACCGCTTCTTTACTAACAAAAATACTTCTGTAGGTATAAGACAGTGAGGCCAAGGGATGAATCCAAGAAAGAAAAAGAGTGAAAATACCGAGCCTAAAAAATATTACTGACAAAGAATTTGGATTTTGGATTAACCTCCATTCTTGATTGCGGCTACCTTATAAGCATAAAGGTTACAAAAAGTTTACCCTCCATCAGACTTTGGAGCACTAAGGTCATCCCAAGAGCACCATGAATCTTCTTCGTACTCTCTGAATCACCCCACCAATAGTTGGCACACATAAGTTGAAACTCCCCACAAAACGTCTTTAGCAGCAGAAAACATGCAATTCATAGCATTAAGTAGGTAAGGTAATGATTATGCCACAACCTTACTAATAACTCCCTCCCATCCATCCTGGCAATTTTTTACAGAGCCTATATCCTTTATGTGGGAAAATAACCCTTCTTTTTACGGCCAACATTCGGTAAGCCAAAATACTATTCATGAAAAGGAACTAACTTCAACCCCAAAATACCAGCTAAATCTTCCCGAGTATACAGATAGAGTTTGACTAAAACACACTACTTTTAGCAAAATTGATCGTCTGACATGAAGCCACTGCATATATTGATAAGTTGGTTGATCTTATGGCACGAGGCTGAAGTTTCTTGAAAGAAAAGGAGGCTATAATCTGCAAATAATAGATAATGGAGAACCGGAGCCCGACGACACCCCCCGAACCCCTTTCAAATCCCCCGACTCATACATGATTGTATTCTGCATATACGACAAGAAAAACTTCAAATACGCAACAAGATTAGATACGGAGAGATAGGATCACATTGGCATAGGCCTCTGGTTGGAGCAAGAAAACCACGAGGACTCTCATTAATTATAAAAGAATACCGAACTGTAGTGAAACATTGCATAATCTTGCAACCCATTGTGACGGAAAACCCAATCTCAGTATCACAACCTACAAATAACTCCACTCCATGTGGTCATAAGCGTTTCTGACATCAAGTTTTAGAGCCAATTGACCTTCATCCCCACCACGCTTAGTCTAAAGAAAATGAGCAACTTCATTGGCCACCAGAGTATTATCTGTGATCAATCTCCCAAAGACAAAAGCACTCTGAATTGGTGAAATAATACATTCCATATTAGACTTTAATGTGTAAGTGTTAGAGAAAATCACTCTCCTACATTGATTTTCTCTCCACAATCAATACTGATTGTGTAACTGTAGATTAGTTTTGAATATTTGTATTTATAGCATTGAATTCTGTTGGTAACGTCATGTAACAGTAGAGCAGATCTTAGCTATATAATTGTACAATTGTAAACATACAGATCAATGAAAATCATATTCAACATGGTATCAGCCTATGATCCTTACATGTTCCTTCTCCTTCTTCCTTTTCCAATATTCCTGCCTCTTTCTTTTCCAAAATTCCATTGCTGCCACAACTCCCACCATTGCTAGATTAACATAACGTCAGTAGTTTAGGTGTCATCCTCTCTCTCAACAGAATCATTCCTTTTCCCTTAAACCCTAAATCCCGCAACCACCGCAATCTATCACAATCTGTTGTGATCCGTCGTACAACCTCTGTACGTGATGCAGCACCACCACAACATGCCTAGGTTGTTCTCTTCTCCTACCCGGGCTTCCTCCTCTTCTCCATGCTCAAACAAGTTTTCCAGCCCAAGCACTACTCCCCCTTTTGCTGGAGTTTACTATGTTGCTGATCCAAATTGGTACCCAGACAACGGTGCAACCCATCACATGACAGCTATGCCGGTCAACAATCCACAATCTTATGATGGGCCTCATAATGTATATATGGGTAATGGGGACTCACTGCTTGTTTCCCATACTGGTAACCTCCCCTTGTCCCATTAGGTCTACCAATTTTTCTTTACAAAATGTTTTTCGCATTCCGTCAATTCGTAAAAATCTTCTCTGTTGCTCGTTTCACCGAGGACAATCTTGTTTTCTTCCTATTTGCTCCAGATTTCTATCAAATTTATTGTTTATGTAATGGTCGTTTGTTATTTCAGGGACCATGCAAAGATGGTCTCTATCCGCTTAGCTTGTCTTTCGAGTCCACAGTCTCCTATGCACTCTCCTCTGTTCACTCGTCTCTTTGGCACAACCACTTAGGTCATCCCTCCACTTCCATTTTAGCTCGTTTATGATCCACTCTTGGCTCCACACTTTCTTTTAATTCCTTTTGTAAAAATTGCGCACTTAGCAAGTCCCATCAATTACCATTTCCTTCCAAAAATATTTCCACCTCTTCTCTATTTTCTATAATTCATAGTGATGTATGGATGTCTCCTACCTTGTCTGTAACTTGCTTCAAATATTATGTTCTTTTCACAGATGAATACTCTTGTTATACATGGTTTTATCCTCTGCGCCTGAAAAATGAGGTCTTTACTCACTTTCAAAAATTAGTTGCCATGATTCGCAACATTTTCCACAGTTCTGTACAATACCTTTAAAGTGACAATGGTACAAAATATGTCAACAATGCCTTCTCCCAGTTTTGTGACTCTTCGAGCATCCAACAACGATTTTCTTGTCCATACACTCCACAACAAAATGGACTTGCTGAAAGAAAACATCGACATATTGCCACTATGGCTCGCACTCTACTTCTCACCTCAGGTGCTCCTCAAAATCTTTAGGCTGAGGTTGTTCTTAAATCTGTATGTTGTTGTAGTATAAATTGTATATATACCGTATATGTCTATATCATGTAACAAAATACGTAAAAGTATTTAGATAGGTACTTGAGTGTATAATCATAGGTACTTGAGTGTATGAAGACTTATGTAAACATGCTTTACCAAAGGGCAACAAGCATGGCAAAAAACCATCATCAAGATGGTTATCATTTTGAGTTTCTCTTTGAGCTTTCACACTCCAAATGTATTCCTATAAATACCCCTTTGTATGAGATGAATAAACACATTGAAATCTCCATTCTCTCTGAAATTTTACTCTCCTTTTCTGTTTATCGATTCCTCTTGTTCTTAAACACGTTATCAGCACGAAGTTGCTCTAGAATTAAAATCGAAAAATTGACGAAAGAAGAGTTCTTCATCGATAAAAGTCATTTTTCAAAACCTACAAAAAATCCCCAAACCCTAGCTCAAATTAAAGCCCTTGATTCCAGGAGCCCGGAACCGGTCTCAGAATCACCGGAACCGGTCGGAAACGGCCTGAACCGGCCGCCGGAAGCGGAAAAATCAAACCGGACCGCTGCCGGACCGCTGCCGAGAGCTGCCGAGGTCCTGCCGAGCAGCTGCCGAGACCTGCCGAGCAGCTGCGGAGACCTGCCGAGCAGCTGCCGAGGTGCTGCCGAGACCTGCCGAGAAGCTACCGAGAGCCCTGCGCAGCAGCTGCCGAGCAACTTCCGAGACGCTGCGCAGCAGCTGCCGAGCAGCTGTCGACACATCTGTCGACACATCTGTCGACAGATTTGCGCGGTGACTTTCCAACAACTTTTCCGGTGACTTTTTCGACACTTTTCCGGCGACTTTTCCGGCGACTTTTCCGGCGAATTTTCGGACGATTTTTCTCGACTTTTTCCAACGATCCTTCCGGTCACCTCCGATAATTTTTCCGGTCAAAAATTTCCGGCAACACTATTCCAAGGTATTCTTTACTAAAAGTTCCCGTTTTTTGAGTTTTTATTTATTTTCTCTCCTTTTTCCTTTTTCTCGGGAACTTACAATCAAAAGCGGAATTATAGCAATTTACGCCAAACGAACTAAGAGCGTTCGTAATCAATGAACTAAGAGTGTTCACAATGATTCTTGGAAATTGATTTCTTGGTAGCATAGCTCGGAAATCTTATTATTTTTCATGGAAGTTTTAACTCCGAAACTAATATTTTCTTCTTATCTTCAAGGATGTCGAATGAACCTAGACTCGATTTTCAAATCCTTGACTCAACAGGTTCGGATTACCATAGCTGGAAAACCGACGTTGAGAACCATCTCACATCGAAGGGGATATTGCCCATCATCCATGAACCAAACCCGGCTCTTGTGTTCCCTCGAACACCCAAGAAGCATGCACAAGCAATCATCTTGATGCGACGTCATATGGACAAAGCACTCAGGCTAGAGTTCATGTCCATCAAAGATGCAAAGGATTTATGGGAAGCACTACAAGAGCGCTTTAACAATATTCAAGATTCTCTCCTCCCTGACTTGAAGGTTCAGTGGAACGATGTACGCTTCTCAGACTTCAAGTCTATTGCTGAGTACAATTCAGAAGCTCTTCGTCTCAAATCCATGTTGAGGTTCTGTCAAAGACCCCTCACAGAAGAAGAGCTAATTGAGAAAACTCTCTCCACCTTCCCCGTTGCAGCAATTTTGCTATCAAAGCAGTATCGCACTGAAGTAAATGCTGGACGAATTACGAGGTTCAATGAACTCATAAATATTTTATCGGTAGCCGAAAAGCACGACAACATTCTCGTAAAGAATTATAATTCAAGACCCATTGGAACCAAAAGCGTTCGTGAGGCAAATTATAATGCACCCAAGAGAGGGCACAGGGAGCGGTACCCCAGCAATAGGGGACATGTGTACCCTAATAATAGGGGACATGAAGGACGAACAGGTCCATATAACCACCCCAATAGGGAAGGAAACCGCAACTTTAGAGCGGCCACACGTGATGGTAACTCCACACGTGGAAGAGGGAGATATGGCAACACCGGCCGTGAAAATAGCACCATGAGTCGTGGAGGTCACACCATGCGCCGGGGTAGTAGCAGCAACCCTCCTAGGGGATATCCACAACGTGCACAACCTGCACAAACTGTACAACCTGCACAACCTATACCTCAAATGAAGGGCGGGAACCACAATGACATGTGTCATAGATGTGGATCAATCGAGCATTGGTTTAAACAATGTCATGCAAGTACCCAATTAGCTGCACGCTACAAGGAGTACAGGGAAGCAAGAGAGCAAGAAGCTAACCTTGCCGAAGATGAAAATAGTGAAGATGTCAATCTCACTGTTGAGGACTTCAAAGCTGTAGATGAAGAGCACGAGGATGCCACAGACTTTGATTAGAATAATCCTCTTTCTATTTTCCAAGAATGGCAAATGTGCCTTAGTCAATAAATAACAATTGTATTAAACTCCTTCTTATGTGGCGTACCCAATGGAGTATGATGTATAGGAAAGCAATTGAGATCCGGGTATTTAAGCGAGCCTCGCTCCACCAACATCTCTCTACTTTCCTAGTCATATTCCATTGGAATTACCAAACGGATTGAGTGATAGCAATTTGTCTAAAGTTTGATATTTGGAATAGACTTATAAATAACTTTGATGTAATCATTGGCTATTTTCCCTATTAATAAAGTATCGCATTCAATGTCATGGACATGTGTTAATATTCCGAACTTTATTCCTTTCAGTATGTTTTCCGGAGAATTGGAATGCTTTCTTGATAGTGGCACCACACATACGATATTGCGACATAGGCAAATTATTTTTATGGATGACACCCAGTCGATCCTCAGTAACGACGATGGCAGGACCATCACAATTGATTCATGGTCGAGGACCAGCTCAATTTTTGTTACCAAATGGCACAAATATTAATGTCGCCGAAGCTCTATATGCTCCAAGGGCCGGAAGGACCCTATTAAGTTTTAAAGACATAAGAGCCAATGATTTTCATGTGGAAACACATTGTGAGAATGGACAAGAGTTCATTTGCATCACCTCTAAAAACTACGGAAATACACGAGTTTTAGAGAAACTTATGTGTCGCTCTAGTGGATTGTATGCAACCACTATTAGAGTCATTGAATCCAACCATGTCATGAATGACAAATTATGGGATCCTGACACATACAAGCTTTGGCACGACCGTTTGGGACATCCAGGTCGTGACATGATGCTCCGTATATTAAAAACTTCACACGGACATCCATTCTTCAAAACGAAAAGAAGTACGAACCAAACATTGGTCCAAAGAGTTACTTCTAAAGTGTATCATTCGTTTTGCAAAGCTTGCTCTTTAGCAAAGGTAGGATCAAGACCATCCTATGCAAAGGACACTAAAGAAAATATACCATTCTTACAAAGAATACAAGGTGATATTTGTGGACCTATCCAACCAACTTGAGGACCATTTAGATATTTTATGGTGTTGGTTGATGCATCGACACGTTGGTCACATGTCATGCTCTTATCCACAAGAAATGCTGCATTTGCTAAACTCCTAGCACAAATCATTAAATTAAGGGCTCACCACCCCGATCATCCTATTAAGTCAATTCGTCTTGACAATGCTGGAGAATTTACATCAAGAACCTTTGATGATTATTGCATGTCCATTGGGATTGAGGTGGAACATCATGTCCCTCATGTACACACCCAAAATGGACTCGCAGAAGCTGCCATTAAAAGACTTCAAATGGTTGCCAGGGCATTGGTTATGCGCACCAATCTCCCTATTTCTGCTTGGGGCTATGCAATATTACATGCAGCTGTGCTTATTCGTCTGAGACCCACTGCCACCCAACCCTTTTCTGCGTCCCAACTGGTGACTGGGTATGAGCCTAATGTCTCACACTTACGCATATTTGGGTGTGCAGTCTATGTGCCAATTGCGCCGCCACAGCGCACCAAAATGGGTCCTCAAAGACGCTTAGGCCTTTATGTTGAATATGATACTCCAAGCATTATCCGCTACATAGAACCCTTGACAAGTGATCTATTTACCGCTAGATTTGCGGATTGTCACTTTGATGAGACAGTTTTCCCGTCATTAGGGGGAGACAAGAACATTAATGTTCAACAGAAAAGACAGGAATTGTCGTGGTCTGTCCCCACTTTGTCTCATCTTGATCCCCGAACCACACAGTCTGAAATAGAGGTGCGGAGGATTCTCGATCTTCAGAACGTAGCAGAATCAATGCCTGATGCGTTTTCTGATATCGCTAAAGTGACAAGATCACACATACCTGCTGCAAACGTACCTGCAAAGATTGATATTCCTAAAACTAAAGGACATGACATCCCCTCTATGGGTGATGAAGTGGCTAGACCCATGGCTCCTGCTAGAAAGCGCGGGAGGCCTATAGGTTCGATGGATTCTCGCACAAGAAAGAAAGCGAGCTTGACACAAAATAATCCATTAATCATCGATATAAATAATCCATCTCATGAAAAAATTTCGGATTATGGTTATATCCAAGAGACATCATTGGAGGACGCTCCAATAGTAGAACCAATTCCAGAGAATAGAGAGATCTCCATGAATTACACTAGTATACATGTAATTATGGACAGAAATTCTATGGCTATTGATGATGCGTTTGCATATCATATTGCAAAAGGAATTATAGAATACGATGATATCGAACCTCGCTCCGTTGAAGAATGCCAACGTAGAGCAGATTGGTCAAAATGGAAAAATGCGATCCAGACTGAATTGGATTCACTAACAAAGAGACAAGTATTTGGGTCTATAATACTGACACCACCAAATATAAAACCTGTTGGCCATAAATGGGTCTTTGTTAGAAAGCGTAATGAGAAAAATGAGGTTGTTAGATACAAAGCCCGCCTTGTGGCGCAAGGTTTTTCACAACGTCCTGGAATCGACTACGAGGAGACATACTCTCCCGTAATGGACGTTATAACGTTCCGCTACCTTGTCAGTTTGGTAGTTTCTGAAAAACTTGACATGCAGCTCATGGATGTGGTTACAGCATATCTCTATGGGGATCTAGATTCAGAGATATATATGAAGGTTCCAGATGGACTTCAATTACCCAAATCAAGTGGCTCTAAACCACGGAGCGCGTTTTCAATAAAATTAAGACACTCAATATATGGATTGAAACAATCCGGACGGATGTGGTATAACCGTCTAAGTGACTACTTGATTGGAAAGGGATATGTTAACAATAAAATATGCCCTTGCGTATTCATTAAGAGAACAAGATCCGGATTTGCAATTATAGCAGTTTATGTTGATGACATGAACCTAATTGGAACTCTAGATGAGTTAAAAGAAACTGCTACATATTTGAAATCTGAATTTGAGTTGAAAGATCTCGGGAAAACACGGTTTTGTCTCGGAATAGAACTCGAGCACCGTAATGATGGGATTATGATCCATCAATCAGCATATACTCAAAAGTTACTAAGGCGCTTTAATGAAGATAAAGCAAAGCCTGTGAGTACTCCCATGATCAACCGTAGTCTTGAGCCCATGAAAGATCCGTTTCGTCCAAGGGATGAGGACGAAGATTTATTAGAAGCTGAAATACCATACCTAAGTGCGATAGGCGCATTATTGTATTTAGCTCAATGCACAAGACCAGATATTTCATTTCCAGTAAACTTGTTAGCTCGACACAGTTCTGCGCCAACACGCCGCCATTGTATTGGTATAAAGACAATCTTTCGATACCTAAAAGGTACGATCGATATGGGCTTGTTCTATCCCTACAGAGAGAAAAGAAATGTGAACGCCGGCAACACTATCCATAGTGACCGACGTTCTCCTCCTCCCCTCCATCAAAATGATGTTTTGACGGGTTTTGCTGATGCAGGGTATCTCTCTGACCCTCACAAAGGTCGCTCCCAAACAGGTTATGTCTTTATCATGGGAAACACCGCGATATCTTGGAGATCTACAAAACAGACTCTTGTTGCTACTTCCTCGAATCATGCAGAAATAATTGCACTACATGAAGCCGTGCGTGAGTGCATATGGCTAAGATCTATAAATAGACACATTCGAGGAACTTGTGGTTTGAAATTCACCACAAATGAACCTACATGCATTTACGAGGACAATGCAGCTTGTATTGAGCAAATGAAATTAGGTTTCATCAAAGGCGACAATACCAAGCATATATCGCCGAAATTCTTCTACAATCAGCAACAGCAAACACTTCTAAATATTGAAGTAAATCAAATCCGATCAGAAGATAACGTAGCTGACTTATTTACTAAGTCACTACCAAAATCCCCTTTCGAGAAACATGTAAGGAGCATCGGATTGAGGAGGATATCCGAACTCCCACGATCTTCAAGAGGAGTCTGAATCAGGGGGAGTATCCAGAAACATACTTCACACTCAACGCGCGTTGTGCTCTTTTTCCCTTTCGACCAAGGTTGTTTTTTCCCACAGGGTTTTATTACTTGGCAAGGTTTTTAACGAGGCAACTTCGATGCGTACCATCTACACAATACAATAGAACATGAAATATCCAAGGGGGAGTGTTGTAGTATAAATTGTATATATACCGTATATGTCTATATCATGTAATAAAATACATAAAAGTATTTAGATAGGTACTTGAGTGTATAATCATAGGTACTTGAGTGTATGAAGACTTATGTAAACATGCTTTACCAAAGGGCAACAAGCATGGCAGAAAATCATCATCAAGATGGTTATCATTTTGAGTTTCTCTTTGAGCTTTCACACTCCAAATGTATTCCTATAAATACCCCTTTGTATGAGATGAATAAACACATTGAAATCTCCATTCTCTCTGAAATTTTACTCTCCTTTTCTGTTTATCGATTCCTCTTGTTCTTAAACATATATCTCATTAACCTTCTTCCCACTCCTACTCTAAATTGGGATACTCCTCACAGATGTCTCTATGGTCATCCTCCTTCTTATTCCTCTTTTTGTGTTTTTGGTTGCTCATGTTTTCCTTACCTAAGTACAAATGTTCCCAACAAATTGTCTAGTCGTAGTGTCGAGTGTGTCTTCCTCGGTTGTAGTCCCCAACACAAAGGTTATCGTTGTCTCAATCCAAGCACTAGTCGTGTCTATATCTCGCGTCATATTTTATTTAACGAAACCAATTTTCCATACAAAAACTTGCAGGTACGCACTAATTCATCTTCAGATCACTTCGAGTTCACTCTTCTCTCCAATCGAGTTAACATTCCACCTCCACATGCCATCTTGCCGAGCCCATTGCAATCTGGCCCAAGCCCAATTGATCACCAAATTGAGCCATCTGCCCTTCCTTCTCGCGCAGAACAGCCCAATGACCCAAGTCCAAGTTCACAGCCCAATGACCCAAGTCCAAGTCTCCAGCCCAATGACCCAAGTTCACACTCTAGTCAAAATCCACCCTTGGCGTCTCTCGCATCAGACCCACACTCCATCAATCTCGTGCTTCTGCTTCCTTCATCGTTGGCCCAGCTACCCTCATCGCCGCCCCCTGGTCGTGCTGCTCCGGTCGTGACTTACCGCTGCCGTCACCGACCGGCGGCTGCATCTGCGCTGCCTGCTCCGTCCGCCATTGCACCTGCTCAGTCCACCGTCGCTCAACCACCAAATGATGACGCTCCTCCAGTCGTCACCGATCCTCCAATCGTCGTCAAACCCCCGGTCGCCGCTGACCCTCCATCGCCGGTCGTTATACCTCCACCTGCTCCTCCACCAGTCCAAGCACCTTTGGAATAGGACACACATGAGTATAGTTCACCTGTTTAAGCAACTGTCCGAACTGAAAAACTCCTTCACCAAGTTCACCGGAACTGTGCCAACAATGCTTCAATATTATATAAAAAAGAGGAGGTAGACCATCTGGACCAGAAGACTTAATAGGGTACATGTGAAACAAGGCTAACCTGATTTCCTCCTCTGTATATGGAGACAACAAAGAATTTGCCACTTCTAGAGTAAAAAAATGAGAACAATTTATGATAGCACGGGTTCCATCTGCTCTAGAGTTCCATTAGCTGATTTGAACATATTTGTGTACTAGTCCAAAACCAGACTCCCAATGGCAGTATTCAAATGATTTCATTGCCGGTGATCAAAGAAACGCTGATGGAAGAATCTCGCGTTCCTATCCCCGTCCTGAAGCCACTGATTTTGAGACCTTTTCTTCCAATGAAGATCTTGCTCTAGTAGAATTTATAGCCATTCATGGAGTCTCTTTCTCTCAGGTAAGTCTGCCAGATTGAATGGGAGAGAGAAATAGGCCTGCAATTTAGCACTAATCTCCGTCAACTCCTATTGCCTGTTACCGAAGACCTCACGCTTCCAATTGGTTAAACCAATTCTTGTATTCATCAGCTTACCCATGAATTCATATTGTTTACCACCTACTGATCGGTACTCCAATTTTGTTGAATGATCTCAGCACAAGAGTCTTCATGACTCGACATTTCCTAGAGCTGCCTGGTGATCCCTCTGCGCACGTCTCCATAGCTGGAGAAGGGATATTCCTACCGGGAATCTGATCGGGAGTACAACCAGAGGCAAAAAATACGAGAAGATGATCAGAACACGAAGGTGGGAAGTGGATTTACCCTAGCAACCTTGAAAACATTAATCCAAGGCGTCGCACCCACTGCCATGTCCACACGGGGTTTTCGAGCCGTGCCATGTGTAACGACTCCTTTTAAACCCTAAATCCTGGAGGAAACAATCATCCAACACCTGAAATTCATCCATTTGCCTCGATGGTCTAGGGCTGTCACCTGATAAGCAGTAGACCAACAATTATGTTTGCAGTTTTTTACAAGGTATGTCTGAACAGAGAGTTTTGTTAGCTCGGTGGTTTGTTCGGAGTATCTTTATCATGTTTGGACAGTTCATTGTGAAACAACTTGGCTTTTAAATTAGCAGGGTCATTTTAGAAAATAATCTTACTCATGAAAACGTAAAATCTAAATTGTCAAGGTGAATCGAAATATATCTCCTACAAACGATCCCTTTATCATGACCCAAAAAAAAAAAATAACAGACTTCTTGTAGAGCTCAGAACCATCTCCCTCTCCCTTCTTATATAACTCGGATATCCACGTATGAAGTGGTTTTCATTCCAAAAGAACATAAAAAACAAATCTTCACTAGTATTAGGGCAGCATTTGGGGGTACTTTCATATGCTTACATTTACATAAATGATATAAAGAAAAATTACCGGTACAAAACGAAATTGGGATCTTAAAAAGAAAATCAGAAACAAGACCATGTAGATCAAAGGAAAAACATAATGACAGAATTTATATTGAGGAAATGAATACGGCAATCTCAACATCCAAGGAAATGATTTAAAGTGGCCTCTTTAAAGCAAGTGCAACATATATCGTAAAATCATTCTACAGCTTAATGCGATAACATTGATGGTACTCAATTTCAACCTGGATGGATCCAGACATTTCTTTTGACCTAATGTATTTTAAAGTAAATACAACCTAGCATCACAAATTCATGAGTATAACTTAAAATCCAGACACACAAGACAATACTTCCCTGAGTTCTGACCTGGTTGATTACAAAAACAAAAAAAAAGGTAAATAAATCTCACAAAATATCCTCCTGACTGGCCTACGCTGCTGATGCAGTTTGGCCTCTATAAGTTACATCTCTCGTCAACCTTTCTTTCCACATATCGAACTCTCGTTTCATTTTTGTGTCCTTGTTCAATCAAAGACTGCACCCCAAAGAATGTTGCGAGCTTTTCCTTATTAAAAGAATGTGGGGTCTGACCTCTTGTTAGATACATGGGAAAGGAAAACTATTTGATCGAAACAGAAGGATAAGAGGGGATAGAAAATTTAAACCAACTATATTTCCCCACACCAAAATCGAGTATGACTGTAGAATCAGAAACCCTATCCAGCTCCTAAGATTGCACTGCCAGCCTCTGAAGATGCTCAAAAAAGACCTGAAGACTTACATCATCTGTGAAGATCACATCTGATCCAGCAGCCATCTCATGTGCATTGTTGTATGTTGCCGAAGGGTTCAACTTTGCTAATAAGAACCTTGCCTGCAGAGCATAAATAGGATATAAGACAACATAGACAGTCCATGATTAATATCTACAATACACACACACATTTATATTTTTATATGAAGGGTCTCTCTCAATAAAGACCAAGTAGGACTTTTAAATGAACAGTTACAAGAACAGTATGTTAAGAATTTAAATATCGACTAAAATTTAAGACTCATACAACCATTTCATTTTAAAGCCCTTGCTTGGTCATTATCGTAAGGTCCTCATTAGAGGTCCTCCTTATGAATATACAGCAGTGTCAAACTATTTCCAAAATGTACAGTAACTACATCTGTAAGTCAACAAATTTCTAATTTTGTTCAGAGAAACACTACTTGATTTTAGGCAAAGTACGCAGATGCAAGCAATACCAACCTGGGAACCATGCTGATCGCAAACCACCAACCTAGGGACAGGGAAACGTTCACGAATGATCATCTGTGTATCATCATGAGGAGCTTGCAATAATTGTGCAAATGCCTGAAACACAGATATAGATATGCCAATAATTAGTTATAACAACCGACACATATGCACGGAACCAGTCTGGGAACCATAACAATAGGCACGCATACCAGGTGTTCTGGCTGATTCTGGTATCCCATGTTACGCCACTGTGCTATTGTCATTCCATGGAAAATGACTATACTAAAATATGAATCCAACAACAAAATACGGTCAGCTGCAATGGAAGCAACATCCAACAATGCTGGCTGAGGTAGAGAATTAAATGAGTATGATATTAATGATGGTTGAATCATGACAGCAGCATTGGTGATATTTTCCCGATTCAACAGCATGCGAAAATAGGCAGTTTCATCTGGACTGTTGTTGAAAACCTGCAAACTCCCCATTTTAGATCCAAATAGGGTAAAGATGATGCATAGTGCACACAAACAATCAATAATTCAATATCAAAACAAATAAAAGAAGAGGGGCAAATCATGGTTACCTGTACAAATTGCGAGCGCCGGAGATTGAACATAAATTGAGGGAATAATGAAAAACATGGATTTAAAGTAAAGGATGCTGGATCATCTTTCCGATAGTCACCAAATTTGGAACAGAGACGAATAAGTCCCCGATCCAGCCATCGGGTAGCATCAAATGACTCCTGGATGAAACAACAAACAAATTTGAGAATTTAGTTTTTGCGATGTTGTAGAAAACGAAACAAATTAAACTTGGTAAAGAACCAAGAAAATACATGTCATTGATAATAGGAGGATAGCTGCTGCATATATTCGTACGGGAAATACCATATAACTTTCCTTAAAAATTAGAACAATGAAACTGATCAAACTTCCAAAAATAGAATAATTTAAGAGTATAACAATTTAGAATCAGTACTTATCAATAAGTATAATAAAATTATTTTAAGTTATCTTTCATTGTTAGAAACTCCAAGCTCCATTTAATCCCAAAATGGAGAGTTATATCATACATTATGTAAAAAATGTGACAAAAACAGAAGATGGAGTCATTGAAAAATACCTCTGTCTCCATTTTCAAAGATGTTTTTCTTGCCATTACTACAGCAGCAGTCTCTTGGTCAAATCCTTGAACCAATTCCTGAAAGTCAAAGTTCCCATGTTAAGCATCTCAAGAAAACAGAAATCCGCATGATTTTGCCTTATTTTTCCATATGCACACCACACAAAAAAGGTTGCAGCTTTATGTGTTTTAAATTCTTGTTATAAAAAAGTAATAAAATAAAAAATAAATAAAAAAACATTAGATAGATAGCAGCAAAAACTTATCAACAGAACTACATCTCTAAACCTAACATACTTAAATGGTCCATACTGGCAAAACTGAAAGATTCCATCGAGTTAATTAATTTTCAGTACTTGCTAACTGCAGTATGGAAGAGAGAATATTATATTATCTGAAGGTGATGAACCTAACTTAGTATCAACCAACAATCTCAAATGCACTGTTTTCAACTTATGCGAAACCAATTAAACAATAACATACAAAACCAAAAATCAGCTCGTTCTGCAAAATACATGGCTAAAACGAGTAACAAGCCAATTTTGCATGTTCCCTTTACATGTTTTGTTCCTATTTAGGCTAAGACATCGATTTAGCTTAGGAATACTGGAAAATGAACGGAAAGTTTAAGACATCAAATTACATAAAACGAGAGATACAGAGAACATGACTTGGTAGGAAATGTTTGTGTGTGCATGTGTGTATTCCATATCAGAAAACAATCATGCAACGTCAACATTGGAGTCCCAGAGAAAAAGGTACTTTAAAAAACCAAGCTCACCAAACCCTGCTAATTTACAGGCCAAGTTCCTTGACAACAAAATGTCCAAAAATGATAAAGATACTGTACAAACCTCTGAGCTAACAGAACTGTCTATCCATCGTCTAGTAATTGTTGTTACTCGAAGCATCATTTGACCTTGAGGGTTTTGAAAACTACAATAACACGAGGCAAATGAAACTCAGGCGATGAAGACACTAACAGTAAACAAGATACATTTGTAACCCAAGATCTTATATAATGCTCTCCTCTTCTTCTGACATACCTTGTAAGGAACTGCAAATACAATTGTGGGTTTACTGTTCCTGGTGTATTTGACTGATCACTTGATGATAGATCAAAGAAAACTGTCAAGCAAGTACTCCTGTCAAGGCTACACATTTTCCATGCTGTTGTATTCCCTTCTCCTATGGAAGTATCGGCAACAGCAGGTCCTTTCTGCCAGGCATGTGACAGTTAACATCAAATTCCACAAGCACAAGCCTCATTTCTACTCATTTTAAACATCTAAATATAACACCATATACGCAAATAATAACACGTTCTAAGTGATCAAATTGTCCACCTTCTCCAATGATGTGCAAGGTCCAATGACCCCTTGAATTTTGATGTCCTTTGAACAATTGATCTCAAGGGTGCCACTGAAATAAAGAATTTGAGGATGAGCTTGACATTTTGTAAAGTAGAGTTCAAATAAAGATAAATAGCGAAATTCAATCAAAGGATGAACAAGAGATGAAATGGGGTATAGAGATTGTTTTCAATGCACATGCACAAGGCATTGAACATTAAAAATTTCCAACAGCTATCAGTCCTACAACTAGAAATTCAAGTTCAAACCGCAACTGCCTGTGATAATTCAGACCCAACAACAGCAAAACAGAAACCAACTAAATGACTTTCATTGATCTAGTTATTACGATATCATAGTGCTAACAAGAAAATGCATCCCTCAGTATTTTACTGCTACCTTTCTCTGCCAATACTATTTCCCCCAACACCAAAAAAAGAAATCATGGGGGGAAAAAAAACGCAACTGATTTGGGCCTATATCTTAGAATGGTTATTTTTGAACTTCCTATTATGCCCATGGTTTATATTATATCAAAAAAGGGAGGACTGCAGTTGACAACAAAAAGTCTATTTAAGAAAACAAAAAGAAATATGGCACGCACGAAGTGCGCAACAAAAGGCTAGTTTATCATCGTTACGCAGCAAGGTCTACATGCATTTAAAGTCAAAATTAAAGAACAGGATTCCATATTTCTGCATCATTCTCATAACTATGATATTACATTCTATTACCCAGACAACATATTACAACACTCAAAAGTATTAACAAAGAAACTTGAAATTTTTACAATGTTGAACTCACTTAAAACAAAGGCCAAGAGACTGCTCCCCTTGTTCAAAGACACGCCTGAAAGAATCTTTGAATACAGAATGACCAAAACTTTCTGCCAGAACAACAAGTCCACCTGTTTTTTCAATTGCAACTTTCATTTCTGCAACGCCAACCTATACATTACAGTTCCTCAAGTCAATCCAGGTAAAAGTTCTAAAGAAAATGAAAACTGATTATTCTCAATTTCTAAGCCAAGATAACTTTAACCAGCTGTAGAGGACAACCCAAAGATATATAAGGACTTGACATAGTGACCTTCAAGAGGTTCATATTAAGAAAAAAAGGAGGAGGAGGGGGGGGGGGGAACTTGGGATCCTCACTCTTCAAGCAGATGCAAAGCAAAAAAATGATACAACAACGAAAAAAGAAAGGTTGTCAGTCAACAAATCTAACATTTTTTTTTTAACATCTTTTACACTTCCACTCCCTTTTATATACATTCATGTTTTTTGTATGTACTTGTGAGTGCAAGTGCAGAAAGTGTTGAAAATAGGAGTCTGAAAAAGGGACTGCAAGTGAGAATACACTCCCTTCTTTAAAAGAACAACTTTTTGATACGTATACTATATTTCCTATCTACTTTCTAGAGGATCTAGTATGAATATCTGAATATCAATAGACAGTTGAATTCCTCAAGTTAAAATAGACATGAGATATATTATTTAGCCTTGAACCATAATTTGAGATAAAAATCAAATCAAACAAAAAAGTGCTAAGAATAGCTTCTGAAATATAAACATGAAATAGGCAATATCACAGTTAACTGTTTAACTTTAGACTTGGTTATTCAAATATAAATCCTTACATCTTGATCAATTTACAACCACCTCTGATGCTTTATTGCTTGTTCATAAAGAAAATCAATGCCATAAGCTCATCAAGGACATACAATTCCAATCTAATATTTTGGCTATTAATTCATATAGCCATGAGGGAGAAGGATCATCACCTCTCTCAACCCTTTCACAAGAAATCAATTTCAGACGTTCATTAAAAGCCTTAACGTCATACCAATTTGGCAACCAGCTACTCTAGGAGCCTAACAAGCTACACAAGCGAACCTTATCTCAGGTTGGCTCTAATATTCAACATAAGCGAGCCTTATCTGCAGATGATCAATTGTAGAACTAGTTTTCTGTACTGTGATGGATCAAAGAACAAGTATAAAAAGAAAGTGAAAATACAACTGCATGGCGTTTTTAGCATATCTAACTGTGAAACACTGTACATTTCTGGTCTGATTCTAACAATGAACTGAATATGATGCCTGTAATAGCATAGTGAAATATAAATAGAAGGTTACGTCGGTATGAAAATGTTGCATTATTTAGAATTCACCAAATACGAAAATCATACGCCGGTCTGCACGTGTAGTACATGCAAAACTAGAACTTCAGCCTGAAATGCAGAAGTAATAACTGAATCAAAAGACAGGCCAAGACAAACCTGATCAAGTGCAGATGCAAAGAGGTCTAAAACATGACCCTGGCTAACTAGCTGCTTCGCAAGACTATCATAAAACTTGACTGCTTTCTTAAAGTATGGGGCCGCATCCTTATCCAGATCTTTATGGGAACGTACTGGTTCTGATAGATCTTTTGAAACGATCTGCATAATATCGACAAGATTCAATATATTTATCTTCCAGAATTTGGAAAACATATTTCAAATATTAATATTTCCGGGCAAGACAATTCCACTGATCAATTAAGAGATAACATAACCAAGTGACCCCAAGTCCAATATGCCTACCTAAACCGTAACGCACAAAGTTACATATGCAAAGGAATTAAGACCAGCCAGACATAAAGATGAAAAAAAAAAATAAGAAAGCAAATAATTTACTTTAAAAGTCTTAGAAAAGGTTTGTGGAGTCAAGTAGCAATTAGGACCAGACAGCACAAATTTTTGAAATTGAATTAAAAAAAATCATATAATTTAAGTTAATCTGACACTTGAGAAATGGATTGCTTAAATAACAGACTCAAAGTCCGGGACCAATTAAAAACTATAGAGACTTGGTAGACAAATTGAAAACAGTTATCAAATGTACTGTGAATTGTTGCAGGTTGCAGAATAAAACACAAGGCAGAGGAAAGTTCAATAAGGCTTCAAAAAGAAGATTGACTATGCCTTCTTAACAACTAAATTAAAGTATCGAAGAAAGAAGACATCCAGGAAAGGTTTTGGTCGTGTACGACAGATACAAAGAACACAACATGCCATCCCAAGTTTAAAACTTATTACAAATGAGACAGGAATCAATAATGGGAAAAATATTCTATTTGCATCGTGGGCATACATCATATTTCAATTATAATTATTCCACTCCGGGTGTGATTACTGAAGCCTATCACGAAATACACATCTCAATAAACTAGGAGAATGGGATCTCTAAAATTAGGGATTGACGTGATAAAGTATACTTAAAATGTGCAATGTACTGTACAAATTATAAAATAATAACCACTCTGATAAAGCATTTACCGCTCCTGGCCCTTCAGTACACGGACCACCAACCAAGGCAACAATCCTTGCCCCAGTTCCAGCCACACAAGCCCCAAGCAAACCGGCTGCAACACTCACGGCCACTCCGGTACACCTTGACGACCTGTTACCAGGCGGCACAGGCCACTGATCGCTTTGCAACTCATCCAACAACTGAAATCCACATCACACATTGGATCACAACTCAACAATTGATAACCATCTAAAAATTTTCCACACAAAAAAACCAATGAATCAATCAATCCAAACCCCCGACTCACCGCATCGAGCGTGTATTCGCATTCCGAAGCGGGCAAGAGAAATCGGGTGACCCCCGAAGTAGGAAACCCATTCTGCACCCCCTTCGGCTGGTTGTACCCTCCTCCAACAGGACCGGGCCTCCGGCCGGAACTCCCCAGGCCCAATTGCTCCAGAATCTGATCCTTGGAAATCTCCTTACTCCCCCTAAACACATAGACCTTGCTCATTTCGGAGAACCCCAATTCATGCACCTGCACCTGAGTCCCGAACGAGATGAACCCAACCAAAGCATTCTCCGGCAACAGCCCAATCGCCTGCTTCAGCGCCGATTTGACGTACCCCATCTCCTCCTCGATCATACACGTGTCGAGCACGAAGACGAAGACCGGCGCCGGCAGCGAGTGCGGCGTCGAATCGAGGGGGAGGGAGTACTGGACGGTGGTGTACTGAGGGTAGAGCTCGCCGGGGAGGTTGGTCTCGGAGATCATAGAGTAGTGGGGAGGGAAGTGGTTGCGCTGGTAGCAGAAAGGGCAGATCCAGATCTTGGCGTTGAAGTCGACGCGCGAGAAGGGGTTGAGGACGGCGGAGCAGGTCTTGCAGCGTAGAGGCGCGTAGGGGAGCGTGGGGATGTCGGTGTGGAAGCGGATCGGGGCGATGCAGGCGGCGAGTGGAATCACGCACTTGCTGGCCTCGACTTTGGTCCGTGGCCAGACGTTCCACGTCATGCGGACTCCGTCGATCCCCTCAGGGTCGGTGTTCGCCATCTCCGACATTGCACAATTCCCGAGGGTTTGATCGGAGGATTAGGATTGGGGGAATTGGATTGGATTTGGATTAAAATTTTTTTTTTTTTTTTTGGGGGGGGGAGAAGAGAGGAGACTCGACGACCCCCGTGAGAAAGGAGAGAGAAAAGGGGTCACCAGCAATTCAGAGAGAGAAGGGAGGAGAGAGAGAGAGAGAGAGAGACGCAGAAATTGGAGGTGGGTATGGTTTATAGGTGTTGTTTGTGTTGGGAGTTTCGAAGGTGGAATCGGGAATGTTAATGTTTTTGTGTTTTATTATAAGAGGAAGATCTTAAGGTTGTAGGGGAGAGAGAGAGAGAGAGTGCAGTTTTCTATGACAACCAGTTTTCCTTTTCCTACTGCACCATCCATGAACACGATTGTCTTTTTCTTTTCTTTTTTTCTCTTTTTTTTCTTCTTTTTTTTCTATATTTGTATAGGTATGAAGAAATTTAATGAGAATAAATGTAGACTACTAAATTTGATATATACTCTTCTTACTTTTGAAAATACTTACATGCTCACCTCTATGCACAAATAGTAAATAAAAAAACTTTCTATTTCCGGACACAACTTAAATCACTACTCAATACGTAAATCGGTGTTGATTGGATTTTGTTGTGTTTATATTTGAACATGAGGATATTAGTAGTGTTTGGCTAGGTGACGAAATGTAGTGATTCGAGTCGCTTAGTTGTAGAAAGAAACATTTGAGACTGTGGCAAGAGAGGAGATGTGTCGCGATGTGTTGGTGTGTAATCCATCGATTTGGTGGCAAACTTGCGATCAGATAAAGTGTTTGAAAGAGCAAATAACAATCTGAATTTATAGGGTCAAAACGTCATTGTGTCCGGCATCCAAGCACAGAAAAACAACAATTTAAGCATTGGTTTACTAAAATTCATTTAAAGAAAAAAATTAATGGAAATCTTAAAAAGTTAATCATGATTCTAATTAGCCACCACTACAAGATACAATATTTTGAAAAATTTCCACCAAAATGTCATTTTGTCAAACGTAGTGTAATGTCGTCACCAGAGGCAGTAACAATGAAGGTAGCTCTCTTGACATACCAGCTTATTCAACTTGTTACTAGGGTCTATGGTATTCTGCTACTCATTGGTAATTAAAATATTATGAGGTATTTGGTCTATTGTTGTCCTTTTGTCTTCCTTTTTAAATGCATCTGTAATGGATGCCACCAAGAGTCACTCTCTCTTCTTGTTTTTGAATGTCTTCGTTTTACAATATGATTGAGGAAAAATTCTTAGGTACGGGCAGCCGCACCACGTGTACGGTGCGGCTGTCCAATCACATTTCAGAATTTTTTATCCTTATTTCGAAATCATCCCTATTTTTAAATGTGAAATACCAAAAATACCCCCTCACTTGGGCCAGTGCGGCTGCCCCATGTAAGAATCTCTCATGATTGAGTGTTCATAACTACTGGTATCAGAGTCATTCAGATCATCGAACATCTGCTTCTATGCGCATTTGATCATTGTCCTCCACTCCCAAACTTGCATCTACACCTACCACGATTACCACCACGATAACCTACCTTTCAACCGATTCATTATCTTCCACACTAATTTTATTTATTTTTCGGCACTCGTCTCTACCTCAAAATTACCATTATTATCTAATACATTATCTACCTCGAAGACTCGTTTATCCAACTACTTCTTATAATTTGTCACTTTTACTCCTAGGCAACACCACATTTACCTACACCGACTCAATCTCACATGTCATTCCTAATTCACAAATTCCTAATCACCCACCTCAATCACTTTATTCATGTTATACCCCTCTCTAACAAACAATGTTGCCAAACTATTATCAAATAACTAATCATTTCCAATTTAAGCTCTTTTTTTATGCTAATATTTGAACATCTAATATCTTTTTTATATGATAGTGATCGTGCCTCCACTTTTGATGCCTAAGATTTTGAAGGGAGCAAATTATCGATTTTGAAGTTGTTCAATGAAAAATTGTAAAACCAATGAATTGATGAAATAATTGAGCATAGGAGTGTAGAAATTGACTAGGTGGATGAATTGATGAACAATTTCACATGAACTAATGAAGAAACAGAGTTAAAGTTTCAAAAACGAGAGAGGAGTAAAAAAATTGAGAAAAATTGAAAAATGGTCGAAGTAAGGGGATGCTGAGTAGTCTCGATAAGGTTAGACAACTTTTCGATTTGTTGTGGTCAATTCTATACATTTTGTATATACTTACCCAAAAAACTTGTAAAATTGAAATACGCGTTCTAAGGTCCAAGTATAATACCATAATTAAGGCCTAGGACCAAACTATATTTTTTAAATCAAGACTAGACCAGACTATATGCTTATATTTTGTACCAAGAACCAACCCAAACTTACCGGTCTAGTGCGATTCGGTTTGGTTTTATGAGTTTTCAAGTTTTTCTACGAGACCTAATAACATATGAGAGTTGACAGGCCTAGCCTTGGGACTAGGCGGATTGGGCCCAAAGCTAAGGCTTCTAATGCAATGGGGCCTCGGAGAAGAAAAAAAAGTTAAGTTATCCGGCCCAAAATACAAAAAAAAATAACAAATAAAAAATGTGAGGAAAAAAAAAAGATAGATGGCCATTTACTACTTGATTTTGTTCGATCAATTAATTTTTTCTAGGGTTGTGGGCCTTTTGCGCTCTTTTTGTTATATTTTTTTTTTGTTGGAAAAATTTTGGGCTATTTTCTAATTAAATCCCCATTTAGTTTTGTTTTGATGTATTGTAGTATGTATTTGTGATATTATTTAACTTTTCATCTTAATTAATTTAGTTCCTTATCAAGTAACAAATTACTTTTGTTATCTCTCATGAAAAAAATATTTTGGCAAAAAATGAAGAACAAGAAAAAATTCTCTCAAAACCCTGGCGCCACCGCCTTGGCTGTGCGGCTACCATGGAGGCTCTCTGCAGCTCTGATCTTTCGTTCGCCTCGGTGCACGTGTCTCACGGTTGATCGATTTCCTGCTCAACGTGAGGGATGGCGTGGCTAGTGGTAGTTGACAGGGTTCTCTAGACCACGTCCTCACCGTGGACAGCTCCGTGATCTCTCTTTGCAACCAAGGGAGGAGATCTGCAATGTGGATCGGGTGACATCATTAGTTGTTGATGGCAGAATTGGGCCATTGGTTCTCTAGTGGATTGTAGTGTTACAGTCAATGCTGACATCGCTGGTGTGGACAGAGATGGTAGCGGACATGGTTTTGGTGGAGATGTTACTGGGCGAATGTGGGTTTCTGGTTTGGCAGAGGCTCCGCCGCGGGCTTCGCTGGGTTGAAGTTGACTGGCTGTCAGAGACGCCGGAGCTGCATAATTGGCTAGTGGAGGTGCCCAAAGATAGTTGGGTATCCATATCAAATATGACCAGTTTGTGGGCTACCTTTGGGCCCAATTCAGGATCTATCTTTCTGCTTGGTTTCTCAAGACGTTGAATGAGCCTCTAACTGAACCTCAAATCATGAAGTTAGTTTCTGGGTTGGAGTTTAGGCCTAGAATCCTTATAATTGCCTAGATGGCTTTTTTAGAATAATGTCTATGCTAGTGAAGGCATCTCTATGAGCCTCTGTAGAAGTGCATGGTTTCACTGTACCACAATTATGTGCTCAGCGCGTGAAGTTAGGTAAAATAGATTGCCTACAAGGTGAGACTCTTTTGTTGGCATAGACTACTCTGAGCTATGATTGTTGAAACAAAGTAGCCTTTATTGTACTATTCTTATCTATAAAACAGGGGCATACTACTGGTATGTACTCTTTACTTCAAAAAAAAAAAAATAGTTCCTTATCAAGTTGTTACAATAAGAAAGATTTTGTAGTGTTTTTATTTATCAATTAATTACGTAAAGGAGCGGTCTAGAGCTAACCTGTTAGCTTTGTATTAAGAAGCTAACCATCTTTTAGGTCAAATATCAGCATCCGCACAGTTCAGTTTTTAGGTCCTTATGAGTATATCACTTTTACAAATTTTCAGCTAAATTAATGATTATTTGGGTTATAATCGTGATTTATTAATTACGAACATGAATGGTTCAGGTTAGATATATTCGGTTTATCAATTGATTTGATCTAATTCGGTACCTAAACGATCATCAATTTGGCTGAAAATTTACATAAGTAATTTACTCATAAAGATTTAAAAACTGAACAATGGAGATGCCGATATGTGACCTAAAAGTTTGTCTAAAAGATGGTTAACTTTTCTTTTCTTTTTTCTAAAAAGGGGCATGGGTCTCCCGTTAGGTTGGAGATTTAGTTCTCCTCCCTACATTATTATTTGTACTATTTTCAAAGTACAACGAGGGGAAGATGGTTAACTTCCTTAATACAAAGCTAACCGGTTAGCTCCAGAGTGTTCCTCTAATTATGTAAGTTTAATGAGTACCGTCACATATAAAAGTGTAAGACAAGTCGTACTTTGAAATATGTTCGCTCATAGATTACATAATTATCTGGAATATTGATTTTTTTTGTTTTCGTTAGTATTGATTGAACTAAATTTGATCTTATGCTATAAAGTCTTTATTTTATGTTTCTTTAAGTAAAATAGTTGTTTTTTTTTAAGTAGAGATAAATGTTAAATGTATTGAAAGGTACAAACTTCCAAGCCCCTTTAATTTAGTTCGCCTTGAGCTTCTGAATTCTCAAGGTCAAGCCTAAGAGTTGAATTGGTGTAAACTTAAACAAATGCTTCTTAGGTATAAAGTAGTTATGCAAGTTCCAACAATAAAGAAGAATGCAGAAAGAAATAATATGCTCAAGTGAAGCATAACCTTTTTCTTCATTACATAGTACATTTTTTTTTTTTTCCATTTCATTTTCCTTTTCAGTACAAGTACCCACTGTTAACAAATTAGTATTTTTATTTATTTATTTCCCCAATTATCCCTGTTGTCAGTGAGTTTTGAACTCGCAACTAGCTAGTCTATTTTGCTAATCATAGTGTTTGCTAAAACATTATAAATAAGACTTGATATAACCATATACAGACTTGAGCTTTAACATCTAGATTTCTTGGTGCATGATAGAGCACCCAATGCCCTTGTCAACAACCTGACATCAACAACTCGAAAATTTTGTTGGCTGTTATAGTGTGGCTCAGCTCCACCTAGACTGGTTTGATCGAGAGATGCCCCATTTTAAATCTGTCTCCTATGGAATAAAAGTTGCAGGAGAAATTGTCACTGTCATTCTTCCAAGTGACTCGTTGGAATATAAAGTATATTGCATTACATATTATATGTAAGCACATATAAAATGCATAATCGGTAGGGTTTTTACCTCTTTGTTTTGTTTTGGCGCAATGAAGAGGTTGGCTTTGCTCTTAACACTAGGATTCATACTTCCTCCAATGGCATATTGTGACCATTCTTTGTATAAGTTGTTCACTACATGTGCATAACCATGGCAAATCCTGCAACAATGTGATTCCTTTTGCTTCTTAGAAAAAACAATCAATTTCCAATACTTGTATTTTATTACAAAGCAAAAGAATCAGTTACATACCTTGGCATTCTTTGGTTGCAGTTTGGTCCAAAATAATTGTAGACAACAGTCACCTTCATGTTCTTGTCTTGAAAGTATCCATCATCATGACCAAGGAGTATTACCTTGTCATGGTCTCTAAACCAATTGTTGGAGATGGTGACATTAGTTGATCCATGAGTGACATCAAGAAGACCATCCTCACACTCATACAATGTATTATGGTCTATCTAAACCTTTCATGCGGTAACCAACCTTATTGCATCTCCATCAACCCCACGTAGTAATATTAATCCATTTGGACCCATAACTAAACTCGATGGTTGTGACTTGCAATGGTGGATCTGAAGTTCATGGATAGTCACATTGGTTGCCCTAAACACCCTTAAGCAAGCGTTACCAGCAATATGGATGTTAGCAACTCTTCCGGCAATGGCAGTAAAGTTACTAATGAGTAGTGGTTTCTCGAGCTTAATTTTTATGTCCCTCTGAAATGTGATCCATTATTTTCCTTTCAGTATGGTAGCTTCATATCCCAAGGTTCCTGGTTTTAGATCTAATGCATTGTGACTAGCGTCGATCACTTCATAGTTTATGACATCTTTTCCTATATTGTTGCTCATTTTCCCAGCACATCCTACTGAGCACATTGCGAGTTGTTGGCGTTAACTTCTCCAATTTGGATTCCACCTCCAGTAACGATCAACCGCGTTTAATCTTAATCCATGAACTTTTGTTGTTTTGGCCAAACTTGGATTCAAACTCTTGGTACACAAAAGAATGATGAAATTAATGAAAACTAAACAGTATTTGGAAGCCATTACTGAATCTTAATGTTATGACTAGAATGAAGAGAGATGACAATTTTTAAAGGGCAAAGTTATCATGATGCTTACTAAGAGCGATGAGGTTTGTTTGGTTGGTTTCTATATGAAGGTGGTAGAGAGTCTTGGTGGCAGAAAACAAATGGATCAAGCTAGAGAATGTACAATTCCCCTCAAGTTTAGTGGTTTTAACTAGGTTTTTATTTTTGTGTAGAAGGTTGTTATTTATTGGTTAGCAATGATGATTCTCAAGTCGTACACTTACTTGCAAGCAATGAAATCCTATCAATTTTTAACTAGTAATTATTTACACGTAAACAAGAAGTCCTATATGTTATAAATGAAGTCTTATAAATGTATCATTTTTCTAATTAAAGTACACAATCACACATTTTTTTTTTTGTTAATTTGCTTGTTTCTTTTTCTTAAGAAAAAATAAAAACATTCCACCACATGTTTTTTTAAAGGGGTTTAGAAACCAGCCTAGCTAGGAGGCTCAGCCCCACGCCTGATTCCATTTATTATATTAAAATTTTGCAACGGGAGGGGGGGGACATAAAACCTGAATCCCGTGCTACATAGTAATAACAACAATTACCCCTTGTAGAGTACATCCTGAATAATAGTAAGAGTCTCATCTAACCAAACATCATTTAACCTAAAAACACTAGCAAAGTGTGCAAGTCTATGTGCAACACTATTTGCTTCACGATAGATATGTCAAATTCTAATTGATTGAAAAGCAGTCATGCAGTCTTTACAATCATCTAAAACCTGACTTACCTCCAATAAGTTCTCCTCCTCCACCACATGTTGTATTTGATAGATATTATCATTTTTATTATCTATAGTAATTAATTATTTGTAACAATAATGTAAGAAAACCCTTTAGGTATAAACAAAGTTCTTCTATTTGCATCACATTTCTACCATTCCATAAAAAATTCTACTAAAAAATTAAAATCGTAACTTCGATAAAGAAAAGAAGTAAGAAATTTTAGGCTGTTGCTAGGGTTTTCAGTGAAAAGTTTCTTTCTCCATCGGGAGGCGTGTTCGTTGACACTGTCATCGGACGGGCTCTGTTCCTTTATGGGTGGTCTTCCTCGATGCTTCATTCTGGATCGCTGGGATCTGTAGAAGTTGATAAGGGAGTTTGTGGCAGCGGTTGGGTAGTGGTTTAGCGACTGTGAGCATGATTTGTGGATCGGACGAGGATCAGGGTTGCAGATGGCTATAGCTTGGTCGAGATTGGAGGGGATTGCTTCGGTGGATAGTTCGATTTGGGACAATCGAGGGTTCAAAGATCTTCAGCTACAAAGCCTTGAACTATATGGATCCTTCTTCTTCTGGTCACTTGGTGGCGGTGGCGAGATTGGGATTGTCAAGCCTTTGGATTGCGAAGCCAGTCTATCCGATTTGGATCGAAGTAATTCATGCTTCTATCGTCGTTATGGTCACTTTCGTCTTGCCGGTATGGGGGAGGCGATGAGACAATGGTAGAGACAGTCTGACAGAGACGGTGGTGCGGCATAGCGATTGTGCACTTGTAGTGGCGGCGGCTTTGCAAAAGCTAGACTGAGCTTGGCTAATAGGCTGACAAACTCTCCATGTTACCTTCCTCAATAATTGAGCTTGGACTCCCATGTTGGGTCCTGCTTAAGTTTATTTTAGGATTTTCTAATTTTGTTTTTATGTTTTAGTTGAAATAAGTCCCTATTATTATTTGGTAGGGAGAGTTGGACTGAGTGTCTGTGTGTGCACTCTAAGTGCCTTATCTGTGCTAGAGAGAAGGTGAGTTCTTACCAAATGGACGCATCCTTCTAGTGGCAGGATGAAAAGAAGTGCCACTGGAGGTTGTTCTGGTCGACAACATAGTGGGAAATGAGGTTTAATTGTTTTATGGGTTTGTATGAACTTTATCTTTCCGGTATGTCACTGTTGTGAAGCAAATGGAGTTGGCTAGATATTTGGTACGTCAACCCTTACTAATTGGTGCATGTTTGAATACATAGGATTAGTGGAAGCTTCTGGTATTATTCGACATGTTCTCTCATTACTAATTGTTCAGGGTTTAGGCTTTACGTCCCCCATTTGTATTCAGCAGTTTCATTAACGAATGCTTGAGAGCAACTGCACCAGCCCTTATTTAAAAAAATAAAAAAATTCTATTTGCAAATGCTTTTTATTTATAGCATTTTTTTTTTTTACATAACTTTACTAACATAATGCTTAACTCACACCATACAAATTTATAAGGGTAAAGAACAATCAAACTAGAGTTTACCTTAGCAATATGAAGGCAACAAGTTCACTGCACATAACCGAAAAGGCTTCGGCCTAGACTAGCCTTTCCTCCTTCTCGATGGTCGAGTGTGATTAATTGTGGCGGTGCATCTCAAGCATGTGCTTTGATTGCTGTGGTATATAGTGATCTTTCCAGTGTCGTACTTGTGTTTTTTTTCTTCGTTTTCTTTTGGAATAACTGAGCTCACCATGACACTTAATGCATCCTTTTGTTAGGATTTATTTTCATTTTTGGGGTGGTTAAGCAAGATAAAGTGCACCATGATTTTTAATGCAAGTAATATTCTAGTTGTGATCTTAAAGACCGTTTGGGCAGCTTTGTTAAAACCTCTTCGAACAAACTTCCAGCTACAAGCTTGAAAATGACTCACAAGAAACCGGCCTTCATCTAATAACGCTTTATCATTACTAAAATCTTTCTCCCCAACTGATAGAGCCATACTAACTTCTTTAGCATCTCTTTCTATGAGAAGATGAGCAAATCCAGCTTGAATACAAAAGTGCAGTCCATTAATACGTGTCAATGTTTCCCAGGCTTGAAGTGAAAGAAGTTCAACGCCTGGTATAGCTAGAGCTCCCACACATCTTCCTTCTTCATCCTTACACACTGCCCTTGTCCATGCATTCCAGACCGCATTTCTAGAGCTGATCAAAATTTAATTTGATGAAGCCCTGAGTTGGGCGCTCCCATCTTAACATCCTGCTGGATGCAATGTATCCAAATTAACTTTGTTCACCATCATGGTGAAGATAAGTGACTGTGGACCATGCCTCCCACCAACTAGCAACTCTATCAATTATCTCCTCTGCATGCACAGATTGTTTTTGAAGTAAAATACCATTTTATTATGCCACAGTTTCCAAGATATAGCCCCAAACCATTCTAATTTCCCTTCCTTTGCTACGGTAGCCACATGACCAACAAGCTCCAAAAATTCCTCTAATTCCAAACCTTGCATACAACCCCAAAAAAAGTTAGCTTTCACACCTCCTTAGCATGCTTTCACTTCCGTAAGCTGTGAATGATTGATTTCTCCATGAACCCGTAAGTCACAAAGCTGACATTGGTCCAAATATGTTGAGATACCAAAGCAGCTAGGCACCTAGACAAATAAAAAAGCATGGCATGCTCTCCATAAGAAAATTTTAATCTTATTTGGAATCTTAAGATCTCAAATCACTTTCCAAATACTCAATCTATTGTAGCTTAAACTCCCCCTGCAATTGATACTACCACCCCCGTTACTAGTTGACGTATCCCCACTGTCTTGCCCTAGCTTGCATACTCACCCAATAGCCTGAGTTCACAGAATAAATACCATTTTGATTGTAATGAAAAATTAGCTTATCAAAGCTGCCACCTCTTCTAGATAGTTGAATTGATAGGATGATTTGTGCTTCATGCTCAAGAAAGTTGTTTTTAATGAAAAAGACATTCCATTCACCGGGTTCAACCATTAGATCTGTTATTTTGGGACTTTGCAAAGTTGCATTTGGTGAGATAACCCTTAACCTTACAAGTTGGGGTAGCCAAGCATCATGCTTAACATTGATTAAAGCACCCGACTCAACTCTCCATCTACACGCCAACTCCAGAATTTATTTTCCCCAAACTAAGCTTCTTCAAATCAATGAAGGCTGATGACCAACCCGAGCACTTATCCAGTCCAATTGAGGAAAATATTTTTCTCTCAATAATCTACCAACTAGAGAATGAGATTGATGCATTAATCTCCAAAATGATTTGCTAGCAGTGCTTGATTGAAGACTTCCAGATCCTTGAAACCTAGACCTCTATCCCATTTTCTGCTACTACACAATTTCTCCCACCTGCACCAATGAATTCCCATTTTATCTCCCCCTTTTCCCTGTCAAAATCGGGTGATTTTTGACTGGAAAGCTTTCTAAACTCCTTTGGGTAAGCGAAAGATTCTCAAAATATATGTGGGGATTGATTGGGTTATTGCTTTGATCAAAGTTGCCTTCCCATCTTTAGAAAGGAATTCACTCTGCCATCCCACTAAGTATTAAGCCATTCCTAAAGCTTCTTATACATTTCACTTTTGTCTTTCCTTGCCATTGTTGGTAAGCCTAAATGACGCTCATGAAAAGGAACAATCTACATCTCAAGAGCATAATAGATGAAGGTTGCGCCTCACTTGGGTCTTAGGCTCATGGGTGAGCACAATTACCATTGTAATAGACAGAAATTACATTTAAACATTTTGTATGTTTTGATATTATTATTTCTTTTTTCTGTGCCCCAGTAAACTTAAATTTCTATTTACTAGATACCCATAGCTAGATAGTTCTCCTTCCATTCAACTCTTGCTTTGATGCACGTGGTGCCACCATAACATGTTTGGTGGTGTTTAGATTGAGATCTCAATTATAACTTGAATTCCTTGAATGTTCCAACAATACCTGCATAAGATAACAAACTAGACAATCCTTCTGCGCACAACACAAACAAGTAGGGTGACAAGAGATCACCCTACCTTCAAACCCCAATGGATTTGAAGAAACTAGTTGGTTGGCCTTCCTTTGATGTAGATTTAGTACACTGCATAATTAACCTTGCCCAAATCTCATCAAACCAACCTTAACTAGTACTGCCTCCAAAAAATCCCACTCAACCCGATCACACGCCTTGCTGGTATCTAGTTTTAGGATTAAAATTGCTTCCTTGAAACTCGATTTTTATCTTATAAAGTGTACTGTTTTAAAAGTTGCAATCACATTATCATGTATTTCACCCAGATAGAGTCACATTTTGCATAAGAGAGACGATTTCTGTCTTATTGATCGTTGAGTCTTGTATTTTCTGACTTGGAAATGATATAATACATGTCAGTTTGGTATTTTGATTATTTTCGGACAAATCCAGCTAGATTATATTACTTGATAATCTGTTTTGGTAAATACTAAACACTTTGTTGTAACAAAAAAAAAGATACTAAATAGATTGTTTTTAATTAGAAATAAAAAAAAAATAATAAAAAAAAATGGTCCGAAACGGGTGTAGATGTGGAATTCGAAATCATTCCCAAAGTTTAAAAGTCCTCAAATCTCTTAACCCTAACTATCGCCCAAAAAATAAAAATAAAAATAAAAATAAAAAAACAAAAATCCGAACCCTAACTCATCTCGCCCAAACCGCTGCGCTCTCTCTGTCTCCCTCTCTCCCTCTCTCTATCTTCCCTGATTCGCCTTCAATCATTCAACAACACAATTTGCCTTGTGTTTCTTGCATTCATTTAAATCCTCTACACCCAAAACCGAACCCGCCGTGAGATCCACAACGATCACCCAACACAGGTAGGCGCCTCAGTTATTCTAATTCCTTTTGTTCTTTCGTTTCAATTCTTGATGGGATTGAATTCCTTACTCTCTTCTCTGATTTTGGTCTGTAACGTTTTGGCGGAAGAAATCGAGTTTGTTTTTTTGGCTTAGTTGATTGTTTTTGGGTCAGATTTTGTTTTTCGATTTGACCCGTGTAAATCAAGATTTGTTCATGACTGGAATGTCTAAGCCAATTCGAATCAACGAGGAATTTCATGGGTTTGATTTGTTTGTCTCGCCCAGTTTTGTATCTCGTTTCGGTTTTTCTTGCCCTGAGTTCTTGAATTGCGCATGAGAATCTGTCATTTGTTGTTTTAATTGTGCCTAAATGTTCAAGAAATTGGATAATGGACCCGAAAGTTGTGTAATTCACATGTTTATGTATGCGATTCTATACACTATAGATAGTTTGGTATCGAAATGCTGCTTTAGGGTTTAATACATGGTGCGAATTGCAAATTTGTGTTGTACTGAATAGATAAATGCTATATCTTAAACGCTGCAGGAATTATTCAATTTTCTCTGGTTTTTAATTTCGAGAAGATGTCTCCAGCGTCTTCGAAATCTAAATCAAAGGACAAGAAGTCGGGGAAAGAAGCCCTGGTGCCTGCTTTAAAGCCTTCTTCAGGAGCTGCTAATGCAGGGAGTGGGATCCCGGCTAGTGCATACAATCCGCTTCTAGGGACATTCCATACCCTTGAATTATCACCGACATCGTCTGCATCGGCTGTTCACAGTAATAGTCGATTTCGGAATATAGATGAAACAGATGACCATTCTGGGGGCTCGGTGGCTGCTGGAGCTGAGTATGATTCTGTTTCAAATAATGGTAGCTGGTCTGGTGAGTCGGAAGAACATAAAGACAAAACATGTAATCCTCCTGTTAAGCCAGAAATAGTACCGGGAGCTGACAACGACAAGCGAGAGAAAATCCGTCAGAAGAATGAGAGGAAGCATCAGCGTCAGAAAGAGCGGCGAGCCCAAGAGTTGCATGAACGATGTAGTGGTTATCTTATGTCGAGAAAACTTGAGGCACTTGCTCAACAGCTGGTGGCAATGGGTTTTAAACATGACGAGGCAACAGAGGCTCTCATACAGAATGAAGGTCGAGTAGAGGAATCAGTATCATGGCTTTTTGAAGGTGCTTCAGATTCAGGTAAGCCAAGAGATCAAAACGTTGGTGGGAGTAATCTGAAAATTGACATATCAGAAGAGCTTGCTCAGATTGCAGATCTGGAAGTAAGGTTTAAGTGCTCGAAACAGGAGGTTGAAAGAGCTATTGTAGCCTGTGAGGGTGATCTTCATAAGGCTGCTGAAAGCTTGAGAGTAGCAAAGCAAGACCCACCTTCGATTTCACCTAAGCCAGAAGAAACCGGTGATCCTCCAACTGCTAGTAATGGCAAGGTTCCAGTCACTGTTAATCAGAACTTGAGGCCACAAGTAAAATCTAATCCCTCTACAATACAACAAAGAAGGGATGATAAGGACTTTAACTACACAAAACAAGGAGCTACAGTTGGAGGGCCTGTAGATTCTGCAAACAAACCTCTGCAGCCTTTGAAGAGAGGACAGCCAAAGTTGGAGTGGGCGAAAGGCCAACCGACTCCAGTTCCAGCTGATAGAAGGTGGCCAAGTGCTGGATCAAATCCTTCAGTTTCCTATTCTTTGGCGCCCCCTTTGCAGGCATCATCACCACCGGTCAAGACGGAGTCACGTTATGTAGCTGTTGGAGGTGAGTTAAAGAACCTTCAGCCTGGAACAGTGAGGGAACCAGTTATCATGATGCAGCGTCCTCAATCTGTCAATATGAAGCAGGTTCCTGCTACTAGCATGAGCTCATCACCTCCTGGAACTGCCACCAATTGGTATCCTTCTACTAGTGTTGAACTTATGAGGTCGAGCGGGTTTTTGCCTCAGATTCCAAGCAGTACAAGCCTCAGCACTAGCAATATGGGCTCAAATCAGATGTACCACCAGTTTCAGTATCAACAGCAGCAACAGCAGCAGCAGCAGCAGCAACAGCAACATCAGCATTTTATTCCTGGTGGCCCTGGGGATTCTCCTGGAACAATTCGAGGGAATAATTTGTGGAATAGAGCAGGTGCATCTCAAACACTTGCTGCTGCTTCCTCCCTCGGACTATTCTCCGGGTTGGGGTCAGCTGGCTCATCAGGGGCATCTTCTCCGGTAGATTGGAGTGCTGGCGGTGGTTCATTTAGGCACTTAGATTACACCAACATAGACTGGAGTTTGGATAGAGGTGTGACGCCCTCAACCAGACCCAATGGGTTGTGGACAGGGATGCCTTCTGCTATGAAGAGCAATACCAACTTTTATGATTCAAAAACTACTGGTTTGGGTGCTCAATCTGCAATGAGACCAGCTTCCTCGAACAAGAATGGTGTTACCCTTGTGGGTTTGCAGGATGGAGGTGCTAATGCTGATGCATCAGCTGCTGGTTCCGGGGAGTGGACTTCTCCGTTCGAAGGAGTGGATCTCTTTAGGATACCCAGACAGTTTGTTTCTTCTTCTCCATAGGTGAGGAAAGCATTTCAATGAATAAAATAAAAAGAAAAAAGACCAAAAATTGTGCGTGGATTTGATGTTGGTGTTGATGCTACAGTGTTCATGTTGGTGGTTTACCTTTTTACCAGAATGGCATCCAAGAGTCCTTCCTTTTCATCGTCTTTTCTTCATTTTTAATAGTTTTATGCATTTGGGATTTTGGGTAGAGGGAGAGAGACGTCATTGATCTCAATATTTAATAGAACTTGGATAGAGGAGAGTGACCAATAAAACTAATCTAACAAGCAGAACCTGTAATCTACATCAAGGACACTATCGTCCGGGACGTATATCGTTGTCACTATATAAAGCTACTGGCTATTGTTCCGTATCTTCTCTACTTTGGCAAATGTAATTCTAGAGAAAGACACATATTACTCAAAGACAACACAAATTAAAGTTGATCCAAATAGAAAAGTCCCAAGTCATTTGACGTTCTAGTCAATTCCTTTTGGTTTATTTTCATTGCGGGTCGTATCGACAATTCAATAGATCTCACATAATCTGCAGACAATCAAAAGCAAGGAAATTAATATAGTCGGTTCTCTCTGTTCCGTTACTCATCTCTTTTTGGTAGATCTGTGGCTACCACCTGATACCTAGATTCTTGTGAATTTCTTCACTTCGGTTTCAGCTTTGCTTCTCCGTCGTTCTTTTGTGGTTTCAAACTTTCAATGGCATTGAGCTCCCAAACAGTCTCTGCATCTCTTCCTTCATCATCAGGTCCTCGGTCTAAGCATGTTGTGTTTCTCAGTTTTAGGTGTGAAGACACTCGCAAGGGTATTGTCTCCTATTTATACCATGAATTCCAAAACAGAGGAAAACAGACATTCATGGATGACCAAGGGCTTTATAGAGGGATGCCTATTCGGGCTATTCCTTGAAGTCTCCAAGCTAAAAAGTGGAGCACTGCTAATGTAGGAGCGAGAAGCCAACAAAAATACACTATGTACTATCAATCAATTTTCTCCACCTACTTCTGAACTCTTTGTAATCAACTAGAAAAGCTAACAGCAAACCACCCAGAATAGAATTTGTAATGGACGGAGACAAGGAGTATGAACACTCCTCTCCCATCAACCAATTGAAATCAAGTTTAGTAGCCCGAATCAACAATCAGTGAGTCAAAACCAAACCACTAATCATCAGTCACAATCCCACAAACCCGTAGACTTCAAGTTTCCCACAATCTATAAGCAGAAAAAAAAATTTCGCAAAATCTAAATTTCCAATGATTATGCAGACAAAGAGGACCCAAAATGTTCAATCCACCGAGCTACTCATAATAATCATTGATCAAAGATTGCAAGAAGCATCAATAATCTAAATAGTCAAGTGAAGTGAGCGAGTGAAAGTACCTTTATTAATCACAAGGCAACTCCTCCATATATATGTCACCGAATTCTATCTAGAGCAGAGGAAGGGGACGACGGAGTTGAGCAAGAAGCGTGTAACATTTGCAGACTGGAATGAACATGTGTGTGTATAATATACATCTGAAAAGGCTAAAGCCCACATTTTGAAATAATATATCCTCAATTTCATGCCACAAGCTTCAGTGAAGGAAAGTTAAGGTAATAGCCCTAATTTGTAAACCATACAAAACTTGCAGCGCAAGGCAGTTGATTGTTTGCCTCAAGAACTGCAATATTTGAGGGATGTCCTAGGGTAAACGTACAATCTCAAACAACCATGTCTACAACTAAGAAACATTCTCATCTTTGGCATTACAATTATATAATGTTATTGTGGTGTTGCAAAGCTAAAAGAGAAGCAAATTTCCAGGATTTCTAATGAACTTACAGGACAACTTGGCCAAGCCAAATACATAGGCAAAATTCAAAGCTCCGTCAATTTATAAAAAGAAAGAACATTTACTAACTTGAAAGATGTAGTTTATAACTCTCTCTCTCTCTCTCTCTCTCTCTCTCTCTCTCTCTCTCTCTCTCTCTCTGTGTTACTTCTGTGAGCATCGCCTTTCAAGTCAGCCATTGCGTTGGTCTTGATTTTCTGAGAATCGGAACAAAATTAAGCTATAGATCAGAATGGATAAATGAACCAATAGTATAATATAGCTGAATATGTATATATGCAGCGTATCACAAATTAACTGAATAATGCATACCTTATTTATCTGCAATTTGTATTCTTAGGGTAAATGGACAACGAATTAATTCACCAAGATGCCTGAATGTCTACATGAAATGACTGTTTGTTTTATCTTTTTTGCAGAAATCCATTATCGGCATCAGCTGATTACTAAAATGAGAGAATGAGTGATCATACCGTATTAGTTATTAATGAGAAAATAAAAAGCGAGTTACAATTTACGGGTAGATCATTGAACCCAAATATTGACAGAGAAGCTCGTAATACCAAAACACCTTTTCTAAACAATGAAGGCTGTCATTTCAAGTTATTGACTAATATATATTCACTTTCAAGTTGAGAATAACCTTTGACAGGGATAAAAAAATCATCATTGTGGATGAACTAATCGGATTTATGGGCCTACTAAATATGTCCTGTGACACATATTTTATGATGCGGAATTACGAAGACATACCTTGCCACCAATCGAGTGGAAAGTGTGAGAGCTTCAACTCATTGCGGATCCTTTGCCGTAGTGTGTCCAACTGTTGGTGATCATTTAGTTGGATTTGGCTGCTGCTGTTGAAGTCAGAAGCAGAGATTGAAAACTGGGGGCACTCATCTACGTACAACTGTTCCAGTACTGGACAACCTTGTGAGGTCCGGAAGACATAATAAAACCAAGTTCTTCAAATGTGGAAGAACGATCTTGTTGCTCTTTGTTTCCTCGCTTACTTCAATTTTTCTGCCCACGCTATGGCAACTCTCTACCCAAAGGTCTTCCAGTTGCAAAAGACATCGAGCTACGTCAGATGTGTGGAGATATTTCAGTGTCAGGTAGTCGTTCAAGAGAAATCTTTTGAGACTCTGGAGCAGGACCATTCCATATGTTTCTTAGGCGGTACAATGTCTCAATGAAATCATTCTCAAGTTTGTCAAGACAACGTGTTGTGGTTCATGCCCTTCAAATCCAAACACATATTCCATTCTATTCATATAAGAACAAGCTAGTTTTTCCAGACTCTGTAATCTGTGCAACAACTTTGACCGTAAAAGCGGTTTCACCACCCTGGAACAAGATCGCACATTCAATATCTTAAGATTACGAACAGAGCCAGCGGGCAATTCACCAACACATAGGTCCTCCAAGCAATACCCGACATAGATTTTCAACTCTTCCAAGCTCTCAAACACAGGTCCATTTGACACCCTACGCCATGTTATTGTATTTAACAACACTTTTGCATATACGGAATCTATATACAGATACTTGAGTCCATGTAATCTCCCACGGTCGTGTTCTACGAGAAGGTTAGTTAAAGTCATTGCAACAGTTGTACCATAAATTTTCTGTCACCACACTGATGAACCAATCGGGTAAGTTATTCATGCTTGTGTCAATGGTCAATGTTGGATTGAACTCAACATTTTGAGGCAAGCATTCTACACAACATAGGGAAACCTCCAAATTGTTTAAACGTGACAAGCCAGTTAACTCATCAAAGTCAGCAGCATTCTTACAAAGAAAACATAGCAAGCCTCTCTTTACTTTACCACCCCAGTAGCCAAAATAACAGTTCATGTACAGTTCTTCTAGTCTACATGATATGACTTGAGATGTAACTGTCTCAAAACTAGTTTCTGTCAAGTCTAATATTCTTAAATTGGTCAAATTTCCTATCTCTTTTGGAAATTTCTTGATATAGCAGCCTCTCATACTAAGAATCTCAAGCTTTTTCAGTTTTCTAAGTATGGATATGTCAATAATGGTCATGCAATAATCTAAATGCAAAGCTTGGAGTCTGGTTAGGAGACTGAACGATCGGGGCAGTGATTAAATCATTGGGACTTTGAAAAAAGGTATTTGGGATCTTCCTTATATCAACATTTCTTTGTAGCAATAAAATCTGAAGTTTTGAACATACCAACTTGTTGGGAAGCTTGCAAATATTGCTCTCAATTAGTGAAATTGCTGAGTAGCCTTTGTGCGCATCCATTGACAAATCTTTCAAATGACAACGAGTTTTCACCAAAGAGGCGTGGCCATCTACAGACAATGCAATGGATATGACCATATCTCGAATGACGTCATGCATCCTTACACATCCTTCCTTTGTACTGTCCAAAAGCAGACAAGAAGCTTTAAGGTATTTAGTCACTGAATTTGCTACGACTCTGGCATTTTCTATTGTGCTGTTGACATCTCGAAACAACCCTGTCCCGAACCCATGCTGCATCAAGTCTTCGATTTGAATGTCATCATCTTCTGGGAATAGGCTGCAAAGCAAGAAGCAAGAAGCAAGAAGCAAGAAGCAAGAAGCAAGAAGAAAGAAGAAAGAAGCAAGACTTGGCGTCATTACTCTCCAGGTAATCATAGCTCAACTTTATACACTTCAACACCTTTCTCCTCGTCAAGGTTGGCAGGTTGAGACATCTCAAGTCGTCGAGCTGCTTCTTTCCAGTCTTCAAAATCTTTATCTCCAAGTGCCTTCGCAACTGCAATCAATGCAATTGGGAGACAAGCACATTCTCTAGCTACCTTTCTAGCTACTTCATAAAATTCAGTAGATTTTTTCAAAAGACTTTCTTGTCTTCTTCAAAAACAAGTTCCAAGCATCTTCTTCTGATAAGAAACTGAGATGAATGTTTGCTAGGCTCTCCATGGTATGGCAAACATTCAATCTCCTTGTGGTGAGTAGGACTTTGGAATTGCATATTTGAAGGTCGTTGTAGCTGGGAATTCCAATGCTTGACAGGTCCAGTCTATTCCCAATGTCGTCCAAAATTATAAGGATCTTATTTCTTCCAAGTATCTCCTTCTGTAATCTACTGGCTCGTCCAATTTCTGACTCCTCCTCCAATTTCAAGCCCAGTAGATCTGCAAGTGCGCCTTGGATATTTCTCGTATCTGGGGTTTGGGATACAACAGCCATAATCACATGATCAAAAAGCCCCTTTTTTTGGGCTTGTGCACTGACACGTTTGACCATAGTTGTCTTCCCAACTCCTCCCATTCCGTAGACCCCAATGGCAGCGACCTCATCATTTTCTAATGCCTCAATCAGCTTATCCATGGCTTGTCTTGTTGCTTCAAATGCTTCAAAACTGCCATTCGAAATTATTGAAATAGGTCGTACATCACTGCACACAAGTTCCACAATGCGTTTGGACAAGTTCTCTATCAGACCTACAAGATCAAGAAGGGTCCAATAATAAATATCCGAGTATCAGGCATAATATATTTCTGATAGTAAGCATTAATTACTCTAGTTACGTTAAGATAGTCTCATAATGCTTACCCATATTTGTTTGAATCCAACCCAGAGAGCTTAGCCACTTTTGTTAAAGCGGCTCGCCACTGCTTCAACTTCTCTATGTTGTCATCACCTAGCCCAAACTTTTCTTCATGCTTAGTGAAGGCTTCTGCAAAGCTGCCCTTTTGATTTCGCACATCAGAGGGATCCACATTATAAAAGATTGGCAGAACTCTTGTGTTCTTGACTTTCATGCATTTGGATAATTTTTGTAAGTTCATCTAGACACCATGTAGTAGAAGCATATTCTGGTGACAGAACAGCCATTGCAGACCTCGATTCCTCGATTGCCTTAAGGAGGCTTGGAGAAATATCTGCCTCTATTTGAAGCCCTTGGTCATCCTTGAATGTTTTAATCCCTCTGATTTGCAATTCATGTTATAAATAAGATATAATACCCTTGCGCGCGTCTTCACCCCTAAAGCTCAAAAACACTTCATGCTTCCACTGAGAAGATAGTTCAGCTGAAGCAAGATATGTAGATGCTCCTTGGGTGCTCGAGGCCATTGAAAACACCAAAAATAAAACAAACAACTTCTCAAGATCATGCAAGAAAGCAACAATAAAAAAGCAAGCAGAAACCAAATGGACAAGATTATACCAAGGGAGGTGAAGGAACAGATCACCAAAACAATGTGAAAGGAACTTGATTGACAATTTGTATAGGAGAGGAGACTGGAATTTAGGCATTATGCATCTTTCAGTTTCTGTATCACAGCACCAGCCAACTAGTAGTATATCTGATTGTCTCCACATGCAGCCGACTAATAATGTATATCACATGTTAGGAAAAGCTTGGATTAATTAAAAGCATTGACAATTCAATTTGAGAAATAGAAATATTTATTGAGTCATTTGAATTTGACTATGTATATGGCTATTTTTGAATGGCCTTGATGTGCAGGTTGCATTGAAACAGGCACTTGTGCTCTGTTTGTCTATTGAATCCAATCCTTTCATTATCGAAACTCAAGAGCACATCATATATAGTTTCCAACTAGGTGCTAATGAATGAGAACATGCAGAGGCTGTTAGGGAGCTCGAGGCCATTGAAAGCCACAATTATGATAAGTGTGTGATAATATATTCTCGATAATTATGCATTTGAGAGGGATATAATATTGGAGCACTTGTTCATTTGCTGTCTAAAAAGTAATCATCAAATATAATCCCATCTATGCACGTTAATCAGAAAATATAAAGACAAAGCTTCAAGAAAAAGACTACTATAATAAAGGTCAAATTGCAAGTCTCGATCACTCGTCTATTTTTGTTCAAAAATATGGTTACAAAGAAGCAATAATTAAATTAATGTATTTAAACATGGCATCTTTGATTTGTTCAGCCAATAATTGATAATTTCTCCACTTGCAGGCTCCATCCCCTGCATTTACTCATTTAGTTATTTAGATGCATCGTTGTTATAGGAGCCAGATGCTAACAACTAAAAATTACTACCACCCTAATTCTGAAGTCTCAGTAACCGAATAGATTTCTAAGAGAAAAATCACCAATAGAAATCGTAAGAGTAACTAAATTTTGAAATGGCAGGATAAAGTGGGTACGTAACCACTTAATCAAACCAACAATCACATTAAACCAATGAATAACTGCAGTCAGTAGCAACAATTTAAACTTTGCCACTACAAACTAAAGTTAAGAAGAAACCAAAACAAAATTTCCAATAATCTTCACAGAGGGTTCCTAAAACTATCAATGCACCATCGGATTCATAGAGATAGCAGAATAGGGGATTTAACAAAATCCAATATATAATCTAAGTTAAAAACACATGACAAGTGTTAGAGATAACTTATCTCAAGTAGAGGTCTCACCCTGCATACGATCAGCTCACCCTCCAGATAACTTTCATGTTGATAATTACCTGTTAAATTTTAAATCTGGATAGAGATCAGCAGTAGCTAGCTGCTAGCAATCCTTATCAATTAAGGGTATTCGTATCTGTATATATTCAATACAATTATCAAGTTTTGTCACGTACTTCTCCAAAAAGGAAGCAGAGGAATACAATTCTACTCATCATCATAGAAAATCAAGCATGATCGATCGAAGTCTAGTGATACCTTAGGTCTTCAGTAGAGCAGCCTAACCAGAATATTCAGTAGAGCAGCCGGTTCTTCAGAATTGAATGCGTCTGCGCGCCATCGTTCTCTGGATCAGTGTGAATGTACGATCGATGTTAAGGACTGGGGATGTCCATTAGGGCTTTGACTCGGGGATTCACGTAATGGATTGTCCCTTGTTTGTTTGCCTTTGAAATTTTGTGGTTTTAATCCAAATCTCTATGGGTTGAATAGAAGGTTATACAAGGCTCAACGTACTGTGATTTCTAAAAAGAAAAGAAAAAAAAGCTCAACTGTGATTCTGTATCAAATTAGATTTGGAGAAATGAAATCTTGGGTGAAAAGCCTGAAAGCTTAGAAATGACAAGGAAACCGTGCAGACCTAGGAAACTTTTAAGATACAGGATGCCCCAGAGTTCTCAGTGTGATAGATTGGGAGTTTGGGACATTAAGGTGGTTGCATCACTGGCATCCTGCGCATGACCCGACCCATGTGGGTGGGCCTAGATTGGAAATTTGTATGTAATGGACTTCCATGCGGGTGGGCCTAGAGCAAATTTGTCTCACGTTTTGAAAATTTGATAATATATCCTCTCAGTAGGCCTCATCATTTAGCCAGCGGATCAAGTAGGCCGATGAGGACCCGCAAGGCCCTTAGGGTAGAAGCTCGGCCAGCATAAGAGCCCGTAATAGGCCCGGCCCGGTAGGTATGCCAGGCCCGCCAAAGGCCTGTAAAAGCCTGTAAATTAATATAGAGTATATATATATTGGCCCGTTCTAGAGAGGACATCCTTACTTTAAGAATTTGAGGATTTTTGTTATTTTACACAAGTATTTGACCTAATTCAATGATCTCAACCGTTAATCATTTAGATTCTTATGCAAGATGATGTCTATAAAAAATCAACCAAATCCATAATCATTTGGTCATTCAAAATTATGTAAACAAATGTAATCCGTTAGATAACATTAAAACTGTTACGCCCCGATTTTCAAGTAATAAATCAAATAAACAAACAAAATACATAGGGCGCAATAAATCAAACATGGATCCTAAATATCAGGAAAATTTTCTTTTTAAAACAAGTGTACTACTAAGTTCCGAACTCACAATGTTAATACAGATCCGTTCTTTAGAGTCATATATTACATTACATAAGTTTACGAATTAAATTGCGTTAACAAATTAATAAGTAAATGCTCCCTCAAAGCTTGCTACAAACGGAAGTCTGAAAAAAGTCGAAGCAACAAAATTAGCTTCCGAACACGTACAGTTGCAACAACAACACTTCTACTCTAGCCACAATTACCCTAGCCTGCAAGGTCAACTCTTATACCATTGAATAGTACACCGGGTTGTAACAACAAACTCGGTAAGCCTTTGACAGCTCGAATGAGTAAACTCCAACCACAATAGTAACCCAAAATAATAAATCAAACAATTCAAAACAATATGGTAATCTCTGCATATGATTTAGTTCAGGTGATTACGCAAGATAAAACAATATAAAGAAATATTAATCCATGCATGTAATTTAGTTTAGGTGATTACGTAAAGATAAAACAATATAAAGAAATATTAATCCCTGCATATACTTAGAAATCATATAATAGAAATCGTAGTAGTCCCTGCATATAGTTTAGTTCAGGAGATTACATTAAAACCAATCAATTCAGAAAATCGTAATCCTTGCGTATAATTTAGTTCCAACAATTCAATACTAGAAATAAATTAGAAATCAATACAGTTATCCAATTATAACTCTAATCACCACAACATCAATCTCAGCCTTTCTCTCAACAACAATCAATTTCATTTACACAAAATCATCACACAGATCACCACACTGGTTATCACAAAATTATATTGTTTCCTTATCTCCATCAACCTCGAAAAAATAGCGAAAAAATTCTAAAATAATATGTTCTCATCTCAAAACCATCATCAAAATCGTACACATTTCAATCAAAGCTCAAACCGACAAAAACCTCTCTTCTTTCAAATTTCATTTATTTTCCTCAACATCATATTGCACAACAAAAGTAAATAACAAGCCCAATTCCACAAATATATATTTTTCACATAAATATACACACACACACACACACACTCGTCCTTCTGGTAAAAACAAGACAACCTGGTATATATTAGCTACACGTGTATATATTAGCTACTCGTGATATCACGTGTTTTTACTAGCTAGCTAATGTAAAAGGTTGCTAGAGGTGAGCGTGCGCGTGTGTGTGTGTATATATATGTGTGTGTGTGTGTATATATATACTTACTTGAAAAATATATATTTGTGGAATTGGGTTTGTTGTTCACTTTTGTTGTGCGATGTGACGTTGAGGAAAATAAATAAAATTTGAAAGAAGAGAGGTTTTTGTCGGTTTGAGCTTTGATTGAAATGTGTATGATTTTGATGATGGTTTTGAGATGAGAACATATTATTTTGGAATTGATTTCACTATTGTTTCGAGGTTGATGGAGATGAGGAAACAATATTTTGTGATAACCAGTGTGGTGATCTATGTGATGATTTTGTGTAAATGATTTGTTGATCTTGTGTAAATGAAATTGATTGTTGTTGAATGATTAAGGTTGAGATTGATGTTGTGGTGATTAGAGTTATAATTGGATGAATGTGTATTGATTTGTAGTTTATTAATCGTTTATTTCTAGTTTATATCCACTCGTCCCTCTGACAATATACACGTGTAGATATGACCTGTGGCAACGACATCACCCTACCGAAAGAAGTCTCCAAGACCATTACCACTTCACTGTCTTCGCCAGACTTGGTGCTGCAATTTCAGCAAGCCTTGGTGCGTTGCACATTTAGGGTTCGTATCTATGATTCATCGTCTCTGTATTTTTTGCGTTCTGGGTTGCTAGAATAACCGGTATGCTTTCAGATCTTCTCTATTTGCAGTTAATCTTGGTCATCAGTTTTAGATGAAGTCTGTCTCATTTATGGAGTTTAAAATTTTCTTTTGTCTTTTCTGTTGCATGGAATTTGTTCGTGGTTTGCTGGGATATTCTTTAACTTCGTAGTTTCTGGGTCGACCTCTTACGAACTAATGTTAATGATCATACTTGATCACAATATAATTTTCTTTCCTTATCATTTATCTTCTCTTATGTAGGCTACGATGATCGTAAGTTATTCGCGTCCGTACTCTTCTTGAGTCTCGGAGTCAATGTAGACCTGAACCGCGGTTAGTCAAAAGTTGAATTCCAAGTTACATGTGCAATTCCTGTGTTTGGATTCTCAAAAAGGAATAGAATTGATTTAAATGTTCGGTTGAATTTGCAAGTCTTTGGTTGGAATTGCATTTGACATTGACGGAGTTATTCTCCTTGACCTTTTCTGTCCAATTTGATGAACTTTAATGATATTAGCGAGTTGGAATAGAGTTGATTGATCAGAGAATATACAAGTTCTCATTGAGTTTCGATTTTTCTGTAGACTTGGTTTCTTTAGAGCATAATTTCATTCCCTATTCTTGCTGTCAATATATAGGTTTGACTATTAATAGTGCATGTTGCTACGTTCTAGTATCTTTATATTCATCAATATGCACAAAATAATCTCTCATGAAAATCATCTTCATATCTCTGTAACAGAACTCTCTGAAATGGAATCCTTACATTAGTTCTAGTTTCAATGTCTTTTGAATATAGATTATTTGTGAAGCTGTATCTTAGGGGAAATTTAAACCGTCTAAAGTACGTTTATCAGATGATGGTCCTCATCACCTACCAAATAAAGAAATCGTTTGATTACAGTTACACAAGTATTTAAATTGGATGCTTAGTGGCTTATCATATACAGAAGAGAGACACAGCTGAATACTTCTTCCCCAGGACTGCTGTATGATATATAAGGATTTCTGTTTGAGGTTTTTATTTTTACTTTTTGATAGGATCTGTTTGAGATTGTTAGCTAATTCATTTTAAGTTTGTTAAATCTAATTCTTTCGGGTCTGTCATGCCCCAAATTCAGAATAAATATACTTTACCCTAAACTCTAGCTTAAACAATTTCTTCATTGGACCTGGAGCACATACCAGGAAACCAAGAATCTGACTATTTCACTAAACACTCTAATAGCACATACATCATATTTACCTTTGTTTACAAGCTTTCCACCTTAGAAGTTAAAATTGTATGTCAATCTCCTTTCAAGTTTATCCAATATGGCAAAATTTTCTGGCCAGCAATGTGAACTATAATTATATCATTTAGTCATTACTTTCTATCTTCCATGTTAGTGTTTTGGAAACCAAGAATGAATTACCGCTTCACCTCCAATGCTATATGCTTCCTGTAGTTCACTTGATGCAAGCTAGATAGCCTTTATCCAACTTAATGAGAAGGCACTCAATACCATCTATTCTTATTCTTCTATTCAATAATAGACAGTGCCATGTCTCAATATTTGTACCTTTGTAGCTTCCCTTTACCACTTCTGCACCTTCAGTTTGCAGTCTTTTCAATGTCCAGATTACATGTCGTGTTTCGTTGGACCAGTGAAAATTGAGTGGTATGGTACTTCATGATAATGCGCTTAAACATGGAAATTCACTGAAATACCAATTCATTTATCTTATCAGATTTGATGTCAAATACATGCTATTATTAAACATGCAAATCATACTTTACATCAGAATTATTGATCCGTGTATTATATAGTGATGAATGACTGGACTAACTCACTAATGTGAACACCCAGTGTCTGCATAGAATGCAAGTTTAGTCTATTTCTATGTCTGAAAGGGCTTTGGCATCAGAAATATTGTGTAGTCATGTTTTATCTCATAACCTCAGATCCAAACTTTTCTATTATTTTTCTTAATATTACGTACGTTTGAACATATCATAACTACTCTTTCATGTAGGGGTGTTTGAGTTCTGCATTTATGTTGTTTTGTTCTTTTCTCTTTGTCCAGGGCATTTAATTGGAGAAAGGAACCAAGTATGTTATTTAGGAATTAGGAATCAAGTTTATCTCCAAATTCAAGTAGGCACAGAGAGATATATCGCACAACATCAGGTATCAAACATATCAATCTTCAATATATACATATATTTTATATTCTGCTTCTTATTTGATATATACATAAACACACACACACGCACGCACGCACGCAAGCACACACACACACACACATTCTATTTCCAGTGTTTTTTGAATTAATCTCATACTCTGCCTCTTATTTGATTGTGCCTCCTATTATATTCTTATTCTGCCTCTGTGATTGTTAACCTGTCTCTGTGATAGTATCTCCGTGATAGCATCCCCCCACATTAGGCTGTGTCTGTGAGTGACTGATGCATCATACAATTGATTCCTGCTTCATATGTTAGTCTGCGATTTTAGATATTCAAAGAATAGTTTTACTAAATGTCAAGCCTTCGTAGGAACTTTCCATTTCAGTTTTTGAGAGGTATGCCTGTGATTCTTTAATGTGTCTGAGATTGTATCACCCCATATTAGGCTCTGTCTGTGACGACTGATGCATCATACAACTGACCCTTGCTTCATACGTCTGTCTATGATTTTTATAGTTATTCAAAGTGTCTAATGGCTGTTTCTTAGTGCATAAACTGAAAGTTATGTCTTTCTGTACTTTGACCGTCTTCTTTTCAACATCAGAGATTAGGTTCTGTTTTATATCATGGATCTGTTTTGTCTCTGATAGTTGCCTTCTTTCATGAATGACTATTAATCCTATGTTCTGATTTACAGTGATCAACAGACGTGGCAAACATCAGCAGAATATGAACCAACCGAAGACAGCTCGAAAAGCTAATTTAACACTGTTGGTTAAGCCTAGAAATGTAATATATACAAATAATTTTTGTGAACAGCATATAAAAACGTGTTGGTTATAATAACAATATTTTGAGAAATTTAAATACTTATAGCTTGGTTAGCAAAACAGTTTCTGCTAGAAATGTAAATATTTACTTGGAATACGAGTTTTTGAAAAAAAACTCGGGATCCTAATTTGGTTTCCTTAATTACCTCCGCTTCAAGTATTATTTCTCACCAAAAAACAATCTTAAAAGTTCAATACCAGATTCTTGGAACGAGTCTAAAAGACCAAATTAGTATAACACAAAAGGCCAAGGTCGCTCTTCTAGACATCTATTGGTACGTCAAACTATATTTGGGTCAAATTGACAGCAAATAAGTCTAGTTTTTGATATTTTGATATTCAGTAACAGAAATCTGAGTATCGTCTGGTATATTAGTTCCAAAGAGGTATGAGGTTTTCCAAATTTCTTATGCATTAACATTACCGAGAAACCCATAAAATGGTACGTAGTATATAGCCATTGATTTCTTTGTGCCTGAACGTTTGGTTGGCAGGAATGTCAAAATAGGAAAATGATTTATTTTCCTTTCCATACCGATATAGAATGAAATAGGTTTTGTTATTTCCATGTGAGTGTTTGAAACATTACTGGAAATTAAATTATGAAATTAATTTTCCATTCCTAGTATAGAGTTTGGTAAGTCACAAGAATGAAATATAAAATTATAATTTTTAATAATACATTTTTACTAATTAAGGTACAAATATGACATCAACTTATACAGAATATTGGTGGAGGAATATAAATTTTTTAGAGGGATAATTTAGGTAATTGTGCCTTTGACAATGAGAAATGGAAATAGAATATCACCTCTGACTAGGTAATTCTATTCAGGCTTTATGAGGGAGTCAATTTTTAGTCAAATCTCATATTTTTTTTCCTTTCCAATCTCCTATTACAACCAAACGGCACATCTAAATGGAAAATGAAATTGATTCCCATTCCATACCATGGTTTCATTCCATCCAAACGGGGCCGAAATGTATTCCATTGTATGAGAAAGCGGAAAAAAAAAAACAAAAAATGAACAAGCTCCCCAACTTTATTTTGGGGAAAAATATTATTCTTGAATGAGAATTGTTATTAACACTTTTCTGGAATTGTCTAATAGTAGTTTTTCCTTCTCTTGTAAACCCTAAGCGTACGTTTGCACGACCCCATTAAGCTTAATACTTTCTTCAATATTTGAATGCTACTTAGACCACGTTTAACGTATGAAACAAGGTTGAAAACCATGCATTGATGCATATATGTTGGTGAGTATAAATACCCACATGTGTAAGTAATTTAACTCACCTCATCTCCACATATCCTTCAATTGTCGTTTTAGATCTTAACCTTTGCTAGCTAGCTCTTCTAAGTTTTATAGTACAATTTCATCATCATGGGTGTTCTTAATGTTATCGGAGTTACAGCAGTTCTACTGCTATTTTTCATAAGCATACAATTGTCTGAGGCTGGCAGGGTTTTGCATGACGAGGACGAAAACTTGACGAAGAAGGCTGATCTTCCTCCCGGTGGACCTAATCCTCACACCAACGTGCCTGGTCCTGCGACTCCTACTAGTGGTCTTGCTACAACCATAAACCAAAGAAACTTTGCAGGAGTCGTAGATAACTTGAGGAAGGACAAACTTTTTGTTTTAATGGAGTCGAAGCCGAAAGGTGATCGCCCTCCCGGTGGACCTAATACGGGCACCAACAAGCCTGGTCCTCCTGCTAGTGGTAATGCTGCTTCAACCATTAACCAAAGAAACTTTGCAGGCCTCCTCCATATGAGTACCTAACTTCAGGTTTCCAGTGCTGACCGGCATGGTCATGAATCATAAATGAGTCGATTGGCAAATGGTAATAAACTCGTAGCACAGCAGATACTAGTATAGTAATTTATTGTTATACACTAAGAATAATGTTATAGTATAACGTCAAATAATGAACACAATGTACATTATTGTTGTAATCTAGCTGTACACAATGTACATGAATAAAATGAATACGTGAGTTATTTTGAGCAGCATACTTTATTAGTCAGTTATGTTTTGCATTATGCACTTTGATGAAGTTATCACATAGGATTAATTATGGCTCTTGCAAACAAATCTATCTTTAACAAATTGTATGTTGCTAACTGGATCATAAAAAAGGGAAGGAAATTGCAGCGAAGGATTGCCTTATCAATTTTGGAAGTGCTACTAGACCCTGTTTAGAAATCTAAGACTTGTATTGACATGCAACACCGATGAAGTTCGAACAGGGTGGACCTCTATTTGTAGAGCCAAGGTGAAATGAAAATGACTAGTAGCCACTTTGATCACCTCAATCTATGAAGGGACGACATCACCAGATCTCGCCACGTGTTCGACACGACTGACATAACAGTAAACATGCGCCGTCGCCTCGGTGACTACCACTACTGCATTATTACCAGTTACAGAATCCAGTATGGTAGACTTCCCACACACGACATACGAATAGGGGCAAGACACGTGTCACCAGGGCATGGACAACACGCCAAAAGATGCACGAAACACTATTCCAATATCATGATAGCGATAAAAAAAAAAAACAAAACCAGTCAAGACTCCTCGTAGCAGGGGACTTGGGAGACTGGACGTAGTGATTGTATGGAAGTCACGTGCCAAGAAGACTCGCCTTGTATTTCCGATATTTCTACCATAAAAAACTCCCTGTTAGTATATATACCTCTCAAGCACAAAGACCGGATGCACAAGGCTCATCTAGCCACAAAAGAATAAGATAGACCTCCTGACACCCCCCCCTCGTGGGCGGTATCGCGAACCCATATGTCCCACACTGGAAACAAGGAGACCGCACCTCCCCAAATTCTCTATAAATAGATCATCTCCAACGCCCTAAAGAGGTAACTGTTTACTACCATTTTCTACTTTTCATATCACATATCGATACTGACTTAGGCATCAGAGCGTTGAAGGCCGGCACAGCCGGTCTTCTCTCTGGGAAAGTTCTGACATGCCTTAAGGTATCAGTACTTTAAGATTTGTAATTGCATCTGGGCAGTCCATTTTACATGGCTAAATTGAACAGATGCGCATCTGCGGGTGCTGCGCGTCCACCGCATGTGATTGTTGGGCAACCTGCTATAACAGGTTATTGCATTGTTGAAATCAAACACCATTCCTTCTTCTCGGCATCGCGAACATTGTTCCTTGGCCAACCGTTCCAAGCTAGGGTTTTTTTGCGATGATTCAGTTGTAAATTTATGTTCTTTGATGAGAATATGGACCAAAATAATTTCGCAGGTGTTGAAACCGAAAAAAATCACCAGTCCAGAAATTACATGGTGATAGTCTTTCAAAATAAATTGAAAAAGTGGGGGCCCATTACAACATTGATATTCCTACAAGCTGATGTGAAAAAAGAAAAGAAAAAAAAGAAATACATTCACAAAGAAATACATTCAGTTTCACACATGGGATAAGTTTGTTATAGCTCTGACCAAACTCAAAACGGCAAGCAGGTGCTATTCAAAAATTATTCAGAGTCCTTTAGCTTTGACAAGTTCAAATGACGTCAAGCAATAAGGGATAATGTTCTGTTAGCCTTGATTCATGTCTTGGTCAAGTTTCTGACCATTCAACAGATAACAAATGATAACGTTAAGCTTGTTATTCAAATTCAAATACAAGGTGGTTATAAGCTATCCGGCTACACTTATCCAACCTACAAAGGTGGCAACGCTGAAGAGATAGACAGAGAGAGAAAAAAAATCAGCAAGCAAGAGGCCAAAGCTCTGCCAAAATCAAAGCAGGTCCGTCAACAATTCAAACTCCACAGATGAAGCTCAGGTATACAACGCTTCCATGCTATTCTCGTCTTCTTTGGCAGGGAATATACCGTCCAGAAAGCTTGCTGTTAACAAAAGTTAGGCTGTTCATGAACAACCTTCTTTCTTTTGTAAGCTATCGAGAAATACATGGTCGATCATTAACGGCCAACCTTCATGGTGATCTGCTCCTGCGTTAAGACATATATGGTCGTTCATGAACGGCCGAGTTCCAATGCTAGAAATCTGCACAAGACGCCCACAATCACTCTCTTACAAAATCGGTGATACTAGCTGCCACCAAGAGCTTTTCAGCCTTTGTCTTCCCATTAATCATGATAAAAAAATTTGGCCTTGCAACATTTCAAAACAAGCCACCCGAAAGCCACCGAGAAAAATATATCAAACAAAATGATTGGCTTGGCGGTTGGAAAGCTTGACGGTGGAACGATTAAGGCCTGCATATAAGTGTAAAAAGCAATTCTCAGTGTATAAAAGCAACTGTCAATTGTCATAGTGTGGATTAGAGGACAAGGCCCAGACGGTCAGAAGCAAAATAAATTAAACTTTTGCTTTGTTTAATTGAAGCGGTGGGATGATAAACAAGAAGACGATTGATGGCAAGTGATTGTGAAGACAACACAAGCTGGGAAGCAACAAAATGGAAACAAAGCTTAATTGTTTTCTTCCTAGCTAGAATCAGTGCCATGCATGATTAACAAGAAGACAGAAAACATGGCTTTATTGTTCAATCTGGAACTTGCTATATGTCATAAGCAAAAGTCAAACGGTGGCAAGGATGATTTATTATTTGAAAGGGAAAATCTTCCGTACAGTATCTGACCTTTGATCTATTTTAAACTTTCATACCTCATGTTGAGAAAATATCAGAACGGTACCTGACGTTCTAACCCCGACCGAAAATTAATACCTGAAGCCGTTAGCTCTGTTACAAAAACTGACGGCTGGCATATTTTGATCATCAAATGACCAATTTACATCTTAGTTTTTGTTTTCTTTAGTTTTTTTTTTCATAAAATTAAAAAAAGAAATATTCTTTTATTAGTTTAAAGTTTAAACTATTTTTAGTTTTGAAAAATTATTTAAATTTTTGATTTGTCAAATATTTTCTTTCGAGCCCGTAGATTAAACTAAACGTTGTTACGAGTTCGTAGGAATTTTTGAAGGATTTTTCGAACACCGGAGCTATTTTTAATGAACTTTAGAAGTTGGTAATATATAGAAATATAATTAAAAATAGAATTTTCAAGTCGGCTACATCTGGACCATTGATTTCAAATGGCAGAAGATCTTGACCGTTAAAGGAACCTATAGATGGAGACCCAGACTGGATCCATGTTGACCCGAATATCCGCCACGGTGGCCCAGCTGTTCTCCTTTTTGAGGCCACTTCCGGACGTCGGACCGGCCTAGTTTTCTTACTCTCCGTGTCGCCGTCATCCCTATGCTTTTATTTTTTTTCAAACAACGTCTGATGACAGAGAATCGAAGGAGAGAAAGTGGCGGCTTCTCTGGGGGATTTTTCCGATTCCGGCCACATCGTGGTCTCGCACCTATATCAGACGGATCCTTTCGTTGTGACCGACCTATTCATGGTATTTGTTCATTCATGTGATGAACCAAGACAGAGAATCGAGAAAAGAAGTTTCTAAGTTTTCTAGCAAGTTTGCTCTGTTTTCCGGCGAAGTTTGTTTTCGACTGAGGTATCAAACTTGTTCCCCTTGTCGAGCTCTACCTGGCTATATACTTGAATTTTAGTTTGGAGGAGATTTGTAGAAATTGGAATTTTGAGGTGTTATGGGTTTGCTGGGTTTGAATGGGAACGAGAGAGAGAGAGAGAGGCATAGTAGGGAGAGAGAAAAAAGAAAGTTTTGACAGAAAAATAAGTGATTAAGACATGAAAAGACAAAACTATCCTTCAGCTATCAGTTTCTTAATAGAGCTAACAACTCCAGTACCGATTTTCGGTCGGGGTTAGAATGTCAGGTACCGTTCTGATATTTTCTCAACGTGAGGTACGAAAGTTTAGAATGGGCCAAAGGTTAGGTACTGTACAGACGATTTTCCCTGAAATCAAATTTGATTGAAACGGTGTTATACATGATCGACAAGAAAACAAAAAATTGCAATTTATCATTCAGAGTGGTGCGCCGTACTAGAATTTAAAAAAAATATTGCGCCAACTCTGCACATCGGTCGTCCGTCCAATTGCCACTCAACCTGCAGCAACAAAAATTGGGAAGCCACTACAAGTCCAAACAAAAATTCCGATTAAAGAAAGTCCCCATCAAGAAGAAATGACAAAGTTCAAGAAAGGTGGAGTACTGCACTCTGCGCTGAAGACAGTGATGCAGAACTCAATGTTAAAGCAGAATTAAATGATAGATTCCTCCATTTTATGGAGAGTCCAGGGACATGTTTCCTTCTCCGAATTGAACTGAGGATGTCGAACCCCATCTCCTACTTTGCTTTCTAGTTCCAGCTGATGACCATCGGATTTGCCAAGTGATAATTGATGTTTCTGATTAGCTAGAGGTAAGAAATACGTCTGGGCTTGATTTTAACCCAAAGAAAGAACATGGGTGTACATACCACTTTCACACTCGAGCCTGCAGAAACTAAAGCTTGAGTATAAATGTGGGTGTTTGAAATTACTTTCCTTTTGAGCCCGTTCATCTTGGAAGCTTGGCCCGATTGATTTGTTTGCCGACAAAGCTAGAAGCAGCACAAAGCCCACTTTAAATTTTGGGCCAAATGCAAAGCTCGGTACATCGGGCCCCCGAATCAAATCAACAAACACTCTACAATCTGAATGTCTGCAAAAGAAATACATTTGATGGATTCAAGAAATATATACATCCGTCGAACACAAAAGTCATTACAAAACCAAAAGCTCAAATTCTTCTGAACTACAATGGTTTGAGCCCTTTACAGGGTATGTAGATAATCTAGCAACCCACTAGATTCAACCACAATTTCAAATCGAATCCTTGACTCTATCAGTCAAATTCACATACAAATCCAAACAGAACCCATAACTCCACCAGTCAAATTCAGCTAGTCCTAAATTGAATCACTAACTCCAGTCAAATTCTCCCAACACTAGAAATACAAATCCATTGAACTGCAAGTGGCTTGATCCTTTTCCAAGGGTACGTAGGTAACCCATTCAAATATCCAGTGCAGCTGCAAAAACAAAAAAACACACATCCCATCAATTGATTTCTTCATAAATGGAATCAAATGGTGTTTCCCTGTAACAAGAGATTGTAATTAATAGACACATTCTCTCTTGAATGGGTCGAACCCGAACTATTTAAAACTCTATTCACTAAATGAATACGAGTGAAATTATGGTGGGTGACATTTTCGCTCACTGTGTGCAATTTTTACTCAACAACATGTGTTTCTGGGTTCTTCTTAATTTTGTGTCTGGTTTCTTGAATATGGTAGTGGGTGATGAGTGTTTGGGAAATTTGAATGGGTTTTGAGAGACATTTCGAGGGGTTTTGAGAATGTGGATGATGCATTTGTTTAGTAGAGCAAATCGATTGAGTTGGGTTTAAAAGTCTGATGCTGTATAGGTAAAATTTGTGAGTTGGAGAAACTTGGCATTGGAGAATTTGTGAATCCTACTCTATACAAGTAGTTGGTTGGAAGTTTTCGTTATTTGACTAGAGGTGAACATATTCCCCCGGCTACTCTTTTCACTCTCCTCTTCATATCTCTGCAGTCTCACTATCCTCTCTTTCTTCTACACTCCTATGATCTCCCTCTTTCAAACTCTAAAAGATAAATGGTGATTTTCGTGATATGATTATTCGAAGAGAATGAGTGTATGCCTTAAAATTATACATAAAAGAGCACATCCACAGACTTCGTATGTACAGTTGAGTCCCTATTCTTGCAGTCACACTGAAGTAAAGGAATTAGAACTTGCCTGTGCCAAAGCCATGTGTCGAATTACATTGATCCCTTTCGTTATCAGATTTACAGTCGGTCACAGATTGTTTCAGATTAACCGACAGGGAAGTATCTCGGAGCTCCAAGTTGTGTGAAGCATGTTGCATATTATTTTCTGAAAAAGACAACGATGATTTTTTTTGTTTGCATTTTTTTACTCGATTTTACAAATGCGCACAATCTATATTTTAGTAGCTACGTTTTTCTTATTAGTTTTCAAACCTAACTAAGGTTGGGTCGGCCCCTATTGAGCTAGCGAGGACGAAATGCTCACCCCTACATTTCAAGTTACATTGAGGTCATTCCGGATGATTTAGATTAGAAATGGGTTGTTGTCCGAGTTCGTGTGTTGCTGTCCCTATTGCTTGAAGTCTTTCTCTTATCAGTTTACTCGTTTCCCTTTCAATGTTGAACTCAGTTAAATTCTATGAGATCAGCCTACCTGGGAGCGCACCTCACCCTTTGTGTTATTGTTGCTATTGTACTCTTTTCATTTCGGTTATAGTGTAAGCCCAAAGATGTCACAGTGCACTTACCTACTTTATTTTGAAGCATTTTCCAGACTTGTTAATTTGAATGTTGGGTTGTTAATCGAAAGTCCTTTCTTAAAAGTTTTAATTGTTTCTCATTTTCTGAAAATCGTATCTCAAAAGGCCTTGTAGTATTAAGTTGGTAGGCCTATGATATGTCTACGACGTATCGAGCTTCTATTGGCTTAATATTACGGCGCTATGTTATATCCATTTGGGTCACCATAAAAACGGTCGTAGACCATTTGTTCCTGCCAGTAGTACTGACGGTCTACACAGAAGTGAACATATACTACTGCCTCTCCATTGCGGGCTACTACTAGGAATCTTCATGTGTTACTCGTTTTTTTCTTCTGTTTTATAACATTTCACGTAAAGCAGAAATCCTACAGCATTAACATTGTTTTACTTGCTTTTGATCGTCCTCCTCCATAAAGAAAATAAATTTTTTGCTAATGGAATTAACTCAGTGTCTACTATGGTTTACTGTTTGCCCTACGTTGCGCTTGAATTATCAGCCTAGTCAAATTAGTTTACGTAGCAGCTCTCAAAAAAGTTGTAGTCGCTTTCTTTCCAACGGTAATAGGCACCACCTCAAACTTGCCTACAAACAAATACATGAGATATACTGCTTGTCTAGCTTGGACTACTACTATGGATATGACGGGCAACTGGTGATGTCTATGTAATGTCATTGGAGAACATGCAAATTGCAGCATAGAAAAACGTATTGCACATCTCCTTTTGCATTTGCACTGTATATAATGAGATATCAAAGTCTTACCCTTGGTCTGGGCCTACAATTTTATCTGGGCCTTCAGTTTCATCAGCCTACTCAAAACTTTGCTGATTCTCTGCATTTGTATGTAAGTTGTCTATGTTGTGTCAAGCAAGAGGCCACATGCAGCTTAATTGTTGCCCTTAAATTCGATCTCTCAACAGTCTGGTCAAGCACGAGGCCACACACACTTGACCCTATAAATAGACCCATTTAGGAAGCAGGAGAGCATCAGAAACCACAGTCACAATGGCTTTCCAAACAATATTGGTCCTTCTCATTCTTCTAAAGTCTCCCTCATACGAGATAGCCTTCAACCTCTAAACACTTGGGCTTTATAGAGAAATCTCATGCCTGGGACATTCAGGCAAAGTAGCTCGAAGAACAATTTTTTTTTTGAAAAGGGTTTGGAACCCAGCTTAGCTGGGAGGCTCAGCCCCACACCCGGTTCTATTTATTAAAGTAATAGTAGAGTTTTGTATCCCGGGGGGGGGGGAACATAAAACCTGAACCCCGAGCTACATAAGAAATATGACTAATATCCTCGTAGAGTACATCCTGAATACCATTATCAGGATGTACTAGAAAATATATTGAGGAGGTTTTTTTTTTTTTTTTACCATCTATCCCAGGCATGAGATTTCGCTATAAAGCCTAGTGTTTAGAGGTTGAACGCTATTTCATATGGGGGAGATTTTAGAAGGAGAAGGATCATCAACAAAGATAAGAAAGCCACTGTTGCTTTTGGTTATGATTCTCTTCTGCTTCCCAAATGGGTCTATTCTTAGGGCCAAATGCCGTTGTTCTCGTGCATGACAGGTTGGTTGAGAGGTCGAGTTTAATGGTAACAATTAAGGAGGTGGTTAATACCATTATCTCGGAGAGATAACCTACAAAAAATTTATTATCGAGATAACCAAGAGTCTAAATTTCATTTATTGTCCTTCACTTACCTCCATGACGCCCAACCGACCTTGACTTCTTCCGGATTCACTTGCACCTAACCCTATAAATAGACCTATTTGGGAAGCAGAAGAGCATCAAAAACAACATCCCCCTCCTTCTGAAATCTTGTTTAGCCTATAAACACTTGGGCTTTATAGCAAAATTTCATGCCTGGGATAGGCTTTGGAGCCCGAAAAGCTCGTTCTGAGCTGTCCTCTCTTGTGTCCCCAAAACTCAATTGAATTTCACAATAGAGGTCTAGGAGTCTCTGAGCTACCAGGGAGATCAAGGACCTTATCTTCCCAATGGGTTATTCTGGGCGTGAAGGCATAAAGACATGAAGCTACCGTCTGCCTCCAATATCTCTGCCGCCAAGCAATCTAGACTGAATCAACAGTCCACATGAAGACCTCAGATTAAGATGTTGTATTTTCAAAGTCCACATGAAGACCTCAGATTAAGATGTTGTATTTTCTTATTGTGTAAAGTCACTGTTGGCCTGTAAAATTTTATTATATCGTGCTGATATGTATTGCCTTTGGCCACAAAGCCATATATTGATCATATTCCCATTTATACTATTGGGGCGCATAATCAAACTTCAACTGACTGCACATTGGGGCACGGAATCAAACTTCAACTAAAACCCACAATCAAATCCGACTATGTCTCATCAAAGAGCATAAATTTACAACTGAACCACCGCAAAAACCCAGCTTAGAACAGTTTCATGGTCCTTGGAGGCAAGGCGTCCAAGGAACAGTGTTTACGATGCCCAGAAAAAGGAACAATGTTTGGTTTCAATATTTTGTAATGGCATTGTTGAAACCTGCTATAGCAGGTTACCCGGCAATCACATGCATTTGCACCCACAGATGCGCATCTGTCCTATTTAGCCGTGTAAAATGGACGGCCCAGATGCAGTTACGAATTTTAAGGACTGATACCTTAAGGCACTCAAGGGGAACCCTTCCCTCTGACCTTTGTTTGTCTTGCAAATAAGCAAGAGCCAGGAAGGCGATAGTAGCTGCACATCTTGTGATTCTGCTGAGTTAGACTATCCATCTACACCATATAAAGAGAAACCATCCAGGACCTTAAGAATGTTTCTGGCTCCTCTTATGGAGGCTTTTGCAAAGATGAGCCAGTCATCAACAAACATTAAGTTTGCTATTCTGAACCCATGTGGAGAAGAGAGAATTCCAACATGGTTTTTAGGCTTCTCAGTGAGTCTGTTCATGTTTGTTATGAAGGGTTCCATGAAGAGAATAAAGATGTAAGGGGATAAAGGGTCTCCCTGTCTGATCCCTCTTGAGGGTTTGAACCAACCCTCAGTTTTTCCATTAACAATCATGGAAAAAGATACACTAGTGATATAGTTCACGACCAAGTCAATCCAATTAGGATGGAAGCCAAATTTTGTTAGGCAAGCCATAATGTGATTCTAATCTAAAAAGTCATAGGCTCTCCCAGGTGCAAAGGCTCCCTTCTAGCAGTGGCCTTAGTTTGTTAACCAGGATTTTTGTGATAATTTTATAGCTAACATTGCAGAGACTTATAGGTCTAAAGTGTGTCACCAATTCTGGTTTTTCAATTTTTGGTGTAAGTGTTATATTTGTGTGGTTTATATCAGCAAGGGAAATATTTCTAAAGAAGAAATATTTTATCAAGGGGGTTAAGGCAGAACTAACCTCAGGCTAGCATTTTTGGTAAATATGGCATGTAATCCATCCAGGCCTGGGGCTTTCAGGGGTCCAATGGAGTTGAGAGCAACTAGGATCTCTTTATCTATTATATGTTTCAGCAGGGAAGCATTATCATCATTAGTAATACAGTTAGGTGTATTGTATAAGAAACGATTAATGTTCTCATGGTTTAGCTATTGATGACAAGAAGATCTTTACTTGAATTCTTGAATAAAATAAGCAGTAATTTGATCCGGGTCATTAAGCCAGATTCCTCTAGCATTTTTGATGTCATTTATGAAATTTTGTTTCCACCTGATGTTCACTTGAGTTTGGAAGAATCTGGTATTTTTATCTTCCAGATTCAACCAATTTGCTTTGGCCTAATGAGCCCAGAAAAGTTCTTCCTCTCTGTAGAGTTGTGTCAGTGCTTCCCGTAAGCATTTGTCCTGCTCCTTCAAGGAAATGAATTTGGGAACATCAAATTGTTGTTGGCATCATAGCTTTGTTCCTGGAGTGGGTTCATTTTCCTGGAAATATCTCCAAACACGTTCTTGTTTTAAATTTTAACAAAACCAGTGAAATGGCTCTTTATTGCCAGAAATGTTTGTTAAATGGTCTTGGTCCATGTTCTGTTTCCAAATATTTGACACAACTTGCTTAAAGTCCTTATGAGACAACCAAATAGCTTCGAACCTGAAAGGTTTAGAAATTTTTTTCCAAACCTTGGTTCAAGGTTAGACAGATAGGCCCATGATCAGAGTTCACAATAGGAAAGTTTTCTAAGGAATGTTTGAAAAAAAGGTTTAAGCAGCTAGCACTGACACAATCTCTATCAAGCCTTTCATAAATCACTGCTTCATTTTGTTGCTTATTGCACCAAGTATACGACATATCTTTAGCTTCCAAGGAAAAAACATTGGCATTTTTTAGGAAGTTCCAAAAATTAATCATATAGCTGTTCACTCTGGATTCCTTCAAACTTTTCATCCAAGGTTAAGTTATTAAAATCCCATTAGGATCCAAGGATCATTGTTAGGAGACTTCAGTTACAAAAGTTCAAACCACAAATCCATCTGTTTCTCTTTCTGAGGATAAGCATAAACAAAGGTGGTATATATACCAAGCATGTTTAGTTCAGTTATCAATAAAAAGAAAATATAAAAAAGGGTCATACATATAGATAATACTGATATTGATAATTCTATAGTTCCACTTTTATAACAACAAAGGCCACCACATTGACCCTGGGCGGGAATGGTGGTGCTAATCAAAACCAAGTTTCCTAAGAGTTTTATTTAAGATAGAGTCTGATGCCCTAGTATCTAGGATGCAAATGACATCAACACATAGACTAGAAACATAAAATTTAGACTGCACAAGGAAGCCAGTCCAGGCACTTCCTTTACTATTATGAGTAACAAGCTTCATTCCATGTTATTGACAGAAGAGGGGTTGTCACCCTCTTTGTCCTCAGCCCCAGCCTCAGCCATTGTCATATCTCTAGCCATTTCCTAAGTCAATTTCTTAGGGCTACGGTAGTCACCACCATTACTGATTAACATCCTAGCAACCACAGAGCAAGTGCTAAGGTTGTCCTCATCTCTTTCGCCCATAGTGTCCTGAAATTGCTTTTCCTCAACAAGAAATTTTAGAGCATCCTCCTCTTTGTATCCTGCATTCTTTGCATCTAAGTAGCTTCCATACTGCAGTCTCAACGGAGAGCTAAAATTAGCATAAAAGTAGTCTATTAGGTTAGAAGGAGAGTAAATCACCTGTTCTACATGATCATCAGGCTCAAGGCTGTCATCACCTAAATCATAAATATTTGCAATTTCCTCTAGATCCCTAAAGTATATGTCATTCAAGAAGAATTAGAAGATGAGCTAAGAGATGAACTCACCCATTCGCCCTCACTGTCAGAATCATTCTCCTCCTTGTCCTCAGTAGAGTAGGACTTCCCAATCTTTCTGATGATAATGTTGCATGTTCCTTTACCTGCATCCTTGTAGCTCTTTCCTACTTGCACCATTCTTGCTTTGGGAGGTAAGTTCTTCTCCGGGATGATGACACCTCCAGTCGATATAGGGTTAATCTCCTTAGCAGGGGCTTTTCTTTTTTTGTTTCTTTGGACAAGAATCCAACCTGGTGATGAGGGGTTGAGGTCTACGTTATTAGTTTTTGGGTCCTTATGGGTAGGTTCACTCCTCACGGGTTGGGGGAAGTATAACATGATTTTTTCAGAGATCAAGTCACGACGTTCTAGTCCCACTTCAGTTGGAACCGGTTCAATATCATCATCAGACACCGTTCTGTCCACCATGATGAAATTTTTTTCCACCTCCTTGTAAGGGCAGTTCTTGGTCTTGTGTCTATGGCTCCCACACTCAAAACAGACTTCAAAAACACCTTCATAAGAGACAAAGACTCTTGCAGTTACCTGAGTTCCATAGGGAGGTCAACATCTTCCTCATCCTTATCTAGGATTCTAAGAACTCTTTTCAGGGGAGTATGCAAGTCGATCTCCAGACACACATAAGAAAAGATGTAATTCTCTGTATTCTTCGTACATTCATCTATCTTAATGAATCTTCCTATGACACCGACGGTTAGATTGCTTTCTTGTCCCGATAATGAAGTGGTAAGTTTGGGAGACGAACCCAAACTATCAGGGTTTCTATCGAGGCATTAACCACATTAAAGGACGAGGACCACCTTCTGATTTGGAAAATACGTCCCTTAACAAACCATGGTCTGTTATTCAGAACATACTCCACATCCTCCTTCATTGAAAACTCTAAGGAAAACCAGCTGTTAGCCATTTGGTGGAGCTTAATAGTGCCACTCAGGTTGGCCCAATTTTATCTACACTTCCTAATCACCTTTTTCACTGGGACCTTTTTTCCAAACTCCTTATCAACCAGGCAATAAGTTGCAAGGTGTTCTTTGGGTATGGTTACTGACCTAGGGACAAAGATATGGGTTTCATTCCATTGAACAACAACCCTGGCATTTCCTACAGTGGCATTATAGGTTGGTTATTTTGGGCTAGTCTAAGGTAGGGATTGAACATTTGGTCGTTTCTGGCCCTTGAGGAACTGACTTGGGCTCTGGCGTTTGGACTGAAGGCCATCTTCGTAGTTGAGGTAAAGATTAAGATAGGTGAAGTGAGGAGCTCAGAATAGAAGTAGAGAACATTATAGTACAAACTAGGGCATAAGAGATAAGGATCTCTTATGTCTAAAGCAGTAGAAAGCATGAAAAGCATTGGAAGATTAAACACTCTAGGTGAAATCTTAATACAGGCCTACATCTAATCATAGCGCAATTAATATTTCTCCAGCAAGAGAATTCAAATGAATTGATCCAAAGCCCTTATCACGATTCAAACAAGGATGATAAAAAAGGCTAATAATTGCATGTTCAACATCTTAGTAATAGTAAATGAGTGACTAGGTCGGCGTACCTGACTTAAATCAGAGCAAGCAATCTTCAAGGGATTAGGCATCTCAATCATTCATGAGCAGTTTATGATCCTAGTCTGATTGTTTCCGAGGACCGCGTGCCACTTTTTGTATCTCGAGCTAAGGATTTTACCTCTCCACGAAGGATTTTGCTTGAACTCCATTAAAGCAGCTGATTGATTTTCCTTTCCGAGATGAGACATTTTGAAGAAGATCCAATGGGTGCAAAATGGAACAGTGATAGGCTTAATGACACCTGTATGGTTGATCGCAACTGTGTTGATGAGTGGGTGGGTAAGTAAATCCGGCCGTGGTGGCCACCACTTCACAACTCCTACGACCCAGAATCCAAATCTAGCGAACCCTAGCAGAGCTCTAAATTTTTTTAAATGGGTGCGTGAATCGTGTGTCATATGTTGAGCTCATTCATATCAACTCCATTTGAGCTTTTATTTGCGCCAACGGCTTTCATGCGGAAACTCATAGTAAGAACGAAACTGAATTCTTTTGCATCACCTCTAATGATTGCGGACGAAAGCGCATCTTAGAGAAACTTATATGTTTCTCTAGTGGACTTTATGTCACCATTATTCGAGCTATTAAATCCAATAATGTTATAAGAGATCATCTCTTGGATTCAGACACATATTGGCTTTGACACGACAAACTATGTTATCCAAGTCGTGACATGATGATCGGTCTATTGAAGACTTCACATGGACATCCATTCTTCCAAGCGAAACTAAGCAAGAATCAAAAATTGATTTCGGGACCCCGTGGGACCACCGCTGCCATACCAAGCACCGTACCTAGTGATGACGCCACTAGTGGTGCCATATCCTCAAACTTTGTTTCTAAAGTCATTTCAGACGCCTCGGTCCAATCAAAATCCTCATTGGTTGCTTGTAAGACCTGCTGTTACTTAGGGAAATTAGAACTGATACCGTCCTACACAAAAGGATACAAAAACTTTCATTGCGTTCTTACCTAGAATCCGAGGGGATTTTGTGAACTGATTCAACCAACTTCTGATTCTTTTTACCATGTCTCACAACCCTACCAAACACACCCATATACTCTTACATCTAGTTAGATGCTCATCTATCTTTCTACTTATAGCTTTCATTGTGGTAGGTGGCACTAGAGCAGATTTTTCCTGAATTGAGATGAATGGAGAACTACTGTCTCATCACTTACCAATGTTGGTCGGAAAATTATGAAACAAGACATCTAGAAGTTTCGTCAAGATATCAATACAGATTCGACAAACTTGTCAATTCGTGTGGACCAATTGACGATTAGCATAGAGTAGCTTGTAGCGGCTGTATGACTCCTCTCAAGGCAAACACCGTCAACAATAAAGGCAAACACTGTCAACAATAAAGGAACGACGATTCTAAGGAAGAACAGAAAAAAAAAGGGAACCCACCAAACAATCAACAACATCTCCAAGCACTTATGCAAGTTTGCATATACTTCTTCTATGGAAATTTATAGATGGAAGAAATATCTTCATTGACTTTTGAAGTGGATAGGTTCTTTAACCAAATGTTATTCTCAGAAGAGAAGCATGTCAATATGGTTGCTTGGAAGCTGAAAAGCCCCGTTGCTTGTTGGTAAGATGATTTTCAATTGACAAGAGTTGAGCAGAAAAAGTGCCTGTCAAAACATGGCAAAAAATGAATAGCCTTCTTAGAGGACGTTTCATGCCTTGAGATTATGACTTTATTTGGGAAATACTACGACAATACTTAAAAAAAAAACCAATATGTATTTGACTATCAACATGACACTAAACAAAACATGATGGAAGAGAAGAAAACTCCAAATGTTGCAAGTATCTACATGATTTGAAGTTGGCGATTCGTGTCAAAATAGGTTTGCAAGTAATAGACTCTAGCTGAAGTCATGAACCTAGAATTATAGGTAAACCGAAGGATAATAAAAATGATACTTTTTTTTTAATTACATCAACAACTGAGATATACAATAATTAATTTTTCATGAATCGAATTCATAATTTTTCACTTATAAAAAGAAAATTAATGTTATTAAACCAAATGATAATAAGACAGAGATATCTTTTCACATTTTGAGGTCAAGAATTGGAGTTATTTATTTTTATGGGATCCTTGGCTCAAAAATTGTTAAAAAAAAAAAAAAGTTGAAGGGATTTTATTGTTCCATTTTAGTATTCAAGAAAAGTAAGGGTAGTTGGATTTTGTCCAGGGCAGGGTGAACCTATAAAACGAGCGTGCGTAAAAAATGGAGAGGTTTCTGGAACCATCTTGACTCTCTCGCGTTTCAGAACTCTCCAGACACTCACTCTCCCGCCTATAAAAACCCACTCTCACACCCTCTTTTCCGCACCAACAAATCCAATATCCACTCAGCTCTGCGTTTCATCTCTCTCAAAACCTCGATCTTAATTAATTAATTAATTCCCATTTTGCCATGGAAGACGACTTTGATTTCCCAACCGGCGGCAACCCCGAAGACGTTGACATGGACCTGCCGGAGGAAGACGACGACGCGATCAGCCCAGGCCCACTTAAGGTGGGTGAAGAGAAGGAGATTGGGAAAAATGGGCTGAAGAAGAAGCTGCTCAAGCAAGGTGAAGGGTGGGAGACGCCTGGCTCCGGCGACGAGGTTGAAGGTACGTGTGGTTTCACCAGAGGAGGGTTTTTGTGGTTGGGTTGTTGGTGGTGATTGATGGGTTTGTGTTGTTTTTACAGTTCATTACACCGGGACTTTGCTTGATGGTACAAAGTTTGATTCCAGCCGTGATCGGGGGACACCTTTCAAGTTCAGTCTTGGTCAAGGTCAGTACCATCTTCGAGAATTCTTGCCTGATGATGGGTCTACAACTGTTTTCTGCAATTGGGTTTTAGTTCTGCGTTTATGTTCATCTTTAATAGCATCACCGAAACCCCAGTACCAATTTGGTCTATTTGTCAAAACAGTACTAGATGTTGGTCTGAGGTGGTTTTATCTGTTATGAATTATAAATAATATTGCTTTTTTTTTTTTTTTCCCACTGAAAACCTGAATCTGTTCATTTGGGGTACAATCTGTGCTGAAAACTGGGCCTTTCAATTGGTAGTGAGCCTTTTCTTGCGGCATCATGAGCTGTTTGTGTTGTTTGGCTTCCATGGAAATTTGCGATCTGAATGATGACACATGAAAATTGGATGATCCATGCGTGTTGCCAAGTTAATTTCGGTTGTCGGATGACTCCGATGCAGCTATTGTAATGTATAGTCAATGTTATGAATGAGATTCGTGTGTCTTCTTGGCTACTGGTATCGAAAAATTGTCACTAATATTAGTGTACTTGAAATCTGTTCTTCTGAGACTTAATTTGTGCTAATAACAAGTTGTGAGATATTTCACTCATGATTGAATTTCTTTGGTCTGTTAATACTTGCTGATTGCAGGACAAGTGATCAAGGGATGGGATGAGGGTATTAAGACCATGAAGAAGGGTGAAAATTGCATTTTCACCATACCACCTGAGTTGGCTTATGGCGAGTCTGGATCCCCTCCAACTATTCCTCCCAATGCCACACTCCAGTTTGATGTGGAGTTGCTTTCCTGGACTAGTGTCAAGGACATATGCAAGGATGGCGGAGTTATAAAGAAAATTCTTACTGAAGGGGAGAAATGGGAGAATCCAAAAGACCTCGATGAAGTATTTGGTACATTGTCTGTCCATGATGTTTACTCTTTTTTTAATACACATGTTGATGAATGAATTGGAACTCATTGGATTCTTTTTCTTGTCATCTCAGTTAAGTTTGAGGCTCGACTTGAAGATGGGACTCTTGTTTCAAAATCTGATGGGGTGGAGTTTACTGTTCAAGATGGTATGCTTGCTTGCCCTCCAGTGACACATTTCCTTGCGTTGCTTGAATTGTTTTGTTGTGTAATTAGTGTGTGGATTCTCTGCTTGCAGGCTATTTCTGCCCAGCCTTGGCAAAAGCTGTGAAAACAATGAAGAAAAATGAAAAGGTCCATTTGACTGTAAAACCACAATGTGAGTACTGCTCTGCTATTCTTGCTTATTATTGGTCATTTATCTGTTGCCATATCTCAATTGCGTTATTGTGACAGATGGATTTGGTGAGGCTGGAAGACCAGCTGCTGGTGACGAAGGTGCAGTGCCTCCAAATGCTACCCTTGGGATAACCTTGGAATTGGTCTCGTGGAAGTCTGTTTCAGATGTTACAAAGGACAAGAAGGTCCTAAAGAAGGCCTTAAAGGAGGGAGAGGGATATGAGCGTCCTAATGATGGGGCGGTAGTTCAAGGTAAATTGAGGAAGAATATATTGAAACTTTGAATTATGCTAGATTTCTTGATGTTTGTAGGACTCAAAAAGTCTTTGTATTTGTTCTTGTCTCTATCAGTGAAACTTGTTGGGAAGTTACAGGATGGCACTATCTTTATGAAGAAGGGACATGATAATGAGCCATTTGAATTCAAGATAGATGAAGGTAACGGCTAGTCTTGATTTAGAATGCATTTTAGAACCGATTTTGAGTTAAAATATGGCAATTGAAAATGAAATTACTTGTGTAGAGCAAGTTATTGATGGACTTGATAGAGCGGTGAAGAGCATGAAGAAAGGGGAGGTGGCTCTGGTCACCATTCAACCTGAATATGGTTTTGGGTCATCTGATTCTGCACAAGAATTGGCCATTGTCCCTGCAAATTCAACTGTGTATTATGAGGTGGAGCTGGTCTCCTTTGTGAAGGTAAGATAATGTTTCCTACGTAGTTTGGAGGTCCTAAATGTGAAAACACTGGACTAAACCTTACTTTAATGGTTGCAGGAGAAGGAATCTTGGGACATGAACACACAAGAAAAAATTGAAGCGGCTGGTAAGAAGAAGGAAGAAGGCAACGCTCTCTTTAAGGCTGCCAAATATGAAAGGGCCTCAAAGAGATATGAAAAGGTATGTATGCATGATGTCGTCTACTGGTTCTGGTGATACCTATCAGTTCTAGCATTCGGATCACATCACAAGATTCCCTTTTTGGTGCCAGGCTGTGAGATACATAGATTATGACTCGAGCTTTAGTGATGAAGAGAAGCAGCAGGCCAAGGTACTGAAGATTACCTGCAATCTGAATGATGCTGCGTGCAAGCTTAAACTTAAACAGTACAAAGATGCTGAAAAGCTCTGCACAAAGGTATTCTTTGCTGATGTATGAACTCTGATGGTGGTGTGCTTTGTCTTTTACAGATAGTGCTAGGGTTTTTGCTTCCACCCAAATTCCTTATGTGTGGGAATTGTGAAATGCAGGTTCTGGAACTTGACAGTCGGAATGTGAAAGCCTTGTACAGAAGGGCACAAGCCTATATCCAGCTTGTTGATTTGGACTTGGCAGAGCTGGACATCAAGAAGGCACTGGAGATAGACCCGAACAACAAGGACGTGAAACAGGAGTACAAGCTTCTGAAGGAGAAAATTAGAGAGTACAACAAGAAGGATGCACAGTTCTATGGCAATATATTTGCAAAAATGCACAAACACGATGCAGTTCCAATGACAATTGATAGCAAGGCATGACCATTTTCTTTCATGTAATAGAATCAAAATTGGAGGCTTTGTGTGTTATTGTATACTTCTGAAAGCCTCACACACCTTGTACACTGAACAAAGCATCGTCATGGAATAACAATAACAATTTCCTTGGTTGCTTCTTATCTTGGGTAGTGCGTCAACATAGATGTACTCTTCATTGGCAATTCTAGTACCAGTATCTGCAGGCAGCTCATGGATTCAAACAAAGTAACTGGTCTAATTTGTGTCGCAAGTAGAAGTTTCTGGTAGTTGGCTTTGTGTATCATCAAATCATCTGAAGTCCAAAAACCATTCTAGATGTCGTTACTCATGAGATTTCAGCTAATTTTCAACTCCAATTGATCGGACCTACTATATCTAGGGAATATAACTCTCAGTTGATTTCAAAGGACTTGAACATTCTTGGTTGATGGAATTGGTGATGCTGAGACCTGGGGGCTTGTACCAAGGAGTTAAATTAGCCCCTGAATGTCACATTGATAGTGATAACTAGAGGTTTGAGTCTGAGGGCTTATTCTAGACAACGTCACTGAGCTACGTACCCTGTCCCTGTTCGATGCATCTGATGCAAAGTTCATCCATTAGCCGCAATTATAAGGAATACTTTGAAATCCCACCCATTCATGCTGCCAATACTATTCTGGATAATCCTGATGGAATAGATACAGGAGGTTTGGTGTCAAACCTCGTGGGATTTGCCTGTTATCTCTGTTTTCAGGCCTCCTTGTAACCACTAAAAAAAAAAAAAAAAAAAAAAGAACAAAACAAAAATTCTTTAATTCTATTGCTAAATTATTTCATCACATAATTGCTTAGAGCTTCAGTCCAAACTCAAGGGCAATAACCTAACCAAATTCATATCATAATCGCCGTTTCACCTCATATACTCCCCCTCAATGATGTTCATCTGGTCAGTTACTGACCAAAAAATTTATGTTCAATATCTCTTAGATTTGCATTCAAGGGTGGAAAACAAACACCTCAACTTGATAATAATTCTTTCTGTCATTGGATTTACATCCAAGGGTGGTTGAGCATTATTTTCTTGGTCAATAACTGACCAGATGAGCATTTTCGTACTCCCCCTACTTTTTTGTCCCTCTATCAGCTCTCCTGTCATTTTTTTTATGGTAAAAGTCTTATTAGTCTTTGTGTTATGTTGGGGATAAAAGTGATTTAGCTAATGATTTATATTATCTTTTAGGATAATTTTTTTAGTTATATTCATACCTTCAAGTTTTATATTTGGACCTCCAATTTTTATATTTGCACGCCACCAACACCACCACCCCAAAAAAGAGTGTTTCTATTGGGACTTCCAAATCTGCTCAGTTGACTTCACTCTATTTTTTCTTGACCTCACTCTATTATGAATTGTTAAATGACATATATAACTTACTATAAAATAACTATTAAGAACAATAATTATACCAAAAAATATTTTATTTATTTTTTCTAGACTTTCCAATGCAATAATATTAGATTGAATTCCTTATTATTTTTCTTATCTATTTTCATTTTTCAATTTTACTACGTACTCAGTAAAACATTCATATATATTTAATAAGAATTAAAACTCTGATTAAGATCATGTGCATTAAAATGTATGATATACATGTTGAAAGCATATTGGTGAAGGAAAACAAAATAAATCTTATTATGACCTAAATCTAAGTCTATCCATTATATTTGCCAAAAAAAAAAATCTAGCAATTAAAAAAAATAAAAAATATTTAAATAATTAATCATGAGGTACAGAAAATGGAGAGAGAAAAAAAATTAACATTAAGAAAAAAAATTAATCTTCATTTTTTTATAACTAAAAGAGCAAAAAAAAACACATAATAGTTCATGTTATTTTCTTGTTATATCGTTAAAACTCAATACCTTGTGTCTGATTTTTTTTATTAGATAATAGATTTATGTTGTTTCATTATGGTATAGACATGTAATTAAGATTTATAGAGTAATTAAATCATTGAAATGACTAATTTTTTTATTATAAAAATATTAGTTTGTTTGCAAATTATATGAGTGAGGTTAGTTGAGAAACTTTAGTGAGGTTTAATGAGTAAATTTAATGTTTAAAAATTTGATAGGAAGTGTAAAAAACATAGGAAGTCAAGTGAGTAAATTTGAAAGTTCCAATAGAAAACCTCACCCAAAAAACAATTCTACCACTTTAACAAATCCCTAGACTAGATCAGGGGTTTGATTCCCCTGTAATGTGATAAAATAAATGAATAATTAACATTATGGGTAGAACCAACAACACGAACTCATTAAAAGACCTAGCAGCCACGCTCTACTAGAGTTGCGAGAACACTGCCTGATGGGTTAATTTTTTAGCACTTTCCTCCATCATCGATAGAGAACTGTACACTGTAGCTAGCATAGATAATCATCACATATATTGGAGAGTGGGTTTCTCATTCTGGATCCGGATCCTCTCCTTGGCATCATTCTATCCTTGTATGTTCTTGGCTTTTAATTTCAGCTGTTCATTAATTACATATCCAAAGGTCGTAGCCACATCATCATTTGGTTATTAATTACTCAAATAATGCCCTTTTCAACACTAGCGGCATTTATTTCTCCAAATTTGTTGTTGACGTGAAAAAAGAATAGACTTTTTTCAACACAAAAAGAAATAAATCGAACTCCTTCAAACTGAGATTTAGGGAATCTGGATCCATTTTAATAATGCAGTAGTAGCTTTCCATGTGTAAAAGAAAAAGAGAAATTAAAATCAAACTCAAACTCCTTCAAACTGAATGGGTATTCAAAGATATGCAAATACCCAGAATTTTTTCTATAAGTATATATATCTTATATAATTAAGCCAAATCTTGAGGGAATGGTTAAATTTTTGAACTATCATATATGTCCTCACATAATATAGATCTTAATAAATTATTTTTTTACATATGAGGATAAGATAATCAATTAACTATATCATATTTCAAAAGATTACAATATCTCTCATGAAAAATGAAGAAACTTCCTCAAAATTAGGAGAGAAACTGCTGCAACTTTTTTTTTAATTTAAAAAAATAAAAACAAAAACCAATTGACATGTGCGGAGTACTTATTAAGGGGTTAGTATCAGGATAATGAGATAGGGAATCAACTCATCAATAAGTATATATGTAAGGATAATTATATACCCATTATCTGTAAAGTCAAAAATAGATAGAAATAAATAGACACAAAAATTGTGTGTGTGTGAGAGAGAGAGAGAGAGAGAGAGAGAGAGAGAGAAGAAAATTGGCAACTTGTTTATCTCAAATCAATAGCTATGGGATACAGACCGAAAAGACATGAATGACAGGAAGAATAAATAGGAGATAGTGTCATTTGGTTAGTATTCTATGTTGAACAAATAATGGTGTTTGCCTTGAATTTGGTGTTATTAGTGGATTTTAATGACTTTTACTGATGTGTCATAACATTAACCTTCAGATTTTGTGTGAACGGTTGTGATTGAAAGTCAAGGACAAAAAGGATGAATTTGTGCCAAGTAGAGGATCCGATTTAGCTAATTCCTTTAATTACTGCATCATAAAATTAATGACGTCAATTGTGTCTTTTTCTGTACCAGTAGTATTACATGTATGGAGGAGCATATTTGGGCCTCCCATTGCGTGTCGAAAAATCAAAAACTCAGATTTTCCGATACATAAAGGAGAAGCTGTCTAAGAAATTGGAAAATTGGAAGGCCAATATACTTAGTTGTGCAGGTAAAGAAATTTTAATCGAAGCAGTTGCTCAAACTATACCTCTTTATGCAATGAGTTGTTATCTGTTGCTGAAAGAATTATGTGATGACATACACCAACTTTGTGCATCTTGCTTTTAGGGTGATACAAATAAATTCATTTGAGAAGTTGGGAAAATCTCTGTCTCACAAAGAAGTGGTATGGGGTTCAGAAACATTTTTGCTTATAACCCCGCTATGTTGGCTAAGCAAGGTTGAAGAATTGTCATTAAATCCTACTTCACTTATTGCTACATTGTATAAAGCTAGATACTTTCCAAATTGTGACTTTTGGGAAGCAGAGTTAGGGGACCTTGGGATGCACCTTCCTTCTATTGGAGAAGCATTCTTGCAGGTAGACCAATTTTGAAAGTAGGAATCAGATGGAGGATTGGTGATGGCACAAAGGTTCGGATTTGGCAGGATATTTGGGCACCAAACTATTCACGGTAATTCATAGGCCTCCATATTCTACTTTTGAAATGGTGGCTGAACTCATAGATTCTAGAATAGAACATGGATTCCCGCATCCATACAAATTCTATTCCACCCTATTGTTGCTGAAAAAATTCTTAGCATTCCATTTAGCAAGTGTTCTACTCAAGAAAAGCAATATTGGAGCTTGGATATATAGAAAGAGTTGGTTCACAGTCAAAAGTGCTTATTGGATAGCGTGAGAATAACTTCTTGGCATTAATGTTTTTTTTTTTGACTTTGTCAAGGGGAACCCAAAGGCTTCCTAGGCCCAAGATAAACCCCTTCAGCACATGTGAAATGCTCCAACTATGCATTGCAGCATAGTGCTTGGCCACTTTGACAGCTTCGGGGTTCGAATCTAGATTGGAGAGCACACCCAACTAAGCAAGAACCACTAGGTCTTGCTTCCTCATCCACTGGAGATCCATTCAAAGAACTACGGAAGAGACTTTGGAAAGCCAAAGTTGTTAGATCAAATATGGACTTAACACATATAATTATAAAGTAATTGATGATTAGCTAAATGTCAAACCTAGTTTAACATAGATACAAACTGTAAATAACTTAATAAAAGAGTGTATCAATTCATTAAGGTAAGTAATCCAATTCTTGGTCTACAAGGAAGACCACAATGAAGTGTTACATTAAGAATCTAACTAGGAAACCTAAACTGATATGGATTGCTTTAATGGGAAGCTTCTTGAGGTTTGAGTCTCCTATATATATGGATGAATTGGTCCATGTTGCCACCACGACCTATTGCATAAGTTCTGTCAATTGAGAAGCAAGTTGGTAAGCAACAGAAGACTACATTCTTGTGATCGTTGTTGCGCAGTTGTAGAGATGGAATCCATGCCAGTAATTGCTGAAGGTAAGTCTTGATTCTTATGTGATTGTTGTCGAGTTAATTAGCATATGTTGTGAGCATGAATGTATGGTTTTACAATTGGTATCAGAGCATAGGCTCACAAATATGAATTCAGTTTTTGCTTAGCATACAAAATCGTATTATGGTTTTGTAAAACAAAAAAAAAAAAAAAAAGGGTTTTGCTTTACGGGTTAAGTAACTGATCAGGTAACTGACCAACTAACTGGTCAGGTACCTGTTCAAACTAAGTTACTTAATCTCTTAGACCAGTCGCAGCAAACACAAGAGCCAAGCCCAAAACCCGACCCGAAGCCTTAAGAACAAAGGACCGTTCTACGATGGTCAGTTTCGATCAAGAAGAGGGTATGAGACTGGATTCGGAAGTGTTTGAGGTGTTTTAATCTCAGAAGGGATTCAAACCCCGATTGCTGTGAATCAAGATACCAAGAGAATTTGTTTTGCTGCATTTGGATAACAAGTTCAAGCTTCCGCTGTGATTTTTAGCAGTAAATTAGGGAAAAAGCACAAACAGGTTTTTTCTGAGAAATTGTTTTCTATTCATAGCATGATTATTAAGTTTTTTGATTGTGTTCAAGAACCGTAGTTGCATTCCCGGCATGCGTTAGGCTAGAGTAGATGGTGACCGGATGAAATTTACAATTTCTTGATTGTTCTGTGGTTCTTGGAATCGAAACAATTTAGATTGTGCTTGAATATGCATGATGAATTGATTGATGATATGGTATTGTATCTGTGATTGTGTAATTGCATGAAGAACAAAAATCTCCCAGAAATTGTTTACACATTGTTAAAGTTGACAGATACAAGAGCTTATTTTCTTACAAGGATGAATCTGGATAGAGTATAAAGTAAAAGAGCTCATATGTTTTGTGGTTTTCTGTTAGCATAAGTGATTATGATGCACAAAGCATCCTTCATTGATGTTGGCAAAAAACACTGATCAGCTACCTGACCAAGTAACTAGTCACGTAACTGATCAAGTAACTGGTCAAGTACTGTACCTGATCGAGTAACAAAACTGAAATTATATTTTGTGTTTTAAAACTATACTTCAGTTTTATCTTCGAAAGAAATGGTCAAGTGTGGTTTTAGAATGCAAGACAGTAGTATGCATGCTTTATGAAAATATATTTGGATACTTGGAAATTTTTCTTCTGTCTAAAGATGTGGATGGATCTCCTTGGATAACATATTTTGATTAAGCATGGCATATTGATAAAGAACTCCAGGATATTAAGTTTCTGCTCAAAAGTGATGCTTAATATTGTTTTTTGATTATGGACTGACATGAATGCAAGTATGGATTGTTTAGGTTTTCTGTATGTTCTTGTTTTGGTTGTTTAAAGCTAAATAAAAGACAGAAAACTTAAAGTTATTTTCTTTACAAAATTGAGAACTTACATAAATTTTGTTTTGCTCCTTAGGTAACTCTTACATGAACTTGAACATTGTCTTGATGTTAACTGGAACCAACTATAGTGCTTGGCTAGATTCTGTAGAGAACTATATGGGAATGCATGAGAATATAGACTATTGCTTTATTGAGGATAAGCCTGCAGAGTTAACTGAAAAGAGCACCAAGAAAGAAACTGATCTTTATAAGAAGTGGCATAGATCCAATAGAATGGCTAAGAACCTCATCCGAACTTCTATGTCTAAGACTGTCAGGGGAAGTATAGAAGAGCCTGAGCTAGCATCAAATTTTCTGGAACTCATAGGTGCTATGTTTAAAGAAAGTGAAAAAGCAGAAGTAGCTAGGCTAAGTAAGGAGTTTCATGACTTGAAGTACACGGGTTCAGGGGGAGTTAGAGAGCACATTATGAAGATGATCAATATAAATGGCAGACTTAGGGAGCTCTTGATAGGGGTTAGGGATGAGCAGGTAGTGTATTATGTACTACATTCCTTACCAAACAGTTTTAGTCATCTTAGGACCAGTTACAACTCTCAAAAGGGAAACTAGACTTTAGATGAACTCATATCCATCTGTGTGGATGAGGAAGCTAGGATCAAGGAAGAAAAAGAACCTGCTACAGCCATAAACCTCATTGAAAAACCTAAAAGGAAAAAGCCCCAGAATAAGCTCAAGCCTACCAAAGCCATAACTAAGAGTTCAACAGCTGCAGTGGCCAAGGAAAACAGGCCATTCAGGTTCAAGTGTTACTTTTGCAAAAGAGTAGGACACATGAAAAAGGACTGCACTGGCTATAAGAATTGGTTAGCCAAAAAGGGTAAGATTTTTTCTAATATAGTTTTTTCTTTAGAAATTAATTTTATAAATGTTGAACCACAGTCTTGGTGGATAGATTCAGGCTCACCTATTCATATTACTAATTTTTTTGCAGGGATTCATAAGGAGGAGAATCCCAAAAGGTGATGAAGTTAACTTGTGTGTGGGCAATGGCATGAGAGTGGCAGTCAAGGCTATTGGAACCTTAAAGCTCGATTTAGGATTAGGAAAATTGTTAGTTTTGGACATTGTTTTTTATGAACCTTCCATTAGAAGGAATTTGGTTTCAGTTTCTCTTTTAGTAAAATCTGGTTGTAGATTTGTTATTGATAGTAATGAAATTCTTATTTCTAAAAGTTGTGTTCAAATTGGTTCTGGTGTTATCTCGAATGATTATTTACAGTTAAATTGTTCAATGACTCAACAAGAGATTTTACTTGTTGAAGATAACACAAACAGTACTAGCACTTTAACAGGTGTTAAAAGAACCAAACTAAATGAAAAGTCTGCATTTTTATGGCATAGAAGACTCGGCCATGTTTCAAAAGAGAGACTGAAAATTTTGGTGAAAAACAAAATCCTAAATGAACTTGATTTTTCTGATCTAACAGACTGTGTGGAATGCTTTAAGTGAAAAATAACTAATACCTGAAAGAAGACTGCATATAGAAGCCAAAATTTACTAGAACTCATACACACTGATATATGTGGTCCATTTAGGCATCAAACTATCTGTGGGAATGTGTATTTTATCACATTCATTGATGATTTTTCTAGATATAGTTATGTTTATCTACTTTCAGAAAAGGCACAAGCATTTTCAAGCTTTTCAAATCCTTAAGTCTGAGGTAGAAAATCAACTAGAAAAGAAAATCAAAACAGTGAGATCAGATAGAAGGGGTGAGTTCTATGGCAAGTACACTGAATTTGGCCAACAAAAGGGTCCATTTGCCTTGTTTTTGCAGGACAATGGAATTAAAGCTCAATATACAACACCTTATAACTCATAACAGAATGGTGTTGCAGAGAGAAAGAATAGGACTCTTTTGAACATGGTTAGATGTATGATGTGTACAACTGGTTTGCCAAAATTTCTGTGGGGTGAGGCATTAAAAACTGCAAATTATATTTGTAACAAGACACCTAGCAAAGCTATAGAAAAGACTGCTTTTGAACTTTAGTGTGGCAAGAAACATAGTCTTCATCACTGCCATGTTTGGGGATGCCATGTAGAAGCTAGGATTTATAATCCAAGCTTGAATAAAATTGATCCTAAGACAGTTAGTTGCTATTTTATAGGTTATCCAGATAAATATAAAGGTTTTAAATTATATTCTGCTAATCATTCACTTAGAATTTTTGAAACACATCAAGTAAAGTTTCTAAGTGAAAAAGTTCACAATACAAACCTTGAGGATTTATCCTCAGATTTTGAAGAAATTGTGTCAGATGAGAATATAACTGACCAAGTAACTGATCAAGTACATGTAACTGGCCAAGTCACTAACCAAGTAACAGATCAAGTACCTATAGCTCCACCTAATCCTGACAATCCTCAGCCTAGAAGATCAAAGAGAGCAAGAAAACCAACTTATAGGGGGAAGAGAGTGACTACATTGTTTACCTGCAAGAAGCAGAAATTGAAATGGACTGTGCAGAGGACAATGATCCAACTACATTTAATCAGGCCATTGAAAGTAATGAATCTCACCAATGACAGCTAGCAATGGAAGCAGAAATTGATTCCATGAGCCAAAATGCAGTTTGGGAATTAGTTGAACCTGACCCTAAGCATAAACCTATAGGTTGTAAATGGGTTTTCAAAACCAAAAGAGATGCAAATGGCAATGTAGAGAGACATAAAGTAAGATTAGTTGCCAAAGGTTTTACACAGAAGGGAGGCATTGATTGTACTGAGACTTTTTCTCCAGTTTCTACAAAAGACTCGTTTAGGATAATCATGGCTTTAGTGGCTCATTTTCATATGGAGCTGCACCAGATGGATATTAAAACACCCTTTTTGAATGATGAACTAGATGAAGTGATTTATATGAGGCAGCCAGAAAGGTTTGTACAAGCTGGAAGTGAAAACTTAGTATGCAAGTTAAGAAAATCAATTTATGACCTAAAACAAGCTTCTAGACAGTGGTACAAGAAATTTGATTATGTGCTTTCTACTTTTGGATTTACAGAAAACCTTGTGGATGAGTGTGTTTATTTGAAGACAGTTGGGAACAATTTTATTTTCCTAGTTCTCTATGTGGATGATATACTTTTGGCTAGCAGTAACTTAAAACTGCTTAAAGACACTAAGAATTTTATGTCAAAGAATTTTGACATGAAAGACTTAGGAGAAGCATCCTATGTACTAGGTATTGAAATTAAAAGAGATAGGGCACAGACACCACTTGGATTGTCTCAACAGAATTATATTACAAAAGTTTTGAAGAGATTTGGTATGGAAAAGTGTGCAGTTGGAGAAGTTCCCATGTCTAAAGGAGATATAAGCTAACCAAGAAGCAAAGTCCCAAGAATGATGTTGAAAAAGAAAATATGGAGTCAAAGCCTTATGCCGGACTTGTAGGAAGCCTTATGTATGCACAAGTCTGCACTAGGCTAGACTTATCTTTTGCAGTAGGGATTTTATCAAGGTTTCAGTCCAATCCAGGCCATGAGCATTGGGTAGCTGGGAACAAAGTGTTGAGATACCTGCAGAGAACTAAGAGTCACATGCTGATTTATAGGCAAGTGGAGGATCTGAAACTTGTTGGATTTTCAGACTTAGATTTTGCAGGGAATTATCCAGACTCCAAGAAGTCTACTTGTGGATATGTGTTCATGCTTGCAGGAGGTGCCATTGCTTGGAAAACCATGAAGCAAACTCTAGTTTCAACCTCCACCATGCAAGCTGAATTTATTGCAGTATATGAGACTGTGTGTGAAGGACTTTGGATTAGGAATTTTTTGATGCAGACCAAAGTGTTAAGTCACATTGTGGCTCGTACACTTGTGATCTATTGTGATAATGAAGTAGCTATTTTCTTTAGCAAAAATAGTAAGAGATCAAATAATTCCAAACACATTGATTTAAAGTATTACAGTGTTAGAGAAAGGGTAAAACACGGTGAAATAGCTGTTTTGAGCATTGACAGGAATTCACAGCTAGTAGACCCTTTCACCAAGGCATTGTCAGTGGTTGCATTCCAGAAGCATACAGCAAGCATGGAGTTTTGGCTAGCTTAGATGTTTAGATTCAGTGAGAGTTAGTCCAGTTGGAGCATTTAAAATTCTGAGGTTTTTCAGTTCTTGTGTTTTAGTTGTGATCTTTTATTTTGTTTATCACAACTCATTTGTAATGACATTTTAAAGTTATCAATGAAATTTTCAAGGTATTTCCAGTTATGGTTTGCTGCAGCTTTATTGTTTAGGAAATTATCATCTTATTTTCTGAATATCATACTTGCTATCAGATGACTTAAATCATGTATATCATGTTGTTAAGGTTCAAGCAATATTTTTAAACTATCAGTGTTCAGTAAATTTTGCTTGAGTTTCTGGTCTAAGAAACATAAAGTAGGACCTGATATATGCCTTCTTGTTGATACATATTAGCATATATCGTATCACTTCTGGATTGACATATGTAGGTTGCAGGAGCTTATGTTTGTGGTTTTGAAGCTCTGCATTTTTGTTAAAATGTATATTGTTTCTTGCTCTGCATAAGTAACTGTGATCTGACCATGATATGTGTGAGTCCAGGGGGGAGATTGTTAGATCAAATATGGACTTAACACATATCATCATAAAGTAATTGATGATTAGCTAAATGTCAAACCTAGTTTAACATGGATACAAACTGTAAATCAATACTAGTAATTTAATGAAAGAGTGTATCAATTCATTAAGGTAAGTAATCCAATTCTTGGTCTGCAAGGAAGACCACAATGAAGTGTTACATTAAGAATCTAACTAGGAAACCTAAACAGATATGGATTGTTTTAATGGGAAGCTTCTTGAGGTTTAAGTCTCTTATATATATGGATGAATTGGTCCCTGTTGTCACCCCGACCTATTGCATAAGTTTTGTCCATTGAGAAGCAAGTTGGTAAGCAATAGAAGACTACATTCTTGTGATTGTTGTTGCGCAGTTGCAGAGATGGAATCCATGCCAGTAATTGCTGAAGGTAAGTCTTGATTCTTATGTGATTGTTGTCGAGTTAATTAGCATATGTTGTGAGCATGAGGTTTTACAAAAGTTTCTGCTAAAGTTCAAATAGCTTGCAATAATTTATTACCTACAAGGAAAAGACTCATCAGTAAGGGTTATGAGGGGGATCTCAATTGTCTCTTATGCCATCACCAGCTTGAAGATGCTGCCGAACTGTTTTGTGTCCGTAGCTTCGAATTTATTATCTCAAGCTCCTTTTAATCTTCATAGTACTCTGCTCCCTCAAAGTAATTTCAAAGAATGGATGCTGGAGCAAGATTTACTCCTCAAGGCAGAGATTTTTAACAAACTCTTGATGATTATATGGGGTCCTTGGAAAAATAGAAATACCAAGTTGTGGGAGGAGAAAACATAAACTGCTCATAATAGTTTCTTGAGCTGCATGACCTGGTTGGAAGAGTTTCAAAAGGCCAGGAAATCAGAAACTCATCAAACAAAGCAAGCAATAAGACAAGTTTGGAAACCTGCTTATGACAATGATTTAAAACTCAATGTTGAAGGTGCTTATGTACAGCAGCTACCAAAAGGAGGACTTGGAGGCATTCTCAGAAACTCTGATGGGATAGTAGTTCCTGCTTTTGCTAAATCAGTACAACATGCGAGTTCTGCACATCATGTTGAACTGCTTGCTATTCAGGCTGGTTTAGAATTGCTGCAACAATTAACTTAATATTAATCAGGTAACCATTGAAACAGATTGCAAGCTAGCAGTTCAGGATATTACTACTATTCTCTTGAACTGTCAGAATTTGGTAATGTGCTTAATGATATTCACAATACCATGAAGAGCATACAACATGTCAAAATCTGTTTTGCTCCTCGTGCTTGCAATAAGGTGGCACATAGGCTAGCTAGTTTAGCTTTTGAATCTGAGCAATGTGAGAATTGGTTACATACTACTCCAGACTGTATTCTTGATCTCAAACAACAGGAGTATCCTCCAGAACAAAGCTCAGTAGTTATTTGCTTTAAAAAAAAATAAAATAAAAAGTAGTACTACACGTATTTGCTATATAAGAAGTTCAGGAATGAATTAATTATCCCACTCACAAGGGAATGAATTAGGAGGCCGGGAATTAATGGAACCAATTCTAGTGTTCCGTCCACGCATTTAATACTCGATTACTCGGGAATGAGCATGAGATATCTTTTACCTTATATAGAATTTACCGAAGATTTTGCTGACTGAAGTCTCCCGTTAATTTGACCCAGAAAAAGAAGTCTCCCATCGAAAATAACAATTTCAAACATTTATTTCCAACTACAGAGTCAATAATTTTGTTACTGTAATAAATAAGGGCGTTAGTGTAGGTAATATATTGTCACATGTCTGCACATTTCAAAATGACTTAAGATTAAATTAAAAATAACTAACAAATCAAATTATTCTGATTGGAGAAATATTGATATGTAAGAATAAATTCCAAAATGTACGGAGATTAGATAAATTACCCCTACCATGTAATCCAGTCTTGAATGAATGAGTAAACTTACTTACTTTTTGATTTGGGGCTCATTTAAATTTCAATTCTCTTCTATTTATAATAGTATATATTATCTGTAAATAAAGAATGAATTATCAAGAAAAAAGTTCAAGGAATAATAGAGAGAACTATATATGAAAACAATTCAAATGTTTCGTTCATGAATGTAATATTCGAAATGTCAGCATGAGATTTCCTTTCCATATATATAGCATTTCCATTAGATTTTGATCTATATCCAAACACTCTCCACATTCGAAACAGTTACTTGTTAGCCAAAAAAAAAAAACAACATTTCCAAATATTAATTTTCAACTATTGTTGATTATATGTCCAATAAATATGGGTGTTACTGTAAAAGCACAATACATACCCCCGAACGATAATTGGTGGAGAAGAAGAGAGACCCACCTCTGTTAGGAATGGTTTCTCTTTTCTAAACCGCTAGGGTTTTAAGACGTCGACTACGTGTGGGAGACGGAGTGTGATATATAGTTAGGCCTCCACTAACATATTTGCCTCCCCGACATATCCAACTTTCAAATCCTCTCCTTCCTCTTCTCCATCCCCCCCTTGCCTCTTGTTCTCAGTTCGCTTCCGTCCAGATCATAATTTCCAGAGCACAATGGGCGCCTTAAAGGGCTCCACCGATGAGCCTATGGTTAGCCCGCCCCGTCAAAACTGTCGGAAACGAATGTCATCAACGGATGCGAAGAAAGACGGGCGAAAGAAAGCCAAGGTTGACGGTGATACAGAGATTTTGGAGGTAAACAATTTAGGGATTAGTTGGTTTGCTCCATTTACTGTTTTAAGCACGAGCTCTATTAGCTTTTTTAGAAGCTTGAGAGAAACTCTTAGAGTTGGCAATCTAGTCAGTACTGATCAGTTCCATTTTACTCGTAAGAGTCAACGGGCTATAGGTCAAGATTCTTCTAGCGTTGTTGAGAATGAGTTACCTGGGTTGGTCTGCAACGACCTTTGCAATGGGAGAGAGAACATATGCATCCCTGTTACCAATGAAGTTGATGTCCCTCCTTTAGCTCCCGAAAAGTTTGAGTATCTCAGCTCCATTGAAGTTGCGAAAAATCTGGTCATTCCGGCGAGTGCTGAGGGATGTAATTGCAAAGGGAAGTGTACTAATACGAGGACTTGTTCGTGTGCTAGCCTCAATGGATCTGACTTTCCTTATGTTCGGAAAGCCGGTGGCGGCAGATTGTTTGAGCCTAAGGCTGTTGTTTTCGAGTGTGGTCCGAACTGTGGCTGCGGGCCTAAGTGTGTGAACCGCACTTCTCAGCAGGGATTGAAGTACAGGCTTGAGGTTTATAAGACACCTGACAAAGGCTGGGCTGTTAGGTCTTGGGATTTTATTCCCTCTGGTGGTTATGTTTGCGAGTATACTGGTGTTCTGATGAAGACCAGTGAACTGGACAATGTCTCCGTGAATGATTACTTTTTTGAAATTGATTGTGAGCATACAATGAATGGACTTGGAGTGAGGGAGAAGCGCCTGGGTGAAGTGCCCATTCCAAATGGTCTTGGTGCTGGCGAAGATGGAGGTAACAAGTTACTAGAAGAAAGTGACCCCGACTATTGTATAGATGCTGGATCCAGTGGGAACGTTGCTAGGTTTATCAACCATAGTTGCGAGCCAAATCTGTTTGTGCAGTGTGTCTTGAGTTCTCACCATGATGTTAAACTAGCTAGAATTGTGTTGTTTGCTTCTGAGGACATACCTCCCATGCAAGAGCTGACTTATGACTATGGCTATGAGCTTGATAGTGTTGTTGGTGCTGATGGAAAAGTCAAGGAGTTGGCTTGTCATTGTGGTACAGCGGACTGTCGGAAGCGTTTGTACTAGAAAAGAAGGCTGCCCAATTTGGAGTAAGTTCAACTGTATACGTCTGTGAGTTCTTGGTTTACTCGTTTATGGAGTTGATAACCTTGGAGAACGAAGACGCATTTTGATTCAATAAACAAAAAGTACTTTTCATGTAAGACTTTTGTTCGTCAGTTTGGTTTTTCTTTATAGTTAAGGTATCTGGGATTATGCTGAGTTAGAATCATGAATGCAGGTGTAGCATCGTTACTTTTGAGATTTTAAGGTCTCCTTTTTGAAAGAAGACTATAAATCAAACCATTAATTAACTCCCAACAACAACCAAAAATTAAAGTGGAATAAATATGAAATAGAAAACGAAGTTTGAGTCCTTGCTTAATTTCTCCATGCCAAACCAAGATTTGCAATTGTCATAACATTTCTGTGTAAAGAGGTTCGGTATAAAAAGATCTAATTGGTGTTAGTTTAGTGGTTAGAACAAGCACTACCTAATAACAAAGTCATGGGTTTGAGTCACCATGGAATAGGAGTGAAATCATTTGATCCTCTTTAAAGAAAAAAGAAAAAAAAAATTGATGACACCATATCTTTCATATCCATGCTATGATATCTGCTGCTAAATAATACTCATTTATTAACAATGTATTAATACTAGTACACTACACCGTCGATATCCTTAATTAACTCTAAAAAAATCTGACATTAAGCGATGAAACCCTATAATCACCAGTTTGCATCTTATTCTGACAATAAACATCAAGATAAATGGTCGCGTTGGTTTGCATACTTGTTTTTCGTTTCTTTTTTTTTTTTTTTTTTTTACTTGTAAGGAACAACTTACTCGAGCAGTAGTCTTGTTGTAAAAAATATGGGATGAAATTCCTGTAAAATTAAAATAAAATAATATGAAAATATATTGGGAAATAAGAATTGAAATATAGATAAGAAAATGAAATAAAGTAAGAAAATAATAAAATATATAGATTTTGATATAGGAAAACTTATCGAGTCGAGGCGTGCAAGCGCACTGTCCGAAGCGAAAATTTGTCTCCTACTGCACACGGTTGAATGACGAACTTTTCCCAAAATACAACAACTCTTCGATCTCCGTCGTGCAGCTAAGAAGCCCCATTGAACCTTAATCACATGTGCACTCAGGATGGTATATATTTAAAATAGATATATGTACAATATGGAAGATGACTTTAGATAGCGAGGGTGTGGTGCTAGAGTGGTTGCATGATGGTGGAGTGCCTTTTCTTCTCATGATATCCCTCATATTTGTCCAACCATCTCGATATTTCATATCCGACAATATGTCCAACTACACATGCCTTCTAACCATATGCCTTCCAACTCTAGCCATGTACCCTTATATAGGTCATACTTACCATGACCATAATTAACCTCATAAACCATATAACAGTCAAATAATAATCATATATTTAAAACATAAAACCATTAAACTATAAATAGAGTAATAAACACAAAATGAAAATAACCCCCAAAATAAATAAAGAAATAAATAAAACATATATTAATTTTAAATCATAAAATTTCCAACAAGTCTAACATATATGTACTATAACAGTTAAACCAACCGCGGGGTATTTAATCGGTTCAACACGTTGGAATGCAAATCGTGCTCAGTTTTAATTGGTTTGTTAGAGTGCTTAACTAAACAGGTAAAAAAAAAAAAAAAGGAGCTTAACTTGCAACTTCACCACATTAATTTGGCCTGTGCAGCTCATGAGTGGCTAGTGTCAAGCACCTGTGTAATCAAGTCAGGGAAGCTAGGTCTGGCAACATGATCTCCCGAAGGGATTTATAGAGGGATATTTGGGGCATCTTATAGCACTCTTACATGTATATGCATCCTCAAATTTCTGTAGTGTATGCTAGTCAGCAATTTAATGTGGTAGCTCATAGTGTGGCTAGATGGGACTAGGCTCTCAAGGTAATCTTTCTTAGCAAATCTAGGCATGCTATGAATAAATTAAATTAAATCCAAATGTACTCATATTCATGGATCGAGTCAGATGGTTTTACCTAGGGTTGCCACGTGGTTTGGTAATTACCAAACCGACCGAATATCAACTGATACTTTAGGTTAGGTAAACCGACTTTTTGATAACCAATACCGATAAAAACGAAATCTAAAATTACCGAAAATGTTGGTTTGGTTATGGTAAATACTGAATCTACCTATATCTAAATATTAGCTTTATATACTATGGTTTCAATACACATACATGTATATTATGAAATAAACATAAAAATTTTCATAATAGTATGAGCATTACTCAATATATTACATTAACAGTACATGTATTTTAAGTAACCTAGTCCAACATGGACAAATAACCTAGTTTTATTGAAAATGGCTAAAATATGATGTCATATATACAAAATAAAGCTATGATTAGTAGATGAATATGAAGTTTACGGCTAATAAATTGAAAAACCTAATTTTATTCATTCTAATTCATATTACAAAGAATTAGTTATTCTAAAGTTGGTAATACTGAAAACTAAAATACCTAATTTGGTAGATATGATTAAAAACCGAATATTTTGGTTAGCAATTGGTAGCTCAATTTTGAAATTGAAAGCTTTAAGTTTTGAAGTTGGTTATACCTATAACTGATTCAAACCGACAAATGACAGCCCTAATTTTACCCAAATACTTTATTTTGTGTGACAATCCAACCCAACCCGTGGGTAGGTTGGGAGATTGGATGATCGATCCGCAAAATCTTCATCCCTAGTAGGTAGTAATTATTGAAAAAACAAAGAGACGTTAAGCTCAAATAGTTTGACCTTGATGATGTGCTGTAATTTAACATTCTAACTTAATATTCTATCATACATATCTCTTCATCCAAACACAATCACCACCGGCAGATACCAAATAATTGAATCGTATATTAGTAGCCAACCATTAATGAAATTTAGCAATCACGCAGCTAGAACTCATGATGTTACTCACTATCGTTTTTCACAAGATAATGATATATTTATAAATGGGTCTAGATTTAGTGCGAAAAGTACGTACAACCTACACAATTTGATATGAAATTAGTAAGTTATAAGAATACAAGATCGTATTTATCGAATTAATATTCAACCTGCTCCTCAGGTCAGCCAATTAGGCAGAGTATCATCCTAACCCAATAACTTTGTTTCACAATTCCATTAACAATTAAGTGAGATGCAAACCATATTTATAACTTCTGCCATATTTCTACCTATCATGATCTTCATCATGTAGCCTTCCCTTTTAAAGAAGCAACTTCTGGTCAACTTCATAGTGATCTTTAGCACATTGCTTGAATAATTCCTTTCGCCACTTAGCGATCCTATATTCTTGACTCTGACAAATAACAAGCTTCAACTCGTTGCTATTTCCAGTCCTATTCTGTAAAATTATCTGCAAAGACAATATTTTAAGTCGAAAATTAAAAATTTAAACAAACTAGGTACTCATATGGTATAAAATATTTGGTATAGATGCCGCAAGCAAGCAGAGAAAAAGATATTAAAAACAGACCTGAGACACAAGCACGAAGCTAGTAATTGATGCCCTTGGCGTCGAACAATAAAAAATGTGACTTGTACAGTATATTGTTCTGTACAGTGAAATTTATGAGCAATTCATTTATTAAACAACTTTGGAGCAAATGGGAATCTGAAAATCTGTACCAGTGGTATTTACGTTCTTTAGATATTTCCAACAAAAGAAAAAATAGAGTAAGAATGCCTCTACCGAATCTTTAATTTTGCAATATAATAAGCATATTACATATGGAGTAATGGTTAATGGTTACAGACTACTAACTGGAAACCTTGAAGCATGACATATTAAGTTTACCAACCCATGGTGAAATACGGTGGTTTCTTTCCCATCGGAGCTTTTCAAAAAGACTAAGGCTTAGTTTGGGATTGATTCTTGAAGTGCTTTTGAGGTTGCTTCTGCTTTTGGGTCAAGAATATAGTGTTTGGTAAAATCTGCAAAAGCTGCTTTGGGACATAATCACTTCTCCTTACAGCTGAATTTGAGAAGCTACGATTTGTAGCTTTTGAAAAACTGCTTTGGGAAAACACGGAGGAACAGTAAACTTGTTAATGAAATTTATCTGACTACCAATTTTGTCCTCCCCCTTTTCTGAAAATTACATGAAACATGTAAACCCTATCTTTTCTCCTCGACGCAGACATCTCATTCCACGTTTCTTTCTTCTTCTTCAGTGTTTGGACTCTCAGATCGCCTTCTTCCTCAACTCTCGCAACCTCCTTCAATTCGTGGATTGTTGCCGCCTTCCTCTACGCCTTCTTCTTCAGCTCGTCGAGGATTGTCGTCGCCTTCCTCTGCGCCATCTTCTTCAGCTCGTCTTGGATCCTCGTCGGGCCTTCCTCTGCGCCGTCTTCCTCAGCTCGTCGTGGATTATTACCTCCTTCCTCTGCGCCTTCTTCTTCAGCTCGTCGCTAGTAACCTCTTTCAATTCGTGGATTCTCGTCATTGAAAGGTTCAGCTTGCTTTCTTTACCTTACTCTTTCAGATTCAATTTTCTTTTATTCGTACTCATGGTATTCTTCTGTGAGTTGGGTTTTTACTTTTAAGCATTATTGAAGCTTTTTCCTTGTTTAATTTGGGATACGAAGCTTAAAGTTTCAATTTTTCAGTTAATGTAATTGTCCTGCTTAAGATAGAGTTTGGAATGAGTTTGGTTTGTGCTTCTACATTGATATTCTTCTCTGATATTGATATTGTTGATTCTACTTGAATTCAGGTGGATTTGATTTGGTTTACTTAACTATGGATAGCTAAACTTTTGTATAAAACTTTGAATTTGGTCTTAATCATTTTGTATGTGTCTTTAGTCTTGGAATATTAGCAGAAGTGTGGATCTATGTCCTGGGTGATATTGATCCATTCCATTATATAATGATGAAACAATCCCACACAGACACGGAGACACCGTAGTGGAACTGTGGTAAAGTGATCAATAATTAATCTTTCATCATCATCCCATCCTGACTATATCACCAACTAAAAGCAAAAAGGAATTTCAGTCAGCTTTTTCATAGAGCAGAAACTAACAGCATGGCAAGAATATTTTGTATGCATACCGACCAATAATTCTTACGTACTACATACAGTAGCTAGCTTAATATGAATTTTCAGTTCAATGCTTTTACTAATTTGTGAGAGAGATTAATAGAGAGACAATAGCTGTAGCTGCAAACCAGCCTGATTTCTTGGTCACAGTAAACATCACTACTTGTTCTTCCATCCATTCTTGTTAGCCGTTAAGGGTTTCAAAAACATCACTACTTGTTCTTTTTCTTTGTGTCTTGTCTTTCTGTTTCAATTCTCATATTCCATTTACATATTAAGAGATGAGACTCTTACAGTTATAAATTCTGTGTCTCTGATTTTTTTTCCCCTATATATCTAGCTGACGTGTAGACATTTATAATCAAAATCCATTATCTATACTTACTGGCTTCTGTGATTCTTGATTTTTCATGGGCTCATGGCACTTGTAATTTAACAAGGCAATATTGTTTTGTGTGCTTATATATATGATGAAAAACCAGAGAAGAAGGAAAATATAGAGCAGCTAGAATTATACCTGCTTAGTACTCTCAGTACAACTTTTTTCATAAAGATGAGTAACAATTCATATGGTTTAAGCTTTAGAAACTCAGTTCATATGTTAACTGGAAGTAGATGAATCTTATAATTAAATGATAGCTAGGTGTTGAAGTAGGATGATGTGTTCATGCTTGGAATGAAGCCATTTGTTTGTGTACATCAGTTGCCCTTTTGTAATACCCGCAATTTCCATTTTAAATTCGAGTAATTGTATCGAATGATTATTATGCGATTTCACGATTTATGTTCGATAATAATTCATTTTTACAATTATCGAAGTTTCGAAACGTTTATTTTAACGAAAAGCTCGAAATACTCGATTCGAGTAATCGACTTTTTCTACGTACAAAATTTGGAGAAACTTCCTTCATGAAAGTTGTAGAGCTCGTCGATACGAGTTCGTACACGTGCGGAACACGAAGATCGGATTTTTTCTGAATTAGTTATCGATTTAAGAAGTTTTTTCCGAAACTAGTATAAATAGGAAAAAACCCTAGATAATTTTTCAGAAAACTATCATTTGGTCCGGCCTCCTTGTATTTTCTGGAAACACTATTCATCGTCCCTAACCTCCGTTCCTCGACCAAAATGGTCCGAAAAGGAGAGAAAACTTCTCCTTAATTATTCTCCCTCCACAGACCACCTCTCGACCTCAAACCAAGTCCCAGGCGTTCATCTCGAGCTGCTCTAGCTCCCGGAGGCAGTTTCACAAGGCGGCGCAGCCTGTGGCGGCGGCGGCACGGCCCGAACCGAAAACCGCCATTTTCGGTTCGATCTCGATATCTCGAGCTACACTCCACCATTTCACTTGATTCTTGGCTCATTGAGCTCGCCTCAACTTCCTCTACAAGCACCAAGAAGGACCGGAACTGGGTCGAACGTTTTCACGTTCGTCGGAGCTCGACCCGAACGGATCGAAATACCGAAATTTGGTTTCTGCCCATTTTATGATTCTATGTTTCGATACGATCATTTCGGCGTATTATACGTATTTTTCGGATATCGTATGGATTAGTTATGAATTTTGTGATTTCGATCGATTTCGATCGTTAGATTTTTTATATATAAATTTATGACCGTCGGATGAACTTGTAAATTTGCTATGATGATCATATGACTGTCCCAGAGGCTTTGTGTGGTCATGGGAAAAGATCCGATCGTTGGATCTTCGTATATGTGAAAAACGGTAATTAGGGGAGCGATTCATGAGAAACCGAGCTGCTTAGGTGTTACAGCAGTATTGTTATTTATTTAGTTGTGAGGTGTGTATGCTCATTTAGAGCTTTACAATTACATTTGGTTTGAGTTGTAATAATTAACCGAAACTAAATTCGGTTTGATTTTATTTCGTGTGGTGAGGGTGTTATGAAAAGAAAAATTTTTAGGATGATTATTTTGAGATTGTAGTATTTTCATGTTTCGGATTTTGAATTGTTATTCTAAAATTTGGGGCGTGACACCTTTTTTCATTGTTTTTAAGGCCAAAAGGAAGAGAATACATATTGTATATAACATACTGAAAAAAGAAAATTGTTTGTTTTTGGACATGGTACTTTATAACAATTGTTTGTTTACTACTAAGCATGTTTTTATCTTTAGATGGGAAAGAAGAAATCCATCAATAATGAAACTGAGGGATCTGGAAAAGCAAAAGCCACATGGCCTGATGAGGTAGTAGCTATATTTTGTGATATAGCTGTTAAGGAAGTGGCCAAAGGAAACAGGCCCGGTACACATTTTGATAAAAAGGGATGGTCAAATGTTGTGTTAGCCTTTAAGGAGTTAACCGGAAGGGATTATGATAAAAGACAATTGAAAAATAAATGGAATTCACTTAAAAATGATTGGAAATTATGGAGTTCGCTGTTGCATAAGGAAACTGGTATTGGATGGGATCCGGCTAGGAAGACTGTCGATGCACCAGCTGAATGGTGGGAAACCAAAATTCAAGTGTGTTTTTCCTTCTCTGCTTGTGATTTAATTTTTTGTTTTGTTTTTCCCTAGTATGAGTTTTGTTTTTAACTTTTTTAAGTACTTGAAGCTGCAAGTATGCAGTAGTTCGTAGGTTTTTTTTTTTTCCGACTCCAGTTTCTGTTTTTAACTGAAAGTACTTGAAGTTGCATGTATGCAGCAGTTCGTAGTTCTTTAACTTCAGGTTGCTGGAAACATTTGTGATATATATTTTGTCATAAGTAACTCCTTTATTATCTTCTTATTTTGTAGATCAATCCAGAGTATCGCAAATTTCGCGACGTGGGAGTTAGTCCTGACATGATGGCTGCCTATGATAACATGTTCAAGGGTAGCACAACCCTAGGTCACAATGTCATGATTCCTTCAGAAACTATAGATATTGAAGAGGCTGTGGAGGAGTCTGAGCATAATATTATTTCTGGATATGATGAAGAAGATTATGAGCAAGGTAATGAGTGGAGGGGGAAAAAGAGAACAAGTGTGGAGCGCCAAACAGAGGTTGATAAAGAGAAAAAAGGAAAAGGAGTTATGGGAGAGCCAAAAGGGAAGAAAGAAAAGGTGGGAGGTGCGGCCAAATTGTCTAAACAAATCGATCGGCTTGTTGATGTAGTGGAGAGTAGGAGTACAACCACCTCTGTTCGTCATAATGGTACCTCACATGGAACTAGTATTCAGGAGGTGATGAAAGTTGTTGCAACATTACCAAGAGCAGAAACTGGTACCAAGCTATGGTGGTTTGCAAAGGAGCTGTTCTGCTCTCAAGAGAAGCGAGAGATGTTTTCTATTATGACAGATGTTGATCTCAAGCTCCAGTTTCTGATTCTTAATCAGAAAAAAACTGAAAATTAAGTAGGCTGATCCTACTTTGTAACAAGATGTGTGTTGCTTGTAGTTTAGACCTAAGCTGAGTTGCTCTATGTTTTTGTGATTTTCCACCTTTGAAAGATTGCTTATTGTTCATTGTTAATGCTACTTTTACTAAACTGAAACTGATATTGTTGCATCTTGGAACTATTATTACTTATGGTTGTTTGGTTATGTGAATTTGTGTTTGCTGTGAATCTGTGTTATGTTTTTATCTTGCAACTCCAGCACATATACATGCTAAACACATACTTGCAAATATTGACAGGAGCAGTTGTGTGAAGTATGGATGCTTCTGGAGATGAGGAGGAGATAGATCAAATTATATGTCTATGTGGTCGTCTTATTCAAGTCTATCTCGAAAAGTACATTCAGAAAACTCCATGTATGACAAGCTCCCAAACAGGTTATATTTGGTTAATGGAAGTGTTGGAAGGCAATGAAAGTAGGTGTTATAATCAATTTAGGATGGATAAGCAAGTCTTCCTCATGCTTGTAAATGATTTGGAAAGGATAATTAAGGGTTCAAGAAACATGTGTTGTTGAAATGTTGGCTATGTTTCTCTATATTTTGGGACAAGGTCAGACAAATAGGAATACACAAGAATGTTTTCAACGTTCTGGTGAGACGGTTAGTAGGTATTTTGATATAATGTTAGAGATTTTCTATAATATGGCAAAAGTGCTCATAAAGCCATTGGATCCGGAATTTAGGAGCATCCCACAAGAAATTCTAACTGATTCAAGATACATGCCTCATTTTAAGGTATGTATAATGTACTACTCTTTCAATATGTTATCCTTATATAAATGCTTGCCAATTTGCTATTTTCTAGAAAGCTAATTTTTTATTTATTCAAGTCTATTCTATACTAATTTGTAGGATTGCATTGGCGCCATAGATGGTGTTCATGTCCAAGCTTCGATATCTCCATGTGATCAAGTGCCATACATTGGAAGAAAAGGGATACCCACCCAAAATGTATTGGCTATTTGCAACTTCAACATGCAATTCACATTTGTATGTGCAGGGTGGGAAGGCACCGCCCATGACAGTAGAGTATTCTTATCAGCTCTACGCAAACCTCGATCGAATTTTCCTAAACCCCCAAATTGTATTTTTTTTCGGAATTACACAAATAATAACCTATAATCTTTTATTTTACTGAGATCAATCATTCCTTATAATTTTTAATTTCAGGAAAATACTATGTGGTGGATGCAGGATATCCACAAATGAAGGGTTATTTAGGACCATATAAAGGTGAGCGGTACCACCTTCCACATTTTCGTAGAGGTGATGAACCGACCGGTCATAAAGAAATATTCAATCATGCACATTCTTCACTCAGGGGTGTTATCGAGCGCACTTTTGGGGTATGGAAAAAGAAATGGAGTATTTTACGTGATATGCCACATTTTCCTTATAAAAAACAAGTGAAGATAGTTATTGCTACTATGGCTCTTCATAATTACATAAGAAGATATGTTCAACGAGATATTGATTTTGATGAAAGTGGAAATTACTCGAGTGAAGAGACTAGTGAAGAGATGGAGGATAATGAACATGATGGAGATGGTCCAGGAAGACAAGAAATGGAGGTGTTAAGAAATGCAATTGCACAAAGTCTAATGAATGCATCTACTTAGCATTTAGTTGCAAATTTCAAGTGACTTTAATATATTTTGTGTAATGGTTCCCGTTGAACTATGGTCGGAAAATTAATCCAAATATTCTAGATGAGATTTTGTGTAAAGTAAATCTTTTATTTGGTCCAACCAAGGGTACAAGAATAATACATGAGAATAAAATTCATTTGGTATGGTTACATAATGAAAAAACAAAATTAAGTATTTTAGTAACATATTTTAACATGTATGACCATTTTGGTAATTATACACAGCCAAAGCACTTTTGCCTTGCAACTTACCAAACACCCATAAATTGCTTTTGGACCTCACAGCACTTTCAAAAACAGTTTACCAAACACCTCAGCTGCTTCTCTTCACAGCAAGTTCGGAAGTGCTTCCTCTCACAGTAAGTTCGGAAGTGCTTCCCCTCACAGCACAGCAATCCCAAACTAAGCCTACAGCACTTTGGATATGCTACTGTTTAACAAAGATGCTCCATGATCCCTAAGGTCATTGCTTCTGCTTGATATCAACTTTCTGAATGTCAAATCCACTCTTTGATTTCCTAATTCGTCTCTTAAAATGTGCACTACTGTCCGTCTGGAACTGGATCAAATATACAACGACATCTCCACTTCCAAATGTACCAAAGAGCCACAGCAAAATAGCAGTACCAAGGCACCTTGTATGCATGAAACATTTGACTTCAAATTAACCAATAACCAGTCACAAAGAGGGTGGGAGAAAGTGGAAAAGAACTCACCACGAGTGGAGGTTTTGACCACTCTCAAGGAGAAGCTGCACCCCTTGAAGATGTGATCTAAAGATTCCACGATGCAAGCAGCCAACTCTCTTTTCTAAAACTTTCTCAAATGTTGAGTCAATACAGTATTAGTTCAGAGTACCTCCGCAATTGGCGCAGAGCTGATCTTATATTGTGATGCCGAGTAGAGTAAAGTTCAAGCAAACTCTTAACTTATGCTGAAACTAAACTTTAATAATCTTTGCCGACTCTCAGGAGCAAAAATAGAAGTTCAAAACTAACTGTTTCTGCTCTGCCCCAGATGGGTAACCCTCGTGCTTTTAAGTATACTATACAAGAAAATGGATCAGCAATAAGCTCTGGCTACCTTAGCAGGAATCTTAATGTTGCCCAATTATATTCTGATGCAAAGTCCACCAATAGCTCCTCCTGCATTTTGTGCTCAATCACTAGTTCTTAGTGTTCCAGCAGGGTCTTAAGCAAGGAAACATTTGCTTAGTCAGATATCCTCACTCCTCTCCTTAAGGTTTTACATATCATTACCATTGCTGCCCTTCGCAGTTCCGAATTTTAAGAGCAATCGTGACTAGTAGACCTCTCATAGTGACGGGACTTGTGTCGCTTGTGAGAACGCTCATCCCTATCCCTAGAGCTCCTTTTGTGTGAACACTCTTCCGTGTCCACAGATCTCCTACTGCGATGGAATTCTTCAGTCTCAACAGAGCTCCTTTTGAATGAACGGTCCTCCTGGTCCATAGATCTTTTACGAAACGACTCTTCCTTGTCAACAGGACAGCATTTGGGCATGCTTGCTTCCCTATCAGTAGACCTTCTGTGAGTACCTTCTTCTCTATCTCTAGAGCTCCTACTGCGATGGCATTGAGCTGACTCATCAGAGCTCCTTCTGGATGAATGGTAGTCCCCATCCATAGATCTTTTGTGAAACCTGTCATCGTCATCTGCAGGATTGCTTTTGTGTATGTTTGCTTCCCTATCCATTGACCTTCTGTGAGTACCTTCTTCCCTATCTACTGAGCTTCTTTTTCTTCTAGGTGGGGATGGGTCCTACAAACATAAATGAAGAAACAATGAAATGATCATGTGTGATAGAAGTTTCTGGATTAAAGGTTTAGTAATTAGCTTCAGCTAAAGATCTACATTGCTTTGAACAAATGCTACTGTAGGCTGTGAAAGGGGAACATGTAAAGATAATGAGATCAAAACATGCATCTGTAATTTATAGGTTACTTAGTATTTTGGTTGAGCTCAGGTTATGGAGGTTAAGCAACTTAGCATGCACCTCATTTTCAGGGAGAGGTAGATGGGTAGTAAGGTAAACAAGGAATACCTGATAGCGGGACATGTATCGCCCTTCTGGTGGAGGTGGGATTCCAAGTTTCTCCAGATCATCATATGGGATACGACTGGTTAAAGAGAAACAGATAAGTGCATGTAATCCTTCCACACCTAACGGTCTAACAACACCCCCCCCCCCCCCCCCCCCCCCCCTTCCACACACACAGAGGGAAAATAATCATACATTAGGAAACCTTGCCACAGAAACAGGCATTTTAAAGAGACTTCCTCTTGACAACCTCCACAGTTCAATAATGGTAAAAGAGCAATCATTCCCATAAATCATCTTACTTGTTAATATAAGAGCTAGATGAAGGTATAAATTCATAGAAGTTCATTTGTGCAGAAATTTAAGTTACCCCTTATAGATTGCAGTCTTAATCAAGATCAATTTAGTAATCGAATCCTAAGCTAAAGGACAAGATACCTAGCCAGGAAAAAGTGGAGAATTCTCTTCAATGTTGTCACATCTTACAATTTATGCAAAAGGAGATATCCATTGAATGTACTCAATGTAGCTGCAAACAACAGCTATGCCAATAAAAGCATTTCTATACAGGATAAAAGTGTACAGTATGAAGATTACTGAAAAAAATCCACCTCAATGATATTCAAATGAAATGGGAAAGGTAAAATGAATACATGGTAGTATGACTATATGATTTCACAATGATATTCTGTAACTGAGTCACCATTAATAATAATTCTATCCACAAGCAACAACCTTTCCTATAGACTTTTGACCAATCACAATTTTGATATTTTCGGTGGATCTTTGTCCCGTGAACTATTAGAATTGAAGTCCTTTTGTGATATTTCTTAAAACAGTTCTCAGTGGCTATATCCCTAAAACTGTTTTAGTACAATAGCAATGAATAGTGTTGAACCACACAAACAAACACACATATCAAATTATCAAGGGAAATGGTGCAGAACAATGGCCATGACCTTTCATGCATTTAGACCACTTTACATAAATAAGGGAGTCAGACATCATACATGGGAGCTCGAAATGGTCTTTCTCGTCCTCCAAATCGAAGTTGTCCAGATTCCTTCTTACCACCAAAACCCCCTCCTGAAGAAACAGAAAAATCAACATAAATTTGATTCATGTATATGGTAACTGGTAAGTAAGATGAGAACATTAAGTGACCTAATCGTCTTGGAATCCATCCTGGCATCAACTGCTGTCTGTTGTAATCCACAATAATTTCATAATCATCAACAAGGGAATGGTGAGCTTCCTGCAAACAAACAGATAGCCAATTTCTTAATATTGATCAAATGAATTGCAATGTTTCATCAGTTTATTCATCAAATGATATACACAGCTCCGATATAAGCAACCAAAAACTCATACTGGAAAATCATCACAGGTGCTGATACAACCAGAGCTTTCAGAAAGGTAGACTAAGAAATCACTAAAAGGTTACAAGACTTTGTAGTCTTATTTTCCCCTATTTGTTAACCAAACTCCTTTCAAGACCTGACTTTCAGTTGACCTTCCCCACGTTTTATTCCACACTAGACCAAAAAGACCATGCTAGAAAGTGATACCTGCTTTAGCAAGGCACCACCATCAATATTCCACAAGTTACACACATTTTATCTTTACCTAGAAAATGAAGCAGCTATGAGTTGTCAGTAAAATTATTGTTCAATAGATAACTACACACTGTCGTTTATTTTGATGTCGTGGAATGATGAGCAAGTAAATATATTCTGTAAAGACTAGCAGCAAGCACACCCAATTGAATTTAACATTGTTAGAGAAGGACAAGACTCCATAAACATACACCCATATATCTTATGAACAGACTCCCCATCCTATCGAGAGTGGTTAAAACAAGTTGGTGACTTGGTGTACCTTGTATGCACGGCGCATCTCCCTTTCGGTTTCATATTCAACGAAAGCATAGCCTCGCGAGGCACCAGTTACTGAATGGAAGGTTGCAAACAAGTTAATAACATATACCCTCAATCTCTCATGGTCTTAAATCATTCAAAAAGGAATGAAATTTCTCAAACCATATATTACAAAATGAAGTGCATAAAGGTACAATGCCCTTCTAACAAAAAATTATAGTAAACTAGGTGCAATAATATGAAAGCAAAGCTTACCAATATGCCTGACCAAACGCAAGTTCTTAACCCGACCATACTTGCTCATAGCCTGAATCCCCAAAATGCAAAAGTCATGCCTAGAGCAACAAATTTCAGTGACTCAAAGAATTGAAGAATTGGAGAAGGAAGGGAACCTGGCGGAGAGTGTTTTCGGTGGTGAAGGGAGAGAGGCGGGCGACGAAGAGAGTGCAGTAGGGGTCGCCGATGAGCTTGGGATCGCCGGAGGGGTCATCTGCAAAATTAACGAGGAGGGGGGGGGCGGAAGTATGAATAACAAGTAATAGAGGGGGTGATAAAGAAAAGAGAAAAGGGAGGAAGGTTAGAAGGTTACAGAGGGCGGCGGAGGAGCAAAGCCAGGCGCGATAGACGGCGCTGTCGTGAGGGAGAGTGTCGGTGCCGTCGATGCTTCCGGCTTGAATCGGATGGTAGGTATCCGCGTAGAACACCGCCTGTGTCTTTCTCATTCTCCTTCTCACGCTCCTCGATCTCCCTCCAACACTGCGGGTTTATGTTTCAGATTTATATATTTATATCACGTGTTCTGCACGTGACCGACCAAAATCTAAAGGGTTTTTTATGATTTTTTTGAGAAGAATTATCTAAAATTAAGCGATATAGTAATCACAAAATTCTTTGTCACCTAGAGACTATTTGATCCTGGGTTTGTCTATGATATATTAATGTACTGATACATCAAATAGACTAGTTTGATTCAGATATAGACTGACTTTATTCATTGGTAGAATAATTTAGGATTACTCTACCTCTTTATCAAATTAATCTACCTATATATATAGAAACAAGTCTACATCTATATCGAACTAAATCTACTTAATGTATCAGTATATTCATGTACTGTAGAATTTCACGTGATCATCATTGTTTCAAGACACATTTGAAATTGGTTTTTGCATATAAATATTTGTCGACACTCTATACGATTTTCATTAAAGTGCTGATAAATCTCAAGTACGGAAGTTTCCATCAAAAACGAAATTGTAAATCTTAGTGTCATTTATAATAGATTGAAATCAAATCGTACCTAGCATGACAAGGATAAGATGCTGAAACAACGATTCATGCATAATTTCAGTTTGGTCAAAAAACTTTGATGTAGGCTCACTTACAGGTTCGAGGTGCAATGTCAAGGATAACTTCCATCAAGCACAAGAGTCGATGATTTTTTCACCTCCCTAGGTAGATTATTTCTGCCGGTTATTGTACAAGTACTTATTTTCAATTGCAATAAGATTGAACATTACATGCACGTCTTAATTTTTCCGGAATCCAAGTGAATATGGAGTTCTCCCTTATAAGCTTACGAATGAGCGGTCTAACTTCGAAGGACAAAGGTTCATTGATCGTAATTGCACTGGTCTAACCTCGGTTCCTCAACTTTGTAAACATATGACGAAGTGGTGTTAGTTAGTGGTTAGAGCACCCATTATCTAATGACGAAGTCATGGGTTCGAGTCACCATGAGGGTATGAATGAAATCCTTTGATCCTCTCTCTCTCTTTTTTTTTTTTTTAAAAAAAAAAAAACATACAAAGAGAATCTTGGTTTCCTACTATATATAGTATATCTACTGTGTAGCTGAAGCAGGCTTGAAAATGTTACTGAAGTCGAACTTTCTATCAGATCAACTCGACCTGCAAAATTACATGTGGGAGAGGACTAACCACCCCACAGAATTTTGAGACATATGTCAATCCTGTTGTAGTATAAATCGCATATATACCGTATATGTCTATATCATGTAACAAAATACGTAAAAGTATTTAGATAGGTACTTGAGTGTATAATCATAGGTACTTGAGTGTATGAAGACTTATGTAAACATGCTTTACCAAAGGGCAACAAGCATGGCAGAAAATCATCATCAAGATGGTTATCATTTTGAGTTTCTCTTTGAGCATTCACACTTCAATGTAATCCTATAAATACCCCCTTTGTATGAGATGAATAAACACATTGAAATCCTCATTCTCTCTGAAATTTTACTCTTCTATTCTGTTTATCAAATCCTCTAGTTCTTAAACACGTTATCAGCACGAAGTTGCTCTAGAATTAGAATCGAAAAATTGACGAAAGAAGAGTTCTTCATCGATAGAAGTCATTTTTCAAAACCTACAAAAAATCCCCAAACCCTAGCTCAGATTAAAGCCCTTGATTCCAGGAGCCCGGAACCGGTCTCAGATTCACCGGAACCGGCCGGAAAAGGCCTGAACCGGCCGCCGGAAGCCGAAAAACCGAACCGGACCGCTGCCGGACCGCTGCCGAGACCTGCCGAGGTCCTGCCGAGGTCCTGCCGAGACCTGCCGAGCAGCTGCCGAGAGCTGCGCAGCAGCTGCCGAGGTGCTGCCGAGGTGCTGCCGAGGTACTGCCGAGTCCTGCCGAGACCTGCCGAGACCTGCCGAGACCTGCCGAGAGCCCTGCGCAGCAGCTGCCGAGAAGCTGCCGAGAGCCCTGCGCAGCAGCTGCCGAGACGCTGCCGAGAGCCCTGCGCAGCAGCTGCCGAGACCTGCCGAGAAGCTGCCGAGGCCCTGCGCAGCAGCTGCCGAGACGCTGCCGAGGCCCCTGCGCATCAGCTGCCGAGGCACCTGCGCAGCAGCTGCCGAGACCCTGCGCAGCAGCTGCCGAGCAGCTGCCGAGACGCTGCGCAGCAGCTGCCGAGCAGCTTCCGAGACGCTGCGCAGCAGCTGCCGAGCAGCTGCCGAGCCATCTGCCGAGCAGCTGCGCAGCAGCTGCCGAGCAGCTGCCGAGCAGCTGTCGACACATCTGTCGACAGATTTGCGCGGCGACTTTCCGACGACTTTTTCGACACTTTTCCGGCGACTTTTCCGGCGACTTTTTGGACGATTTTTCTCGACTTTTTCCAACGATCTTTCCGGTCAACTCCGATAATTTTTCCGGTCAAAAATTTCCGGCAACACTATTCCAAGGTATTCTTTACTAAAAGTTCCCGTTTCTAAGTTTTTATTTATTTTCTCTCCTTTTTTCCTTTTTCTCGGGAACTTACAATCAAAAGCGGAATTAGAGCAATTCACGCCAAATGAACTAAGAGTGTTCACAATGATTCTTGGAAATTGATTTCTTGGTAGCATAGCTCGGAAATCTTATTATTTTTCGTGGAAGTTTTAACTCCGAAACTAATATTTTCTTCTTATCTTCAAGGATGTCGAATGAACCTAGACTCGATTTTCAAATCCTTGACTCAACAGGTTCGGAGTACCATAGCTGGAAAACCGACGTTGAGAACCATCTCACATCCAAGGGGATATTGCCCATCATCCATGAACCAAATCCGGCTCTTGTGTTCCCTCGATCACCCAAGAAGCAGTATCGCACTGAAGTAAATGCTGGACGAATTACGAGGTTCAATGAACTCATAAATATTTTGTCGGTAGCCGAAAAGCACGACAACATTCTTGTAAAGAATTATAATTCAAGACCCATTGGAACCAAGAGCGTTCGTGAGGCAAATTATAATGCACCCAAAAGAGGGCACAGGGAGCGGTACCCCAGCAATAGGGGACATGTGTACCCTAATAATAGGGGACATGAAGGACGAACAGGTCCATATAACCGCCCCAACAGGGAAGGAAACCGCAACTTTAGAGCGGGCGCACGTGATGGTAACTCCGCACGTGGAAGAGGGAGGTATGGCAACACCGGCCGTGGAAATAGCACCATGAACCGTGGAGGTCGCACCATGCGCCGTGGTAGTAGCAGCAACCCTCCTAGGGGATATCCACAACGTGCACAACCTGTACAAACTGTACAACCTGCACAACCTATACCTCAAATGAAGGGAGGAAACCACAATGACATGTGTCATAGATGTGGATCAATCGAGCATTGGTTTAAACAATGTCATGCAAGTACCCAATTAGCTGCACGCTACAAGGAGTACAGGGAAGCAAGAGAGCAAGAAGCTAACCTTGCCGAAGATGAAAATAGTGAAGATGTCAATCTCACTGTTGAGGACTTCAAAGCTGTAGATGAAGAGCACGAGGATGCCACAGACTTTGATTAGAATAATCCTCTTTCTATTTTCCAAGAATGGCAAATGTGCCTTAGTCAATAAATAACAATTGTATTAAACTCCTTCTTATGTGGCGTACCCAATGAAGTATGATGTCTAGGAAAGCAATTGAGATCGGGGTATTTAAGCGAGCCTCGCTCCACCAACATCTCTCTACTTTCCTGGTCATATTCCATTGGAATTACCAAACGGATTGAGTGATAGCAATTTGTCTAGAGTTTGATATTTGGAATAGACTTATGAATAACTTTGATGTAATCATTGGCTATTTTCCCATTAATAAAGTATCGCATTCAATGTCATGGACATGTGTTAATATTCCGAACTTTATTCCTTTCAGTATGTTTTCCGGAGAATTGGAATGCCTTCTTGATAGTGGCACCACACATACGATATTGCGACATAGGCAATTATTTTTATGGATGACACCCAGTCGATCCTCAGTAACTACGATGGCAGGACCATCACAATTGATTCATGGTCGAGGACCAGCTCAATTTTTGTTACCAAATGGCACAAATATTAATGTCGCCGAAGCTCTATATGCTCCAAGGGCCGGAAGGACCCTATTAAGCTTTAAAGACATTAGAGCCAATGATTTTCATGTGGAAACACATTGTGAGAATGGACAAGAGTTCCTTTGCATCACCTCTAAAAACTACGGAAATACACGAGTTTTAGAGAAACTTATGTGTCGCTCTAGTGGATTGTATGCAACCACTATTAGAGTTATTGAATCCAACCATGTCATGAATGACAAATTATGGGATCCTGACACATACAAGCTTTGGCACGACCGTTTGGGACATCCAGGTCGTGACATGATGCTCCGTATATTAAAAACTTCACACGGACATCCATTCTTCAAAACGAAAAGAAGTACGAACCAAACATTGGTCCAAAGAGTTACTTCTAAAGTGTATCATTCGTTTTGCAAAGCTTGCTCTTTAGCAAAGGTAGGATCGAGACCATCCTATGCAAAGGACACTAAAGAAAATATACCATTCTTACAAAGAATACAAGGTGATATTTGTGGACCTATCCAACCAACTTGCGGACCATTTAGATATTTTATGGTGTTGGTTGATGCATCGACACGTTGGTCACATGTCATGCTCTTATCCACAAGAAATGCTGCATTTGCTAAACTCCTAGCACAAATCATTAAATTAAGGGCTCACCACCCCGATCATCCTATTAAGTCAATTCGTCTTGACAATGCTGGAGAATTTACATCAAGAACCTTTGATGATTATTGCATGTCCATTGGGATTGAGGTGGAACATCCTGTCCCTCATGTACACACCCAAAATGGACTCGCAGAAGCTGCCATTAAAAGACTTCAAATGGTTGCCAGGGCATTGGTTATGCGCACCAATCTCCCTATTTCTGCTTGGGGCTATGCAATATTACATGCAGCTGTGCTCATTCGTCTGAGACCCACTGCCACCCAACCCTTTTCTGCGTCCCAACTGGTGACTGGGTATGAGCCTAATGTCTCACACTTACGCATCTTTGGGTGTGCAGTCTATGTGCCAATTGCGCCGCCACAGCGCACCAAAATGGGTCCTCAAAGACGCTTAGGCCTTTATGTTGGATATGATACTCCAAGCATTATCCGCTATATAGAACCCTTGACAGGTGATCTATTTACCGCTAGATTTGCGGATTGTCACTTTGATGAGACAGTCTTCCCGTCATTAGGGGGAGACAAGAACATTAATGTTCAACAGAAAAGACAGGAATTGTCGTGGTCTGTCCCCACTTTGTCTCATCTTGATCCCCGAACCACACAGTCTGAAATAGAGGTGCGGAGGATTCTCGATCTTCAGAACGTAGCAGAATCAATGCCTGATGCGTTTTCTGATATCGCTAAAGTGACAAGATCACACATACCTGCTGCAAACGTACCTGCAAGGATTGATGTTCCTAAAAATAAAGGACATGACATCCCCTCTATGGGTGATGCAGTGGCTAGACCCATGGCTCCTGCTAGAAAGCGCGGGAGGCCTATAGGTTCGATGGATTCTCGCCCAAGAAAGAAAGCGAGCTTGACACAAAATAATCCATTAATCATCGATATAAATAATCCATCTCATGAAAAAATTCCGGATTATGGTTATGTCCAAGAGACATCATTGGAGGACGCTCCAATAATAGAACCAATTCCAGAGAATAGAGAGATCTCCATGAATTACACTAGTATACATGTAATTATGGACAGAAATTCTATGGCTATTGATGATGCGTTTGCATATCATATTGCAAAAGGAATTATAGAATACGATGATATCGAACCTCGCTCCGTTGAAGAATGCCAACGTAGAGCAGATTGGTCAAAATGGAAAAATGCGATCCAGACTGAATTGGATTCACTAACAAAGAGACAGGTATTTGGGTCTATAACACTGACACCACCAAATATAAAACCTGTTGGCCATAAATGGGTCTTTGTTAGAAAGCGTAATGAGAAAAATGAGGTTGTTAGATACAAAGCCCGCCTTGTGGCGCAAGGTTTCTCACAACGTCCTGGAATCGACTACGAGGAGACATATTCTCCCGTAATGGACGTTATAACGTTCCGCTACCTTGTCAGTTTGGTAGTTTCTGAAAAACTTGACATGCAGCTCATGGATGTGGTTACAGCATATCTCTATGGGGATCTAGATTCAGAGATATATATGAAGGTTCCAGATGGACTTCAATTACCCAAATCAAGTGGCTCTAAACCACGGAGCGCGTTTTCAATAAAATTAAGACGCTCACTATATGGATTGAAACAATCCGGACGGATGTGGTATAACCGTCTAAGTGACTACTTGATTGGGAAGGGATATGTTAACAATGAAATATGCCCTTGCGTGTTCATTAAGAGAACAAAATCCGGATTTGCAATTGTAGCAGTTTATGTTGATGACATGAACTTAATTGGAACTCTAGATGAGTTAAAAGAAACTGCTACATATTTGAAATCTGAATTTGAGATGAAAGATCTCGGGAAAACACGGTTTTGTCTCGGAATAGAACTCGAGCACCGTAATGATGGGATTATGATCCATCAATCAGCATATACTCAAAAGTTACTAAGGCGCTTTAATGAAGATAAAGCAAAGCCTGTGAGTACTCCCATGATCAACCGTAGTCTTGAGCCCATGAAAGATCCGTTTCGTCCAAGGGATGAGGACGAAGATTTATTAGAAGCTGAAATACCATACCTAAGTGCGATAGGCGCATTATTGTATTTAGCTCAATGCACAAGACCGGATATCTCATTTGCAGTAAACTTGTTAGCTCGACACAGTTCTGCACCAACACGCCGCCATTGGATTGGTATAAAGACAATCCTTCGATACCTAAAAGGTACGATCGATATGGGCTTGTTCTATCCCTACAGAGAGAAAAGAAATGTGAGCGCCGGCAACACTATCCATAGTGACCGACGTTCTCTTCCTCCCCTCCATCAAAATGATGTTTTGACGGGTTTTGCTGATGCAGGGTATCTCTCTGACCCTCACAAAGGTCGCTCCCAAACAGGTTATGTCTTTACCATGGGAAATACCGCGATATCTTGGAGATCTACAAAACAGACTCTTGTTGCTACTTCCTCAAATCATGCAGAAATAATTGCACTACATGAAGCCGTGCGTGAGTGCATATGGCTAAGGTCTATAAATAGACACATTCGAGGAACTTGTGGTTTGAAATTCACCACAAATGAACCTACATGCATTTACGAGGACAATGCAGCTTGTATTGAGCAAATGAAATTAGGTTTCATCAAAGGCGACAATACCAAGCATATATCGCCGAAATTCTTCTACAATCAGCAACAGCAAACACTTCTAAATATTGAAGTAAATCAAATCCGATCAGAAGATAATGTAGCTGACTTATTTACTAAGTCACTACCAAAATCTCCTTTCGAGAAACATGTAAGGAGTATCGGATTGAGGAGGATATCCGAACTCCCACAATCTTCAAGAGGAGTCTAAATCAGGGGGAGTATCCAGAAACATACTTCACACTCAACGCGCGTTGTGCTCTTTTTCCCTTTCGACCAAGGTTGTTTTTTCCCACAGGGTTTTATTACTTGGCAAGGTTTTTAACGAGGCAACTTCGATGCGCACCATCTACACAATACTATTTAACATGAAATATCCAAGGGGGAGTGTTGTAGTATAAATCGCATATATACCGTATATGTCTATATCATGTAACAAAATACGTAAAAGTATTTAGATAGGTACTTGAGTGTATAATCATAGGTACTTGAGTGTATGAAGACTTATGTAAACATGCTTTACCAAAGGGCAACAAGCATGGCAGAAAATCATCATCAAGATGGTTATCATTTTGAGTTTCTCTTTGAGCATTCACACTTCAATGTAATCCTATAAATACCCCCTTTGTATGAGATGAATAAACACATTGAAATCCTCATTCTCTCTGAAATTTTACTCTTCTATTCTGTTTATCAAATCCTCTAGTTCTTAAACAAATCCCAGCTTGTATATCTTACAGTCATCGTTGAATTCCTCGACATACCTTGAAAATTATAGAATGTTGGACCGTATTAGAAATCAGTGCGGCAAGTGGTGCGCATTCTTGGATTATTAGACAAACTAAGACAATGAAAGAAGAAATTGATGTTGCAAATTCCATAGCATTGTTCTAGGATGTTACTAATTGCTTAGTGTTTTTTTTTTTTTTTGAACATTTACTAATTGCTCAGTTGGCGACTACAACTCTTGCTTCTTTCTGTGCAGCACCATAAACAAGTTACTTTCCTGCACGACAGCTCCCAAGACCACAAACAACTTTCCAGCCAAGAACTTACCAGCAGGGATTGTGCCATCAAACATGTAAAATTAAGAATTGTTAGAGGCATCTTCTGATATTATATGAAGAGCAAACTATACTAGCATGGAAAAGATAATTAGACCTCCTAGAGCATCCTCAATGTGTGGGCAACATCTCCAAGAATAGTTGCCTATGGAGGAGAATTGTGTGTGTAGTCACATTATCCACGGGACAATGAAGCTAGTTCTCCAGAGTCCATTCCTAAAATAAAAGTTCAAAATTAAAATGAAGTCGATGTAAACGTACTCTCAAATTTTATTCATAAACCAACGGTTATATCAAAGTTTCTAACCACAAAGAAATCTAATCCAAACTAGCTATAACCCAAACAATGATAACCAATGTTCTGCCACCTCATAAAGTAACAAGAATAGGAAGCCAGTTTGGTGCCCTTTTTACTCCCCCACCATAAATATTTAGTTATAAGTTGGTAGCTTTTCACTTGCAATTCTTGCTGCAATTGATGTGTATGGATTTCAGATATAGCTCATATTTGTCTAAAGGACAAAAAAAAAAAGTTATCGATTGTTTGCGCTTATTCATCATGGACGGGTCATTTTCGGGGCTTGAATTGTTGGTGTCTCATGACTCTCATCAACGTCTTTCATTCTATTGATATTGAAAATACAGCATTGCTATATCATCTTTTAGGATTGTTACATAATCTGGTCTGTGGGATTTTCCCTCGAAGTAGGATGAGCTAGGAATATATCCATGACCAAACAGAGACAATTAACTTTAAAATAAACTCACAATATCAGTAGTAATAACCTTGAGAATGCTAATCGATGAGCTGAGCTTTTGGAAAACAAATTACAGGCATGAGTGGTTTTAGCCTTTTAGGGATTGTCACAATCACAAGTCTTTACAGGTACATGCATGAGCGCGCAATATATATATATATATATATATATAATCACCTGGTTCCATGAACAAATTGAGGCAAAATACAAGCTACGAATCATTAGATAATGGAAAGAAGACAATCCTTCTCCAATAACAAAGCAGCTCTAATATTACAAACAAATTTAAGTTACAAATCAACTACAAGAATGCATATATGAATCTCATGACCACACTTATTGAAACTAATTACTAAGCAAGCACTTTGTTTCAATCACTCAACCAAACTTGATTTGACCCAACATGCACAATAGCTTGTACATATAAATTACATTCACTCTCAAGGAATTCTGATCGAGCTTCTTCATTTATTTTAAACTCCAATGATGAGTCACCTCGATCTAAGGTTTAGGGTTTAGAGGTGATGGTTAAGCAATAGAGATGACAGATGACACCGTTTGAATGAAAGTGAGTACAAGGAGAATACCAGCTGCAACAACAGATAGGGTTGTCCAAGGTGTGTTGAAATAATTTTGTCTCAAATTTGCCATCATTTTGTTCCACCTCGAATTGCAGTGCTTGTTCAGGTTTTGACAAACGGTAGAATAATAAAAGTGATGGGCGTCTACCATAAGCCCACTTCCAAGGCTGTTCATCAAACGAGAAACCTTTTCGCTGTCACCTAGATTATTTTCAACAATACCGTAGTCAACAAGTAACTCCACATCCTTTGCAGTATTCACTAAAGAATCAAGGATGGCAACATAATCACGCACGCACCCTATCCCAGAGGAAATTCGCATTGTTCAAAGGCAGTGATATTTCTCATAGTAACCTCTGTTTGATCCCTCAGGGTTAATTTTGGAACTTCCAAAATCCCATCATTGAATTTTATGGCGAATAAGTCTCGGCTGGCTCCCACTTTAAACTTAATTCCTGCTTGGTGTAGCTCTGTCACGGTAGGTGAAGTTCCATAAGTACCTTGTTGTTGTCCATCTTGTGATTTCAACACTATTGGTAGTATTAATAACGTTCTCAAAAGATCGAGAAGATGCTTTACTTGATAAGAACGTATTTTCTGCTCATTTTCTTCCTCCGTTCCTTCTATAGTCATTACGCAATAGCCAATAAAGAAGTGGTGAGAAAGAAAAACCATTGAAGGACTCTTACGGCTCTTAGTGAGCTCCAAGTCGAGGCTAAGCTCCTCGAGAATGAAGAATGGCAATTGATTTTCAAGCAACAAAAGGTCAGGACATATATCATCTAGCAAGAATGGTTTACCAAATACGCAGTCATTTTCATCTACCAAATCCCTGTGATAGCACCTTAGTAAGACTTCAATGATGAATCCGGCATCCACTAGAACGATTCTCGCCTGGTCATCACTTCCAAACTTAATTGTCTCCATGTAACAACTGCGCAATCTTTCTTCCTGGGCCTTTATTTTTAGTATATAATTGTTCAAGCTTAGCCTGCTCCGACCTAAAAATTCTTGGAGGTACCTCTTTTTGTGTTCTTCCATGGGCTATAAGTCTTCTTTGCCGTGATGGAGTGGGCCAATAGAGACTAACTTGGGTGTGTAAGCCTCTTCATGTGCATGTCGTAGTCGTTGAGGAGCTCTGTAGATGCAACGCAAAGGAGACAGTACACGAGACACCTGATATAGCTCCTGTCCCCCGGAATCTTCTAACGAAGAGTTCTGGTTTTCTATGTCATTCGGAGCAGCTTGACTGTTTCCTTGAGTTCTTCGTCCTTGTCCAAACATCCTAATTGTACCTATGCGGGCAAAAAAGAGAAGAAGATCAAACACGCAAAGATCTTAATACCCTATCTTAAATTGAATGAAAACCATGAATATTTTTTTTATAATGTTTTAAATAAAGAATGTGGGTGTTAATTTATTAATAGAAAGATAACATCACAAAGAATTAGCTCACCCAAAACCTGGGCTACGACCGAACTAGGAGATCTTTCAACAGCTACAGCTTGCGAGTAGCCAAATGTGTGTTTGTTAATTTATGTATAAATAACAAATTGATCAAGCAAACAACCAAACAACTAGTGAGTGAAAACAAAGCAAGGTATAGTTTCTTTATGTGAGTGACAACAAAGAAAGGTATAAGTGAAACTATGAGTCTTTTTTTATGCTTTTTCCAAGCACTTGGTGGGAGTTATTAGATTTTAATTTTTTTTTTTATTACATAACAACTGTGAATATACAATAACTACTCGTTCATGAATTTAACTAAGGATTTCTCACAAATTAATAGAAAATTAATGTCAATAGACCAAATGATATTGGACTTCATTTGAAAATTAAATGTCCTCTTTTATCCCAGATTTATTAGCATGTCATCAAGAAAAATTAATGATACTAGAGCAAATAATGTTGACCTTCATTTGAAAATTAAACGTCCTTTTTTCCATTTTTGTCATGTTACAGTCTTAAATGTTTTTTTTTATCCCAGATTTATTAGCATTTCTCAAATAATAATTTTCTTTTATTATATTAGAGGGGAATCGAACCCAATTCCCAAACTCTCTCATCACTCCTGGACTGATCCCAAGAACATTGAATATGTTTTAGGGAATCGATATTTGGGAGAGTAATTGTTGTGCTTTCATTAATAATAAGGGTCTTTTTATATAAAGGATTACAAGCATAGAATCAGAGTTATACATGAAAACATAATTGTACAATGAATGGATATCTACGAATATCTCTGATATTAACTCTATTACAACTTGCACAAGTAAGTTTGGGCCAGACACATCTTCTAGATATACTTGAACACTCCCCCTTGTGTCGGCCAAACATGGTGCTCCTCTCATTGCCTCATTAAAAACTTTACAGAGTAACAAAAACTCTGTGGGACAAAATAAACCTAGGTCGAAGGGGAAAAAGAGCACAACATACCCTTCATGTTTCAAGATCAACATGTAGATATCTCTCCCTGATGTCTGCCTCTCCCCTTAGTGACTACAATCATAGGAGTTTGAATAACTTTCGCAAACCAAGTCTGCACATTATCCTTAGATTGAACTTTTGGTTCACTTTGATCTTGAGGAGCTTCTGTTGTTGCTGATTGTAGAAGAATTTGGATGATATGTGTTTGCTGTTATCGCCTTTGATATAGCCTTGTTTCATTTGCTCTATGCAAACAGCATTATCCTCATAAATGTTGGTAGCCTCATCTGTGGTAGACTTCAAACCACAATTGCTTCAAACATGCTTAATTATGGATCTTAGCCATATACATTCATGAACCGCTTCGTTAAGGACAATAATCTCTGCATGATTCGAAGAGGTAGCGACAAGGGTCTGCTTTATAGACCTCCAAGATATCACGGTCTTCCTCATGGTGAACATATAACCAGTTTGGGAACGACTTTGTGTGGATCAGAGAGGTACCCAACATTAGCAAAACCTTCCAAAACACTTATGTCATTTTGGGATGGGGAGAGGAAACGCATAGCACTGTTAGTGGCGTTTCTGACATGTGATGGGATAGAATCCATCGTCTCTCTGTAGGAATAGAATAAGCCCATATCAATCATACCACTTAGGTATCGAATGATATCTGTAACACTAGTCCAATAGAGTCATGTTGGCGTAGAGCTATATCTAGATAACAAGTTCACAAGAAATGAGATGTCCGGTCTTGTGCATTAAGCTAAATAAAATAATGCGCCTATTGCACTTAAGTAGGGCACTTCTGCCTCTAGCAAATCTTCGTCGTCATCTTTTGGACAGAATGGATTCTTTTTTGGATCAAGACTACGGACGACCATGCTTGAAGGCTTAACTTTGTCATTATTGAAACACCTACGCATATTTTGGGTATAACCTGATCGATGAATCAACATACCATCTTCACGGTATTCAAGTTTCAACTCAAGGCAAAACTGTGTTCTCCCAAGGTCCTTCATCTCAAACTCGGATTTCAAGTGTTCAGTGGTTTCCCTTAACTCTTTAAGGGTGCCAATCATGTCATCAACATAAACCGCTACTGTTTCAAATCTAGAACTTGTTCTCTTTATGAAAACACATGGGCATAGTTCATTGTTCACATATCCCTTCCCAATCAAGTAATCACTTAGACGGTTATATCACATTCATCCAGATTGCTTAAATCCATATAGTGAGCCTTTCAACCTTATTGCAAATGCGCTCCGTGGTTTGGAGCCACTTGACTTGGGTAACTGAGGTCCATCCAGGACCTTCACGTATATCTCTATATCTAGATCCCCATATAGATATGCAATAACCACATCCATGAGCTGCACGTTCAGTTTTTCAGAAATGACCAAACTGACAAGGTAGCGGAATGTAATGATGTCAATTAAGGGGTAACAGGTCTCCTCATAGTCGATTCCAGGGCGTTGTGAGAAGTCTTGCGTCACAAGGCGAGCTTTGTACCTTACAATTTTGTTTCTCTCATTATGCTTTCTAACGAATACCCATTTTGTGACCAACCGGTTCGGTGTTGGGCGGTATTGGCACAACTGGCCCAAATACCTTTCTTTTCACTAGAGAATCTAGTTCTGCCTGGATCGTATATTTCCATTTTTGCCAATCAGTTCTACGTTGGCATTCATCAATAGAACATGGTTCGATGTCATCGATCTCAATAATCTCACGCACTATAGAATACGCGAATACATCATCAATGATGATGAAGCTTCTTTCCCACATCCCATGTACACTAGTGCAATTCACAGAGATCTCTATGTTCTTAGGAATAGGTTCTAACATTGAGGCGTCCCCCAAAGATGTCTCTTGGACATAACCATAATCCGAAACATTCTCATGGGATGGATTTTGAAAATCGATGATCAAAGGATTTGTTTGTGCCTCATTCACTCTCTTAATTTCTAGGGCGAGTATCCTTTGAATCAACCGGTCTACCGCACTTCCTCACGGGACCTGCGGAAATAGACGGCACATCACTGCCAATATGGGTAGTGGCGCCATCTCCTGGTGATACGCCAAATATGAGCGCTTAACTTAACCCTGCAAAATGTAGTCGTCAGTAGTAAAGGATAAGCAATGATCGTTCGAAGCCAGAGAGGATAAATGTAGTCGTAACTATATTAATCACACAAAAGAAAACAAAACAAAAACTAAACTAACACTAAGAAAAACGTCAAGAAAAGAAAAAGAAAAGAAAGATGGAGGGACAGAGAGGATTGAAGAGTGCGTTGCAATCCTAAAACGAACTGAACTAGGGGTTTTTGGTTTTTAACGAAGATAAACAGAAAATAAAGTAAAAAAAACGATTTTGAATTTACGGTTTGAAAGATAATGATGAAGATACTCGGAAATCCACCGCCGAAACATGCTTGAGTCAAATTTATCATCCTAGTTTCAATTACTAAGTTGTGAAAAAGGTTTCAATCAAGAACAAACCATGAACGCATGCATAAGTTCTTATTACTTCCCTAAATTACTTAAGCAAGATGAACGCACCATTACTAAACCTTTAGAATAAACAATCAAGGTATAGAACACTATCCTATCAACAATTTATTCTAAGCATTAATCACATGTGGAAGTTTGATCGAAACGAGTATGCAAAACTACTGTGGAACGCCTACCTACCATGCAATCCTTTTTATTTGGTTTCACCTATTGTCATATATGTTTTACTACCATTGAAATAAGCATTATTAACTGTTTAGGAGATTAAAATACCTATTTCTAGCCTCACTTACATGATCATAATATTTTATGTGCGCATTCATAAAACATAAACATACCAGAGTTATCTGTAAACCAAATAAACAATTTCACAACATAGCAATATGAAACTAGGAATCAAAATATTGTCAAAACATGCCTTAGGGGCTTCAAACCACGCCCCTAACAAAAGTAAATTAGCCACACATAGTCATAAAATTCACAACTAAAAACATATGAGTTTGAATTACAAGAAAGTAAAAACCGTAAAGGACAGAAGATGAGAGCCACGAATTCACTTTTAGGCAGCCTTGGATGCAAGAACACCTTCAAGATGAGGAACATGGCAAGGCTTGATGATGATGGATGATAGTGTGCATGAATTTTTCTTCTTAAAGTTGAGGAATTTTAGACTTTGTGATCTAGGTTTTTAGGGCAGAAGATGGCGCTGTAGATGGTTGTTTTTCACGTGTTCAGATGCTCTATATGTATGAGGAGCACAGCCCAAGTTTCCTTCTCCAATTCTACTTTAAAGACCTTCCCTAGTTGTTTGAGGATTCCTTTTATTGGTGCACAATTTAATGATTTTCAAGCCTTAGTAATCTTTCCTAAATTTTGACGAATCATTCTAGGACTCTCCTTGATATTTGTAGCATCAATAACCTTCCAAAAAATGCACAAGAAATCCGTTCAAATAAGATTTCTGCCAAACTGTCATGTTTTGACTCAATTTCTGTCTCTGAAGCTTACTTCTTAAACAAGGAACGACTTCATTTTGCTACGTTTCTGGGATGGTTTTTGACTCCTACGTGTTCCATGACATCATATATTCTAGAATAATCAATAAGCTTCTAGAAAAACTCCAAGTAGTCACAGTAGATCTCTCAAAAAGCTCCGTGAAAAGCTGACAGCTTCTGTCTTATTGGGAAGCCTATTTTGAATTTGATTTCCTGCTGCCTCGTTGACACTTATAACCAGTTCTTTAGCTCTTGTTCAAGTACAATATCATTACTTTAGGGATAGTTGGCCCTTTCTAGAAAGATGCAGCTGGAATAATGCAAGAATTGCTCCCCAAAACTATTCCCGAAAAGCTTATTCTGAAACTACAGTGTCCTGCTTTGCAGCAACTGTTTTGCACAATGATTTTCGTGGACTTTCCTTGTTATTTTCGGCCAAAGGGTTGATCAAAATTAGTCCTTTGCATCGGTACTTCATGGTTCTTGGCTTTTTTTTTCTCCCTTTCAGCTCTTATTTTTCTTGAATCACTTCACGAAATACCTAAAAACAATACAAAGTTAAAACTGATTTTTTTAAAGGAAATAGCTAAGAAAAGTGTAAAGGATTGCACATTATATTTGTGGCATTTATGCTCCTATCACCTGGTACCTCAGGAGCGGCGTTACGTCCAGTATTTGGGACGTCAATCCTTGCAGGTACATTTACAGCAAGTATATGTGATCTCATCATTTTGGCAGTATCATAAAACGCATCAGGCAAAGTATCTGCTACGCTCTGAAGCTCAATAATTCTTCGCACTTTAAGCTTGGATTGTGCAGTAAGGGGATCGAGATGAGACATATTGGGGACATACCACGATAATTCCTATCGTTCTTGCTGAACATATGTATTCTTACCCCCCTAACGATGGGAAGACTGTCTCATCAAAGCAACAATCCACAAAACTAGTGGTAAAGAGATCGCCTGTTAAGGGTTCCAGGTAGTGTACGATAGTTGGAGCCTCATATCCAACATATATGCCCATTCATCTCTATGGACCCATCTTGGTTCCCTGTGGTGGCATAATAAGCACATAAATGGCACACCTAAAAAGGCGTAAGTGCGAGATATCAGGCTCGTACCCAGTCTGACAGAACGCGCCCCGGATTTCACCCTGAAATCCGAAGTGAAAATTTGTGTCTAGACGACTATACTTGGGCCGCAATTCCAACCTTGATTTTGGGCTTATTATTGAATTTTGACTCTTGTGAAGCTTGTTTCACGCCATATATACTTGTATAAAAATATACATGGGACATCCTATACATACTTTTATACACTAACTTGTATTTTGTGACAAAATCTACTCTATACTTGTTTTATTATTTTTACTTGTTTATAATAATTACTAACTTTTTAATTTCCATTTCGTCTGGCTGAAAAACATTAAAATGAAGCGCTGTATGGGAGGCAACCCATGTCAACCGTAGCTGTGGAGGAGATCATCATCAACGCAGATTTGCTTTCTTGAACTCTCTCTACTTTGATTTTCGTTTTTGATTTCTAGTTTTTATTTTTGGTTTGCGTTAACTATTCCCTATATGCTTAAATTGTGCTTTGCATGCTTTGAATTGTTTTACATTCAGGAGAATGTATGATTTAAGTATGGAGGAAGGGTTTAATGTTATTATTTGTTTTTAGATAGCTAGTTTTGTGGCCTTAACAAAAATTTAAAAAAAAAACAAAGAAAATGTCAAAAAATTAAAATAAATAAATCCGTCACTTTTGTAAAATATATATATATATATATATATATTTGTTTTTATTTTTGATTTTTGAGTCTTAAGTTGCCCTTTCAACTGTCTAGAATGAACTTATATCTTTGAAATCATGACTAAAAGATGATCACAAGATTGAGATGAAGTTTGCTATTCTTCTTTGGTTAAATGAGACTTATATGTGATATATAACTGTATAGTGGATATGGAATTGTTAACATGGTACAGATTATGAGCATGCTAAAATGAGTTTTGATTCAAAATAGCTCAAGTGACAATTTGAGCCCATGTACCCTTTTTCTTGGAGTGAAAACGTTATATATACTTATGTGTATATTCTCATTTTTCTTGGCGATGCTTAGTAGATCTCATTATCTTTCATTTGATTGGTTACATGCCATAGATTAATTTAATGGACTAGAGAATGCTAGAATTCACTTTTATACTTGTCGAAACTTTTATCAATACATACCCCTGATTCTGGAAAGGATAAAGGCACTTTAGATTTTTTACCATCATTGTCAAATAAGCCTGTGACCCCATTTGTGCTCGTCGTGGACTCCTCTAGTTTAACTCCTTTGAGGCTACGTTTTTAGCCTTTTCTTTCATCACCCTAATTTCCTTCACCCTTAACCTTAGGTAGCTACATCTTTACCCTTTGTTCTAAAGACTTAGTGGAGCTAATTTTGAGATTTTGCATAGAAAGAAGACGTCAAGATTGAAGATTGAGAAGAGGTGAAAGTTCAAGTGTGGAGGTATAAATGTCCATGGGATTTATTTTGTAATATGTATGCCGTGAAAAAAAAAAGGAAAAATCTAAAAAAAAACAAAAAACAAAAAAAACAAGAATGTATAGGGCTTTGGGTTAAATTGTTTAAATTTTTGTGGACTTTTGTATTTTTACATTGTGGATTTGAAGTCTGGAATGAAGCAGAGGCCCAACAAGATGAAATTAGGCCTTTTATATAACCTCTATGGAGCTATGACATTGAACATGCCTTGGTGAATACAATGAAGACGTTTTTAAGGGTTCTACTTTGGTTTTAGGACACTTTTGTGATTTCTTTATCCATTCGTGTCTTTAACCCTAAACCTTGGCCCCATTACAACCCTTATATAAGACCTCTTTGATCCTTAAGATGGGGTAGCCTTTGATCTGTGGAGATAAGTTTATGACTGTTGAACTTATGGTTTGGGTTCATTTGTGCATGTGATTGATATCCTTCATGAGATCTTTTGAAAAACAAAATTATATATGTGCTTTTCTTTCGTGATATGTGAGCTATTTGTTGAAAACAATATATATCATCTCTCACATATACTTGAGTGAATAAGAAGCTTTTATGCATAACCTTGAATTCTGAGAGAAGAAAGAATGTATATCCTTTGTGAGGTGAATCATTACTTGTCTATGCATGCTAAGCTCCAACCACTCACCATTGTTGCTCCCAAGTCCTACATGTTTATTAGTTGTGTATATGTTTTATTTAACTCTCGAAAAGTACATGATTAATTATTGGTTGACTGTTATTCTTGGTGACATGTAAGTATGAGATTTCTGAGACAACATGTTGAAGGGCATTAGAGTCATTAACTTAGTATAACGTTTTAGAGTCTTTTTTTTTTGTGATTTTCGTTTGCCTTTATTTTCATTAGTTTTATACTTAGTGTTTGTTTTGAGTCTTAGTTAGTTTTTGTTTTGTGTGATTTTGCTAAGGGACTAGCAAAAGACTAAGTGTGGGGGTGTGATCGGACTAATATTTTTCTATATTTTTAGTGCAATTCTCTCAACATTTTGCTTAGTTATTGTCTTAACATTATCATTTCTAACTTCGTTTCGTGATTTTAGGTAGTTTGAGTCCAAAATGGAAGGCAAGGAGGAAAAAGCGCATAAATGATCAGAAATGAAGAAATGAAGTTTTCCCAGTTCTACCAGGAAAAGAAATCTCAGTTGAAATAAGAAATGAGAAATGGAAGAGTCCCAATTAGGCTAGGAAACCTGATCACACTAGGAGTCTTGATGCTGTTAGGAGACCTGATGAGACTAGGAAATACTGTGGCTTCAAGATGATGCAAGATAGTTCAAGAATGTTCTAGATTGCACAAGAAATTTCGGCAATTGAAGAATGGGCTTTGAAATTATCCAATTGAAAAGTTTGGCCTAAAGATTGAAGCATGCGACTTGCACATTAGTTTCTAGACCCTTCTATACGTCTTGGAAGAATCCTAAAACAATTCTAGTTGGTTTTACCCTGTAATATAGAGAATATTCAAGAAGATTTTCGGAAATCCCAAAAAGGATAGTTTTTAGGAAATCGGCCTGTGCAGATCAGTCAACTTCAACAGAGTCCTGAGAACAGCTCAGAGATCAGAAAATTATAATCTTTATATGGTTGGAAAGCTACGGATGTCTAGTTTCCATAGCACGATTTGTTAGTATCAAGTTTCTAGAAGAAGCTATGACCGATTTTGTAAACGAAGGTCAGTCTGCCCGGAAATCTATTTTGAGTGAATAAGGAGAGTTTGGATGTGAATATATTTTGGGATGAGTTTGAGAAGGTCTCTACTCCATATTTGATCTGATTTTGAGGATATACTACAGCCATGATGATGTGGACCAATGATAAAATTCAAGAAAAAAGCTACATCAACACAAAGAAGGGAAAGTGAATCAGAATTGAATAAGGAGAGCTAGGGTTTGACATCTAAGGCTTCCTCAATATATACACACCTATGTTGGACTTTTTTGATATCTCCTTCACTCCATTCAGCCATCTCTCTTCCTCCATACATGTCCACCCCTTCCCATAACTAAAAAATTATCAAAACCCTAAATAAAATACGCAATCCTCCCCTTTTCTCTCTCAAATTTCGTCATCCTCTCTTCAAGTCAAGAAGCCGTGATCAAGCTCCATCAACATCTCCTTGTCGTGGTCCTCATCTTGCCTCCACTATCTTTGAAGCTTTCTTGCATTCTTGGGATCTTCAAAAGTGTAACCATGTCTTTTTCTAGTTTAATTTCGGTTTTCTTCTCTTGTGATTCAAAATAGATTTTTGTTTTGTTACTTTGGATGTTTCAAATTCTTGTGAGATTAAAGTTTGGATGTTAAAGATTGATTTCCAATAGCCATGAAGCATGTTTTGTTTTAGGTTTTTCAGATTATAATTTTCGATTTCAAATATGTCATGATTGTTTGTTGATTTTGTGCTTCAATCCCGCCCTTTATGTGTTTATGTTCTTTGGTGCGCAACTTAGAATTATAAGCATGTAAGTACATCCAAATTAAGATATGCTACGTTCTAGGTCTTAATTTCTTTAGTAGAAAATCTATAATTTCTTAAGTAAATCAACAATGAGCTTTGCATGATAAGATTAGCGTTCTAACTTGTTGTCTTTGCTTAAATCAATATTCAAACTTCAATATGTGCTTAATGCGTTAATTGTGTTTTTTGGAGAATTGATCACTCACTAGCTTTGCATGATTAATAGGGTTAATTATGGTGCGTTCATCTAGTTAATCTAATTAAGGGAAGTAATAGGGATTTTGTATGCGTTCATCTCTGTTCTTGATTGATTTCTTTCTTTGACGTGTTTGATTCGAAATTTATGTTTGATAATCTACTTAATGTGTTAATGGTTGTTAATTATATCTCTACTTCCTCCATTCATCTATTTCTACTTTGATTCAGATTGTTTGATCTCTTGTATTATATTTAGTAGTTACATTTAGATACAAACTTTCGAAATCCCCTATCTTGTAATTGTTGTAAATATATACTTTGTTTTATTTTTCTTTTATACTTTGTGAATAATACTAATTTGTTTAACGTTTTGGACAGGAAGTATACCCCAATTCCTGGCTTAGAACGATACCTTACTTTCTATACTACAATCTGATACAGGGTTTAAATTGACACTCATTTTGAGCGTATCAATTTCGGTTTAAAAAAAGACACAGTATTACACATTTACACATTATATAGTTATATACCAAAAAAGGCAACAAGGCAATAAATTGATATACCTTTAGCTTTTCTTGGTGGCAGCAGCCCTTGTTCTACTGCTTTTGCCGATTTCGAGGTCCCAGCAGCGGCACTTGTTGAAGGAGTTGCAGGTGCAGCTGTTTTAGATACTTTTGCAGACTTTGAGCTTGAGGTTCCAGCTTTGGCAGTTGGTTCTTCTTCATCACTTTCGGTAGCTACTGCTTGTCCCTTTGCTACATCTGAAACAACTCAAGAAGTAATGACTATGAGATGTAAAAACTAAAGAGCAAGAAACAACAGCAAATCTGCAAATGTCAGCAAATGTACCTCTTTCCATTTTTTCATAAAACTCAAGCTCTTCTAGGCTTGGATAATACTCGATGTCAGATTGATCTCGTTTTTTATCCAGTTTTGCAAGCAAATTAATGCTTCCACACTTTTAGGAGTTAAAGAACCCCTAAAAGGGTCAACGACTCTCCCACATGTAATGAATGAAGACTCAAAAGCAACTGTACTTACTTGCCCAACACCTTCATTTTGGTAGTTTGAACATTAATTTTGATTCCCACGGTTTCCATAAAGGGTCTACCAAGAATGATAGGTATGTCCTTGTCACTATGAGGTCCATCATCCATATCCAATACCACTAAATCCACAGGTAAGTAGAACTTGTCAACCTTGATCAACACATCTTCAATAACGCCCATAGCTCTAGTAATGCTCTGGTCTTCAAGTTACAAGAATATAGGAGTAGTTTTAATAGGCCCAAGGTCATGTTTCCGAAAAGTCTCAAAAATAAATAATGTTAACACTTGAACCAAGGTCCATCGAAGCTCTATCAAAGATTTTCTCATTAATAGTGCAAGAGACATTGAAGCTCCCCTGATCTTCATTGAAGCTCCCCTGATCTTTGAGTTTTGGGGGAATCCGTCTTTGAAAGATAGCACTAACCTCCTCACAAATCTCAAACAGCTCATCATTCTTTATCTTCCTCTTATGGGTGCACAAGTCCTTTAGAAATTTTGCATAAACTAGCATTTATCGAATGAGCTTAATTAAAGGTATGTTGACATTGAATTTCTTCAAAATATCATGCACTTTGGAGATCAAGCCAACTTTCTTCTTCTTCCCACCCTTCTTCACATTTTCCTTTCTTGGCACAATAGGGTAAGGAAGTTGAGGCTCCGGTGTACAAAAATTAGGGGGTGGATCAAAAGTGAGACTCCCGGTGGTGCCCTTAAGGGTTGTCACTGTCCCTTAGCTTTCAAGGCCTCTCCTAGTGATGAATAGACCAAACCATTCCTATCCCTAGAGCTACTATGAACATATAGGTCTTCCTCCTTATTTCTCTCCCCTTTTTCTCTAGAAGTAGATGGCTCAAATGGCTCAAACTCATTAGAAGTGGGTCTAATGTCATCAAGGACCTTCCTAGAGGTGTCATTGGCCTTAGATGGGTCCCTAGCCTTCATGGCCTCACCAGCTAATCTAGGATCCGAGACATCCTCATCCCTAGAAGTGTTCTTTCTCAATAACGCTCTTTCCTTCCCACTATCAATCAAACCATATTTGCTCGCATTATTCTCAAAAGACAACAAACCATAACCACTATCAAGAATAGCTCGTCCAGAAGGTACATTTTCTTTCCCTCCGGCTACCTTATCCACCCTCTTATTTCTTCCTTTTGCATTCAAAGTCACATCACCCACTCTATATTTACCGGAAGGTACATTTTCTTCCCTTCCGGTCTCATCCTCCTTATAATAAAAAGAATCATTATGTGTATGCAATTGATCATCAACAACACGGCCAAGAGGTACATTTTCTTCCATCTTGGCCCCATATGAATGCAAATCATCATCATGCACAAATAAAGGATTTGAATGGAAAGTGGAAGATGAGGGCATGTAAACATGATTATCTTATACCTTTCTTGAACGTAAAGTGGTGACAGCATGGCTTTAATAGACTTTTCCTCTTGGGTTTGGCTCCGGTTGTGAAGGTAGGGCTCTTTGTGGACTTGCTCCAAGCTCTTTTTCCATTTGACCCAATTGAACCTCTAACTTCCCCAGACATTATGCAAGTGAACTTTGACCTTGAGTGAGAATACTAAGATTTTAATCGGTCTTCATTTGGCTCTGTGTAAGAAAAGTATGACTTTGAGCTAGGGTGGCCAAGATATCATCCATATAAGACTTCTTTGGTTCCAGTTGTGGTGCTTGCCTATTTTGAAATCAGGGACGAGGATTTTGTGTAGGATTGGCACCTCCAAATGATTGGGAACTTTGACCAAACCTTTGAATGTCATGTGGGGCTCCTCCATAAGCATGTGTAGTACCAAAAGATAGCCCTTGGCCTTGAGAAATGTAACTAGATGCTTGCTGCCCATAATGATTTTGTCCACCAAATTATGTTCATGATCGTGGGGGCCAAAAGATGAAGAATTGGGGCCTTGATTCCCTCCATATGAGTAAGAACCACCTTGATGTGCATTAGAGGACCCTCCACCATCTCTCCATGAGAAATTTGGGTGATTACGCCAACTCGGATTATATGTAGTGGAATAAGGGTCATTTCGTGGTGGCCTTTGATAAAAACTAACCGATTTAACTTGCTCCTCAACAAATTCCGGAAATTGTGAAGCCAAGTGACAATCATGAGTAGAGTGATGAAGGGACTCACAAATCAAGCAAAGATGTGAAAAAGTAACACTCTTGACATCTGAAGAAGAAGAAGAACCATTACCCTTTTACGCTTGAAGAAGGATCTCAAATTTCTTGTCAATCTTTGCTTCAAGCCTCTCAAGCTTAGAACTCATAGCTCCATAATCTCTAGAAACATGAGAAACATCATACACACCTCTACCACGAGGCTCCATAAGAACATCACTGCCTCTTGTACCATATGTGTGGGAATTTCGACCTCTAGATGTGGTGTGATCATCTTTACCTCCTCTTCTCCTTTGGTGATTATCCCATTGACCAGATTGTGTAGCCACTTCCTCACAAATATCCCGAGTGGTATTAGGACCTTTCTTAGAAAATTTTCACCCGATGCGTTGTCCAATCTCCTTCTATCATCAATATTCAACCCATTGTAGAAAGATTTGCAAAGAAGCCACTTGGTGAGTCCATGATGAGGGCAACCTAACTCAATATCTTTGAAGTGCTCCCATGCATCATAGAAAGTCTCATTATCCTATTGAAAGAACTTGGTCAAGCTATCTCACATATAAGTGGTCCGATCATATGGATAATAAGCATTCAAGAACAATCTTTGCATATCGGCCCAAGAGAGAAGGGATCTTGGCTTCAGCTTATGAAACCATGTGCGTGCTTGATCTTTCAAAGAAAATGAGAACAAATGAAGCTTTAAACCCTCCAAAATTAATCCTCCCAAGTGCATAGTGGAACATATGGCATCAAACTCAATTATATGATTATATGGTCTCTCACTAGCCATGCCATGGAAAATAGGTAGAATAGACATGTTAGGCATGATCTCAAAGTTGGCATTTGTCGAAGGACGCACAATGCAAGATGGAGCATTTACAATACTAGGACATGAATAATGGCTCAAGGGAAGCTCCTCCTCATCTTGTGGTACTTGACGCTCGTCACCGATATCTACTACAAAATTGACAATTCACTAGAGAGGTGAGAAGAGAATGAAAAATAAAAAGTACTAATTAAAATGAGTAAACTAACAAGCAAAAAGTGAGAGATAAAAATGAAAAGTAAACAACTAAGCAAAGAAACAAGAAATAAAAAATAAAAGTATGCTAAAAGTGACCCTAATATGCCAATTATCAAGGGATTAAGATCCGAAGACCCTAATCTCTGGCAACGGCATCATTGACTTGATGCATATACTTTCGCAACCGTACGAATTGTGTCAAGTAAGGGAAGTATTTGGACCTTAGTTATCGTACCTCAGGGATTAGGCGTTAGATCTACCGAGGTAATTGCCACTAGAATAACTTAAAAGCATACAATGAAAAATAAAAATAAAATAAAGTAAAATAATATTCACAAGGCACCAAGTCTTGGCAATGCTTGGCTTAGCTCACACTAAGCCTAATCAAAGCCCCTAGCTTGTAGAATTTTGTTCCGGATTTTTGAATTGAGAATTAAATAAATTAAATGTAAACTAAAATAAAAGCAAACAACTAATTATCAAGCAAGAAATTAAATTCGGATTTCAAATTTATGGGAACATGGGAGTGTCGGGTGATTCACACTAACCATCTTGCAAATATCAATACCAATTTCACAAATGCATACATTTCCTATTTGTGTTAAATCCCGTATCTAGTACCAGTCAAGGCTACTAAACCAATTATCTTTTTGGTGTATTGATTATGCCGGTTAGGGCCGCAATCATCTCTCTAACTTAGGCATTACGCTGGTTAAGGCCGCAATATCTAAATTTAAAGGCCTAGAGAGAAAGAAAATAGAGACCCAAGCAAGCTTAGCTACAATTAAGCTAGCTAATGGTTACCACACTTAAATCCTAGATGTCATAGACTAATAAGTTGTCAATTTATAAATCTAATCATCACAATTGCCCACAACATAATTCAAAGGGTGACAAGGCCTAGAAACATGCTTCTAAGGACCAATAAATTCGGATTTAAAGCATACACAATGGAAATTGCATTTATTAAAATTAAAGCATCAACATTTATACAAGATGAGTTAGGGCTTCACTACCCTAACTCCCCAAATTGAACTACTCACAACCCATTATCCAATACATCATCAAATACATAAGAAATTAAGAGAAATGACCGAGGAGAGAGGGAACAGAAGCTAGGCTCACAATTTTCTATAGGCAAACATGAACCCAACTTGATATTAAGCCCCTACTTTTTACCAAAAGTAAAATCCCTTTGTGTTGATGAGCAATTGATGGTGTGGGTAGTAAAAGCCCCTTGATTTTCCTTGAAAAATGGTGGAGAATGATAAATTGGGAAGAGAGAGAATAAGAGAGAAGATAGAGGGTGGCTGCTAGAGGTGGCAAACGGGCCGTTAAGCACGAGCACGGTACGGGCCCGGCACACTTAAAAGCAGCCAAGCACAGCCCAAGCCCGTTAGTGTCTCGGCACGACCCGAGCACTTAGAATAACGGGTTGGGTTGGGCCTAGGAATATTAACCCATTGGCTCAGCCCGACCCGAGCCCGTAATGGGCCCGGCACGACCTGAGCACGGCATATTGTGGGCTTGCCCGTACAAACACATAATTTCATTTTTTTTTTAAATATTAAAAAACCACAATGATGATATTTGAATATTAGACCTCTTTATTTAAAATCTCATAACAATTCCACCGATGCTATTTCTTTTATGTTGTCAAAATAGTGAAATAAAACATTATATCCATGTTTTGACATAAATTATTTTTTAAAAATATTAAATATATGTTTATTAATAAAGACTAATCTCATAACAACTATAGAATGAAGGAAAAAATAATATGATACTAAATCTTCATTATATTAATAAAGATTAATCTCACAATAATATACTAAAAGCAATATATTTTGAGTTATTTCTTTCTTTCTTTCTTTCTTTCTTGTAGTGGAATATAAAAAATTATTAGAAAACTAATCTTAAAAAGCTAAGATTAAGAAAAAAAATTTAGAACTTAATTTATTTTAATTTTCTAAATAGTTAAATAAAATTAATTTTTATTTATTTAAATTAAGATTTTAAAATCGTGCTTTATAGTGTGGGTAGGCATGAGCACGGCCCGTTTATTGACCCAGCACGATATGAGCTCGGGCCATGGGTCGGACCGGGCTTAATGTTTAAGTAAACGGGCTGGCACGAGCTTGGAACGATAATAAATGGGCTGTCCCAAGCACGGCACGAAGCACGATTAGGCCCTTGCCACCTCTAGTGGCTGCGATTATGGGGTTCTCTGTTTGGTCCTCCTATAATGAATATGGATCAATTAATATATATCGGCGGTCTCGGTGCTACTGCAGGAGAGAAAGATAAGAGGAATGAATAGGGTGCCCACATGTTTGCACTTGTGTGGCTAGTAGAAAAAAACTGAGGCTGCACGTGCTAGCTATGCTTAATTAAACAATTGTTGATAAGGCTAGGCACAGGCCGGGTCCAACTATAATTTCACTGGGCCTGGACCCGGCCCGTTTTTCACTAAGCCCGGCCCGTCTTGACACAAACAGGGACCGGCCCGTTTCATTTTGGGCCAGGCTTTCGGGCCAAAAACCTGTATTTTACCTTTGCTTAGTAAGATATATCTACTTTGCTATGTACTCAAATTTCATTCATTTCATTTCATTCATTTCAACTTGTTCAGATTTGAATCAAAACACAATATCAAGATCCGAAGTTCAAGCTGTAAATTCAAATATCCAAAATACATAAAATCCCAATTCAGATACAAGTCAATCACAATACCTGCAATCGAAAGTTTGAAATACAATGTCCCAATTTAAATATGAAGTCCAAATTGTAATACAAATATGCAATTGAAAGAGAAAGTCTTAATTCAAATACAACAATTTATCAGCCCTTTTTCCAGTTCTTTATCCAGCAATTCAGCAGCTACCATCCATCAATTGGCTTCCATAGTTTTGCTTTTGCCTACAACATCCATCATAAAGAGATTTAGATAACATGGAAGTGAGGACTGAGGAACCATTCAAGCTACAACTTAACTAGCACTACACACAAAATAATGCAGCAAGCATTACACTGAATACTGGTCGCCATCTTCGATTTTTTGGCCCTACAAGCAGCCTTTTTTGCTTATTAAACCGTTAATTTCTCCTACGTTAAAATCCATTTCCAGGAACCACAACTCACAAGCATATTTGCAGTCACTAAAAATCAAAACTCAGAGAGTATACAACTAGATTAACATGTAGTATTCTAGCATAAGAACATAACGTGATTAACATAATAAATAACCACTTAACAATGCTAGCAAGATTGAACCTAGACTAACCTATAAAGCAAAGCAGAGAGTGCTGCCCAGAGATGGAACAAAAGCGAGAGAATCAACAATCACAGAATAAGGAGAAAGAAACTCACAGATCGGGATTTCAAGGCTCTCCGCGTCCTCTCAGCCTTTCTGCGTCTCCGTGTCTCCGATGTGTGAAGATATGGTTCAGATCGTGAAGGCGTCTCAATGTCACAACTATGGCGGAGGAGAGGGAGAAAGAAGGAGGCAGATATGGTTCAGATCAGGAGTTCGAGCCTCTCCGCGTCTCCACATCACGGCATCTTCGCGTCACGGTGTCTTCGAGTCACGGCGTTGGTAGAGGAGAAGAGATGGACGCGGCTGATCAATGTGAAAGGCTCAAAGCGGCAGATCGGGTTATTCGTTTAGAAATGAAGGCTGAAGAGTTAAAGATTAGGTTTAGACTTAAATAGTGTATAGAGTATAATCTTGTGCGTCCCATCCTATGATAAGGATTTGAGCCTTATTTTAGGACCAATAATACATGGACATTTGTCCCTTTTAATTTCTGACGGGCCTAAAGGGTTTTTCTAATTTTGAAAGACAGGGCCCGGCCCGAACCATTTGTTTGAAAGTCATGGGCCGGCCGGAGCGTTTCGATGAAAAAAAATAGGGCCCTGCCCATACGGGCCGAGCTTTGACAGGCCTGTTCGGGTTTGCGGGTTTTCGGGCTTAAATGCCCGGGCCTAATTGTTGATTGTTTAGCTGTTAATTAATTAAGCTCTAACTTTAACTTTTGTAATTATACGACATCATCGTATATAATGTTATGGTCTTGGATTTCACTCTTTCACTGGCATTGACCACGATTGATCGGCATCAACTATTTCATCATTTTGCTAGAAACTCCATTTTGCTCAATTTCTCACCATTTTCTCTCGGTTTCTGCAATTCCGCTTATTTCCTACAAAATAAATAAAAATATATTAATTACATACTAATTGGCTCGAGGATTAGCTTAATTCTAATATTGAAGATATAATTACGTGCATGAAAATTAGTGTAATCAGCATGAAAACATGGATTTGTATTTTACTGATGTAGAGCCCTATGAGATAGATGCCAATAGCTCACCTGATGAAAAGAAACATTACAGAGACTGGCATAAATCAAATTATAGAGCCAAAAAATGTGATGAGGACTACCATGTTAGACACTGTGAATGGTAGTATTGAGGAACCTATTTTAGCAGCCGACTATATGGATGTCATAGCTGAGAAATTCTAGGAAAGCAATAAGGCTAAGGCAGCAAGGCTTTCTAATGAGATGAATTAACTGAAATATACTGGTACTGGAGGAGTTATGTAGCACATTTTGAAGCTCACTGAGTTGAATGCTATGGAGTTAAGGATGATCAGCTAGTACACAATGCATTTAATTCCCTACCACCTAGTTCCAACACCTTGAGGACTAACTATAATGCACAGAAAGAGAACTGGACCCTGATAACCTTATTGCCATCTATGTGGATGAGGAAAGTAGAATGAAGAAGGAGAAGCAGCCCACAACCTCTGTTAACCTAGTTGAAAAGCCAAAATGAAAACAGAACAAGCTTAAGGCCAAGAAAACTATTGCTAAGCCATCAGGATACACTGCAGCAGCTAAAGTCAACAAGCCCTTTAAGTTCAAGTGCTACTTTTGCAAGGGAGTATGACATATGGAGAAGGACTATACAGGTTTTAACGCATGGCTTGTGAAAAAAGGTAAGATTAACTATGTTAATCGTTTAGAAACTTTTTCTTTAGAAGTTAATTTTGTTAACATAGAACCTCATTCATATTGGTTAGATACTGGCAGCCCCTTACATATTACAAATTCTTTGCAGGGATTCATAAGGAAGAGGAAGCCAAGAAGTGATGAAGCCAACATCTGTGTTGGCAATGGAATTAGAGTTGCAGTCAAGATTGTAGGATCTTTAAAGTTTGATTTGAGATTAGAAAATTTTCTGGTTTTAGATAGTGTTTATTATATTCCCTCAATTAAGAGGAATTTGTTTAAGGAAATTGGAATGCAAAGAGAATGATGAGAGAATTGTGTTGTATTATTGATAATATGAGCCCTTTATATAGGGATTACAAAATACATAGACTTGTCATACAAGGAAACATAATCCAAATAGAACTAGGAACTCTAGATCCTTTTCTCCTATTACAACTATAAAACCAAACTCTAGTTTGAATAGACACACTAAATGTCAACACTCCACTTTTGCCACTCAAACTTGGTGATGACGCTTTGATAGTTGCCTCACTATAAACCTTACCAGGTAACAAAAACCCAGTGGGACAAAAGTAACTCTGGTCGAAGGACAAAAAGAACACAACACGTCCTTCACTCTTCGAGATCGAAAATGTAGATATCATGCCTCCCCCTAATGTCGACATCTCCCCCTGATTGCTACAATCATGGGAGTTCGGATAACTTTCTCAATCCGATACTCTTCACATGTTTCTCAAAGGTGGATTTTGGTAACGACTTAGTAAATAAGTCCGCTACATTATCCTCTGATCAGATTTGATTCACTTCAATCTTTAGAAGTGATTATTCTTGCTGATTGTAAAAGAACTTAGGCGATATATGTTTGGTGTTGTCGTCCTTGATGAAACCTAACTTCATTTGCTCAATACAAGCTGCATTATCCTCATACATGCATGTAGGTTCATCTGTTGTAGACTTCAAACCACAAGTTCCTTAAATGTGTCTAATTACAGACCTTAGCATTATGCATTCACGCACGGCTTCATGTAGAGTAATAATCTTTGCATGATTTGAGGAAGTAGCAACAAGGGTCTGTTTTATATACCTCTAAGATATCGCAGTGCTTCCATGGTAAAGACATAATCCGTTTGGGAGCAACCTTTGTGAGGATCAGAGAGATACCCTGCATCAGCAAATTCCATCAAAATATCACCATAGTTTTGGTGTAAGGGAGGAGGATGACACCAGCCACCCTTGGAGGTGGAGGTGGCAGCTTTGTCGGTCATGGCATCTTGGACTAATGAGGTCCGTTCTCATTCTTCCATCATTCTTTTCTCTCTGCATGGATAGAACAAGCTCATATCTATCGTACATTTTAAGTAACGAAAGATTGTCTTTATACCAGTCCAATGGCGTTGCATTGGCACAGGCCTATATCTAGCCAACAAGTTCATAACAATTGGGATGTCCAGTCTTGTATTGTGATAAGTACAATAATGCACCTACTGTACTCAAGTAAGCACTTTTGCTATCAACACATCTTCGTCATCATCCCTGGGACAAAACGGATCCCTATTAGGGCCAAGACTACTGACGGCCATGGGAGTGCATCTTTAACTTTATCAAAATGTCTAAGCATCTACTGATATGGTATACAAGTTCTGAATCTAGGCAAAACCATGTTCTCCCAAGGCCTTTTAAACTTGGATTTCAGGTTTTCAGCGATTTCTCTTAACTCTTATGGGTTCCAATTATGTTTATCAACATAAACCACGACAATTGCAAATCCAGAACTTGTCATGGAAACGCGTCGGCATAGTTCATCATATCCCTTCCCAATCAAGTAGTCACTTTGGTGAGCTTTTCAACCTCATTTCAAACACGCTTCGTGGTTTAAAGCCATTTGACTTGGGTAAATGAAGTTCATAAGTTCATAAGAACCTTCATTATATTCTGCATCTAGATCCCCATAAAGATACGTAATGACTACATTCGTAAGCTGCATGTTCAGTTATTCAGAAACTACCAAACTAACAAGTAGTGGAGTGCAATGACATTCATTACGAGAGAATATGTCTTCTCGTAGTCGATTCCAGGGAGTTTTGTGAGAAGCCTTGCGCCATAAGGAGAGATTACCATCTCTTTTTCTTATCACACTATCTAACGAAGACCTATTAATGTCAACAGGCTTTATGTTAGGAAGTGTTGGCATCTCAGGTCCGAAATCCTTCCTCTTCGTTAGTGAATCCAATTCAACCTGGATCACATATTTCTATTTAGGCCAATTTTCTTTACGTTGGCACTTTTCAACGGAGTGAGGTTCGATGTCATTGGTTTCAATAATCACACGTTCTCATGTACACTAGTGTAGTTTGTAGAGATCTCTATATTTACAGGAATTGGTTCTAACATTGAGAGGTCCTTCAACGATGTTTCTTGGACATAACCACAATCCAGAATATTCTCATGAGACAGATTTTGAGTATCAATGATCAATGGATCAAGTTGTGCCAAACTCGCTCTCTTCTTAGGGAGAGAATCCATCTAACCTATGGCTCTCCTATGCTCTCTAGTGGAACCCATGGCCTATGACGCCATTATGCCACCTTGTGGCATCACAATTCCACCATCCATGGTGGTGGTGTCGCGCCCATCCCTTTTGGGTGGCGCCATGTCCTCTTGTGGGGACATCAATCCTTGCAGGCATGTTTGCAGCAGGTATATATGATCATGTCACTTTAGCAATTTCAGAAAACGCATCAGGCATCGAATCTGCTACATTCTGAAGATCGAGAGTTCTCCACATTTCAATTTTCAGACTAAGCAGTTCAGGGATCAAGATGAGATAAAGTGGGGACAAACCACGACAATTCCTGTCATTCATGTTGACATTAGTGCTTTTATCTCCCCCTAACGATGGGAAGACTGTCTCATCAAAGTAACAATCTGCAGATCTAGCGGTAAAGAGATCGCCTGTCAAGGGTTCTAAATAGCGGATAATAGTTGGAGAGTCATAACCGACATAAACGCCTAATCATCTTTGAGGGCCCTTTTTGGTGCGTTGTGGCGGTGCAATTGGCACATAAATTGCAGACTCAAATAGCATAAGTATGAGAAAGAAGGCTCGCACCCAGTCACTAGTTGTAACGCAAGGGAATGTGAGTGGCAATAGGTCGTAGACTAATTAGCATAGCTGCATGCAATATTGCATACCCTAATGTCCGGGCTACCATCGTAGTCATTTAATGGTGGTTTTTCTAAGATACCATTTGGCTGTGCATATGAGAATATGATGTCCAACATCAATCCCTATTAATATGTAGTAGTCATCAAAAATCTTCGATGTAAACTCTCTAGCATTATCAAGTCTAATTGATTGAATTGGACGATTCGAGTAGTGAGCCCGTAGCCATATGATATGTGCTAGGAGTGTAATATAAGCATCATTCCGAGTGGACAATGGCACAACACGTGACCAGCGTGTTTGCGTATCGACCAACACCATAAAATCTCTATACGGTTCACAAGTTGGTTGATTCAATCCACAGAATTCTCTTAGATTCTTTGTAAGAATGGAAGTATTTCCTCAATGTCCTTTGCATAGGATGGTCTTAATCCTAAAAACAGGCTTTACAGAACGAAACATGGACCTTATAATCAACCAGTGAAGGTTTTGGTTAAGCCACAATGTCACAATGGACTTGAGAAGTACAGAGATGAGTTGAATTAGGGTTCTTGGCGTCAAAGCCAAGTGGTGGCCACAGGGGTAGGCGGCACCTGCCATTGCCGACTAATCTAGCATGGTGGCAGCGCCGTAAGGCGTAAGAGCCTTCCAAGCTTCTCCTCAAATCAATTTTGATTCTCTTCTCTTCGTTTTGAAGAATGAATGTCCTTGTGAAGTCTTTAATATATGGATTATCATATCATGACTTAGGTGTCCCAAACAGTCATGCCAAAGCCTATATGTGTCTAAATCTAATAAATCATCTTTCATGACATGGTTGGATTCAATAATTTGATAGTGGTTGCATACAACCCACTAGAACGACACATAAGTTTCTCTAAGATTCGTTTACGTCCGTAGTCATTAGAGGTGATGGAAAGGAACTCTTGTCCATTCTCAAATGTGTTTCCACATGAAAACCATTAGCACTTATATCTTTGAAATAATAAAGTTTGAATTAAGGTATGTCCAAAACATTAAATAAAAGAATCGACACTTTATTAATAGCCAATGATTACATCAAAGTTTATTAATCAAAGTCTATCCAATAAAAATCAAACTTAGACAAATTGTAGTCATTCAATCCGTTCTCTAAGTCCAATTAAATATGACCAAGAAAGTAAGAGGAGATGTTGGTGGAGCAAAGCTTGTTTAAGTACCACTAATCTCAACTACTTTCCTAGACATTATACTTAATTGGGTGAGCCTAGAGAGAAAGAGTTAATACAAAATGTCATTTTATTGATTAAGGCATAATTGCCATTACATAATTCTTGGAAATAAATGGACTATTTAATCAAAATCTGCGGCATCAACATGGTTGTTTTCCTTGCCAGATTTGAAGTCTGTAATGATGAGATTGACATCAATGTCATTTCCATCATCTCCTTCAGCTGCGAGATTAGCCTCATGCTCTCTCATATCTTTATACACTTGTATTGTGCAGCTTTGTTTTTCTACTTGCATTCTGGTGCTTAAACCAATGCTTTGAAGATCCACATCTATAGCATTACCTCACCCGTTAATTGAAATGCACCTTGTGCATTTGCACATCCTCCATAGATGTTGGTGGCGGTACCACCACTAACGGCGGCGCTAGTTTTGCCTCTCCCACTTTGGCCAATGTTGCCACATGTCCGCGTATCTCACAGTTTTCCTTCCTTTGTAGGGGCGATCGTATGGACCCACACGTCCATTTTGTTGTCCCCTAACTTTTAGGGTTACACTCCTTGCGCCCTCCGTTAGGTGCGCTATTATAATTCACCTTGTGAACGCTCTTAGTTCCAACGAGCCCTTAAATTATAGTTTTTCATGAGTTGATGAAACCTCATGATCTGTCTAGCATTGCACACAAGCCTATATTGCTTGGCAATCATTAACGCTGAGATGGGGAGGTTGAGGGGATTTTCTCAATTAATCTTTATTCTGTGAGCTCTTCTCCAGAGTGAGGTGATTGTTGGCGTTATTCACCCGTTTTTGAGTTTTTATTTATTTTCTCTCCTTTTTCCTTTTTCTCGGGAACTTACAATCAAAAGTGGAATTATAGAAATTCACGCCAAACGAACCAAGAGCGTTCGTGAGGCAAATTATAATGCACCCAAGAGAGGGTGCAGGGAGCGGTACCCCAGCAATAGGGGACATGTGTACCCTAATAATAGGGGACATGAAGGACGAACAGGTCCATATAACCGCCCCAATAGGGAAGGAAACCGCAACTTTAGAGTGGGCACACGTGATGGCAACTCCACACTTGGAAGAGGGAGATATGGCAACACCGGCCGTGGAAATAGCACCATGAGCCGTGGAGGTCGCACCATGCGTCATGGTAGTAGCAGTAACCCTCCTAGGGGATATCCACAACTTGCACAACCTGCACAACTTGCACCTCAAATGAAGGGAGGGAACCACAATGACATGTGTCATAGATGTGGATCAATCGAGCATTGGTTTAAACAATGTCATGCAAGTACCCAATTAGCTGCACGCTACAAAGAGTACAGGGAAGCAAGAGAGCAAGAAGCTAACCTTGCCGAAGATGAAAATAGTGAAGATGTCAATCTTACTGTTGAGGACTTTAAAGCTGTAGATGAAGAGTACGAGGATACCACAGACTTTGATTAGAATAATCCTCTTTCTATTTTCCAAGAATGGCAAATGTGCCTTAGTCAATAAATAACAATTGTATTAAACTCCTTCTTATGTGGCGTACCCAATGAAGTATGATGTCTAGGAAAGCAATTAAGATCGGGGTATTTAAGCGAGCCTCGCTCCACCAACATCTCTCTACTTTCCTGGTCATATTTCATTGGAATTACCAAACAGATTGAGTGATAGCAATTTGTCTAAAGTTTGATATTTGGAATAGACTTATGAATAACTTTGATGTAATCATTGGCTATTTTCCCTATTAATAAAGTATCGCATTCAATGTCATGGACATGTGTTAATATTCCAAACTTTATTCCTTTCAGTATGTTTTCCGTAGAATTGGAATGCCTTCTTGATAGTGGCACCACACATACGATATTGCGACATAGGCAATTATTTTTTTGGATGACACCCAGTCGATCCTCAGTAACTACGATGGCAGGACCATCACAATTGATTCATGGTCGAGGACCAGCTCAATTTTTGTTACCAAATGGCACAAATATTAATGTCGCCGAAGCTCTATATGCTCCAAGGGCCGGAAGGACCCTATTAAGCTTTAAAGACATAAGAGCCAATGATTTTCATGTGGAAACACATTGTGAGAATGGACAAGAGTTCCTTTGCATCACCTCTAAAAGCTACGGAAATACACGAGTTTTAGAGAAACTTATGTGTCGCTCTAGTGGATTGTATGCAACCACTATTAGAGTCATTGAATCCAACCATGTCATGAATGATAATTTATGGGATCCTGACACATACAAGCTTTGGCACGACCGTTTGGGACATCCAGGTCGTGACATGATGCTCCGTATATTAAAAACTTCACACAGACATCCATTCTTCAAAACGAAAAGAAGTACGAACCAAACATTGGTCCAAAGAGTTACTTCTAAAGTATATCATTCGTTTTGCAAAGCTTGCTCTTTAGCAAAGGTAGGATCAAGACCATCCTATGCAAATGACACTAAAGAAAATATACCATTTTTACAAAGAATACAAGGTGATATTTGTGGACCTATCCAACCAACTTGCGGACCATCTAGATATTTTATGGTATTGGTTGATGCATCGACACGTTGGTCACATGTCATGCTCTTATCCACAAGAAATGCTGCATTTGCTAAACTCCTAGCACAAATCATTAAATTAAGGGCTCACCACCCTGATCATCCTATTAAGTCAATTCGTCTTGACAATGCTAGAGAATTTACATCAAGAACCTTTGATGATTATTGCATGTCCATTGGGATTGAGGTCGAACATCCTGTCCCTCATGTACACACCCAAAATGGACTCGCAGAAGCTGCCATTAAAAAACTTCAAATGGTTGCCAGGGCATTGGTTATGCGCACCAATCTCCCTATTTCTGCTTGGGGCTATGCAATATTACATGCAGCTGTGCTTATTCGTCTGAGACCCACTGCCACCCAACCCTTTTCTGCGTCCCAACTAGTGACTGGGTATGAGCCTAATGTCTCACACTTACGCATATTTGGGTGTGCAGTCTATGTGCCAATTGCACCGCCACAGCGCACCAAAATGGGTCCTCAAAGACGCTTAGGCCTTTATGTTGGATATGATACTCCAAGCATTATCCGCTACATTGAACCCTTGACAGGTAATCTATTTACCGCTAGATTTGCGGATTGTCACTTTGATGAGACAGTCTTCCCGTCATTAGGGGGAGACAAGAACATTAATGTTCAACAGAAAAGACAGGAATTGTCGTGGTCTGTCCCCACTTTGTCTCATCTTGATCCCCGAACCACACAGTCTGAAATAGAAGTACGGAGGATTCTCGATCTTCAGAACGTAGCAGAATCAATGCCTGATGCGTTTTCTGATATCGCTAAAGTGACAAGATCACACATACCTGCTGCAAACGTACCTGCAAGGATTGATGTTCCTAAAACTAAAGGACATGACATCCCCTCTATGGGTGATGTAGTGGCTAGACCCATGGCTCCTGCTAGAAAGCGCGGGAGGCCTATAGGTTCAATGGATTCTCGCCCAAGAAAGAAAGCGAGCTTGACACAAAATAATCCATTAATCATCGATATAAATAATCCATCTCATGAAAAAATTCCGGATTATGGTTATGTCCAAGAGACATCATTGGAGGACGCTCCAATAGTAGAACCAATTCCAGAGAATAGAGAGATCTCCATGAATTACACTAGTATACATGTAATTATGGACAGAAATTTTATGGCTATTGATGATGCGTTTGCATATCATATTGCAAAAGGAATTATAGAACGATGATATCGAACCTCGCTCCGTTGAAGAATGCCAACGAAGAGCAGATTGGTCAAAATGGAAAAATGCGATCCAGACTGAATTGGATTCACTAACAAAGAGACAGGTATTTGGGTCTATAACACTGACACCACCAAATATAAAACCTGTTGGCCATAAATGGGTCTTTGTTAGAAAGCGTAATAAGAAAAATGAGGTTGTTAGATACAAAGCCTGCCTTGTGGCGCAAGGTTTCTCACAACATCCTGGAATCGATTACGAGGAGACATACTCTCCCGTAATGGAAGTTATAACGTTCCGCTACCTTGTCAGTTTGGTAGTTTTCGAAAAACTTGACATGCAGCTCATGGATGTGGTTACAGCATATCTCTATGGGGATCTAGATTCAGAGATATATATGAAGGTTCCAGATGGACTTCAATTACCCAAATCAAGTGGCTCTAAACCACGGAGCGCGTTTTCAATAAAATTAAGACACTCAATATATGGATTGAAACAATCCGGACGGATGTGGTATAACCGTCTAAGTGACTACTTGATTGGAAAGGGATATGTTAACAATGAAATATGCCCTTGCGTATTCATTAAGAGAACAAGATCCGGATTTGCAATTATAGCAGTTTATGTTGATGACATGAACCTAATTGGAACTCTAGATGAGTTAAAAGAAACTGCTACATATTTGAAATCTGAATTTGAGTTGAAAGATCTCGGGAAAACACGGTTTTGTCTCGGAATAGAACTCGAGCACCGTAATGATGGGATTATGATCCATCAATCAGCATATACTCAAAAGTTACTAAGGTGCTTTAATGAAGATAAAGCAAAGCCTGTGAGTACTCCCATGATCAACCGTAGTCTTGAGCCCATGAAAGATCCGTTTCGTCCAAGGGATGAGGACGAAGATTTATTAGAAGCTGAAATACCATACCTAAGTGCGATAGGCGCATTATTGTATTTAGCTCAATGCACAAGACCAGATATCTCATTTGCAGTAAACTTGTTAGCTCGACACAGTTCTGCGCCAACACGCCGCCATTGTATTGGTATAAAAACAATCCTTCGATATCTAAAAGGTACGATCGATATGGGCTTGTTCTATCCCTACAGAGAGAAAAGAAATGTGAACGCCGGCAACACTATCCATAGTGACCGACGTTCTCCTCCTCCCCTCCATCAAAATGATGTTTTGACGGGTTTTGCTGATGCAGGGTATCTCTCTGACCCTCACAAAGGTCGCTCCCAAACAGGTTATGTCTTTACCATGGGAAACACCGCGATATCTTGGAGATCTACAAAACAGACTCTTGTTGCTACTTCCTCAAATCATGCAGAGATAATTGCACTACATGAAGCCGTGCGTGAGTGCATATGGCTAAGGTCTATAAATAGACACATTCGAGGAACTTGTGGTTTGAAATTCACCACAAATGAACCTACATGCATTTACGAGGACAATGCAGCTTGTATTGAGCAAATGAAATTAGGTTTCATCAAAGGCGACAATACCAAGCATATATCGCCGAAATTCTTCTACAATCAGCAACAGCAAACACTTCTAAATATTGAAGTAAATGAAATCCGATCAGAAGATAATGTAGCTGACTTATTTACTAAGTCACTACCAAAATCCCCTTTCGAGAAACATGTAAGGAGCATCGGATTGAGGAGGATATCCGAACTCCCACGATCTTCAAGAGGAGTCTAAATCAGGGGGAGTATCCAGAAACATACTTCACACTCAACGCTCGTTGTGCTCTTTTTCCCTTTCGACCAAGGTTGTTTTTTCCCACAGGGTTTTATTACTTGGCAAGGTTTTTAACGAGGCAACTTCGATGCGCACCATCTACACAATACTATTGAACATGAAATATCCAAGGGGGAGTGTTGTAGTATAAATATATAAATACCGTATATGTCTATATCATGTAACAAAATACGTAAAAGTATTTAGGTAGGTACTTGAGTGTATAATCATAGGTACTTGAGTGTATGAAGACTTATGTAAACATGTTTTACCAAAGGGCAACAAGCATGACAGAAAATCATCATCAAGATGGTTATCATTTTGATTTTCTCTTTGAGCTTTCACACTTCAAATGTATTTCTAAAAATACCCCTTTGTATGAGATGAATAAATACATTGAAATCTCCATTCTCTCTGAAATATTACTTTCCCTTTCTGTTTATCAATTCCTCTTGTTCTTAAACATCCTACTATATATAGGATATCTACTGTATAGCTGAAGCAGGCTTGAAAATGTTACTGAAGTCGAACTTTCTGTCAGATCAACCCAACCTGCAAAAGTACACATGAGAGAGGACTAACCACCCCACAGAATTTCGAGACATATGTCAATCCCAGCTTGTATATCTTACGGTCATCGTTGAATTCCTCGACATACCTTGAAAATTATGGAATGTTGGACATATTAGAAATCAGTGCGGCAAGTGGTGCAGCATTCTTGGATTATTACACAAACTAAGACAATGAAACAAGAAATTGATGCTGCATAATCCATAGCATTATTCTAGAATGTTACTAATTGCTCAGTGTTTTTTTTTTTTTTTTTGAACGTTTACTAATTGCTCAGTTGGCGACTACAAAACTCTTGCTCCTCTCTGTGCAGCACCACCATAAACAAGTGACTTTCCTGCTTATTCTCAAAAAAAAATAAAAATCACCTTTCCTGCACGACCAGCTCCCAAGACCACAAACAACTTTCCAGCCAAGAACTTACCAGCAGGAATTGTGCCATCCAAACATGTGAAAAAAAGAATTGTTAGAGGCATCTTCTCTGATATTATATGAAGACCGAAATATACAAGCATGGAAAAGATGACTAGACCTCCTAGTCCATCCTCAATGCAACTCCTGCAGTCACTAGTCAGTGTTGAAAGCTTAGGAGCCGCAACACATTTTTCAAGAGCCTATCCATGCAAAGAAGCCATAAAAAGTGCTTCATGTTAGGTGGAAGAGCTAGCTTCCAAATGTAGTATCCATCCCCAATCAGGTTTGGACAAATTCTCATCACCAACAAGCAAATAAGCTGACTTCACAATAAACTCTACATTTGGAGATCAATGCCAAATGCACTTGTTGTCAGTCATCCAAAACAGCATCAAGACCTGCACACACAACATTATCAGTGGAAGTTGCAGAAACATGATCCTGAAGTGTATAAACTTCAACCATATGTCTGTTCAAAAAGCCACAATACTACCAGCTCGTATTAAATGGAGGGTAATCCATTTAATACAATCTGACCTCCATGGAGAAGACCTTTCCAGGGAAGAGGAGGAAACAAACAGGGGAGCTCAATCACAATCTCAATTTGCATTATAACAATCTCAATATTATTTTCTATTCTCTCTCTTCAACATACAAACAAACAAACAAGAAAACAAAATACAAGTATTGGGATGGTGCTGACGGCATTGGACTTGAGCTGTTAAGAGAGAGTAGTTGACAGATTCATATTGAGGACTGAGAAAAGTTTGAGAACAATGGACAATTAAAAACTGAAAGAGGTAGTGGGTGATAGATAGGAAAGATAATGGAGCTATAGGAAGGGTACAGAATATTCCAAACCTAATTATTATATAGTTGGCAATCTCAGAGTTATGCAAGAGGGACTTGAGGTCAAATCCAAATCCAAATCCATCCCGAAAACATCTATATCCAAACAGTCGACTGAAATCCAATGAAAAGCATAGAGGTTGTACACAATTTCATCCTGAGGACTCCCAGAATCGTATCTTTTGGTCAAAACGAAGTTCTACATTTTAATATCATGAGTACATTCTAGTAGTTAAGGCAATTTTTTCAAGTTTTCCAAGAGAAACAAGACTAATAGAATATCTCTCTTTGATTAGATCATGACAGGGATTGAGTAACAATTGGAACATCTAATCAGACGAGTCTACCACATATAAACAAAGTGCATTAAAAATGAAGAACTCTGAAATGAGAAAGGGGAGCATCTTTTATGAGTGCCCCTTGATCATGTAGAAATTTCGGATATGCAGGAATGAATGACCGATCTTGGATCGAAGGTGACGCACATTTGATTGCTGAAGGATCTTTAAAGTAGTCTGCTTGGCCTGGTTGATGGTGACTCGCACGTACCCAGCTGCTTATTTTTGTCATCCATTTCGGAATGCTAGTGCAGTAGTGCACATGTCAAGAAACTGTGCACATAGATACCATTACAAAAACAATCCAAGCAAGTTTTCTGCAAAGCAAATATCATTGAACAACCACCACATAGATATCCGGCAATGGGAATAGCACAACACGACACTTGCACACTCATCGTTATTTAATTGCTTAATAAAATCAGCTGAAGGCCAAGGTGCACCATGATTCGTGAAGAATAGAGTTTGATCAGACTGACTGAAAAATCATCCCAAGTTCCATAGAATAACATACTATACATGTCTCTTCAGTATGGTGTGGTCAAGTTTGGAATAAAAGAGAACTTGCATCTCAGTGCAAAAACCAGTCTGCTGGTTTTAAACTTTCCCACTTGACTAGCAAGTAAAGTGATGAGTCTGAGAAAATCAAAGAATCAGCAAACATTATTGCTCATCTTCCACTCACCACATTGGGTTGGACTTCAGTACCTTTCATTTAACAGGATATAAACTTTCACCAGTTGCATTCTCCGAAAACATTTTCCTTTGATATGATAAAGCAGGAGGCAAGGTGTCACATCTTCCGACTGCCATTTACTGCAATCTGGCATTCTAATTCTAGAATCATTGCTTCACAAATAAGAGGAACTACCTGGTTGGTAAAGACGACGGACTTATACCGCTTGCATAAAACTCCTTGGCTTGTTTCCCTTTTACAGTTAAAGGACTTGAATCCGTTCAGTCACCTTGTTTGACCATAAATTGCCGCTTGGTAAGCATTAATTGCAAGCAATTTACAAACTCGATTGTAATTTCAAATCTTAAGGAGTATGACCAGCATAGCCCCGATGGCAGATTTCTCTTTCAGAGTCCGATACGTATCTATTCCACGATTAAGATGCAATTCAATGACTACAAATTGATTAACAAAATATAACTACAGGGTTCGAATACAAATCGCGTCTTTCAGATCCCAATTTTTCTTATGGGTATGATTACTGGTGACAAAGACTGTCTAGGAGTAGGGCAGACAAACCATGACCGTTTGAAATCAACAAGATAACCATTAACTCATAAAAATAGTGAGACACTGAAAACTCCAATTGACTCGAGCATAATACTTCTACATTGTTTAAGGAAGTTTGAAGTGACATGAAGAAGTCCAAACAGACTTCTATTAAAATCCAAACTCTACACTAAATTGAGCAATAAATTACTATGACTAGATGTCTAGCACAATAACATATAAATAACAAAGGACCCAGCTAGCGATAGGTTTCACAAAATAGTCAAAAAGATAAGAGCCTGGTAAATGAACTGCTCAGGCAGTGGAGGCAGCACCCTTCCCCTTCTTCCTCTGGAGCTTCTTCATGTAGAACTCAAGCTCCTTACCTTCCAAGATGTACCTGACAAAAATATGCAGGAAAAGAATTAAGATGATGCAAAAACAAATCCATACAGAACATACTGAGCTCATGTTATTAGACTCACCCATCAGCTCTTCCACATTGTCCAGGACGGGAAGATATGCAGGCCAACAATCTACCACCCCCAAACTGCTCTTCAATGTGGGAGTCCAGAGTACGAGCTTGCACACGCTTCTCAATCTTTCTGGTTAGATGATTACTCTTCTTTGTCTCCTCCACATGAGCTGCTTCTGCCTCCTGCTTATACAAATGCAATGGATATTGTTAGTTTCATTCCAAACATGCACTAGAAAGCATACAACACAAGATCCTTTTATCGCAAATTATGGGCATGGAAATGTGGTCCTGTCCGTGGATACATGTGTGCACTTGAAAGTAAGTTTGGGCTTGCTTTGTTTCCCCTATCAATTTTTTTCTCATAACCACCGAGTTCTAGTCCTTTCTTTTCAAATATAGGATCCGCAACCAACAATGGCATTCAGATTTTCTAAAATAAAACAACCTGAGATATTGCTTAAAATAAAACTACTCTACTAAGCAGGAAAATGTATCGGAATCACAATAAGTGCAACGAGAGCAATTAGAAATATAGCCTAACCTAACATGTCAGATAAGTAAACAGACAGCAAATCTACTTCCAAAATGACACAGGACCCATATACCCATCTACCAGGAACGGATACGCTAGGGATCATAGTATGAGAACATCTTGTCCCTGATATAAACTAGGTAGGGGGTATTGGTTTGCTGCTCGGATTTTAGGTTCTTGAGCCACTTTTGAAAGTGCATTCATATAGGCAGAAAGAGGAGCTAACAAAGTTTGCCTATGTCAACAGCTTTTGAAGTTCAAACTTAATACCCTTTTATCCTTTTTCTTCACAATATATATAATGGTGCATGGAGGCCTATGCATACCCACTCACATTTGAAGTAGAATATATATTTTCTGGTAAATTAGATATTTTAATTTCAGAAAGAAAATATTCATATTTCTAAAGCCAGAAACTAAAAAAAAAAAACAAAAAAAACAGAAGTTCTTCTCAAATTATGACATGTAGGAACTTTACATCATCAAATTGTTTATCTTCGAGTCATCTTAGCATTTAACTTATTGCAGATAAAGGTATTTAACTTGAGAAAGGTTTTACATTACCTCTGGAGTATCCTTCTTAGCAGCAGCGGTCTTTTTCTTTTTCCCAACCTCAACACCATAGTGCTGAAGGTACCATTGCCTAAAAGGAGCTGCATCAACTTGGACAATTGCACCTTTCACAAGGGTTTGTGTTCTAACCAGTTCATTGTTTGATGCATTGTAAACCACATCCAGAAGACGTGTTTTGCGAGTAACAGCTTCACTACCCCATGAGAAGTTGCCGGTGTCCAACCTGAGAGCCCTCCACTTCACATTACCTCCTCGGACACGGATTCGCCTCACAGTCTTGTTGCTTGAAAGCTTAGTGTTTGCAGGCTGACGACCAAGCTCATACCTTCATACGGCAAAGGTGTGAAACACGTGAGCAATTTGGCTACGTATCACTCTAGGGTACTCAACGCAAAAGAAAGAAAGAAATGGCAATGACCTCTGAAAATGAATTCAAACAACATATGCACTGGGACAACTGTTTCAAAATGGATTCACAGATCAAAACTGATATATTCTATTGCTTATCTGACTATGCTGCAAACCAAGGACAAGCTTTTAAATGGGTCTATCGACACTGCACCAAGCCTACATGCAATTCACATTCCTTTGATTGACATAAAGCAGAAAAACTATAAGAAACTCCATTCTAACTACATATTCTATTTTGTTTTATCATCCTCAATTCCACATCATGTCAATCACTCCAAGTCCAGCAACAGCATAATCTAGAATTAGTAAAACAAAGTTCATAGGCTAAGCTGAGACCGGGAGAAAGCAACAAAAGCAGAGACCAACACTCATAGAAGCTCTGACCGCGTTATAAACCGACAAGAAAAAAAAAACACAAGCTCTGATAGATCTATAATCCAATCAAAACAAATCAAAAATAGAACCACAAGCAAGTTCACCAATCTCAGAAAATAAGGAAAAGGACTAAAACCCAGGCACATGGAAGTATGAGAGAGAGAAAATGAAAGAGGAAGTAGGAAGGAATTACTTTCTCTTCTTCCTCCAAGCCTTCTTCTTGCCACCAGTGGCACGCCTCTTGTGCATCGAGTCACGTGAGATACCTGCAAGTCAAAGCCATTAATAGCCATAATACTGAGATTGAGACTGAGACGACCAGAGAGAGAGAGAGAGGTACCCATGGTTGCTGAGCGACGGCGAGACCAGGAAACGAAAGCTCTCCGCTTCTCTTCGGCTGAAGACTAAACCTTGACGCCCGCCACTGCTTAAAAGAGGGTGTGGCTCAGAAACCCTAGAGAACTATTATACCAGGATTTAGGACATTTTCGTCATTTTGTAAATAGGATTTTTGGGTCCAAAGTCCAAAGTAAATCGTCAGTCTTTTTATTATTTTTTCTCGGCAGGTGAAATACTGAAATTCTTTTTATGTATTTACTTTTTTTTGTGAACGAGGGACCTGAAAAAACCTAACTAGAAGGCACCAAAATTATGTCCAGTTTTAATTTTCCGAAATCTACCGATAGAATTCAAATCTTCCAAGTAAGCCTACAAAACATGAGAAGGAGGGTCGGCAAATTCAATTACTTCATAATCGTGTCTATAATCGTGATTGATACTGTTTTTGGCTAAGCAGTCAGCCACCATTTTGCACTTTATTTATATGCTTAAGAGAAGCAGAATTAAGCCTCCGAAGTAGAGTTATGCAGTAAGAAATCAGAGAGCCAAGAGGGTGCAATGTAGACCACTGTCAAGAACAAATTTGACCAAAAGAGTCGAGTTAGATTCGATTTCCAGCATATCAATATCACAAGAAATAGCTTGTTTCAAACAATAGTATAAGCTCCATGATTCAGCATGTAGAACCTCTCTAATGCCCAAATTAGCCTGAAAATCTTTGATCCAAGTACCAGAAGAACATCTAATAATACCACGTGCTCCAATTTTCCCTAGAATTATCATTCCTAGAACCATCAACATTAAGTTTAAACATACAACAAGGAGCTCTAGACCAATTCAAGAGATTTAAGCAATAACCAATATCTGAGGACTTCTTTGCCTAAGTAATAGCCCATTCAGTACCAGCATTGATGATCGAGTGGTTTGGGATTAAAGGATATTGGAAACTTAGTTCAAAAGTGAACTTGTTCCTCCATTTCCAAATATACCAACAAATGAACACAAGCATTGAACTCCATTGCAATTCGTAGCTAAACCTGACCTTGCACAGAAGATGAGCCATAATTCATAAGCCAACCATTCCAATTCATCTAAAATGTATTAGCCACACAAGATGGAATATTTAAAGAATTCCATATCAATTGAACAACAGAGCAATCTTGATATAGGTGAACAAGAGTCTCATGAGCTTGATGGCATAAAGGACAAGAGTTGTCGTTGGTCAAATTCCTTTTGGCTCTTCGAACATTTGTTAAGAGTTTACTATGACAAACAGCTCATGTGAATGTCTTTAATTAGTTTGGGAGGAAGCTGCAATTTCCAAATGAATTTCCATGGAGAGTTATCCTGACAATAGGATGCAAAGAAAATAGCATAAGCAAACTTTACACTAAAGATACCATTAGACGTCCAAATTTGTTTATCTTCTCCACATCCATCAAAGCCAGGAGGAATATGAATAGGCTGGTCAATAATATGTTGAGGAAGACAAGCAGTTAATTTATAAATGTTCCAACCATAGTCATTCCAAAAGTTATAAATTTTATCAGCATGATTGAAGGAAGCAGAAGAAAGAATATAATTGTGAAGAGATAAAGGAGGTAGCCACATATCTGATCAGAAATTAATTCGTCTTCCATCTCCGACTCTCCAGATAGAGGCTCATTTAAGAAGATTAGCCCCCATGGACAACACTTCTCTATGTACTGGAACAATCCTTGGGGACTATATAAGAGTCATCAACAAGCTTGGCACTATGACGTTATTTTTCCTTGTAAATTGTAGCCCACAATCCATAATCAATATTGTGGAGTCTCCATCCAGCTTTTGCAAGCGTAGCCTAGTTCATATCAAATGTTTTTTTAATGGCCAAACCACAAAGATTCTCAGGTAAACAAACAGTGTCCCAATTTATGAGAGGGAGAATTTTTTGAACAGTATCTGAACTAAAGGTCACTGTGAATTAACGTGCCTCACTTTACACTAATTACACTTTGGTACCTGGACTATAAAACCTGACTACATTAATACATACAGTCAATAACTCCGTTAATTGACATGCCATCTGACATATTTTCAAAAGTAAAGTTGTCTTTTTGGATTTTTACTCCAAACACCGATCTCTCTCTCCTACCTACTCTGGACATCTAGCTCTAACTCTCTCTCTCTTACTCTGGACACCCAGCTCTCTCTATTTCTCTGACTATTCTCTTCTTCTTCATCTATTTCTCTCTCTTCCGTCTGAAGTCCCTACATCTTCTCCATTTTCATGGATAAAATTATAGGTTTTTGCTTGCTGCTTCTGCTCCTTTTTTGTTTTGGGAGCCTAGATTAGAACTGATATAAAGCATAAGGTAGTAAGGACCAGAAGACAAGAACGAACAAATAGCAAATGAACGAGCCCCAAATCCTTGTAAAGCTTCCACATGTAACAGAATTCAGATCCCCTTGTGCTCTTCTCTAAAACCCAAATCAGAAGACGCAATCAAGCTGGGTATAATGTGTTCCTGAGAAGGATTTGCAGAATCAGAAGAAGTAAGAGCCCGATGCACAAATCGGGTTCAGAAATAGGTTCATCCACTTAAAGAAGAAATTAAGGATCTTAAATAATCAAGGAAGATATCTGATCTGGAAATGAAGGATGACGATGGCCTTCCGACGATGACGGCTGCCGACCCAAAGAAGGACAGCTCTGATTTGAGCATCGTACTCGGGAAAGGCAGGTATAAGTTCTGGCCATTGGCGGCTTTCTGGTCAATGTTCACCAGCACTGTCACGCTCCGGAGGTCTGCCAGGAACCATAATCGATTCTCCGGTGATTCCCCTATCCACAATGATCTGGATGTCCATATGAGTCCCTTGAATTTTCTTATCTTGTTTCTAGGGATTTAGGTTTTGTGGATTGTGATTAGTTGAGTTAGATCTCTGTGACTTGGGGGTGTTGCCGGAATTGGAGGAGAGGGAGATGGTGGTGTGATCAGTTATGGCAATAAGAAAGAGGAGGAGGAGGAAGGGTTGAGAGGTCGGGAGAGGAGGGGGGGGGGGGGGGGGGGGGGGGGGGGCGGGGGTGTGAAAATACCAACTTCTCCTTAAAAAATGAAAAATGACATAAGACTAACGGTGTTATTAACGACGTGTATAATTATTGGGTCAGATTTTATAATCCAAGTATCAAAACATAGTTAGAGTAAAATGAGGCACTTAATTCACAGTGACCTTTAGTCCAGGTACTATTAAAAAAATTCTCCCTTTATGAGATGAATTCTTATTCCTCAGTCCTCTTCACCCTTCTTCAACTCTAACTACTTTGTCAAACACACATGTTCTATAATCACTCCAGCATATCCTAATTTGGGAACGATCCCAGGCAATAGTCTCTGTAATGCTCATAACAAAGTTATTGATCTTACATAGTGGATATGACACTAGGGCTCATTACAATAAGGACTTCTTGTTGATTACTCCGTCGGGTCAGAATGGGAAAGAAGGTTTGCTTCTTCAACTTGCACCTCTCTCTGCTTAATGCCCACTACCTTTTTTTTTTTTTTTTTTCTGCACTGAACTTTGTAATACAATTTATTTTTGATATCTGCATAGCTTGTTTAAGATAGGGAGATTCAGTGATTTGAGTTAGACATGTTGTTTGTAGTGTCAATATATTTTCACAAATCTTGAAGCAATGAAGCAATGGTGGCGATTATGGTGAAACTACGATAGAAAACGTTCACTAGTCGTGTTGTGTATTATGGGTATTCTTTTCTTCATGTTAGGACATAGTATATTCGGTCTTAAAGTTTAACCATAGTAATCTGTGGCAAATGAAAAGTGAGGTGGGAAAGGTGTTCCCGTACGTAGATAGTGAGCAAAATAACAGTAATGAATTTTGAGAGGAAGACCTGCCCTTTTACAATATATACCCAATTAGAATAACATATCATCTATCAGTTTTTTCTTTGCTGAGTATATATTCCATATTTATAATCGTTCCTTGTCTTTGTGCTCTGATGAGTAAGTCCTAACTCCTAGCTATGGTCAAATTTCTCCTCATATATCGCACTATTCTCCAGGCAGAATTTCACTCGCATGAACTTCAAATTAAAAGTGCATTTCAGATTCAATCGGATTCTATGAATGTCGATCCAAGACGTGTATTACATTGGCTATAAGCCAATTATCACCCTTCCCCAAAATTTACCCCACATGCATTATCAAGTTTCCTACCAAGTGCAACCTAGTAACACTAAGTTAAGCTTAGTAATCGGCAATTGTTAGTAGAAATATCCACATGTTTTAGGGACTTAATATTTGGGAGAGAAATTAATGTGCTTTCATTGATAATAGGGGTCTCTTTATATAGAAAATTACAAGCATAAAATCAAAGTTGTACATGGAAACATGATCGTACATTGATTGGATATCTACTAAGATTCTCCGAGATTATCTCTAAGCATAACCCTATTACAACTAGAGCAAGTAACCTAGAGTTTGGGCCAGACATATATTCTGGATTTACTTGAACACTTCCCCTTGTGTCGCCCAAACGTGATTAAAAACCTTGCTGAGTAACAAAAACCCTATGGGATAAAAATAACCTCAGTCGAAGGGGAAAAAGAGTACAACAACCCTTCATGTTTCGAGATCAATCGTACCACTCAGGTATCGAAAGATATCTTTAACACCAATCCAATGGCGTTGTGTTGGCGCAGAGCTATATTTAGCGGCTAAAGAGATGTTTAGTCTTGTGCATTGAGCTAAGTACAACAATGCGCCTATTGCACTTAGATAAGGCATTTATGCCTTTAGCACGTCTTCATCATCATCTTTTGGACGGAATTGATCCTTCTTTGGATCAAAACTACAAACGACCATTGAGGTGCTCGAAGGCTTAACTTTGTTAGTATTGAAACTCCTAAGCATCTTTTGGGTATAAGTTGATTGATGAATCAGGATACCATCTTCATGGTGCTCAAGTTCCAAACTGAGGCAAAAATGTCTCCTCCCAAGGTCTTTCATCTCAAACTCGGATTTCAAGTGTTCAGCGGTTTCCCATTAACTTTTTAAGGGTGCCAATTATGTTAATATCATCAACATAAACCGCTATTATTGCAAACCTGGAAATTGTTCTTTTCATGTTACTAACTTGCTTAAGGAGCTAAATATGAGCACTCTCTCCCATCTTTTCCTGCTTTTTGTTCTCTTGCTTACTACTTTCATTTTATTTTCAATTTTTAGATTAGGTGAGAAACTAAAATCGTCGCCATCCCCAACAAGGTTACCCATAATCGGAAACCTCCACCAGCTATGTACACTCCCACACCGTTCTCTTCACATCCTCTCAAAGAAGTATGGTCCTCTAATGTTATTGCACTTGGGCCAATTTTCGACACTAGTAGTTTCATCGCCAAACATGGCCAAAGAAATAATGAAGACTCATGACAGTGTTTGCTATAGTCATCCCAAATCTACTGCTGCAAATATATTATTATATGGATGCCAAGACATAGCTTTTTCTTCTTATGGAGAATACTAGAGAAAAGTTCGGACACTCTGTGTTGTTAAACTTCTGAGCCTGAAAAGAGTACAAAAATTTCAGTGTACAAGGGAAGAAGAAATTGCAGAATTGGTTAAGACGATACGCAAAGAGTGCCTCAGCAAGTCTCCTATTGATCTAAGTGCCATGCTGATACAAACCTCCAACAACATACTATCTAGGTGTGTTATTGGAAAAAGCTTGTAGAGGAAAATGATAATTGGTTTGGAGAGGCAACTAGAAGGTTGTCGGTTCAACTAATGTCTTTTAGTGTGGGAGACGTCTTCCCTAGTTTGAGATGGATTGACAATCTTAGAGGATTCATTGCAAGTTTGAAAGCAAATTCTGTCGAATTAGATAGATTCTTTGATCAGTTGATTGAACAACACAAGACTAAAAAGGGAGAATATGAACTCAAAACAGGAGATTTTGTGGATATTCTCCTCAAATACGGAAATGATGACGTGCTTAACTTGATGCTCACTTATGATAACTTGAAAGCAATCCTACAGGTTTATGTCTGTATTTTTCTATTTCTATGTCTTTCTAGTTTGATCTGTATGACTGAACATATTTGACATCTTAATAATTCTTAGGACATGTTTATTGCCGGAAGTGTAACAACATCAGCAACTTTGGAATGGTTAAATGGCAGAGCTTGTGAGAAATCCAAATGTGATGGACAAAGTCCAACAAGAGGTAAGAAGAGTGGTGGAACAAAAGGCAAAAGTAGATGTGGATGATATCAATCAAATGGATTACTTGAAATGTGTCATCAAAGAAACTCTAAGACTACATCCTTTAATTACTCTTGCAAGACGAGAAACAATAAGAGCTGTAACATTGGGAGATTACTATATCCCTGCGAAAACAAGAGTACTTGTCAATATATTTGCAATCCAAAGGGACCCCAAGTTCTGGGACAAACCAGAGGAATTCCTCCCGTATCGATTTGAGGAAAACTCAATTGACTTCAATGGTCAGGACTTCCAATTTGTCCCATTTGGTGGTGGGAGAAGAGGGTGTCCCGGACAGGCCTTTCCGGTGGCTGCAGCTGAATATATGGTTGCCAATCTTCTGTATTGGTTTGATTGGAAGCTGCCTAGTGGTAATGTATTAGGCGAGGCCGTAGACATGAGTGAAGTGTATGGACTCATTGTCTATAAGAAAGCTCCTCTTAACACGTCCCCATACCATTCTCTAGTACTTGATCCCTAAATCCATAAGTTTCCTATGTAAAATTGAATTATATTAAGCGCATCTTTTTCTTTAGACAAAGAACAACTGGGATGTCCTCCTAGTTTGAGTAGAATAAGAGAATTCAACATTCAGGAATGTTTTCGATTTATTATTCTTCTCAAAATTGGAGGTATATATACAGGCATAAGCGATATTCTAATAGGAAACAATCTTCCTATAATTACTGGATATTCTAATATAATTACATGATATTCTAATAAAATAAGGATCCCTACAATACATCGATTCTACACTCCCCCTTAAGTTGACGCATATATAGATGTCAATCATGCCAACTTTTGAATTAAGCTATCAAACTCTTTCCTCGATAGTCCTTTAGTAAGGCATATGCTAACTGTTCTTCTGAGGATACAAAAGGGAAGCAAATGACCTTCCTATCCAGACTCTCCTTAATGAAGTGACGATCGACTTCCACATGTTTAGTTCGGTCATGCTTAATTGGAATATGAGCAATTTGAATGGCAGCTGTATTATCACAATGCAAGTCCATAGGCCTTTTGAGTTTAAAACCTAATTCTTTCATAATGCTATGAATCCACAACATCTCACATACTCCATGCGCCATACCTCAAAATTCTACTTCTACACTTGACCTAGCAATAACCTTTTGTTTCTTACTGTGCCAAATAATGAGGTTTCCTCCAACAAAAGTGAAGTAGCCAGACGTAAAACGTCGGTCAGTCTTATCACTAGCCCAGTCTGCCTATGTGTATCCTACAACTTCTAGCTCATCTTTTTTTTGAAACAATAAACCCTTACCTGGTGCCATCTTCAGATACTTCAGAATACGATACACTGCATCCATATGCTCTTCGCTAGGCCAATGCATGAACTGACTGATCACACTAACAACATAAGCAATGTCAGGTCTAGTATGAGATAAATTAGTCTCCCTACTAAACGTTGATATCTTCCTTTGTCAGTCAGGACTTAATCAGTATAAATGGCAAGCTTGTGGTTCATCTCAATTGGTGTTTCAATTGGTCCGCAATCTAGCATCCCAGTTTCAGCTAACAAGTCAAAGACATACTTCTCTATGATAAAGAAATTCCCTTCCTTGATCTTGCAACTACTACTTCAACTGTCCAAGATCCTTCATCGCAAACTTTTTCGAAAGATATCTTTGCAAATCCTTCATCTCTTTTGGATCATTCCCTGTGACAATCATATCATCAACTTATACTATCATAGCTGTAATCTTACCACAATTGCGCTTGATGAACAAGGTATGATCAGATTGCTCTGTCTGTATCCAATGGCTCTCATTGAATTGGAGAATCTCCCAAACCAAGCTCTTGGAGACTGCTTCAATCCATACAATGACTTCTTCAACTTATACACTTTACCAACATCATAAGGTTTACACTTGACTCTTGGTGGCACATCCATATACACCTTTTCCTCCAAATTCCCATTGAGAAAAGCATTCTTCACATCAAACTGGTGTAAGGGCCAATCTTTATTTGCTGCAAGTAAAATTAAGATTTGGATAGTGTTGGTCTTTGCTATAGGTGAAAAAGTTTCTTCATAATCAATCCCATACAAGTATACCCCTTGGCAACCAACCTTTCTTTATATCTAGCAATACTCCCATCAGCCTTAAGCTCTACTGTGAACCATCAATTGAGCGACCAGTAAACCAAGTACACTGTACACCAACTGCCTCCAGTAAACCCCAAATCTAGGTATTTAAGGACGAAACAGTTCAAGAAGTTATTTCAATATGGCCACGTTCTACGTGATGCCACAAGAAGAAGAAAAACAAAAGTAATGGATCTTTTGACTCGAGTAAGCCAAAGTTATGAGATTTTATTACTAGATGATGTATATATTTGCCCCCTCAATCCCTCATTGAATACATTTGCTATTTAGTAAGGGGTCCATCCCCTGGTTAAGATTTGAAAGAAGTCATTTGGGTGCGTTATCCAATGAGGACACGCAACCCAAACAACGTCTTGATCAGTACTCTAGTCTTGTCCAATGTCAGAGTATCTTTCTTCCATATATAGACATTCATCATTACACCCTTCTTCTCTTATTTTCTATTCCATTACTCTCTCTGAGGGCCTCAAAGCTTCACATATCTCACTGAAACAGACCTCCAAACTCCAAAGCTAGCTAGTTGGCTGCCCATTTTTCTGGTCAAGCTCCAAAAACATTAGAACTTCTTACTAAGCAGGTAATGCATCATCTTTTTCCTGAAGTCTGAGACTTTATGAGTACCCATTCACACAAGTTTCTAATTTTTCTCATCTGGGTTTGTTAATTTTAGTGTTTCTGCATGTTGACGAAGAAGACATGGGAAATCCCAGCATTGAAGCTATGCAACACATAGAAGAGATCAGTACAAAGAAGTTCTCAATAGGGAAGAAAGTACCAAACCCATTAACTCTTGATCTTCACCATGCTGTGGCCAGCCTATCTACAGAGCTGTATCAGAAAGACATACATTTCCTGATGGAGCTCATACATGTGTTTTGCTTGTACAAAAAAGGGTGTCTTTTTCTTTCAGATCAAAATGTTACTGACCCTTCTCTTTTTATTTGTGAAATTTGTTTTTGGGTTTGTAGAATGCTGAAGACAATGAGTACAAAGAAGGTGTAGAACCAACTCTGGAGTTTGTGCTGACCGAGAAAGACATAACTAGGACTGGAGCACCAGCTACTCTTTTGGTTTTCAATAATGAGATTGGCTTTTCTAGGGAGAACATAGACTCCATTTGCAGTATTGGCCGTTCTACCAAGAAAGGGGAGAGATGTCAGGGCTTTATTGGGGAGAAAGGTGTTGTAGTATAAATGTATTATACTATAAATGTCTATATCATGTAATAAATACTCGAGTGTATAAACATAGATACTTGAGTGTATGAAGACTTATGTGACATGCTTTATACCAAGATGCAACAAGTATGGCAGATTTCATCATTGAAAGACAAGCATGTAGAGCTGCAGCCATGATGAAGATCGTTATCAATTTGGTTTTCTCCTTGAGCATTCACACTACAATGTATTCCTATAAATACCCTCTTGTATGAGATGAATAAACACACTTGAATCTTCATTCTCTCTGAAACATTACTCTCTCTCTGTGTTAATTTACGTTTTTCCTTAAACAAAAGGTAATTAATTGACAGAGAATATTTCATTTGGGATTGTTTGTTGAAATTTTTTTTTTGTTAGAATCTGAAACAGAGGACTCTAGAAATCGTTCCTAATTATCCATTTTTTATTAGGTATTTCATGACGGAATGTCTAACAAGGAATTAATTATAAGGGTTTCGGCTTTATATTTTTTTTCCTCTACATGAAAGTAGGATATTCTCTTTGATTGATTGTGTTTTCTGCAACACTTTTATCTTTATTTTGCTCTGTAGTTCCGTTACTTTTTGTGATGTAAGCTCTTTGCTAAAGGTTGAGTCTTTTTCTATAGTTCTAGACTACTTTGATTGAAGTCAAAGATTTGGTCCATTGTTTGTCCTTTCATCATTTTCAAATGTGATAGTTGGGTCTCGAAAACATCGTTCTGTGTGTTTTTATTTGGGACAGAGGCCATTGGGATGTCAAACAAGGAAAAAACTAATTTCTTTTTCTTGGTAAATCTATTAAGCGTTGACGTCCGAGCTTTGTAATTTTTTTAATGGGACATGAAAGTATGATCTATGCTCTGTTTGCTTGACGGTGTTTTGTGCAACACTTATCTATTGTGATTTTGTATTTGTGTTCCTTACTGTGATGCAAGCTATTTTATAAATTCTGGTAAAGACTTTTTCTGTATTTCTTAGGCTAATTTGTTCCATGGTATTTCTTAGGCTATTGTGTTTTTAGACTTGATAGTTTAACTTCTCTATGAAACAGACTCTTTGATTCCTTTTCTTTTCAAGGAATCTATCAATTATTTGGTTTTCAGACTTCACTTTCTTCTGTATTGTCTTCAGATGCACTTTTTATGTTGATTGAACAATACTTGGTCCAGATGTATTCAATGTTTCTTTTAGTTGCATGCATTTTATTTGTGAATTTACTTTCTGAAATTTCACAAATGATAAGATTATAAAATGATTTTATAAATTATTGATGATCAAGTGGTGCTTGCAGGAATTGGATTTAAAAGTGTGTTTCTTGTGAGTTCATAGCCTCACATATTTAGCAATGCGTATCATGTCAAATTCAGGGAAGAACCAAACCAGGTCTGTGGAATTAGTTATATAGTTCCTGAATGGGTTTGTGCTGCAGATCATTTGTCAGTATCAACGATCCAGGCTGTATATGGGCATGGCACGGACTTGCCAACAACTACATTCATACTTCCTTTAAAGCGAGACAAGGTAGAAGCGGTAAGAGCACAACTGTTGGAGCTGCACCCGGAGATTCTTTTGTTCTTATCCAAAATAAAGCGGCTATATGTACGTGGGTGTGATCCTCAAAAAGCTGATGATGTCTCAACATTATCTATATTCAGTGAGACTGAACATACAGAGTTAAGGAGTAAAACAGCCAATTCTCGTGTTGTGCAACTTTCTGTTAAGGAAAAAATGTGTGATACAGAGCAGTTGTGCAAGTATTACTTGTGGAGAGAGGAGTTTCCAGTGAAAACTGGGAATAGAGTTGAAATAAGGATGGATGTGAACAAATGGGTGATTACTCTTGCTTTCCCATTTGGAAAAAGGCTGAGAAGAGGAACGTCTCCTGTTGGTATATTTGCTTTCCTGCCAACAACAATGGTCACAAAACTTCCCCTTTGTAGTTCAAGCTGACTTCATCCTTGCTTCTTCGCGAGAATCCATAATTTTGGACAATTCATGGAACATGGGAATTCTTCTATGTGTCCCATCAGCCTTTATGAATGCATTGCAACATTGCGTGGGACAACTAAACCTCTTTTCTTCTGTGAGTCAGCCATTTGAGTTTTTACCTGCTCAAAAGTCGCCGACTCCAGAGTTTAAGACAGTACGAGAGTCCATTAGGACTAGGCTGCAAGGTCTAAACATAGTGCCCTGTAAAAGATTTTTTGGTGATGGTCTTTCCTCCAAGCTGCCTCAACGTGTAGTACGGATCAAGCCAAAATTTAGGGACCTGGTTGTTAAAATTAAAGCGGAAGGTGCTGTTTTTGGCAGTTCATCTTCATCTTCATCGAAGAGCGGGCACACGTGATGGCAACTTCACACGTGGGAGAGGGAGATATGGCAACACCGGCCGTGGAAATAGCACCATGAGCCGTGGTAGTAGCAGCAACCCTCCTAGGGAATATCCACAACGTGCACAACCTGCACCTCAAATGAAGGGAGGTAACCACAATGACATGTTTCATCGATGTGGATCAATCGAGCATTGGTTTAAGCAATGCCATGCAAGTACCCAACTAGCTGCACGCTACAAGGAGTATAGGGAAGCAAGGGAGCAAGAAGCCAACCTTGCTGAAGATGAAGATGGTGAAGATGTCAATCTCACCATTGAGGACTTCAAAGTTGTAAATAAAGAGCACGAGGATGCCGCAGACTTTGATTAGAATAGTCATTTTCTATTTTCCAAGAACGGCAATTGTGCCTTAGTCAATAAATAACAATTGTATTAACTCTTTCGCATGTGGCGTACCCAATGAAGTATGATGTCTAGGAAAGTAATTGAGATAGGGGTATTTAAGCGAGCCTCGCTCCACCAATATCTCTCTACTTTCTTGGTCATATTTTATTAGAATTACCAAACGGATTGAGTGACAATAATTTGTCTAAAGTTTGATTTTATTTTGAAATAGACTTTGAAAAACTTTTGATGTAATCATTGACTATTTTTCTTATTAATAAAGTATCGCATTATCATTCAATGTCATGAACATGTGTTAATATTCTGAACTTTATTTTTTTTCCCAGTATGTTTTCCGGATAATTTGAATGCCTTCTCGATAGTGGCACCACACATACTATATTGCGACATAGGCAATTATTTTTATGGATGACGCCTAGTCATCTTCAGTAACTACGATGGCAGGACCATCACAATTGATTCATGGTCGAGGACCAGCTCAATTTTTGTTGCCAAATGGCACAAATGTTAATATCGCCGAAGCTCTATACTCTCCAAGGGCTGGAAGAACCCTATTAAGCTTTAAAGACATAAGAGCCAATGATTTTCATGTGGAAACACATTGTGAGAATGGACAAGAGTTCCTTTGCATCACCTCTAATAATTACGGAAATACACGAGTATTAGAGAAACTTTTGTGTCGCTCTAGTTGCAACCACTATTAGGGTCATTGAATTCAACCATGTCATGAATGAAAATTTATGGGATCCTGACACATACAGGCTTTGCCACGACCTTTTGGGACATCCAGGTCGTGATATGATGCTCCGTATATTAAAAACTTCACACGGACATCCATTCTTCAAAACGAAAGAAGTACGAACCAAACATTGGTCCAAAGAGTTACTTCTAAATCATATTATTCGTTTTGCAAAGCTTACTCTTTAGCAAAGGTAGGATCAAGACCATCCTATGCAAAGGACACTAAAGAAAATATATCATTCTTGCAAAGAATACAAAGTGATATTTGTGGACTTATCCAACCAACTTGCGGACCATTTAGATATTTTATGGTGTTGGTTGATGTATCGACACGTTGGTCACATATCATGCTTTTATCCACAAGAAATGCTGCATTTGCTAAACTCCTAGCACAAATCATTAAGTTAAGGGCTCATCACCTTGATCATCCTATTAAGTCAATTCGTCTTGACAATGCTGGAGAGTTTACATAAAAAACTTTTGATAATTATTACATGTCCATTGGAATTGAGGTTGAACACCCTGTCCCTCATGTACACACCCAAAATGGTCCCGCAGAAGCTGCCATTAAAAGACTTCAAATGGTTACTAGGGTATTGGTTAAGCGCACCAATCTCCCTATTTCTGCTTGAGGCTATGCAATATTGCACGCAACTGTGCTTATTTGTCTGAGACTCACTGCCATCTAACCCTTTTCTGCGTCCCAGATGGTGACTGGGTATAAGCTTGATGTCTCACACTTACGCATATTTGGGTGTGCAATCTATGTGCCAATTGCACCGCCACAGCGCACCAAAATGGGTCCTCAAAGACACTTAGGCCTTTATGTTGGATATGACTCTCCAACCATTATTCGCTACATAGAACCCTTGACAGGTAATCTATTTATCGCTAGATTTGTGGATTGTCACTTTGATAAGATAGTTTTCCAGTCATTAGGGGGAGACATGAACACTAATGTTCAACAGAAAAGACAGGAATTGTCGTGGTTTGTCCCCACTTTGTCTCATCTTGATCCCCGAACCACACAGTTTGAAATAGAAGTGCAGAGAATTCTCGATCTTCAAAAAATAGCAGAATCGATGCCTGATGCATTTTCTATTATCGCTAAAGTGACAAGATCACACATACCTGCTGCAAATGTGCATGCAAGGATTGATGTCTCTAACACTAGAGAACATGATGCCATTTCAAGAATAATAAGAATGGCGCCAACATCCCCTATAAGGGTGACGCAGTGGCTAGGCCCACGGCTCCTGCCAGGAAGCGCGGGAGGCCCATAGGTTCGATGAATTCTCTCACAAGAAAAAAAAAAGAGTTTGACACAAAAAAATCCGTTAATTGTCGATACAAATAATCTATCTCATGAGAATATTCCAGATTATGGTTATGTCCAAGAGACATCATTGGGGGACGCTCCAATGGCAGAACCAATTCCAGATAATAGAGAGATCTTCATGGATTACACTAGTATACATGTAATGATGGATAGAAATTCTATGGCTATTGATGATGCATTTGCATATCATATTGCAAAAAGAATTATAGAATACGATGATATCGAACCTCGCTCTGTTGAAGAATGTCAACGAAAAACAGATTGGCCTAAATGGAAAGATGCGATCCAAACTGAATTGGATTCACTAACAAAGAGACAGGTATTTAGGTCTATAACGCTGACACCACCAAATACAAACACATGTTGGCCATAAATGGGTTTTTGTTAGAAAACGTAATGAGAAAAATGAGGTTGTTAGATACAAAGGCCGCCTTGTAGCGCAAGGTTTCTCACAACGCCCTAGAATCGACTACGAGGAGACATATTCTCCCGTAATGGACGTTATAAGGTTCCGCTACCTTGTCAGTTTGGTAGTTTCTGAAAAACTTGACATGCAGCTTATGGATGTGGTTACAGCATATCTCTATGGGGATCTAGATTCAGATATATATATATATATATATATATGAAGGTTCCAGATGGACTTCAATTACCCAAATCAAGTGGTTCTAAACCACGGAGCGCGTGCTCAATAAGATTAAGATGCTCACTATATGGATTGAAACAATCCGGACGGATGTGGTATAACCATCTAAGTGACTACTTGATTGGGAAGAGATATGTTAACAATGAAATATGCCCTTGCGTGTTTATTAAAAGGACAAGTTCCGGATTTGCAATTGTAGCAGTTTATGTTGATGACATGAACCTAATTGGAACTCTAAATGAGTTAAAGGAGACTGCTAAATATTTGAAATCCGAATTTGAGATGAAAGATCTTGGGAAAACACGGTTTTGTCTCGGAATAGAACACAAGCACCGTGGTGATGGGATTATGATCCATCAGTCAGCATATACTCAAAAGTTACTAAGGCGCTTTAATAAAGATAAAGCAAAGCCTGTGAGTACTCCCATGATGGTCGTAGTCTTGAGCCCAGAAAAAATCCGTTTCGTCCAAAAGATGAGGACGAAGATTTATTAGAGGCTGAAATACTATATCTAAGTGCAATAGACGCATTATTGTATTTAGCTCAATGCACATGACCAGATATTTCATTCGCAGTAAACTTGTTAGCTCAACATAGTTTTGCGCCAACACGCCGCCATTGGATTGGTATAAAGACAATCTTTTGATACCTGAAAGGTACGATTGATATGGGTTTGTTTTATCCCTACAGAGAGAAAAGAAAAGACGAAAGCATGGGATCAGACCCACGAAGCAAAAAGCCACCTTCCGTAATGTAGACGTCGGCAACACTATCCATAGTGACCGACGTTCTCCTCCTCCCCTCCATCAAAATGATGTTTTGACGGGTTTTGCTGATGCAGGGTATCTCTCTGACCCTCACAAAGGTCACTCCCAAACAGGTTATGTCTTTACCATGGGAAACACCGCGATATCTTGGAGATCTACAAAACAGACTCTTGTTGCTACTTCCTTAAATCATGTAGAGATAATTGCACTACATGAAGCCGTGCGTGAGTGCATATGGCTAAGGTCTATAAATAGACACGTTCGAGGAACTTGTGGTTTGAAATTCACCACAAATGAACCTACATGCATTTACGAGGACAATGCAGCTTGTATTGAGCAAATGAAATTAGGTTTCATCAAAGGCGACAATACCAAGCATATATCGCCGAAATTCTTCTACAATCAGCAACAGCAAACACTTCTAAATATTGAAGTAAATCAAATCCGATCAGAAGATAATGTAGCTGACTTATTTACTAAATCACTACCAAAATCCCCTTTTGAGAAACATGTAAGGAGCATCGGATTGAGGAGGATATCCGAACTCCCACGATCTTTAAGGGGAATCTAAATCAGGGGGAGTATCCAGAAACATACTCCACACTCAATGCGCGTTGTGCTCTTTTTCTCCTTCGACCAAGGTTGTTCTTTCCCACAGGGTTTTATTACTTGGCAAGGTTTTTAACGAGGCAACTTCGAAGCGCATCACTAACACAATACTATTGACATGAAATATCCAAGGCGGAGTGTTGTAGTATAAATGTATTATACTATAAATGTCTATATCATGTAATAAATACTGGAGTGTATAGATAGATACTTGCGTGTATAAACATAGGTACTTGAGTGTATGAAGACTTGTCTGACATGTTTTATACCAAGAGGCAACAAGCATGACAGATTTCATCATTGAGATTGTTATCAATTTGGTTTTCTCTTTGAGCATTCACACTACAATGTATTCCTATAAATATCCTTTTGCATGAGATGAATAAACACACTTGAATCTCCATTCTCTCTGATACATTACTCTCTCTCTTATTTTACGTTTATCCTTAAACAAAAAACAGCTTTTTTCTTTGGAAATTTAGCCCAGAGAAAGAGCTTCTGCATTTTGTTGGCAAGTATAGCAAAGCTATGGACTTACCCGAGTTGTGTCCTCCAGATGTGGTGTTAAAGATCGCATCTCATGAACTCTCGAGTGAGCAGGCCTGTTTACTCCTTGATTGGATCAGGTAACTGCGCACCAAGAATTCATCCATACCCAAAAAGTTCATTGAAAGCATTGAAAATGGAAAGTGGATGAAGACATTCTCAGGTTATAAATCTCCACGAGAGGTCATTCTTCCAGATGAAACAGGAAAAGCTCTTCTTGATTTGATGAAGCATGTTCTGGAGGATGTCCCTGTTTTGGACCAAGAATTTTATATGGATAAAATCATAATTTATCAAGATGAACTGAAATTTCTCGGTGTGCGGCTTGGATCTGAGAATATAGGGGAGCGGGTCACCACTCGCTTTATGTCTCTTGCCTCTTCTGGAATGAGCAAAGATTCCACATTTTCTTTGCTAATTTTCATTAGCTTCGCTAGAGGGTGGAGCATGGTTGATAATGGTTGGTTGGCTGTTATGAAGGAGAGGAAGTGGCTGAAGACGCTCTGAGGTGACAATATCTATTCTGTTGCTGCAATCTGGGATCGAAGCTGAAAACTGTTCAAAGGTTACAAATATTCCGATTGTTGATGAAGCATTCTATGGAAGCAGATTACGTTCATTCTTATCTGAGTTAAGGCTACTTGGAGTGACATATGATGTGGATGCAGTCCAAAGATTAATTGCAGAGAATGTAAATCTAACTTCGAATCTGTCTTCTTGGACTGGTGGTTGTGGTTTGCTGATTCTTAAATGTGTCAGATGGTTGGGATTTGGAGCTGGTGGCTTGATTAACAGGATTAAATGCCATCCTTGGGTAAAGACAACTTTAGGTTTCAAATGCCCTTCGGAAACTGTTCTTCCTGATCCTAAGTGGGGTTCTTTACTCAGTATTCTTCAAATTCCTGCCATAGATGAATTGTGTTATGACAATGCAATTAGGCAATTTGTTGATGAATTGAATGCATTGGGAGTGGTAGTTGATAACACTGGAACGACTGTGATGATAGCTGCTCGGTTTAAAGCCCTATCGTCTTCCTCTGGCTTAGATCCTGCCAATGTTATGGCGCTGTTACATTGCATCAGAGAAATGGATCTAACTATGTCTCTACAACATTCTGAACTGCAGTGGCTGCTGTCTGAAAAAATGGTTTAAAACTCGGCATGGATTCAAGACTCCTGATGAATCAATTATTTTCAGCTCTAAATGGGGACAATTGATGATGTTTGTTGATCTTCCTCTAATTGATGACGTGTACTATGGTACTGGCCTATATAAGTTTAGGAATGAGCTAGAGAAGTTGGGTGCCATCACTGATTTTGCACGAGGAGCTCCATTAGTAGCTAAAGGTCTACACAGTCCTATTGAAGCTGAGCTACTTGATGCAGATGGTATTAGATCATTGCTAGAATGCATAAAGTCTCTGATGTCCCGATCGCTTGATGATCCCTTAGTGGGAGATTTTCTGAAGAACATAGCAAACAGCAGGTGTTTGAAGACCACAAACGGTTATAAAGCGCCAGAAGATTGCATTCTATTTGATTCATCCTGGGAATGCATTCTGAACAGGTCGGATGCACCAAGCATTGATGATACATTTTACAGACCTGACATTTCTGCTTACAAGAATCAATTGAGAGATGTTGGTGTGAAGGTAGATCCTCAGGACGTTTGTTCTCTTCTTTCTGGGCATCTTTTGTCACTGACAGACACAGCTTCAATAACAAGGATATATAGCTTCCTCAACAAGTACCAGTGGAGTCCTAAAGTTGTAAATAAGTGCAACTCTCAGGTGTGGATTCCTGAACCAAAGAGTACGGCAGGGATATGGGTAAAATCTCAATGTTGTGTACTTCATGATAAGAAAAATCTGTTTGGCTCTTGTTTGTTCAGTCTGGACAAATCTTACAGTAAAGAGCTTCTCCCCATTTTTTCTTCGGCCTTTGGAGTTCCTGAAAATCCATCTATCAAGGATTACTTGCAGCTATGGGATAGTTGGGCCTCAATGAACAACTCGAAAGTGACGGCTGAAAAATGCAGCTCATTTTGGAAATGTATTGTTGACAACTGGAATCCACACATTGAAGAGACTCTAAAACAGAGCTTAACAAAAGTACCTGCCACAACGTCCATGTCGGGGCAAATATATCTGATCAGAAAGAGGAAGCATTCATTGCTGATAATTTGCAACTGAAAACAATTTTTCGAGCTTTGATAAGGCACCTCTGTTTGTCTGGTTTCCCAATAGCTCATCTTCTGTTCCTCATAGAAGGCTTCTTGAAATTTATGAAACTCTTGGAGTTAGAAAGATCTCTGCATCTGTTAAGTGCACTGTGAAGGGCATGCTATCATCAGAGCATTGGGAAAAGGTCGAACAAAATAATGGATTGATTGGCAGGAGTTTGACCAAAATTGTTCTGGCTTTTCGTGCTCGTCCTGAGCTGAATATGCCGTTCGAAGAGAGACTTGAGGCTGCAAAATCGATGAGTGTACTGACAGTGTATAAGACTGACAAACCAATTAAAGTCTGTTATCGACTAATGCCATGCCCAAGTACAACAGTGGAAGTGGAAAAACTGAAGTTGGTTCTTTGGGAGAAGGATTCTAAGCGGCTGTTCATTGATAAATCAGGTTACGATGGAGGAAAAAGTGATTTAGAATTCGTTACTTCTTTTGCCAATGAACTTGCACAATGACTACTAGCACAGGCAAGACCTGCAGTTGCTCATGCATTAAGCAGAATTATCCAAATGGCATACATATATGGTTTCGATGAGAATGAAGTGGAGTTTTTGCTGATGACTGAAAACTTAGAGTTATTTGTGGAAGATAAGAAGTTTCTTGATGATGCATATCCTGTTAGCCAAAAGCGCACAAGTAAGAAGCCAGAGCAATTAGGTCCGTCAACACCAATGCCTACTTGCAAGAAGCAGCGTAGGTGATAATGTGTTATTGGTGACCATGAAGTTTTATTTTGATGTATTTTGGTAATAGTTCTCATGTATATGGGTCTGATGTCTGACATGGGAATGTTTAACGTATCTATATGTGCAGTTTGGCACACTATTTTGTATGTTCCTTTGGAAGAAGCAATGTTGTGTGAATTTACCGTTTTGAATGTCTACAAGTTAGTGGATGAGCCTCTTGATGGAGTTTTAACTTGTGATTTTTTCATTGTGATCTCGAAGTTACCTGTGAATTTGTCTCCTCTAGTTAGCAAGTTAGCAGTCAACAGAGCTTGTTAGCACGTTATTTACTAAATTACTAGACAGCTTTACATTATGCTTACCTGAATTACTTGTGTCAAGACTTGGACAGGAACTGCTGTTGCTGTTTGTTGCTCATGTGAGCAGATTAATTATATATCTGGATAGAATGCGCTACTGAATGTAGGAACATCCAGTTTTATTTTTTTTATTCTGTATGTTATATTCACATACGATAGCTGATTTCTAACTTATGACTTGAGATACTAGTACTACCCGGTGAATTTGTTGTTTATCTTTAACCTGAGGTACTGATTTTGTTGTTCGAAATGATTCCAAGGTAAAGGAAACGTTAAAATGGACATCCTGAAGGTAGAACTAACGTGAATACCGTCTTTAGTTTGTTGTTACTTTACTAGATTAAAATGAGTGTCAGTTAACTTACTGGATCAAGTCCTCTGTTACCCAAAATGCTGGACGGATGTTCTTTCCATACATATTTGCATTTACTGATCTAACTTATTTTGATATCAAGTTACAGATAAAGCATGCATAGTCTCTAAGTCCTTTTGGATCTTACCTCCATAGTCTCCAGTTGTTATTTACGTACCACTGGATCATACATGCAGCTTCATGTCTGAATGTTTAGACTTGATATAAATTCTTCAATCTCTCTGTGTGCGTGTGTGTCATGTTCATTTAATGATGGCAATGAATAGAAAAGTTTTCCTTTGTAACCGAAGAATATATTTGAACATTGCCTTCCATCACTGGAAGAAAATTTAAATGATCTGTATTATGTGACAGTGTACGTTAACTAGTGTTCAGTTATTCAGGCAGGAGGTATATATAGCTGGTTTTTGTTTCAAACTCGGAAGAGGGCTATAGTATGTAGCTTTGTCTATTGTTTTCTCTATGAAGATCTGGAAACTTTTATTATATGATTAAACTTTTCATATCTTAATGACCTCTGGGAGCTCCACATTTAAGTTTGGGAATATATTACCAATATATACTGATTCAGTCCCATTTAATCTGCTCATTTTACAATTCAGACATGTTCTTTTATGTTGATTAATTCTTTGATTCAATTCTGAGGTTATCTTGCCATGCTTAGTTCTTTTGCTTTTTTTTTTTTTTTTTTTTTTTTTTTTATGAAGAGAGTTCCTTGATTTTGATATGAATCTATTGTTGCCATTACTCCAATTACGTCTTTTGTTAGTGAAAGCACCAAAAAGAAAAAAGGTCTAGATTTTTTGAAAGTCAAACTAGTGCCGAGTCAATCCATGTTGTCTTGGTGAATATTTCTCGTTGCCAGAAAATTTATAATTGATGACAGAACTACAGTAGCACTATCCATTTTGGAAGCATCAGGACAGAGGGTCTAACCTGATTATAATAAATTACAAGTTGATTTACATGAGTCCACATTCCTCAATGGTGCCCTGCTACCCGAAGGGTCTTACATGTGATACAAGAGAAGTAGTTCTCTACTTCTTTTTGTTGTTGCGAGTGCTTTGTCTTTGAGGTTCCCTTGCTGGGTAGTTACCCATTGGGAGCAATTTTGTCAAGCTGAACTGATCTCAGCAAATTGGTGCGAGTCATGTGATTTCATCTTTTTACTCACTAGGTCTAACTGGAAAGGTCGTCCGTGCTATGCCGCGGTATTTGTTGCTTGTTAACTACTTTCTATCGCATGTTACAGAACATTGTTTGTGGAAAAGGAAGTTTTCCTTGCATCTTTGATTACAGTATAACGTTCAAGATGATTGGCTTAACCTAGGGGGAATGATATTTGATCAGGTGAAGTTCATTCGAAAAATGGTTAGCCTAACTAAACTTGTTGCTAGTGTCGGGTCAAAAAATGGTTAACATAAATTATATCCTTTTGGGTTATAGATTTGAGACTGATATGGGTTTTAGATTTAAGCATTAACATCAGTCCCAGCTATACATTCGTTTTCCATTGAAGGAAGTCTATAGTCTATACCTTATCATCTCCCTCTCTGACAGACTATTTACCTTCCTTAATTCGGAGGGGACTTTGCCACAAAGCAGCTTAGTTGCCATAAACTATTGGGACTGCAGAAGTCATGGCAATTAAATGATCACAAAACTATGTTTTAGTATTTCATCTGCATCTTAAGAATTTCACACACACAAAGGGAGAAGTACCTGCTCTCTCATTTTACTGACGATCATTCTGAGATAGTCTCCTCACATAGCTCTCACGTGAGTCACGTCTAATATAACCACTCATGGCATCATCATATGAATCATTCCTGTATTTAATTTGTCTCTGAACATTGTAGGCATTGTCATCCTTCAACCAAATTTCCCATGTGGAAATGGTGTTCAAGAGAATCATAATGAAACCATTGCATAAAGGTGAATTCCCTTAGCGAGACTTACCTGAATAGGAGGTGACACATCATTTATTTCAAATACAAAACCATCAGGAGGATCATAGTGCCTGGTGACAATGGTGAGACCAGGTTCAGGCTCCTCAAGAGTAAGTCTCACCTGCAAAACCAAACAAATCAAACTCAATCCACAAATCACACCACCAACCAACAACACAAAACAATTCAAAAACCATACAACCTTACGTTTGACTGAATCCCATCAGGCCAACTCCCAAATCTTCAATTCTCCAATTCAACAGGAACCAATACTTCAAAACTGGAATTCAACTATTTCCCAGATCTGATTCCACAAAACCAAAGTCAGATGCCAAACCAAACCCAGATGAGATAACAATATCAAAGGATGTTCAGTATGTACCATATTAGTCCTGTGCATCCTCTTCCTCCTCATCTTCATCAGCTTCTTCTTTATCCTCCATGTCATCCTCATATTCCTTTTTCAGTTTCTGATTTTGCACTCGAGCACTTTCCAAAGCCGAAACAGGTATTTAAAGATTATGAATTTACAGCAGAAGGATCCAATTCAGATCGAATTGGTGCTTGGTTGGTTTCAAAGATCACATGCATCCACAAAATGCAGCAAGGCAAAGGAAAAAAGAAAAGAAAAACTCAGAACTTGGACTGCGAAACATGCAGATATGGGGACAATCTCTGTTTCAAAAGCGTATACACTCGGTGCCATAGTTGCAATTCCGAAAAACATAGAAGGGCAAAAATGACTGGACACTATTCATAAGGAAAACCTTCCCTTAGTATAGTTATAATTAGCTAAAAAGTAAGTAGTTTATTGTCTGGTACATCAACCATAATGTAGCATAAAAGAAAATAAATTGTCCCATTTCAGAAAGAAAATGAACGCAGAAAACTAACACAAAAGCAGACCAAATAAATGGCAGAATGGCCTTGCTACCATGAAGTTTATGAGAACCTGGAAGCGACTCCCAAGGACTTCAGGTGCTGGTCATATCCTATCAGCAAGGTACTTCGTCAAAGCATTGATTGGCTTCTTAGGGTCAATATTATCCACTTCACGGCGCTTGATCTTGATCCGAGCAAGGTAATCAGCTGCAATCCAGGCAAAGCTTAACATCACCACATCTCCTGGACCATCTGGCCTTTGCAAATTGAGTGACCTTTTCACCCAATCAGGGTGGTAAGTCACCTGGTACCAAGCTGATGCTTTCTGCTCATACAAGCTATTTTTCTGATCATCAGTCAGTGACTCAAAACCAGTATCCATCTTCTCGAAAAATTGCCTGAACTCTTTCTTCAGAGCACTGTAAGAATGCCTCAACCGCTCCTGCAGCTCCCCTTGCTTCCTGCTGGTATACTTGGGCATTGACCAAACATGCCCTGTGACAATCTCTTCTTCCCTCATAACTTTATACTGTGCCATTAGACCCTGTAGCTGATCATCATAAGAGCACTTTCTCTCCCAAGCATCAGCTATGAAATCTGTGGCTTTTGGAACCTCCAGATCCATATCATATGTGATGTCACTGGGATTGTGATTTTGCTCAGAAGAGGTTGCCACATCTTCATCATAAGCATCACAAATCTTGCGATAGAGTCTCCCTAAAATTTTAGTAGACTTGTATGACTGGTAGTCCTGTTTTCCCATGAAATCTGGGTATAGCTTTGGCTTTAGGTGTGGTGGCATGTTAACAATCTTCCCAGTTTTGGGAAAATCAACTGCTATGGCTGCTAGTTCTGCTAGTTTTAGGCAATTCTCATCGAAAGCTCCATATTCACTGCGGTCGGAATGAACCACATGTGCATTGCATATCGCTCCCAGGTTCTCATTCACCATGTTTCTCACAAAAAACTCGATTAAATCCTGTGGAACACAGAGACAGTTAGAATACTTCTGCGGCAAACTTGGGATTTCAAAATGGCGTAAACCCAAGGAAAATGCAACTGCATTAGAATGTAAACTGTACTAAATCAAGAACAAGTCACCAAATCATATTGTTTCTTACTTGAGACAATTGTTAAGAACTTTGTCACATTTTAAGAATAAGACTAACTCAATAAACACATCCATAACAATTCATATTTTAGAATATAAATAACTCTGACATCCCTCTTAATAGTCTAAGGTTTTTAGGAACAGCGGTACATAAACAAATCTAAAATGGTATCAGAGTAGAAGATGTTGAGTTTGTGTCCTTGAAAGTTGAAACTGTAGCTTCCAATATAAATCGAATTCTACATGTAAGGAGAAACATTAGCATATAGATAAATGGCATTCTACCTCCAAACAATTTAAACTTTCAGAAATAATGGTAGACCAACAACCGTGTTTAAAGCTACCCTAACAGTATGGTGTCATCAATTGTGTTTCCTGAAATCAGATTCAGAACTATCTCATATAAAGAATATCTTTAAATGCAAAAGCTAGACATCACTTCTTAATGTTAACAGACAGTTTATTAACATTACCTTATATATTATAGGTTACTCACAACATAGCAGATTAACATGAATAATACAAAATAATAAATATTGCGGTGGTATCTTAGTAATGTTTGTTGTAGTTTTCTTGTTGAAGAGAGGGAGATATACTTTAACAAAATGAGATTAATGATGTCTCAAAAATTCACAGAAATTCCAGGGACAACCATAATAAGTGGCAAGTAATTACCTGGTTCGTGACAGGACGCCCTGAAACTTTGGCTTCTGCAGCTTCATACTGCATAGGTTCCCAGCTCTTCTTACGTGGGGGAATAATATTTTCATCCCATGTGACAAAGTAGAGGTCCCCATCTAGGTCACTTCCAGAAGCTTCATCTGTGTGAGGCCTATGACCTTTCTGAGGGAAAACAAGGCAATCATGCAAGTGGTGTAACCCAGGTGCATCAACTGCTTCAAGAATCCTTATATCTCCTGGATGAAGGCAAGGATTCTTTCCTACCACTACGAACCCTTTTATTACTTGTAGATTTTTATCTATCTGATCAAACCTAGAGCCATGCTTTGCAAAACAGTTTTCCAGTGATGGGGTAGACACTTGGACGAAGCACTGGCCTTGCTCAAGTACCCCTAACTCATCCAGACAGCCCATAAGCCATCTCCCAGAAGGAACAAAAATCCTGGCCTTTTCCCTAAGTCCCCAGAGCTGTGCGGCTTGTATACAGGTCAACATGCCTCTCAGATGTGGTTCTGTCTGGGGCTTGAAACCTGCACTTAACATTATAGCTGCAGCATTTCCTTGCTCAGCACAGGATGCAGTGAGAACATCAAACGCCACATCTGTGTCCACCAGCATCTGCTTTAATTTGGAAACCATTGTCTCCTGCATTGTCCAGAATATTTCATCCGGAACATCAAGTGCTGAAAGCAATGTTATAATCTGCCTGTTTAAGAAACCTGGCTGGAACCTAGTCCATGAACATATTTCCAATATAGTATGGTCCGATTCAAACTTGTTCATACTAGGCCTCAAAGAAAGCCGGAAGCCATCACCTGTCGGCGGCCAACAAGCAATAACTCCTTTACAGCCTCCGTATCTAATTTGATATGCACAAGGTGGATCTTTGTCCAATTTCAGTCTTTCTGCAACTTCCATTGCAAGGTCTGGGGTGATCCTACCAATACCATCAGAAAAGATATAATCATTTCTCTCAATATCTGGAAGTTTAGGATTAACCTGGTCTGATGGAACTTCTACCGTTGCATATGTAGACGAAAAGCACTGACCCATCCTAGCAGCACATTTTGCAACGTTTCTGTTGGTGAACTTCCCCATCCAATTTTTGATTCCATCTATCTTGATCTTCCTATCTTCAGCGAAAAACCAGGCAGAACGGTCCCTCAGTTGATTGGATGAGAAGGCCAAGAACAAGTACTTACGACCACATAATTGAAATCCCTTCATCAGAATGGCCCGAACCCTTGCATACACTTTTGTTTTCTGAGGGAAGGTGTTTTCTGTGATTTCCTTCACAATAGGAGCAACATAAGAATTCATAACATTGGAATTTATTGTCTGCATTCCTTCATCCATAAAGGTAACCCTTAAAAACCTATCAGCAACTTCTTTATATTTTCTAAGAACCCTGTTGGATAGTTCAACCTCTGGTGGAAGACAGTAGGCTTTAGTTGGGGTAATCACCAACCTCCTAACTTCAGCAATATCATCCAAATGTTTGGGATTCTTGATAAGCTTGGGGTTTCTCAGCAACCATTCTTGGACAAGTTTCAGCCTTTTAGAGGCATCAAAAACCGGGTGTTTGTATGAACATAAGTGCTTCAATGCAGCCACATTGATCTCCTTTCGTTGGTTTCTCAGTAAATCAAAAAAGCTGTCTGACAACTGGTGCTGATTTAAAATGCCCTTGTGCATTACTGCATTGACCAAGAACAATATCTCAAAGGAAATATTTTCCTTGTAATGAATAGAGAAGAAGGGATCTGACATGGGCATTTCAAAATCAGGTTCATCCTGAATCCTAGGTGGCTTTCTGATCGAAACCTCTTGCACCCTTCGTTCCTTAAGATAACTCATGGCCTTCTTCAGCTTAGCACCATGCCTTGGTGGGATTGAAACTCTGTAAGAATTACAACGCCCGATTGCCCCACTAGGAGTAAAATCTGTGGTTCTAATCCAAGGATCATCATCATCCAATAAATCAAATGGAACTGATTGATCAATATCATCATCGGCAGTTCGATATGAAACCCAAGGTGATGAAGCCAGCCTCAACAGAATTACAAGATATGAAGGCTCTGTATAGTGTTTAAATTCACTGATTTCTCTTACCTGGAACTCCACCTTAAAATCACATTTTATCACCGCATACTTATTCATCCCTTTAAATGAAAAGGCAGTATCTCTTCTAAAACAAAATTTGCATGTCCCATCAAAAGGATCCACAACAAAATCAACCCCATATGGTGGCCCCCTCCAAGCAACAAAGAACTCATCTAGGCGAACTAAACTTCCAATCTCAAGACGCACATCAGCTAACTTGAATGGAATTTTAGTCCTCCTCCTCTTGTTCATGTTGTATGAATTCTCAGGGCCCAAACTTACTTTCAGTGCTTGGTTGTTGAGAAAGAGTTGACAGCGCCCAACAGCATCCATAGCAGCAGTCACTGACTCAGGCGAAGCAAAATGCACAAATGCATGTGGCTCAACCTTTTTATACTCATCTGTTGTTTCAATATTTGCAGTATCAATGAGCTCAAAACTCGGAACAGACTCTGGAGGGGTCCAAGAAGTTTTCAACCGACACCTATATACAAGCCCAATTTCATCTTCCAAGTAGTTTGCAAGATCTTTTGCTTTAACATGACTTCCAAATCCACCAAAGCTGACTTGAGTTACGACTGTGTCATTTTCCCTTCCTTCTAACTCCATCTTCCCCTATTAAAGGAAAGAGAAGAAGTTGTAAGCATTTGTTTGAGCAAAATAAGGCAATATGATTAAGACTCACACTATTCCGCCACAAAACTTATAATACCAGCAAAAAGTTCAACCTTATATCCTGCATTATCAATCTGACAAAATCCAAATAAATATAACACATGATAATTGTACAAAAATTCATTCATGAAAATCATGCTTACAGTAAATAAAATTACTATCAAGACAGAGAAGTTTACAGTAAGTTCATTTGGTGCTAAAAGCGGGATTACAAAGATGCGGATTCAAGCACTTAATATCTTCATTAGGTTCACTAAAAATGCAGATAAAAGATTACTGTTGTGAATAGACGCACAATGATCAGGGTTCTAATCAACGAGGAAATCAAACTATACCAAGTCAGTGAAAGTTGAAGCATACGAGAATAATATACCCATTCAAACATCATCCAATTAACCCTAATCCAACCATCAAACCACATAATCTGGAAATAACAAATTATGAGCCCACAAGTGATCATAATCAAGAAGCTTCAATTAGCACAGAATCAAGAATCATACTTGCAAAACTAAACGCATATTCCCACCATCTCCAAAATTGATCAAAGGAAAATATTTGAATCCAATTGAAAAAAGATTTGATTTTCACTTGAGTTCATACCATCAAAATAAAGAGCTAAACATCCGATCAATATAAACCAAAAGATTAAAACTTTCTCACACAGCTTCTCAACCAACGATCACAGATTAAACCCAGAATTGGGGGAAGACGAAAGAGAAAGGAACTGACCTAAGCCAATAGAGTGAGAAGCTGTGCGACTGTCAGAGACTTGTGGGAGTGAAAGAAACGTGTTGTGGAGGAAGTTGAGAGAGAAAGGGAAGAAGAAGCAAACCCTTTTTTGGTTATATTATTAACTGCTTTATTTCCCACTTTGTCAATTACTAGGTAGTTGACTCATATGATACTATGGGTTCCTGAATTTGATACGTAATAGAAAAATCATAACATTAGAGACTTTAACCAAACATGTTATTATTTTACATATTAAAAAAGCTGCTGTTTTAACCAGACTTGTATATTTACACATTACAAAAATGAAAATTCTAAGCAAAAAGCTTGTATATTTGCATTTTTCAAGAAATGGATATTCTAACCAAAGATGTTCTTTATATAAAAATTAAAGAAGTGGTTAGTTATTACCAAAATATTCCACATTTTTAGTTCGACCAAAAATAGCAACAGTTCATCTAATCACTTAGTGACCAAAAGTGTGGAGCTTACTGAATTGCTGAAGCAAAGGAATGTGGTTTCGTAGCTGACACAACCAATACTATGCAACCTGGAAGTTGTCAATCAATGTGATTATGAGGTTGACCTGCTCGATAAAGAGACTATTGTTAGAAACAAAATTTATCCCAGACTTGGTAGGGTAAACAAAGGTAGTAACTAAATCCGATCATAATTACCTCTGAGTTGTACCAGTAATGTGCTTCTAAATTCCCAAACAAAGACTTCCCCTGTCCACCACAGTCATGGGCCTAAAAACAATGATATAAGTTACTCATATCAAATATGAAGAGGAAGACAGAATTACAGGCATAGTAATTATAAGAACAAAGAGTGTCCAGGTCAGGAAGCTCCTCTCTAAATGCAGTCATATAGTCTGATGTCAAATTGAGCATTGTGGGACACTTTGCTAGAGCCGAAATATTAATGAAAAACTCAGATAAGTGCTTAACCCCACATACAGTACTCTTTTCTATAATCAGTACACATGTCCAGAAAATGAAGGAGAAAAAAAAAAAAAAAACATAAAACAGGAACATATCCAAATTCTATCTTATTCTGTACTGAATGTTTAAAGCTTAAGAGGATTTAGCACAAAGCTATAACGATTTCATTCCTAAATAGAAAGATACATACGGGCTGGGAAATTTGGTAAGACATGCAGTTATCCATTCACTTTGAAGCTCAATAATTGACTGTCAAGCTCGAGATCATCATCATACCAGTAAAAGTTTTGGTTTTCAATCTATTTACATTGTACAAAGATTGTCACAATGCAAATGAAGAGATTTTGAAAAGACTTGTTACCAGATTCCAGCTTGTTTCTTCTTTATTCGTTACATCCAAGAAGGTGGTTCATCTAATTCTGTATTTCATGTTGTCTTCTTTAACATAGAAAAAGTGAAAGACCAAAATCATGGAAGCTAGAGTTATTCAAAAATATAAAAATTCTATTTGTGCCAGCTGCCTTTATATTAAAAATAAATGTCAATGGTCAGAACTACGTCATTACGAAGACCACTGACTGAAGCACCAAACCATTCACATTCACAAAGATTCAATATGTTACAACTTGGTCATATCAATTTATACACAACAATGCATATCAAATTGGAAAAGGAAACTTCATTATTCACAATTGACAGATAATGCATTTACTGTCCTATCAATTGATAGGGTGAATCAGGACTAAATATATTACCTCACATGTAGTAGTCCGAACAAAAATTTTACTTCGTTTTTAAACATTCAGAGTAATATAAGCAGGAGAGCAGTTACAGAGACGATAGATGCAAGCAGAAAATCATTCACATGCACAAAGATTCAAATATTTTACATTTCATCATTATCAGTTTATACGCAAAAATGCATACCAAATAAAAAAAAGGGAACTTCATTACTGATAATTGACAGAGAATGTGGCCTTTTCTACATGGATCTATACTCGATAGGGTCAATTGATTGTGCTAAATTATTACAGCAAATCTAGACATGTAAATCATTATTTATATTTTTTTTGAAATATTCAGAGCAATTTAAGTAACAGAGTGAGACAAAATCATGGATTTTTATTTACCTGGGTTATAGATTTGAGTAAATGATATGACCAAAACTACATCTCCTAAAGTACCCTGGACTTGTCAGAGCTCAAAATCAAATTGGCTCTGTAAAAAGCAGTCAGAACAAATGAGAAAAGAGAATTGATTTCATAGAAAGAAAACAAAATTACTTTAAGAGAACATGCTACAGTTGGAATTTCTGTTCACTTTATATGAAAGAATTTACCCTGGTAAGTGAACAAAGAAAAGAAGTAGATTCCAAACATTATATTTTCTTGATTATTAGAATCAATCGCATGACTAATAGGATAAATTCATAAGTTATCTGAACAAAGAGAACAGATAAGAAGTTGAACCTAAAATGAAAAGCATAAAAACACGACAAAACAAAAGATCAAAGCAGAATTTATAAGACATACAAATGGTGTGCCCAACAGGAACTTCAAGGTTGTCCAAAGACAGCTTTGCCTAGACAAATCAGTACCAAACACAAAAATTAAATGCTAGCTATGGAAACAAACTTAGCACCAGCGGAAGTAGGAAATACACACACAATGTCATAAACACACACATAAATATAAAGCAGCGTAAAGTGAGACATGCAATCCACATGAGGCCTACTAATTTCCATATCAGCTAAAGGAAAATTTCTTTAATCAATAGGGTCAGTGTGGGAAATATCAAAAGCCAGATTGCATAAACCTACAACTTATCACCTAGCAAATCCACTCAATCAATAATGCCAGAAATCAATGCAGGTAGCCAAAACCACCAAGTTGTCAAATGCAGTAACTGGTTAACATTACATGACAAAGGAGAAACCGGGTTCAACTCCAAAGAAAAATTACAGCCAAAACGTTTATCAAGAGGAAAAAAAGATGCTTGCTTGCAGTTGAGGTTCAAATTGGAGAAGCAAAGCCATAAAGCAAAGATGCAAGAAACAGGTATTACTGCATAGCAAGTGGATCCAGAATCGAAGAGCATGAAGAATACTGCAAAATCCAATAAAAACAAACAAGCACCCAGAAAAAGCCATCCAATTGAAATTGTAAGATTCAAGTCCATCAACATATCATCACCCTTGACTGCAATTAAGCTCTCTCTCACTGGTTCTGGTTCTAATAAAACCCAGTGAGAGCGAGAGAGAGCAAATAACACTGTTCGCCCTCTCTCTTGATCAGTTGTACCAAAGCAGCCTCAGAAATCAAAAACAACAGAAGGGTTAGAATTTCGGTTTCTAGCACCACTCCAGTGACAACCAAGATTAAACCTTTACCTTTTACGAATCGATGGATGGATCCAAGACTGCAATCAGAGCTCTGATGCTCGAACACTACCAAGTGTCTCCGACGAATGGCAGGGACGTTGTTTTACATTTACACTCTTGAAGGTGAATGGCAAGCATGCAATAATCCTCACCGGAAAGGGCAAAATTGTCCTTTCAATTAAGCACAGACTCTTCATGATATTGTCACAAGTCTTGCTCGAGAAGGGACCGATGTGCTTACTCTTCGTCATCATGTCGCAAGTCTTGATGCTCTCCCAGATTTACCCTTAAATGTGGGAGAACATCCATTTAACTTATCGACTTAGTTCCCATTAGGTCACTAGGTCAGTTACGATTAACTGTTTTTTAATGTTTATTTCCACGGGCTCTAGGTCACTTTCTGAGTCAGTTTGTAAGTCACAAAACTGACTCAGATGATGGAAATAAACATAAGAAAGCAGTGAATAGTATCTGACCCAGTAACCCAACGGGTGAACTTGCTCTAAAAGAGTTAAAATGAACCAATGCAAACAAGGGGCAGAGTTACCAATTAGCCCAAAAGATGCCCTGTGGGCTACCAACCTTCCTTTTACCGAGCTCAGCACGAGGTGTCCCAAATTACATCGATCATCAATGTAGTTGCCAGTTAAAGGCATAGAGATTCATTTCACAGGTTGAAAAAGATTTATTGTGCATCTCATTTCGAAATTCATGCAAAAATTTTGTTCTATCAATCTTCTACATACCTTGATATTGAAGGAGGTAAAGATTTGTACGCTTAAATATTTTCAGTCGACTAGGATTTTATCTCATTTTTGTATTAATTCTAAAATAAGAGTAACATCTACAAGATTACTGTATTATGTGACTAGTGCTCTTGCTTAATTTAAATCTATCACGTCGAATATTGTACTTTCGACATCATAACTAGCGCGATGATATACTATTTGACCATCGTACCATCCACGTAGCATGACCGACATAATTTAGATTTTTCTCTAAATCTCAAAAAAAAAAAAAAATAATAAAAAAATAAAGAATTCAAAGTATGCAAGTCTCATGGTCAATCATCTACTGGCATAGAGATTCATTTCACATGTATTAATTATGAAATCCTACAAAATCACTGTATTATGTGACTGGTGCATTTGTTTAATCTGAATCTATCACGTCGAATATTGTGTTTTTTACATCATAACTAGCATGATGACCTAGTATTTGACCATCGTACCATCTATGTAGCATGACTCACATAATTTAGAGTTGTTGCTGTTGTTGTTTTTTTTTTTTTTTTTTTTTTTGAGTTTAAAGATTGCATATGTCTCACGGTCAAAGTATGATTCCAAAACCTTTTCTCGATCCGCTAAATACTAGGACGGTAAAAACTTCTCCCTCGAAGAAAACGAGGTTTCGAAGTGTCAGTGCCGTAGTAGAAGCCAACTGACGCACACGCTGTCGTCAGACAGCGCAAGCTCTCTGACAAAAACCTCGACCTTGGTGCCCTACGTTTCTCTCTTATAAAATCACATCTAGCTTCAACTTTTCTCCTGTGCCGAACCAGTCTCTCTCTAAAACCCTAGAGATCCAAGAGCCTCCTCCAAAAATGTCAGACTACATTCCCGAAGAAGTTGTGAATAGAATTCTCTTGGAGCTGCCGGTCAAATCGTTAATGAAGTGCATAGCAGTGTGCAAGTCGTGAAGATCTCTCATCAAAAGCTCCGCCTTCGTCGCCGCCCACTTTCACTTCAACAGTGAAAACGAGGACGCTCATCGTCTCCTCTTCATAACCGGCGCTCGGCCGACAAAAGTACATGTAAACGGCTGCCCAGAATTTGTTCGTTTTTACTGCTTGTATCGGGACACCCCTGAATTCTATGAGTACACAAATCTCATAACTCCTCCTATTGACGGCTGAAAGAATCTATTTGTCTCCTATGATGGGAACTTGTAACGGGGTTGTGTGCCTGCCTATTTATTCTGGCTTTCCTTCCCGTCGCATACTACTATGGAACCCTTCAACCAGAAGGTATGTATGTTCGCCTAGTCCTACTCGACCAAACACTGCAGTGGATGAAGAAAGCTTTGGTTTTGGCTATGATTCGGTTAACAATGACTATAAGGTTTTGAGGCTTGCAATTAAAGGGTTAGTTGGATCAACAAAAAAGGTCTGTACGTGAGGCTGAGGTTTGGTCTTTAGCCAGACCGGGAGCTTGGAAAAGTCTTATTTCTGAATCTTCTGAGAAAGTACTTCAACCACTCTTTAATGGTTTCAAGGAGGGAAATGCTTCTGTCAATAGTGCATTGCATTGGTTTCAGTATGATACAGACTCCGTCTCCATAGCAACATTCAACTTGGTTAATGAATCATTTGGCGCAGTTGACATGCCCGAAAATCTCAGGGCCAGTAAAATCCTACCGAGACTTGATATTTCGATATATGGGGATTCTCTTGCATTGTTCGAGATTCGATCATTACAGGACCCTAGAGGAGGAGACTATTTTGACTTGTGGGTGATGAAAGAATATGGTGTGGCAGAATCTTGGACTAAATTATGTACTGTAGACCTCATAACGCTTTGTATTCTCCAGCCATTTGGTTTTATGAGGAATGGTGAACTAGTGCTCCAAGTAGATCACATAGAGGACTGGTATAAGCAGAAAATGCTGAAATTAGTGGACGCGGAGAGCAAACAAGTTAAAGATCTTGGAACTGTTGGATACAAGTACCTCTTCGTGGATTCATTTACTGAGATCGAGTCTTGTCTTACATGAACAAGCCAATGCTATTTCTTGCTAAGGAGCGGTACATGCAGCAGAAAAATCATTTTGAATTGAAACTCTTGAGCACTTAAATTTAATAAATTTTAATTGTATGAAGACTTGACATGCTTTGGTCAACTACTCAGCAGAAACAAGTTGTGTGTCAGGAGACTATTGCTAGTGAAGTTTGTGGGTTCAAAAATTTATGTTATTGGCTGGTGTTTGGTTGTGCGACCTTTGCTGAAGACTGATAGCCACGGATTGTGAATTTAGTCTTTTGGGATTGCACTCTGAGCTTAACATGAGTTTGACTTTGAATGCACTTGATAGAATCTATTATTTATAGGTAAAGCTGGTTCAAATCTCTTTCTCATTAATGTTGTGCTTGAAAATATAGGTTTCAGCTGTTGTTGATCTTGCTGACCTATTTTATTTATGTATTTTTTATTGAAGCTAAAATACACAAGGCATGCATATCCCCCTTAGTAACCCAGCTGCCTCACATATTTTTGTCTGATAGAATCACCATCTGTAAATTCTATATACATTAGCTTGTTATAACTTTGCTAAATGTTTTTGTGTGAAAATATTTGAATTGAGTGGCGCTAATTGTGTGGATCAACATTTTTGGGTTCATATCGATGTTTTATTAACCAAAATGATTGAGTTTCAGTTAACTTGCTGAATCAAATCCTTTGTTTCCCAAAATGCTGGACAGAATTTCCTTCCATACATAGTTGAATTTACTGATCTAACTTATTTTGATATCAAGTTACAGATATAATGAATGCATAGTCTCTAAGTCCATTCGGATCTTATCTCCAAAGTCACCTCAGTGGTTACTTACATACCACTGGATCATGCATGCAGCTTCATGTCTGAATGTTTAGACTTGATGAATCTTTAATGTGTGTGTGTGTGTGATGTTCATTTAATGATGGCAATGGATAGAATTTCCTTCGTAACCGAAGAAAATAATTGAACATTGCCTTCCATCACTGGAAGAAAATTTAGCAAATTTGTATTATGCGACAGCGTGCGCTAAGTATAGTATTCAATTATTCAGGCAGGGGAGGGGGTATATAGGGCTGGTTTTTGTTTCAAACTAGGAAGAAGGGAAGGTATGTAGCTTTGTCTATCGTTTTATTATATGTTTAAGCTTTTCATATCTTAATGACCTTTGGGAGTCTCCAACTTGCTTGTCTTTGAAGCCTGGGAATAATTACCAATATGTACTGAATCAATCCCATTTAATCTGCTCAGTTTACAATTTAGACATGTTTTTTTATGTTGGTATATTAATTCTTTGATTAAATTCTGAGTTTATCTTGCCATGTGTCACGGGCCGACTTTATACGCAGCTGAAATTAGCCCGTGCGACACTAAGGTTCCTCTGAACCGAGGCCAGCCTATCTTCCTTACTTCCTTAATACTCCATTACTCCATTTTTCTTTTTCCTTTCGGTGTGCTTCTCTTGTCAACTTGACCCTTTCGACAACATCCCCTTACTTGTTGGGGTTTACCAACGAAAGCTACTCACACCTGAGTCTCACTTCTTGTGACTAACCGATCGCTTCCTTGTGTCATGGTTGTCTTCCAAGACACTCGCCCAACCGATAGGCTTTCGTGTCATCTCAGCTTGCGCCAGCCCATTGCTGACTCGCGTGCGTCCGGCATGTCTATAGCAAGTAGCATGATCGTGTACCGAGACTAAGTTAGCATTCATGTTCTTCCTTGAGTCATCTCTTAGCAGCTTGCACACTTTGTCGCTTCATGGGCATCTCTTATGTCACCCACTCAGCTCCCAGACAACACCTGTCTGCATACTCCCCCCCCTCGAGCATCATTTATCTAACCCACTAGGCTCATGGACAACATATGTCCGCATACTTTGCTCCGCGGGTATTGCTTATCCGACTCACTCGGCTTCCATCCTAAGGGCAACCCATGCTCGCGCACTTCCACCTTGGGCACGTCTCTTGCGCACCTTACTTGACTCATGGACAGCACGTTCCCGCTTACTTCACCTTGTGGCATCACTTGCATAACCCCCAAGGGCTTATATGGAACACTTGTTCTTGTTTCTGCAACTCATGGACGCCACTAGTATGACTCGCTCGTCTCGCGGGCAACACCTGCCGTCGTGTCTCGCCTCGTGAGCATCTCTTTTGCAACTCACTTGGCTCTTGGGCAACACATTCCCTCATACTTCGCCTCATGGGCATCACCTAGATAGCCCATTCGGCTCTTGGATAACACCTGCCCATCTACTCGTACCTTGAGGGCCAACCTGACAAGTCACCTAGGCCTTATGGCCTTCCCTCTCTGATGAGGCTGTCTTGTTCTCCTTTCGATGACCGACACGGCCCCAAGGCATATTCTAACCCATGGGCCAATCCTCAAGCGGGCATGCCATCTTGCTTGTTAGCATGCCGCCCTAGTGAGCAACTCATCCTCGATGCCCCTCTTAAGCTTCCTTCAGTCTAGCACGGAGTCCCCTCTCCCGTGCTTGCTGGCATCACCTTACTTTAGGCAAGGTCGAACCCTAACACATGCCCACGTCGTTTGCTCCGTGGCCAATGAGCACCACAAGGTCCCGACATATCTTCCGTAAGCCCACATGTTTGTCTAACGCCGATGGCATCAGGATCGCCCTCTTACGAACCTCGCCCTCGACGTCGACCCGCAATATTGGCCTTTCGGCCAATACCGTCCACGAGACGTCCTGACTCGTGGAAACATATGCCGCCCCTTTCTGACGACACATGCCCGACTCCTAGGCCCCCAAGGGCACCCGCGAGAAGCTCACTTAGTGCCCCATGAAGGCCAGCGCTGGGGTGGTAGAAGCTCAACACCATGTCTCCCCCTATGGAGCATATTTTGCTTACATGCACAAGGCGGGAGGAAACATCAAAATAGCCGAGGAGAATAATCTTCCATAACTAATTCCCAGAAAATCCAAATGACATGCCGTCAAGTGTGTTGAACTCTTTGCATCGTTCCGAACATTTCTCGTGTTCGGAGTTTTCCCAAATTCCAAGCCGAAGTACCCTCGAACCAGAACTTTCACTTAATTACGACAATGCCACTCATCTTCACTTTAGCTTCAAGTTCGCCTTTGGGCTCCCAAGGCTCGCTCCTCTCGCTTCACCTTGTCCCAAGACTCACCCCACTCGGCATCTCCTTGCCTCAAGGCTCCCCCCTCTCAGCATCTCCTTGCCTCAAGGCTCACCCCTCTCGGCATCTCCTTACAACGTGTCACGATAGCACAACTCTTAAGTGCGGCTCGTGACATCCTCCCCCACTTATAATGTCAATGCCCTCATTGACGTGCGCTCCTTCTTTTCTTCAAGATGCTCTATAGGCTTGCAACCACAGATGCTTCATCCCTTATCTTCTGTCCCTCCATTCTTGGAATCACTTCTCGTGATGACCTTCTCGCGCCCACACATGAACTTGGCAAATGACACTCTCATCATAACCTTCTCGCGCTCATTTGTGAACTTGGCCAAGAACAACAAATGCGCCACTCGCGTGCTCAACACCAATTCTGCAACAGCCATCTATAGTAAACATTCCACCACCGCACGTGTTCTTACCTTCTTCCCTAATCATGCTGGTTCCTCTTTCGAACTCCCAGCTTCACTTCCTCACTTCTTTCAAACTCATCTTTGGTCAGACACCCTGCACTCTCCTGGTTGCATCTTATGGGTCGTCAGCCATCTTAAACCATCTTTGGCTTCAAACCTCCTTGCATACACGCAGTTGCTCGGAGTCTGCTTCTCTTCCTATCTTGTGGTCCTTATGGCCTTTGTGGTCTCCCACACTTTTCTTCGACATTCTCATCTTGAAACCTGTTTGACCAACACCATCCAGGTCACAGTATCATTCTTCCTTTCAATGTCCATGCAGTATTCTCACAATCTTTGATGGGAGTGCGTTCCTCTAGTCGAGGCTTTCTGGCTCCCCGCATTTCTGCGGCACCCTGCTTACAAATTTCGGCCGGGTAGGGTGTGTCCCTTTCAGACAAAAGACTTTAATCAATTAAGCACAATACACTTTGCTTACACTTGTGATCATCTTGCATGTCCATTCAAGACTTACGACCACCATGGTCTTCGATCTTCAATCTCACTGTGGAATGAACACCATCCACGTCTCAACAAGGCTTTCTCCTGCCTTTACCACATACACTTTTCACATACTCGGCCATCGTGGCCTCCGATCTTCACTTGCTCGACCCACTTTGGTCATTGTTTAAGCTCACTTGAAACCAGAAAGAAAGTTACTTAACTCACTTTCTCTTGATACGATAGCTGACAACTCATGTTAACTGTTATGGCTTACATGAACTCGACCATCTCTGGAACAACTATTAGGTACTTTAGCTTCCTTGGAGAAATGCGCTCCTCTCACAGCTTACGATCTCAACGATCCTTAAAAAAATGCTCTCTCTTGGCGGCTTACAGTCTCGAGGAGAATGACGGCTTATAACTTCCATTGAGAAATGCGCTTCTCTCGCGGCTTATAATCTCAAGGAGAAGGCGTCTCTGTCAACTGACTTGCTCTTTTGACTCTTCATTGGACACTGCACTAGGCCACCACAAGTGTCAACGACTTAATATGACTCTTCTTTCCTTCTTCCGGCACCTAGCTTGCTTCTTTTCTCAACATTTGGGCACTTCTTGGCCTTTTCTTCAACTTCAAATTGATGGAGCAAGGCCGCAACTCACCCCTGACTGCCCACTGCTTCCGTTTCAACTAGCTTGTTTGGCTTACTTCACCGTTGTTCAATTGGCATCCATTTTATGGCATTCAGGAAGAGAACGGGTTCTCTACTTTGGTCAAGGAAGGCCATTCCCATGAATGAACCAACCCTGCTCTGATACCAACTATCAGGGGCCGACTTTATACGCAGCAGAAATTAGCCTGTGCAGCGCTGTCACGCCCCGAATTTTAAAATAAACATTCAAAATCCGAAACATGAAATTTACCACAACTCAAAATAATCATCCTAAAAATTTCTTTTCTTAACAACTTCACCAGCCGAAATAAAATTAAAACCGAATTTAGTCTCGGTTAATTATTACAACTCAAATCCAAAATGAACTGTAAAGCTCTAAATGAGCGTACACACCTCACTACTAAATGAAATAACAAAAACTGCTGTAACACCTAAGCAGCTCGGTCACCTCCCTGGTTATCCTGACCTGCAGGAATATCCGCTACACCATTTGAATAGTGTACAGGGATTGCAACAACACAAAACCCGGTAAGCTTATGAAAACTCGTATGAGTAAAAGGAAAAACTGTTGTTTAATTTAATCACAATCAATTCTACTCAAGTCAACACTCAACCGTTTCCACAACCACGAAATACTAACAATCTCAATCAAATACCAAATCAATAAATCAAGACAACCCCAACTCACATCTTTCTTCACAAAACCTCAACATCGTATTTATAAAAATACGGTACATGACAGACTAGAGCTCTAACTGAATCCGACATATTTATCATTATCGTATTTCATCAATATGTATATTTATATACATATTTAGAACGTCCGACAATTTCACATACTCAATCAATCGTATCCCATCATTCACCCAGGATTAGAGCGTCCGATTACCCCACACTGGTCACTACGTCGACCCTAAACCCATAAATGAGCACATCATATAATATCACATACTGAAATCAACCCAACCAAGAAACACCATATTATTATGAAATTACACAATTGAAATATAATCAATTCATCAATTCAACTCAATCATATCATCACTCAACAATCCACTCATCAATATATATTTTCCACGTAAATATATATATACGTAATCATCCACTCAGGAATTACCACTAATACCATCTATAGTTCACACAAGAAAATCGTGAAATTCATTTGTATAATTAAAAATTCATTTTACTTACCTATGGACCGTGGTGATTCAAATCCATGAAATTTTAAAACAAATATTTAATCCGCAAACATTTTTCACACAATTACCAAAAATAATTAAAATTAAAACGCTTGGTTCGTAATATGAACCATGTGAGTTTTACTCACCTCGAAATTCCCGCTGCGTCTTCAATACAAATACAATTAACGCCGAAATAGCTCACTCAAATACAATCCGTCAATCACCTAATCAAATGTGATTCGAATTTAGCCAATAATTTCAAAACATAATTGAACTACCATTTAACGGCCGGATTCTAATTTACAATAAAATCCGACAAGCGGATTGTCACGAATCACTCCCCTAATTACCGTTTTGCACATATACGAAGATCCAACGGTCGGATCTTCACCCATGACCACACAAAGCCTCTGGGATAGTCATATGATCATCATATCAAAATTATAAGTTCATCTGATGGTCCTAATTCCACAGATCATAAATCTAACGATCGAAATCTCAAAATTCATAACTAATTCATATGATATCCGAAAAATGTGTATAATAAGCGGAAATGATCGTATTGAAACATAGAATCATAAAATGGATAGAAACCAAATTTTAGACCTCCGGAGGTGGCCGGAAAGGGCCGCCGGAGTTAGGGACAGAGCCGCCGCCGACCACCACCAATGGTGTTGGAGCCGAGTTTGTCCCCTTCTTTTCATCATTATGAGCAACTTTCATAACTATCACAAGACCAAAAAATGACGGGAAGGGAACGAAAAGTACCAATTAAAATCGGCGGCCGGAAATTTTCCAGAAACCGGTGAGCTTGAAAACCGACGTGAAAACTGCAACCTCACGCCTCGATCCCTTCTGGAAACTTGTTCAGAACTTCCTTGCGAACTCAACAAGCTAAGAATCACAAGAAACTATCGTGTATAGCTCGAGATATTTGGATCGAAAGTTGGTTTTTCGATTGGCACGGGGTCGAGCTCCGACGAACGTGAAAACGTTCGACCCAGTTCTGGTCCTTCTTGGTGCTTGTAGAGGAAGTTGAGACGAACTCAATGAGCCAAGAATCAAGTGAAATGGTGATCTATAGCTCGAGATATCAAGATCGAACCGAAAACGAACCTTTTCTGTTCGGGCCGTGCCGCCGCCGCTGCCGGCCGTGTCACGGCCCAAGGCTGCCTCTGGCAGCTGCGCAAGGTCGAGGCGAAGCTCCTGGAAGTGGTTGCAGCTCGAGAGGTGGCCGGAGGAGAGGATGGGAGCACGGTTTCTCCGTGCTCTGTTTTGCTTGCGTTCGGCCGAGAGGAAGAAGACGACGCGTGAGAGAGAGAAAGCTACAGTGCTTTCCAAAAACAGAAATGAAGGCCGGACCAAAAAGGAAATTTCTCAAAAAAATTCTAGGGTTTTTTCTATATATACCCATTTTTGAAAATATTCTAAATTCAATAACTAATTCAGAAAAAATCCGATCTTGGTGTTCCGCATGTATACGGACTCGTATCGACGAGCTCTACAACTTTCATGAATGAAGTTTCTCCAAATTTTGCACGTAGAAAAAGTCGATTTCCCAAACCGAGCATTTCGAGCTTTTCGTTAAAATAATTGTCTCGAACCTTCGATAATTCAAAAAGTGAAATATTATCGAACAATATTCGTGAAATCGCATAATAATCGTTCAACACAATTACTCGAATTTAAAATGAAAATTGCGGGTATTACAGGCGCCAAGGTTCCTCTGAACCGAGGCCAGCCTATCTTCCTTACTTCCTTGATACTCCATTACTCCATTTTTCTTTTTCCTTTCGGTGTGCTTCTCTTGTCAACTTGACCCTTTCGACAACATCCCTGTACTTGTTGGGGTTTACCAACGAAAGCTACTCACACCTGAGTCTCACTTCTTGTGACTAACCCATCGCTTCCTTGTGTCATGCTTGTCTTCCAAGACACTCGTCCAACCGATAGGCTTTCGTGTCATCTCGGCTTGCGCCAGCCCATTGTTGACTCGCGTGCGTCCTGCACGTCGATAGCAAGTAGCATGATCGTGTACCGAGACTAAGTTGGCATTCACGTTTCTTCCTTGAGTCATCTCTTAGCAGCTTGCACACTTTGTCGCTTCGTGGGCATCTCTTATGCCACCCACTCAGCTCCCAGACAACATATGTCTGCATACTCCCCCCCTCGAAAATCATTTATCTAACCCACTAGGCTCATGGACAACATATGTCCGCATACTTCGCTCCTCGAGTATTGCTTATCTGACTCACTCGGCTTCCATCCTAAGGGTAACCCATGCCCGCGCACTTCCACCTTGGGCGCATCTCTTGCGCACCTTACTTGACTCATGGACAGCACGTTCCCGCTTACTTCACCTTGTGGCATCACTTGCACAACCCCCAAGGGCTTATATGGAACACTTGTTCTTGTTCTGCAACTCATGGACGCCACTAGTATGACTCGCTCGTCTCGCGGGCAACACCTGCCGTTGTGTCTCGCCTCGTGAGCATCTCTTTTGCAACTCACTTGGCTCTTGGGCAACACATTCCCTCATACTTCGCCTCATGGGCATCACCTAGATAGCCCATTCGGCTCTTGGGCAACACCTGCCCATCTACTCGTACCTTAAGGGCCAACCTAACAAGTCACCTAGGCCTTATGGCCTTCCCTCTCTGACGAGGCTGTCTTGTTCTCCTTTCAATAACCTACACGGCCCCAAGGCATATTCTAACCCATGGGCCAATCCTCAAGCGGGCATGCCATCTTGCTTGTTAGCATGCCGCCCCAGTGAGCAACTCATCCTCGATGCCCCTCTTAAGCTTCCTTCAGTCTAGCACGGAGTCCCCTCTCCCGTGCTTGCTGGCATCACCTTACTTTAGGCAAGGTCGAACCCTAACACATGCCCACGTCGTTTGCTCCGTGGCCAATGAGCACCACGAGGTCCCTACATATCTTCGGTAAGCCCACATGTTTGTCTAACGCCGATGGCATAAGGATCACCCTCTTAAGAACCTCGCCCTCGACGTCGACCTGCAATATTGGCATTTCGGCCAATACCGTCCACGAGACGTCTTGACTCGTGGAAACATATGCCGCCCCTTTCTGACGACACATGCCCGGCTCCTAGGCCCTCAAGGGTACCCGGGAGAAGCTTACTTAGTGCCCCATGAAGGTCAGCGCCGGGGGTGGTAGAAGCTCAACACCATGTATCCCCCTATGGAGCATATTTTGCTTACATGCACAAGGTGGGAGGAAATATCAAAATAGCCGAGGAGAATAATCTTCCATAACTAATTCCCAGAAAATCCAAATGACATGCCGTCAAGTGCGTTGAACTCTTTGCATCGTTCCGAACATTTCTCATGTTCGGAGTTTTCCCAAATTCCGAGCAGAAGTACCTCGAACCAGAACTTCCACTTAATTATGACAATGCCACTCGTCTTCATTTTAGCTTCAAGTTCGCCTTTGGGCTCCCAAGGCTCGCTCCTCTCGCTTCACCTTGTCCCAAGGCTCACCCCACTCGACATCTCCTTGCCTCAAGGCTTGCCCCTCTCGGCATCTCCCTGCCTCAAGGCTCACCCCTCTCGGCATCTCCTTACAACATGTCACGATAGCACAACTCTTAAGTGCGGCTCGTGACACCATGCTTAGTTCTACTTTTCTGGTGAAGAGAATTGCTTTATTTTGATGTGAATCTAGTTTGCTATTACTCCAATTACATGCTGGTTCTGTTAGTGAAAGCACCAAAAAAAGGAAAAAAAAAAGATCTAGATTATTTGAAATTCCAGTAGTACGTACTGAGTCAATCCACGATATCTTGATCAAGATTTATAGAAATTGAATTTCCATGTATGTTGTATTGTTGTACGACTGGTTTGGTGAACATTTCTTTCTTTCCTAGAAAATTGATAACTGATGACAGAATTATAGAAGCACTATCCATTTTGGGAGCATCAGGATGGAGTCTAACGTGATTATATACTACTAGCAAAATAACAACACACATGCATTTACTGTATTTAAAAGTCACATAGATCCGTGTGAAATAGAAATACTAACAGATAACCGTGCGAAATGAGCATAATTGGGCCCACAATAATTTATACAATAATAATATCAACAGAAATCCGTGTGAATAAACAACAGTAACAGATATCTGTGCAAAAGCTAAAATAATTTCACACGGTTATCTGTGTGGATATTAATTCACACAGATTTCTGTACATATTATAAATTAATTTATTTAGAAATCGTTAATTTTTTATGCTATGTGAATTATGGAGGGACATATTTCCTTTACAATAAGTTTTTGGTACAGATTTCTGTGTGAAATGAGTAACACACAAATATCTATGTGAAATGTTAACACGGAAATTGTGTGAATAAATAACAGTAACAGATGTCTGTGTAACAACTAAAACATTTTCACACAGTTATCTGTGTGAACATAAATTCACACTGATTTTTGTACGTATTATAAATTAATTTATTTAGAAATCATTAATTTTTTTATGTTATGTGAATTATAAAAGGACAGATTTATGTGACAAAAAGTTTTCGATACAGATGTCTATGTGAAATGAATAATACACAAATATCTGTGTGAAATTAAGACATATATCCGTGTGAAAAGAAAAATCTGTTACAGAATTCCGTGTGAAAAGAGAGACTAGATACAGACTCCATGTAAATAATCGAATGACAACTAACATGACAGCTATTGATTTATTGAGATAAATACATACAAATATTTGTAGCAAATGTAATAAATGTATTCCACATGGATTTCCGTCGTAATTTTTCCCCGCTCACTTTTTTGCAACAAATTGAATTTCCCTCCCCTAAGAGTTTTATGGGGGTGTATTGTATTTGGATTTGTGTAGACTATTTTTAAATGACTGATTTTTTGAAAAGTACATAGACTCTTTAAAAAGTTGATAGACTGCTATTGATTTCTAAAAACCATTGATTTTAGCCATAGACTTTTTATTGATTTATGAAATCTATATACTTTTATTATGAATGACTTCTATAGATTTCCCAATACATAAAAAAATAAAAAATAAAATCAATCCAACCCAAACGCAAAACAAGATAATAGCTTGTTGTCTCTTCAATTGTCAAGTATCTTCTGGTAGACATTGACTCAAATGAATGATTATTACTCTGTCTAGCTAATATATTCTTATTCCTAATCTCTCAACCAATATAAAAATACAATATAAATCACTTGATATTTATGGTTAATTATTCTCATCAATCTTGTTTTCGCTGATTAACATATATCATAACAAAATATTGGTCATTGTCTATATATATATATATATTCAATCAATTGAAGTTCAATTTTTCAAGATTCATTTGAACCGTAAATATAAACTCAAATAAAATGAGAATAACTAAGAATACACAATCCAATATTTCATAGCAACACTATTATCTGTTTTTGGGGTAAACCACAATATTTGGGTATTAGAGAACATCTTGGATATCCAAAAACATTGATATCATAAATGATTAAAGAAAAGACAAGAAAAAATAAAGAAAAAGAAAAAAGAAGAAGATGGAAGATCAACCTCTTCCAGCGCAGAAAAAAGTCTATCATTGACTTTTCCAAATCTTTGGTCTGATGGTTGGAAAATTATTAGAGTTTGGTGTGTATAATTAACACTATAAAGTCCATAATTATCCATAAGTTTCAAAATCTATAAGTATGAATGATATTTTGAATACCTCTGTACTTTCATTCATTTTTAAAAGTCCTAATTTACAGGTTCCTGTAGATGAAATTCCACATCCACCATTTCAACCGGAACCTCGTGAAGGCTGAGATCTCATACTCAATTCAGTGGGCATTTGATCAGCCTCTCAATTATCTGCGAATCTACTTCGCCAATGTATCCATGGTCTCTATCTAATCTACGGTTTCTAATCCATGTTCCATATTTGGTTTCTTTTTTTCTCTCTGTTTAGATTCTTTTTGAATTAGGGTTGTAGATAATTGTTTGAGTATAGCTGTTTGAAGTCCAAATTTGATTTAAAGGCTTTATGAATCTTGTTTCTTATTCTTAAATAGAATTATAGTTCATTGATTTTGACTAGGCGTGTCTACTTAAAGCCAAGGGCTTGGGTGGAGTTGATGAGAAAGATGTGAGGAAGGCTCTTAAGGGCAGATCAGAAGCTGAGGTGAAAAAGGTCATTGACATTCTCATGGGTGAGTTAATAAGCAAGATTCAATCTTTTTCATTGAACTAGCTAGTTTCTAATTAGTGTTGCAAGTTCAGAACTCTGAGATTATTTTGGAATTTTTCTGATCCATTTATTGTGGGTGAGGATTAGGATTACTTGGTAAACTATTTGATAAACAGATTTGATGTATGATGTTGCAGTTTTTGTGTTGTAAGCAAGATTGAATATTCCTCATTGAACTAGTGTATAATTAGGGTTGCAACTTTAAAACTTGGATTTGAATTTGAATGTTTCTGATGCGCTGCATAGCTTTTATTCTGGGTATGAACTGATTATACTAGTTAAGCTCACTGTATTTGACAGATAAGATGTCATAGCTTATGTTGTAGTGTAGGTATTAATTAAGATTTCTAGCTCTACTTAAACTATTAATTGAAATAGGTGATGTTTAGCTGCTTTGGTATTGTGAGGACGGAAGACAAGCAGGTTTTAGACAACCTTGTTGTAGTCAAGGAAAATGAGGTATTTTAAATTCATGTAGTGATCGGCATGTTTGTCACTTTTGTAGGGAAATCAGATTCCTATATGTTCCTATATGTGGTGGATAAGCTTTACCTTTGGGTTTTTGCATATTTTCCTATATGTTCATCTTTGTGCTATAGTTCACTGGGCATAATGGAATTGCAAATAAATACTTTTTCTTAAGTTAGGTTTCTGCACCATGTAACTTAGTGTGTTACTTTCTCCATTATATACGAAATGTATTTTGTTAGAAATGTAAAGAACATCTTCTATGAATGTAAAGTTTAATATTTTCGATTGAGTTATGATTTGTTCATTTTATTGTAAATATTTATAGTATATTTATTGTAGAGAAATAAAAGTATTATTACGTTCAGGTTGCTAATTAGTAAAAATATATTTTTTTAAATGCTGTAATTCTTACATACTGAAATCAGTGCAAATTAAAGTATAGCGATTTCACACGGAAATCCATATCAATAAGGTTATAGGTTTTGACACAGAAATCAATATGAACTGCATTTCACACAGAAATCCGTGTGAAATATAGTTTACACATTTGACATAGAAATACGTGTGAAATAGAGTTGTTCACACGGATTGCGTTCTATTTCGGTAATTTATATTTATGGAATTATAGTTGGGCCTAGGTTTAATATTCACACGGACAAAATAATCCGTGTGAGATGAGCATTACCTCCCTCCAAACCACACGGTAACTCAATCTGTGTGTGTACCGTGGGTAAAAGCTATCACACTGAAATCCGTGTGAGAAAGTCTTATTGCCCATAGATTAAAATCTATGGGTAATTGTTGTTTTGCTAATAGTGATAATAAATTACAACTTGATTTACATGAGTTCGCAACGGTGCCCTGCTACCCAAAGGGTCATACATGTGATACAAGAGAAGTAGTTCTGAACTTCTCGCTGTTGTTGCTAGTGTTTGTCGTGAGGTTCCCTTGCTTGGTAGTTACCCATCGGGAGCTATTATATCAAACTGAACTGATCTCAGAAAATTGGTGAGTCATGTGATGTCATCTGTTTATTCACTAGATCTAATTAATCTTTCTCCATTTATTGTATTCTTGATCAAGTCTTGAATAGAGACTGAGTATGCAATTTTTTTTTTCTTTGACTTGATGACCTGATAAGCAATAATTTTCGGTTTTGTTAATGAGTTTAAAATGAAACTGCTCAAATTCACTATTTCTCCAATTGGTGTATATATAATGAATTTAATGGTGCATAATTCCTGCATGCTATAACTTTTCTGGCGTCAAAGTTACACGTTTAATGCATGCATAGCCTTGCAACCTACCCTGTCCTGATTTCCTCTTGATGACCATGCAACCTAATTTCTTTGTTTTTTCAGGTATCTCTTTTGCTTCTCCATTGCAGAGCCTTACACTATAACCTTCCTAGCTCCCTATATAATCACATATCAAATTGCATTTGGAGCTACATATATCTCGGTAATTAAAGAACTTCCATTTTAAAAATTTATGTATTTGCTATTTATTAAAGTTCATAACAATTCTTGGAAATGACTGGCGTGCGAAGATGGAAGTAGGAGGTAGTATACATAGTTACATACTTGATTTATTTCTCAAATGTTTCAAGTCCGATCTGTAGTGTTCATATTGCAATAAATTAAGTCTAGTTTGCAATAAGACTTTCCTCTGCTTGTCTGGTTTCCCAAGAGCAATAGTTCATCTTTTGTTCCTTCTGGAAGATTTCATTGATCACTCAGGTCATACTGAAGGAAAAGCTGACAGAATGTGTTACTTCTTTTGCCAATGAACTTGAACTAGGACTATTAGCTTAGGCAAGACTACCAGAGCAGATGCACTGACGAGGTTAGGAGCCTAGGATTATCCAAATGGGATACATATGTGGTTTTTATAAGAATGAAGTGGATTTTTGTGCTGATGACTGAATACTTACAGTTATTTGTGGAAGATAAGGAGCTTCTTGATGCTGCATAGAAGAACCTGCTGCTCCTGATACCCAATGGTGCACAAATAAGAAGCCAGAGCAATTAGGCCTTCCACGCCAATGCCTTCTTGCAAGAAACAGCGTAAGGGATAATCTGTTCTTGATTACCATGAATTTATATTTTGATGTATATTGGTAATTCATGTCTATATGGGTTTGATGTCTGTGTTGGTATTAATGTACTTTCTCCGGCCTAGTCTCTAGAGTTTTCTGATATATTCTTAATTGCAAGTTGTCAAGTAGTTGGTTGTTGTAGTAGCTTGTAATTTTGTGTTAGAGTCCCAGTGAGTTCTCAAGGATACAAATATCTAGAGTCCTTGCAACTCAAACCAAACTCCGTTGCCTGCATAAACAGTTTTGCATTGCCAAACCAGTCTTCCTATTCCTATCTTTTATTCCATTAGTTTGAAGTGGTAATTGTTAACATATGATATGTTCGCACTATATCATGTATGTGCTCTTTTGAAGAGGAAATGTTTTGTGACTTGGTCTTCCTGAATCTCTACAAGTTAGTCGATGAGTCTCTTGAAGTTTTAACTTTTGATTTTTTTTTTCCTTTGTGATCTGAAATTTATGAATTCATCTCTTCTAATTAGTTATGAATGAAGCTCTCTTTAGCTTATGCAGGTAGTACTAAAAGAGTTAGTAATATTGAATGTGTGAATGTTTTGATTGACTGGCGATAATTATGTAGATCATCATTTATGGGTTCATATCTATAATGTTATCAGCTCATGCTATGACCATTGCTCAAGTCTTGCTTGATATGGATCAGCAACATGGCCCTTTCAAGTGATCAATTGATGAGATTAGAAGAGTTTGAGTTAACTTACCAGATCAAAACCTTTGCTGTTGAAAACACTGGACGGAATCTTCTTTCTATACGTAGGATCTACTGGTAACTTTTTGTGTGTGTCAACGTTACAGGTATAATGCACGAATAGTCTCTGGAACCAACTCCTTTCAGATCTTCATCTGTTATTTTTGTCACACTGGATTATGTGTGCATGCTTCATGTCTGAATGTTTAGAAATATGTCTGTGAAGATCAGGAAATTTCTATGAAGTTTTTCTTTCAAACTAGGACGATCAGGAAAGTTTTATTGTGATTACACTCATGCTTTTCACGTCTTAATGGTCTATGGACTCTCCACCTTCCTTAATAATTACCAAAATTTATAGTGATTCAGTCCCATTTAATCTGCTGATTTAACAATTGAAACCTGCTCTCACAATCTCACGTCTCAGCTGATCTCTTGGCATGCTTGATAGTTCAATTTTGGCTGATCGAAGACATAATTGCTTGATTATAATTATTATAACGTTACCAATCCAGGGACTTCTTCGTGCTGGGTTTCTCTTTTGCTAGTGAAGGCACAAAAAAAAAAAAAAAGGTCTAGATTTTTTGACAGTCAAGTAGTGCCAAGTTAAATTCCTTGTTCTCTCGATCAAGATTAAATGATTAATAGACACTGGATATTCGCATATGTTGTACGACTGTATTCCTTTCTTTGTGAGAAAATTGATAATTGATGACAGAACTGTAGACTGTCCATTTTGAGAGCATCAGATCGGAGTCTTACGTGATTATAACAAATTACAACTTCATTTACAAGATTCAGCACTGGTACCCTGCTACACAAATGGTCTTGCCGGTGATACAAGAGAAGTAGTTTTCGATGTTGTTGCTAATGTTTGTCTTGAGGTTCCCCGGCCTGCTTGGTAGTTACCTTTGGCGAGTCATGTGATCCCATTAGTTTACTTGCTAGATACAATTAATCTGTTTATGAATGGTTGATCAATCCTTGCCCGGAAAGGACCGAATATGAACCTTTTTTTTTTTTTTTTTTTTTGGTGTGTGTGACCTGATGACCAGAAAAGCACAGATTTTGGGTTGAGTTGATGAGTTTAAGACGAAGAGAACCTAAAATCAATTAGTTCTCCATTTGCTGTATAATGAAATAAGTGGTGCAATTCCTGCATGCTTTGATCTTTATGGCGTCCAAGTTATGTGTTTAATACATGCATATCCTCACAACCTCTTAATGTAACCTCATTTATCCATGTATGTTTCTGGTGCTTCTTGGGAAAAGTAATAGAATGGAAATAACAACTCCAACCACAAAAAAGATGAATATGCAAGGAAATAAAATGAGTAAAAGAAAGTGAACACCAGATATAACGTGGTTAGGTAAAATGCCTACATCCACGAAGCGGCAACAACAAGAACTTTCACTATGATAATATGGATACAAGAGATACACAACTTCAAGAACACTACTTGAAGGAAACTCTCTCTCTCACTTGTTTTGCTACCTAACCACAACTACACTCTCAACATATAGTAAAACACTTTTCATTCTCTACTTGGATGAAGATGTTTTTCTCACACCGTTTGTAGTTTGGGCTCTCTGCCTCTTTTGTTTCTGCACTCTTTCCCTCTTTCTGCTTTTGCTCTCACTCTTTTCTCTGCCGATAGGGGAATATATATCCCCCTCTCTCACAACTCTTTCTTCAATGTCGGCATGTTTTCTACCTTTTTTTTCTTTTTCTTTTGCATGTTTTCATTTCCTTGTCTTCTGCTACTTTTACTTTCTTTGTCTCCTGCTTTCTTTCTTTGTCTCCTCCAATTAAGGAGGGACTGGCCCACCAATCTCCCCCTCCCGACTTAGATGGAGGGATGCGTCAATCCTGACACGCTTCTGCAAAACTCAAATTTTGCTGTGGAACAACTTTAGTCAACATATCCGAAATGTTTTTGTTGGTGTGAGTTTTCCTCAATTGGAAAAATTTCTTTGACACTGCATCTTGGATCCAATAATAACGGCGATCAATATGCTTAGTGCTAGGGTGATACATTGAATTTTTGCTCAAGTGAATAGCACTCTAACTATCACAATGTACCACATAATTTCCTTGCTTCACACCCAACTCTTGAACAAATCTTTGCAGCCATATTATTTGCTGCTATGAACTCTGATTCTGTGGTGGATAATGCAATACACTTCTGTAACTTAGACTGCCATGACACAGCTCCCCCAGAAAATGTAAATAAGTATGCAGAAGTGGATTTTCGATTATCAAGGTCTCCTGCCAAATCTGCATCTGTAAAACCTTCCAAGATAGGTTCTGATCCACCAAAACATAAACACAACTTTGAGGTACCCCTCAAATATTTGAGTATCCACTTGACAGCTTCCGAATGCTCTCTGCCAGGATTAGAAAGATATCTACTAACAACACTAACTGCATGTGCAATATCAGGGCGAGTGCATACCATGGCATACATAAGACTACCAACAGCTGACGAGTAAGGGATACCTGCCATCTTGTCTTTCTCCACTTGTTTAGTTGGACATAGTAATCTGCTTAACTTGAAATGATTGCCTAGAGGTGAACTTACTAGCTTAGCTTCTTTCATGTTGAACCTTTCAAGCACCTGTTCAACATATCTCTCTTGTGACAACCATAATCTCTTCGCTTTCCTATCACGAGCAATCTCCATGCCCAAAATCTGTTTAGCAGGCCCTAAGTCTTTCATATCAAATGACTTTGATAGATCTGCTTTCAACTTGTGAATCATAGAAATGTCTTTGCCCACTATCAACATATCATCAACATAGAGCAACAAAATAATGAAGTTACCTCTAGTAAACCGCTGGAGATACACACATAGATCTGCATCAGTTCTCTTGTATCCATGACCCACCATGAATGAGTCAAATTTCTTGTACCATTGCCTTGGTGCTTGCTTAAGCCCGTATAGACTTTTCTTCAAATTGCAAACCATGTGCTCCTTTCCCTCAACCTCGAAACCTTCTGGTTGCTCCATGTATATTTCTTCTTCCAAATCACCATGAAGAAATACCGTTTTCACATCTAACTGCTCCACCTCAAGATCCATGCTACCTACCATGCCCAAAATGACTCTGATAGAAGTCATCTTGACAACTGGTGAGAAGATCTCATCAAAAGATATTCCTTCCTTCTGCCCAAAACCTTTCACTACCAAGCGAGCCTTGAACTTTGTCAACTGTTCATTCTCGTCTCTCTTCAACTTGAACACCCATTTATTTTTGAGTGCTTTTCTGCTTTTAGGAAGCTTCACCAATTCATAGGTGTCATTCTTCAATAAGGACTCCATTTCAGACTTCATTGCCAACATCCACTTATCACAGTCTGCATGAGTCTTTGCCTCCTCAAAGCATTCAGGTTCTCCATCATTGGTCAATAGAATGTATCTGGAATATGGATCATCTCCATCACTGGTAACCAAAATATATTCTGAAGAATAATACTTGGTATTTGGCTTTGGCTCTCTGTTGGATCTTCGAACTGGTACTTGGGCATTTTCTGACTGCTCCCCCTTATTTGGCTCCCCCTAATTATTATCTTCAGGTTCTACTATTTCTGCTTTCGCCATATCAGGAACATCTTCATTTACCATATCTTGAACTTTGTCACTAGGTTCTCCTTGAAGCGGTGATGAATATGTGAGCTGGTCTGCATGTTCTACTTCATTTTTGTCAAAATCCGCAATGGTTTGACCTTCATGGAACACCACATCTCTGCTTCTGAATAATTTCTTGGTCTTTGGATTCCACAACCGGTAGCCCATCTCTTCATTGCCATATCCAAGAAAGATACATGGCATGACCTTGTCATCTAGCTTTGATCTTTGCTCCTTTGGCACATGTGCAAATGCTTTGCACCCAAACACCCTCAAGTGGGAATATGAAGCGCTTCTACCGGTCCATACGCCTTCGGGAGTCTCCAAACCCAACAGTACACATGGTGTTCGGTTAATAAGGTAACATGCGGTTGTCATTGTTTCGCCCAAAAACTTCTTTGCTAGGTTAGCTGTCTTCAGCATGTTTCTCACTTTTTCTAGAATGGTGCGGTTCATCCTCTCTGCTACACCATTATGTTGTGGGGTGCCAGGAATTGTCTTCACATGTTTGATGCCACGCTTCAAACAATAATCCCTGAACTCGTTCGAAGTGTATTCTCTGCCATTGTCACTACGGATACATTTTAGGGTTCTTCCTGTCTCCCTCTCCACCATGGCATGAAACTCCTTAAAGGTTTGAAACACCTGGTCTTTTGATTTCAACAAATAAACCCAAACCTTTCGTGAAGCATCATCAATATAAGTGACAAAATATTTATTATGACCTAATGATTCATCTTCCAAAGGGCCACATACATCTGAGTGTACTAGGTCTAATACATTTTCTTTCCTTGTAAATGTTCTTGTGAAACTAACTTTATGTTGTTTACCAAATAAACAATAATCACAAGAGTCAAGTGAGGTACCTTTGGCAAAGGGAATTAAAGACTTCTTTGCCAAAAATTGCAATCCCTTCTCACTCATATAACCTAGTCGCTTGTGCCATAAACTTGGAGAAGAGTCATCTGCAACATTCAACTCTCCTTTGCATATTTTGCCGTATGTCTTATAGAGGGTGCAACACATTTTCCCTCTAGCAACCACCAATGATCCCTTGGTAAGCCTCCACTTTTGATCACCTCCATGATGATGAAACCCTTGTCGGTCAAGCACACCGCTTGACATCAAATTGAGACGTAGACCCGGAACATGTCTAACATCTTTTAACATAAGCTTGTTGCCAAAATCGGTCTCAAAACAGATATCTCCAATTCCTGAAATCTTGGAGTAAACATCGTTTCCCATCTTCACAGTCCCAAAGTCACCGCCTTGGTATGTATTGAAGTACTCCAAGTGTGGAGTAGCATGGAAAGAGGCTCTAGAATCAACGACCCATGCAACACCAGAACAATCATCAACATGTAAGCATTCACCTTCAAGACAAAGGAACTCACATTCATCCTGAGACACGGAAGCTGCAGTGTTTCTCGTGTCATCGTTCGGTTGATGAGTATTGTCATCTCGACCCTCCTTCAGATCCTTCTTCAACTTGTTGCAATTCTTCTTCATGTGGCCAAAAATACCACAATGATGGCATTTTCCATTGAATCTTGTTGTGGATCTGCTCACACTCCTTCCATGGCCTTTAGGTCCTCTGCTTTTGCTCTTTCTTCTATTTTCCGCCACAAAGACTTGGCTATTGTCCGAACTTAAAGCTTTTCTTCTAGTTTCTTCATTCAACATGTTATTTTTAACATTATCCATAGACAATACACCATCTGGAGCAGAATTACTTACAGTTACAAAAAAGGTCTCCCAATTGTCCACCAATGATCCTAATAACAACAAGGCTTGCAACTCGTCATCAATCTTCATGTCCATCATGGCCAATTGATTGATTGTACTTAGGAAGTTGTTGAGGTGCTCGGTCACTCTAACACCATCTTTGTACTTCATGTTTACGAGCTCCTTGATTAGAAATGCTTTCTTGGCAACAGTCTTCTTCTCGAATAAGGACGTCAACTTCAGCCATAATTCATGTGCATTGGTTTCATTAGACACATGGTGGAATACACTGTCATCCACCCATTCGCGGATATGACCGATGACTTTGCGGTTCATCTTCGTCCAAGTCAGAACTGAAGTTCCTTCCGGCTTGGCCTCCTCTCCTTCGATTGGCTCATGCAAATCTTTGCAATAGAGAATATCCTCCATTCTTGGCTTCCATATAATCCAATTAGAGTGGTTGAGTCGGATCATGGTACTCCTTGAACCTTCCATTCTAACACCACACGAACCAAGAGCTCTGATACCACTGTTGGGAAAAGTAATATAACGGAAATAACAACTCCAACCACAAAAATGATGAATATGCAAGGAAATAAAATGAGTAAAAGAAAGTGAACACCAGATATAACGTGGTTCGGCAAAATGCCTACATCCACGAGACACCAACAACAAGAACTTCCACTATGATAATATGGGTACAAGAGATACACAACTTCAAGAACACTACTTCAAGGAAACTCTCTCTCTCACTTGTTTTGCTACATAACCACAACTACACTCTCAACATGTAGTAAAACACTCTTCACTCTCTACTTGGATGAAGATGTTTTTCTCACACCGTTTGTAGTTTGGGCTCTCTGCCTCTTTTGTTTCTGCACTCTCTCCCTCTTTCTGCTTCTGCTCTCACTTTTTTCTCTGCCGATAGGGGAATATATATCCCCCTCTCTCACAGCTCTTTCTTCAATGCCGGCATGCTTTCTGCCTTTTTTTTCTTGTTCTTTTGCATGTTTTCATTTCTTTGTCTTTGCTACTTTTACTTTCTTTGTCTCCTCCAATTAAGGTGGGACTGGCCCACCACTTCTCTACTTCGGTCTCTTGCTTTTTATATAATTCACCTTCCTAGCTCGCTATGCAATCACATTTCTTATTGCACTTTAAGCTATATATGTCTCAAACTCTCAATATATACTTTAAGAATTGCCACTTTAGAGTATCTTGGACATGAGTGGCATGAGATGATGGAGCTGTGAGGTATTACACTTAAATTCTTTTCTCAAATGTTTCAGGTCCCATCTCTAATGCTCCTTGATTTTAGTAGTGATGTCGAAATATAATTTATTCTGTAGCATTCATATCGCAATAAGATTAAGTCTGGTTTTAATAAGACTTCCACTGTTTGTCTGGTCCCAAGAGCAATAGCTAGTCTTTTGTTCCTTCCAGAAGATTTCACTGATAATCATGTCATGCTGGAGAAAAACATGACACAATTTTTTGCTGACAAACTTGAACGAGGAGTATCAGCACCGGCAAGACCACTGCAGCACATGCATTGAGCAGGATTATCCAAACGGGATACATATATGGTTTTAATAAGGATGAAGTGGATTTTTGTGTGCATGTCTGAAAACGTAGTTATTTGAGGAAGATGAAGATTTTCTTGGTGCTGTATCCCACTCTGATCATGCTGAAGAATCTGCTCCAGTTAGCTGAAAGTACACTAGTAAAGAGCCATCAATTCGACCTTTCCATAACAATTCCTTCTTGCAAAAAGCAGCGTAAGTGATGCTCTGGTATTGACGTTATAATTTATGTGTTTTGGTAATAGCCCTCATGTATTCAATAGAAGTCTGATGTCTGATACGGTAATGTTTAAGCTATGATTGTGCAGTATGCCACAATATATTGTATGTGCTTTTTGAAGACAGCAACGTTTCTTTAACTTATAGTTTTTTTTTTTTTTTTTTGCTTTCTGTTATGTACATCTTATGGGGGGCCGTAGGGGAAGGAACTGCCGTTGTTTTGTGTTGCTCATGTGAATGGACTGCTGCATGTCGGATCATCTAGTCTTCTTTTGTATTAATTTGTATGTCAGATTCATAGAATATATGCAGATTTCTAACACATGACTTGGGACACTAGTGCACACTTACTGTTTGTTTTTAATCCAATCGAGATACTGAACTTGTTTCATGATTTGATTCGTTGATTAAGAGTCACCGAACTGGCGAAGCCTTTTTCTTATTCTTTTTGTGGCGAGAACTGCAGATCATAGTAATGTTTTCTGTATAAAGAATTATCTAGATTCCTTTTAGTATGTACATATATAGAGTACATGCAGTATGAAGCTTTAAGGAAAACAGACTAAAGTACAATGTGTTTAAAAGAGGTATTGGTCATTTGGTCTTACTAAACTTGTGGGCGGTATTCAGGGACGTAGCCACTCACAGGGCTATTTGGGCTGTAGCCCAAGAGAGAATTTTGCCCAAAATGTGTCGTATAGGTATAGCCAAAAAAAAAAAATACTAATGCTTCCAAGAGTTGTAGATTGCTGCGTCACTCCGTCCCAACTCTCAATTCTCAAACACCAAACCCGTCTCCCCGTTCAGAGCTTCAGATTGGTTCCGCCTTCCACTCTTACAGAGTTCCAGCTTCCAGGCTCCAGCCACGGAGCCACCTCCAATGGCTGCGAGCCACAGAGCCACCTCCAATCGCTGCGAGCCACGGATCTTCCAGGCCAGGGCTATTTGGACATTTTACCATCGACCTGGAACTCAGCTTGCTGAGTTGGCGTGGAGGGATATGTGTTAGCAGAACATTTCAAGGGAGACTTGACTTATGGACCTATTGAGTGAGAATTGAGAGTACAAGGAGCAGTTTGATTAAATTTGAAGCTAAGGGACTGAAACCCCAGAAGTACAAGTACATGGAACAAGCAGAGTTGAGTCTATGATCGATATAAATGGTGCAGTTCTTGCATGCTTTTAACTTTCCACACGTCGAAGTTGGTTGTTTAATGCATGCATAGCCTCACAATCTAATGCTGTTCGGATCTTCTCTTGATAACCTTAGGGCTTTGGCTTTCTTTCGTCAGAACCGTGCCACATGATAGATTGCTATCTAGCTTTTTGATAATCAGCCAAATAAATCTGTGTACTTTAACAACTGAAACTGGATTTTTGCACTAAAAGAAGAATGCTGGTCTCAGGGGAATGAATGGGCATGGATCCAAGTCACCCAACTCCATTATGTAATTGAAAATTGCAACGAAAAATCAAAACAGGAACAATCTCATACGAATTTCAGTGTACAAAGTAAAATGGACAACCAAAAGAAAAGAAAACAATGAGTGGCAGAATGGTGTATCCACCTTCTCCAAATGATAAACCCAATCTCATACAATATTAACGCACAACAACAGAATGAATAAATTTGAAAATTCAGAAACAGTACTAACTTAGCTCTTGGATCTGAGGAGACGTTCGAGAACTTTCCAAATCTATAGTCCCGCAACATCCGTCTCGGTGAAAATTTATATTGCACTCTTTGCATTCAAAGACCAATCCCTTGCAAAGTATACCACACTTCTCACACGGAAGAATGTTGTCTCTCTTATCCAGCCGAATGGGGCTCTTCCACTTACTAACAAGAGTGACGTGGTGTGCTGCATGAGCATCATGCTTGTGAGTGCTCCCTAGCTTAACATACGGATACCTCCCCAGAATGCAATGAGGATGACAATCAAACTCACAGTCTTTGCACTCGTAGAACCAATGTGCTGGATTTCTTGTCCCTTCACATACTTCACAGTAATATTCACCTAGCTCGTCTTCAGCACCAGCATAGGTGAGCTTGAGAGGATGCTCGTCGTATCGGTGCCTACCAGTAAGAGGTAATTTGACACACGAAATACAAAGATAGTAGTTGCATTTCTTACAACTAAAGCAGAAAAATATATTGGAACCACAACCCCTGCAATAGACGACCTCCCATTCTGTACATAGAAGGAGCTGGTGAGCATGAGACTCATGTTTAAGAGTCTTGTCCCTCCAATACATACTGCACTCAACGTCAAGGTAGAAAAGATTATCGCCTGCTGGAGAAGCACATTCCTGACAACTGTATACAAAGCCTTGATTAAAGAGACCACACATATAACACTGAAATGCGCCGTCAAAAGAAGGAGCACGAGAAAGGGTGAACACATGTGAGTGAAGGAGTGGGATAAACATCTTTTCTGGTAATCGAGCACAGATATCGTGGAGAAAGAAATGGCACGACTGTTCTTGGTTCGTACAGCTGTAAAAGGTTTCAGTGATGGTATTGATGGGTCGAATGCAACCTTCACAAGTAATTGTCCTCTCATCTTGAACCAGCTCACGATGATCATTAACGAGTAACAAATGCTGGTGAGTGAAGTGCTCTATTTTCCCATCATCATCGAACTCATCATCATCAGCAGCAGAGAATCTGTTTGGGTTTTCTTCTTCCCGAAAATACTCAAGTATCATGCACGTAGTGTGGGAAACATAGCCACAACATTCGTGACAATAATAAATAGCTCGAGATTTTTCAACACTTTTACGACAGACTACACAAAGCTGGTCCTTGGGGTAAATGTCTTCAAGAAACCAGGTTAGCTTGAGGCGATGTTGGTGCCTGGACATTTTAATGTCACGTGGTAATGAAGCACATTCCTGATGGACCAAGAGTTGGCAAATGCTACAGATATAGTAGGCGCTGCCATTCCAGTAGTCACCACAAATGTGACAACTGATATGGAGGTCAGCCAATTCCATGGGTAGCACAATGAACTGATGCTCGTGAGAGGCATCTCCAATAATGTTTTCCCAATTGGAGGCACATTTGAGGTGAAGGTTGAAATCACATATGGAACAATTGTAGCGGTATATGCAAGGCTGGTTGCAAGCATTACACAAGCAACGGACTTTGATATTCTGAATTGAATTGAGGAGAAAAAGTGGGTGTTGACGGTGCACTGGGTGCTGGATCTCACTAGGTAACTCCACACATGATTTATGGAGATTGAAGCAACATTTGCGACGTCGGTATGTATTGATGCATGTGTAACTAGGACCAAGTATTGGATCTTGGCACCCATCGCAAATTACTAGTAGACCAGTATATTCCTTTGCTTTATTGCCCCTCTTGAACATTAATGGATGTTCGTGACTAAAATGTTTGAAGCCTTTCTCAGAAGCACATTTTAGGTCGATGCTGAAGTCACATTGGAAACAGCTGTAAGTGAATCTGCGGCTGCAATCTTGGTCACAGACATCACAATGGCATTCTCGTGCTCCATTTAGGTTGAGAATAAGTGAGTGTTGGCGGTGCATTGGGTGCTGGATTTCAAGCGGTAGCTCTGCACACGATTTATGCAGATGAATGGAGCAGCTTTTGTCTCTTAAATTCCTTTTACAAATGTAGCTAGGACCAAGCACGGGCTCCAGGCACCCAATACAAGAGACTGGTGGACCACCTCCAGATGGACCATAACTTAAGCTCAATATATGTTTGTGACTGAAATGTACTATACAATCCATGTTTCTGAAACTGGAGGCACATTTGATGTCAATGTCAAAGAGACATTCAGAACATGTGTAAGAGAAGCCCTCGAAGACTTTGCGACATATATCACATGCATACGGACCGTAGCTTCTTGATTTGCTTGTGATAAGAAGAAGTGGATGCTTACTGTGCATAGGGTGCTGGAGGATCTCTCTAGGTAGTTGTGCACATGACTGATGGAGAATGAAATGAAAACATTGGTTGCAACTGTAGTTAGGACCAAGTACTGGATCCTCACATGCTGAGCATAAAGCTGGTTGACCTGACGCTTCATGTTTGTTGAACAACAACAGATGCTCGTGATTGAAATGTTGAAAGCCTTTCCAATCAGAAGCGCATTTAAGGTGAAGGTTAAAGTCGCATTGGAAACAATTGTAAGTAAATCTGCTGCTGCAATCTTGGTCACAAGCATCACAGTGGCATTCTCGTGCTCCATTTAGGTTAAGCATAAGTGAGTGTTGGTGGTGCATCGGGTGCTGGATTTCAAGAGGTAGCTCTGCACACGACTTATGCAGAACAATGGAGCAACTTCTCTCCCTCAACAAATTCCTTTTGCAAATATAGCCAGGTCCAAGAACTTGCTCTAGGCATCCGATGCAAGAGAGTGGTGGACCACCTCCAGATGGATTATCACTCAAGGTCAATATGTGCTTGTGACTGAAGTGTAGTATACAGCCCATTTTTTTGAAATTGGAAGCACATTTTAGATCAATATCAAAGCTACATTCAGAACATGCCTAAGAGAAGCACTTGAAGCTTTTGCGGCAAACATCACATGCATACTGACTGTAGCTTCTTGATTTGGCTGTGAGAAGAAGAAGTGGGTGTTTACTGTGCATCGGGTGCTGGAGGATCTCTCTGGGTAGCTTTGCACATGACTTATGGAGAATGAAATTAGAGCATCGGCTGCAACTATAGTTAGGACCAAGTACTAGATCCTCACATGCAGAGCATAAAGCTGGCTGACCTGACGCTTCACGTTTGTTAAACAATAATGGATGCTCGTGGCTGAAATGTTGAAAGTCTTTCCAATCAGAAGCACATTTATGGTGAAGGTTGAAGTCACATTGGAAACAATTGTAAGTAAATCTGCTACTGCAATCTTGGTCACAAGCATCACATTGGCATTCTCGTGCTCCATTTAAATTAAGCATAAGCGGGTGTTGGCGATGCATTGGGTGCTGGATTTCAAGAGGTAGCTCTGCGCAAGACTTATGTAGAACAATGGAGCAACTTTTCTCCCTCAACGAATTCCTTTTGCAAATGTAGCTAGGACCAAGCACTTGCTCTAGGCACCCAATACAATAGACAAGAGAACCACCTCCAGATGGATTATCACTCAAGGTCAATATATGCTTGTGACTGAAATGTAGTATACACCCTATGTTTTTGAAATTGGAGGCACATTTGATGTCAATGTCGAAGCGACATTCAGAACATGTGTAAGAGAAGCCCTCGAAGAGTTTGCGACAAACATCACAGGCATATCGACGGTAGCTTCTCGATTTGCTTGTGACAAGAAGAAGGGGATGATTACTGTGCATTGGGTGTTGGAGGATCTCTCTGGGTAGCTGTGCACATGACTTATGGAGAATAAACTCATGATTGGAACATTGGTCACAACTGTAGTTAGGACCAAGCACTGCATCGTCACATGCAGAGCATAAAACTGGTGGATTACTTGATGCTTCAATTTTTTTCTGCGGGGCTTCTCCCTTGAACAACAACGGATGCTCATGACTGAAATGCTGAAGCTGCTCCATATCTGATTTCACTCTTTTTGTCCGTAGCCGATAACTAGTTCAATATAGATGCATGCACAAGAATTATAAACTCACTTCTAATTAAACGGACATTTTTTTAAGTAAAACTAGCTGATTTAGTTGGTAAGATATATTTACAGGACGTATCATAATTATAATGATATTAAGTCAATAATTAAATAGTTGAGAATATAACAATGATTATTCGGTTACAATGTATTATTTATGTGATATAATATATAGCAAGGATACATAACAAATAAAGGAATATTGTAAATCCTAAAGATATGGTATTTGGTTGTAAAGTAATGTCTTATTGTATCCTCGATAGGTTAGGAGTTAGGACTTCTAAGACATATGACTAATTTAAATACAAGGTCTCTAGACTCACAATTGATTCGCAAAATATTCTGCCCTATTAAGATATAGAATAAGGAGACTAGACAGACTCGAAGACCTTGTATTCGTCAATGAAATCAACTGAAGCAATGACGTACATCGGGATAAAATTAGTGTTTTATTTAATTAATGAAAACTTACGAAATGATGTATTTCAATATATGTATATGTATGACGACAATCTAGATTAAAGGTTAAATATGGTATCAAAGCAGGCCATATGCATCAAAAAAATAAGAAAAAATCAGCATCTACCCTCACCTACCAGCATGTAATTGTGGTATAGACGAGAACTAAAAAAATCTTAGAAAAGCTTATAAAAGCTATTCCTACACAAAATAGGAAATATAAAACCCACATTGGTTTTATCTTCACTATATATTGATTGTTAAATGTTTTGTTTTTAATGAATGATATAGTTTTTCATTTGCAAAGCTCGAGAGGTTGCCAAATATTTGTCCAAAGCATATTTCAACACCAATGTGAACTGTGACATTCTCATAAACAACTTGTGTGAGAGTTTCAATGGCCTCATTTGGAGGCTAGGGATATGCAACCTGTAACTATGTTTGAAGAGATAAGAATCAAGCTAATGAAGAAGATTCAGATGAGAAGGGACAAAATGGAAGCTTCCCATGGGAATACTTGCCCCAAGGCAAGGAATGATCTAGAGAAGAATAAGGTGAAGATTGATGTGGACTATATTCCAACATTCAATTGAGGGACTCAAAAATGTTGAGAACCTTGGTTTAAGGACATGCAATTGCAGAAGGTGAGACTTGACTGGAATCTTATTGAAGCATGCTATTTCTGTCATATTCCTAAGGAGGCATGACCCAGATGATTATATAGCTATCTGAAGATATTAGTATCTACACACCAACCTCATAATGCATGTTAATGGCATAGACTTGTGGTCAAAAAGTGAAGATCCACCAATCTTGCCTCCACAATATTCAAGGTAGCGTGGTAGGTCAAGAACAAAAAGAATTAAGGTTGCTTCAAAAATGTTCAAAATAGTGGAGCTAAACTTGGAAAGGTACAAAAATCTGAAGTGTGGCAATTGTGGCCAAGTAGGTCACAACATGAAAACTTGTCAAAGGCATTTTCCACCAAAGGAAAAGAAACTGCTACTATTAATAAGAAGGGCCGGGAAAGCTTAACAATGAAGAAGGACAAAGTTCTAAAAATCAGGTAAGTTATAACATGTTGCTTGTAATTAGGGTTATCAATTCCAACACGACCTGATAACACGATTCGATAACACGACTCGAAACATGCACGAAATAAAGTGGGTTGAACTCGCACGATTAAAACCTGGTCGGCCGTGGGTCAACCCACCATGACCCATTTAATAAATAGGTCGGCCACAGGTCAACCCGCCAACACGAATTGAACCCGTATAACTTGATTATGCTATACTTTTTCTTGAAATGTTGGACGTTAGGAGTATTTGATCATAGTTTTAAACAATTTGAAATATTTTTCTTTATAATTATTGGATTTAATTATTTATGAATATATATAATTATTTATATTCTTCGTCTTGTGGATTTTTTAGTGAATTAATCTATTTATGCATTTTTTAGTTAAATGGGTCGCATTGTTAACCCTTAAATAGGTCATGTTGTCTAACACGACACGACCTATTTGTTAAATGGGTTAAGTGGGTTGGAAATGGATAACCCGTTTAATAAATAGGTTGGGTTTAAGTTTAAATTTTTGATACGATTATTAAATGGGTTGGGCTTGAGTTTGTATCTTGCAATACAACAAATACTTTGATCCGACACAAATCCAAACCGACACGACCCATTGACAGCCTTACTTGTAATTAGTTATTAATGCAATCTTTTTGGTAGTGATGAATGTACATTTACTGTTGTTATTGTTGCAGTCTAAGAAAGAGAAAAAACCACCCATGATCAAGAATGGGTTGAGACAGACAGTTAAAGAAATGGCAGAGTATCAAAGGGTAACATTACACTCTTGTCCACTGGTTTTGTATGAACTGCTACCATGGTCAAAGCTTGACTCATGTGTATGCATTTGAATATTATGTGTGTCAAGAAAAAGATGCTTGCCTTAAAGGTGTTAATGGCACTAGAAAATGGGTCTACCCCAACATCATCAAGACCTCAACATCGACTGCAACGAGCTCAAGGCTTGTACAAGCTACATCTGTCCCAACGAGTTCAAGGCATGTACAAGCTTTTAGGGCATCAAGCAAGAAGGCTGCAACACCAACAAGTTCCTCTCAGAGGATCAGACATGTTATGTCCCGTACCTCAACTTATTCGTTTATCAGTCATTCGGACGGTAAATGAAAATTACTTTCATTTTAACTTTGTTTCGGTACTATTAAGGGCACCATAAAGTTAACTTTTTGTTTTGTTCGTTATTTGAGAAAATTTTCTTCATAAAAGTTGAAGAGGACGTCAAACCTAATTCATGGACACATGGCACGCTAAAATTGAAATTCGTATGAGTAAGATATGGTCGGTACTGGAAGAATTTCATCAAAGTTGCAGGGGTAAAATGGACATTTCTAGCCAACCTATGTAGATTGGGGTGCCCGAATTGTAGGGGGAAACCCCTCTTTTTCTTGGGCCGTACGAATACTCGGAGAAAGAGAGGAACCCAGTTTCCGGGTCGACCTAACCTGAAACGGAAACTCGCCAGGTTCCGCCCCCGTCCGGCTATTCTAGGCCACCACACCAGCACCATCTGAGGTGCCTTCTCTTCCTCTTTCGCTTTCCACCTGTGGTTTACTTCAAATCAAGCTTGTTACGATGAATCGAAGCTTGGAAAATCCAAGTGTAATACCCGCAATTATCATTTTAAATTCGAGTAATTGTGTTGAACGATTATTATGCGATTTCACGATTAATGGTCGATAATAATTCATTTTTACAATTCTCGAAGTTTCGAAACGATTATTTTTAACGAAAAGCTCGAAATGCTCGATTTGAGTAATCGACTTTTTCTACGTACAAAATTTGGAGAAACTTCCTTCATGAAAGTTGTAGAGCTCGTCGATACGAGTCCGTACACATGCGGAACACGAAGATCGGATTTTTTCTGAATTAGTTATCGAATTAAGAAGTTTTCCGAAACTTGTATAAATAGAAAAAAACCCTAGCTAATTTTTCAGAAGCCTTCTATTTTGGTCCGGCCTCCTTACATTTTCAGAAACCACTGTTCATCATCCCCTACCTCCATCCCTCGATCAAAAACGACCGAAAAAGAGAGCAAAGTTCACCTTAATCGTTTTCCCTCCACAGACCACCTCTCGACCTCAAACCAAGTCCCAGGCGTTCGTCTCGAGCTGCTCTACCTCCTGGATGGCGTCGCTTCCACCGGCAAGGCCTCCACCACCGGCGAAACAGCCCGAAACAATCGGACCCGAAAACGAACCAAAACTAGTTCCTTGTGTTTTCGACCACCAAACCAAGTGAAACTCGTTCCTCTACATCGACTCAACCTCCTGAAGCTTCCAGAGGCAGTTTTACAGGGCGGCGCGGCCTGTAGCGGCGGCGGCACGGCCCGAACCGAAAACCACCCATTTCGGTTCGATCTCGATATCTCGAGCTACACACCACCATTTCACTTGATTCTTGGCTCATTGAGCTCGCCTCAACTTCCTCTACAAGCACCAAGAAGGAATGGAACTGGGTCGAACGTTTTCACGTTCGTCGGAGCTCGACCCGAATGGATCGAAACAACCAAGCTTTCGATCAAGATATCTCGAGCTATACACGATCGTTTCTTGTGATTCTTGGCTTGTTGAGTTCGCAAGGAAGTTCTGAACAAGTTTCCAGAAGGGATCGGGGCCTGAGGTTGCAGTTTTCACGTCGGTTTTCAAGCTCGCCGGTTTCTGGAATTTTTCCGGCCGCCGACTGTAATTGGTACTTTTCGATCCCTTCCCGTCATTTTCTGGAAATTTGCTCAGAATGATGAACCGAAGGGGACAAGCTCGGCCCCGACACCATTGGCGGTGGTCGGTGGCGGCTCTATCCCTAACTCCGGCGGCCCTTTCCGGCCACCTCCGGAGGTCTAAAATTTGGTTTCTGTCCATTTTATGATTCTATGTTTTGATACGATCATTTCAGCGTATTATACACATTTTTCGGATATCGTATGAATTAGTTATGAATTTTGTGATTTCGATCGATTTCGATCGTTAGATTTTTGATCTGTGAAATTAGGACCGTCGGATGAACTTGTAAATTTGTTATGATGATCATATGACTGTCCCAGAGGCTTTGTGTGGTCATGGGCGAAGATCCGACCGTTGGATCTTCGTATATGTGCAAAACGGTAATTAGGGGAGCGATTCGTGAGAAACCGCTCGTCGGATTTTAATGTAAATTAGAATCCGGCTGTTAAATGGTAGTTAAATTATGTGTTGAAATTGTTGGCTAAATTCGAATCACATTTGATTAGGTGATTGACGGATTTTATTTGAGTGGGCTATTTCGGCGTTAATTATAATTATATTGAAGACGCAGCGGGAATTTCGAGGTGAGTAAAACTCACGTGGTTCATATTACGAACCGAATGTTTTAAATTTAATTATTTTGGTAATTGTGTGAAAAATATTTGCGGATTAAATATTTGTTTTAAAATGTCGTGGACTTGAATAACCACGGTCCATAGGTAAGTAAAATGAATTTTTAATTATACAAATGAATTTCATGATTTTCTTGTGTGAACTATAGATGGTATTAGTGGTCATTCCTGAGTGAATGATTACGTATATATATATATATATATATATTTACGTGAAAAATATATATTAATGAGTGAATTGTTGAGTGATGACATGATTGAGATGAATTGATGATTTGAATATATTTCAATTGTGTAATTCCATAATGATATGGTGTATCTTGGTTGGGTTGATTTCAGTATGTGATTTTATATGTTGTGCTCATTTATGGGTTTAGGGTCGACGTAGTGACCGGTGTGGGGTAATCGGACGCTCTAATCCTGGGTGGATGATGGGATAAGATTGGTTGAGTATGTGGAATTATTAGACGTTCTAAATATGTATATAGGTATACATATTGATGAAATACAATAATGATAAATATGTTGGATGCCATAACCTAGACCAGGTGACGGGCTACGATTCAGTTAGAGCTCTAGTCTGTCAAGTACCGTATTTTTATAAATACGATGTTGAGAGTTGTGTAGAAAGATGTGTGTTGGGGTTTATCTTGATGTATTGAATTGGTGTTGATTGAGATTGTTAGTACTTGTGGATGTGGAAATTGTTTAGTGTTGTTGTGTGGGGGAATAATTATGAATTGAATTAAGCAATAGTTCTTTCCTTTTACTCATACGAGCTTTCATAAGCTTACCGGGTTTTGTGTTGTTGCAATCCCGGTATACTATTCAAATGGTGTAGCGGATATTCCTACAAGTCAGGATAACCAGGAAGGTGACCGAGCTGCTTAGGTGTTACAGCAGTTTTTGTTATTTCATTTAGTTGTGAGGTGTGTATGTTCATTTAGAGCTTTGCATTTCATTTTGGATTTGAGTTGTAATAATTAACCGAGACTAAATTCGGTTTGATTTTATTTCGTGTGGTGAGGATGTTATGAAAAGAAATTTTCAGGATGATTATTTTGAGTTTGTAGTATTTTCATGTTTCGGATTTTGAATTGTTATTCTAAAATTCGGGGCGTGACACCAAGGCCAACCTATTTTCTTTCTCTAGCCAATTATCCATTTTTCGGCCACTTTCGGCTGTGCCACCTGTTAAGTTTTGGAGCTTCCAATGTCCTCTTCCTAACCATACAAGTTTCTTACACCAATTCACAGCATAGAGGAAGAATTGAAGATTTGGGAATTCTAGGGTTTTCATCACCGTTTCGAGGTAAATTTCGGCCAACTAGTTGTGTTTTTGACTTTGTTATAATTTTAAGAATGGTTGGGCTTGTTGAGAGGAAGATTTTGACATAGGTGGTTTCATCACTTTGGTGGTCGAAGCGGTGATTCATGTGGCCTACGCACTGCCGCTAGTGCTTGAGTGTGGGGGCGCTTGCCACCGCTTCTGGACTTCTGTTTTGCCCCATTACATGGAGGATGATGATATGAGTGTGTGGATGAAATTTGGTAGGAATTTGTCGAATTTAAGGTTTGATAGGAATTTCCGAAGTTTCAAAAATTCGTGTATAAATTTGTGATAATCTGACCGTTGGATCATCGTGATTTTTCATTCGATTGTTAGAATTGGCAAGTCGATGAGATTTTGGAAGTTTGAGTCAAATCTGATGTGATTTCAGATTTTCGGGAATTTTGATGAATTATTAAATTAGGGTTTCGGGGATTCATCAGAATTCGAAATTTAATTCACTATTATCAAAATTCATTGAGAGTGTTGGATTTAAATGTCGATTACAGTCTGCTATTTCATATTTGATTGGTGTGTTATTTATTTACTTATTTAATTTATAAATTTCGTTGAATATTTCAGATTTTATGCTACTAGCTAATTATGTGTCTCAGGTTTACTGTTTTTATGATTTTTGGATGTTATGGTCATTGCTGGTAATATATTGCTATGAATGTGACTTGGGATAAATGGGTTAGACTGAAAATTTGGTTGTGAATTATGGATTTTCGGATTACTATTAAATCGTGGATGTAATGATCGTTGATTGAGATAATTATGTTTGTGAAATTGATATCGTTGATTATAAGTATTATGTTGTTGGAGACACTAGGAGAGAGGGAATGGACTAGTGATCTCAATAAGTGACACCAGAAGATAGGGGATAAACCGCTGGATGAGATTGTTAATGTGGCACCAGAAGAGAGGATATGTATTGGTGGCCATCAATATTATGACACCAAGAGAGAGAGGATGTACTGGTGGTCTTGGCTTTTGTTATAGCACCAAGAGGGAGGGGATGAACTAGTGGCTATGATGATTCTTGATATGAGACATGTATGTTACGAATGTATATTTGAGTATGTTTTGAACTATCTGGATCGACAAATGTCATGGCGTGATGAGAATTGTTTTATGTATATTGGTTGCGTGTTAGGGTATATTATGTTTATGTTTGATGGAGATCTAAGAGACTGTGACCACTATTGTGTTTGAGTGGGTGGGTAGTTAAGGTTATGAAGAGCAAGTAGGGTACAGGGGTTGAGAATTGATTTGTATGATTAGAAGTATTCAGTTGTCTCTGCAGGATTGGGTGGTCCACTTTTACGGAAAGTTCTGTTGAATTTTCAGTAGAATTTCTCCTAAGGTGGGCTTGCAAGACTATTTTGGATTTTAAGGTGAAATCTGGGGCCAGACCTATCAAGACAAAACTCAGGTAAAGGAGATAGACAATCGTCGTGCAAATGGAAGCTCACATTAGCCAACACAACAAAAGGCATCCTTTTTTGTGCAACCTTGTGCTGTGTCACTTGATTGCTAACTCTAATCTTATGACAAGATGATTAGAGCTACCTTTTTTTTTTTTTGAAAGCTAGAGCTACCTTAAATGCAAACAATATAATATTAGTACTTGAAACTAAATCCATTTAGTAAAAGATTGGGCCGAGTTTCATTTCAATTCAATGAAGAGAACTAACAGTAAGTAATTGCTGGATTACAAAGTATCCATTGCTTCGAATTCAAATTTGATATCTTTCCATACCTCACAAGCGGTAGCTAGTTCAGGACTCCATTTACTAGCCTCACGAATAATTTCATTACCCTTACGAGCGAGATCACGTCCCTCATTAAAACCTTGTACACAAGTTTCTAGAGCTACTCGATTAGCTACAGCACCTGGTGCATTTCCGCAAGGGTGTCCTAAAGTTCCTCCACCGAATTGTAGTACAAAATCATCTCCAAAGATGCTCCAATTTTTTTTTTTTTTTTTTTGTAATTTAGAGCTCTGTTAATTGGCTTGCAAATGCTGCAAATACTATGTATCCTTGGGATTATTATGAATGTAGGTGAATGGTTGTGAATGTATAAATTTAATCTTTTACTTGAATTTATGCTTGATATTATGGATGCTTCAAATTATGGTTTTTTGGTTATACACATCAAGTGAATCTTTTTCAAATGGATCATAACATGACACATGGCATTTTTTAAAAAAATTGCAATTTGTGGTATTTGAGGGTTGCTTTGGAGGAAAAATATGATTTAGTTTGGAAGGCATGTTATCTTCATTTGATGAAAATAGGGAAAATGAAGCTAGAGTTATATTGGATATTTTATCATTGACGTGGCATACATCGAGCTGAGTTGGTACTGAAGGGTTTCCCGCATCAACGACTTAATGGAACATTTGAACGGAGACTTAACAGAATGGACCTATTAGGTTAGAATTGAGAGCGCATGAAATATTTTGATGAAATTAGAAGGCGAGGAACTGAATTAAAAAAAAAAAAAAAAAAAAAAAAAAAAAAAAAAAACTCCATAAGTACATGGAGTAAGCAGAATTTAGTCCTAATAATAATTGTCCGGTTGCGATATATTATTTATATGATATAATCAAGGTTCCAAAAATCGCTAAGTGCTAGTCGGGCAGTGATTAGGGGACTAACGCCCTGACCGCCTAGGCGGTTTTTATTTTTATAATTTTTATAGCATATAATTACATAAATATATAAGAATATATAATCTTATAAAGACTTAAAGTTGTTTCCATTTATTTATTTTTTATGATCGCATAAAATTTTGTTATTCATCCTCATTGTGTAAGCACGTGTCTTACCTTTGACGTTAATTAACATGGAAAGAATAAAGCTAATGCCTAGAAGGTTTCAAAAGTAAAAACGTGGTCGTTTGAGGACTCCAACTCACTGAGTCGCAGACCAGCAGCTTTAGGTCTCTGCTTTCCCTATCTTCTTCTCTCTTCAGATCCCCAAAATCGTCTCATGAAAAATTTTCAATTCTATTGAATTCAATTCTCACTATAGCTTTGTAAATTAGCACAAGGGCGACTTGTCCTTCAGAGAGGCATGGATGCAGATCTTCGATGACTACCCCATCAAGTACGAAGCAAAGCGTCTCCCATGGCCAATAATCTCCAGATCAACTGTCATTTCCAATTCCTTTAGCGGGCCCTTCTCAGGCAATCAAGACTTGATCTTCGGAGCCTTAAAATCCCAAGACTTTGAGAACATCACGGCGGCTAGCCAGGTTTCCAGCAATTCTACCTTTGAAACTTTCAATTCGATTCCACCGAGTCGTTGTCATTGAGTTGAGAAACTGCCTAGGCCGCCTAGGTGCCTACCCAAAACCCACTCCGCCCATCCAACTAATTTTCCATTACTCGTGGCGGAAACCCACCGCCCAGTGCCTAGGCATAGCCTAGGTGGCCTGGGTGGTCGAGTTTTAGAACATTGGATATAATATGTAGCAAGGATATCTAACGAATAAAGGAATAATGTAATCCTAAAGATATGCTTATTTGATCATAAGTCATGTCTTATTATATATTCTATTGGTTAAGAAAGACATATGACCATGATATTAATACAAAGTATATAGGCTCGCAATCGATACACAAAACATGGGATCTACTACTATAAATGGAAGTTAAATTTTTGGTGTGAAAAGCTTCACCAAATGTTTAAATGTCTTAAATACCCTTTAAATATAATTAAAAAAATCATGAAGTGTTGAAGGAAATTCATAATTAGTGTGTCTAGCCTAATGACCAAAATATCAAATATCGATGAAATATCGGTGGTCCGAACAATAAAAATTTTGATGGAAAAATCGATATTGGTAAATATTCAAGAAAAATTATGGAAATTTAGAGAAAAACATGGAATTTTGAAATGAAACTTTAAGAGTTATTTATTTCATCAATTATCTACCATATTTCAAATTAAAATGTGAACCAACATTAATAATTTAAGGTGAATACTAGTATATTGAGTCACTAACAGTTCTTGAAATTTGATTTAATAATACTTAATATTATAGATAATCATTGTCTAAATAAAGTCTTTATAACAAAGGAGTTTACTGCCCAGCACCATTTTGTCTAGTGGCATAAGTCTCCCATTTGTAGTAGAATCAATATTAAATATTAGCATATATCTACTTTTATATTAAAATATAGGAGCGAAAAATGAAGTTGCGGAAGATGAATTGTGTCATGAGTTTAAATGGTTAATGAAACTAATTCTATTCTATTTATAGATATAAAATTTTCGAAAGGTTTAAATTAAGAATGGTTGTTAAATTTATATTTTGTACATTGTTTTTAGATTCATAAAAAAAGGATAAATTCTCAAAAATGAATACACACACACATTAATTATATATATATATATATAGTCAGCCATTCTCAGGTGTGGAAGTCCGTACCTGAGCAAAAGGTACATTTCCATTTTTCCCCACTTTCCGATCACACATTTACATCTTATCCGTTTAGTTTTTAGGTCATAATGTATAGATTATCTCTGTAAAATTTCAGCCAAATTAGTGATCGTTAAGGCATTCAAAACTGTAATTTACAACAATGAATACGACGGTTCCGAATCTGTTGAACCGGAACCGTTCGTATTCATTGTTGTAAATTGCAGTTTTGAATGCCTTAACGATCACCAATTTGGCTGAAATTTTGCAGAGATGATCTATACATTAGGACCTAAAAAGTGAACGGTTAAGATGTAAATGTGTGATCGGAAGGGGGGGGGAAATGGAAATCCGTATCTTTTGCTTAGGTACGGACGTCCGTACTCAAGAAGCCCTATATATATATATATATATATATATATATATATATATATATATATATATATATATAGTTGTAAGCAACAATGTCAATTCCTATATTTGCCGGAGTGATTGAGCTTTTTGCAGTTTTCCTCAACAACCAAAGGTTCAACACCAGGTAAGCTATAAGCATGATTGACTTTTTGTTTCATATTTGAAATCAGGTGTGGGGCCCAAATTGGACTGTTATGCCATGAGATAAAAGGTAAATATTGTGAATATCAGACTTTTCACGAAATTTCAGGAATTTTCAATAAAAATTTCTTGGTATATCACGATAATTTCTGGAGGCGTAAAAAACAAAATATTGCTGAAATTATCGATTTTTAAGACTTTGGTCTAGCCCAAACAGGTTTCCTTATCCTAATTGTAATAGGGGTAGATTATTCTAGATATTCTAGTCTTTATTAGAATAGGATTCTTTGTACTCCAAGAGATTATGCTATAAATATGAAGGCTCCCATTTTTGAAAGGTTAGTTACGGTTGTTTGGGCTTTTTGGCGCAACCATAATGAGATGCTTTGGTCAGAAAAGTCTCAGACTTATCAAGCCATCCTTATCAGTTCTATGGCTTGGTATGAGGAATTTCAAACAGCTAGGGGTTACACACACAAACAGAAGATACAGGCTGCGAAACGTGCTTGGTCTCCACCTAAGTATGATCGATTGAAAGCTTGAAGCTTATGTTGATGGAGCCTATCTTCCTTTTAGTTCTATTGGAGGAAGAGGGGGTGTTCTGAGAGATGAAACTGGTAATTTTGTTGCTTGTTTTGCAAGAAGAGCTCAACATGTTACCTCTGCTAAGCAGGTTGAGCTTTATGCGATCCGTGCTGGGCTTGGATTTACTTAAAGCTATGTGGGTTGGCAATTCCATTTTGGAAAGTGATTATCTGATGGCAATACAAGATCGATGTTACTTCTCCTGATCCTAATGTTTCAGAGTATGAGAACTTAATTGATGACATTCAAGTTAGCTTATCTTTGCTTCCATTAACTGCCAAGCAGCGTGCTTGCAGATCAACAAATATGGTGGCTCATAGATTAGCTAGCTTTGCTTTTGAATCTAATGTAAACACTGAGCGGTTCACTCATGCTCCAGAAATCATACTGGATGCACTCATATATGATTGTAATCATCGTCCTTAGTTAGTACAATTCAATTTTCTTCAAAAAAAAATATATGATATTGCGCTTGTAATTCTATAAATGGAGACCTATATTATCAATGGAATGTGCATCTACTTTCTCTCCTCTTTTTCCTACAACATAAAGAAATTATTTAACATAATTATCATGGTAAATTAAAAAAATACAGAGAACGTAAAATTGAGAAAGTGGGTGAGAAAAAAACTTTCACTTTTTAACAATAACATGTGCATCGCACAGGTATGAGGCTAGTTGAGATATAGCATAAGGAGACTGGAAAGACCGAAAAACTAGACGATCTTATATTTGGCAACGATATCAACCGAAGCTATGACATCCGGACAAGGTTAAGATTTTGTTTAATTAATCGAAACTTATGGAATGATGTATGCATATGTACAAGGACAATCTAGATTAAAGCTTGCACATGTTTCGATATTCCAGCAAATTAAGATGCATGACTAAAATATAACGGGAGATTAAGCTGCATATTGGTAAGTAGAAACACGTCGCACCATGGCATATTCTAGTTAAGTTGAAGAATTTACAGAGCAAAAAGATAGAGTAATTTCAGCCAGAAATGCGTACCTTATTCAAGAAACAAATATTCGGAAAATGGTTCTATAGTCGATCTTATAAGAAACTGAAATTCATGTATTACGTCGATACCGTAGCTGTGGACCTCTGGATACCATTGCTGTGGACCTCTGGTTACGGAGGCTGCACTTGCTATTTCTTATAGTGAGCTGATAGATTAGATGGAGAGATATACGCAAGTATATTAACAGCATATTAATGAAGAGATCAAGAGGCATCGACAGCTGGGAAAATAAAGAAGGCAAGAATACAGAACCTGTTGCTTTTATGCTGTTCAATTTGCTTTTATTTACAATCAGTGAGCTTAAATAATAATTTTGGCCTCTCTCTTTTTGATCAGTGCAAGACGAAATTGCTTGCTTTAGTTTTACGGCAAGTCCCTGAAGGAACTTTAGTTAGCTCTCACTTTTTCTTTTTCTTTTTCTTTTTCTTTCTCAGATTTAATTGGCCTTTTCTTTTAGTTTCATACCAACTTAATTCCCTTTTCCATTGATAGATTTTGATACCTCTTATTCAAGATGAAGCTATCGACTAATAGGGGTGTAAATGAGCCGAGCCGAAGCGAATATCAGGGTTATCATGTTCAGTTCATTTGTTTTTATCGAGCTCGAGCCGGGCTAAAGCTTAAATATTTTTTTCCATGCTCAAGCTCGGCTCGGCTTGAACATTTTTCTTAAGCGCCGAGCTAGGCTCGGCTCGACTCGATTTGTTGGACAAGCTAGCTCGAGCTTAAATAGGCTCGGCTAGGTTTATTTGACTTTAAATTTAAAAATAAAAAAAGGAAGAAAAAAATTTAAAATAATAATCCAAAATTTGATGTCTAACCATCACACAAATCCATTTTGACTTTATTGTAATATATTTTATTTAAATTCTCAGATTCTCTTCCAATTGAAAAGGAATGTAATAAAAAGAATAAAGATTTGAGATTAGAAAAATTATATTTTTATTTATACTATAAGTTTTCATGAGTTGAGTTTTAACAAATTGAGCTACTCATGAGCTAGACGAGCCGAATATATCCTTGTTAAAGCTCGGCTCATTTTTTTGTCGAGCCTAATATTGAGCTCAAACTTGGCTCATTTATCTTACGAACACGAGCCGAACGAGCTAAAATCGAGCCGTCGAACACGAGCTGTATCGAGTCTATTTACAGCCCTATCGACTAGGATACAATTAATGAGTTGTAATATGGTAATTTTTCCTGGGTTCTTGACCAACGCATCAAAATGAGTCAAAATTATCTCACTTACCCTAGCAATAGATTTTTATTCTCACTAACCCAATTTAAAGTAAAAGGACAATTTTACCCTCAACCTTATAAATTGGGTTGTTGCATAAGCTTATTTATTGAAGACAGAAGGATATTTAGGACGGCTAAAATCGAGAATAAGGAGCTTTGTAGTGAATGTGTATTTGATAGTGTGCTTTTGCTAATCGGGTTTATTTTGTGAATTGGTCAGAGAGCACTTGACACTTATTTCATTGGTCATTTTGGATAGAAATCCTTCTCCTGCTATTGTTTATTCTTATAATTAGTCACTCAACATCTACCATTTAGTATCCAAATTGTTCTTTTCTTCCTCTACATTTTTTCTTTTTGGGTAAAATGAGGGCAGAAGACCCTGAAAGAGGGTAAAAAAAAGTTATATTGGGGGACAATAAAGGGCTATAGGTGCAATAGATGTCTATTGTGGAGGCAATAAATGTTTTGAATTAATGTAATCTCCTCGTTTTTATTGGGGGTTAATAGACGTTTATAGGAGGGCAATAGATGTTTCGAATTGATGTAATTGTCATACCCCGAATTTCAAATAAAGATATTCGAATCCGAAACGCGAAACTTAACAAGCACAATAAAACACATAATAAATTTTCATTTTAAATTAAACCATAAAGCATCTGAGCTCACCAACAGTAATACATACTCGTTCTTTAGAGTCACATATTACAAAGAGTTTACAAATTAAACTAAGTTACAATTCAATGAGTAAACACGCTCACCAACTCTCTACACAGCGGAAGACTAAAATCAAAACACTTCCACGTCCAAGCAACAGAAAGTATGCCTCAGCTTCGATGACAATTAATCGATATGCTTACCTACACAATAAACCCTACACCATGGAATAGTGCACCGGGTTGAAACAACAAATCCGATAAACTTTTTAAGTTCGTATGAGTAAACTCAAATAAAATAACTCACGTCACGCATGCTTATAATTTCTCAGCTCGTGAGATAATTAAAGCAACAACGTTTAACTTCACAAACACAACCAAACATCCAATCACACTAGATAAAAATTAGTAATCCCTGTATAGAAATTTAGTTTAGGAGAACACCAAATTCATACAATTCAAATCATAGCAACTTCTGCATATAACTTAGCTCAGGAGATTATATTTAAAATCAAACAATTAGAATGACACGGAAAATAGATAAAGAAGTCAAATAACTCACACTAGAGTCGATGATCACCCATCAACTTCAAATAAATCATCTCACAACAACCCACATCATTTACACAAAATAATCACACAGGTCATCATACAAGTCAACACACAGGTCGTCACATAAAATTATTTTCTCATCTCCAATAACCTCAAACAATGATGAAATCATTTCCAAAATAATATGTTCTCATCTGAAAACCATAATCAAAATCGTACACATATAATTCAACGCTCAATCTGACAAAACTATCTTCCTTTCCAATTTCATTTATTTTCCTCAAATCACTTCGCACAACAAAGTAAACAAACACCCAATTCTACCAAGATATATATATATATATATATATATATATATATTTCCACGTAAATATATATATACACACGTAGTCATCCACTCAGGGACGCCACTAATACCAACTATAGTTCACAATAGCAAAAACTCGAGAAAATCATTTTTATACTTGAAAACTCATTTTACTATACCTATGAACTGCAGTCCTATGAACCGTAGTCGATCAAGTTCATATCATTTGAAAACAAATCTTCATTTACGAAAACGATTTCACAATTATCAATTAATTCTGAATATTAAGTAACTCGGTTCGTAAATAAACCACATGAGATTTACTCACCCCTAAATCCCGTTGCGTCTTCTCTTACAATCGAAACCCACAATCAACAAATGTTCCCCCAAAACAATTCCGTCAAACACCTAATCACATACAATCTTAACTTAGTACATAACTCAGAAAACCACAATTATACTATGATCTAATGATTGGATCCTCATCCGAGACCATACGAAGTCATCGGAACACTTATACGATCAATATTTCAAATCTACAAGTCGATCGGACAGCCAGATTCTCACGGATCGAAAACCGAACGAACCGAAAACCCTAAAAATCATAACTTGCTCATACGATTTCCAAAAATTAAGTGTTGTATATCGAAATGAATTTGTCGATGTGTAGATTAAAAAGAGGAACAAAAACTGTTCCTGGGGTGGCCGGAAGCCGCCACCACAGTGATGGAACCGCCGCCCATCCAAAGTTAAAATTTGACAAGACTTCCAACACAAAACATCTTCATCTCAACTCGAATTACAACTTTCATAACTAGCACATAGTCTAAATCAAAGCCGTTTGGCCGCAATTTACATCGAACGTTTCATAATCCGACAAACGCTAGATTTGAAATCTCCAAAATTCTATCACCACGAGATGAATAGTTGCAAGCTACCTTGGGAGAAACCTTCTACATCCTCTGAGCACTAAAAGCCCCCAAGAATCACCAACTATGGGGGCCAGAAATGTGAACTCCGACCAAGGCGATTTGCAGAGTCGCCACCAAACTTTCCGGCCTTGCTGCGTTCCACGGGCCGACCCACATCGTGAAACTTCACACGGTTGTAGATAGGAGTGAGGCGAAGAGATAGGGACAAGAATCTCAGCTTATAGTGGCCGAACGATGGAGAACGAAGCGGACAAAGGTGGCTGGGCTAATCTGGGTCGGGAGAGAAGAGAGAGAATATTTTTTTCCGATTTTTCCTATATATCTCAAAATGGAAACTTTTTCCGATTGCCATAACTTCTTCATTCGAGCTCTGATTTTAGCGTTATGTATATGCACGAACTCGTATCGACATGTTTTACGACTTTCATGAAGCAAGTTTTCACAAAATAGAAACAGATAAAAAGTCAACTCTGGAATCGAAACATTTCGAGCAAATAATAGTTCCAAATAATTTCCACTCTACCCTCGAACCATGAAATCGTATCAACGAATGCTTTAATAATTCCCGAAGCATTCAGGAATTAATAAAGAATTTTTGGGGTATTACAGTAATATCTTTTTTTTTTAATCAAAGTTTTATTTGTCTAATTTTAGGAAGAATAATTCTCATTCTGGCGACCGAAAGTTTTATTGGAGGCAACAGAGATTTATTGCTCATTTATTGGGGGCAATAGAGGTCTATTTGGGGGCAATAAATCTTTTTGGCGACATATGAGATCTTTGAAGACCACCTTGGGGATTTCCGACGAGGTTTTTACAAAAGTCTGATGGGCGGCGGCCGGTAACTGGTGACCGAACTCCTACGAAGTCTCCTTTTGTTTCTCTTTCTCTTTCTCTCTCTCTCTCTACGTAACAAAGGGGTGAGGGTAAAAATGTCTCAAAAAAAACAAAAAACTTAGTGGAGTATTAGGGAAAGATCTCTTTAGAGTGTTTTGGATAAGGAGGAATTAAAAAAACTTATTGGGGTAAGTGGGAAAAAAATTCCCTAAATTGGTGTACATAAATCCCCTTTTTTTCCCCTAAAAGTACACAAATCAAATTATAAGTTGATAACCTATTGACATGTACAACAAATTTCACCAACTAATTTAATTTAATCTATACTATTATTAAGAGAAGAGAGTATGCACTCCAAAACTGAATTTTTTTACCAATTTAACCTTTATATATTAAAAAAAACTATGAAATATAATTAATCAATAAGGATAATATGGTAAATTGTAAAATAGAAAAAAATTAAGAAACAGAAAATGTGGTAGTTGTATGGGAAGTTTTTCCACTACCTTTAACTTTTCTCCACACAAATAGTAGGTGGGCTCTGCTAGTATAATTTATTAAAAATTGATGTATAACAAACATTAACACACTTTAAACTAAGCATACAAGACAACGCCTAAAGTTCTTATGACATGCCAACGTTCCTAGCCAACCTAACGCTCTCACATAACCAATGACATTGTCAATACCGAAGAGCACACGATGGGGATCCGCTGCAGACGGACCATCACTCGGAAAGTATTGACATATCACCAAATATGTACTTTACGCTCTGATACCAAACTGTCACGCCCCGAATTTTAGAATAAAAATTCAAAATCTGAAACATGAATTACTACAACATCAAAATAATCATCCTGAAAATTCCTTTTTCTTTAACAACCTCACCACACAATTTAACTTCAAAAACCGAATTTAGTCTCGGTTAATTATTACAACTCACTTACAAAATAAATTGTAAAGCTCTAAATGAGCATACAAACCTCATAACTCAAATGAAATAAAAATAAATGCTGCAACACCTAAACAACACGGTCACCTCCCTGGTTATCCTGACCTGCAGGAATATCCGCTACACCATTTGAACAGTATATCAGGATTGCAACAACACAAAACCCGGTAAGCTTTTGAAAGCTCGTATGAGTAAAAAGAAAAAACGGTTGTTTAATTAAATCATATTTATTTTCACCCAAGTCAACACTCAACAATTTTCACGTCCACAAGAAACACCCCGACATCGTATTTATATAAATACGGTATATGACAGACTAGAGCTCTAACTGAATCGTAGCCCGTCACCTGGCCTAGGTTATGGCATCCGACATATTTATCTTTATCGTTTTTAATCAATATGTATACTTATATACATATTTAGAACGTCTAATAATTGTACATACTTAACCAATCGTATCCCATCATCCACCTAGGATTAGAGCGTCTGATTCCCCCAGACCGATCACTACGTTGACCCTAAATCCATAATAAGTACAACAATATGTTTCCACATAATGAAATCAACTCATCCAACATACATAATATTATTATGAAATTTAAGCATTTGAAATGTAATTCAAATCATCATTCCAACTCAATCATATCATCACTCAATAATACACCAATCAATATATATATTCCACGTAAATATATATATATATATATATATATACGTAATCACCTACTCAGAAATAACCACTAAAACCATCTATAGTTCACACAAGAAAATCGTGAAATTCATTTATATAATTAAAATTCATTTTACTTACCTATGGACCGTAGTTGATCAAGTCGATATGATTTTAAAAACAAATATTTAATTTATAAATATTTTTCACACAATTACAAAAATAAATAATTTAAAGTACTCGGTTCATAATATGAACCACGTGAGTTTTACCCACCTCTAAATTCCCGCTGCGTCTTCACTTAAATACAAATCACAATGATTCAAATGCTCGTCAACTACCTAATCAAGTATGGTCTTTACTTAGCAAACGAAGCATGAAAATAAACTTAAATGATGATCCAACGGTCGGATTTTAAAATAAAGATGATCCAACGGTCGGATTCTAAAATAAAGACGATCCAACTGTCGGATCGAATTTAAACGATGATCCAACGGTTAGATCCTCACGGATCGCCCTTGGAAACATCCTATCAAAATTATACGAAAATCTGACGGACGGATCTTCACAAATTGCCACTCAAATCACTGTTTTACAATCATACGAAGATCCAACGGTCGGATCTTCGTCCGTGACCAAACAAAGTCATCGGGACAGTCATATGAACATCATATTAAAATTTGAAGTAAAACAGATGGTCTGATCTCCGTAATTGTAAACTGAAAGTAAACTGTAAAATTGTAAATAGTAACGTCAAAACTTAAATTGATTATTTATCAACTTTTTGTAACATGACCATGTTATATATCAAAACCCTCGTATGGATGCATAGATCATCGTCCAGATAATATAAACTCAAAATTTGGTCCGACGCGCCGCCACACACGGCGGTCAACCACCTCAGATGCAAAAGTCGTCAACTACAAACTTCTTCAAAATGAAATTGTGAACAACTTTAATACCTAACTTTTTCCGAGATAAGGTCTAGATCGTCCTAGATCGGGCTTTGAAGTTGGATTAATCTCGGCCCTCTGATCAGTTTCCAGATTGAATCAGGGACGTCAAAACCGTCAACTCTTGATCTACCACTCTACAATCAAAATCGTCATGCCAGCCACATATGGGGATGATCAGGAGGAAGAGCACGTCATGAAAATGGGGTTGATCGGCCCGTGCACTGCCGAAAAAGTGGATTTCCGGCCGGGTCGGGTTTGAGCTTGGGAAAGAAGCTTCGATCCAAGCCTAGGAGCAGCGGCGAGGCGAGGCGAGGGCGGGGAGCGGCTGGACGCAGAACGGCGAAGGCGAGGGGCGCCAGGTCCGGCGGCGGCGTGGCCGGGAAGGGCGGTTTCCACCAGGGTCGGGTCGGCCGGAGTGAAGGCTGCAACTCGCGCGAGAGAGAGAGAGAGAGGGGAGGGGGACTTATGTGCAAAAATCTGACTTTTTCGTCCTTAATGAAAAAATCAAATTTTTCTTACTATTTATAGAAAAATTCCAATTTTCAAATATTCATAACTTATTCATACGAACTCCGAATATTAAGTTCAACATATGCACGAACTCGTAACGACGAGCTCTACAACTTTCATGAAGGAAGTTTTTCCCAAATTTTCAATGTATAAAAAGTAGATTTTCACGACCCCCTAAATAACGTTCGTTTTCGAAAATAAAATCATTCGAAACCAACTTTCACAAACCATGACATACCAATTAATCCCAAATATCATAATTCAATTAATATAACAATTATTGAACTACATAAATTTATTATATTAAAAATTGGGTCTTCACATTAAGATGGATAACTTCACAACAACAAGAAACATGAAACAATATTCTCTAGTTAAAAGACAGGACTACCAAAGTATCAGTACTCAAAAACACAATTGTATTTTGATTTCTCGAGACAAAAATTCTGAATTCATTATTTATTCTGAAAGATTTTGCCAAGTGTTTAGGTGTTAAAAGATATGAAGCAAAGTTGTAATAGATACAATTCATAGCTAATGAAGAACAAAAACTTGAAACCAAGCATATCAATTCGAAGCTAACAGAGTATAGGTAGATATTAAAAAAAAATGCTGAAGCTCAAAGTGAACGGTATACAAAACTTCAAATTATAGAGAAATCCACATAATTTAATTAGTTCTGCAACAAAATCCTCATAACTACTCTAACATTCATATACAATGATACAAGACTGATGATGTATATAACCTTGGAAATGAGAACAAGTGAAAAAAGAGAAACGTTGGCTTTTAACATCTTAGGAAAAGAGGAAAACATATGCCCCAAAAGCTGTTATATAAGATAGCATCATATATCAAAAGTCATTTTCATAATCAACCTCCCTAAACTACATGCAGAACAACGAAGTCACAGGGATCGTACCAAAACCAAGGCCGTATCAAATTTGAACATGAGAAAATCTGATGCATTAACCAGACCAAAACAACACAAACCATGCTATTAGAGAGCAAAAATAGAAAAATACTGCTATTTCATGGGTAGAAATCACAAAGTACACAAGGATTTCAGCCAAAAAAAGAAAAAGCCCCAAAAGAAGCCATGTATTATTTCGACTATCAATACCAAACCAAATATGCAGAATCCAGCACATTCACATAAACGTATCAAAAATAGTCAAAATCATTGCAATCAACACTAGCCTGTGTATCAAAACTACCTTTTTAGCAAGTGATAATTTCCCCCAAGTTCACAGGTTGAGATCAGCTCGATGTCAGTTTGTCTGCTCTCTTTTGTCAGTCTGTTTTCTGTCTTTGACGACTTTTCATCTTCAGAGTAGAGAAAAAAATGAAAGACGTCAAAATCTCACATCTAGAGGGTGGATTTCTGATAAGGTTTGGTATTTATACCAGACATCCTAGAATCCTACAAAATCAAACATCTAATAAAATCTTTCAAAATCAATGGGCTTTTGAATATCACTAGATTTAGAAAGACTTTTTAAAATCTTGATTGAATACCACCAGATTTTAAAGGACTTTTAAAAATCCTGATTGAATACCACCAGATTTTAAAGGATTCTTAAAATACAAAAAAAATCTTATAGACTCCCAATTGAATACACCCCCAATTTATAAGTCATAATTCAGTGAGGGCAAAAATCAAAAAATTTCTCATCCCAATCTTAATAAACATATATATTTGTGATTTATATTATAAAAAATAAATTAATTATAAATTAAATATATTATAAATTAATATATATATATATATAATTAAATATATGTACATATTATTGGGGTGGGTTTGGGGATAGGGTTCACAATACCATCCATAATTTTAGATAACGGGCCCCATTTGTTCCCGAATCCTCCCCCCATTAGGGATGCAGGTATCTAATGGAGCCTGCTCCGCATGCGATTTTTGTCATCCTTACCCCTGATTTTAAAAAAAAAAAAAAAATACTGGACAGAATCTGTTTTTCTACTTTTGTGTTGTTGGCACTACTTATCTAACTTTTTGTCATGTTGCAGTTACAATTTAACAATTACTTATGCATAGTCCCAGCCTTTATTCCTCCTTGATGCTGCATTCAACTCCTCCAGTCTTACTTCTTTTGCCGACGAACCTGCACAAGGACTATTAGCCCTACTGCAGCACATTCATTGAGCAGGATCATCCAAATGGGATTCATATATGGTTTTAATGAGGATGCAGTGGGTTTTTTTGCTGTTTATTTGTGGAAGATAAGAGTTTCTTAATGCTGCATTCAACTCTTCAGAGAACCTGCTCTTGTTAGCTGAAAGCGCATGAGTTAAAAGCCTCAATTACCCTTCCCACCAATCCCTTCTTGCAAGAAGCAATGTAAGTGATAATATGCTATGATCGCCGTGAACTTATATTTTAATGTATTGATAATAGCTACTCTTCATGTATATTTATGGATCTGATGTACAATTGGGATTAACATATGGTGGGTGACATAATTATGTTTAACAAACGATATGTGCAGTTTGGCACTATCTTGTTTGTGCTTCTTCCTTCTTCTTCTTTTTTTTTCCATTGCATTTGCTTTTGAAGAGGCAATGTTGTATGACTTGACCTTCCCGAAAGTCTTCAAGTTAGAGCGAGTAACCAGCATAAGAGCTGTTAGTGTGCACTGGTTTGCGTAAGACCTATTAGCTTAAGGTTGTTACTAAAACTTGCCTGAATGGTTTCAAAACTTCGGATAGTAGCTATTGCTTTGCGCTGCTCAAGTGGGAAGATTAATTACATATATATCAGGATAGAATGTGATACTGTAGGATCATCTAGTCTTTGTTTTCATTCTGTATGCCATACTCATGAGATTGCCGATTTCAAACTTATGACTTGCGACACTAGTGCACCCTGGTGGATGTATTATTTGTTTTAACCTGAGGTACTGAATTTGTTACTTGTTTGATTCTGTGATAACTGCAGAACCTTTTTTTTATTTTTTTAGGATAATAATAGATCTGCAGATCATATTGTAATACCAAATTTCAACATCCTTTTAACTTGAGAATATGCATGTAGATTTCTGATAATATGTAAAACCATATAGAGACTGATTCATCTATGTGCATAACTATACTTGTGTCCGATATTAATCAATCATGAAGGAAAAGAGACGAAAGTATTACAGGGTATCGAGGTATGTCTTACTAGTCTTGTGGAGGTGCTTACCTTGTTCATATATGACGGAACATTCAAAAATGCTACCACCATTTGGGTATCGTTGGTCTTGTAGATGAACTTTCACCATATGTATGTGCTCTACTCTTGTTTTTTGGTGCTAGTATAGTATGGTGCGAGTTTAGGGGGCTGTAGGCAACTGTTTCAAGTCAAATTTTCAGTAAAGCAATGAAACGCTACAGGTGTATCTGTGTTCTTTAGTATATGAGTGCATATATTCGGACCTGTGAGACCATACAAAGAGGCAAGAATAGGGGCGTGCGAGCTGTAAAATATACATGCAGAAAATTATCTTCTATCATTTGTTGTTACTGAATTTGAATAGTACGCTGGTCCGCAAGGGAAATCCGGAAATGGGAAAAACTTCTCCCTTTCACAGAATTGACTTCAAGGTGAAGCTTAACACTCAGTCCTTAGGAGTTTCAAAATGAGCTTCTTTACAATAATCTTGTGATAGCATGCGTGGATAAAGGAGGTACAAGGCTTCCGGTTGAGTGCATGAAGAAAATCAGGGAATTGTGTCATCCCATTTCGCACTTGGTATTTAATCGACTCATTATTCTGCATTCAATCCATAAGACATAAAAAAATGATACCGAAGGTCCTCACTCAGATGTGAAGCGGCTACACATGCTTAATGTGATGAAAATGGAATCCAAAGAGCAGAATATTGAAGGACTGATGAAGGTATACCCAGATATGAAGTGAGCAGAAGTTCAGGCAGACCAGTATCTTTCTATATAATAGCTATGAACGTTGTATATGGAATAATACGGAAGACCATTTGATCTTGAACTTTGAATGGTTTTCAACTAAGAGAATTGGGAAGATGTTCAGTGTGTCAGCTTTCCCTTGAAACTCAAAAAATACAGCTACCCATATGTTGGTAATGGATATAATCGCCCATTAAACTTGGCTGACTGGACATGGCATCACATCCACACACAATCACACAATCATCAGCTACCATCAAACATATACCCATGCACAAAGACATTGCTCAACAAGAAACATTTGATGATTCATATCCCCATTATCAACAAACTACTGAAAGAACCAAGTCATTCTAAAAAAAAAAAATGAAGACACTGAAAACCTACTACTTGCGGAGAGATCCTGTGGCCAAATTTCTGAGGAATAACGCAGCACCTGCAATGGTACCTGCAACAATTGCATCCGCCAGAACTTTGTCCTTGTTGTTTTTGTTCACTGCAGACATCACAGCCCCTGTCATTGCACCTGCAATCATGGTATTCTTCTGCAATATTGAGGAAACAAAAGACTTGCTGATTGATGATTAACATGGACATTAGAAAGTAAAGACTTGACTGATTGAATTCGCATGCCATCAGGAAGAACTCTATAATAGTTTCAACCTCACGTCTCAATGATCAAATCTAGTCTTGGGATGAATTAAGAGTTGAAATAGGTATGCATAGAGGATTGAAACAAAAGGAAATAGAATACTCATAATACTTCGGTCCTTTCACTAGTAATACTACATATGCTCTCCCAAGTGTAATTTCAGTAGCTACACATGCAATCCTAAAATGAACAATTACGAATATTATGACTAGTTGAGGATAGGTAGAATCTTTAAAAAAGTAAATGGAGATTCAGGAAGCAATCTCCTAAATTATAAATTCAGAATCAGCATGTACGAACTGATATGAGCATTATGACCAATTGAGGTATTTGAGGAACATAGAAGCTTCAAGCTGTACAGTAAAAACTATATCTTTACTGTTAAATGGTTCATATATCGTACAACAAACAATCTACAGCAGACATACCCAGTCTCTTCTGCCACGAACACTCTCTAGACCATACTCCGTGGTCACAAAAACTCCAGCAACAGTTCCTGTCAGTGTAATCAAAGTAATTGTTCATTTTGCAAAAGGAAGGAAGCTGAAGCATGAAACATGACTTGCATAACTTCATCCATACATGAAAAAAAAAAAAAAAAAAAAGTTTTCTTACAATGAAACAACCCGACTTACCATAATATGCACCTTCTTTACACATATTCTTCAACTACAGAAACAGTATTCTCGATTAGCAAAACCGAAAACATATATTGTATAAAACCAATGGAGGTACTGAAACCATAATTTACAGTAGCCACTAGACACTAGTTTCAATAAAATCATAAAATTCGAAAAACATCTGAATCAAACAATGAAATGCTGAAATTTTGTTCGGGATTACTTACAGTGTACTCAAAGTCCTGACTTGAAACGCTCCCTGTAGAAGTGTCATTTGGCATTGGTAACTTTTTCAACAGTTTTCAGTGTCAAATTTTTCAGGGTATTTCTAAAATCAAAAGGAAAGTAATGAGAATACCCCTTTTGACGGCATAGTAAGTATCCTCTGCAGCAGCTTTGGTGACACCGATCTGAACCAAACAACGCAAATGAAAACCCAGAAAAACAAAAAGCGACATTTACATTGGGTGGAAAAGAAGAAAGAGAAAACATACGGTTGCGCTCTTCAAGAAAGCATCGGCGATGTCATTGAGCAATGGACTACCCAGGTCTATTGCCCGGTCATTCTTGGGGCGAGTCATCTTTTTCGGCTTACTCTCTGAGACTCGGGTATTGCGGTAAAGCTTTGGTACGAGTTTCTCCGAGACTCGGGTATGCTTCTCCGAGTTTTTAAGCAATCGGCAGATTTACCTAAATGCCATCGTGGTTGTATTATAAAGTATAAAGCAAGTGTAGGGGTCGTCAACAGACCGGGTCGGGCCCATTCATAACGGGTTTGGACCGGATCGGGTCGGACTTTGTTATATTTTTAAATAATTGCGTGTTGGGTTTTGTTAAAAATTAAATGATCCAAGCTCATCCATATAAAGCGAGTCTTGCGGGTTTTTTCGGGCCAGACCTTACGGGCTTTATTTATAAATAAATATTTAAAGACACAAATATTATTATTTTTTAATCAAGCTTTGGAAATTTATTAGATAATGATCAAATACAACCAAAGATAACAGATCTATATTGTACCCAAAAAATCTATATTTATATATAGATACTAATTTATTGATAAATAAATTTTTAAAGACACTAAGTTTTTACAAATCTATATTTATACATCATACACTCCAAAGAGTAACATATAGCAATTCAAAGAAAATGAGAAAACCAACCGTTAGATGTGATTATTACAATAAATTATGAGTGTGGTTAAAAATTTAGGCAATTTCACCATAGTTTCGAACCCGATCGGATTGGTCAACTGTAGTCACTTGCATGTTTTCTTGGTTGACCGATGGCGTGATGACCGCAAAACTTGCTTATTTTTTTCAATCACGTTTGTAAATATTTCATCGATGGATGTGCGTAAATATAAGATACAAATTTTAATTTTAATTACAAATACATTGACCTACCAATTTGCCTCTTAAAGTTGTATGACTTTAAATTGTTGAGGTTCATTCTCGAGCAACCATGAAGTGGAAAATAAATTTGAAAAAACCAACCATTTGATTGAGATATTGTAATATTTTATAGTGGTTGTAAAAATTCTAGCCAATTTGGTTCTCATCTCAAATTCGATCAACTAGGTCAAACTTAGTTACTCTTACAAATCTATATTTATATATCACACACTCTAAAGAGCAACCTCTACCAATTCAAAGAAAATGGGAAAACCGACCGTTGGATGTAATTATTACAATAAATTATGAGTGTGGTTAAAAATTTAGTCAATTTCACCATAGTTTCGAACCAGATCGGATTGGTCAACAGTAATCGCTTGCATGTTTTCTTGATTGACCGATTGCGTGATGACCGCAAAACTTACTTATTTTTTTATATCACATTTGTAAATATTTAATCGATGGATGTACGTGGACATAAATCACATAAGATAAATGTGTGTGTGTGTCTATATGAATATGTAAACACACATACATATATAATCTATATATATTAATTTATTAAATTAATATATATATATATAAATTAAATATATGTACATATCATTGGGGCGGGTTTTGGGATGGGGTTCACAATACCATCCATGTCCCATCCCTAATCTTAGATAACATGCCTCATTTGTTCCCTAATCCTCCCTCCATTAGGGACCGGTATCCAATGGAGCTCTGCTCCTTCGGGGATTTTTGTCATCCCTGCCCCTGATTTTTTTTTTTTTTTTTTAAATACTGGACAGAATCTGTTTTTCTACTTTTGTGTTGTTGGCACTTCTGATCTAACCTTTTGTGATGTTGAAGTTACAATTTAACAATTACTTATGCATATTTCCAGCCTTTATTCCTCCTTGATGCTGCATTCAACTCCTCCAGTCTTACTTCTTTTGCCGACGAACCTGCACAAGGACTATTAGCCCAGGCCAGACCTACTGTAGCACATTCATTGAGCAGGATCATCCAAATGGGCTTCATATATGGTTTTAATGAGGATGAGTGGGTTTTTTGCTGTTTATTTGTGGAAGATAAGAGTTTCTTAATGCTGCATTCAACTCTTCAGGAAGCGCATGAGTTAAAAGCCTCAATTACCCTTCCCACCAATCCCGGCGTTCTTGCAAGAAGCAATGTAAGTGATAATATGCTATGATCGCCGTGAACTTATATTTTGATGTATTTTGATAATAGCTACTCTTCATGTATATATATGGATCTGATGTACAATTGGGATTAATATATGGAGGATGACATAATTATGTTTAACATATGATATGTGCAGCTTGGCACTATCTTGTATGTGCTTCTTCTTCTTTTTTTCATTGTATTTGCTTTTGAAGAGGCAATGCTGTATGACTTGACCTTTCCGAAAGTCTTCAAGTTAGAGCCAGTAACCAGCATAAGAGCTGTTAGTGTGCACTGGTTTGTGTAAGACCTATTAGCTTAAGCTTGTTACTAAAACTTGCCTGAATGGTTTCAAAACTTCGGATAGTAGCTGTTGCTTTGCGCTGCTCAAGTGGGAAGATTAATTACATATATATCAGGATAGAATGTGATACTGTAGGATCATCTGGTCTTTGTTTTCATTCTGTATGCCATACTCATGAGATTGCCAATTTCAAACTTATGACTTGGGACACTAGTGCACCCTGGTGGATGTATTATTTGTTTTGACCTGAGGTACTGAATTTGTTACTCGTTTGATTCTGTGATAACTGCATAACCTTTTTTTATTTTTTTAGGATAATAATTGATCTGCAGATCATATTGTAATACCAAATTTCAACATCCTTTTAACTTGAGAATATGCATGTAGATTTCTTATAATATGTAAAACCATATAGAGACTGATTCATCTACGTGCATAACTATACTTGTGTCGGATATTAATCAATCATGAAGGAAAAGAGACGAAAGTATTACAGAGTATCGAGGTATGGTCTTACTAGTCTTGTGGAGGTGCTTACCTTGTTCATATATGGCTGAACATTCAAAAGTGGTACCACCATTTGGGTATCGTTGGTCTTGTAGATGAACTTTCACCATATGTATGTTCTCTACTCTTGTTTTTTGGTGCTAGTATTGTAATACCCGCAAATTTCATTTTAAATTCGAGTAATTGTATCGAATGATTATTGTGCGATTTCACGATTATGTTCGATAATAATTCATTTTTACAAGTATCGAAGTTTCGAAACAATTATTTTTAACGAAAAGCTCGAAATACTCGGTATGAGAAATCGACTTTTTCGACGTACGAAATTTGGATAAACTTCCTTCATGAAAGTTGTAGAGCTCGTCGATACGAGTCCGTACACGTGCGGAACACGAAGAGTTTTTTCTGAATTAGTTATCGAATTTCGAAGTTTTCCGAAACATGTATATATAGAAAAAATTTTGGAAACCCTAATTTTTTCTTCTACCGGTTCTTCTTCTTCCTTCTGTTTCTGGAAAAAGAAAAAAAAAAAAAAAAAAAAAAAAAAAACTGGTTCTCTCTCAGCTCTCTCACCGTCGCTCTCGACCGAAAAGGGGAGAATATTTCTCCTTAATTGTTCTCCCTCCACAGACCACCTCTCGACCTCAAACCAAGTCCCAGGCGTTCGTCTCGAGCTGCTCTAGCTCCCGGAGGCAGTTTCACAAGGCGGCGCAGCCTGTGGCGGCGGCGGCACGGCCCGAACCAAAAACGACCATTTTCGGTTCGATCTCGATATCTCGAGCTACACTCCACCGTTTCACTTGATTCTTGTCTCATTGAGCTCGCCTCAACTTTCTCTACAAGCACCAAGAAGGACCGAAACTGGGTCGAACGTTTTCACGTTCGTCGGAGCTCGACCCGAACGGATCGAAATACCGAAACTTTCGATCAAGATATCTCGAGCTATACACTATCGTTTCTTGTGATTCTTGGCTTGTTGAGTTCGCAAAGAAGTTCTGAACAAGTTTCTAGAAGGGATCGAGGCCTGAGGTTGCAGTTTTCACATCGGTTTTCAAGCTCACCGGTTTCTGCATTTTTCCGGCCGCCGACTGTAAATCGGTAAATTCGATGCCTTCCCGTCATTTTTAGGTCTTGTGCTAATTATAAAAGTTGCTCATAATGATGAAACGAATGGGACAAGCTCGGCCCCGACACCATTGGTGGTGGTCGGTGGAGGCTCTGTCCCTAACTCCGGCGACCTTTTCCGGCCACCTCCGGAGGTCTAAAATTTGGTTTCTGTCCATTTTATGATTCTATGTTTCGATACGATCATTTCGGCATATTATACGCATTTTTCGGATATCGTATGAATTAGTTATGAATTTTGTGATTTCGATCGATTTCGATCGTTAGATTTGTGATCTGTGAAATTATGACCGTCGGATGAACTTGTAAATTTGTTATGATGATCATATGACTGTCCCAGAGGCCTTGTGTGGTCATGGGTGAAGATCCGACCGTTGGATCTTCGTATATGTGAAAAATGGTAATTAGGGGAGCGATTCGTGAGAAACCGCTCGTCGGATTTTAATGTAAATTAGAATCTGGCCGTTAATTAGAAGTTAATTTATGTGTTGAAATTTTTGGCTAAATTCGAATCACATTTGATTAGGTGATTGACGGATTTTATTTGAGTGGGCTATTCGGCGTTAATTATAAATTATAATTATATTGAAGACGCAGCGGGAGTTTCGAGGTGAGTAAAACTCACGTGGTTCATATTACGAACCGAGCATTTTAATTTATTTATTTTTGGTAATTGTGTGAAAAATATTAGCGGATTAAATATTTGTTTTAAAATTTCATGGACTTGAATCACCACGGTCCATAGGTAAGTAAAATGAATTTTAATTATACAAATGAATTTCATAATTTTCTTGTGTGAACTATAGATGGTATTAGTGGTCATTCCTGAGTGGATGATTACGTATATATATATATTTACGTGGAAAATATATATTGATGAGTGGATTGTTTGATTGATGATATGATTGAGTTGAATTGATGAGTTGATTATATTACAGTTGTGTAATTCCATAATAATATGATGTATCTTGGTTGGGTTAATTTCAGTATGTGATATTATATGTTGGGTTCATTTATGGGTTTAGGGTCAACGTAATGACCGGTGTGGGTAATCGGATGCTCTAATCCTAGTGTGGATGATGGGATACGATTGGTTGAGTATGTGGAATTATTGGACGTTCTAAATATGTATATAGGTATACATATTGATGAAATACAATAATTGATAAATATGTCGGATGCCATAACCTAGGCCAGGTGACGGGCTACGATTCAGTTAGAGCTCTAGTCTGTCAAGTACCGTATTTTTATAAATACGATGATGAGAGTTGTGGGAAAAGTTGTGAGTGGGGTTGTCTTGATATATTGAATTGGTGTTGATTGAGATTGTTATTATTTGCACATGTGGAAATTATTGAGTGTTGCTGTGTGTGGGAATAAATGAGATTATATTAAGTAACAGTTCCTTCTTTTACTCATACAAGCTTTCATAAGCTTACCGGGTTTTGTGTTGTTGCAATCCCGGTACACTATTCAATGGTGTAGCGGATATTCCTGCAGGTCAGGATAACCAGGGAGGTGACCGAGATGCTTAGGTGTTACAGCAGTTTTGTTATTTATTTAGTTGTGAGGTGTGTGTATGCTCTTTTAGAGCTTTACATTACATTTTGGATTTGAGTTGTAATAATTAACCGAGACTAAATTCGGTTTGATTTTATTTTGTGTGGTGAGTATGTTAAGAAAGGAAAAATTTTCAGGATGATTATTTTGAGTTTGTAGTATTTTCATGTTTCGGATTTTGAATTGTTATTCTGAAATTCGGGGCGTGACAGTTTGGTATCAGAGCGTAAGGTACATATTTGGTGGTATGTCAATACTTATCGAGTGATGGCCCGTCTGCAGCGGATCCCCATCGTGTGCTCTTCGGTATTGACAATGTCATTGGGTATGTGAGTGCGTTAGGTTGGCTAGGAACGTTAGTACTTTTAGGAAATTTAAGTATCGTTATGTATGATCAGTACTTGGTTAATATGGACTTGCATTTGACTTATGCTTTGTTTAAGTGTTATGCGTGTATTAATCAAGTATATCATGCTTATTAGGTAATGGAGATTGAGGGAAACGAGGCCAGAGGTCGGGGTAGAGGTAGACCTCGTGGCAGGGGTAGAGGCTGAGGAAGGGGTAGGGCCCCTCCAGTCGAAGAAGTATTCGAGTCGGAGGAAGATGCACCTTATGAGGATCAGCCTATTCCTCCTGTAGCTGTGGTTGATAATTCTGCTCGCTTGCTGATGCTAGCAAGGGAAATTACTCGCTTGGGAGCAACCAAGTTTGGAGGAGGCACAGATTATATGGTGGCGGATCGTTGGATAGAGGATTTGCAGACTTATTTCGATCTGCTTGATTGCACTGAGACTGATAAGAGGAAGCTAACCGCTTTCATGCTGAAGGATGAGGCTAGGGTGTGGTGGAACGTCACTCAGAGGAGCATTGAGGTGTCTACCTTGACATAGGACGGCTTTGAGAGGCTATTCAGGGAGAAGTACTTTCCACCAGCAGTGAAGGAGAGGTTGGAGCGAGAGTTCCTTGCACTTGTACAGGGGAAGATGACCGTAATTCAGTATGATGCGGAGTTCTCCAGACTGTACAAGTATGTGAGGCAGATGGAGGATGAGGACTTGGCCAAGAAGTTTCAGAGAGGGTTGAGTCCTTCAAGTGAGCGTGATGTAGCCATCTTGGAGCTGAAGACCAAGAGAGAGATCTTGGCTAAGGCACAGATCATTGAGCAGCAGAACCTGATTCATAGAGAGAATGAGTCTGCTGAGAGAGACTTCCAGGGCAAGGAAAAGGCCATAGCAGGGAGCAGTAGAGCTAGAGACTTCAGGGGTGGATTCTGGAAGAGACAGAGGACTCAGTTTCAACATCAAGTTCCAGCTAGGGCAGCAGTAGCTCCTCCTGTTCAGGCTATGCCTATCAGGCATATAGCACCAGCAGCTCCAGTGAAGTGCTTTAACTGTGGCGAGCCGGGCCACATCTCTCGTGCGTGCACGAAGCCACGAGGTAGGTTATGCTACAGTTGTGGACAGGCAGGGCATCAGGCTAGGGAGTGTCCTCGGATTCAGGGTAGAGTGCAGGGTAACCAGCAAAGGCAGTTACCACCTGCTCATGCTAGGGTCTTTGCCATCGGTCAGGCAGGCACGGGAGTGGAAGGTACCTTATCTGTTTATCACTTTCTTGCTAGAGTACTGTTTGATACGGGAGCCTCACACTCTTTCATATCTAGTTCGGTTGTGGATATTTTGGGTTTGATTGCTATACCTCTGACTAGATCATTGTGTGTTACATCACCTCTTGGTGTGTCTCTTGAGCTTAGCATGCTTTGTGATGATTGCCCTATTGGGATTGGTGGCAGAGAGTTCTCTGCGTCTTTGATTGTGATTCCAGATCACACGTATGATGTGATTTTGGGTATGGATTGGTTGACCCCAACCATGCTGTTATTGATTGCTTTAGGATGATTGTGTCCTTCCATGTTCCGGGACAACCGGTGTTTCATTACCGTTGTCTGAAGTCTGACATCACCATGAGGATAGGGATTTTGGCCCATATTGAATCAGGGAGTAATACTTCAAAGATTACAGGGATTCCTGTAGTTTCAGAGTATGAAGATGTGTTTCAGGAGATCCCTGGGTTACCTCCGAAAAGGGTAATGGACTTCTCCATTGATGTTATACCAGGTACTTCACCTGTGTCGAAAGCACCCTATCGAATGGCTCTAGCTGAACTTCAGGAGTTGAAGGTTCAGATTGAGGGCTTACTTGCACAAGGGTTCATTCAGGCAAGTGTGTCTCCTTGGGGCGCACCAGTGTTGTTTGTGAAGAAGAAGGATAGTTCACTTCGTCTATGTGTGGATTATCGACAGTTGAACAAGGTGACCATCAAGAATAGGTACCATTTACCTAGGATTGATGACTTGTTCGATCAGCTTAGAGAAGCTACTGTGTTTTCGAAGATTGACTTGAGGTCTGGATATCACCAGTTGAGGGTGAAGGAGGAAGATATTCCAAAGACTGCGTTCAGGACCAGGTATGGACATTTTGAGTTTCTTGTCATGCCTTTTGGTCTCACGAATGCCCCCGCAGCATTTATGGACTTGATGAACCGTACGTTCAGTCCTTACTTGGATCAGTTTGTGGTAGTGTTCGTTGACGACATCTTGATTTATTCAAGGTCGTCAGCTGAGTATGAGAGGCATCTGCGGATAGTGTTGCAGACATTGAGAGAGCAGAAACTATTTGCCAAGTTCGAGAAGTGCGACTTCTGGCAGAGTGAAGTCAAGTTCCTTGGTCATGTGGTCTCGAAGGATGGAGTTTCTGTGGATCCTTCGAAGGTTGAAGCAGTGATGAGTTGGAGTCGCCCTACTATGGTTACAGAAATCCATAGCTTCCTTGGATTGGCCGGGTATTACAGGCGCTTCATTGAAGGGTTTTCTGGTATTGCTTCGGCTTTGACCAAATTGACCAGGAAAGACACTCAGTTCGTATGGTCGGATGAGTGTGAGAAGGCTTTCATTGAGCTGAAGACTAGATTGACTACAGCTCCGGTGTTGACTATTCCTACTAGTGGTGGTGGATTAGTCATTTACAGCGATGCATCTCATCAGGGTTTGGGGTGTGTGTTGATGCAGAATGGTAGTGTTGTTGCTTATGGTTCTAGACAGTTGAAGGTACATGAGCGGAATTACCCTACTCATGATCTAGAGCTAGCAGCTGTGGTGTTTGCCTTGAAGATTTGGAGGCACTATCTTTATGGTGAGAAATTTGAACTCTTTTCTGATCACAAGAGTTTGAAGTATCTATTCTCCCAGAAAGAATTGAACATGAGGCAGAAGAGATGGATTGAGCTCATTAAGGACTATGATTTCACCTTGGAGTATCATCCCGGAAAGGCGAATGTAGTGGCGGATGCTTTGAGTAGGAAACCGCGGGTAATAATGGCATCGATTATGGTGCAGGAGTGGCGTATGTTAGAAGCTGCATCTGAGTTCGACCTTATGCCCGCAGGAGCAGGACGGGGAATCTTTCTCGGTAGTATCACCTTACAGCCCACCTTGATCTCCAGGATCATTCAGGGTCAGACACTTGATGAGTTTGCTCAGGCGAGGTTTTCTGAGATGACTGTTGACCCGGATGTGGAGGGTCCTTTTGAGTGGATGATTGGGGCTGATGGAGGGTTGAGATTTCGAGGGAGATTGTATGTACCGAGTGTTGATAACCTCAGGGAGGAGATCATGCGGGAAGCACATAGGTCTCGATATACTATACATCCAGGAGGTACTAAACTGTATATGGATCTACGAAGGCAGTTTTGGTGGTATAGTATGAAGAGGGATGTGGCGGAACACGTGTCGAAGTGTCTTACCTGTCAACAGGTGAAGGCAGAGCATCAGAGACCAGCAGGAATGCTGAACCCCTTATCGATTCCTGTTTGGAAATGGGAAGACATCTCTATGGACTTTGTGACTGGATTGCCCAGATCCAGGCAAAGTTATGACTCGATTTGGGTGATTGTTGACCGGTTGACTAAATCGGCACACTTCCTTCCGGTGGCAAAAACGTACTCAGGTGATGCATTGTGTAAGTTATATGTGAACGAGATAGTGAGGCTTCATGGAGTGCCTGTGACGATTGTATCTGATCGCGATGCTCGTTTCACTTCAGAATTCTGGCGAAGGTTCCATAAGGCATTTGGTACGTCTCTTGCTATGAGCACTACATTTCACCCACAAACAGATGGACAGACCGAGAGAGTGAATCAGGTGATGGAGGACATGCTCAGAGCTTGTGTTCTGGATTTTAACGGTAGTTGGGCGGATCATCTGCCATTGGTAGAGTTTGCCTACAACAACAGCTATCACTCTAGTATCGGTATGGCTCCATATGAGGCTCTTTATGGTAGGCCATGTAGAACTCCTATCTGTTGGGCGGAAGCAGGGGATAAAGGACTCATCGGACCTGAGATTGTACAGGAGACTACAGAGAAGGTCACTACTATTCGGGACAGAATCAGAACCGCTCAGAGTAGACAGAAGAGTTATGACGACTTGAAGAGGAGACCGTTGGAGTTTGAGACAGGTGATCATGTGTTCTTGAAAGTCTCACCTATGAAAGGTGTGGTGAGATTTGGCAAGAAGGGGAAACTCGCACCGAGGTATGTTGGACCCTTTGAGATTCTAGAAAGGGTTGGTAACTTGGCATATCGTCTTGCTTTACCTGTTAGCATGTCGGGTGTGCACAACGTCTTCCATGTGTCTCTGCTCAGGAAGTATGTTCGAGATGAGTCTCACGTGATTGACCACGGTACGATCGAAGTGAACCCGGATGTGACGTTTGTGGTTGAACCTGTTCGTATCTTGGATAGGTCTATAAAGAAACTTCGTAGGAAAGAGGTGGATCTCGTGAAGGTGTTGTGGAGTCATCATGATGAGGGTGATGCATCATGGGAGTTAGAATCTGACATGAGGACGAGGTATCCACAGCTTTTTGGGGAATTGGGTACTTGAATTTTAGGACGAAATTCCTTTAAGGGGAGTAGATTGTAATACCCGTAAATTTCATTTTAAATTCGAGTAATTGTATCGAATGATTATTGTGCGATTTCACGATTATGTTCGATAATAATTCATTTTTACAAGTATCGAAGTTTCGAAACAATTATTTTTAACGAAAAGCTCGAAATACTCGGTTTGAGAAATCGACTTTTTCTACGTACGAAATTTGGAGAAACTTCCTTCATGAAAGTTGTAGAGCTCGTCGATACGAGTCCGTACACGTGCGGAACACGAAGATCGGATTTTTTCAGAATTAGTTATCGAATTTCGAAGTTTTCCGAAACATGTATATATAAAAAAAAATTTGGAAACCCTAATTTTTTCTTCTACCGGTTCTTCTTCTTCCTTCTGTTTCTGGAAAAAGGAAAAAAAAAAAAACTGGTTCTCTCTCAGCTCTCTCACCGTCGCTCTCGACCGAAAAGGGGAGAAAATTTCTCCTTAATTGTTCTCCCTCCACAGACCACCTCTCGACCTCAAACCAAGTCTCAGGCGTTCGTCTCGAGCTGCTCTAGCTCTCGGAGGCAGTTTCACAAGGACAGGCTGCGCCAGCACGGCCCGAACCGAAAACGACCATTTTCGGTTCGATCTCGATATCTCGAGCTACACTCCACCGTTTCACTTGATTCTTGTCTCATTGAGCTCGCCTCAACTTCCTCTACAAGCACCAAGAAGGACCGAAACTGGGTCGAACGTTTTCACGTTCGTCGAAGCTCGACCCGAACGGATCGAAATACCGAAACTTTCGATCAAGATATCTCGAGCTATACACCATCGTTTCTTGTGATTCTTGGCTTGTTGAGTTCGCAAGGAAGTTCTGAACAAGTTTCCAGAAGGGATCGGGGCCTGAGGTTGCAGTTTTCACATCGGTTTTCAAGCTCACCGGTTTCTGCATTTTTCCGGCCGCCGACTGTAAATCGGTAAATTCGATGCCTTCCCGTCATTTTTAGGTCTTGTGCTAGTTATAAAAGTTGCTCAGAATGATGAAACGAAGGGGACAAGCTCGGCCCCGACACCATTGGTGGTGGTCGGTGGAGGCTCTGTCCCTAACTCCGGCGGCCTTTTCCGGCCACCTCCGGAGGTCTAAAATTTGGTTTCTGTCCATTTTCGGATATCGTATGAATTAGTTATGAATTTTGTGATTTCGATCGATTTCGATCGTTAGATTTGTGATCTGTGAAATTATGACCGTCGGATGAACTTGTAAATTTGTTATGATGATCATATGACTGTCCCAGAGGCCTTGTGTGGTCATGGGCGAAGATCCGACCGTTGGATCTTCGTATATGTGAAAAACGGTAATTAGGGGAGCGATTCGTGAGAAACCGCTCGTCGGATTTTAATGTAAATTAGAATCTGGCCGTTAATTAGAAGTTAATTTATGTGTTGAAATTGTTGGCTAAATTCGAATCACATTTGATTAGGTGATTGACGGATTTTATCTGAGTGGGCTATTCGACGTTAATTATAAATTATAATTATATTGAAGACGCAGCGGGAGTTTCGAGGTGAGTAAAACTCACGTGGTTCATATTACGAACCGAGCATTTTAATTTATTTATTTTTGGTAATTGTGTGAAAAATATTGGCGGATTAAATATTTGTTTTAAAATTTCATGGACTTGAATCACCACGGTCCATAGGTAAGTAAAATGAATTTTAATTATACAAATGAATTTCATAATTTTCTTGTGTGAACTATAGATGGTATTAGTGGTCATTCCTGAGTGGATGATTACGTATATATATATTTACGTGGAAAATATATATTGATGAGTGGATTGTTTGATTGATGATATGATTGAGTTGAATTGATGAGTTGATTATATTACAATTGTGTAATTCCATAATAATATGATGTATTGGGTTAATTTCAGTATGTGATATTATATGTTGGGTTCATTTATGGGTTTAGGGTCAACGTAATGACCGGTGTGGGTAATCGGATGCTCTAATCCTAGTGTGGATGATGGGATACGATTGGTTGAGTATGTGGAATTATTGGACGTTCTAAATATGTATATAGGTATACATATTGATGAAATACAATAATTGATAAATATGTCGGATGCCATAATCTAGGCCAGGTGACGGGCTACGATTCAGTTAGAGCTCTAGTCTGTCAAGTACCGTATTTTTATAAATACGATGATGAGAGTTGTGGGAAAAGTTGTGAGTGGGGTTGTCTTGATATATTGAATTGGTGTTGATTGAGATTGTTATTATTTGCACATGTGGAAATTATTGAGTGTTGCTGTGTGTGGGAATAAATGAGATTATATTAAGTAACAGTTCCTTCTTTTACTCATACAAGCTTTCATAAGCTTACCGGGTTTTGTGTTGTTGCAATCCCGGTACACTATTCAATGGTGTAGCGGATATTCCTGCAGGTCAGGATAACCAGGGAGGTGACCGAGCTGCTTAGGTGTTACAGCAGTTTTGTTATTTATTTAGTTGTGAGGTGTGTGTATGCTCTTTTAGAGCTTTACATTACATTTTAGATTTGAGTTGTAATAATTAACCGAGACTAAATTCGGTTTGATTTTATTTTGTGTGGTGAGTATGTTAAGAAAGGAAAAATTTTCAGGATGATTATTTTGAGTTTGTAGTATTTTCATGTTTCGGATTTTGAATTGTTATTCTGAAATTCGGGGCGTGACAAGTATAGTATGGTGCGAGTCGCAACTGTTTCAAGTCAAATTTTCAGTAAAGCAATGAAAAGCTACAGGTGTATTTGTGTTCTTTAGTATATGAGTGCATATATTCGGACCTGTGAAATCATACAAAGAGGCAAGAATAGAGGCGTGCGAGCTAAGGTATATGCAGAAAATTATCTTCTATCATTTGTTGTTACTTAACTTGAATAGTACGCTGGTCCGCAAGGGAAATCCGGAAATGGGAAAAACTTCCCCCTTTGACAGAACTGACTTCAAGGTGAAGCTTAACACTCAGTCCTTAAGAGTTTCAAAATGAGCTTCTTTACAATAATCTTGTGATAGCATGCGTGGATAAAAGAGGTACAAGGATTCCAGTTGAGTGCATGAAGAAAATCAGGGAATTGTGTCATCCCATTTCGCACTTGGTATTTAATCAACTCATTATTCTGCATTCAATCCATAAAGCATAAAAAAAATGATACCGAAGGTCCTCACTCAGATGTAAAAGTGGCTACACATGCTTAATGTGATGAAAATGGAATCCAAAGAGCAGAATATTGAAGGACTGATGAAGGTATACCCAGATATGAAGTGAGCAGAAGTTCAGGCAGACCAGTATCTTTCTATATAATAGCTATGAACGTTGTATATGGAATAATACGGAAGACCATTTGATCTTGAAATTTGAATGGATTTCAACTAGAGAATTGGGAAGATGTTCAGTGTGTCAGCTTTCCCTTGAAACTCAAAAAATACAGCTACCCATATGTTGGTAATGGATATAATTCACCCATTAAACTTGGCTGACGGACATGGCATCACATCCACATACAATCACAAAATCATCAGCTACCATCAAACATATACACATGCACAAAGACATTGCTCAACAAGAAACATTTGATGATTCATATCCCCATTATCAACATTCAGTAGTTTAGCTGAAGAACCAAGTCATTCGAAAAAAAAAAAAAAAAAATGAAGACACTGAAAACCTACTACTTGCGGAGGGATCCTGTGGCCAAATCTCTGAGGAATAACACAGCACCTGCAATGGTACCTGCAACGATTGCATCCGCCAGAATTTTGTCCTTGTTGTTTTTGTTCACTGCAGACATCACAGCCCCTGTTATTGCACCCGCAATCAAGGTGTTCTTCTGCAATATTGAGGAAACAAAAGACTTGCTGATTGATGATTAACACGGACAACAGAAAGTAAAGACTTGACTCATTGAATTTGCATGCCATCAGAAAGAACTGTATAATAGTTTCAACCTCCTGTCTCAGTGATCAAATCTAGTCTTGGGATGAATTAGGAGTTGAAGTAGGTATGCACATAGGATTGAAACAAGAGGAAATAGTATACTCATAATACTTCGGTTCTTTCACTAGTAATATTACATATGGTCTCCCAAGTGTAAACTCAGTAGCTACACATGCAATCCTAAGATGAACAATTACAAAAATTATGACTAGGTGAGGATCGATGGTACATAGGTAGAATCTTTAAAAAAGTTAATGGAGATTCAGAAGCAATCTCCTAAATTATAAAATTCAGAATCAGCATATATGAACTGATATGAGCATAATGATTAATTGAGGTATTTGAGAAGCATAGGAGCTTGAAGCTGTATATAGTATAGGAGCTTGAACTGATATGAGCATCATGATTATGGTACAAACTATATCTTTAGTGTTAAATGGTTCATATATAGTACAATGAACAATCTACAGCAGACATGCCCAGTCTCTTCTGCCACGAACACTCTCTAGACCATACTCCGTCGTCACAAAAACTCCAGCTACAGTTCCTGTCAATTTAATCAAAGTAATTGCCCATTGTGCAAAAGGAAGGAAGCTGAAGCATGAAGCATGACTTGCATAGCTTCATCCATACATAAAAAAGTTTGCTTACAGTGAAACGACCCGACTTACCATAATATGCACCTTCTTTACACATTCCCTTCAACTACAGAAACAGTATTCTCGATTAGCAATATCGAAAACATAAACCAATTGAGATACTGAAACCATAATATAATAAAGTTTCCACTAGACACCAGTTTCAATAAAATCATAAAATTCGAAAAACATCTGAATCCAATGAATCAAACAATGAAATGCTGAAATTCTGTTCTGGGTTTACTCACAGTGTACTGAAAGTCCTGACTTGAAACGCTCCCTGCAAAAGTATCATTCGGCATTCGTAGTCAACAATTTTCAGTGTAAAATTTTTCTGAGTATTTCTAAAATCAAAAGGAAAGTAATGAAAATACCCCTATTGACGGCATAGTAAGTATCCTCTGCAACAACTTTGGTAACACCGATCTGAACCAAGCAACACAAATCAAAACGATGAAAACCCAGAAAAAACAAAAAGCGACATTTACATTGGGTGGAAAAGAAGAAAGAGAAAACGTACGGTTGCGCCCGTCAAGAAAGCATCGGCGATGTCATTGAACAATGGACTACCCAGGTCTCTTGCCGGGTCATTCTTGGGGCGAGTCGTCTTCTTCCGCCTACACTGGTAAAGCGCTGGTAAGAGTGTCATTGATTTGACTGGGTACGGCTTCTCTGAGTTTTTAAGCAAATTACAGATTTACCTAAATCTAACGGGAAACATGATGTATGAAGTTTAGATCATTTTATACTTTGGTGTACAAACTTTCATAACTAACAGAATGATGTATCAAGTTTGCTCCAATCTTTCATTTTGATGTACGTGAAATAGAATTTTTTTTTTTTACAAAAATAACGGTAAATTTTTGATGTATCAACTTGATACACCATTTGTGAAGATATCCATATCTCAAATCTAAATGTTATCGCAGTGATTGTATTATAAAGTATAAACTATAAACTATAAAGCAAGTCCTATATGGGGGTAAAGATTCCTCCCCTTTTTTCTCCCTCAAGCTGAAACTTTTATTCCCTGATGGCAAAGGCAATAACAGCAATGCGCAAATGCTACTGTCCCGATTATTCCATATTGTATTCCTTAACAAGTTCACGTGGCCAAGGAGGGCCGATTTCACGGCAAGAAATACTCTCAATTGATAGTCATTATTGTTGTTGTTTTTTTTTTAGGAGAGAGGAAATTCAAACTGAAACCTCGAATACAACCGAATCTAAAATTATCAAAATTAAAAGCAGAGAGAGCTAAAAGGGGGAGCTTGTTTGTCCACGTCATCAGAGAGTCTGAGCTGTGACCAATGTTGGCAATGGTGTCGGCAAGAAAGTTCGCTTCTCGAGGGATGTGTATAAAAGAGATCTCTTCGAAGCTGTCAGCTAGGCTAAGGATGTCCTTGATCAGGATTCGCAAACGCCAAGGGTGAATGCACTTCTTGTAATTGGCACCAATGATCAGCTTTTGGAATCACCTTCCACAATGATTTTCTGGTAATTGAGGATGAAAGCATGATACCGGCCATCTCTAACTGCAACACCCTCAGCAATGGGGACCGAGAAGTTACCAATGGCTCTAGAACCAGCAAAAATGGGGGAAGCATCGTGGTCTCTTGGAACAAAACAGACAACAACATGCTTATTGTTGATGACAGATCCGTCAAAGTTGAGCTTGATAAAACCGGGAGGAGGAGGGAACCAACGAATGATGTTGATATGCAAAATTGAAGGCCCATCTTTGTAGGATTGTTAATTCTATAATCGGACTCAAATGCAGTAGCTGAATGAACAACCATAGAGAGAATGGTTATTTTTTGTCTGGAGATGAAGTTGTTCCTGGCTTCCCAGATCTTCCAACAAATGATAATAAGATTTTCAGTAACCTGTTTCTGGTGGCCAAACCTAAAACAGGAGAGGAACCGATCATCAAAATAAGAGTAATTCTGCAGATTAATATTAGCAACTTGCCAAACTCTTGTAGCAAAGGGGCAGGAGAAGAAGAGGTGGTTTAGTCCTCATCCCTTGGCTACAACGAGGGTAGGTAGCATCACGATTTGAAGCAAAACGAGCAATTCTTGCTCTAGTTTTTAGTCTTCCCCTAGTCAAAAGGCAAGCAAAAATCTTAGCTTTTGGAGGGATGTTTAATTTCCAGATTTAATTCAAAAATTTTCCCCTTGAATGATGATTATTAGAATCAGATTGGAGCCAAGTAGCAGACTTAATAGAGAAAATTTCATTTGGGGAAGGACCCCAAACAAACTCATTCGAAGAGCTTAAAGCAGGTAAAGGAATACTCAAGATTGAATTAACAATATTAGGATCAAGAAAAGTAAAAAGTTTGGGTTTATCCCAGCAATACATCGAAATGTAAACACTAACATTTTCATTTTCATCGAGATCAATATTGCCTCTTCTATTAGTAGGCACAAGATTGATAATAGGAAACTGATAAGCCCAATTGAAAGCCCAGAATTTAATGTCTTCTCCATTACCCACAATTCACTCATACCTTGCAGAAGAAGATCCCTACTTTCCAGGATTCCCTTCCAGGCCATGGAATGGTTGGTCTTAGCTTTCAAGTAAAAAAAGTGTTTCCTCAGATACTCTCTCCGAATAATATCTACCAACCAATTATTCTTGTCAGAGATTATCTTCCAACCTAACTTAGCTAGAATACCTAAGTTGACATGAGCAGCAGGTCTGATGCCTAATCCACCCATGGACTTGGGGAGACAATCTGGTTCCAAGCTACATCAGATACTTTCTCCGAATAGTATCTACCAACCATTTATTCTTGTCAGAGATTATCTTCCAACCTAACTTAGCTAGAATAACTAAGTTGAAATGAGCAGCAGGTCTGATGCCTAATCCACCCATAGACTTAGGGAGACAATCTGGTTCCAAGCTACACAGGGAATGACAGCCTTGCTTTGCCCAAACATGCATGGCGATTGTGCGTTGTAGAATCGGAATTTGAAATAACCCAGATTGTGAATTGAGGTTCTGGAGGTCGAAGAAGAATGACAAAATCACCATTCAGATATAATTTAAAGTAAAATTGTATGCGATTTTACAACCAACCGAAGTTGGTGCAGTGGCTTGGGAATAAAATTGGGGTTGGCTGTTCCGGGTTCAACCCCTCTTCACCCTTCGTTTCTCTTTTGCTTTTTTGATAATTTATTTATTTGTTTTTCGTTCCAATTTTTAATTTCGTTACCTCGAATCTTTATTTTTTTTTAAAAAGAAAATTATTGGTTACTGTTCAAAAACATGACATAAAAATAATTGAAAATGAATTGTTAAATTAATCATTGATCTGTCTATTCTTTTTTCTTTTCTAATTTCTTAGTTCAGTTTTTAGAACAATTAATTATGAATATTTTTATCTCTCGGGTTTTTGTACATGTGTAATAAAGCTAGACCCTACGAGATAACATCTATCGGTCGATTTTGATAAATTCTATTTCCTCCACCTTGTTGCTTATGGAATGTATATTTTTGTATATAACTAATAAACAAATTATATTATATTAATAGGCATATAAGGATTTTGTGCAATCCAAAAATTCTCGGAACTGAAAATCGATAAATTTGAGATTACCCGTCTATTTATAGTGTATTAATAGATAATGTGTAAAAAAAATTAACTTAATCCGCAGTCATTTTGACATCAAATAAAGCGGTCAACCTTTTATACGCTAATACTTCTCTAAGAGGAGCTGAACTACTAGGAGATAAAATTCCTGAAATTTTTACATTGGTTGATATAGCACATGCCCACGAAAGCGTGAGAATTGACATATTGAAAAAATAAGTTCCGAGTGAGCGGTGGTGAGCATATTAGTTTTATGTAGTACTTAAGGTTTAGGGTTGACCTATTAGATGAAGACGCAAACGGCAATGAAAATAGCTGAAATTTTGATCACATCCATTTCTTCCTACATTGATAACATCCATCAGTCGATTTTAATAAATTCAATTCCCTCCACCTTGTTGCTCATAAAATGTATATTTTTGTATACAACCAATAAACAAGTTACACAATATTAGTAGGCATATAAAGATTTTGTGCGATCCAAAAAATCGAAACTGAAAATTGATAAATTTGAGAATACCCATCTATTATAGTGTATTAATAGGTAATGTGTAAAAAAATTAACTTGATCCGCCGTCATTTTGACATCAAACAAAGCGGTCAACCCTTTATACGCTAATACTTCTCTAAGGGGAGCTGAATCACTAGGAGATAAAATTCCCGAAATTTTTACATTGGTTGATATAGTTCATGCCCACAAAAGCGTGAGAATTGACATATTGAAAAAATAAGTTCCGAGTGAGCGGTGGTGAGCATATTAGTTTTATGCGGTACTTAAGGTTTATGGTTGACCTATTAGATGAAGACGCAAACAACAATGAAAATAGCTGAAATTTTGATCACATCCATTTTTTCCTACATTGATAACATCCATCGGTCGATTTTAATAAATTCGATTCCCTCCACCTTGTTGCTCATAGAATGTATATTTTTGTATACAACCAATAAACAAGTTACACCATATTAGTAGGCATATAAAGATTTTGTGCGATCCAAAAAATCGAAACTGAAAATCGATAAATTTGAGATTACCCATCTATTTATAGTGTATTAATAGGTAATGTGTAAAAAATTTAATTTGATCCGCCATCATTTTGACATCAAACAAAGCGGTCAACTCTTTATACGCTAATACTTCTCTAAGGAGAGTTGAACCACTAGGAGATAAAATTCCTGAAATTTTTACATCGGTTAATATAGCTCATGCCCACGAGAGCGTGAGAGCTGACAGATCGAAAAAATAAGTTCCAAGTGAGCGGTAGTGAGCATATTAGTTTTATGTGGTACTTAGGATTTAAGGTTGACTTATTAGATCAAGACACAAACGGCGATTAAAATAGCTGAATTTTTTATCACATCCATTTCTTTCTACCTTGATTACATCCATCAGCCGATTTTGATAAATTCAATTCCCTCCACCTTGTTGCTCATAGAATGTATATTTTTGTATACAACCAATAAACAAGTTACACAATATTAGTAGGCATCTAAATATTTTGTGCGATCCAACAAATCGAAACTGAAAATCGATAAATTTGAGATTATCCATAAATTTATGGAGTATTAATAGATATTGTATAAAAAAATTTACTCGATCCGCCGTTATTTCGACATAAAACAAAGCGGTCAATCTTTTATACACTTATAAGTCTCTAAGTGGAGCTGAACCACTAGGAGATGATCTTTTCTAAATTTTTACATTGGTTGCTACATCTCATATCCAAGAGAGTGTGAGAGCTAACAGATTGAAAAAAGAAGTTGCGAAAGACCGTTTATGAGCATTATTTTATGTTTTACTTAGGGTTTGGAGTTGACATCCTAGATCAAGATCCAAATAATGACGATAATAGCTGAACTTTTGACCACAACCATTTCTTCTTATTATTATAACATCTAAAGGTCGATTTTAATAATTTATGTTTCCATCGTGTGGTCATTACACCATCTGTCAACGAAGAGGGTAAATATATGTATATATTATGGTTGACTTAGTGGATCGAAATCGAAACTATAACGAAATTGACTAAATTTTTCACAATATACATAAAAATATTCTAATACCCTTATCCAACTGTCGGTTTCTCAAAGGGGTTGCTATTTGAGGAATTTGATATATAACTATAGGGTTATACCTTTAACTATGGTTGGTCATACGTATCGAAGTTTAAACGAATATGAAATTGGTTGAATTTTTAAGAATAACCATAAAAAATTTCAATCTTCCCATGTCGTTTTTTTTTTCAAATTCATTTTTATCCTTGTTTTCGCTTTTGAAAGTGTTCATCACTTTAAATGCAATGCACTAGTTATACAATATTAGTTGACACAATTGTATTTCTTACGGTTCGCATAAAAAAAAATAAAAAAAATTTCCACCATTCACGTGTATTCACCGTGACATAGTTATAGACGGGTGAAAAAAAATTGACTTGTTTTCATTTATGGTGATTTTGCTTTATATGTACAAAAACTTATGTAATTAGAGTATAAAAATTTTCTTTTACCCGCGAATCGTTTGGGCCAAAAATTAAACTTCCCACTCTTTTTTTTTTTTTTGATGAAAGAGTTCCCATCCCCGCCCCTTTCTCCCCCTTTTCTTATCCTCGCCTCCTGTGAACCAAAGAAGCTCTAACTCTTTGGTCTGAGCAAAAGAAATTCGCAGAGCTTGAACGGGTTGCTTTCTCTCCTTCTCGATTCGTCTGTTGGGTCGAAGTGTTTGGATGCTGGGAATGTCACTGCGGCCATTGATAGATTCAAGCAATCAATTCATAATTTTATTTCAATTTGAACAACTATGGAGGAACAACTTGATATTCTCAGCAGAGCTGTTGATTCTGGTAAGGTTAGTTTCATTATGTTGCTTTTTCTCCCCACATTTTTGATAAAGTTGCTCAGCTTGATGGCTTTAGCCTCTGTTATCAATGATTTAAGAACATGGATTGCCCATGTGAATAGAACTTTTGGATGTGCAGGTCTGATGTGTTGGTCTCAGTAATGAAACAGCACCGGTGTGATGAAGTTTCTTCAGGTGGCTGAAAGAGGCATTCGCCTTCAAAATATTGTATCTGTGCAGGTTGTATGGCTTAGAGAGGCTCATGAGACGTAGAGTAATTTAGAGTTAAACATGCTATGGAAGAATAATACTGATGGATATTGCTCATTGATTTTAAGTATGCTCTACGTCTGTATGTGTGTTTATCTGAAGAGAAGGTGGATGACCAGCTAGATTTCAGGGACCTTGCATCTATGACTGAAGGATATAGTGGATGCTGCAAGAGGATTCAAATAGTTACATGAAAAGACGGACCTCCATATCATTCATCATGATATCAAAAGTCCAGCAATGTACTAATATTTGATGATGATGTTGCTAAGATTGCAGACTTTGATTTATCCAATTAAGCTCCTGATATGGCAGCACGTCTTCACTCCACTTGTGCTCTAGGAACCTTTGGTTATCATGCCCCAGAGTAAGCTTTTATTGGGTTCTCTAAATATTGTGTTCTGCAACTATGTAATGCATTTGGTCCTTCTCGACTTGAAACAATGCTGTTTTGATGGCTTAGAGTCCTTCAAATTTGTAATTTCACTATAAAAACCCCAAATTGTTTCAGAGGATTTAGGATTTACTTATTTTCCTCATTGCATATTAATCAGTCTGAACATCAGCTTAGCCATTAAATACTTACTACCTATGGTTTTAAATCTCACAGGCCCCGAGTACTAGTATACTCACTAATTTTATTTTGTGTGTCACAGATACGCGATGACTGGACAGTTGAATGCCACAAGTGATACTTACACTTTTGGTGTTGTCCCGCTAGAGCTTTTGACCCGAAGAAAACCTGTTGATCATACATTACCACGGGGACAGCAGAGCCTGGTGACATGGGTACTATATCTGTTATCTGTCTCTTAGTTGTTAGACATAGGAATATGCTCTTGTTCATGTTAACCAAGCTGATTTTGGAATTTTAGGATTTGTTACGCTACACCAAAACCTAGTGAAGGCAAAGTTACTAGTTAGGCAGTGCATTGATGCAAGACTAGGAGGAGAATTCCTCACTAAGGCTGTTGCAAAGGTATTCGTTATCTCTCACACACATGCATATATACTCAGATATGTAAGCTTGATGGATTCGCTTTTGTTATTGAAAAGAGTGTGCAGTTGAGATTTATTGCTATTTTCTTCATGACTTTGTATGTTGAAGATAAAACAGAATAGCCAAATCTGATTTTGCAAACAAACGTCTAGTACTAAATGCTACTATTTCTTGATTATAGATGGCTGCAGTTGCTGCCTTGTGTGTGCAATATGAGGCTGATTTTCGCCCAAACATGAGCATTGTGGTCAAAGCCCTACAACCACTGCTAAACGCTTGGCCTGGATCGCCAAGCTTGTGAATTTCAATCTCAATCCTTCTCTCCTCTAGCTCTGCCTGTGAAGATGTGTCAAATGTGCACGCATGCAGTAATTCTGCATAATATAACAAAAAAGATTGTTTCAGAGGGTGGTGCTAAATTCATCTAGCAATCTCGCAGGCAGTACTTTTAGCTGTGAACAAGATTTAAGTGTTCAATTGTAGATATTATTTCCTTTTTGTAAGTTCACAATGTTGACTTTGTACATTGTTCCATATATCATCAACGGAGGGAAATTATCAGTTTCAAGTTTCAATTGCAGTACATCAATGACTTCTACTACCTAAAGGAAACTCGGATTCTTGCATTTCATATCTCTATTTTCCTCACTCTGCTCTCTTTTAAGTCATGAATGTTTGATTTCTTAGGTGGAAGGTCTACTGCATCTTTCTCAAACCCAAAGCATAGTGGAACTTACAGCAAAAATTTGAATGGTAATAGAATAAAGGTATACAAATTTCACGTTTTGCAGTGGTGGACAAGAAAATCAAATATGCTGTCACCAAAACCTCCATGGATCCTTGAATGGACGAACATATTTTTCTGTAGGAGGGAGAAGGTGTAATGAATTTACAGTTTTTTGCAAGATAGGTCCCATCTGCATCACAAAAATAGAAAAACTTCATCATTCATAATCTGTAGGCAAAGATAACAGTAAATTCAATTGCTGCTTCATAAGTAACTTGGGGGCATTCTAGGTCTATGTTAACGTGTTTCCTCAAAAAATGCCGGAGTCATCAGGCTATAGTACAACAGTTATTAATATGCTGCAAACAGAGAGGCTAATGAAGGGCATGACGAGTGATGCCATGCCACCTGTGCCTAACTTAAATAGATACCAGATGAGATATTGGTAAAGTAGGGTGAGCAAAGTCCAGAGGCTACTAACATAAACATTGCAAATGTCTTTTTCCTAAAATACTTCAATTGGACATGGGTAATTTCATTGCCTATGAAACGCATTACCATGTAGAATATCATGAAAAGATCCATTTGATGCAAACTCGTAGGCAAGAACACGAGAGTTCCCATCAAAACAGTAACCAAGCAGTTAGAACAAAATTATCATGTTTCAGCTGTGATACCATAGAAAGGTAGAAACCTAAAGCAGGAATTCCTCAATTGACAATTGAATTTTAATTAACTCAAACTGTAACAATAATAATCAACGGGTACATCTACATACATGTGCAAGATACCTCATCAGGTTGTTTGCTGGCATCTAGCTTCTTGATTGCTGCATGCTCCCTGCTTTTAAGTACCCCATAATATACTCTTCCATATGAACTTTCCCCAATCAAGGCATTTGTCCCAAAGTTATCTGTAATTTCCTTTAGCTCCTCTACTGGTATAAGCGGAACTTCAATAGGCTGGACCTTTACCGCTTGACCACCCTTGGGCGCATTACCGGAGGCATGATGACGTTCCTCATTTCCTGTGTCATGAAACCCAACTCAGTTTGAACTCCAAAACTTGAATTGACAAAACCAGTGACAAATATACAAAAACCAAATGCAAGTCATAAAAGAAGCATCAAAATATAGCCCGTTTGAACATAGAGGCTAGATTCAACACAAGACCTAGAATATAGGATGGTGAGCATTACTTGCAGGATTTTTCATCATGTAAGCACCTCCATTGCCAGTTGCTTTATGCATATCATCTTCTTCACAACAGCTGAAGCAGCTCACTTCCCCTGCCATAAGATTGTCCATCAATCATCCAGTTTTCAGTTTTGGGTGAACAAGCAAGTATACCAAACAAACAAACAAACTAACACACGAATTTCCAAACAGCATCAATTCACAACTAAAGGAACATAACCAGACTAATTGAGCACTCCAGTCATTTTAATATAAGTCTACATATTTATCCATCAATTATCTTAGATCAAGTTTAACACTCAAAAACAGATTAAGCATGCAAATAAATAAATAAAGCTCCACCTTTGGAGCATTTATTCAAACAGGTAATGGGCACACTAATGTTTGATGCCTAAAAGATCGAAAGAACCAAATTTTCTTGTTTCATAGTCCCACAAATCCAGTAATCGAGCCGTAAGCAGCAACTAAGACCCATCTATCTAATTTTGTATAAAAAAACAAAAGAGGAAAGATGCATGCATAAGAGAGAATGGTCATCGCTCGTGCTTGCCATGTGCTCCAGCCTGCAGTAAAATCAGTTTTACTGTTTTTTGAGTCAAGCGTTACACAAACGCCGCGTGAAACCCACGCACTGTTAATAGGCCAGTTGGACAACCACCCGGGGTGGAAAGCAGATGCTCTCTTCCATATAAACTAGGGTCCAGTTTGGGATTGATTTTGGAGGTGCTTTTGAACCTGCTTCTGCTTTCGGGTTTATGCTATGCTGTTTGGTAAATTGTCTAGAAGCAGCTTTTGGTTCGAATTGATTCTCCTAGAAGCTGAAATTGAGAAGCAGCCAAATACCAGCTTTGGGAAGCTGCTTCTATGGAAACACGTAGTGAACAAGGATTGATTAAATGAAATTTACTCTTTTTTCCTATTATGTCCTCATCTTTTCTATGACTTTACCTTGACCCAGAGAGGGTTTTGTTATGCTCAGCTTCTCTCTTCCCAGCCTCCTCTGCCGTCAAAACTCAAAACACATCTTCCCATCGATCGATCTCTCTTGTGTCTTCAAAACCCGATTCTGTCGCTCCTCCGTCACACGCCCCAAACCCAAAGCATTCCCAGACCCCAGCTTCTTCAACCTCCTTTCGTAGTTGGTAAGCTCCTCATCAGAACCACTCTCCACATCTTCCTTGTTTTTCCTCCTCCCAGCATATATTATCTCATTCATGGACGTGATATTTGTGATCTTGATATTTGTGGACTGAGATTTTCCGTTTTATGGTTGTCTAGGTATCTTATCTTGACGTGATGGAATGAATAATCGATCATTCGATCATAATCTAGTGTCAATCTGAAGCAGTAGATCATGCTGTCCCAAAAGTGAAGCAAAAACGAAGCCTTTGATCTGTGAAAGACGACTCATCTTCTGCAACTCCTCCTCAGTCAAGGACCAGTCGAAGATATCAAGGTTTTGCCTCATTCTTTCTTTGTTGTAGCTTTTCGCTACCATGCTCACCCCTTGCTCATATACCCATCTCAACGATATCTGCAATTCACGCATGCAACATATGCATACAATCTATTAATTAATAATTAACTAAAGCTTAATTTAATCAATCAATCAAGCTATAGGGTTAGTTATTAACGTGCTGCAGGTGGACAAAGATATATATATATATATTTATATATATATAGAGGTGCCAAAAGATTAATTAATTTATGATTTTATGTACCCACCTGAGCAGTTGTTTTCCCTTTTGCTTTGGCAATCTGTTGGAGGACTTGGGGTTGTTTTTGAATTCACTTTCGTGGACTTTTTTTAATGGATCTGATGAATGAATTTTATGGATATTCCTAATAAATGATAAAACTGAAACGACATAAAAAGAAGTTCTGATGGAGTTAGATTCAATACGGTTGGGGGTGTGTATTTGCTTCCTCTGTAAGGCACTCAGCTTGTTGTAATCGAAATCTCTTGATATATTCTATCTTCTGGATCTCTAAATTGTTCGGATTCCATCCGAAGCTCTGTAAATCTTCTGTGTATAATGTGAGTGCTTAATGGAGTGTTCTGTTTTGTGCCTTTTTAATTCAGTAAGGCAAGTGTTTGATAATGGGCAGGTTTGTTTCCTAAAGGTAACAGTTTGTAAATTGATGCCATTGCTGAAATGCTAGCTTAATCATTTAGTGTGTTGGTTGAACTCTTAATTAACACACTAGATTATGCAGGATATATTCTCTTAAAGCATATGATCATATGCTCCTATTATTCATTTTTGGTAAACAACTGCATAAAAAAATCACTTTTAGGTAATTGTACAATTAGCTTTGTCTCCCACTTTCATCAGTGCCTTGTAGCTCTTTCGGCTTCTAATGAACTAAAATTTGATGCCATAGTTGTCTATTCTGGATCCGATTCTTCACTTTGTTTTTTACACTCAATGATAAATGGGTCCTGATTTGTTTGCTCAGAGAATAACTCTGTGTATCTTGTTACAGTTTGTCTGCATTGCTTCTAAAGAAATGTTCAGCTGCATGTTTATAATTGATTTTAATTCTAAATAGAAACCGGTACCGTGGTAAGGTGCTACAAATACAACATTGAAATGTAATTTACTATATGCATTCAGGTTTGCATTTGCTGCTCAGTTTTTGTGATCAATATTATCATAAGTAACAATCTTCTCTTATCTTCTTCTTTTGTAGATCAATCCAGAGTATCGCAAGTTCCGGGACGTGGGAATTAGTCCTGAAATGATGGCTGTTTATGACAACATGTTCAGGGGTAGCAAGTGAAGAGACTATTGAAGAGATGGAGGATAATGAACATGATGGAGATGGTCCGGGAAGACAAGAAATGGAGATGTTAAGAAATGCAATTGCACAAAGTCTAATGAATGCATCTACTTAGCATTTAGTTGCAAATTTCAAGTGACTTTAATTTATTTTGTGTAATGGTTCCCGTTAAACTATGGTCGGGAAATTAATCTAAATATTCTAGACTTATTTTGTTTAATAGTAAAACATAATATGCATATTGAAGAGTTTAAAGTAAATTTTTTACTCAGTCCAACAAAGGGTACAAGAATAATACATGAAATTTTTTTTTATTGGGTATAGTTACATAATCAAAAAAACAAAATTATGATTAATATTAGCATATCTTAGCATGTATGTCCATTTTGGTAATTATACCCAGTCAAAGCACTTTTGTCTTGCAACTTACCAAACTCCTACAAATTGCTTTTTGTTCTCACAACACTTTTAAAAACAGTTTACCAAACACCTCAATTGCTTCTTCTCACAGCAAGTTCGGAAGTGCTTCCTCTCACAGCACAGCAATCCCAAACTAAGCCTAGATTTAATAAGAGTTAGTTTCCCAACTTCAGAAAGAGTACTTTCCCAACCCATTCAGCTTGTTTAAAATCTTTAAAAGCAGTTCTTTGGGAGAACGTCTTCCATGCTCCGAGTAAGTAATGCTCGACCTTTTTGGGTCCACCCACATGACTTTCACGTGCCTTCTTATTAAGATGAAATTCACATGGGACAGGATTAGCCTGTTCCCGGTCTATTGTTTCTCAATTGAGTTTTACCCAGTTATAGGGTGAATTGGGTTTTACCCATAGCAGACCCAAGTGACATGATAAGCCAATCTCTACACCTATGATTACTTCTGATGATAAGAGGTAGATCTTGGACCAAGTTCTGTAACCTGAAAGTGTTCATCAATCATCACCGTGCTCGTCACCCATCACCACAACCCATTCTCTCTAGCTACATTCTTGAAAACTTTTTCTCACCTTCAGCTCTTTAGTTTCTAGGACGCCATCTTCTCCGGGCAATCCGTGTGTGGGAGACTTGGACGGGCAGGTTGACGGGGTTGAGATCCGGCATGAGGGGATTAAGGGTTGATCGATAAAGGCGAGGTTAGGTGTAGAGATCGATGCAGTCGATGGAAGGTGGTGATTGGGTTGAGAATGGTGGCACGACGGCCGGAGAATTCCGGGCAAGCTGCTGGTAGCGCGTTCCTTGCAGACCTCAATCCTTTTAATCAAAGAAGAAGGAAAACCAAAAAAAGAACAACGTACACGGGTGCAGGGGCTGGGCGTTAGCTTTGTGCTTATCCTATTTGTTTATTTTTTTGTTACACCTTATCCTCTTTCCTTTTTTTTTTTTTTGATATATAATAACCTGAATTTGTTTTGATTTATTAGTCGTTTCACCCACATTAGTGACATAGAATTAAATAGAAAGAAGATTAAAAAAATAAATTTTCTAACAAGACGTTGACTTTTTTAAATTTTATTTATAAATTTAACGATTAAGTATTTAGAAAAACTAACCGCGAATATCAAGTCCCTCAAGTTTTTAGACATTGAGTAATAGAGGTATATCATATGAGAAATGGTCTTGAAATGCTCTTATTGTATTAATTTCGGATTGGCAAATTGTGTTTTAGGGTCAATAATAATGAAGACATTTGTTACGTCCCGAACCCAGAATTTTCGATTTTTATTAATTTGACGGTAAATGTCAATTACACTTACTTTTTACTCCGTAATATGATTTTAGTGGCCCTAAAAGTTGACTTTTGTTCGGGTCATAATTTGAGAAAATGTTATTCATGGAAGTCGTAGAGGATGTTAAACCGAGAACATGCATACGTGGTTCGTAAAAATCGGAGTTAGTATGCGAAAGTTATAAGCGAAAAACTAAATTTACTATTCCCGGTTACTGTTCATAGTAAAATTCTTTAAATAGGAAGTTACTGTGGTAAGTTTCCAGAATTGGAAACTTACCCGGCCTTTTCTCTCTCCTCTCCCCCGATTTCTTCCTCCTCCAGTTCGGCCGAAACTCCTCCCTCTGAGTTCCTGCGATTCCGGCCGCCCCACGACGAAACCCGGACTTTCCTGGGTTCGCCTCTTCCTCCTTGTCATGCTCATGGTCACATTTCATGGTATCTCGACCGGAGGAGCTCGGAATTGAGCCACAAAGCTCACTGTAGTAGATTGGGTTTTTCGGTGATTTCCGGCGATTTCGGTCGTCTCCGGCCACCAAACCGGTGTCGAAGGTTCGGTTTTCTCCACTGATCATTTCCCCTATGGCCTTGTGTCTCGATTTGCTGTGTAGAAGTCGAATTGTTGAATTGAAATTCTAGGGTTCTTGTATAATTTCTGGGTTTATGTTCATTCGTTGATTTCGACTGGTTTTGATTGTTATTTGGATGTGTTGTAGTTGAATGAAATGATCAGTGAGTAGAATTGATGTTGTGGATGAAATTTGGTGGCCATAGGAGGAGGTTGATTCCGGCGAGTAACCGCCACTCGCCGCCACTGTGGGCGGCGCGTGAGGTGGTGTAGGGCAAGTTTCTGATTGTCGTAATTTGGTTATTAAGTCGATAGTATAATGTAGTTTGCATATTGGTAACCTCGGATTAATTTTGTGAAGTGTAGATATGGTTTTCGTTATGGTGTGAAATTCATTGATTAATTCACGAATAATCCGTGTATCAGAATTCCTTAATCGGAAGCTCAAAGTAAAGAAATGAAGTTAGAAAAGTGAAATTTGAGATTTTTAAGCAAATAATAACAATTGGGATATGGTTTGGTTTTGGTGGATTTAATTTTTATCCGTCCTGTACTTATTGGTTTATGAACGTTATATGGTACAGGACGTGAGGAGGATTCCTACGAAGAGGGTTCGGATCGACGGCAGGCTTAGCCATATACGGTGAGTGGACGTTTGATTTTAAAGTCATGCATGCAATTAAATTTTCTAAGTTACGAAATTATTTAAAGTATTTGTTATTTAATAAGCATATTATTCGATTTTTGATTATGAAATTAGTTATGGTTCAAATTGCCGATTAGAAGTGGTTATGTTCCATTTCGAACTTTTTATTAGAAATAATCTTCGATAAGATTATTTCTGAAAATGAAAGTATCATTATTTATTAGTAGATTCGGGCTTCTCGAAAAATCTTCGGAAAGGGAAGATTTCTTCGAGATTATAAACTTACATGATTTTAATATATTGGTTCATAATTTTGAATCATGTCGGCGTGCGGGGTCACGTCGTTGGACTAAATTCCTTTCTTGTGAGACTTCGAGGAAATCTCACAAATTCTCGATTTTCATATGGTTTTTACCCACCATACCTGGGTCGATATACTTTATTGCTAGCTAGCTTATTGGTACTCCTCCCTGCTTACTTTGTGTTAGTGGGTGAGTAGAGCCGAGCATGGGATGCTCTTGAGTGTGGGACACTCCGACCCGAGCCTTAGCGGCTCACTTTATTTTATGGTATGGTGATGACGTTTTTTCTCATACCTTTTAAATTATTTACTTATTTGTTTATTCGTCCGACTATCAGGGTCGGTCGAACTTCCCTTAAGCCAGCGGGGCTGGCTTAGTCATGGAAGTGATTTGGAAACCCTTGGTTCCCTATTGCATGCATTAAGAATGTTCTAAACAAGTGGGAAAGTGAGAAACACTTCTTTCTTGATTAAATATTTTTGTCCACTCACAACTAACGTTTTATCGCTTATTTTCCCCTGGGCTTTTCGGTTTCCTTTGCCCAGTTCGCAGTGTTGCTGTTCGGCGTGAGATCGAGGCTTAGCACCAGTTCTGCCACTTGCCTTTCGTAGGTTAATATTAACCTACCCCATGTAATATATTTGCTTTTATCGTAGATTGCTCTGATAACCCTAAGAGGCTGTATTGTATAAATTTTACTGCCTTACGCTTGGTTGTTGCTTAATGACTGTGGTGGTTGTGAAATATATGATGACTGCTTGTTGTGAGATCTTGAATTTAGAAATATGTGTTTTGTCGTTTTTCTCACAGGTTGGGTTGTCCACTTTTAAGGGAAGTTCTGTCGAATTTTTCTTAAAAGTGGGCCCCGCAGAGTCCATCTTGAAAATTTGAAAGGATTTCCGGGATGGGTTCTGACAGTTAGTTAACAGAGTGGATCATTGTTGAATCGAAGTTGAAAGCATATAATATTATGAAAATGAGTATAAAATATCTCAATCAATGCATCCAACAGTTGGTTTTCCCAAAGTCTTATGTATAATGTATTGATGGGGTTTCCCTTAGAGGAATGTAATAAACAAATATAGTGTTACTAAGGTGTCATCGCTTGACGATATGGATTGATTTATCAATTTCCAATTTCAATTTTTTAGATCGCACAAAATCCTTATATGTCTACTAATGTGATCCAACTTGTTTATTAGTTGTATAAGAAAATACACCGTCTGTAAGCAACAAGGTGGCGGAAATAGATTTTATCGAAATCGACAGTTGGATGTTACCATGATAAGAAAATAAAACTACATAAAACTAATATGCACATAATTGCTCATTCACAACTTCTTTTTAAATTCTATTAGCGCTCACACTCTCGTAGATATGAGTTATATAAACCAATGTAAAAATTTCAGGAAGTTGGTATCCTCGTGATCCAGCTCCCCTTAGGGGAGTATAAACGTATAAATAGTTGACCATTTTGTTTGATGTTGAAACGATGGCGGATCAGGTTAATCTTTTTTACATAGTACCTAATAATACACTATAAATAGATCGGTAATGTCAAATTTATCGATTTCTAATTTTAATTTTTTGTATCACACAAAATCCTTATATGCCCACCAATGTAGTTTAACTTGTTTATTAGTTGTATTAAAAAAATGTACCTTTCATGAGGAACAATATGGAGGAAATAGACTTTATCAAAATCGACCGTTGGATGTCATTATGATAAGAAAATATAATTATGGTCAAAATTTCAGCTATTTTCGAAGTTGTTTGGGTCTCGATCTACTGGGTCAACCCTAAACCCTAAATACTGCATAAAATTAATATACTCATAACCGCTCACTAGCAACTTCTTTTTTCGATCTGTCAACTCTCACACTCTCATGGCTATGACCTATATCAACTAATGTAAAAATTTCAAAAAGTTATCTACTCGTGGTTAAGCTCCCCTTAGGGAGTTATAAGTGTATAAGTGGTTGACCGCTTTATTTGACATTTAAATGATGGCGGATCGGGTTAATTTTTTTACACAATACACATACGCTATAAATAGATGGGTAATGTCAACTTTATCGATTTTCCGTTTCAATTGTTTAGATCGAACAAAATCCTTATATGCCTACTAATGCGGTTTAACTTGTTTATTATTTGTATTGAAAAATATACCTTCCATGAGGAACAATGTGAAGGAAATAGATTTTATCAAAATTGGCCGTTAGATGTCATCATGATAAGAAGATATATTTATGATTAAAATTTCAGCTATTTTTGAAGTTGTTTGGGTCTCGATCTACTAGATCAACCCTAAACCCTAAATACCGCATAAAACTAATATGTTCATTACCGCTTACTCGTAACTTCTTTTTTCGATCTGTCAACTCTCACACTCTTGTGGCTATGACGTATATCAACTAATGTAAAAATTTCAGAAAGTTTATCTACTTGTGGTTAAGCTCCCCTTGCACATACGCTATAAGTGTGTAAGTGGTTGACCACTTTATTTGACATCTAAATGATGGCGGATTGGGTTTTTTTTTTAAAAAAATACATATTAATACGCTATAAATAGATGGGTAATGTCAACTTTATCGATTTTCAGTTTTGATTGTTTAGATCAAACAAAATCCTTATATACCTACTCATGCGGTTTGACTTGTTTATTAGTTGTATTAAAAAATATACATTCCATAAAGAACAATGTGGAGGAAATAGACTTTATCAGAATCGGCCATTGGATGTCATCATGACAAGAAGATATAATTATGATCAAAATTTCAGCTATTTTCAAAGTTGTTTGGGTATCGATCTATTAGGTCAACCCTAAACCTTAAATATCACATAAAACTTATATGCTCATAACCACTCACTCGTAGCTTCTTTTTTCTATCTGCCAGCTCTCACACCCTCATGGCCATGACCTATATCAACTGATGTAAAAGTTTCAGAAAGTTTATCTACTCGTGATTAAGCTCTCCTTAGGGAGTTATAAGTCTATAAGTGATTTGACCGCTTTATTTGATATCTAAATGATAGCGGATCGGGTTAATTTTTTTTACATAATATCTACTAATACGCTATAAATAGATGAGTAATGTCAAATTTATCGATTTTCAGTTTCGATTGTTTAGATCGCACAAAATCCTTACATACATACTAATGCGGTTTAACTTGTTTATTAGTTGTATTGAAAAATATACCTTCCATGAGGAACAATGTGGAGGAAATAGACTTTATTAAAATAATCCGTTGGATGTCATCATGATAAGAAGATATAATTATGGTCAAAATTTCAGCTATTTTCAAAGTTGTTTCGGTCTTAATCTACTAGGTCAACCCTAAATCCTAAATATCACCTAAAACTAATATGTTCATAACCGCTCACTCGCAACTTTTTTTGTGAAGACCCAGATTTTCATACAATAAATTTATGTAATTCAATAATTGTTATATTAATTGAATTGTGATATTTGGGATTATTTGGTTTGTCGTGGGTTGAGAAAATTGGTTCCGAATGATTTTATTTTCGAAAACGAACGTTATTTAGGGGGTCGTGAAAATCGACTTTTTATACGTTCAAAATTTGGGAAAACTTCCTTCATGAAAGTTGTAGAGCTCGTCGATACGAGTCCGTGCATATATGGAACATATTATTTAGAGTTTGTAGTATTTTCATGTTTCGGATTTTGAATTGTTATTCTAAAATTCGGGGTGTGACAGTTTGGTATCAGAGCGTAAGGTACATATTTGGTGATATGTCAATACTTACAGAGTGATGGCCCGTCTGCAGCGGATCCCTATCGTGTGCTTTTCGGTATTGACAATGTCATTGGGTATGTGAGTGCGTTAGGTTGGCTAGGAACGTTAGTACTTTTAGGAAATCTAAGCATCGTTATGTATGATCAGTACTTGGTTAATATGGACTTGCATTTGACTTATGCTTTGTTTAAGTGTTATGCTTGTATTAATCAAGTATATCATGCTTATTAGGTAATGGAGATTGAGGGAAACGAGGCCAGAGGTCGGGGTAGAGGTAGACCTCATGGCAGGGGTAGAGGCCGAGGAAGGGGTAGGGCCCCTCCAGTCGAAGAAGTATTCGAGTCGGAGGAAGATGCACCTTATGAGGATCAGCCTATTCCTCCTGTGGCTGTGGTTGATAATCCTGCTCGATTGCTGATGCTAGCAAGGGAAATTACTCGCTTGGGAGCAACCAAGTTTGGAGGAGGCACTGATTATATGGTGGCGGATCGTTGGATAGAGGATTTGCAGACCTATTTCGATCTGCTTGATTGCACTGAGACCGACAAGAGGAAGCTAGCCACTTTCATGCTGAAGGATGAGGCTAGGGTGTGGTGGAACGTCACTCAGAGGAGCATTGAGGTGTCTACCTTGACATGGGACGGCTTTGAGAGGCTGTTCAGGGAGAAGTACTTTACACCAGCAGTGAAGGAGAGGTTGGAGCGAGAGTTCCTTGCACTTGTACAGGGGAAGATGACCGTGATTGAGTATGATGCGGAGTTCTCCAGACTGTACAAGTATGTGAGGCAGATGGAGAATGAGGACTTGGCCAAGAAGTTTCAGAGAGGGTTGAGTCATTCGATTGAGCGTGATGTAGCCATCTTGGAGCTGAAGACCAAGAGAGAGATCTTGGCTAAGGCACAGATCATTGAGCAGCAGAACCTGATTCGTAGAGAGAAGGAGTCTGCTGAGAGAGATTTCCAGGGCAAGGGAAAGGCCATAGCCGGAAGCAGTAGAGCTAGAGACTTCAGGGGTGGGTTCTGGAAGAGATAGAGAACTCAGTTTCAGCATCAGGTTCCAGCTAGGGCAGCAGTAGCTCCTCCTGTTCAGGCTATGCCTATCAGGCAGATAGCACCAGCAGCTCCAGTGAAGTGCTTTAACTGTGGCGAGCCGGGCATCAGGCTAGGGAGTGTCCTCGTATTCAGGGTAGAGTGCAGGGTAACCAGCAGAGGCAGTTACCACCCGCTCATGCTAGAGTCTTTGCCATCGGTCAGGCAGGCACGGGAGTGGAAGGTACCTTATCTGTTTATCACTTTCTTGCTAGAGTACTGTTTGATACGGGAACCTCACACTCTTTCATATCTAGTTCGGTTGTGGATGTTTTGGGTTTGATTGCTATGCCTCTGACTAGATCATTGTGTGTTACATCACCTCTCGGTGTGTCTCTTGAGCTTAACATGCTTTGTCATGGTTGCCCTATTGGGATTGGTGGCAGAGAGTTCTCTGCATCTTTGATTGTGATTCCGGATCACACGTATGATGTGATTTTGGGTATGGATTGGTTGAGCCCGAACCATGCTGTTATTGATTGCTTTGGGATGATTGTGTCCTTCCATGTTCCGGGACAACCGGTGTTTCATTACCGTTGTCTGAAGTCTGACATCACCATGAGGATAGGGATTTTGGCCCACATTGAATCAGGGAGTAGTACTTCAAAGATTACAGGGATTCCTGTAGTTTCAGAGTATGAAGACGTGTTTCAGGAGATCCCTAGGTTACCTCCGAAAAGGGTAATGGACTTCTCCATTGATGTGATACCAGGTACTTCACCTGTGTGGAAAGCACCCTATCGAATTGCTCCAGCTGAACTTCAGGAGTTGAAGGTTCAGATTGAGGGCTTACTTGCACAAGGGTTCATTCAGGCAAGTGTGTCTCCTTGGGGTGCACCAGTGTTGTTTGTGAAGAAGAAGGATAGTTCACTTCGTCTATGTGTGGATTATCGACAGTTGAACAAGGTGACCATCAAGAATAGGTACCCTTTACCTAGGATTGATGACTTGTTCGATCAGCTTAGAGAAGCTACTGTGTTCTCGAAGATTGACTTGAGGTCTGGATATCACCAGTTGAGGGTGAAGGAGGAAGATATTCCAAAGACCGCGTTCAGGACCAGGTATGGACATTTTGAGTTTCTTGTCATGCCTTTTGGTCTCACGAATGCCCCCGCAGCATTTATGGACTTGATGAACCGTACGTTCAGTCCTTACTTGGATCAGTTTGTGGTAGTGTTCGTTGACGACATCTTGATTTATTCAAGGTCGTCAGCTGAGCATGAGAGGCATATGCGGATAGTGCTGCAGACATTGAGAGAGCAGAAACTATTTGCCAAGTTCGAGAAATGCGACTTCTGGCAGAGTGAAGTCAAGCTCCTTGGTCATGTGGTCTCGAAGGATGGAGTTTCTGTGGATCCTTCGAAGGTTGAAGCAGTGATGAGTTGGAGTCGCCCTACTACGGTTACAGAAATCCGTAGCTTCCTTGGATTGGCCGGTTATTACAGGCGCTTCATTGAAGGGTTTTCTGGTATTGCTTCGGCTTTTTCCAAATTGACCAGGAAAGACACTCAGTTCGTATGGTCGGATGAGTGTGAGAAGGCTTTCATTGAGCTGAAGACTAGATTGACTACAGCTCCGGTGTTGACTATTCCTACTAGTGGTGGTGGATTAATCATTTATAGCGATGCATCTCATCAGGGTTTGGGGTGTGTGTTGATGCAGAATGGTAGTGTCGTTGCTTATGGTTCTAGACAGTTGAAGGTGCATGAGCGGAATTACCCTACTCATGATCTAGAGCTAGCAGCTGTGGTGTTTGCCTTGAAGATTTGGAGGCACTATCTTTATGGTGAGAAATTTGAACTCTTTTCCGATCACAAGAGTTTGAAGTATCTATTCTCCCAGAAGGAATTGAACATGAGGCAGAGGAGATGGATGGAGCTCATTAAGGACTATGATTTCACCTTGGAGTATCATCCCGGAAAGGCGAATGTAGTGGCGGATGCTTTGAGTAGGAAACCGCGGGTAATCATGACATCGATTATGGTGCGGGAGTGGCGCATGTTAGAAGCTGCATCTGAGTTCGACCTTATGCCCGCAGGAGCAGGACAGGGAATCTTTCTCGGAAGTATCACCTTACAGCCCACCTTGATCTCCAGGATCATTCAGGGTCAGACACTTGATTAGTTTGCTCAGGCGAGGATTGCTGAGATGACTGTTGACCCGGATGTGGAGGGTCCTTATGAGTGGATGATTGGGGCAGATGGAGGGTTGAGATTTCGAGGGAGATTGTATGTACCGAGTGTTGATAACCTCAGAGAGGAGATCATGCGGGAAGCACATAGGTCTCGATATACTATACATCAGGGAGGTACTAAAATGTATATGGATCTAAGAAGGCAGTTTTGGTGGTATGGTATGAAGAGGGATGTGGCGGAACACGTGTCGAAGTGTCTTACCTGTCAACAGGTGAAGGCAGAGCATCAGAGACCAGCAGGAATGCTGAACCCCTTATCGATTCCTGTTTGGAAATGGGAAGACATCTCTATGGACTTTGTGACTGGATTGCCCAGATCCAGGCAAAGTTATGACTCGATTTGGGTGATTGTTGACCGGTTGACTAAATCGGCACACTTCCTTCCGGTGGCAAAAACGTACTCAGGTGATGCATTGTGTAAGTTATATGTGAACGAGATAGTGAGGCTTCATGGAGTGCCTGTGACGATTGTATCTGATCACGATGCTCGTTTCACTTCAGAATTCTGGCGAAGGTTCCATAAGGCATTTGGTACGTCTCTTGCTATGAGCACTGCATTTCACCCACAAACAGATGGACAGACCGAGAGAGTGAATCAGGTGATGGAGGACATGCTTAGAGCTTGTGTTCTGGATTTTAAGGGTAGTTGGGCGGATCATCTGCCATTGGTAGAGTTTGCCTACAACAACAGCTATCACTCTAGTATCGGTATGGCTCCATATGAGGCTCTTTATGGTAGGCCATGTAGAACTCCTATCTGTTGGGCGGAAGCAGGGGATAAAGGGCTCATCGGACCTGAGATTGTACAGGAGACTACAGAGAAGGTCACTACTATTCGGGACAGAATCCGAACAGCTCAGAGTAGACAGAAGAGTTATGCTGACTTGAAGAGGAGACCGTTGGAGTTTGAGGCAGGTGATCGGTGTTCTTGAAAGTCTCACCAATGAAAGGTGTGGTGAGATTTGGCAAGAAGGGGAAACTCGCACCGAGGTATGTTGGACCTTTTGAGATTCTAGAAAGGGTTGGTAACTTGACATATCGTCTTGCTTTACCTGTTAGCATGTCGGGTGTGCACAACGTCTTCCATGTGTCTCTGCTCAGGAAGTATGTTCGAGACAAGTCTCACGTGATTGACCACAGTACGATCGAAGTGAACCCGGATGTGACGTTTGTAGTTGAACCTGTTCGTATCTTGGATAGGTCTACAAAGAAACTTCGTAGGAAAGAGATTGATCTTGTGAAGGTGTTGTGGAGTCATCATGATGAGGGTGATGCATCATGGGAATTGGAGTCTGACATGAGGAAGAGATATCCTCAGCTTTTTGTGCACGAACATGCTTGAATTTCGGGACGAAATTCTTTTAAGGAGGGTAGACTGTGAAGACCCAGATTTTCATACAATAAATTTATGTAATTCAATAATTGTTATATTAATTGAATTGTGATATTTGAGATTATTTGGTTTGTCGTGGGTTGAGAAAATTGGTTCCGAATGATTTTATTTTCGAAAACGAACATTATTTAGGGGGTCGTGAAAATCGACTTTTTATACGTTCAAAATTTGGGAAAACTTCCTTCATGAAAGTTGTAGAGCTCGTCGATACGAGTCCGTGCATATATGGAACGTATTATTTAGAGTTTGTAGTATTTTCATGTTTCGGATTTTGAATTGTTATTCTAAAATTCGGGGTGTGACATTTTTTTTCCGATCTGTCAGCTCCCACACTCTCGTGGCTATGACCTATATCAACTAATATAAAAATTTCATAAAGTTTATCTACTTGTGGTTAAGCTACCCTTAGGGAGTAGTTATAAGCGTATAAGTGGTTGACCGCTTTAGTTGACATCTAAATGATCGCGGATCAAGTTAATTTTTTTACACAATACCTATTAATACGCTATAAATAGATAGATAATGTCAATTTATCAATTTCCAGTTTCGATTGTTTAGATCGCACGAAATCTTTATATGCCTACTAATGCAGTATAACTTTTGTTAGTTGTACTGAAAAAATATATCTTCTATGAGGAACAATGTGGAGGAAATAGACTTTATCAAAATCGGCCATTGGATGTCACCATGATAAGAAGATATAATTATGGTCAAAATTTCAACTATTTTTAAAGTTGTTTGGGTCTCGATCTACTAGGTCAACCCTAAATACCACATAGAACTAATATGCTCATAACTGCTCACTCACAACTTCTTTTTTCGATCTGTCAGCTCTCACACTCTCGTGGCTATGACCTATATCAACTAATGTAAAAATTTCAAAAATTTTATCTACTTGTGGTTAAGCTCCCCTGAAGGAGTTATAACTGTATTAGTGGTTGACCACTTTATTTGACCCATTGCTGACATGACTTTCTTCATGGATAATTTTTTCTCACAACTTGATCCTGACGTTCAATGAGGGCAAGATTTTTTAATTTTTTTTATTTTTAAATCTTCCACCTTAAACAAGTAGCCTCTCCCATTCCTTATTTTTTTTTCGTCTTTGTTTTCTGAAATCATTCTAAATCCATACGTGTGTGCTATTAATTTGTTTACTCATCATATTAACGTTGACTACCTTTGCAGACCAACAAGGTGGAAGAAAATAAAGATGGAAATAGGACATTTGGATGTGATTATTGTGAAGTATAATTTTTTTTTTTTGCCATTATATTAGTAATTAGTCTCTTTCGCATTGTTTTAGCCTTGATCAATATAATCAGTCCATTTGTTACTACTTTATGTCTATCTACACATGTAAACATAAATAAACTCAGTATTTTATCATAATTTTATTTCCTTGGAGACTTCTAAATTAATAAAAAGAAATATTTAAAAACCTTATGTGATCATTAGAAATTAATAAAAGTACATTTTAAAATTTTTTTGGTGTTCATGGTAGGGTTTGGTGAACCCCGAAATTTAGAAGGATTGCTCTTTATTTCTGAACATGTAAAAAAAAAAAAATTGGGATGTTTGCTTCTTTATTGAAAAAAAGAAAGAAAAGGAAATGTCTTAAATTAAACAAATGTTAATTAACAATATTTCTAGGATGCGTGTATTGGGTAGATATGTGGAATCAAATGGTTGTTATGGTTGGTTGTAAAGAAAATATAATTACAGTCAATCACTTTGACAGTACAACTGTTACTAAAGAAAATTATAAAGTTAAATATTGTTACTTTTTCACACAGATGCGAGTCATGCAAGTAGCAACCCACCTGCAAAACCCTTGTGGACCCAGGCTTCTTCTTAAAGTTTTAAAAATGCTTTGCAGGTTTCCGGTTTAATTGAATAAGTGGCTAGGATTATGCCACAAGTACTGCACAGCAATTGACGGTTACAAGAGATGTTGATGTGCCCGAGCAACCCATGCTCGGAGCATGTTAGAATTTTCGGTTCTTTGGCATTTAAAGGATCTTTGCAGATAACAATGGTGTGAATTCCAAAGTACTTACCAATAATGTTTTAAAAGGCTGAGGCGTAGACGAGGCGTTTTCGGGGGAGTCTCAGTAAGACGTTCGCCTTGAGGTGTAAGGCGTAAGCCTTACATATAAATGAGCTATATTTATAAGTACATAAGTTCTATATAAAACATATACCATAACCAAAAAACATTATGGATTGTCATTCATTCATTCATCGTTCCACAAAATGGAGTTGATATACTGAATTGATATTCAAAACAGAACATGGTTGTAGGGAAGTGATATCAACTTATATCATAAACATAACTACTTATATCAGCTTAATGAAAGATGATCTCATGATTTGTGTCGATATGCCAATCTGGTTCCAACTGCCGAACAATGGATGTCCGTCCAAGAAAAATGGAATTGATCGGCATCAAGAAAATCCACAAATACAGCTAGTTATACTATATATACCTAATGCATATTAGATTCAGAATTTGAACTGAACTCAAACTCAATGGTACTCAATTCAAATTCAATTCAATACTTATCATATTAGAAGCAAAAGATAAGAAAAGAATATTTATGATACTTATCGATTTAAATATAACTATAAACTCCAAAATCAACTCGAACGTGGAGTCTCAGGCATAATCCCTTTGTTCTTCTTTGGCTTCTCTAAGTTAAGCTTTTGGTCATCAATACTATGTATGATCTTCTCTCTTTTACTCATCTATATCATTTTTACTAAATGTTCTCGTTGGCTGCTTGTTTTGCTGTGTTTGGAAAAAAAAAAAATTCTGGGCGTTCGCACAAGACGCCTTGAGCAGCGCCTTTCACGCCTTTTGCGTCTTGAGCAAAGCCTTTCATGCCTCTACGCCTCAGCAATAAAACAAACTCATTTTCTCCAGCGCCTTGCGTTTTTTGAGCAAGCGCGCTTTTTAATACATTGCTTACCAATATTACTTTTTTATTTTGAATTCCTAACCTAAGTAGTTATATCAGTTCCAAAAGAAAATAAACAGAGGACTTCACGCTCCAAGTTGAAACTCAGTACAAATCATTATATACAAGGAAGAAATCATCTTCTATGACCTTTCGGATAAAAAAACAGCACCTCCAACACTCATCCTATAATGACAAAAAATCAGCAAATAGAATCTTGAGTATTGGTCTGCAACAAGTTCTACATGATAGACTATATGCGGAAGCTCATTTAAAATTTTTGATGTACGGTGACCACATAGTTAGATTGAAGTATAGGGTTTAGTTTTTATTTTAATTTTATTTCCTACATACTTTGTTATCTACTACAAATGTAACATCGTGTGTGAGATTATTTTTACAGATGAAGATCTCTTTATATTGTTATCACATTATCAACAAAATTAGCATTTTTATCAAAAAAAGGAGAAATTCTATGGTACCTGTAGTATGTATGTGATACACTCACTTACATATCTGACAACAATTTTATTGTCATTATGATAAATAGAGTTATTTTTTGGATGATTTTAGTTCTATTACATGTAATTACTCCACCTATGATATTTTTAAAATTATTGTCGATATAGTAACTTGGTTCAATTATATGTAAATCTATAAAACAAATGTGATAACTTTGTTGTTAATATTGTAAATTTAGTTCAACTAAATTGTAATTTTGGTTCAATTAGATGTAAATGAGTGTATATAAACATACAAGTACTCTAGACAACCCAAAAAAAAAAAGTCAAAATGAGAAATTTTTTAAATTATACAACTTTCTTAATATGAGTAAGGTCGTCTAGGTTTGTTTCTTTTATTTATTTTTTTGCATTTGTAAGATGCATGAGAACAAGTTCACTCTGCCAATTATTATTTTCATTTTTATTAATAGAAATAGTTTCTCTCTTGTCATTCATTTTTTTCTTTTATTTTAAGAGACTGAAATTTATTCATTTTTTTCTTTTATTTTAAGAGACTGAAATTTACACTCCCTTTTTACAAATGACACTTCCTTTCAACTTTTATGAGTTAAACTTCCCAAACTGCCCCTATTTGTTTTTCATGCTTTTCCAATTTCCTTTTCTTTTCGCACGCTTTTCATCTTCCTTCCCTCTCTAGTTCAGCAATATATTTTCTGCTCTCTTCTCCTCAATTTCTTCACCTCCACCAGAAAAATCTCAACTTAACCTAACATTTTTTTTATCTATTTTTAATCTCATTTCCTACTTTCTTCTGGTAAATAAGATTCAACTTAATTAAGACAATTCTATCTAGCAAAATTCAATTGCTTAAAAAATATTCACCTGTTAGCCAGCGTGTCTAATGCCTATTGCAGCTTTGATATTGATCCTAGAGGACCCAGGCTCTGGACATGCTTATTCATACTCTGGATTCTAAGACTGTTTTGTTTTTTTTTTTATCAACCACGTTATTGAGAAATGATGATTATAGTTTGTGGTTGGGAAGATGAAAAGAAGGCCACCATAACGTTTCAATTACTGTGAAATAAAGGGTGTGCGCATCAGATCTTAGTGAAAGGCTTCTAATTACTCATGGGTTCTGATCGGTCAAAGAGAGAAGAATGTAGAAGGAGAAGAGAGGGACCAAAATGACGAGAAAGAAAGAAGGGCAATGGTGGAAATAAGAGTAACAAAAAATTAGTGGAACTGTCATTTTGTAATGGGGAGTGCAAATTTCACTCTTCTTATTTTACTTCTACTCAAACGGAATTCTAACGCACGACATCAGAAACCCTTCTGCAGATCTCCAACTTTTAACTCGAGCAATGCATCACCTCCTCAATTGAGTGATCTCTAATTTGCCTGAACTTCAAATCACAACCAAACATTTTACTAGCAAATCCCAACTTTCCAGCAGAAACAAACTTGGTTAATTAGAACACGAAAAATAAGGCAGCAGAGATCGAGGAGCTATTCATTTATTCATTCCAATAAGAACTGCATTATAGATCCAGACAGAAAATTACATAGTACCCCCAGAACCATCAGATGCACCTAAATTAGTAAAGAACACCACCTATTATCATTAACACACAGAAATTAGAGTAGATCACACCCCTTAGTTCGAAAACTTGATTAATTAATTGTGAGGCGCAAAGTTGAGCAATCGCTTGGAGCGGAGCCACGGCTTGACGACAACCTGAGAATCAAACAACAAAGGAGGTCCTCCATTCCTGACGGTGGAGACCTTGAGATAGTACTTGATCCCCGAAACCACCTGAGTCTGCGCCTCCACCACCTCCCTGAACTGAAGCTCTCCGCCGCCGTTGCTCCGTAAGCTCTTCCTCTGCATGCGATTGTACTCCGACACCGAGAATCTTCCCAGCTCCTGCACCTCCTTGTTTGTCTTCACGTCCTCGACCGGCCGCCTTCCACCCACTATGCCACCGTAGCCGTGCGATACCGCAAAGAGGAGCGAGACCAGGACCGTCGCGGCTGCAAGCCTCGCCGCCGGTGATTTTATCAAAGCCATTGTTTGTTTGAGAGGAAGGAGAGAATGAAAGTTGTTGGTGATGAGGATGAAAGGGGAAGCGGTTAGGGTTATATAGGACTGAGTGAGTGAGGGGGTTTATGTAGGAAATGGGAGGGTGTTTGGACACGCAAATTAAGAAGGTCGGGTCTGGTGGGGCCCGGCCCCTTCAACGCAAACGGTGTGCCGCGTCGTTGCCCTCAATATTCTCATTAGCTGAGGAAAACGATGCGTCGCAGACTCTACGTGTACGGCCAAAGAGCAGAGACTAAACGGTCTTGTTACGAGATACGTTTCGTGTCACGTCATTTTATTCAAATAAAAAGAGTTAAAAGAATAGACATGTTAACCATTAAGTTTTTAGCATGTAACTTGGGAAATAAATTTTCTAAACAATGAGATAAACATTTTGGTACTTTTTTGCTAAACATTTCTAACACACTAATTTCGTTAAAATCAGAGATGGGAATAATGGTACTTTGATTTTAGTTGTACCAAACATGCATAGTTAATCTGTTTTCAAAGGGTTCTGAGTGATTGGACGGACGTAACGATTGGAAGCAATAAATCAATACTATTTCTAGAGGAGTTTGTTGTAAGTTTTCTCTGGTGTTTTTAGAAACTTAATTGAAATCCATTTCACATGGTTCTCTCTTTCTACTTAGGAGTAAAGTATTTGACGGATTTCATGAATTTCAGACAATTCGGGTTTTAAGACAAAACCCATGAGAATTAAATTTTTGGGAATTTTGTCTACTTCTGGAACTCGATCATCACCGATGTTCTTATCGGCTTGGATTTTGGCGCCGGAGTGGGTATGGAGTTATGGAGTGATGACAACGGACTGTGGTGGTGGCAGTCATTATGTTTTTATGTGTATGAATGAGAGTATGAGAGAGTGACACGAGACCAGAACTTAATTGGGAGTGTGCCACGTTGGAGGTTGCATGTTTGCAACTTGGTCAAGCACTCAAGCCTTTTCTGCTGCGCGTTGTGCAAATTTGACAAAAACAAACCAAAGAGAGAACCGAAAGCCATGCGTTTCAGTTAGTTACCAAACAGCTTATAGCGCGCTTACTTATTTGGAATAGAAATAATTATGAATCAGAGACAAATCGAATGAGAGAAGAAATGAATTGGCATTAATTCCGGAGGAGATAATTCCTGGACTCATCTCTCCCATTCGTAGTCAAATTCCTGAGTATTCAGGAATCGATTCATTACACTACAAGAATAAGTTAATCACATGACACTCATCACACGACACATGGGTTTTTGCTGTTAACTAAGATTTTTTAAATCGGTCGTCTCATCTCTACTCATCAAACACATGATCATTTCGTAAATTTGAGAGATTTCAGACGACACTAACAAAGATATCTGATGTCTGAATAACGAAAAAAAAAAACAAACAATCATTAATTTATATTTATTTTTTCCCCTCACAAAACACCCAAAACCTAGCAGTAAACCCGAGTTCCCTCCCTTAGCTAAAAATTTGGGTAAACTCTCCCTCCCAAATTGCTCTCGGCCATCGCTCTCACCCTTAATCACTATCGCTCTCAGCCTCCCTCCGACTCACCATCACTCTCACCCTCAATCACCATCACTCTCACCATTAATCCCCCTCACTCTCTCAACCTCACCGACCCTCTTAACCTCACCGACCCTAGCTCTCACTCGATCTCAACGGGTTCTTCTTACTTCAAGCTCTGATACAACAAGGCCCAACACATAATTTGTAGAAGTAAGGAGAGAAATGAAGATGGAAGAGATCGGCAAACTAATTGCAGACCCACTCAGGCAACGATTAAAGCAGAGAGAAGACTCTAGGAGCAACTGGAGTTCAAGAAAGCTGTCAAAGGCGCAAATCAAGGTCCAATTTCAACGCTTTTATTATCCAATTTCTGAAATTTCCAATTGGGTTTCGCGATTTTGATTGTTATTGAAAACCTAATTGCAGTTCTGTTCATTGCTTCTGGACTTAATCTCCTCTCCATTTTGCTGCAGCTAAAGGGCACAACGAGGTCGTTTTGGGTTTTCTTTTTTTCTTTTTCTGGGTTTGCTTCCCATTTGAAATTGATGACCGTTTGATTTTTCTGATTTTGGTTATTTTCTAGCTTTGATTCAGATTATTTCATTGCTTTTGGAGAATGGAGCTGATGTAAACTCCAGAAATTATTGTGGACAGGTATGATACTTGGTGTTGTTCTAATCTAATTATGAGTTTGTTTATTTGATTTTGAACAATGCAGTCTCTGTTTGAGTTAATTATGAGATGTGGGTAGTTAGAAAGATTATAACTTTGTGTGGTTTGATGCATAAATTGGCTTTGGTGCTCTGATTTGTGGCTTTGGCTAGATTGGGGATGATTTTGTTGTTTTTCGAAGACTGATGATGGAATGATGCTCAGGTATATGTGGTTTTCCCTTTTTTTGCCTTTGTTTTCAGTTATGATCCCCAATTTGATAGGGTTTTTTTCTCTATATTTTGCAGGTATGTTAAACAAACAACTAATTTTTTTGGTTCCTGATAATCGTTACTCTATGCTATTTCCTTTCCCATTCCCATTTAACTAATTTTGGTTTCCCAATTGCATATTTTCTATTTTTTTTTTCTGTCATCACTATGGATTATGCTTTAATTTTCATGGATTCTCAAAGAAAAAATGAAAAGGTAGTGTTCTGAAATTTCATTTGATTTGATCTACAAGTAGTAGAGTTGTTGAGAATTGGTTTCTACATTTATAGCTAGCTTTTTGCTATATATGGTTAGTTGATTTTTTGAAATCAATATCAACTATAGTAGAATTTTATTGGACTATGATCATTCAATTATGTCTTATGATTATAATTGGGAATGATTCCCAGTGGCATGTTAGTTTGGTTGTCCGGGAACATTGACATAAAATTGATATGCAATTGTGGAGTTGTTTATAAATTGATTTGGATGCTAAGATTTATACATTTGAGTTTTAGTATTAATTTAGTTTGCTATATTTGAAAAGTGCAAATGAAATGCTGGTTTGAAAGTAACTAGCATTTGAAACATCAGAATTCCCAAGGAACACGAATAAAAGTTGAGTTCTTAAAGTTTTCAATTTCATGGTTATTAATCAACCTGTTCACCAATTCTTTGTGTCTACTGTACATGCAACGCAGATCACTATCCAAGAAGCATTTGGATTGGCTGTCTAGATACAAAATAGCACTAGGTGCTGCAAAGAAGAATATCATATCTGCATTCCAATCTGAAATTGAAGGAGATGACTGATTCAAGAGAGAGGAAGAACTTGGGAACATGAAGAACACGAATCTGGGTATTGATTGTTCTTGGAACCATTAATATATACAAGAAATTACTGGATACATGAAATTTTGAAGTTATTTTTCACTGGATTCTGTACTTTTGCAGTTTGTAATTGTCTCTTTGACTGGATAGGGTGTCCTTATCTTTAGTGGATACAAGTTTTTCACCAGAGGCAAAGGCAAGAAGAAAGAGGTATTTCATGTTCTTTTAAACCTTGAGCATTATTATTATTGTTAGTATTATTATTATTATTATTATTATTATTATTATTATTATTATTATTATTATTATTATTTTCTCTTTTATTTTGATTATTATTATTATTTTCTCTTTTATTTTGTTACAATATGGCCTAGACATCAGATATGGAAAGTGACATGAGCATGCTAAAAGAGATGTAGGATGCCAAAAGCATAATTAGAGTGCTCAAATGTATAAATAACAATTGATGCACGTATGTTTACAATTACTGTTTTCTTGATCTCCATGCAAAAAAACTTGGAGAATAATTCTAAAATTCACCTCTTATTTATAGAGGCTTGGTATTCAATTGTTAGTGGTTTGGATGAACTAAAATTTGCAATTATTATCAGATCATATGGGACCATTGTTAACATATGGCCATCTTTAGTACATTATCACGAAATGTTGGTTTCGTATGAAGTTGTCACATAGAGCAACCAATGGATCAATTTAGCTAGATTTAGGTTTGGTCAGGCCAGTTTAGTGTGCTTTTTCTTCAATAGGTTTCTTAGTTTCGCTTGGACCACCGTAGTAAACTCTAGCATCTGAGAAAATAAACTGAGTTGGACTACAACAGGTAAGCATTGTTGGATATGTCTGACCTGAATGGCCTGGCTGCATTCCAGTAGGAGTAACTGATGTAACTATGGCCTTTATATTGTATATTTAGCTTTGTGTGGTTGATGCATGAATTGCGACCTGGATTGTAACTTTGTTCTCTTATTTATGTTTGTATGCTAACTATCTAGCACCTTATCCCTGATGACAAGTTAATTATCTCTTCAAATTAGGAATATAGCTCAATTTGCCAAGGTGATGATTATAAAAAACCATGGGGATCAATGGGAAGAGCTCTTCCTTCCTCACAGGTAAATTGCCAAGTGTTGTATTTTGACCTGCATGTAAATTACTTTTCTGGTTGATTTAAGAGAATGGTCCATACCGATTATGTCCATTGTTTAGTTATCAGTGCCAACACAGATTCAATGTTTATTTTGCAAGAGAGCAATATCTCTTGCACAGGGGTTAGATTGAATCTGTTTTTTTTTTACTCTTTGGTACTTGACGTAGTTTCAGTAATTTTCTTTGATTTCTCTCTCAACTTATATCTTATTATGCTTTACTAATGTTTTGTGTTTCAATGTAAAACAGCATCAAGTCAATAGTCTGCCTCAATTTGCCTAGCTTTTCTGGTGGATTTAATCCTTTGCCCAGTATTTTATGTCAAATTGTGTTTGATTTGTTGCATTTCATATTTTGGTCAGAGCTACACTGGCTTAACAGTCTCAATGGCCAGAAGCATTGGGGGATCATATATTTTTTAGAAGGCTTGGGATATTCTTAGACTTCTATTAATAGCTATTGTTTAGGCTCCTATGGTAGGAATGAAGATTCTTTGTTGTGGTTATCTTGCCTATTGACTAATGATCTATTCTGTAAGTTTAAATAATTTCAAGCAGTAGCACAATTTAGTTCTATTGATTCTTTTTAGGAATTATGTCAACTACTAAGTAGAAACCATTTTGTTTCAGTGGGAGAGAAGAGGTAAAGCAACATATTTCCAGGAGGATAAGAACATGAAGGACAGACTGTGGCTATTTCATAATGAGATACATTAAGGACATCGTGGAGGATAAGAACTTGGAGTTTTTCGGCAAGCTAGGTAACTAAAATTGTGCATTTACTTATTATTTTAATGGATTATGTTGGACTATTGTCATCTGATATTGTAGACTGTCAGTGTGTCACCAACTTGGACTAGTTTGCTGGATAAGAACTCATTGCATTGGACTTGTTTAAATATATAGTCATGAATTATTGGATAGTTTTTTGAACATTAAGTGCAAATCAATTTGTTTCAGTAGGAGAAAAAAAGGGAAAGCAGCATATTGATGAAGTCAGAAACGAGTGGGCAAAATTTGTTGTTAAAACATATATGTAAGCTTGTGGTTGGTGACTTATTTTGGTAACCTTGATTTTACAAGATATATAGACAATATTATTATTACTTGCTAGATTGAGGTTACTTTTGGTTAGAATTGCTGGATTTGATCATATCTGGATATGGATATGTACTTTTGGAAATGTTTTGGATTGGCAATGTAAGAACAGATGACATTGATATATGACAATGTTTCATTTTGGATTTGTTCAGGATATGAATGTTCATATTTGCAACAATTGTGCAAAGTTAATTCAGACAACATATATAGGTCAACTAACTGTAGTTTCCAAATGTATCACACAACTGAAGAGTTCACAAAACCAGTGTCTGCGATCCACTCATACAACACATCTAAAAACAACAAAGAATACATGTTGACTAAGATTCATTTCAGACAACAGAAATAACAAATTGATGTTGTGTGATCTCCATTCCCGTAATATGTATAATAAATTTACTGTCGTCTGATATTGAAATCAGATAACAGATATAACAATAATATGTTGACTAAGATTCATTTCAGACAACAGAAATAACAAATTGATGTTGTGTGATCTCCATTCCGGTAACATGTATAATAAAGTTACTGTCGTCTGATATTGAAATCAGACAATAGATATAACAATAATATGTTGACTAAGATTCATTTCAGACAACAGAAATAACAAATTGATGTTGTGTGATCTCCATAAGACACAACTAAAACAACAATGACGGTTGTTGGAGATTCATTTCAAACAACAGTGTCATTATAACTATATGATGTGAAATTCATTTCAGACATCATGTAGTTGTGTTGCTGTTGTCTGAGATTCATCACACACAACACAGTTTTCCTAAAACTGTTGAGGTAATATAGCTTTTCTCAACATTAAATAAACGAACTGCGTGTGAGTTTGTAACAGACAATAGTTAAACCTAATTATTTAATTTAGAAATATTCAAACGACACATACTTAGCTATATATGTTGTGTGAATTTTGAACAGACAATGGTTTTTAACTGTCGTCTGAATGAGGTCAATTAGACGACAGGCTACTAGACAACAGCAGCTTTTTCATTTAGACGATAGTTAATGAACTGTCGTCTGTTTAACTTTGTGGTATAGTGTTATAAAGGAGGTGAGACCTACACTCATTCAAATTCCTTCATGTGTTAGTAAACGCGGGAATACTTTTACCCAAAATCATTCCAATTCCTTTATGTATTAGTAAACTCAAAAATAAATTTACCCCGTAATCATTCCCTCCTATTCCAAGTAAGTAAACATGCATGCCCTTAATACATTTGCATCAGTGAACTGATTTCATGTCCAGTCTTTTAGCGTTCTATATAGCATGCTGCTAAGCAACTCAAAATTGAGGTAAAAACTTGCTAGGTATATGATTAAAATGGTAATATGCCCATCTCATATTTTTTTCATTTTTTTATGATGGTGTTATTCGCACACTCATTTTCTCTATTCACACACTGCCTCTATTTATCTATTACTTTAGTTTATTTATTTTTACCTATTACCCTAACTACCCTTCCTTACAATTTTGTTTTTCCTTTTCTTTTTCTTTTTTCCATTTTTCATTTTAATTTTTTTCTTTTTCTATGTGGCAAGTCAACTATCTCCAAATTCTACACCCTTATTTTTCCACAGACACAGAGAACTTCAAAATTCTTTGCGATTTTCTTTTGTATTTTCCATCAAAAACTTCTCTAGCATAGTCATTCTATCTCTCTAATGTGATGCTTTGAAATTTATTTGGTGCAGATTCGTGGTGCCATTACGTAGCAACAATCTTTTTCTTGAAGTGCTATTGTATTTTCTTTGGATGCAAGTTCTGTTCTAAGCGTTCATGTGTTTTCTCATGTAGTTCTCTTCTGCTATTGTAAATTTAACTTTTGGAGCTAGATGATTTTTCCTTATTCTTTTGAGATTAGAAATAGAGGTTCCAAAGTCTTCTCTCTTGAGATTCCTCAGGATATTACAAACCAGATTAACTATATTGTTTTAGTATAAAGTACTGGTGGTATCATGAAATTTTGCTAAGGTAATCATTCTACATGATTTAGAAGATGCTGACTAACATTGTTGACAATTGTATGTTCAATCATATTTTGATTATTCTGGCCTTACATAATATATTCTTATTATTGTTTTTTGTTTTTGCTACGTACACTAGACATAGATTAAAGGGTTGAAAAAATTAGTCATGTCATCGCTTTACAGAATGCTTTATGACACTGAGAATGGTATCTTGATTCTTGAATCAATGTTGCTTAATCAGATGTAAGAGGTTTTGGATCTCCTTTAGTTTAGGTGATAAGCTTTTTCCTTTCTTCAGTTGTGTATAGCAGTCATGGTACCTAAAATCTCCATCAGTTACGTCATAATTTTTCATTTGAGCCTTAAACTTTTTGCGGCACTAATTGTAAAACTTTTAACAGATTGCATTTCGTCCTACCCGTCATTTTTTTCCTAATCAACAATGAAATTCACAATAAAAATTGATTTATTGTATAATGATGTTTAATTCATAATTGACTTGCCAAATAGAAAAAAGAAAAAAATAAACATAATTATAAGGGAGGATAGTTAAGGTAATGTATAAAAAAATATATATTAAAATAATAGAAAAATAGATAGTGTATGTGAATAGAGGAAATTGGTGTGCGAAGCACACCACCCATTTTTAAAACTGAACATTTAAACTTTCGTATTTGTCAAAGAACAACAAATGTGACACATGACTATTACTGCAACGATACTGTCTCAACTTAGGTGTTGATTTTTAACACAAAATGTCTCGGTATAATTGGAAATAAGTCCCCCACTTCTAAGATATATTTTATTTTGTCGTTTTCAATGGATTGTAACATGTGGTATGACCACCTAGGAGAGGTGAATCCGCCACTAAGAGATTGAAAGAGACTGAGGGTGTTAGAAACTCAAATATCGATCACAGACGATCTCTTAAGAAGAAGATCCACAAATCTGTTTTCCAAATCTAGACCATCAATGACCTCATGTAACACCCGCAATTTCCATTTTAAATCCGAGTGATTGTATCGAATGATTATTATGTGATTTCACGATATATGTTCGATAATCATTCATTTTTACAATTATCGAAGTTTCGAAACGTTTATTTTAACGAAAAGCTCGAAATACTCGAGTTGAGAAATCGACTTTTTCTACGTATGAAATTTGGAGAAACTTCCTTCATGAAAGTTGTAGAGCTCGTCGATACGAGTCCGTACACATGCGGAACACGAAGATCGGATTTTTTCTGAATTAGTTATCGAATTTCGAAGTTTTCCGAAACTTGTATATATAGAAAAATTTTAGAAACCCTAATTTTTTTTCTCTCTACCGGTTTCTTTTTTTTTTCCTTTTCTTTCTTCTTCTTCTTCTTCTTCCGTTTCTGGAAAACTGTTTCTCTCTCTCTCTCTCTCATACAGACGAAATCGGCCGAAAGGGGAGGAAAACTTCTCCTTAATTGTTCTCCCTCCACAGACCACCTCTCGACCTCAAACCAAGTCCCAGGCGTTCATCTCGAGCTGCTCTAGCTCCCGGAGGCAGTCTCACACGGCGGCGCAGCCTGTGGCGGCGGCGGCACAGCCCGAACCGAAAACGTCCATTTTCGGTTCGATCTCGATATCTCGAGCTACACTCCACCATTTCACTTGATTCTTGTCTCATTGAGCTCGCCTCAACTTCCTCTACAAGCACCAAGAAGGACCGGAACTGGGTCGAACGTTTTCACGTTCGTCGGAGCTCGACCCGAACGGATCGAAATACCAAAACTTTCGATCAAGATATCTCGAGCTATACACGATCGTTTCTTGTGATTCCAAGCTTGTTGAGTTCGCAAGGAAGTTCTGAACAAGTTTCCAGAAGGGATCGGGGCCTGAGGTTGCAGTTTTCACGTCGGTTTTCAAGCTCACCGGTTTCTGCATTTTTCCGGCCGCCGACTGTAAATCGGTAATTTCGATGCCTTCCGGTCATTTTTAGGTCTTGTGCTAGTTATGAAAGTTGCTCAAAATGATGAAACGAAGGGGACAAGCTCAGCCCCGACACCATTGGTGGTGGTCGGTGGCGGCTCTGTCCCTAACTCTGGCGGCCTTTTCCGGCCACCTCCGGAGGTCTAAAATTTGGTTTCTGTCCATTTTATGATTCTATGTTTCGATACGATCATTTCGGCGTATTATACGCATTTCTTGGATATCGTATGAATTAGCTATGAATTTTGTGATTTCGATCGATTTCGGTCGTTAGATTTTTGATCTGTGAAATTATGACCGTTGGATGAACTTGTAAATTTGTTATGATGATCATATGACTGTCCCAGAGGCTTTGTGTGGTCATGGGCGAAGATCCGACCGTTGGTTCTTCGTATATGTGAAAAACGGTAATTAGGGGAGCGATTCGTGAGAAACCGCTCGTCGGATTTTAATGTAAATTAGAATCTGACCGTTAATTAGTGGTTAAATTATGAGTTGAATTTGTTGGCTAAATTCGAATCACATTTGATTAGGTGATTGACGGATTTTAATTGCGTGGGCTATTCGGCGTTAATTATAAATTTATAATTTATAATTATATTGAAGACGCAGCGGGAGTTTTGAGGTGAGTAAAACTCACGTGGTTCATATTACGAACCGAGCATTTTAATTTATTTATTTTTGGTAATTGTGTGAAAAATATTTGCGGATTAAATATATGTTTTAAAATTTCATGGACTTGAATGACCACGGTCCATATGTAAGTAAAATGAATTTTAACTATACAAATGAATTTCATAATTTTCTTGTGTGAACTATAGATGGTATTAGTGGTCATTCCTGAGTGGATGATTACGTATATATATATATATATTTACGTGGAAAATATATATTGATGAGTGGATTGTTTGATTGATGATATGATTGAGTGGAATTGATGAGTTGATTTTATTACGATTGTGTAATTCCATAATAATATGATGTATCTTGGTTGGGTTGATATCAGTATGTGATGTTATATGTTGGGTTCATTTATGGGTGTAGGGTTAACATAATGACTGGTGTGGGTAATCGGACGCTCTAATCCTAGTGTGGATGATGAGATACGATTGGTTGAGTATGTGAAATTATTGGACGTTCTAAATATGTATATAGGTATGCATATTGATGAAATACAATAATTGATAAATATGTCGGATGCCATAACCTAGGCCAGGTGACGGGCTACGATTCAGTTAGAGCTCTAGTCTGTCAACTACCGTATTTTTATAAATACGATGATGAGAGTTGTGGGGAAAGTTGTGAGTTGGGTTGTCTTGATATATTGAATTGGTGTTTGATTGAGATTGTTATTATTTGCATATGTGGAAATAATTGAGTGTTGCTGTGTGTGGAAATAAATGAGATTAAATTAAGCAACAGTTCATTCTTTTACTCATACAAGCTTTCATAAGCTTACCGGGTTTTGTGTTGTTGCAATCCCGGTACACTATTCAATGGTGTAGCGGATATTCCTGCAGGTCAGGATAACCAGGGAGGTGATCGTGCTGCTTAGGTGTTATAGCAGTTTTGTTATTTATTTAGTTGTGAGGTGTGTGTATGCTCATTTAGAGCTTTACATTATATTTTGGATTGAGTTGTAATAATTAACCGAGAATATATTCGGTTTGATTTTATTTCGTGTGGTGAGTATGTTAAGAAAAGAAAAATTTTCAGGATGATTATTTTGTGTTGTAGTATTTTCATGTTTCGGATTTTGAATTGTTATTCTAAAATTCGGGGCGTGACAGTTTGGTATCAGAGCGTAAGGTACATATTTGGTGATATGTCAATACTTACCGAGTGATGGCCCGTCTGCAGCGGATCCCCATCGTGTGCTCTTCGGTATTGACAATGTCATTGGGTATGTGAGTGCGTTAGGTTGGCTAGGAACGTTAGTACTTTTAGGAAATTTAAGCATCGTTATGTATGATCAGTACTTGGTTAATATGGACTTGCATTTGACTTATGTTTTGTTTAAGTGTTATGCGTGTATTAATCAAGTATATCATGCTTATTAGGTAATGGAGATTGAGGGAAACGAGGCCAGAGGTCGGGGTAGAGGTAGACCTCGTGGCAGGGGTAGAGGCCGAGGAAGGGGTAGGGCCCCTCCAGTCGAGAAAGTATTCGAGTCGGAGGAAGATGCACCTTATGAGGATCAGCCTATTCCTCCTGTAGCTGTGGTTGATAATCCTGCTCGCTTGCTGATGCTAGCAAGGGAAATCACTCGCTTGGGAGCAACCAAGTTTGGAGGAGGCACAGATTATATGGTGGCGGATCGTTGGATAGAGGATTTGCAGACTTATTTTGATCTGCTTGATTGCACTGAGACCGATAAGAGGAAAAATAGCCGCTTTCATGCTGAAGGATGAGGCTAGGGTGTGGTGGAAAGTCACTCAGAGGAGCATTGAGGTGTCTACCTTGACATGGGACGGCTTTGAGAGGCTGTTCAGGGAGAAGTACTTTCCACCAGCAGTGAAGGAGAGGTTGGAGCGAGAATTCCTTGCACTTGTACAGGGGAAGATGACCGTAATTGAGTATGATGCGGAGTTCTCCAGATTGTACAAGTATGTGAGGCAGATGGAGGATGAGGACTTGGCCAAGAAGTTTCAGAGAGGGTTGAGTCCTTCGATTGAGCGTGATGTAGCCATCTTGGAGCTGAAGACCAAGAGAGAGATCTTGGCTAAGGCACAGATCATTGAGCAGCAGAACCTGATTCGTAGAGAGAAGGAGTCTGCTGAGAGAGACTTCCAGGGCAAGGGGAAGGCCATAGCGGGGAGCAGTAGAGCTAGAGACTTCAGGGGTGGGTTCTGGAAGAGACAGAGGACTCAGTTTCAGCATCAGCTCAAGCTAGGGCAGCAGTAGCTCCTCCTGTTCAGGCTATGCCTATCAGGCAGATAGCACCAGCAGCTCCAGTGAAGTGCTTTAACTGTGGCGAGTCGGGCCACATCTCTCGTGCGTGCACGAAGCCACGGGGTAGGTTATGCTACAGTTGTGGACAGACAGGGCATCAGGCTAGGGAGTGTCCTCGGATTCAGGGTAGAGTGCAGGGTAACCAGCAGAGGCTGTTACCACCTGCTCATGCTAGAGTCTTTGCCATCGGTCAGGCAGGCACGGGAGTGGAAGGTACCTTATATGTTTATCACTTTCTTGCTAGAGTACTGTTTGATACGGGAGCCTCACACTCTTTCATATCTAGTTCGGTTGTGGATGTTTTGGGTTTGATTGCTATGCCTCTGACTAGATCATTGTGTGTTACATCACCTCTCGGTGTGTCTCTTGAGCTTAGCATGCTGTGTGATGATTGCCCTATTGGGATTGGTGGCAGAGAGTTCTCTGCATCTTTGATTGTGATTCCGGATCACACGTATGATGTGATTTTGGGTATGGATTGGTTGAGCCCGAACCATGCTGTTATTGATTGCTTTAGGATGATTGTGTCCTTCCATGTTCCGGGACAACCGGTGTTTCATTACCGTTGTCTGAAGTCTGACATCACCATGAGGATAGGGATTTTGGCCCATATTGAATCAGGGAGTAGTACTTCAAAGATTACAGGGATTCCTGTAGTTTCAGAGTATAAAGATGTGTTTCAGGAGATCCCTGGGTTACCTCCGAAAAGGGTAATGGACTTCTCCATTGATGTGATACCAGGTACTTCACCTGTGTCAAAAGCACCTTATCGAATGGCTCAAGCTGAACTTCAGGAGTTGAAGGTTCAGATTGAGGGCTTACTTGCACAAGGGTTCATTCAGGCAAGTGTGTCTCCTTGGGGTGCACCAGTGTTGTTTGTGAAGAAGAAGGATAGTTCACTTCGTCTATGTGTGGATTATCGACAGTTGAACAAGGTGACCATCAAGAATAGGTACCCTTTACCTAGGATTGATGACTTGTTCGATCAGCTTAGAGAAGCTACTGTATTCTCGAAGATTGACTTGAGGTCTGGATATCACCAGTTGAGGGTGAAGGAGGAAGATATTCCAAAGACGGCGTTCAGGACCAGGTATGGACATTTTGAGTTTCTTGTCATGCCTTTTGGTCTCACGAATGCCCCCGCAGCATTTATGGACTTGATGAACCGTACGTTCAGTCCTTACTTGGATCAGTTTGTGGTAGTGTTCGTTGACGACATCTTGATTTATTCAAGGTCGTCAGCTGAGCATGAGAGGCATCTGCGAATAGTGCTGCAGACATTGAGAGAGCAGAAACTATTTGCCAAGTTCGAGAAGTGCGACTTCTGGCAGAGTGAAGTCAAGTTCCTTGGTCATGTGGTCTCGAAGGATGGAGTTTCTGTGGATCCTTCGAAGGTTGAAGCAGTGATGAGTTGGAGTCGCCCTACTACGGTTACAGAAATCTGTAGCTTCCTTGGATTGGCCGGTTATTACAGGCGCTTCATTGAAGGGTTTTCTGGTATTGCTTCGGCTTTGACCAAATTGACCAGGAAAGACACTCAGTTCGTATGGTCGGATAATTGTGAGAAGGCTTTCATAAAGCTGAAGACTAGATTGACTACAGCTCCGGTGTTGACTATTCCTACTAGTGGTGGTGGATTAGTCATTTACAGCGATGCATCTCATCAGGGTTTGGGGTGTGTGTTGATGCAGAATGGTAGTGTTGTTGCTTATGGTTCTAGACAGTTGAAGGTACATGAGCGGAATTACCCTACTCATGATCTAGAGCTAGCAGCTGTGGTGTTTGCCTTGAAGATTTGGAGGCACTATCTTTATGGTGAGAAATTTGAACTCTTTTCTGATCACAAGAGTTTGAAGTATCTATTCTCCCAGAAGGAATTGAACATGAGGCAGAGGAGATGGATGGAGCTCATTAAGGACTATGATTTCACCTTGGAGTATCATCCCGGAAAGGCGAATGTGGTGGCGGATGCTTTGAGTAGGAAACCGCGGGTAATCATGGCATCGATTATGGTGCGGGAGTGGCGCATGTTAGAAGCTGCATCTGAGTTCGACCTTATGCCCGCAGGAGCAGAACAGGGAATCTTTCTCGGTAGTATCACCTTACAGCCCACCTTGATCTCCAGGATCATTCAGGGTCAGACACTTGATGAGTTTGCTCAGGCGAGGATTTCTGGGATGACTGCTGACCCGGATGTGGAGGGTCCTTCTGAGTGGATGATTGGGGCTGATGGAGGGTTGAGATTTCGAGGGAAATTGTATGTACCGTGTGTTGATAACCTCAGGGAGGAGATCATGCGGGAAGCACATAGGTCTCGATATACTATACATCCAGGAGGTACTAAAATGTATATGGATCTACGAAGGCAGTTTTGGTGGTATGGTATGAAGAGGGATGTGGCGGAACACGTGTCGAAGTGTCTTACCTGTCAACAGGTGAAGGCAGAGCATCAGAGACCAGCAGGAATGCTGAACCCCTTATCGATTCCTGTGTGGAAATGGGAAGACATCTCTATGGACTTTGTGACTGGATTGCCCAGATCCAGGCAAAGTTATGACTCGATTTGGGTGATTGTTGACCGGTTGACTAAATCAGCACACTTCCTTCCGGTGGCAAAAACGTACTCAGGTGATGCATTGTGTAAGATATATGTGAACGAGATAGTGAGGCTTCATGGAGTGCCTGTGACGATCGTATCGGATCGTGATGCTCGTTTCACATCAGAATTCTGGCGTAGGTTCCACAAGGCATTTGGTACGTCTCTTGCTATGAGCACTGCATTTCACCCACAAACAGATGGACAGACCGAGAGAGTGAATCAGGTGATGGAGGACATGCTCAGAGCATGTGTTCTGGATTTTAAGGGTAGTTGGGCGGATCATCTGCCATTGGTAGAGTTTGCCTACAACAACAGCTATCACTCTAGTATCGGTATGGCTCCATATGAGGCTCTTTATGGTAGGCCATGTAGGACTCCTATCTGTTGGGCGGAAACAGGGGATAAAGGACTCATCGGACCTGAGATTGTATAGGAGACTACAGAGAAGGTCACTACTATTCGGGACAAAATCCGAACCGCTCAGAGTAGACAGAAGAGTTATGACGACTTGAAGAGGAGACCGTTGGAGTTTGAGACAGGTGATCATGTGTTCTTGAAAGTCTCACCTATGAAAGGTGTGGTGAGATTTGGCAAGAAGGGGAAACTCGCACCGAGGTATGTTGGACCCTTTGAGATTCTAGAAAGGGTTGGTAACTTGGCATATCGTCTTGCTTTACCTGTTAGCATGTCGGGTGTGCACAACGTTTTCCATGTGTCTCTGCTCAGGAAGTATGTTCGAGATGAGTCTCACGTGATTGACCACGGTACGATTGAAGTGAACCCGGATGTGACGTTTGTGGTTGAACCTGTTCGTATCTTGGATAGGTCTACAAAGAAACTTCGTAGGAAAGAGGTTGATCTCGTGAAGGTGTTGTGGAGTCATCATGATGAGGGTGATGCATCATGGGAGTTAGAATCTGACATGAGGACGAGGTATCCACAGCTTTTTGGGGAATTGGGTACATGAATTTCGGGACGAAATTCCTTTAAGGGGGGTAGATTGTAATACCCGCAATTTCCATTTTAAATCCGAGTGATTGTATCAAATGATTATTATGTGATTTCATGATATATGTTCGATAATCATTCATTTTTACAATTATCGAAGTTTCGAAACGTTTATTTTAACGAAAAGCTCGAAATACTCGAGTTGAGAAATCGACTTTTTCTACGTACGAAATTTGGAGAAACTTCCTTCATGAAAGTTGTAGAGCTCGTCAATACGAGTCCGTACACATGCGGAACACGGAGATCAGATTTTTTCTGAATTAGTTATCGAATTTCGAAGTTTTCCGAAACTTGTATATATAGAAAAATTTTAGAAACCCTAATTTTTTTTCTCTCTACCGGTTTCTTTTTTTTCTTTTCTTTCTTCTTCTTCTTCTTCTTCCGTTTCTGGAAAACTGTTTCTCTCTCTCTCTCATACAGACGAAATCGGCCGAAAGGGGAGGAAAACTTCTCCTTAATTGTTCTCCCTCCACAGACCACCTCTCGACCTCAAACCAAGTCCCAGGCGTTCATCTCGAGCTGCTCTAGCTCCCGGAGGCAGTCTCACACGGCGGCGCAGCCTGTGGCGGCGGCGGCACAGCCCGAACCGAAAACGTCCATTTTCGGTTCGATCTCGATATCTCGAGCTACACTCCACCATTTCACTTGATTCTTGTCTCATTGAGCAATCCTCAACTTCCTCTACAAGCACCAAGAAGGACCGGAACTGGGTCGAACGTTTTCACGTTCGTCGGAGCTCGACCCGAACGGATCGAAATACCAAAACTTTCGATCAAGATATCTCGAGCTATACACGATCGTTTCTTGTGATTCCAAGCTTGTTGAGTTCGCAAGGAAGTTCTGAACAAGTTTCCAGAACGGATCGGGGCCTGAGGTTGCAGTTTTCAAGTCGGTTTTCAAGCTCACCGGTTTCTGCATTTTTCCGGCCGCCGACTGTAAATCGGTAATTTCGATGCCTTCCGGTCATTTTTAGGTCTTGTGCTAGTTATGAAAGTTGCTCAGAATGATGAAACGAAGGGGACAAGCTCAGCCCCGACACCATTGGTGGTGGTCAGTGGCGGCTCTGTCCCTAACTCCGGCGGCCTTTTCCGGCCACCTCCGGAGGTCTAAAATTTGGTTTCTGTCCATTTTATGATTCTATGTTTCGATACGATCATTTTGGTGTATTATACGCATTTTTTGGATATCGTATGAGTTAGTTATGAATTTTGTGATTTCGATCGATTTCGGTCGTTAGATTTTTGATCTGTGAAATTATGACCGTTGGATGAACTTGTAAATTTGTTATGATAATCATATGACTGTCCCAGAGGCTTTGTGTGGTCATGGGCGAAGATCCGACCGTTGGTTCTTCGTATATGTGAAAAACGGTAATTAGGGGAGCGATTTGTGAGAAACCGCTCGTCGGATTTTAATGTAAATTAGAATCTGACCGTTAATTAGTGGTTAAATTATGAGTTGAATTTGTTGGCTAAATTCGAATCACATTTGATTAGGTGATTGACGGATTTTAATTGCGTGGGCTATTCGGCGTTAATTATAAATTTATAATTTATAATTATATTGAAGACGCAGCGGGAGTTTCGAGGTGAGTAAAACTCACGTGGTTCATATTACGAACCGAGCATTTTAATTTATTTATTTTTGGTAATTGTGTGAAAAATATTTGCGGATTAAATATTTGTTTTAAAATTTCATGGACTTGAATTACCACGGTCCATAGGTAAGTAAAATGAATTTTAACTATACAAATGAATTTCATAATTTTCTTGTGTGAACTATAGATGGTATTAGTGGTCATTGCTGAGTGGATGATTACGTATATATATATTTACGTGGAAAATATATATTGATGAGTGGATTGTTTGATTGATGATATGATTGAGTGGAATTGATGAGTTGATTTTATTACGATTGTGTAATTCCATAATAATATGATGTATCTTGGTTGGGTTGATATCAGTATGTGATGTTATATGTTGGGTTCATTTATGGGTTTAGGGTTAACATAATGACTGGTGTGGGTAATGGGACGCTCTAATCCTAGTGTGGATGATGGGATACGATTGGTTGAGTATGTGAAATTATTGGACGTTCTAAATATGTATATAGGTATGCATATTGATGAAATACAATAATTGATAAATATGTCGGATGCCATAACCTAGGCCAGGTGACGGGCTACGATTCAGTTAGAGCTCTAGTCTGTCAACTACCGTATTTTTATAAATACGATGATGAGAGTTGTGGGGAAAGTTGTGAGTTGGGTTGTCTTGATATATTGAATTGGTGTTTGATTGAGATTGTTATTATTTGCATATGTGGAAATAATTGAGTGTTGCTGTGTGTGGAAATAAATGAGATTAAATTAAGCAACAGTTCATTCTTTTACTCATACAAGCTTTCATAAGCTTACCGGGTTTTGTGTTGTTGCAATCCCGGTACACTATTCAATGGTGTAGCGGATATTCCTGCAGGTCAGGATAACCAGGGAGGTGATCGTGCTGCTTAGGTGTTATAGCAGTTTTGTTATTTATTTAGTTGTGAGGTGTGTGTATGCTCATTTAGAGCTTTACATTATATTTTGGATTGAGTTGTAATAATTAACCGAGAATATATTCGGTTTGATTTTATTTCGTGTGGTGAGTATGTTAAGAAAAGAAAAATTTTCAGGATGATTATTTTGTGTTGTAGTATTTTCATGTTTCGGATTTTGAATTGTTATTCTAAAATTCGGGGCGTGACACCTCAAGCCCAAATCCAATAAAGGACCTAAATCCTACTATTGTCGTGCACCACCTTTGAAGACCTTCTTGCATTCTTGAAACTTCTTTAAAAATGTAATCGTGACCTTCTATCTTTTGTGTTTGGTTTCTTTGCTTTGTAACGTTAAAAATAATTTCACTAGCATTCTAGGGTTTTTGTTTTAAATGGCCGGATGTTTCAAAACTATGTGAGAATAAAGAGTATGTTTTGATATTTAGTTTTCTATAACCTTGAAGCATGAAAACATTTTAGGATTTTCAGATTGTTAATTGCTATTTCATTATTATTTATGAATGTTGTTGATTTTGTGTTTCGATCCCACCTTTCATGTTTTCGTGCTCTTTGATTGCCAGCTTAGAATTCGAATTACATGATTGATTCTCGATTAAGATATGCTAGTGTTGAAATCGAAAAAAAATCAAAGCCCATAAAAGAAACAAATATAAGTGCTTTTGATTAAAAAAAAAAGTAGTAATAATAATAATGATAAAAAAAAGAGAAGCCTGTTGCTTCTAGAAGTTTATTTTAACTTTATCTACTGTTGGGTTACTCTAGCTTTATTCAAATTCTACAAAGGAGAGAAAGTAGAACAGCAGAACAATACAGCAATGAAGTTAAAGGGAACACGTTCAGCAGAAAAAGGTGGAGTTATTGATGCCAAATTAATCACGAACTCTCGGGAGTCTCGGCCTTGGTGATAATATGTTTTAGTCCAACCCATCACTATCACGTCATCTTGGCAAACCCAAGTTGCCTATATATAAAGAGGGACTCTATGGCAAAAAAAAAGGGGGATGGACGTGAGGAGTATAGCAGCAGGAGGAGACACAGTGGAGCATAGACAACAGCGTGGAAAAGCAGCGAAGGCAAGAAAACAGCTTGGAAGACGAAGCTCAGAGAGATATCCAAGACACCATAAAGGTTGAGATTCCCTCCCTTCCATGCTCCACCTTCTGTTTGAATGTTCACAAGCTCCACCTCCTCTTTGGACGTTCACAGGCCTCTCAACGACGCCACACCAAAGTAAAAACAAAAGAACAAAAAATACCATGCCGGAGCAGCGCCTTCGATGAACCATGTCGGGCAGCGTCCTGATGACCATACCGGGTTATCATGCCGGGCAGCGTCCCGATCTCATGCCGGGCAGCGTCCCGATTAGACCGGAGCAGCGTCTCCAAAAGCCATATTGTAGCTGCGTGCTTCGCCAATCTCACTCTTAACAACAACAAAGCAAATACAAAGTTGATGGGGTTGACGAAGGTGCTAAACGGCTTCAAAGAGATACTAAAGGCCATGCACAAATCTCACAAGCTTTGCTTCTCTCCCAAACTTGAGGCAAGCTCAGTGGGTGCCTCTCTCAAAATAAAAGGCAAAGAAGCCAAGACAAAACAAATGAACAAAAGAGTTGCAGGCATGCATGCAGTTCGTGGCATAAAAAAAATGTGGTTTAGTTTGTTCTCCATCAGACATCAGTGAGGATGACAAGGTCACCTCTTGGAGAGCCACGTAAATAGCCAAAAGCAAAACAAAACCAAAACATAAAAAAACATGATCAACTTTTGGTTTTGGGGTGGTTGTGTTGCAGACCAAAAATAAGGAGGCCTTAATAACCTATGCACAAGTCAAAACAATTAAGGCATGTTTAATTGTTGTCCTGGAGCTTTGTTTTAAACATGATTAATTTAACACAAGAGTGAGCTCAAATGTCGAAGTCAGGATGCGTAGAGACAAAACATGATCATATGTGGGTCTCTCCCAGTGGCACCTGCAAGCAAATGAAGTTGAATTAATTGTTGTCGGTGGAAGCATGGATCCAAAAGACTACTTCTATCTTCAGATTGAGCTCACAAACACATGTTACTGGCTTAAAAATATAGCCAGTGCACATTCGCGTGTTCGAATTCGCTTCAACCAAAATTCGACACCAGGAAGCAATTTTGGAAGTAGAATGATTGATAAAGAGAAGAGAACCAAAAATGAAGATTCAGAATTTAAAGTTCTTCCTATTCCCAAATCGAAGCTCCAGGCAATGATATCTCCCAATTGCTTTGAGAAGCTTAGGCTCATCTCCGAATCTAGGACCAAGTGTGATCGCACCTCCAAATCCTTCATCGATCAGTAGGAGTGGCCTTGTTCCATTGATATCGCCTCCAGTTCGCCTGAATTTGGAAATGGAAAGAAACAGGTGAAATGAATAAAAGAAGTCAGAGAAACAAAAGAGCAAAATGTTTAGCTATTGGGTGCCCATAGCAATTTGGGGCCTAAAATGCTCGAAGGCTGCTTCCGGGTCCCAGACGAAAATTAAAATGTGTGACTCAAAGTTTCCTCGACGGTACTGGTGTCCAATTTGAAAAACATCCGAACATCGGTTTCGTAAAAATGCTTCGAAACCTAAATTTCTTTTGGTACAAAACTAAGAAGGCTTAAAAGCCAACAAATTTTTGAACTACAATGGTTTGATCCATTCACAGGGTATGTAGGCAATCTAGCGACCCACTAGATGCAACCACAAATTCAAATCGAATCCCTGACTCCACCAGTCAAATTCAGCCAATCCAAATCCCTAACTCCACTAATGAAATTCACCCAGACACCAGAAAAATCAAACCATACCAAATTACCCAAAAGCAAATCCAAGGGCCCTAAACCCTCACAAATATCTCAAATACAAATCCAAAAATAAATAGGTCATCTACCCATTTAAATCTCAAAGTCCCTGAACTACATGCGGTTGATCTCGCAAGGGTATGTAGGCAATCTGGAATCAAATAATCTAGATGCAACCGCATCCCAAACACTATTCCTATTCCCAAAAAAAATCCAAACCTTCCAACGGGTCATTCACTCATTGGAACTCTTGAACTACGAGTGGCTTGATCCCCTCCCGGGTACGTAGGCAACCCATTCCAAAATTCGGGTGTAGTCGCAAAAACAAACAAACACACACTGGTTTCTTTATAAATGGAATCAAAAGGTGTTCCCTTGTAACAAGATATTGTAATTAAGAGACACATTCTGTCTTGAATGGGTCGAACCCGAAATAATTAAAACTATATTCTTTTAATGAATACGAGTGAAATTACGTTGGGTGACATTTTATACTTTGTGCAATTTTTAACTCAACAACTAGCATTTTAGGTCTTAATTATTAAGTGGAAAACTTATAGTTCCTTAGGTTAATCAACAATGAGACTTGCATGCTTGATTAGCATTCTAACTTGTGTGCTTTGCTTAAATCAATCAAACTTTCTTAAAGCTTTATGCATTAACTGTGTTTTATTAGGGAATTGATCACTCACTAACGATGCATGTTTAATAGGATTAAATACGATGCGTTCATCTAGTTAATTAAATAAGAAAAGTAATAAGGAATTTGTATGCTCATCTCTGTTATCGATTTTTTTCATTTACATATTTTGATTCGTGATTTATGATTTGATATTTTGTTTTCGTGTTAATGGTTGATAACTACATCTTACATCTTTTTCACCCCATACTTCTAACTTGATAGTGGTTTGATAGATCACTTAGTTATATAGTTAGTTTTAAATACAAAACTCTTATAAATCTCCCCTTATCTTGTAATTTTCGTAAATATATACACACACACACACACATACAAGTGAAAGAAGCTATCAAGGCTAGCTATGAGTCTTATGCACAAGCAACCAATCAACACTGGAGAGTGAAAGAATTTGAAGGAGACATGGTTTTAGCGCATTTGAGGCGGGAAAGATTCCCTATAGGCACCTACTATAAGTTGAAATCGAAGAAGTTTGGGCCATGTAAGGTGCTGAAAAAGATCACCTCAAATGCATACATGGTAGAGTTGCCATCTGAGCTTCAAATTAGCCCGGTTTTTAATGTGTCGGACTTGTATGCCTTTGCCGACTTTGATAACGAACTTGTTTCAGCAGAGACACAAATTCATCAACTTCTTAAAACACAACCTGATGTTGTTGAAGTTGTGTTGGACGTCAAGGAGGGACAACCAGTGTAGGTGATTCCTAGTGAAGTAGTTAGGTAAGCATGCTAGTGAGAGTACTTGGGTTGCTAAAGAAAAGTTAGAGAGGCTTGATCAAGAGATATATGCTCAAGTTTAAGAGGTTTTCTCGCCAGAGTTGAGTTCTTCCCAACCCGGTGGAGTTGATGCAGGAGCATCCAAAAGACTCCTATTAAATTAGGAGTTTTATTATCATTAATTGTTATGTGGTTTAGTTTAGACTCCAGCTGTTTTCATTTATTTATGCTTTTATTAGGGTTGCTGTAACCTAGTATATATAGCTTTGTTAAGTCTTTGTAGGGCTCTATGGTCATTTTCAACAGATAATATAGAGCTTCTTTGGGTATCTAGCCCTAGAACTCAGATAGACTTGTTCCTACTTCTAATCCTATTACGGATATCTTTATGATCTTGTTTGTTTTGTTGAGATCTTCACTCTCTAATGTTCTTGTCCTAATCTAGCCGCAAGACAGAAACTTCCAGTTTCTGCCCTGCATTAGCGTGATTGTTCTTGACCAAAATAGATGGCCAAGATTATTTTTTGGATTACTTTCAGTTTATCCCACTGAGGTTTGAGGGTGTCATCATATCACCCCCTCTATTTTCAATTTTGAATTTTTACCCCCAAGCTTTCCAATTTCAGTCAGCCGTGTCCAATTTCTCAGATTTCGTTAAGTTAGACGTTAACTCTGATGATTGGACCCACTTCAAGGGTTAAAATAGTCATTTCAAGAGAAAATATCTCACCACAAAAAAAAATTATGTCTTCATCCTCCATCCTCCTCTTCCCAATTTGATACAGAAGCCTACAAAATTCATCGGAAAACCCTAAATGGAGGTGGTGGTGGCCTCCTCATCCATCGAAGCACACATTGCCTATTGGGACTTCAACACCGGTGTAGAGCTCCTCCGATGCAATTCATGCGCCTCTCCCAATCACGGCCTCGTCTCCGTTGGCAATTAATTCATAGCCTCCTCCCAGCTCCGTCAGATCAATTGCTCCGTCAAGCATTGGGCCTACCTTTGTTCCAAAAACCCTTGCAGTAGCTCGATTTGGTCCTCGTCTATCCACATCTGCTGGAATACCCTCCTCGAGTCGTCCAGTGCCATCGCCGGCTTCTTCTCCTTTGGCACCCCTTGCAGCAAGAACGGGTCGTACTGAATCGTGATCGTCGTTGGCGAAGTGGTGGTAAGCTGAGCATGGAGAGTAACAGTGACAGTGGGATGAGTGGTGGCTATGGCGACCGGGAGGGAATCAGAGATGGAGAAAAGAGAGGCGGAGTCGTCGACGTCGTCATTGTCGTCCTCGTCAACGACGTCGTCTTCTTTCTCGTCATCTTGGGGGGAGGAAGAGATGTCGCCTTTGGCGTTGTCTTGGTCGGAGGCCATGGTAGTGCTGACTGATGAGGCGGTGAGAGAGAGAATAGAGGATAAACGGTTTTGGGGAGAGAAAGGTCGAAAATGGTGGTTTTGTTTTTTTTCTTCAAAATATTGAATTGACCATTTTAGCCCTTACAGTAGACCCCAAGATTTGAGTTAACGTCTAATTTCGACAGAATCTGAGAAATTGGACACAACTTATTGAAATTGGAAAGCTTAGGGAGTAAAAATTCAAAATTGAGAGTAGAGGGGGTGACATGATGACACTCCCAAACCTTAAGGGGGTAAACTGAAATTAATCCTTATTTTTTTTGCCGGTGTGAGAACTGAGAAACTCAAGAGAATATTTTCATAATATAAGTTAAGTCAGCACAGACCAAACATTAATTTTGAAGCAATATCGTATCAATTGCTGGTTAAGTTGTTCCATTCCAATCAAGATTTGGTTAGGAAAAAACTAATGCTTCTTTTGGTTGTTGGGATTCTGAAACTGGACTAAAAGTCTCCGATTCCAAAGTTTCTAGAAATTAGAGATACATAAAATTGAGAAAGAAAAAAAAAACTCAATCAAAACTAAAGCACACAAAAATTAATAAAACAATAGCAGAAAAGGGTGAAAATTAAAGTGGGATAACTGGGGAAGATAATCAGTAGTGTCAATCAAAATCCAAAATAGAAGATGAAGAAAGTAGGATACAGGCGAACTCAATACTCTCAAGGTAAGCACATTCAACTTGTTGTAATCAATATTATCAATCGAAATTTTGGAATGCACCTTTTCCAAAACAAACGCAAATCGATTTCTACTCTAGTACTTGAACTTTTGCAAAGACTGCAAATCACAAAAAACCAGTTTGAGATACTAGTAAAAGATTGCAAATCATAGAAGACCAATTTCAGATCAATCGATTTGAAATTTAAAACCTACCGAGCTTTTACCAGTGCGGATTTTAATGACAAAGCCACGATTATCCTCAAAACTCAAACACACCTAGTTGGTCTAGCACGATTATCTCCAAGACCCAAGCACAGTGAAACCTAATCCAGTCCCTTCTATCACATCAAAAAATGGCAAATACGTTCAAAAAAGCAAAACATAAAAAATGAAAACAACCACCGACCTCTTATCCCGCACTCACAGTGGCACAGCATGATTAATGAAAAAAAATGAAAAAAGGCAAATCCGTAACCTCACACCCTTATGAACAGTTATGAATAGTTCTTTCAGCTTTAGTATATTTAGAATATATATATATATATATATTATTTTTCTTATTTTCTGTTTTTTACTTTGTGAGTAATACTTATTTGTTTAATTTTTTTTTACAATAAGTGTACCCCAATCCTGATTTAGAACAATCCCTACTTATTCTAACTACAATTTGATGCATGGTTAATTTTGAGCACTCATTCGGAGAGTGTCATTTCTCCTCAGCTTGAATCTCGATTCTTAAAAACCCAAACGAAATGAAAATTCTCCTGCCATATCTCTCCCACCTCTGAAGAAAATGGCTAAGACTAGACATATGTATTTGTGATCCATATAAACACGATTTCAAGAACTGTGGTAACTAAATGTTTTATATGAGTTTCAAATTGTCATAACACAATCGAGCAAATTAAATTGATCAAGTCATCATTTTATTACAATCGAGCAAAGCAAACTAATTTGATCGAGTCACCAAACTATTACAATCGATCAAATTAAAAAATGGAAGACTCTAATCAAAATCATTCCTTTGTGCAGTAACAGCCAAATTGAACACTATAGTAAATGTTACAGTCTGAGCTTCTCATTCTTCATCAGAAGTGGGTGTACGGTGGGTGAAGAAGTGCAAGCTGCAGGTCATTCTCCTATGGTTGGAGCTCCACCACCTCTGACCCATCTGCCTGTGGCTGCACAACTCCTCTGATTTTGGCTCTAACAAATTCAAAAGTCGTTATGCCCGCTCCAAAGACAGAATTTACTATAGCACTTGCAGTGCCTCTCCCAAATTTAAGCATTGCTGCCATCAAAGCAAAACACTCAGCCATGAGCAATGTTCCTAGTGAACTCGCGCTCACCGTTGTGGCTCTGACAATGGTGTCGGTAGTAACCGACACACCACGACGGCTACTGAGGCTACCAACAAAACTCAGAAGCGCAACCACAGCGCCTCCACCGCCAACGGTCACTGCAAGTAACGCCTTTTAAACATTTCTCACCCTTCCCGCACCTCCGATGGTAGCAGCAGCACCACCACCTGAAAATGATGAAAAATCTAAAACATGCGAGAAATCGAAATGTATTTGGATACCATTTATACAGTGTAACCATAATACATACAAGTATTATCACTAGCATATTATATTTAAACAAGTATTCTATGATTGGGTACCAAGGGTATCAGAGCTTGGTGCTGCATTTTCTAGAATCAAGAATTCGTGGCTGAGAAGAAGACGAAGGGGTTGCTACGACGGATGTGTCCTCCGATTGTTACGGCGTCGCTCTAGTCACCGGATGATTACGACGGCAGTGGGGATGGAGGCGACAGCAGGTCCATGACGATTGAGACGGCATCGTGTTCCATACCTTAGGAATGAAGATATAAGGCGATAGTTGATTCATTCATCATGTGCGATTTATTAATGGATTTTTTTATTATGCAATAGTTCTCTACCGAAGTAGTTGAATAGTTGAGCAATATAAACAAAGATTGGGTGTTTTTCGATCGAGAACTGATGAATATATTTTTGGACTCCATGCATTTATCGACCATACACAAAATATCTCTCATGTTCCGAATATAATCTACTATCCTTGTAAAGAGTGTAAAAATTTATGGAGACAAACTGTGAAAGATGTGGATAACCATATGCATTGTGTAGGCAAGTGGAATGACTATGTAAACATTCATTGGACCTCACACGGTGAGCAATTACCCCTAATAAATGAGGAGGATACAATAGGTCCCTCCTCCCCACAACAAGTTATGCTAGACCATGACGTGACTAATATGTTGTAGGATGCATTTAGGTTTCGTGATCATATGATAATGCTTCAGTCTTCTTGAGAGCTAGTTGGAGATCAAGACTCTGGTCCAATTGCAGATGCCAAAAAATTCTAGAAGCTACTTAACGATGTGGATACTGATCTTTTTCTTGGAGCCCGAATAAAATAGCTTGAATTTTTAGTGAGGTATAAGATTAAGTGTTTACACTCAAATAGTGATCTATCTTTTCCTAAAACTCTATATCTATTGAGAATCACATTTTCAGCAAGTAAAAGTATCCCAAAGAGTTTCTACAAGACAAAAAAAAAATGATCAAGGATCCAACAAAAAGATTCATGCATGTCCGAATGATTGTACGTTGTATCGGAAAGAATGTGAAAATGATACTCAATTCAAAAGAAGCTAAGATTTTATGTTATTTTCATTAGGTCCGATCCTAAATTGCAACTATTATATATGTCCCCCATACTGCAAATTTGATGTCTTGGCATCTAAAACTAAGGACTAAAGATGGGGTACTCCGACATCTTGTTGATTCTCCATCTTAGAAAAAGTTGGATGAAAAATATCCAAATTTTGGTAATGAATGCAGTAATGTTCGTTTTGGGTTAGCTAGTGACGACTTTTGCTCTTTTTAAATGATGAGCTCTTCATATAATACATGGCCCGTTGTGATGTCTGTTTATAATATGCATGAACCAATGATAATTGATCTTGTCATTGCTCATAGTAGGCCCAAAAGGACCCATAAAAATATTGATGTGTATTTACAACCATTTGCGGAAGAGCTAAAGATGTTGTGGATTGAAGAAATTGAGACATTAATTAATGCATTCAAGAAAGAGACATTTACCATGCGAGTTGTTGTATTGTGGACTATTAATAATTTTCTTGCATATGCCATGTTATTCTGGTTATAGCAGAAAATGTTATAAAGCTTGTCTAGTGTGTTGAAGATATAGAGTTTGTTAGGCCGGTGAATTGTAAAAAAAAAAAAAAAAAAATTCAGAGGACATCGTCAGCGGTTTAGTGATGATCATCGCTATCGTGGATGGAAAAAAAATCCTCGAATACGTAAGCGAATATCCCAAGGACCACGCTAGCAAGACTTTGGTAATTGGAAAAAGAGAAGTATTTTTTTGCACTGGTTTCTGGGAGCATCTTTTGTTGCGCCATAATCTAAATGTCAGGCATATCGAGAAGAATGACATTGATAGTGTTGTTAACACCTTACTTGGAGTAAAAGGGAAAAACAAGGACAGTAAAAATGCTCAAAACTACATGAACGTTCATTTTCCATGATCATTTCTAGAGAAAATTATGGGTTTTTTAAGTTTATATATGATGTGAAAAGCATTTGTGCATAGGCTAATCACTTCTCATATATGGCGTGGAGAAATAACTTTTTTATTGTGTGTCATTGGATTTGGTCAGTAGATGATTTCTAAGCCAATAACAGATGATGAGAGATTGTATATATTGCTTTCTTATACGGGAACTTCAGATTTTAAGTTTTGTCTTTAACTTTGAAGATGACCTGAATCGTTCTTATTGAGCTTTTAGAGTTCTTGTGAGGTTTCCTAACCTTCCACATAGATCACCTGTAATCCCCATTTTGTCCTTGTGGCTTGAGTTCAATATGTTGGTCATGTAGGATTGCACTAAAAAAAAGATAGATTAAACATGTTGAGGAATCGATTTATGCAACTGTGCATGTGTCACGCCCCGAATTTTAGAATAACAATTCAAAATCCGAGACATGAAAATACCACATCACAAAATTATCATCCTGAAAATTTTTCTTTTCTTAACATACTCACCACACGAAATAAAATCAAACCGAATATATTCTCGGTTAATTATTACAACTCAATCCAAAATATAATGTAAAGCTCTAAATGAGCATACACACACCTCACAACTAAATAAATAACAAAACTGCTATAACACCTAAGCAGCTCGGTCACCTCCCTGGTTATCCTGACCTGCAGGAATATCCGCTACACCATTGAATAGTGTACCGGGATTGCAACAACACAAAACCCGGTAAGCTTATGAAAGCTTGTATGAGTAAAAGAATGAATTGTTACTTAATTTAATCTCACACACAGCAACACTCAATTATTTCCACATATACAAATAATAACAATCTCAATCAACACCAATTCAATATAACAAGACAACCCCACTCACTACTTTCCCCACAACTCTCTTCATCGTATTTATAAAAATACGGTACTTGACAGACTAGAGCTCTAACTGAATCGTAGTCCGTCACCTGGCCTAGGTTATGGCATCCGACATATTTATCAATTATTGTATTTCATCAATATGGAAACCTATATACATATTTAGAACGTCCAATAATTCCACATTCTCATCCAATCGTATCCCATCATCCACACTAGGATTAGAGCGTCCGATTACCCACACCGGTCATTACGTTAACCCTAAACCCATAAATGAACCCAACATATAACATCACATACTGAAATCAACCCAACCAATATACATCATATTATTATGGAATTACACAATCGTAATAAAATCAACTCATCAATTCCACTCAATCATATCATCAATCAAACAATCCACTCATCAATATATATTTTCCACGTAAATATATATATACGTAATCATCCACTCAGGAATGACCACTAATACCATCTATAGTTCACACAAGAAAATTATGAAATTCATTTGTATAGTTAAAATTCATTTTACTTACCTATGGACCGTGGTGATTCAAGTCCATGAAATTTTAAAACAATATTTATTCCGCAAATATTTTTCACACAATTACCAAAAATAAATAAATTAAAATGCTCGGTTCGTAATATGAACCACGTGAGTTTTACTCATCTCGAAACTCCCACTGCGTCTTCAATATAATTATAAATTATAATTTATAATTAACGCCGAATAGCCCACGCAATTAAAATCCGTCAATCACCTAATCAAATGTGATTCGAATTTAGCCAACAATTTCAACTCGTAATTTAACCACTAATTAACGGTCAGATTCTAATTTACATTAAAATCCGACGAGCGGTTTCTCACGAATCGCTCCCCTAATTACCGTTTTTCACATATACGAAGATCCAACGGTCGGATCTTCGCCCATGACCACACAAAGCCTCTGGGACAGTCATATGATCATCATAACAAATTTACAAGTTCATCCAACGGTCATAATTTCACAGATCAAAAATCTAACGACCGAAATCGATCGAAATCACAAAATTCATAACTAATTCATACGATATCCGAAAAATGCGTATAATACGCCGAAATGATCCTATCGAAACATAGAATCATAAAATGGACAGAAACCAAATTTTAGACCTCCGGAGGTGGCCGGAAAAGGCCGCCGGAGTTAGGTACAGAGCCACCACCGACCACCACCAATGGTGTCGGGGCCGAGCTTGTCCGCTTCGTTTCATCATTCTGAGCAACTTTCTTAACTAGCACAAGACCTAAAAATGACCGGAAGGCATCGAAATTACCGATTTACAGTCGGCGGCCGGAAAAAATGCAGAAACCGGTGAGCTTGAAAACCGACGTGAAAACTGCAACCTCAGGCCCCGATCCCTTCTGGAAACTTGTTCAGAACTTCCTTGCGAACTCAACAAGCTTGGAATCACAAGAAACGATCATGTATAGCTCGAGATATCTTGATCGAAAGTTTCGGTATTTCGATCCATTCGGGTCGAGCTCCGACGAACGTGAAAACGTTCAACCCAGTTCCGGTCCTTCTTGGTGCTTGTAGAGGAAGTTGAGGCGAGCTCAATGAGACAAGAATCAAGTGAAATGATGGAGTGTAGCTCGAGATATCGAGATCGAACCGAAAATGGACGTTTTCGGTTCGGGCTGTGCCGCCGCCGCCACAGGCTGCGCTGCCATGTGAGACTGCCTCCGGGAGCTAGAGCAGCTCGAGACGAACGCCTGGGACTTGGTTTGAGGTCGAGAGGTGGTCTGTGGAGGGAGAACAATTAAGGAGAAGTTTTCCTCCCCTTTCGGCCGGTTGCGTCTGTAAGAGAGAGAGAGAGAGAGAATCCAGTTTTCCAGAAACGGAAGAAGAAGAAGAAGAAGGAAGAAAAGGAAAAAAAAAAAGAAACCGGTAGGGAAAAAAAATTAGGGTTTCTAAAATTTTTCTATATATACATGTTTCGGAAAACTTCGAAATTCGATAACTAATTCAGAAAAAATCCGATCTTCGTGTTCCGCACGTGCACAGACTCGTATCGATGAGCTCTACAACTTTCATGAAGGAAGTTTCTCCAAATTTCGTACGTAGAAAAAGTCGATTTCTCAACCCGAGTATTTCGAGCTTTTCGTTAACATAAACGTTTCGAAACTTCGATAATTGTAAAAATGAATGATTATCGAACATAAATTGTGAAATCACATAATAATCATTCGATACAATCACTCGAATTTAAAATGGAAATTGCGGGTATTACAGCATGGCACGTGAAGACTTGAAATTCTGGTGAGTAGCTATGCAGTTGCTAGGAGACGTAAGAGAAGCGTATATGGCTGGGAGGACTATGCTTTTGTATGGGAATGTGATGACAAGAACGTTGCTTGGGTTGGCATGAGTTTAGGCTTAGCAGTAGGGCTGGGCACGGGCTGGGACGGGCTGAAATCTTGCTAATCCCGATCCCGGGCCAGGAATTATTAGTCGGTACGGGTCGGGACGGTTAGGGCTATTTTGAGAAGTGATCCTGACAGGCCCGAACCCGATTGGTACTGGGTCTGGACTGGGCCCAATCTGGGACAAACCCGAAAGAGAGAGAGAGAAAAAAAAGAGACTAGTTCCTGAAATTTCCCAGTTTACATCTCTTCTTTTCCATTACTTCAACTCTGCAATCAAATGATCATTTCAAAGAGAACAAGCAAGAGTGCAATCCCCAAACTGATCTTCAATAAATCAAGCACATTATGAAATATGAACAACATTGAAAGCTAGAAGCCTAAAACTGAAAAAGAAAAAAGACCAAATGCCCATGAACTTGCCGAGCGGCGAGTAAGAGATCTTGTCGAGGGCCACCATGAATAGCAGGAACTGGACAGCCTGGATCGGCAGGGTCAGGTCGAAGCCAAAGAGCGTCGCCTTCTCGATCTTAGTGGCAAGGGACGACGGGGCGACGAAGAGGGAGGTGGTAGTGATTAAGGGGAGGGATTTGAGGATTGGAGGAGATGGGTTTTGGTGAGCTTGGGGATGGAGATTTGGATGCGGGAAGGAGGCCATTATCATGTTGGCCATGGCGAGATGAGAGCTTGAGCAGCTTTTTCTTCTTCTTCTTCTTCAATGGGGGATTAGATTTGGCTTAGTTTGTTTTGCAAGTTTGGATTTTTTTGTGGGTCTGTGTAATTTGTGTGAGTGGAAATATTGGAGAAGGGGTTATGGTTTCTATGGAAAAATAGAGAATTGGGGATTATGGTTACTACGGAGAGAATCAGAGAATGGGGGAGATCGGGTTTAGGTGTGTAGTGCTGAAAAAAATTGTGATCAAGTGTGGTGGAGTATATGTTAAACCTTAGACTTAACTACATCACTACTAGAATTATGGCCCCAGACTTTGGCCAAAAACCGATGAGAAACAAAAACCCGACCGATGTCTTTGTGGGTGATGAGAAAGATCCGGAAAATCTAGACATCGGTTTTTAGCCGATGTCTAGTATTCTTTTAGACATCGGTTCCTTATTATAAATCGATGTAAATAGGTTTAAATGATAACAAACTTGCATGTTTTACTATTGTTAAACCCATATTTTATTGTATTTAATGCTTAAAGAAATATAGATTATACAACACAAGTTTGTGTTTTAACATCGTTATTGATTTAAGAACCGATGACGGATACTGTTACAGACATCGGTTCCCATAAACATTTCTTGTTCTTCATGATTTTGAAGCGTGATTTGCCACATATACCACGATTTTAGATTCAATATACAAAATCTAGTATTGTATGAACCGATATATTTACTTACATTAACATCAGTGTGTAAGGAAAAAACGATGTATGGTACTCAGTAATATATCGTTTTTGACAAAAAATCGATGTCTGTATATTTTAGTAACATCGATTTTCATTTTGGAACTGATGTCTGGTACTCAGTAATATATCATTTTTAATAACAGATCGATGTCTGTATATTTTAATAACATCGATTTTCATTTTGGAACTGATGTATCTCTATTACTGGACATCAGTTGTTATGGTTAAAATTGATTTCAACTTTATATCTAGACATCAGATTCTATAAAGATGATGATGTCCACAAAATATGTAACTGCTGTTATAAATTGCAATTTCAACAGTTGACAAGAGTGATTTGAATATTGGGGTAATTTATCTAAAATCATCATTCTTAACAGTTTACAAAATGGACAAAATAAAACCTCAATTCACCTACTACAAAACAATTTGGCTACAAAATGGAATGGATCAATTATTCATAATGATCCAATAAACATGGCTGTGAAAAACAAATAAGGCAAGCTTCTTTCTTGTCTTCTTCAAGCTTCATTTTGACAAAGAGTAAGAGTTCATCACAATTCCATGACAAGCGGCACTTGATCTTCTTACGTTGGGGGATATGGAACTTTGGCTATAGTTGGATGATTCATTGACCTAAAACATAATCAAACACAAAGGCATAAGAAACCTTCACCGCACCAAGTTATTACAATAAACTGACATGCTCTCAATATATCAATGTTATTGTCTTAGTTATTGATAGGATATACAGCATATATTATAGATACATTGTGTGCTATATATGGAGGAATGGACAGCCATATATGGATTATTCTTCCTCTTTCTAGATAGTTAAAAACAGGACATAAGCCATTTAGGTGACCTACTTTGTGTTAAGATGGAATCCCAAAAGGCCAAAACTATCTGCACTCTTTTTTTCTGCATATTGAGAAAGTGCAATAATTCGTGGTTGAGAAGAAGACGAAGGAGTTGCTACGATGGATGTGTCCTCCGATTGTTGCGGCGTCACTCTAGTCACCGGATGATTACGGCGGCAGTGGGGATGGAGGTGACAGCAGGTCCATGACGATTGAGACGGCATCGTGTTCCATACCTTAGGAATGAAGATATAAGGCGATAGTTGATTCATTCATCATGTGCGATTTATTAATGGATTTTTTTATTATGCAATAGTTCTCTACCGATGTAGTTGAATAGTTGAGCAATATAAACAAAGATTTGGTGTTTTTCGATCGAGAACTGATGAATATATTTTTGGACTCCATGCATTTATCGACCATACACAAAATATCTCTCATGTTCCGAATATAATCTACTATCCTTGTAAAGAGTGTAAAAATTTATGGAGACAAACTGTGAAAGATGTGGATAACCATATGCCTTATGTAGGCAAGTGGAATGACTATGTAAACATTCATTGGACCTCACACGGTGAGCAATTACCCCTAATAAATGAGGAGGATACAATAGGTCCCTCCTCCCCACAACAAGTTATGCTAGACCATGACGTGACTAATATGTTGTAGGATGCATTTGGGTTTCGTGATGATATGATAATGCTTCAGTCTTCTTGAGAGCTAGTTGGAGATCAAGACTCTGGTCCAATCGCAGATGCCAAAAAATTCTAGAAGCTACTTAATGATGTGGATACTGATCTTTTTCTTGGAGCCCGAATAAAATAGCTTGAATTTTTAGTGAGGTATAAGATTAAGTGTTTACACTCAAATAGTGATCTATCTTTTCCTAAAACTCTATATCTATTGAGAATCACATTTTTAGTAAGTAAAAGTATCCCAAAGAGTTTCTACAAGACAAAAAAAAAATGATCAAGGATCCAACAAAAAGATTCATGCATGTCCGAATGATTGTACGTTGTATCGGAAAGAATGTGAAAATGATACTCAAATCAAAAGAAGCTAAGATTTTATTATTTTCATTAGGTCCGATCCTAAATTGCAACTATTATATATGTCCCCCATACTGCAAATTTGATGTCTTGGCATCAAAAACTAAGGACTAAAGATGGGGTACTCCGACATCTTGTTGATTCTCATTCTTAGAAAAAGTTGGATGAAAAATATCCAAATTTTGGTAATGAATGCAGTAATGTTTGTTTTGGGTTAGCTAGTGACGACTTTTGCTCTTTCTAAATGATGAGCTCGTCATATAATACATGGCCCGTTGTGATGTCTGTTTATAATATGCATGAATCAATGATAATTGTTCTTGTCATTGCCCATAGTAGGCCCAAAAGGACCCATAAAAATATTGATGTGTATTTACAACCATTTGCGGAAGAGCTAAAGATGTTGTGGAATGAAGGAATTGAGACATTAATTTATGCATTCAAGAAAGAGACATTTATCATGCGAGTTGTTGTATTGTGGACTATTAATAATTTTCTTGCATAAGCCATGTTATCTGGTTATAGCAGAAAATGTTATAAAGCTTGTCTAGTGTGTTGAAGATATAGAGTTTGTTAGGCCGGTGAATTGTCAAAAAAAAAAAAAAAAAAATTCAGAGGACATCGTCAGCGGTTTAATGATGATCATCGCTATCGTGGATGGAAAAAAATCCTCGAGTACGTAAGCGAATATCCCAAGGACCACGCTAGCAAGACTTTGGTAATTGGAAAAAGAGAAGTATTTTTTTGAACTGGTTTCTGGGAGCATCTATTGTTGCGCCTTAATCTAAATGTCAGGCATATCGAGAAGAATGACATTGATAGTGTTGTTAACACCTTACTTGGAGTAAAAGGGAAAAACAAGGACAGTAAAAATGCTCAAAACTACATGAACGTTCATTTTCCATGATCATTTCTAGAGAAAATTATGGGTTTTTTAAGCTTATATATGATGTGGAAAGCATTTGAGCATAGGCTAATCACTTCTCATATATGGCGTGGAGAAATAACTTTTCTGTTGTGTGTCATTGGATTTGGTCAGTAGATGATTTCTAAGCCAATAAGAGATGATGAGAGATTGTATATATTGCTTTCTTATACGGGAACTTCAGATTTTAAGTTTTGTCTTTAACTTTGAAGATGCCTTGAATCGTTCTTATTGAGCTTTTAGAGTTCTTGTGAGGTTTCCTAACCTTCCACATAGACCACCTGTAATCCCCATTTTGTCCTTGTGGCTTGAGTTCAATATGTTGGTCATGTAGGATTGCACTAAAAAAAAGATAGATTAAACATGTTGAGGAATCGATTTATGCAACTGTGCATGACACGTGAAGACTTGAAATTCGGGTGAGTAGCTATGCAGTTGCTAGGAGACGTAAGAGAAGCGTATATGGCTGGGAGGAGTATGCTTTTGTATGGGAAGGTGATGACAAGAACGTTGCTTGGGTTAGCATAAGTTTAGGCTTAACAGTAGGGCTGGGCACGGGCCGGGACGGGCTGAAATCTTGCTAATCCCGATCCCGGGCCAGGAATTATTAGTCAGGACTGGCCGGGACGGTTAGGGCTATTTTGAGAAGTGATCCCGACAGGCCTGAACCCGATTGGTACCGGGTCTGGACCGGGCCCAATCTGGGGCAAACCCAAAAGAGAGAGAGAAAAAAAAAAAAAAAAGACAAGTACCTGAAATTTCCCAGTTTGCATCTCTTCTTTTCCATTACTTCAACTCTGCAATCAAATGACCATTTCAAAGAGAACAAGCAAGAGTGCAATCCCCAAACTGATCTTATTCAATAAATCAAGCACATTATGAAGTATGAACAACATTGAAAGCTAGAAGCCTAAAACTGAAAAAGAAAAAAGACCAAATGCCCATGAACTTGCCGAGCGGCGAGTAGTAGATCTTGTCGAGGGCCACTATGAGGAGCAGGAACTGGACGGCCTAGATCGACAAGGTCAGGTTGAAGCCAAAGAGCGCCGCCTTCTCGATCTTAGTGGCAAGGGACAACGGGGCGACGGAGAGGGAGGTGGTAGCGATTAAGGAGAAGGATTTGAGGGATTGGAGGATATGGGTTTTGGTGAGCTTGGGGATGGAGATTTGGATGCGGGAAGGAGGCCATTATCATGTTGGCCATGGCGAGATGAGAGCTTGAGCAGCTTCTTCTTCTTCTTGTTCTTTTTCAATGGGGGATTAGATTTGGCTTAGTTTGTTATGCTAGTTTGGATTTTTTTATGGGTCTGTGTAATTTGTGTGAGTGGAAATATTGGAGAAGGGGTTATGGTTTCTATGGAGAAATAGAGAATTGGGGATTATGGTTACTATGGAGAGAATCAGAGAATGGTTGAATGAGAGAGAATGAGGGAGATCGGGTTTAGGTGTGTAGTGCTGAAAAAAATTGTGATCAAGTGTGGTGGAGTATATGTTAAACCTTAGACTTGACTACATCACTACCAGAATTATGGCCCCAGACATCGGCCAAAAACCGATGAGAAACAAAAACCCGACCGATGTCTTTGTGGGTGATGAGAAAGATCTGGAAAATCTAGACATCGGTTTTTAGCCGATGTCTAGTATTCTTTTAGATATCGGTTCCTTATTATAAATCGATGTAAATAGGTTTAAATGATAACAAACTTGCATGTTTTACTATTGTTAAACCCACATTTTATTGTATTTAATGCTTAAAGAAATATAGATTATACAACACAAGTTTGTGTTTTAACATCGTTATTGATTTAAGAACCGATGACTGATATTGTTACAGACATCGGTTCCCATAAACATTTCTTGTTCTTCATGATTTTGAAGCGTAATTTGCCACATATACCACGATTTTAGATTCAATATACAAAATCTAGTATTGTATGAACCGATATATTTACTTACATTAACATCAGTGTGTAAGGAAAAAGCGATGTATGGTACTCTGTAATATATCGTTTTTGACAAAAAATCGATGTCTGTATATTTTAGTAACATCGATTTTCATTTTGGAACTGATGTCTGGTACTCAGTAATATATCATTTTTAATAACAAATCGATGTCTGTATATTTTAATAACATCGATTTTCATTTTGGAACTGATGTATCTCTATTACTGGACATCAGTTTTTATGGTTAAAATTGATTTCAACTTTATATCTAGACATCAGATTCTATAAAGATGATGATGTCCACAAAATATGTAACTGTTGTTATAAATTGCAATTTCAACAGTTGACAAGAGTGATTTTAATATTGGGGTATTTTATCTAAAATCATCATTCTTAACAGTTTACAAAATGGACAAAATAAAATCTCAATTCACCTACTACAAAACAATTTGGCTACAAAATGGAATGGATCAATTATTCATAATGATCCAATAAATATGGCTGTGAGAAACAAATAAGGCAAGCTTCTTTCTTGTCTTCTTCAAGCTTCACTTTGACAAGAGTAAGAGTTCATCACAATTCCATGACAAGCGGCACTTGATCTTCTTATGTTGGGGGATATGGAACTTTGGGTATAGTTGGATGATTCATTGACCTAAAACATAATCAAACACAAAGGCATAAGAAACCTTCACCGCACCAAGTTATTACAATAAACTGACATGCTCTCAATATATCAATGTTATTGTCTTAGTTATTGATAGGATATGCAGCATATATTATAGATACATTGTGTGCTATATATGGAGGAATGGACAGCCATATAGGGATTATTCTTCCTCTTTCTAGAAAGTTAAAAACAGGACATAAGCCAATTATGTGGACTACTTTGTGTTAAGATGGAATCCCAAAAGGCTAAAACTATCTGCACTCTTTTTTTCTGCATACAGATCAAAGAAATCAATTAGTTGTTTTTCCTTGTAAATTATACAGATTTTCTACAAGTAAGGGATCTAGGGTTCTACTTCAATTGTGTAAATAAATGGATAGACGCAAATTTCAATGCTTCGAATAAGCTAGAAAGATGAAGCAGAGAGAGAGGTACCTATAAGAGGAGGGAGAGGGAGAAGCAAGGAATGAAATGGTAGGCGTGAGAGAAAATAGAGGTGGAGTCGGAGACTATCTCTTCGAGTGGTCGTTGTCTGCTCTGAGCCATCCAAACACGGCCTGGAATCTTCGAACCCTAGAGTCCCCCGCTTCTTCATCTTTAGCTAAATTCTGAAGCTTCACACAGAGATAGAGAGAGAGAGAGAGCTACAGACGACGAGCGACACAAAATTATCAGATGGGACCAAACTGGGTTTCACTTTTCAACGGGTTACTGCTCTACCCGTTGAAAGCTTTCCCAATATTAGGCTAACAGAACTATAGTGAACTTCTATATACACATCAAATTCCAACTAATCTAAACACAACTGTACATTCAAAACCCAGACCCAAATCAAAATAAGCTTCGGAAATATAGGCACTCACCGGAGTTGGAGTATCAGTCTTGCAAATGGGCATTGTGGCCTCCATTTCTCCAAAGCAAAGAGACCTAAGTTAACCCAGTCAAATCAAACAAAGAACAATATCAATGTCTCTAACAATCACAAACAAGTGAATTCTTAGATCTTGAACAAAATCTTTAAGAGACTAAAAAGAAATAAAAATGAAAAGAGACAGAGAGAGCAGGAAGAACTTGGAATCTGCAAACCCAGAAAGGATGTGCTGTCGTTGGACTAGAGGCATCGGCTTGCGACCGGAGAGAGCTTCCCAGCATAGGCGATGGCGTCGGTGAGGGGACAAAGGAGGTTATTGAGGGAGAGACAATAGCCACGGATCTCAAGCTCGAGGTCTGGAGAGGGAGGTTGGGTCAGAGAGTGAGGCTGGGAACTCAGGGTCAGAAAGCGAGGCCGGGAACTCAGGGTCAAAGAGCGAGGTCGGGGACTCTGGGTTAGATCAGAGGTGGCTCCAACCGGCTTAGGTCGAAGAATGAAGTCGGGGACTTGAAGCACGTCAGGTTGGAGAAGGATGTCGGGAACTCAAGGCAGGTCAGCTTGGAGAACGATGAGGTCGGCAAGGTGAATGAGCTGTTGAGTCTCACAGTTATTAGCTAGGGTTCGAAAGTTTTAGAGAAAGAGGAAAAAAATACCAAGTGCCGGGGGAATGAAATAATTGGTCCCCGCAGTTCTCAAAGTTTAAAAGTTAGTCCTTCTGCATTTTTAAAATTTTTTTGAACGAAACTTTTCTCATCGGTTACAAAAGTAACCGATTCCATAATAATAATAGAAATCGGTTTTTTCACAAACTGATGTTAGCATGGTTTTTAACGTTGGGTGCAATCCTGACCGATTTAATAGTGGCAATGTCTAATGACATTACTCTAGTAGTGCATGGACCAATTACACTCAGCCACATTGAATAAACAATGGAAGATTTTATTTATTTAATAATTCGGGACGGGACGGGACCTAACGGGATTTATTGGGTTGGTCTCGATCCCGAGCCCGTTTATCTCGCGACGGTACGGGATGGGCCCAAACAATAAAATTTTGATTTTAATCCCGGCTCGTCCTGACACTTTTCGGGCTGATTTTGGTACGGTATCTGGCTTTCGGTTTTAGGTGCCCACCCCTACTTAGCAGAGCTACTGTTATGCTTTTGTTCTCTCTCTCTCTTCCCTTATGGACTGTGCAATACCCTTTGACAGTTTGTTTATGAGGATGTGTATGCATGGGTTTTATGTGAAGCCTGCTTGACATGAGTGAGAGCATGACCCTTCTTATAAGTTATAGAGCCTGTATGGTACGAACATGAGTCATAATGATAATCTCTTAAGCTCATAAACGTCTTTTACTGTGCATTTGCATTTCTCTGGACATGTTGACTCGGAAATTAGAATCAAATCAGTTTGACTCCCTAATAAATTTGGGCTCAAACTAGGGCTGGGCATTTTAGCCTGTAAGCCTGTAAATCCGAACCGGCCCGTCAAAACCCTGCCCGAACGGTCAGGGCCCATTTGTTTTTTGGTGAAACTGTCCGGGTTTGGGCCTAAGTATTGAAAAAACGGTTCGGGTTCGGGCCCAGACATTTCTACAGCAAAAAGCCTGTTAGGCCCGGATTAGTTATAAAAGACACATGTCTCATTTTGATTGAACCTTAAGATGAAAAAGTAAAAACATTTGTGCACCTCACCACACCATATCACTCTCTCTATTCTCTAATATATAATTCCTAACCCTACTCTCTTTCCTCAATCCTCTCTTCACTTTGCCGCACAAGAGATTAAATCTCTCTTCTCTCTTCCCTCTCTACCTAACTCTCTTTCCTCTCTTCACTCCACCGCACAAGTTTGAGTAGTGAAGGACCTCCCAAGATCAATTTTCTCAGCCATTTCCGTATCTATTTCAAATACAACCAAGATCAATCTTCTCCTCACAGCCGTTGTCTTCTCTTCCATGTTCTTATTAATTAGTTTGTATATTTTTTTCCATGTTTTGATTTCCTTTTTTTAATTTATGATTTGGATGTAAATTCATTTTATTGGATCCGAATCTTGCATCTATCAAAATATCGTATCATTTGGTTTTTACAGATCCAAATGATGGAGAAGCTTAAGTTGAGAGAGGAGAACTACAAATGACGAGCACGAAACTGTCGAAACATATTAGGGAATTTCTAGATTTTAATTAAATGCTCAGATTTGGAATTATTGTTTATTAATTATTAAGATGTGTTGTTTGTATAATTGTATTAGATTTTTCTAATCAAGTTCAATGAGGATTTCTCAGCTTTGTTGTATCAAAGAGAAATAACTCAATATATAGGACTGAAAGAGCACAACTCATTGTTTTTATTTTTTTTAGTTCACTTTTTTTTACTAATTTTCAGAAATTTGTAAAATGGGCTGCAATATGGAAATAAACAAAAAAAACATGAATTTTGGGCCCAAAAGCCCGTAAAAAAAGGGCCGGTTCCGGGCCTAGTAGAATTATAGTTGGACCCGGCCCATACCCAGCCCTAGCTCAAACTAATAGCTATCCACAGTTTTGATTAAATATATAAATAAAGATGGCTAATAGAATACTTAAGGGGTATCCTTAGTTCTTTTTTAAAATTTTTATTTTAAAAATACAATTAACGTTCTAAAAATTGCTAGGCGCTAGTCGGGAAATGGTCAAGGGCCTAGCACTGATGCTGAGAGGCCTAGACGGTTCTTTTTATTTTTATCTTGTTTTTATAATGTGTGTGTGTGTGTGTGTGTAAACGTAATATAATTGACTGAAAATACTCAAAATATGGAGAAAATATTAAACATACAATGAAACAATGAGTATTTAGAAAAAGACAATTGGGTATCAAATAGAAAGAGATAAATGGAGATCAAATATAGAAAGAGATAAAATAGAAACCTTTTAAAAAAAACTTCTTATCATCCCGCCCAAACCCTATCCGATTATTGTGCTAATTTGAGATTACTGGGGGCGGACTACCATCGTCTAGGTCAAGTTTTGGAACACTGAATACAACAACGAGTAGACAACTATGAGAGCTTGGCTGGAGACCTCTCACTTACAAATAAGACGGTATATATATGTCATTGCACTAAGTGGCCGTGGGTGATACTCCTATAGTTTTATTTAAATAATATTTTTTTTTCTTTTCGCTTTTTGAAAACCTATCATTTAAAAGAAATAATTGTTTTACTTGAGAGAGAGAGAGAGAGAGAGAGAGAGAGAGAGAGAGAGAGAGAGAGAGAGAGAGTTGTCTTTGACCTTAAGATGCATGAACCATGCATTTTCAAAGCCATGCCAAAAACATCGCATTATAGCTGAGACATACGCTTTTCGGAGCCATACCAAACACTGATAATGTGTTTGATGTTGAAGATGTTTTAAGTTTTCTTGATAAAGCTTACCTGCTATGCCGCACTGAATTGATAGAGTTTCTAAAGCACCACAATTGAGTACATTGGCGAGAAAGATCTCTTTAAATTTTGATTTGTGTAAAAATGCTAATCCTAATAGTATGTGCTTGTTGAAATAAGTGAGCTTCAATCTAATAGTGAATGGTACTAGGCTTTCCTATTCTGCTTGACTGATTTTAAACACAGAAAATAATTGTAAGTGCTGTTCTGACTTTGAATTGAGCCATATTTCTATTTTTACTCAAAAAAAAAATTGAAAAGAAAATAAATAAAAAATGAATGGATCCGAAGCGGTCACATCCGCATATCCAGATCCAACAGGCCCGGGCAGATCCAACGCAAGCTTTTTCAAAATTTTCGTCGTCGAGGGAAGAGAATCAATAAAAAAATAATCAATAGAAAAAAGACCCTACACGTGCTTTTCCCCCAAATCGCCCAAAATTCAAATTCCTCCTCTCTCACTCGCTCTCCTCCTCCAACGGCTACATCTCTCCTCTCCTTCTCTCTCGCTCCCTTGTCCTTCCAAACCCTACTCTCTCTCCCCCTCACTTTCTCTCTCTAAAACCCGCTCCCCCTCTCTCTAGAATTGACGAAGATGAAGTCTATGCAGCCGCGCCACAACTTCTTACGGGAGACGACGGAGCCTCCGCAGTCGCCAAACCCTAGCTCCGGCAAGCCTAGGGTCCCGCGGAAGCATAAAGCCTCGAAGGAGAACGCGCCTCCGTCTTCAGATCTCAACTATACGGCCTTGGATTCGAAGCCTTCGCCCGCGGCCAAGTTGAAGAGTCCGTTGCCGCCCCGGCCGCCGCCGTCAAATCCTCTCAAACGGAAGCTCGAGATGCTCCCTGAGAACCCCGTCCATGGAGCCTCTGATTCCGGCGTCCAGGTACTGCGACCGCTTCCGCTTTTCTTTAATCCTGAGATTGCTAATTTGGGAAATCGGTTTGATTTGTGTGAAATCTTGTGGTTTTTGCCTGTGATTTGGACTTTTGTTAATGTTGATTTGGTGTAATTGATCCTGTAAATTGATTCTGTTTGCACTTCAGTTTCTTGATTCTTGACTTGCTTTTGTTTGGCTGCTGTGAAAGATCAAATAGAAAGAAATAAAGAAAATGAGTGTTTTTATTTCAATTAAGGAGTTGCTCATCTATATTAACCAGGTTTGTTACTAGTTCACAAATTAGCTGTATCGTTTGCTAATTTGTTCAATTGAGGAAGTATGTTCTCTTCTGAGAATCTTGTGGTTTCTGCTGAAATTTTTGATTGGGTTATCATTTTCCCTTGGATTTTGTTGCCTGCAGCTTTTGATCCTGGACTTGCTTTTGTTTTGCTGCTGATAAGTAACTAAAAAGAAATGTTTTTCCCTCAACTATCTTTTCTTGTTTTGAAAGACTTGTTACTTCTATCTTTAACTTGCTAAATTTAGGAATTCCTTTTGTCTTATGTAAACTCTTCTATTTTTCTTTTTCGAAAGCAAACTGTTGTAATTGTGATTTGATATCGCTTTCACCTCTACTTTTGTATTGTCTAGTTTTCACTTCTATTGAGCTTTTGATTGTTGACTCGCTACATGTCTGTCTCGCTGCTGTGGAAGGTTAAAATATGAGAATTATGAATGACAGGAAGGAATTAAAGAAAATGATGTATTTACCACAACTAAGGAGCCCATTACATTTCTCTTTACTATCCTTCTTCTATTATGATGGCTGTTTCATATCATTAGCTTTTTCAAAATATTTGTCTTTTACTATTGTTTGTTTTCTTAAAATTGATAGGTAATCGTGAGAATGCGGCCGCCACGAAAGGACAGGGATGAAGGAGAGATGATGGTGCAGAAAACTGCTGGTGATTCTTTGTCGATAAATGGACAAACCTTCACATTTGACTCGGTGGCCGACACAGATGCATCACAGGCATGACCGACCTCCTTCAATAATGTATTCTTGAACAGCTGATATTAGATTAAATGCTTATCTTTTCTTCTGTGTATCATTGCAGCTAGATATTTTCCAGCTTGTAGGAGTACCACTGGTTGAAAATTGTATGGCTGGGTTCAACAGTTCTGTGTTTGCATACGGACAGGTATTCTTCCACTCGTCCTTTCCTCTTGTATGCCTATATTATGTTACTATGTCGTGCTATATCATGTTCTATATGTCTGATAATTGATTTTATTAGACTGGAAGTGGAAAGACATACACTATGTGGGGTCCTGCAAATGCATTGTTGGATGAAAATTTATCAAGTGATCAACAAGGCTTAACTCCCCGTGTTCTCGAGCGTCTTTTTGCTCGCATAAATGAGGTGAATTTTAATTTCAGTTGTTAGTATTGCACAATTTAATGTCATGCAGACAAGTAAATGAAGTATTATTTGTGAGTTAATAGTTTTAGTTCCATATGTTAGCATTCACTATATTTTGGTATTCATCTTTACAGGAGCAAATCAAGCATGCTGACAAACAACTCAAGTATCAGTGCCAGTGTTCTTTTCTAGAGGTAGATTCTAAATGCTGACAAACTCATTTAGATGTTGTTAGTACTTATCCATTTCTTTTATAAATTGGTCTATTAATTTCAATTTCAATTGATTGTTTATCAAACTTTTTTTTGTTTTTTTTTTCTTTTTTTCCGGCAGATTTACAACGAACAAATCACAGATCTGTTGGATCCAAATCCAAAAAGTCTTCAGGTAAATGGAACATATTGCTTTTGTCGCTACCAATCTGGTGTACCATGTATTATTTGGTATGCTTAGGTCTTCTATCATTGTTTCTTTTGCAGATAAGAGAAGATGTTAAATCAGGTGTCTATGTGGAAAATCTCACAGAGGAATGTGTACGCACAATCAAAGATGTGACTCAGCTTTTGATAAAGGTTTGCCTATTTTTTCTTGTTGTACCTTAAGCAGTGTATTGGTACATATTCTATTAAAAAGAGACATTTCAGATTATTTCTCAGCAAATCTCACCCTTTTGTTGAATATGAATGGTTTGATGTTTCAGCAACCACTCTTTCAAAACATGGAAGTTTAATTCTATTTGTATTTTTTATTTGGGAATTATGCATCCTTATTATTACTGCAGTGAGGTTGTATTGTTGATAGTTTCTTCAACTACATGGAATGTATTCAAGGTCTTGACCATATATATATATATGAACTTTTTTGATGATATAACATATCAACTGTTTTAATTCCAGTAGTCATTTTCTTTTGATGAATGATATACTTACAATGCATGCAAGTAAAAAACAATGAATATATATGAACTTTTTTGATGATATAACATATCACTTGTTTTAATTCCAGTAGTCATTTTCTTTTGATGCATGATATACTTACAATGCATGCAAGTAAAAAACAATGAATAGATTCTTAAGATTGACCTAAGATTGAACAATGACCTAAAATATGTTTAAACTATTTTGATGATATGATATATCTATTGTTTTAATTCCAGTGATCATTGTGTTAATTCCAGTGCTCATTTCCTTTTGATGATATGATATACTTACAGTGCACAAAAGTAAAAAACAAAAAGTAGATTCTTAAGATTGAAGAGTGCGATTGTTTTTCTATAAATATAGCCTTGATTGTGACTCCAGTACTTTTAACTCCATCTAACTTTTTATTAGAAGTGGAAAACTACAAAATGGTTTTAAAAGGAACCAAGCTCTTTTTACTTTTGTTTCATAAAACTCTTGGGATGGTAAAAATACTAGTTCTGTTATCTCCCGTGTCTCAAGAATTTTACCAAGCACATCATGCATACATACATGAGTTTCATGAACCAACTATTGGGAACTGTTGAAATGGAAAGGATTTGTTTATCTTCAGAACTACACTAGGGAAAGGTTCTTAGCAAGGAGCAAGCTTCTGAGTGACATAGATGTTAGTATAGAATAAGAAGTATAGGAAAAAGAATTACCAATCATTATTGATTGTGCATCTAACACCCAAGATATTCCCAGTATTAAGGCATTGAATTTACATAATTTTATGGAAGCATTTGTCATGGGGAATGGGAATTCCTTTTTGCCACTGATTAAAACTAATAACATTTTTTATACTGAAGAACACTGGGTAACAGTAACATATACATTGTTGCAGGGGTTGTCAAACAGGAGGACTGGTTCAACTAGTATCAATGCGGACAGTTCTCGCTCACATACTGTTTTTACCTGTGTTGTTGAATCTCGATACAAGGTAATAGTTTGACTTGAGAACCGTTGCATTGAACCCAGTGAACTTGTTCACAATAATTTTGCTTTACAAAAAATCTATGCTCAATGATATTTTACATTTCTGTCTTGTTTGCACACTCATACCATAGAGTGATTAAAGTAAACTGTCACTTTTGTAGAGTGTGGCAGATGGTACAAGCAGCTTTAAAAGGAGTAGAATAAATCTTGTTGATCTAGCTGGATCAGAGCGCCAAAAGTTAACTGGTGCAGCTGGGGAGCGCTTGAAGGAAGCGGGCAATATCAATCGATCACTCTCACAGCTTGGGTATGGTTATCTATTTGCTGTCATATATGGTCCTCCATTAAGATCATCTTCAAGCTGGTGCATTTTTTTTCTTCATGCTATTTAGCTTTATCTAATTGCGTGATTGGATTCCACTTGTTACTTAAGTGATAACAGTGACTTATGAGACAGCAATATCAGTTACTATGACCAAATGGTTAAATTGACAATTGAGTATGACCACGATCAAACCAAATTTGGAGCTGACAGGGCTGAGAATACGAGCCTAAGCTAGACATTTAGTTGAGTTTGAGCTGAAGTCAAGCTACACTTAGTATGCCATGCTCTAATTCATGCTCCAGTTTGAGTTTGATATTCAATATTTATTGAAATTATAATTATAACTTGAAGTTATTATTATTATTATTATTATTTTTTAATTAGAAAATAGTCACTCAGTAAAACAAGGTTCTTCATGAGTTCTGTTAGCGAGCTATCTAATGAGCTGTTGGTGAGCCTGTCAAGCTAAGCTAGCTCTTGATCAAGCTTGGTTTGTTTCTTCTTTTAATTTAACAAGCGTATATAAAATAATATCTTTAAGTTTGTTTTTATTTAATTAAATAAGCGTATATGAGATAATATCTTTAAGCTTGTAGGTCATGGCCCATTATAGTGCTTTTAGGAAAGCCAGAGTATATAAGGAGGTAGGTCATTCCCTTTGCAGTTAGAATGGCAACGGTCCTGGCAACTATTATTAATTTTCTTATAGCAACACCAGTGACACTTTTTTCTGCTTTCAACTTGAAATTCAACCTGATCTCGTGAAGAAAATAGATAAGACCTTGACTTATCTGGAGTGGTGCTTTGAAAAGAAAGAGAGATAATAATTAGTAACTTATTATTGCCACATGCAGATAGAAGGTAAAAGTGATCCCAAGTGAGAAATTGAACAAGAAAAGTTTAGTAAGATGAAATGAAATTTTCATTTACAGAGTTCTATTGTACCAGGCAATACCAGAAAAGGAATGTATTAATGGTTGTCTTGCATATGATTTTTTTTGTAAATCTACTGGTTGAGTCTCTCTCTCTCTCTATATATATATATATATGTGTGTGTGTGTGTGTGTGTGTGTGTGTGTGTATATCTGTGTTTAATTTTTTTGTTATGCTAGTTTGAATCCTCTAGCCATGTATTAATTGCAGCTAATAATCTGAGTGCAGGAATTTGATAAACATCCTTGCTGAAATTTCTCAGACAGGAAAGCAAAGGCATATCCCCTACAGAGATTCCAGGTTGACATTCTTACTTCAGGAGTCTCTTGGGGGGAATGCAAAGTTAGCAATGGTTTGTGCTGTTTCTCCAACACAGAGGTAATACTGCAAATCCTTCCTCAAAGTAGCGCTTAGGGCTTAACATTTCCTTGTAACGTTTTTGTCAAGGGAAACTTATATAATTCTACATCACAGCTGTAAGAGTGAGACTTTCAGTACATTGAGATTTGCTCAGCGTGCCAAGGCTATCAAGAATAAGGCAGTTGTTAATGAAGTAATGCAGGATGATGTGAATCACTTGCGTGAGGTGATACGACAATTAAGGGTATATTCTCTTTCATTACACTGTTATATTGTGCTGCATTAATCTCCAATCAACATGTGGATATGACCTCTGAGCATTTAAACAGGATGAACTACAGCGAATCAAAGCAAATGGGAAGAATACAGTTGATGCAAATGGAGGTCATTCGGCGGCGTGGTTTCGTCAAAGCTTGAATATATTAAAGGCTAGTCTGAACCGTCCAATGATGTCATCTCATATTGATGATGACGGTGATGAAGAGATGGAAATTGATGAGGAAGCTGTTGAGAGGCTATGTGATGAAGTGGCTAACCAATCAGTTGGCTGTTATGCAAGAAACCTATCTAATGTGAGCAATGTAGATACAAGTAAATCTCATTCTGAACTTATCGGTGTTCAAATTGGAAGCTCTGATGTTCCTCAGACCCGCACATCTGGACGTGGTTTTGTCACAGAACAAGGTTCAGATGATACAGATGTTAAGATGGAAGAAGAAATATCTGATGTTCCCCAGAAGCACACATTTGGAAGCGCTTGTATCACAGAACAAGGTCCTGATGATACAAATGTCAAAATGGAAGAAGAAATTTCTGAACAAGAAGAGTCCATGATTGTTGATTCTGTTGCTGACACCCCAGATATTACAAGTTCCTCCATCTGCAATTTGCTAACTGAAGAGTCAGCCAGTAAAAAAGTACACGATGACTCCTTGTGTGAAGAATCTGAACCGGCTGGTGTAGTATCTGAATACCTTTCGGTTGCAGATGACCCCAATAAATCACAATCAGTAAATTGTGTTTCTCCGAGCCTCATGATAGTTTCATGTGATGTAACCCCAATCCTAAAATCTCCTACTCCCAGTGTTTCACCTAGGGTGAACACCAGCAGGAAAAGTTTGAGGACCTCATCAATGATGACAGCTTCTCAGAAGGATCTTTTTGATGGCAGTCAATTAAGCCCAAAGGCCATGCACCTATCTGTGGAGAAACCTGAAAAAATACGCTCTATTGATCCATCAACTCAGACATGTAAGAACTTTTCAGCACCAGCTGAACAGTTGGCAGCAAGCATTCGCCATGGCCTTGAAATTATTGGTAGTCAGCGCCATAGTTCAGCTTTGAGGAGATCAGCATTCAGGTTTTCACTGAAACCTTCAGAGTCGAGGCAGATTTTGCCAGTTCCCAAAGTTGATGCTGGTGTGCAAACTGTTGATGAGTTACCAAAAGAAGATTCAGTGGACTATATTTGTAATAATTGCAAGAACAGAATGGAGCTAGAGGGTAAAGAGGCTAATGAACTTTCTAAAATGGAATTAGTACCTGTGGATGCATCAGAGCCTGCTGACAAATCCAGGATGCAGGTTCCAAAAGTAAGAACGAGGGAGAGTTTCTGGACTTTAAAATAAATGCTTCTGTCGTATTATGTTCATTCGTAAGAGTTACTTGACTTATACCCCCTTTTACACAGGCCGTAGAGAAGGTGTTAGCCGGAGCCATCCGCAGAGAAATGGCATTAGAAGACATATGTGCCAAGAAAACTTCTGAGATAATGCAGCTTAACCGTTTGGTAGGTTGCTTCAAGTTTCTTTAACTGCCGTAAACATCTGCTGTTTTCATCTATCGTTGGTCTGACATTCTTCAGTTGTCATTTACAGGTGCAGCAGTACAAGCACGAGAGGGAATGCAATGCTGTTATATCCCAGACAAGGGAGGATAAGATTCTTCGCCTTGAGAGCCTTATGGATGGTGTTTTACCCACTGAGGAGTTCATGGAGGAAGAACTAGTGTCCCTCACCCATGATTACAAGGTAAAAATTTGTTTTTGAAATTTACTTTTGTGGTCCTTATGCATATATAGCTTACTAGGTGTGTACAGCTTTTGAAGGAGAAATACGAGAATCATCCAGAGCTTTTGAGGACAAAGATCGAGTTAAAAAGAGTTCAAGATGAGCTGGAAAATTTACGTAACTTTAATGATATGGGTGAAAGAGAGGTGTTGTTGGAAGAGATTCAAGATTTAAGAAGCCAGCTACAGTATTATGTGGACTCCTCATCCACATCATCCCGCACACGAAACTCTGTGCTGCAGTTGACCTATTCCTGTGAGCCAAGGTTGGCCCCTCTTAGTACAATTCAAGAGTCAAATGAGGAAAGCGTTGAGCAGAAATTTGAACAGGAGAGGAAACAGTGGACTGAGGTAGAGAGTACGTGGATTTCTCTTTCTGAGGAATTAAGAACTGAACTTGCGGCTAGCAGATCACTGGTTGAAAAGACAAAGCAGGAATTAGAAACAGAGAAGAAATGTGCCGAAGAGCTCAAGGAAGCAATGCAGCTGGCAATGGAGGGGCAGTCACGAATGTTGGAACAGTATGCAGATTTGGAAGAGAAACATATGGAACTTCTTATAAGGCATAGGAAAATCCGGGATGGAGTGGAAGATGTAAAGAAAGCAGCTGCTAAGGCTGGAGTTAGGGGTGCTGAGTCCAAGTTTATAAATTCTCTCGCTGCAGAAATTACAGCACTGAGATTAGAAAGAGAAAGAGAAAGGAGATATCTGAGGGATGAAAATAAGGGGCTTCAGGCTCAATTACAGGATACTGCTGAAGCTGTACAGGCTGCGGGTGAATTGCTGATACGACTCAAAGAAGCAGATGAGGCTGTTGCTATTGCTCAGGTGTGTTGAGAATAAGTCTTGTTTTGATGGGACTTTATTTAGTTGTGATTCTTTCTTGCAGTATTTTGGTAACTTTCTTTTGTCTTTTTAAATCTATGTTCTCAAGTCATTTAAATTCTTTGTGTTTGTCCATATGTTTTTGAAAGTTTCATTACACAAGATGACAAAATCCTGCGAAGCAGCAATTTATACTGTTCTTTACATTGCTAATTCTTTTTTGTTGTCCTCTTTTATAACATCCTGCTCATCAACTCCCTTTTCATTCTTTCTGCAAAGACCCCTTTCGAGAAAACTCAGTGATCATCGAGTAAACTTACAAGATCAATATACAGAACCAACTAGAGATGCTTTTTTGTAACCTGCAGCCAACCTCATGACCACTTTATTGTTCTATCTGCACAAAACAGCCTTTATATTTTGTCACAGATTTTATATGTTTTAGCTGTGACAGACTTGCAGTCCAATTTAACCAAAACTCTAAAGGTGACACTTTTCGTACCCACAATAAGTGGGCCAGCCCAAATGGTATGGAAACTGTTTCCAAAGGATTGGCCTGTGAACATGTTGGGCTCATATACTTTTGTTCATCTTTGGCCAGTGATTTTGAAGGGAAGTAGAGCCCATTTGATCTTTTCCTTTTTACAAATTTAAGTCATGTTGAACATAGGATTGATTTGATAATTAAACTCTTACTATCTGCTCCTTTGTGTCCATCTATACTTATTTCATATGAACATAGGATTGATTTGATAGTTAACTCTATCTGGCATCTGCTCACTTTTATCTATCTATACTATTATTGTATCCATCTATACTTGTTTCATATGAACATAGGATTGATTTGATAGTTAAAACTCTATCTGGCATCTACTCACTTTTATCTATCTATACTATTATTGTATCCATCTTTACTTATTTCATATGAACATAGGATTGATTTGATAGTTAAAACTCTTATATCTGCTCCTTTTTATCCACCTATACTATTTTGAGTATTTTCATATGAAATAGGATTGATTTGACAATTAAACTCTATATCTACAGAGACAAGCTACAGAGGCCCAGCAAGAAACAAACAAGGCTTACATCAAGATTGAAAAATTGAAGAAAAAACATGAAAAGGAGATGAGCAGTCTTAATGAGCTTCTTGCTCAGTCTCAGTTACCCAAAGAAGCGATCCAACCGGCTTATGATGAAGATTCTCATATCGCAAAATATGACGTGGGTGAACCCCATAGTTTGAGTGATCAGCGGTGGAAAGAGGAATTCGAGCCATTCTACAATGGGGAAGATGGCGAGTTACGAAAACTTGCTGAACCCTCATCATGGTTCTCTGGTTACGACCGATGCAACATATAGGAAGGAGATTGCTTGGTTGATGATTATCAGGTCATCTGAATACATAGTGTATGTAGTACTACTAACAGTTTGTGTTAAATTGTATTTAGAATCAGAGTTTTCGATAAGAAAGTGAATGATTTGTTGTATTCTTTTATTCGTGGAAACGTTAAGCGATGCGAATGCATACGTGTGACGCAAACAAACTCGAAATATATGTGCTCTGTGGAATCTGTTATTCCTATCCGTTGTATGCATAATAATAACTGTCATATTCTTATTGATGAAAGTTGAGGAAGACCATGTTGTTACGTAGCAAAGAAATGGGTCTTTCTGAAGGTATGGATATGCTGGATACGGTGGGACCTAATCGCGGAGACAATGTACCCGGTACATGAATACAAACAAGGTATATTGTATAATGCATGTGAACAGAATTGAAAATTGACGGTGTTGAAGAATCGGATCATTAATATTGTTTGGTGGGTGTGTGGTGTGTGCCAAGAGGATAGGGGGCAATCTTCAAGTAGATTGAAGATTGAAGAGGACTAATGTGGGAGGGGGAGGCGTAATGTGGGAGAGTCTACTACCATGTCCTGGAGACCACAAGAGAACAAGCATTCAAGTTTGTTGCCATGTCTTTCTCTGACATGAATTTGTATCACCCTAACGGTGGACCATTACAATTCCAGTTCCTAGGCTGTTCATGGAGACTTTGGGATAGGTGAACATGTAGGCCTTCAACCCCAAGGATTCCTCACTCAACTCCAAATCCCGAAGTATATCTTCGTGTTGTGTTCTTCTTTAATTATTTTGGTAGATATATTTTTGTTTTGATCGAAAAGGATTTATTTATTTTTGTTGTTGTTGGTTGAGAACTAAAAGCCACCAGCCGATCACCACATTTTGATAGTAACAAACAAAAAGCCATCCCAATGTAACAAGGCAAATGGGTATGAACGTCGCATCAAAGTTATTTTAATCGGTAAAATGCTCGTATGTTTGGGATAATGGAAAAGAAGGTGGGTTATGAAAAATGGGGAATTCTTAATAAATTCTTATGCCACTTCAAAGAGCCGGAGGGTAAGTGGAGAGTCATCTCTCAGGGCCCGTGGTCGACGATGTTCCTTGTTGATTATGTTCCACTTCCTCCCGATTTGGGTCCAGATCCATGAAATCCCACCGGTACTCACCACCTTGCGAATTGCGATGGGCTCATGGCGACCCCTTGCATGCATACGACTGGAGAGGAACGAGGTTGTATAGGTTCTCATGGTCAAGGACACCGATACCTTGTGCATATACCAATTTTTTGATTTGTTTTTTGGTGAAATAAATTTTTAGTATTTTAATATGAAAGGCCTTTGTGATATCTGTAGGTGTCTGTGGCATGCAGTTACGGGCGTGACCACCTTGCCTTTTGGACAAGGAAGCCACCGCGCCGCTTTTACTTCAATTGGGTTTATTCCATGGACAACCATCACTGGACACTAGGGACCTTTAACCCGTCCGACGCCGCCGCCGGAGGGTTCACCAGCTTTTTTCTTTTGGCTCTCTAGGGTTTGCTCGGTTTTTGTAAAGTGATTTTTGAGCTTATTTAGCTAAAATTTAACTAAAAAATGACTAGTATTGCTAAACATGCTTTAATATCACTGAACTAAATTCTACATTTTCTTTGAAATAACGTATATTGGTTAATTTATTTTACAAAAAAAAAAAATCATTTATAGTTCATTAATTCCAACCATCCATGGAGGAAAAAATCAATCTCTCTCCATGCATGTCTTGAAATCAACTTTCTGTCGTGGCCCACAGATGGGAAACAACTCAAACAAGTGTGGTTTGGTGTAAAATCCAAGTCCAAGTCCTGCATAATTTGCTCCTGTGATTTGAAATTTTAGTTTGTTGTGATCTTCTGCTAGGCTGGAATTGCATTCCCCTGTCCATTCAATTAATTACTTTTGAATTTTGAAAAAGAGAGAGTTCATGGAGCTAACATAAACTAATTCCTTGACTTCTAAGCAACCATTTCTTGAATTGAATCATTATAAATTAAGCGCCCACAATCAACTCATTACCTTCTTCTTCTTCTTCTTGGTCACTGTTGAGTAACCCAAGCTGATAACTGATAAGGTGGTACTACAGTTGGCATGCATGTAAAGTGTGATTGGATCGGAATTGATAGCCTCGATGCTCATATGGGTGGTTTGGTGATGTGAACTGATAGCTTCCAACTGGCTACTGCCACGGTTATCCTCCCACCCCCACCCCCACCCCACATCAAAGGTCATATATACCCATCAAAGTTAAAGCTCAATGCTGATCGGCTTGAGATGAAGGAAAGAGACATAAAGGGAATTGATCTGTACAAAAAATAAAAGTCTGATTACTATATGTCCCTGTCAATGTAGCTCTAGTAAAAGAAAAGGAAAGAAAAAAAATAATAATAAATGTGTTAAAGTCTTGTCACTAACTAACTAACAATTAAATGATATTGGTGCGAGAAAAAAAAAAGGATCAACGGTGATTTCACTTAAGGGAACCTTTTGTGGTTTACCTAAAGTGCAAGTAAGGATGAGAAATTATATTAGAGTAGATCTTAATCAAGTCAGCATTATTGTTTAGTGAGATTTTTCGAAATTATAGAAATATCGGAATAGCGAGATAGAAAGGAACAATTAGAAGAAAATCAAAGTGTAAGGCTCAGTTATTGAAGCTAACTTAATACTAAATTTTAAGTGAGGATCGGAAATTGTGTTAGGTTAGATCCTAATCAAGTTAGTATTATTGCTTAGTGGATCGAAAATATTGTTAGGATAGGTCCCAATCGAGTCAGTATTATCGTTTAGTAAAATTGTTCGAAATTGTAGGTGATTTCACTTAAGGGACTCTTTGTGGTTCCACCTAAAGTGCGAGTGAGGATGTGAAATTATGTTAGAATAGATCTTAATCAAGCCCCATTATTGTTTAGTGAGATTTTTAAAAAGTATAGCAATATCAGAATAGCAAGATAGAAAGGAACCATTAGAAGAAAATCAAAGTGTAATGCTCAGTTATTGAAGCTAACTTAATACTAAAGTTCGAGTGAGGATCGGTAATTGTGTTAGGATAGATCCTAATCAAGTTAGTATAATTGCTTAGAGGATCCGAAATATTGTTAGGATAGATCTCAATCAAGTTAGTATTACTGTTTAATAAAATTGCACGAAATTATAACAATTTTGAAATAGCGAGATAAAAAGGAACAATTAGAAGAAAATAAAAGTGTAATGCTCAGTTATTGGACCCTATTGTGGAGTATGTTCTAACATGCAATAAAACCCCATAAGAGAACACACCCCATCAGTCTTTCCTAATCTACTCCCTACCCTACAAGGAGTTGGGACCAATTTATCACTATCACAGCCGAAGTTAGTAATATATAGTTCCTAATTTAGTTGATATTTGTGGACCTCTGGGAACTGATTTTTCTCATCTTACATGTAAGCATATGCCATGTGTTCAAATCAACAACTAAGAATGAATGTGATCGTAAACCAAGCTTATCATTAAATTGTGATTTGGAAACAAAACAAGACAAGACATGAGTGAGTGAGTGAGTGACTGTTTTGATAGGGATGTAATCGGTCACTAAATTGCAAGTGAGGTCAGACGTGCTTGTCTTGTCATTAACTCAATATCAAGTCCTTATCACCAAACCGGGCCATATAAGTAGGCAGATCCTTGTGTTGTTATTTTTTTTTCGTTGTTGTCATTATCATTTATTTAATAAAGTAGAGAATTTTTTTGTGTGACTATTGAGAACGAAATTTAAAAGAGAACGTTGTTATTATTATAGAGAGAGGGAACATAGAAACAGAATTTAGGAGGAAATAAAAGTGTGTATTACTTATTCTCCTGAACCGTTTTATATAGAAGTTGGGTTTACATTTTAAGGATATAAAAAATAATAATTTACATAACTACATATTTATAATATTTACAACACTCCCCTTAGATGTCCACTAATTTATAAATGTTGACTCGTCAAAAATCTTGTCAGGTAACAAAAACTCTGTGGTACAAATATAACCTTGATCGAAGGAGAAAAAGAGTACAACTCGCATATGTCCTAGGTAGCATAATTTTGAATACTCCCCCTAATGAGAATCTCCCCCTGATTGTTGCAAGCTTCAATCATATATGTAACAAAATACATGCACCATGTATATTGGATATGGTGTGTCGATCACATAGGTGAGACCATGTGTGTGTGTGTTTTTTTTTTTTTTTTTTGAATAAAGGGCTGGTGCGGCTGCCTTAAAGCCTTGATTAATGAAACTGTCGAATACAGGGGGGACATTGAGCCTAAACCCCTGATTACAATAAGCATCTAGAGAATGTCATTTCATGATATCTAGAGTCTCTACTAAAGAAATGTATTCAACCAGGCACCAACTAGTAAAGAGTGCTCTACTGGCTACTCTATTTGTTTTGACATAGCGGTGACATAATGGAAAGATAACTCGATATATAACTCGATTACAACGTAGCATAATTACCAAAAGAACAGTTTTCCTACTATGCTACCGCCGGAGAATAAATCCGACGACACTTAGCTTCACCCTGCCACCAAGTGGCAACGACCATTTGACGAAGCAAGGAACTCGCTACCTTCCCAGAGCAGACAAGACACTTTGAGTGCACACACAGACACATAGTCCGACTAACCCTATACGGTACATATAGGGACTTATTACTCCCGAATAGCGCAACCATACTAAACAACATAAATAAATAACAATAATAAAGAGAAAAACAACCTGAGTAGGGCCTAAAAAATGAGCCCAAACCCAAACACGAGCCTAAGTAGTAGGGACAACACACCCACCAAGGAGGGCCAAGCCCAAGATCGAGTAGAACCAATTTCATATGCTGAAATTATAGATAAAGATATTATCAAAGAATAACAATATAAAGGAACAACAATTGACACATTTACCTTTATACAATATTCCGAGCATTGAAATTTAGGTATGGCATACTTAGCCATAAATATCGATTTCTGTAATTGATAATTTCATATAGGCTCAATATGAGCTCTAGGTAACTTCATAACTTTGTGGAAATTAGAATATATTGCAAAATTGTGAGCATGATTCTAATTCAATTTTTTGGTCTTGTCATAGTACTCATTGAGGCAATAAGTCATTTTGACGGTAAATGAATTAGTATATATGAACTTTAGACTTTTTGATTCCATGAGTGAGCTTTAAGTTCTTTCATTCATTCATGGACTTGTCTTTGGCAATATGAATCCATTAAGGATTTGGTTAAGCAATATGCTTATAATGATACATAGGATTTGGGGATTTGCTTTTAGCAATTTGTCTTTAAGATCTTCATATTAACCAAGACAACATACCATAAGCCTCTCGTCAATATAACACGTATAAGTAACACTGTACTTATAGAAAAGTTGTCGCTTGGAGAAGAATGATAATTTCATGTCTCTATAAAGAGACTTGTGTCATGGTGATTAATTTTTAGGGTTGATAAGGTCCAAGTGTATCATCACGTTTACAATATTCAAATTCATTGGAATTGCCTCTTTCTAATTTGACCAATATTATGGTTTGTTGACACAGCGAAAACTGGTATAATACACAGCCCCTGATGATTTTCAGTCAAGTCCGGCCCTCAGGAGGTAGCCGTCTCAGGCCACTGGTCTCCGGGGGACCTCCGAGGTTTAATTATGTACGTACATATTGCGTATATATATTTTTCTTGTTTTGCTCCAATAAGCAAAGAAAAACATCTTACACCAGCGGTAGCCCTGTTACTCTTACTACCTCACCTCACCAACTCTGACATTTCACTTTTTTTTTTGTTTCCTTTTCAATTAATCTGAATTAAGTCAATAATATCTCCTTTCCTCACAACATGGGTTCAACCTTGGGCCCTGACCTTTCACTTTTTTTCTTCTTCCTTTCAATGAATTAAGTCAATAACTTTCTTCTTTTCCTTTTCTTTTAACACACTGCGGGCCAGTTGTCCTATTCATTTTTCATATAAATAATTTTTGTATTTCAAAATTTTATGGATGAATAAAAATTAAATATTTTTAATTTATTTTAATCAAAGCACATGTTATTATTATTTGTTTGTCGATTAAGTTCAAAACACATGAGAGACCACATTTAAAATTCTTCTCCTCAGGTCATTAGAATCTCAGGACCAGCCATATTTTCAGTAGTGCTATTATAGATGAAATATCATCAAATTTTGATCTAACACATTAGCTATAATAAGCTTTATTGATATCAAGTACTCATTCCTCTTTTAGGGAATGTATTGTCTCTCTAGGACAAATTAATTAGAGAATGTGAAGCTTTGTATAACCTCATGAAGAGCGTTATAGGGCTTGTATAATCTTTCCTTATAAGGAGCTTGAAACATTGGACTCGGCGGGTACATTCCACATAAATTCACGCCGTTACAATAGTGTTTCATCCTCTTAACGATGGGAAGACTATCTAGTTTGACCATTTGCAAAATATGATTGCAAAAATATTGGATTCATCATATCTATTGGAGCGTGGCGAGCCCAAACCAAATTTTAGGTCAAAAACTTGTGGTTAATGAGTGTCACTTTCTCAATTTCTCATCATTGATTGAGACTTTTTTTCTTAAAATAAAATGAGATATAGTGGATAAGTATCACACATCAATTCATATCATTTTTCATAAATGATATTTCTCCTCCTAATGACGAGAGAATTGTCTCATTAAAGTGACAACTCGGAGATATGTGATATCTTATGATTTCCTTGTTAGGAAGGTTTTTAATTATTGTTGCATTATACAACAATGTCAAGTATGTAGATGAGTCTACATGACATAGTAATGACACATTGGTCACGCCAAAATAATTTTATTTGACTCAATGAAATGTTTAGTTCATGATATAGTATACAGTAGTATACAGTGATATACTCATAGTTGATTAATACAACTTAAAATAGGTAGAAATTTCATCACCAATATATGGAATGGTATTCCATATAGGTAACATAATATGAGCTCAGTTGGAGGCATCAATCAAGATCTGCAGGTCTTGAAACAATTGTTACCTTAGCTTTATGAAGCATCAATTGTGAAAAATTATCAACAATTGCAATGGATCATGTCTATAATTGCATTATATGCAGGACAAATATGTTTGTCATTATGTTTATCATGAACATTCACAGTTCAAATTGTATATATTGATGGACAAGTGGTTCATATTATTGTTTGACACTGAAAACAAATGTCAAAATAATATACTCGAATTTCAAGTTTGGGACAGTGATCTATGGGTATAAGCGGATACTCCAATAAATAATAGATCTAGGGATCATATCCCTCATACTCAAAATATTTGGTTTGAGTCTTCGCAATTAGAAGCATGTTCCAAAAGCGGAGTGAACAGAGGTTCACGTGTACTCATAAAAAGCATGGACAAAGGTCCTGACATAATTGGAGATCAATAAACAAGAGGTTTGAGTATATTTGATTGTATAACAATCAGTGGAGGAAATTTAAGGGTCCACATGTAATTAGATCAAGAAACATGTAGTTTTGATCTCATTATAAATTGACAATTTTTATATCAAATGATCAGATAAGATAATAAGAGGAGATCAAATTGAAGTCGTTAAACTCATGAAAATACATACCTCTATTATGTTGGAAACATAATTGATATTGTTGTTACCAATTCGTGAGTACCGTATGCCAAAATAGAGATATATTCATTTAGAGTCAATAATTGATACATGCATTAATATAACATTATAAAAAATAATCAAAAATTTGTTGTAGTCTAGTGGTTAGGATATCTGGCTTTCACCCTAATGACCCAGGTTTAAGTCCCCACAATAGAAAACTATTTTGTTATATTTTTTCACAAGGAAAAACACATGCATGAATCTTTTTTTTTCAAGTCGTAAACAATTTTATGATCCATTACTGTAAGTTTTGTTACATTTTACTTTGGTTAGTTCTAGTTGGACCTCTAAATTTGATATTTGGACCTCTATCTTTTTTAAGTTGTATATAAACTTTGTCAACTCTTATGAAAAGATAAATAGGACAAAGAGAGAAAACGAAAAAATAATTAAAAAAAATTCTTATATTACCTATATAATTTTATAATTCACCTAAAACAATTAGGCAAAAATAACTAATTTCTATACATTGCCCCCTCATTTTTTTTGTATTGAATCAATCCATCAATAATTGTCATTAATTTTCAAGCCAAAATGATCATTACATATCCCTCCACTGCCATTGGCTGTATAGTCAAGTGCTTGTGGGTTACCACGGTGATACATAAGAATAGATCACTCATTAAATACCTAGCACTCAATAAAAGAAGCAAGTCTATAAGCTATGAAAATACATTAGCAAATAGACAAGCAGCTACACTTATTAGGACTCATTAAGAAACTAATAAGTATAGGTCCCTAATATAGGGTTATTGAAAGTAAACTACTGACATTCTACAAGCCTAGGTTTAACACCGGGCCCAAAAGACAATGTAAAAGGCCTAGGGCAATAGCTAGCAGCCCCAAAGCCCAACTGAACAAAAAATCCAGCCCAAGACCCAACAGGCAGGCCCAGACACCCTCAGTCATTGCCATCGCCGCAATCGCCACCACAAAAACCAGAAAACAGCTCCAACGCTGTAATATCCCAGAAATTCGTTATTAATTCCTAGTGGTTTTCGGGAATTAATAAAGTGTTCATTAGTAAGATTTCGTGGTTCGAGGGTGGAGTGAAATTATTTTCGGGCGAATAATTATTCGAAATGCATATTTTTACAAAGTTGACTTTTTATACGTAAGGATGTTGTGGAAACTTCCTTCATGAAAGTTTTAGAGCGCGTCGATACGAGTTCGTGGACATGCGGAACGAGAAAATCGGAGTTCGTATGAAGAAGCTATGAGTGATAGAAAATTGGGAAAATTCTATAAATATAAGAATATTTCAGATTTTTTCATAAATCCCAAAAGTTCTGAAAATTCCATTTCTTCCCCCAAAACTCTCCGTTCTCTCTCTTCCCTCCGCGTGACCCGGTCCTGATCCGACCCGACAGGAACCGACAACTCCCGGCCGCCGAAAATCTGGACCCATGCCAGACCGGTGCACCTAGCAGAGCCCAGCCGCCCTATGGCGTCATCTCCCCGCCGCCGCCCCCAAGCCTGGATCGAAGAGGCTCCAGCCGTGCAAAACATGATCCGGCCGGATCTCCCCCATTTCGGCGATACACAGTCCGATCGTTAGCATTTTCGAATCTCCTCTTCCTCCTGATAATCCCAATATAAGCTTTGCATCATGATTTGGAGTGTGGAGCAAAAGATTAAGGTTTGAATATATCAATGGTCCACAACGAATCTGGAATCTGATCAGAGAGCTGAGATTAATTCAACTTCCAAGCTTGATCTAGGATGATCTAGATCTCTCCTCACTTAGCTCCAGTATGAAAGTTGATCATCCCCCCTCATTTTGAACAAGTTTGTAGTTGACGACTTTTGCATCGGAGGTGGTTGACCCGGCGTTGTCCACCGTCGTTGACCGTCCGCTGACCAGCGGCTTGTGGTGGCGCGTGGCAGTGTGTTCGGCCTTATTTTTGTGTTCTGTTTTCATATTATTCATCTACGCATCAATACAGTCGTTTTGATATATCATAAGGTCATTTTGGAGAAAGTTGATGCATGCTAGGGTTTCAGTTTTACACGTTAGCTTCGGTTTGCTATCTGCAAGGATCCAACTATCAGATTTGCTTCAAATTTTTATAGATTGATCATATAAGTATTTCAGGGACCTCGAGTGGTCTCAGATGAAATTTGCCTCAATCGGCATTACTTTCAGAATTTTAGGGCAAATGGGAGTTCGAAATATAATCGTTTTCAATTTGTAGACTAAATTAAGATCGTATTGTACTTAGGTGATTGACGGGGCGTATTTGAGTTCTTATGTACGGTGAGAAGATGCAGTAGGAGTTAGAGGTGAGTGAATCTCACATGGTTCATTTACGAACTGAATTACTTCTCGTACATTTTATTTCTAAAATTGTGAAATCGTTTTAAGCAAATAAAGATTTACTTTCAAATGAAATGAACTTGATCGACTGCGGTTCACTGATAAGAAAATGAATTTAAGTATAAAATGAATTTCTTGGTTTTAATGTGTATGAACTATAGTTGATATTATTGATCATTCCTGCGTGAATGACTGCGTGCGTGTATATATATATATATATATATATATATATATATATATATATCTGGTGATGATGTGGCATTGTGATATGTATATATTTGATGATTATATTGTTGAAAAAGTGATTTGAAGTTGTGATGTGACAATTGTGAGTCGTGTGGGATTTCCTTAAATGTTTTGTTCTGAGGGCGGAAGGGTCCGAAGTCTGAAAGTTAAAGTGGTAACCTAGGTTTTTTCTGAGGGCCGAAGGGTCCGAAGTCCAAATGTTACAATGGTAAGCTAGGTTTTGTTCTGAGGACTAGGTGGTCTGAAGTCCGAAGGTTACAGTTGTAACCTGGGTTTTGTTCTGAGGGCCGAAAGGTCTGAAGTCCGAAGGTTACAGTGGTAAACCTGGGTGTAATGATATCGGAGGCTTGCACCTTGGTAGAGGTGGCAGGTTACGATACAGTTGGAGCTCTAGTCTGTCGTAGTTTTGGAGAAGGTTTCTGGGGTTCTTTCTTTTGTGTGTACGTGAGATTGGGATTTCCATGAATTCTATTGTTTGATTTAATTGTGGTCTCCTAAACTAATTTTCTATACAGGGATTACTGTTTTATTTTAGTTTAATTGTGAGTACAATCGTGGTTATTTGAGTTTACTCATACGAGCTTCACAAAGTTACCGGGTTGTTGTTTATAATTCCGGTGGACTTTTCCATGGTGTAGAGGTTATTCCTGCAGGTCAGGACCACCAAGGTTGAGATCGAGGCGAGGAGTGCAGTAGTGTTAGGTTCAGAACCTATTTCTGTTAGGGTTTAGGCTGTTTTTGGTATGCTCCTACCTAGCGTGTACATTTGTATATTAGTTCTCTCGAGTTTTGTATGCTTGTTGTTAACGTTCGGCTCGACTGATTGAGTCCTTCTTGTAAATATGCTTCTGGGTTATTGTTATTTCATAGATTAAATTGAAAAAGTTTCTATGTAATTTCGGGAAGTTAGTTATGTTATCGAGTTTCAGATTCGAATATCTTTATTCGAAATTCGGGGCGCGACAAATGCCTTCCCACAACACCACCACCCAAGAGGATGAAACGAAACGAAACTGGGCAATCGAAACCGATCTGAAACCCAGAGGATTCAGACTTCTCAGTCCCTAAGCCGTCATAACTCTCATCGGTGTCGCAGTCAGAGTTTGGAAAGATTAGGCACTAGAAAAACCACTCCTTGAATCAGTGCCTGCAACCTCCATAGTCAAGAAACCTCAGATCTGGAACTCACGCTGACTTCTCTTCTGCAATCTCCAAGCCCGACACTCCCAGAAAGCTTTAGACCTGTAATAGAGAGCAACACCAGTCTGGAAGCATGAACCGCACACCATCAATGTGTCGTAGATGATGGGGTGCCACTGCCAGATGAGAATAATCTTCGCAAGGTTTTGGAACCAAGTAGAGGCGGCTTTATCGTGAGCAACATTCATCCGACAACATGAACCGCACACCAATCTGCTTCTACTAGTCCCCCCCCTCATTTGATACAAAAGTAAATTCAAAAGAATCTAATTTGAAATTTCCTTAAACTAAATTCATTGAGTATTTAGATGTAGTTATTACTAATTAAGATTCTAGATCAACTTCTTTTATTTAGATTAATCGATACATATATTACTTACTTGGGAACCAAAGTCTGTTTAGAACAAGAAGTTTTAAATACAGACTCCCTACTCAATACACCGCCCATTTAATTTCTCATTCTAATATTTTACTAAATACACAACCCAAAGTACCTAAAATATCTTTAATCTTAAAAACCATGAAATATCCTATTATCTGACTGTATTAAGGCTACTATTTAATATGATTTGTATGTATAAGTAAATTGACGTTTTGTAAATGACCATATTGATTACTTGTGTCAGTTATAGGGCAGAGATTCAGCAGATCGTCCCCTCCTACGACCACAACCCCAAACCACGAGATTCCGATATGAGGAACTACCATCTCCAGCAGAGACCCAGCACCACGCCTCTCACTGACGCCAACTGCCACACGATCGGATCAGATCCACCCACTGACCCATGCTCCAAATCGAATGCGAATGTTGGCCACCCAACCAGTCACCTCCTTCAGCCACGAACCCTCCTTCTGTGCCTCTGTCATTTTCAACTGGAACCCAGGCAAGAGCAAACCTCTCAACCCCAAACTCCGATTGCCAGACCAACCACCTACACCAACATCTTGTCCAGTCGTACTGTGCCCACGCTGTGACACAGCTAGACGAGAACCAACAAGAACAGAGACAAAGTTTTCTAAGGTTTAGGCGCATGAAGCGCATTCCCCTTTGTAGCAAGATTCCTTTCTCATGTTTGGTATATACCTGTGATGTTTTATATTAGAAAATAAATTGATTAGTCATAGCTTTTAGAACAACAAAAAAATTTTAAGTCAAAAATAGGAGTAAAGAGATCTGTTTTAAAAATATTTAATGCTATTGATTTCGAAATTCTAAATATTATGGTTTCTCACCCCGTTTAATTACAATATATTTAAGAAAAATTAAATTAGATGGTTCTAACTTTATTATCATATTAAATGGGGAGCCCATGTATAGAAATTAGCTAGCTATTTATACATAATTATATAATAATATAAGGATATTATGACTTTTTTCCCTTCTAATACATAGATGTCTGTTTTTGTCAATTAACCTACCTATAAAATATGATTTGAAATATAAAATAATTGAGATGTGTATCAAGTAGTTAGAGGAGTGTATTTAAAATTTCTTTTTTAGAACCATCCATATTTAAAAAAAAAAAAATCTATGATCTGGAATAACAAAAAAATATTGTCTACTTATTCGACCCCTCAAAGAATTAATTTATGGGTTCGCCACTGAAAGTACACCAAAAATCTAGGCAGCTCTTTCACAAAATTTTTCATTGTTGAATTGATAGAGATAATTAAAAAGAACAACAAATTTAATTGTTCAAGAGTGTTTTGATAAGATTTAGGAGGTGTACTTAACTTTTTAAGTTCAAATAAGTGAATTAGAGATTTAATAAGTAGGAAATGTCCGAATATAAAATTTAGATGCCCAACTAGAACCACTTTTTTACTTTTGAACTAAAAGTTTTTTTAAATTAAGTGTTTAGTTTGCACAATAGGCATGAGAAAATAAAGTTGAACAACTGTTAGTATTGAATTACTTCACTTTACTTTATTAATTAAAATTAAAAAAGAAAATATAACTTTTTTATATAAAAACAAGTACTACAATAACAAATTTACAAACAAAGTCTTCTAGGACAACCCGACCCAAACGAGTCAAAGTTGAAGGCCCTCACACACTGCTAGAGTTGTCTTCGTCCCAAACTAAAAGAAAAATAAATGAGAAGAAAATAGAATTGAGCAGTACATTTTATTAACTTTTGACAAGATAGCCTACATGGCTGAGTATGTACCGATTAAGTATGTGTTATTGCCAAATGATAATTAGTAGTACTCACTTGTAAGTTGTATCTCCTCATGTGCAGCTTAATTACTATGTTTGCACAGACAACCAATTCTCGCATCGAAAAGTAGTTTTGTAGACCAATATTAACGCATCATTTTGACCTCCTAACCATTATTCATTCACTTAAGCCAACACATCTTTTTAAAGGGGTAGTCATTCGTTTGATATCCCTAAGCTCGAGTTAGTGCATGTTCCAAAGCCTAATATAAGAAAGTAAATTCGAGCCTAGAATATATTGAAAATTAATAACCGCTCTAATATCATAATAAAATACAGACAAGTTTAGTCAACTACTGATTAATATATTTGACATGATTCCCAATTTAATAACTTGACTATTTGTTTTTTTTAGTTGAAAAGATAATCTATTATGCAGTTTAGCAAGCAGTACAATAACAACTCATCCATATGAGTCGACAAAATCACCCATTAATAAGTTATAGTTTTTTTTTTGCCTTTTTTCTAATACAAGATTCTCAAATCTTCAACAAAATTTAACACAAATTCAAAATGTCACATCAAAGATGAAACTAAACTACACTAAGTTGCCGAATTGTCCAAGGTAAAGACTTCACCATCATTTGTACTATAAAGAAAATGTTGTAGTACTTGGTTGAAAAGAAATTGAACAAGATCTAATGAACACCGACTCCTCTGAATTCGGTGACATAATTAATTTTATTTATATTGTGTTTCTTGTAACAATTTTATTTTTCTGGTTTCTTTCGTAATACAACTAATTTATTCAGTTTGTTAAGATGTGAACGTTACTCCAATCCAGTTAGCATAGAGGAATTGTGTCTCAACACTCATGTTTATTTGTCTACTAATGACTAGACTGTTTACTTGAATAATTTGTTTGGATGTCATTGTCAATGTGTCAAATGTGATAGTGAAAGTTAAGGCAGATACGTTGAAGAAAATTTTTTCAATTTTTTTTTAAAAGGATGTCTAGATCCTAAAGAATAAGAAATGTGATTATGAAAATCAAGGCAGCTACTTGAAGGAAATTTTCCCAAAATTATTAAAAGGATCTCCAGTCTAGATAAGGAAAAGAGAAGGAAAACAAATATTGAATGAAAGATAAAAATTGGTGGGAGAACCTCCAATATTTTAACAAGGTGATATCATTTCAACCTTTTAAAAACGATAGTATATAATAGTGTAAGGGAGTAAAATTCACACTTCTCATATTACCACATTCCATGTTTCTTGTTTTAAAAATCTGAAGTTTTTTTTTTTTTTTTTTTGGTAGTGTGTATTGTAAAAATGTGATGTTCAAATACTATAAAAGAAAATATGGAGTGTGGATTGCAAAATGAGGAGTGTAAATTTCAATCGCCTAATATAATTACATATCATGACTTACTTACTGGGCAACAAAAAAACAACCACAACCTAATATAGACGTTGTAGGTCTTGGATCCATACAAAGTCGATCGTAGTGTTATCCTAGGCATAGACTGATGCCCGTGGTGCTGAGGTCATAACCCTAGAAACAATCATCATTGAATCCGTCGTTAAAGCATTGTGTCTAGGTTGCTTCATTGGCTAACTAACCACTCCATCGCCACCACACTCTAGGGAAAACCTTCATTGCACTGCCTTATCACCTGTAATCAAAAACTTAGGAATGATCATGAATCTGTTGTTGAAGCACCATGTCTAGGTTGCTTTATTTAACCTAAGTCTCCTAAGATCTTATAACAACTTTAAAATATGCATTTGTTTTTAGCCATCAAATTCAGTTGTCCCTTACTATCTCTTAAAACATGTCCCTTAGGTGAACATGGCTCTTGCAATTACATATCATGACTTACTTACTAGGCAACAAAAGAAACAACTACAACATATGGTCTTTCGTTCGGATGAGAGGGCAAAAACGACCCCAGATCGAATAAGAGAAAAATTTGGATATCTAGTCCAAATAAAAACATGAGATATCATAGATCGTTCCATATTTGGATTTCTAAGAGCCCAGATTTAGATCCGGGCCCAACTTGAATCCAATACCTGGATCCAAATATCACCAAGAACCAAGCCCTCTCCAAGGCCAAAAACCAAGTTTCACACAATGAAGTCGAAACCCTGTAACCACCATCATAGCCGCTACCAAAGAGACACTAACAAACACCACAACCAACTGGTAACCGTCAAAACCTGTAACCTAAGCATCTTGCCGCTATCTAGACTCCAATTTCGTGACCCAAAAATAACCGTTGTCCCATGCAATAGCAACTAGAAGTTTAGCTACCATGCTCAAGATTCAAATCAAGTCTGACATAGAATACGAGATCATCACCACCAAAACTCACTAAAGCTTCAAGCAAACCAGAAAAATGCACCGGACACGATGGTAACTGATTGTAAAAAACTGATGGGGAAAAATGTATTGAACACAAGCCTCCAACAGTCACTCAACAAACACAGAAATGAACAATACCCATATTTAAAGGGTTTATAGTACTTGCAGAATAAGTAGACTTAAACTAAAATAAAAAACTAATTAAAAGTAAATCCTAAATTAAATGTAGAACGATACCTGAAATTATCTCAATAATGAAATATCAAAAATCATAAATTTATAATTAAATGACAAAATAATGCATTTGATGTTGCCCCATATGCTTTAGCGTCAGAAACATATAAAAAAGATTCACGGATGTAGAAAACGTGATATCAAGACCAAAAACTTAACGATTAAATACCAGCCTGGAAGTGATTCGCTAAGTCGGGTTCTCCAGCAGTCGCCTATTGTAGAATCGTCGATAACCTGACTACCACTATCATGTGTGTAAAGACTTCATACTCAAAGTTCCAATACCGCGTTGATGGAAGCTCCACCGCTTGGCTCGAGGGGCTGCGTACACAACCCTAAGACAACCACCATGGACTCAAACATCTCATCTCTGATATTAGGCTGTAACTTACCTCAAAAGTATAATGACCAAATTGCTCTCAGAAAAAGAAAAGGTCCAATGGCCAAAATCTCTAGGATAAAATACATTGCAGTTTCTTTAGGCGGGTTTAGAAACTGAAATTTCCCTACAAGCTTTGATGGAAAGTCCTTTTTATCATCAAAGGGTATCAATCTGCGTCTGATCTCCTCTTCTTTATTCTCCCACTTATCCATTTTCAGATTTTTCTTTCTCAAATGTATAACGCAGTTGGCATCGTAAAGTTCTCTGATATTCCCCAGCCAAGTCAGAACTTCACTGCTGCCAACCTGGTCCACTAATGCTGTTTTCAATTCCTAATTAAAATTATACTTCATTCTTGTCTGCCTTTGATTTGCTGCATGGTAAAATTCCAAGTCCTCAAATGGCTTTGGATTCCAGCTCAATGACACACACACACACACCTTTCCTTTTCTATGTCCCTTTTTTATACTTCTTTTCCCAAAAGATGGAAAATTTGAGTCACAAAATCATTCTTAATCATAACTTGGACTTAAGACACCATTTGTCCCTACGTAACTACTTAACGTACAGCTGGTTTCCAGTGAGAATGGTTAACCCACAAGTTAAGGGATTTACCTCAAGATTCAAAATCATATACCTTTCATTCGGATTTAGGGCCCATCATCAAATCCTTTCCAGTAAAATTGATAGCAACTCAGAGATGTCTTTCTCATTGAACTATTTATGTTTGGTTGCTGACAAAAAACACTATTGGTGGTTGAAATGGTGGGTTTGTTTGCTTTTTCACTTTTTATCATTTTCTCAGCAACAGCATAAGATTCTCAATAAAAGTTTACAACAAAATAGAAGATGAAGATGAAGATGAAGAGTGAACGTTGTAAAGTGTCTGAATGAATCTCAGTAATATATATATATATATATATTTATATTATCAAATGGTAAGTTGATGGTACACAAGGTTTGGATCAAAACTAAAGTTTACATAAACAACTCTCCTTCCAAGTTCTTATCCCTCCAACACTCTTTAATTCTTACAATGCTACAAGTATTAAATGGGGTCTGCTCTTATGGAATTGGTGCGATTAGTTTTAGGATTTACATTGTGGAATTCTTAAAAGATAGAATTCTCCAAAGAATGTGTTGCTGAATCAACTTGCCAATCAGAGAGAGACTAAAATTAAAATGATGGAGAGACTGTTATTTTCCTCCAGGCTATAGATTCATTCAAACAGGAATTCCTCTGTATATACAGTTAACGGTGTTGATTAATGCTCAACTTTCATCTGAGCTGAAGCCCCTGAGCCTGCAAAGAACAAAAATTGAATTACAAATCCAAACCCAAAAGCTATTCACAATTTGACAATTACTACTGGTTACATTTATAATTTTATAGAAATCGGTACTCCTTACCATGAAGGCTCTGCTGCTCGATCTGGCCAAAACCCATCTGAACCATACTTTGGAGATCATCCTCAAAAAATTGTGGAGCCTGAAAAATAAATTTTGAGTAAGCCTCGGGTAAATGGCCAAATGTAAGTTAAGACACTGCCAAAAGAGTGAACAGAGTCAAATATTTGCTTTAATTACCTGAAGATTTGCTCCACCAAATCTATCAAAAGCAGGTGATTGCATGGTTGAATTTTGAGTCAGTGAGGCATTTAAAGTTACTGGAAACTGCGTCTCTGTCTCATTAGAGATGCCGTTGCTATGTAAAGCTGGAAGTTGCTGGGGTTGATACCCAAAAGGAAATGATGCGGGGACTGCGGAATCTAATTGGTAAAGAGCATTTTGTAGAGCTCCTTGAGATTGAAGGATCTGAAATATGATGCAATGTAGTAGATAAAGTTAGTGGCTGGAAAATGCATAAGGAACCAACCCCACAGAATTATAGAGTAGTTAGAGAATGTGTTACTTACTTCCTTTGACAGGAGAGCCTCCATGTTCAAATCCATTCTAGGATTCACAGTTGACAATTTCATTGAAAGAAACTGAGCCAATCACAAAAATGCAACAGAAAAACCATTTAGCAAGAAAACTAGGTGTTGCAGTCACAACATGTATGGAGGAACCTTGAGACAATCTGAATTTACCTCGACTTGGCGCTGCAACGACTGAACATAGTTAATGATTTCATCTAGCATCACAGCTTTCCCAGTTACCTGAAATTCAGAATCAAACCAGATTTAGTACTATTCGTCATTCTTCTTTCTATCAATATTGCAGAACAAGTAATTGAACTATTTAAGCCATATTTTACATGTTTACCTTGTTGCAACCAGGAACAAGATCTTGAAGAAACTTCATCCTTTCACTGATTTTCTCCCTTCGAACCTGACCACATGGTAAAAGTCATCATAAATATGATATAGCAATGTAAACATAGATCTAAAAGAAAAATGCAAAAACGAACAAAATGCAAAGGAATGCGTTAAACATACTCTTTCTGCCAGACTATGGCTATCAGTAGCCTGACCCCTTCTGGCTCTGACATGGATATAGTCCTTTGGAGGCTCAACAGGCTCTGAACTATCCTTAGTAGCTTTGCTACCTCCATTAGGTTCCTTGTTTGACTTTTGAGTTTCCTTTTCATTCCCAGAAGCTTCATCAGTTCTGCTTCTCTTGGCATTTGGTTGCTCTTCAGTCACAGCCTGCATTAAATTCACTCATTAGATTTAATCACAATTCTCAACGGAATAAGAAAAACAAAAATCTGAACAATTATTCATGGCAGAGTTAAACTGAATTACCTTGCCATTTTTAACAGAGGGAGATGAAGAGGTTTCTTTGGCTTTCCCTCTTGGAACAGCTTTCCTCTTCCTTGAGTTGGAAGCATTCTCTGCTTTCACACTCAAATCCCCAGCTGGGATCTGCTCAGAAACTGATGACCCTTCTCTGGAATCACCCAATTCACCATTTTCTGGGGTGGAGGACCTTGAGAACCTGCTGAACTTCTTATCAGGAATTGCATTCCCATCTTGGGGTGAAGAGCTTTTGATGCTTTCTTGAACACCACCCATTTGAGATCTCAGTGACTGGTTGCTGGAGGCTCTGGAAAGCTTGCCTGAATCAAGTTTCAGCATTGATCTGTAGGCCAATTCAGCTTCATTCAAATTGAACTGACCATTCAGACCACCAAAATTTCCAAAGCTGGAAAACCTTGCTGCCCTCTCTACAAAACCAGGGTCAGCAGAAAATGGAGCCAAAGTTGGGTGTGATGAGAGTGCTGGAACTGGCAAATTGCCTCTCATCTGTGGATCAACCATTGACAAGTTGAGCTTAGTAGGCGGTGACGAGTTTAATGGGGTACTATAGCATGAATTGTTAGTACTGTTATTGTAAGACAGTGAAGATACATCTCCAGAGTTGCAAATGCTTCCTAATCTTCCAATTAGTTCTCTTATCATATCTCCACCGCCTTCTCCTCCGGGAAAGGCGGTGGCACCGACGGCGTTGGACGCCGCCGGTGAGGACACCATGGAGCTCAAGGCAGACTCAAAGGGATCGCTCTGATCCATTGAATTGTCCCAATTGGCATTGAAATAAGAATTGGGAAGTTGCTGTGGAGCACAATGGAGCTCATTGGACTGCATTAAGCTTGAAGGGTTCCAACTGGGTGCGGCTGAATTGCTGTCCTTTTCCATTAGTAAGGGAGAAAGTTGAAGCTTGATTGAAGAGAAGGTAAAGATCGAGAAGAATGAAGCAGAGAGAAAACCCAGAAAGCTTGTTGGGGAAATCTTGAAGTGGGTGCTCTGTTTCAGTAGATATAAGGAGGAAGAAGCAGAGGTTGAAAGTCAAGTTGGTTTGTGTCAAAAGGACATCACAGGTAATGATGAAGATGATATGGTCCTTGGATGTCACTCAATTGTGGAAGGGAAAAGGAAGGAAAAACAAAAAGCTTAAAAGAGAGGAGTGAGTGAAGAGAGAGCAAAGACAGAGAGAGAAATGGGGAAAGTGGAGAGGAAGCAACGACATAAAGAAAGCAAATTTCTATTTGACCTTTCAAACTATTATTTATTATTTTGTTAATATTGTAATCATTTACTGTTCATTTTATTTTTTGGTCATTTTATTATTTTATTATTTTATTATCTTCAATTTCTTTTTGAAATCATATTATTCTTTTTTCTTTTTCTTTTCTTGTTACAAGTGAAACTTTTATCTAATCAAACAGAATAGTACACACACCAAAAAGCAAGACTAGACTTAAACTGGTACACAACTATTCCATAAGAATGAAGCGCTATATTACGTATTACAAACAAAAAGTGTCTCACATTCAAAAGGATAAATATATTCGCTAGCCACTCATGCTGAGCACGTAATTCTGTGAGGACTCCAGTTGTTCCTCTCTTGGTCAGCGTGGTCCACTGAGGGTAGTGTTAGATGCTTATGCTGCTTCAATCTCCGTTATAACATCATTCTTGTTGTTTAGTCCTCACTAATGTAATGTACAAATAATAAAACTGAAAAAGTAGATGATCCAATTATTTGCTTCATAGATTCTTCATCACACTTATTAATTTTTTTTATAGATAGTTTAATCACGGTCCAATTTGCTACACCAATTTTGATTGTAGTTAACTGTGGTCGGTCATTTTCTTTTTGTTGTCCATTTTGTCCATTGTTGATACCCAAATTTCCACAAGTTCAAGTTTGATGAGTGACAAGCAAAGAGGGAAAGTCATCAACCTCGTAACCTAATTGGGCCTTCAAGCAAGCCCATTTCATGTCAAAAGGAAGCCCACTGGCTAGTAAGAGATACGACAAGCCCAAACTCTCAAATGACTAACATGCATTTTCAAAGAAGCCGACACGCTTATTTACCATGCAATACGCGTAGACCCAAGCTACGTCTGGGGCTTATACGGACGGATGCGGTGTGGAAGGTAACGGATTCTGTGAGGCATATTGTTAAGTTAAGCCCCATCAACAATTTTGGACTTGGGGACCAAATTCATGTTTGAGGGGCTAAAATCTTAACAAAGGCTACTAGAGAGATGAATGCAGGCCTAACAAAAACTTAAAGCCCACTAGAGTTAGTTGCTTACCTAAAGTCCATTATCAAGCCTTTAGCCCAAAACCCTTTGAAACCATCTTCTTCCCCAACCAGCAATATCTTGCTATCAAAGTTGCTGCTGGGATTAGTGCCTCACCATTTCTGGCAAGAACTCGGAATCTATGGAGAAGCCTTCTGATTCCTATACCCATTAATCCTGCTTCAATTTCCAATAGCCCTCAAACTTTGTGATTACAATTTACAATAGCAAAAAATAAGGGATTAGAATCCCTCAAAGATCACAGCAGCACATAATAGGGGATTGTCATCGTCCTATACCTATACCACCGACCTTCGCTCCCATATCCAGAACGAGCTTTCACTTTTTCGGTTTCATGGAGAAAACAAAAGCTGAAAGCTTTAGAATTATCCCACCAAAACTGAGAATACCCCTTCAAAACCTCTAGTTCTTAGCCATCAATCCCCCCAATCGACCTTAACCCAAAACCCAGAAATCATGCCATTGCTGGAACTCTCTTTCTGCTAAACTCCCAAGCATCTAGCTCTCACACCATATCCACCTATAAGTTTTGTTCTCTTGAAATTAACTCTAATCGCTGCTGTTATCATTTAGTCCAATCGTTGTTGTTATCACCTAGCTGGTCACAACGAAGTTGTTCTCAGGTCCAACCTTTGATCAATTTTGGGCCTAGTCTCGCTTAATCAAGAAGGTCTTGCTGCAAAATTCCAAGACACAAAAAACACCCCCACACCCATCAAGGTAATTAAGGGAAACAAATCAAAGTCTATTATTTGAGAATTTTGTTTTCAGTTTAAATTTTTAATTTCGAATTTATCGAATCTATTGAAGTAAAATAATTATAATAAACAATATGCATTTAGAACTAAGTAAACATATAATACAATGCATCTATATCATAGAGTGAAAAAAAAAGTCTAAGGCAAACAAAGTAGTATCAAATTGAAGTTGTCATAACAATACTCAGAGGTATAGTCGCAGATATTCTATAATCTAGCTTCAACATTATTCCTAATTAATAGATGGGAAAAAAGAAATCATCACTACTTACCTTCTTTTAAGATATGCAAAATACATCTCGGTATTTGGCATAATATTGTTTGGCTCCAGTTTGTCGTAGCTGGTCAACAGTCTCTTTTCTTGCGTGGGCATGCCAGCACAAAGCTGACTCCTTACTGGCTGCGGGCAGTTGAGATATGATTGCTTAATTGAATCCCGCGAGCGCATTGCATTAATGGCGCACTAATATAGCCATGATGTTATATTCCTGATTCTCTGCAAAAGTGATCAGATCCCATAGCACGCCTACCATCCCTCTTCCACCTCGAGCTAAGCTGCACCACACACTCTGACCTCCATGTGGGTGAAGAATATAATAATTTATCCACGTGGATTCCCGATAGTGGGCTCCACTGGGCCTCTGAGGGGCTTCGCGGGGACTCCACCCGGATTCCTTCGCTGGGCCAGCTACTTGTTTCCTATATGGGCCGCTACATCAGCCAGCACTGTCTGCCACTCTAAGGGTCCAGCCAAAAATACTTTTTGGGTTCAAACCAATATTGCTTGTGTACTAGGTATGAAGAATACAAACGTATCTATGCACAAGGTTATTACAAGATAGCAAGGTAGTTAACATTGTGCCTAGTACAAGAGAAGAAAAAAAGAACCATCGCTTCTTACATTTCCCTTAAGATATTATCATTGTACTACTTACAAAAGTGCAAACGTATCTATGCATAAGATAATGAAAAAAGAGCAAGGTAGTTTTAACATTTTTCATTATCAAAAGTTAGGGAAAAAAGAACCATCACAACTTGCTTTTTCCTTAAGATATGAAAAATGCTTCCCAATTTCCAGAACATCTCTCATTTGTATTATGTAACTTAAGATACAAAGGTATATATGCACAATGTAAAATACTATCTTCTTAAATGGATCATAATATATATTCTTATCAAACATACCCATATGAAATTTCTATTCAATTGTGTAATGAAGATTGATTAATAACACGACAATTATATATTAAAGGTATATATGTAATAAGTTTTGGACAAGTATACTAAATGAAGATTTTAGCATTACTTATACCAGAGACATCTGTAAGAAGGAATTGGAAGTACAAAAATGTGGGAAGCCACACAAAACCTTGTGAAAGCAAGAAGCCAAAAGAGAGAGAAGAGGAAATGATGAAAATAGAAGAGTACAAAAATGAAATGAAGTAATTTTTTTTTGTTGAAATAATATCATGTTGATATATTAATACTCATGCCAGAAATGACCATTACATTTCCTCCCTCAACCATCTATGGGTAGATAAAGAGTTTGTAGTTAAACCACAGTGATACATAGATTAGGTCCGATCATTTGATGGTATCTACGCTCACTTATTCAAGAAAGCTTATAAACTATGTTACCAAAGACAAGTAAATAGGCATAGTTCAAAAGAAAATAAATTAAATCTTCTCCTTGCCCTTAATACGAGGGCTTGGAGGCTTATTAGGGAAAATCACACTAATTACTTCTTTAGCAGAAACCTTCTTAATCTTGGAGGAGTTCTTGTTTTTCGAACCCAAAGGTCTTTCTTTCTTCTTCTTCTTCTATTCCACCTTAGCCAGTTGCATGGCTTCCTTTGGGATCAAACCATCCTTAGAGACTAGGACACCACCTGGAGCTTCAATCAAACCTAGAGATTTAGCATAGGTATGAAATCCGACACTTTCAGCTTCTTTGGTAGCATAGATGAACAGGTTGTAGCTTCGCTTTCACCAAAGTGAATTTTCAGCTTTTTCAGGGATGTGTAAGGCTATGTAGGTCGGCCTCTCTTTGCAGCAGATTGTTCAGGTACAATGTAATACCCGCAATTTTCATTTTAAATTCGAGTAATTCTATTGAACAATTATTATGCGATTTCACGAATATTATTCGATAATAATTCACTTTTAGAATTATTGAAGTTTCGAAACGATTATTTTTAACGAAAAGCTCGAAATGCTCGGTTTGAGAAATCGAATTTTCTACGTACAAAATTTGGAGAAACTTCATTCATGAAAGTTGTAGAGCTCGTCGATACGAGTCTGTACATGTGCGGAACACGAAGATCGGATTTTTTCTGAATTAGTTATTAAATTTAGAAGATTTTCTGAAACGGGTATATATAGAAAAAACCCTAGAATTTTTTTGGGAAATTTCCTTTTTGGTCCGGCCTCCATTTCTGTTTTTGGAAAGCACTGTAGCTTTCTCTCTCTCTCTCTCTCTCTCGCGTCGTCTCCTTCCTCTCCGCCGAAACGGAAGCAAAAACAGGGCAAGCTCCCTCCTCCTCATCCGGCCACCCCACGACCTCAAACCTCCTCCAAGAGCTTCGTCTCAACCTTGCGCAGCTGCCAGAGGCAGCCTTGCACCGCGACACCACCGGCAGCGGCGGCGGCACGGCCCGAACCGAAAATGGTCGTTTTCGGTTCGATCTTGATATCTTGAGCTACACACCACCATTTCACTTGATTCTTGGCTCATTGAGCTCGCCTCAACTTCCTCTACAAGCACCAAGAAGGACCGGAACTGGGTCGAACATTTTCACGTTCGTCGGAGCTCGACCCCGTACGGATCGAAACTACCAACTTTCAATCCAAATATATCGAGCTATACACGATCGTTTCTTGTGATTCTTGGCTTGTTGAGTTCGCAAGGAAGTTCTGAACAAGTTCCCAAAAGGGATCGAGGCGTGAGGTTGTAGTTTTCACGTCGGTTTTCAAGCTCGCCGGTTTCTGGAAATTTTCCGGCCGCCGACTGTAATTGGTATTTTTCGATCCATTCCCGTCATTTTTTGGTCTTGTGCTAGTTATGAAAGTTGCTCAGAATGATGAAACGAAGGGGACAAGCTCGGCCCCGACACCATTGGTGGTGGTCGGTGGCGGCTCTATCCCTAACTCCGGCGACCCTTTCCGGCCACCTCCGGAGGTCTAAAATTTGGTTTCTATCCATTTTATGATTCTATGTTTCAATACGATCATTTCAGCGTATTATACGCATTTTTCGGATATCGTATGAATTAGTTATGAATTTTGTGATTTCGATCGTTAGATTTTTGATCTATGAAATTAGGACCGTCTGATGAACTTATCATTTTGATATGATGATTATATGACTGTTCCAGAGGCTTTGTGTGGTCATGGGCGAAAATCCGACCGTTGGATCTTCGTATATGTGCAAAACGGTAATTAGGAGAGCGATTCGTGAGAATCCGCTCGTCGGATTTTATTATAAATTAGAATCCGGCCGTTAAATGGTAGTTCAATTATGCTTTGAAATTATTGGCTAAATTCGAATCACATTTGATTAGGTGATTGACGGATTGTAATTGAGTGGGCTATTTCGGTGTTAATTATATTTGTATTGAAGACGCAGCGGGAATATCGAGGTGAGTAAAACTCACGTGGTTCATATTACGAACCGAGCGTTTTAAATTTAATTATTTTTGGTAATTGTGTGAAAAATATTTGCGGATTAAATATTTGTTTTAAAATTTCATGGACTTGAATCACCACGGTCCATAGGTAAGTAAAATGAATTTTTAATTATACAAATGAATTTCATGATTTACTTGTATGAACTATAGATGGTATTAGTGGTCATTCCTGAGTGGATGATTACGTATATATATATATTTACGTTGAAAATATATATTGATGAGTGGATTGTTGAGTGATGATATGACTGAGTTGAATTGATGAATTGATTTTATTTCAATTGTGTAATTCATAATAATATGGTGTATCTTGGTTGGGTTGATTTCAGTATGTGATATTATCTGTTGTGCTCATTTATGGGATTAGGGTCGACGTAATGACCGGTGTGGGGTAATCGGACGCTCTAATCCTGGGTGGATGATGGGATACTATTGGTTGAGTATGTGGAATTATTGGACGTTCTAAATATGTATATAGGTATATATATTGATGAAATACGATAATGATAAATATATCGGATGCCATAACCTAGGCCAGGTGACGGGTTATGATTCAGTTAGAGTTCTAGTCTGTCAAGTACCGTATTTTTATAAATACGATGTTGAGGTTTTGTGAAGAAATGTGTGAGTTGGGGTTGTCTTGATATATTGGATTGGTGTTTGATTTAGATTGTTAGTACTTGTGGATGTGGAAATTGTTGGGTGTATGATTGTGTGGGAATAATTATGAGTTTAATTAAACAACAGTTCTTTTTTTTACTCATATGAGCTTTCATAAGCTTACCGGATTTTGTGTTGTTGCAATCCCGGTACACTATTCAAATGGTGTAGCGGATATCCCTGCAGGTCAGGATAACCAGGGAGGTGACCGAGCTGTGTAGGTGTTACATCAGTTTTTGTTATTTCATTTAGTTGTGAGGTGTGTATGCTCATTTTGAGTTTTACAGTTTATTTGGATTTGAGTTGTAATAATTTACCGAGACTGAATTCGGTTTGAATTTATTTCGTGTGGTGAGGATGTTAAGAAAATAAATTTTTAGGATGATTATTTGAGTTTGTAGTATTTTTCATGTTTCCGGATTATGAATTTTTATTCTAAAATTCGGGGTGTGACATACAACTAGGACTAAGGCTAGTGTGTTGTTCTCTTCAGCATGCCTCAAATCTTCACTCCTCATCACAATGGGACGTGGAGGTTTATGCATAGTTGGAGTACCAAACAAGTTTCAAGAAATTGGAGGCAGTATAGGTGTATGCACTCCCTGAAACCTGAAAGCACCATTTTGCAAATAGAGATCAAAGAATCCAGGGAACTGGGAGGTCAGAGATGCACCAGTTGTAATATGTTCATCAGCATTGGCATGTACCACTAGTGCATCACCATTAGGGCATACTCGCTAAAATGAAATGAAGTAATGAAAAACAATAAGAACAAGAAATATATGAGAACAAAGGAGAAGAAAAAAGACATGACTTAGGGTGTAGAAAAAATTGAATGTATATATGATATGATTATTTTATTTAGGACTAAATTTTGCTTACTCCTTATACTTTTCTTGAAAAATCAGTTCAGCCGCTCACCTTCTAATTCCAACAAAATGATTCCTGCACTCTTAATTCTCATCCAATAGTCCACGCGTCAGACTTTCGTACTTGGACGTTAACTAACTCGTTGCGTGGCAAAAACATTCACGCCAAATCAACTCGTTGGGGGCATATCTGAAGGGTAAAATTACTATTTCAGCTTTGAATGTTAATGAGAATTTTTGTAGAGTTAATGAAATGAACCTATTGGGTGAGAGTTGAGAGAACAAAGAGTATTTTGATGAAATTAGAAAGTGAGGGACTGAACTGATTTTTTAGGAAAAATACAAGGACTAAGTAGAACATAGTCATTTTATCTGAGTTACACTTTTTTTAATGACTATGCATCAATTGAGGATTTTTGTTGTGCCGATGACATAGTATATTAGGTATGGTTTTTATGAATACCAAATTAATTGAAAAAAATATATATTAACTTATTGATTGTTTTGAGTAATATTATCATGGTTAAATTCGGTATGTGGAAAGTAGAAATTGACTAATCATGTTTCTATAAGAAAGTAAGCTGATGTTGATATCTAGTCGTTAGACCACAATTATTAAAAAAATTCATCTGAATTACATTTAAAATAGGTCATGGTGTTTAGACTTAAAACAATTTTTTTTTTTATCGTTTATAAATATGTAATGAAATAGTGTTTAAGGTTAATTATGGGTGCTTTGGATGTCAAATTGTGCAAAATAACATAAAGTCACCTCTGTCTGACTCTAAATTCTAAAATGAATGGACCAACTCGCGACTACACATGCAAAACATGATTACAGGATATGGCATCAAGCACCCTATTATATTCTTGAGCTGTGGAAACATTTTTTGAACAAAGCACAGAAATTTAACGTTCAATTTAACATTCGTTACAGAAGGTAACAACTAGAACACCTGCCAACTATGTAGTAGTAATGAGCATACAACGTTACATACTAAAGTACAAGGCACGTACTATCACATTCTCGAGACTAGATTCCCAAAAACGAACAATTTGAAGAAAAAAAAATCTCTAATTTCATTATAAAACAAAACTCATCGCCATTTTAGTATTTCTTTCCAACTTAACAGTAATTATATAGCAAGCGGTATCATATGCAGAGAAAAAAATACCTAGAAAAAATGACCTTCGTGTCCAAATCTCTTTCACTTGCAATTTTGCATACAATTGGCAATCTAAATTCAAGATTTAACCCTTAACCGTTCAAAAGTTACATAAATTTTTAAAGATCATTTATGAAAAATTAAATCAATGTAAACACAAAATCGTTTACACATTCAATTGCATCAAGCAAATAGACAATTGATCATGAGACTGTTAACTTTCACCATAACTATTGTGATAAAGAAAACCGCCAAACTGGAAAAATAAAAAAAAACCGCCAAACTGACACTGAATTGTGATAAAGAAACTGAAACCAAACCAAATTAGTAGGTTGTTGTCGGAACCGCATGCACCGAACTAGCCACTTTGTCTCGATTCTGCCATAGAGAAAATTGGTGATGAATGGAACCAAATTTGTTATTACTAGACAGATTCATGGTTGACAATTTTAATTTGTTAATCATTAACGATCCGGTTCTGTTAATTTAACATATATAATAAAGATCTAGATTGATAAAGTCGTTAATGACCCGTTAACTTTAGTTATTATGATTACACTGATATAACATTACACTATAATATGTGAGTGTATCAAACCTTGATTTAGTTACTAAGATGAATTTTAGAATGAAAAGGGACTCCAACCCATAACTGACCTTTATCTGACCTAATTCTTTATCATCACTCATCTTTGAGGTAATCCCTAAAAAGCTTAACGCGTCTTTAACAACAGAAATGTGCTTTTTCCAGACCATAGCAGAATATTGTTTGGCTGTTAAGCACACTTAATTAATGATAATTGAACCTATTATTACTGGAGAGTGATATTATTTTATAACATACAGATTAACAAATCACTGTCAATATCTGTCACTGTTTGTTGTTGTGATGTTGGTGTTCATCATCAATGATTATCCACATAGGAGCAGAGAACGGGGAGAGAGAGAGAGAGAGAGAGACCATTGAGGATTAATCATTTATCTATTTCATCTTTTTTACTTTTACCTTGATGCATATGCTCCAGCCGCTAACTAAAAGCTTTGGGACCTCTCTGTATTGGTGTTCGTAGGGCTGGGAGTGGGTGAAATGTGGTGGTTCAAGAAAAACAATAATAACAAAAGTTGTTTTAACTTTTTCTTTCCTTGTCTTTATGTACTTATTACTTTCTTATTTTCTTTTATGGGTCGATATATTTCTTTTTAATCTAGCTCGACGATTGGTATGTGGTCCTCAATTAAGGAATTTATTCCTGTATTGGCTAGCTTCTTTATCAGATCGAATTCTCTTATATCAAGGCTACTTGATTCAACCCACCAACTGCTTGGATCTTATTATCCAGCCCCCAACAAAATAACCGATTGATATCAATGTTTGGTACAAACAATCCCGTAATTCTGTTTTTCTTTTTAGTTTTAATTTAAGGGAGATGATGATTTGCATCACAATCTGGTGTTCCACCACGTATTGCTTTTTTTTTTTTGGGGGTTATAAATTAAGTGGTCTTAAATAATGGGCAGCGTACCTTGTGTTGCAACAAATATTGATGATGGATGGTGGTTAGGGACTTAGGGTTTGAGTCCATGAGTTCAGTTAACAATTTTAAGTACCAATGAAAGCAAGTAACTGTGCTACTACCATTTATTCCCACAAGTTGGGAGCTTTTGGCGTGGACATGCGCCATTATAAATTTGAGTACTTGATCTCCTTGGAAAGAGAACCCTACAAACCCGAGCTAGCCTCCTTAGCCATTAGTCTCTGTTTTACTCTATGGTGCGAGAACCCTACGAAACCCTCACCATCGCTGCATCATTCTACATGCCTGGCTAGCTAGCTAGTTTCTTCAACAACCAACCTTCACATCTTTTTTCACCGAATCAATCACCAGTATTTTTATTAATTGATGGCTCTTTGTTGAGGGAATTCACGTTCTTGAGCAAGTAGTTGGAGTGTTCACTTCCAAGAGGCCCCTTTGAGGGCTGAATCTATCTTGATCTTCTGTATTCTTGAACTTTCTGCAAAATGTGACAATAAGGGAAGCGATTATTCAATTTTATTAAACTTTAAATTCTTGATTTGGATACCCAATTAGAATTAATAGATAAAGATAATTAATTTTTAAAAATAAACGCTTTGAATATTGAAATTGAGATTATCAATCAAGTATCTACAAACCCGAACTATTTGGATGCGCAATTAGAATCACCACCACCTAACTATGATCCTATAGTGCAAGGATTCTCTTTGGCTCTCTAAATTTAGCAACTGAAACTAGCTTTTTGTACTCAGAATATCTAGATTTTTTTTTTTAAAAGAAACCCTCATCCCTGATCAAATCCCTTTAATTAGAGAAGATAACCACAATAAAAGCATAACTTATCTTTAAGGAGGATAACAGTGTTCCACAAAATTTGTTTCTTGCCTTGATCTTTGTGATCGAATGAATGGTTGATTACACATTATCATTCTTATTGTTCTAAAGAACCAGTTATAATTATTATATTTCTAATGAATCATTTAGACTAAGACTGTAAATAGTCAAGACGTACAAGAAAGTATCTTTACAGAATTTTTACCCTAAACAATACCAATATATATAGGTCTTCACCGATAATCACTCTACACTCACACTGAAGCCCTAGCTGCTAGTTCGGCTCACAAGAAAACTCGAGGGGAATGGGAATAATCGATCACGTACTATAACAGTACATAACCGATCGAAAAGCTTCAGCATTGACAATTAAGATATATAATTATTTGGGTAATAACAATCAACACAAAAAAACTATAAAAACTTCTGTAGATTCCAGAAACTGCGAATATCTATATCTCCGAGGTCTTACTTCTATGTCATTATGCATCGCGTGTGAACGGTTTGTTAATTGTTTATGAACGTCTATATATATTTGGGTATAAAAACATGCATGCAATGCAGTATTATAGATATAAATAATTATCAAAGTCAAGATTCATTTAATCAACTTGTTATATATAAACAGTTAAACACACCCGATTACTGTTCTGTATCATCATCTGCGCATTGTCTCTGACCTTTAAGCCACAAATATCTTCCTCACCGCCCACCATCTCTCCTTCTCTCTCTCTGTTTCTGTGTTTCTGTGGGTGTGTGTTCATTAGTTTTCTGAGAATAAATATCTCAAACATCGAAGATGCTCCTCTCTCTCTCTCTCTCTCTCTCTCTCTCTCTCTCTCAGAGAGAGTGTCGGCAAATGATATGATATATAATCTAATCTAATTCATGCAATATAAGCAAGCCAAACCCCTCTGGGCAGTTTATTATTGGAGCTCTAACGTGACCGTCAATCATTGAAGCACGCATTCATATGCACCCACCTCGATCCCTTCCTCACCAATAATAGTATCAATTCTCAAACCTCTGGCATGCTCTCATTGGCCAGAGGGCACGAAGTACGAGTTAAACTACTACATTGTTGAACAAGTATTAATATTATAAGCAACGGTTAGTAATTGTTAGTAATTGTTTTGATTGCCCTAATTAAGCTAGCTAACTCTGTTCAAGTTTGTTTACGTTGTTAATATATTCTTGTTCAAAGTCTGATCAACAAGCAACAAGTTAGTCTTCCAATCAAAGCTTTGAAACAATCATATATAATGCAGATCGAGGAGGGGGTTTAATCATTAGGCTTAGCTCTTTCATTAAAATACCCTTGAAAAAAAATTTCAAGTATTTTTTATTTTTTGTGTCAGACTTTCATACATTATTTGTATATATGTTTATGGGAAAACATCACAAATGGTGTATGAACTTTAGACCATTCTACACTTTAGTGTACCAACTTTCATAACTATCGGAATGGTGTATCAAATTTGCTTCAATCTTTCATTTTGGTATACGCCGTTAAATTTTCCGTTATCTTTACAAAAAAAAAAAAAAAACTGACAAAGTTAAAGGAAAGATAACAGAATTTTTTTTTTTGGCAAAGATAACGGAAAATTTAACGGCGTACACCAAAATGAAAGATAGAAGCAAACTTGATACACAATTCTGATAGTTATGAAAGTTGGTACACCAAAGTGTAGAATGGCCTAAAGTTCATACATCATTTGTGAAGATATCCCTATATTTATTTATTTAATTTCAAATTTCATTGTAAAAATTCGATCCCGTAGTTAATTTTGCTGTCATTTTGGAGTTTGCATATGTGCTGGTAGAGTTTGCTGAGTCTTCTAACGAAATAAGATCACTTTTATAAGCCAATGATATTATTAATAAACTAGCGATGCAAATCGCTTAGAATGATCGACGTCCCGAATAAATATTGGAGTATACAAACATCAAGATTCGTTAGCATAAAAACTAAAGGCAGCTTGAGGAAGTAGATGAGCTAGACTTTTAGGCCAAGGATAGTTTAGACAAGTGAAATTAATGAATTATTTTTGAAAATGCAAAGCGAAAATTTATAAATAATTTTAAGGTGAAATTTTTTTAATTACTAAATTCTAAATAGTTCGTCCAGAACTAATATGATAAATAAATTTTCAGGGTTCACAATTAAAATGGGGTCTTTTTAAATGTACTTAGTAAATATCTAAGTACACCTAGCAAAGTTTGTATACCCAACAAAATTATAAAATTTCTAACTACACCCAGTAATTCTTCCAATTATACCATTTTCTTAATTAAACCTAGCAAAAACTCCTTTATTCTTTTTCTTAATTAAACCCAGCAAAAGCTCCTTTGTTCTTTTTCTTAATTAAACCCAGCAAAAATGCTTGAAAGCTTCAAAGTCGAGGATTTCATTGGCGCCCAGCAACAAAGAGAAGAAGCCCGCAAAGCCTCCATTCATTCCAGCAAAAGAGGAAAACAAACCTGTGCGTCAAAACCAAACTTTGAGGTCGAACCCGATTGAGACAGAGGAAGACTGCTAAGACTGCCTCCATTTTTTCCTATTCTTAGATCATGAAGAAAGGAAAAAGGATCAGAAAAGTAAAAACAAAAAACTATCTCATACCCAACAATTTAACACCTCACGCACTTGCTGCCCATCTCTCTCTCTCAAGCAAAGAATAGGAGATTAACGCACTCTATGAAACTAGACTACTAATCATATATATGATTAAATGTTCATCATTAAAAACAACTCTCTAAACAATGCTATTAGAATTAGGAAGCAGCTATTTCTGATAGTGATCTTCTCTCTCTCTCTCTCTCTGAGTGAAGGTAGAGATTGACAAAAAAGATTGATAATTGTTTCCAGTTATCAACTTACAGTTTATACCACAATTAAAAGCAAGCTCAATTGCTTAAGTAGTTAATTAGGATCTATACATCTCTCTTTTTATCTCCATTTAAGGTAGAGAAACAAGTTTATCGAGAACAGAGAACTTTGCATAACCACCAGCGGCACCATTGAGCGATATGCCGGGTGCAATTTTTTTTTCTAAGGGTAAAGTTGGAAAACCAAATAGAATATTTTAGATCTGGGTGCCTTAAGAAATTTGCTGGGTACATCTAGCAAGACCCTTAAAATGTACCTTGTTCCTTGAGGTCCAAATGCATCACACTGCATTTCAGAATGCATGTTAGTCTCCAAAGATCTCTAGAAGACAAAATTAGGGTGTCCAGCAGTGTGGAACTAATTAAATTTGACAAAGTTGCAGTTGGAGCAATATTAATGCAAAATAGAGTGGACACCCATTTTCAAAAATCTTGCACCGGCTGCCAAGTAAAGAATAGGTGTTGAACTACACCTTACCCTCAAAATTTGACACTCCCTCCACACAATCCAAATCTGCAACATCGTCCCCAAAATATAGCCTCCCATTTAGCAAACCCAACCTATGCCCCTGATGCTACTCCAGACCCCATTCCCCATCACAACCCTTCCTCAGAATTTCTCCTTCCCAACAACCATAACAACTTTCACGAAAATTCATCCACCCCTCAAAACTCGAATGCACACATAGCCCCAGACCTCCACTTTCCTTGTCATCCACAAATCAGAACCATCACTCCAAAGTGTCACCACCCTCAATCATGGAACCCCCCCCCCCCCCCCCCCCCAGCCCACCCACACACACACAACATGGGCATGTTAAGATCAATATCAATGTTGCTTGTGTTAAATAGACAAACCTTACTGGTGTCTGCGCTTTAGCTAGGGATAGCCATGGTTCCCTAATTGATGGATCTACACGGGTTCGTTTGTCTGGCTCCTCCCTGGAGGCTGAAGCTAGAGCTGCTTTGGAAGCAATGAAGCTGATGAAGCGCATCCATCATGTCCCAATTCTCCTTGAATCTGACTCAAATTTATTAGTGGACTCCATCAATAAATCAAGCATTTGCCATTGGAAAATTGCTCCTAATATCTTAAAAATCAAGAATGATTTTACCTTGAATCAAAGGTGTGCTTGGTTTTGGATTCCCAGATAAGCGAATTTAGTTGCCGATTTGGTGGCCTTGTGCGAAAGAAGTGCCCAAAGGTTTGGATTGATCGTCCACCTTCTTCCCTTGTTTTTGTTCTTTCTCGTGATGGTTTACCTTGCCCCTCACCTTGTAGATCAGAATTCGAGTGCCCATGACTTATTTGACTGCGAGATTGTTCCTCCCCCTACTGATATGGTAACTCTATTATTCGAATTTCCAATTCTAATAACTGTGCTTCTTGTTATTATGTGTAATATATTTATTTTTGGTACTTTGTGCACTTGGTACTTTTTATAGGGTGGCATATGTGAGTTAGCAGTGAATCAGTAACATAGTTGCTTTTGGTATCGTATTTGATGATGAGGATACGACAAAGACAATACATGGAGTTCCATTTAAGGAGGGATGTCTTAGGGTATCGGTGGATGATGAGATTCAAGGCGACTCACCACTTCCTTTTCATGTATTAGGTGAGATGGAATTGGTTCGCGAAGCTATTGAAAGTCACGTAGCTTGGCCTAAGGAGGTTGTTATTCGGAAATAGCCATCAAAGGTATGGACTTATAGTTTGGTGTAATGTAGGATTTGTTTCATATTGCCACTGTAGCTAGGATTAAGTATTATAGTCTTGAATCCTAAATGATGATATGACACAATTTATTTTCTAATAGAACAAGACGAAAAAGTGTGCTATTGTGAAATCATTGTTCGACAAAGCTGAGCTTCACCCCTTTGTGCCCAAGCGCTGCAACTTATTGTACAAACATGCCAAAACTATCATGTAAGAGACTAATGAGTCAACAAGCACAGTGTTGGATGATAAAGTCTTTGGCGTACAAAAAGAACTCTTCATCTTAACTAAGAATGTGACTAATCTCTTAGAAATGAAGTGGATTGGCCAAGGAGTGATAACAACATACATGGCGTAAGCATCTTGTTACTTAAATCATAAATTTATTTTATGTGCCAAGTTTAAGAAATTTAATTCAAATATTTTGACACAGTTACCTACATGAAATTATTAGTGAAAGGGATGAGTTGGATACGTTTGCCTTTACTGATCCAGCAGCCACATATAATTGTGAAAGACCAGGATTTCATCCCTACTTGGTGGGCCGGTTGAAAGAGGGAAAGACTGACCGTATATTTTTTATGCCCTATAATCCGGGGTAAGTATTATATTCTTTATGCCTTTTGGTGCTCAGTTGCATATATTTTTCTTAATTTGTCGCATCATGTGGGCTACATTAATAATGTAGGGAACATTGGATATTGACATTTATTTGGGAGGATGAAATCTACATGTTGGACCCTTTGCCTAAACCAGTCCATTACCAATCATGGGAGAACTCGGTGATAATTAAAGTAAGCACTCTTCTGATTTTTTATTTGTATTTGTCTCTAACCAAGTAACAATATGCTGGATAATGACATAGTTTGGTGGTGTGCAGTGCGGTTAAAGCTTTCAATGTTGAAATGGGCAGGGTTAACAAAGTGCCCAAAGTAAAATTACTTCTGGTAAGTAATGATATATGTGGTTGATTATCTAATTCAATAATGCATTTCTAATTCAATAATCCGAATATATAGGGTGTAACTAAACAATTTGGTGGAGTTGAGTGTGGCTATTATGTGATGCGATATATGAAAGATATTATAAATGATGACACTCTTTCATTTTAAACCAAGGTAAATGCATATATTATAGTTTGACAAGTGGTTTGGTTTAAATAATAAAATGATTATGACTTATGTTGTGCTATACATTTCTAGTGGGTGACAAAGAGTTGGATACAATATATCGATCCAAGAGCAACTTGATGAGGTGCGCATTTAAGCGGCTGACTACTTGCAGACTTTGCTATAGATCTTGACATGCAATATGATTTTGAATAAGGCTAGATGTTGCTGACCATTTTGTAGTTGGCTGAATTCAATATGTCGATGCTCTCAAAACAAGCTTGGCGTGTAGTTTCACATCCGAATTCTTTGATAGCTCAGTTATACAAAGCACGTTACTTTCCGGACGGGAATTTTTGGACTGCAAGTGAACATGCAACTCCTTCTTTCTCTTGGTGTAGTATATTTGCTACTTGGGATTCACTCAAGGATGGTGTATTATGGTAAGTTGGTAATGGTGCTAGTGTGTCAATTTGGAATGACTCTTGGATTCCTATATTGCCTTCGCATAAACCACAAGCCCTTGTTGATTTGCAGCGTGATGTAGAACTAGTTAGTGAGCTAATTGTACCTCCTAACTTGTGGAATGACCAAAAAGTGCCTGCTTCTTTTGCTAATCATGAGGCTGAGACTATTCTTTCAATCCCTCTGAGCACTAGAGGTCCTGAAGACAGGTTTCATGGCACCTAGAAAGAAGAGGTATGTTTATAGGTAAAATCTGCATATCGTTTTGCATTTTCCAAAATAGCTTCTTCTCTTCCTCCTTTTGTGGTAATGAACCAGAGAGTCTGGAAAAAGATCTGGCAAGCTAAAATGCCAAATTCGGCAAAAGTAAATGCTTAGAAAATTGGGCAGAATATTCTTTCAACACTAGACCGACTGGTTGCTAGGTGTGTTCCTGTGGAATCTCAGGTTTGTGTACTCTGCAATACTACGAATGAAACAATTATTCATCTGTGTCGCAATTGCTCTTTTGCTAGAGAAGTGATGGTGAACCATAGTCTGAGTGGAAACTGTTTTGGTATGGATTCTGATCATCTAGATGCTCTTAGTTGGCTTAACTTTTGCTCGGAAAATTGTCAAAAACAGCTTTTGCTCAACTTCTATTCTTTATTTGGAGTATCTGGAAAGAAAGGAATGTGAGGGTTTGTGTCACGCCCCGATTTTCAAGCAATTAAAAATCAATATATATAATCCTATAATTATACATGTGTGAATAATCAGTCATCAATATGAAATACCTGAAAAACTTTTTCTTTTTAAACCAAGTACATATTGATGCCCTGAATCAAATACTACAATACATATTCACTCCACAGAGTTATATAGTACACACAATTACGAATTAAATTGTCTCAACAAAATAAACATAAAAGGCTCCTCATAGTCTATAACATAGCGGAAGTCCTAATCATGGCAAAGCCAATAACATTAGTTTCCTACCTGTACTGCTACAATCCAGCAACCGCAACTTCAGCCACGCTCACCTAACCTGTAAGATTAACCCCTACACTGTAGAATAGTGCACCGGGTTGTCACACAACAAACTCGGTAAGCTTTATGAAAGGTTGTATGAGTAACTCAAAACAAAGGTAAATCAACACACACAAAGTAACTCCAAAATACACTGAAACATAAAAGAAAGAATACTCTCAAGACTCTCTTTTAAAACTCATACTTATGAGTCACAAGTAACCTCAACGTTACCCTCATAAGACCACTCAACATTTGGCAGACAGACTAGAGCTCTAACTGATCGCAACCACCATCCAGCGCGAGAGCGTGGTTCACGATAATAATGCTATTTGCAACCATCAACCTGGTACAAGAGCATGGTTCACTGATAGTATGTCATGGTCACACTTGTGACCTATTGATCTCCACAGGTCAAAACAATTTAAAGAAATCACTCTTGACATCACAATTGTTACTCAACTCTCGATACTTTTCAAACAATAAAACTCAACACATTTCTCAATATATTGTTTCAAAAAAATAACATTCAAACAATAATAGCAACACAATCATGCATATTGTTTTCTCAACACCATCCATCAATACATATATATTTCACGTAAATAATATATATACATAGACATTCAGGCAGGAATGCCTATTAATACATACTATAATTTGCAGTTAAATATAATCTAAAATTATAAAAGTAACTTCGTTCTTAAACGAACAATGTGAGATTACTCACCTCAAATCCAGTTGCGTCTTCTTATAGCTCAAATAACGATCCGAAATCGTTCACAAATCAATCCGTTAATCACATAATCAAACATGACCTTAACTTAGCAAAATCCTCATAAAACACACTTATACGACAATCCAACGGTCGGATTCTAAATTAAACGATGATCCAACGGTTGGATCCTTACGGATCGCCCTTGGGATCATCCTCCAAAATTATCACGAAGATCCAATGGTCGGATCTTCATGAATCGTCCTTACAAACATCTCCATAAATTTATACGAAAATCCAACGGTTGGATTCTCACGAATCTCATTCTGAATCACTATTTCACTATGAAACGAAGATCCAACGGTCGGATCTTTGCCCGTGACCACACAAAGTCATCGGGACAATCATACGATCAACATATCAAAATTTGAAGCAAAACCGATGGTCAGATCTTCGTAGATCATAAACAGAAGATAAAACGTAAAAACGTTAAATAGTAGCGTCAAAACGTAAATCAACTATTTACCTACTTTTCCTAAAATAACCTTATAATATATCAAAACGCTCGTATGGATGTATAGATCATGACCTAGATAATAAAAACTCAAAATAGGGTCGGACGCGCCGCCACAAATGGCGGTCAGCGGGTGGTCAACGCCGGTTAACCACATTCGATGCAAAAATGACCAACTACAACCTTGTTTAAAATAAAGAATTGAACAACTTTAATACCTGATTTTTTTCGAAGTTAGATTAATCTCGTGCGTTTGATATGATTAGATTCGTTTAGAATCGTCGACTTCAAACTTTGATCTACCACTCTATACTCAAAATTGTGATCCAAGGAGAATATAAGGATGATCAAGAGCAGGAGGACTACCCAAAACGGGGGAGAATCAGCCCGTGCAACGCCGGCGTGGATGAGAACCGGTCGGGTAGGGTTTAGGGCTCGGGGGAGGACTTTGATCCAGCCCTGGGTGCAACAGCGGTGCAAGACGAAGGTAGGGGGTAGCTAGGCGGCTCGCAACGAACTTGTGGAGGGCCGGGTCATGGCCGGAGGACGCCGGAGGAGGCGAGGGGCGCCGAGTCGGGTCGAGCGGGTCTGCCGCGTGGGAAAGGAGAGAGAACGAAGAGAATGGGGGAGAAAAATAGGAAATAGGAAAATTTTGGGATTTTTCTATATTTATAGAAATTTCCAACTTTCAATCGTCAATAACTTTCTCATACAAACTTCGATTTTCGTGTTCCACATATGCACGGACTCGTATCGACGAGCTCTACAACTTTCATGAAGGAAGTTTTCCCAAATTCCGTACGTACAAAAAGTCGATTTCCACGGCCCCCTAAATAACGTTCGTTTCGAAAATAAAATCGATTCGAAACCGAATTTCTCGCACAACGACTTACGAAATGGTCTCAACATTCATAATTCAAATATCTGAACAGTAATAGAATTACTAAAATTTAATATGTGAAAATTTGGGTCTTCACAGTTTGGGACAATAAGCTCACTTCATCGAGTGATGTTGCTCTTATGGCATCTACAAGGCTAAGCAACTTCATCTTTCACAATTCTAAGCTTCTGAAAGTGATGGCTAAGTGAAGGGTCCTTCAGTTGAGAGCTTCTCCACAAGGGTGGTTGAAGATTAATTTTGATGGTGCATTTGCTAGCGGTACTGGCATGGCAATAGTGGGCTTCGTTGTGCGAGATGATACTGGTACATATATGCGTGCTGCTGGGAAAGTTATCTATCATATTGTTTGTAATAACCGCAATTTTCATTTTTAGATTCGTGTAATTGTGTCGAACGATTAATGTACGATTTCACGAATGTTGTTCGACAATATTTCACTTTTTGAATTATCGAAGGTACGGAACGATTATTTTAACGGAAAAACTCGAAATGTTTGATTTGAGAAATCGACTTTTTATACGTGCAAAATTAGGGAAAACTTCCTTCATGAAAATTATAGAGCTCATCGATACGAGTCCGTGCGTATGTGGAACACAATGTCTGGAATTTTTTTTGAATTAGTTATAGAATTTAGAAATTATTTCTATTTTGGTATAAATAAGAAAAAACCCTAGCTATTTTCAGAAGTTTTCCATTTTGGTCCGGCCTCCTTCCATTTTCGGAAGGAACTGTTCATCACCTCCTTTCTCCGTTTCCTTCGTCCGAAAACGACCGCGAGAGAGAGAGCAAAGTTCTCCAAGATTATTCTCCCTCCACAGACCACCAATCGACCATAGACCAAGTCCCAGACCTTAGTCTCGAGCTGCTCTACGTCCTGGACGGCGTCGCTTCCATCGGCAAGGCCTCCAGCTCCGGCGAAACCGCCCGAACCAGTCGGACCTGAAAACTAACCAAAACGAGTTCCTTGCGTTTTCGGCCTCCAAACCAAGTGAAACTCCTCCCTCTACATCGACTCAACCTCTTGAAGCTCCCAGAAGCAGTTTTACAAGGCGGCGCGGCCTGTGGTGGCGGCTGGAAGCCAGCCCCGATCGGATCGAACGGAACTTTCAATCCAAATATCTCGAGTTATACACTATCGTTTCTTGTGATTCTTGGCCTGGTGAGTTCACAAGGAAGTTCTGAACAAGTTTCCAGAAGAGATCGAGGCGTGAGGTTGCAGTTTTTACGTTGGTTTCAAGCTCGCCGGTTTATGGAAAATTTCGTGCCGCCAACTGTAATTGGTACTTTTCGATCCCTTCCCGTCATTTTTTGGTCTTGTGCTAGTTATGAAAGTTGCTTAGAATGATGAAACGAAGGGGAGAAGCTCGGCCCCGACACCATTGGTAGTGGTCGGCGGTGGCTCTGTCCCTAACTCCGGAGGCCTAAAATTTAGTTTCTGTCTATTTTATGATTCTACGTTTCAATACGATCATTTCGTTATATTATACGCATTTTTGGGATATCGTATGATTTAGTTATGAATTTTGAGATTTCGATTGTTAGATTTATGATCTGTGAAATTTGAACCGTCCGATGGACTTGTAGTTTTGATATGATGTTCATATGACTGTCCCGATGACTTTTTGTGGTCATGGGCGAAGATCTGACCGTTGGATCTTCGTATAATTGTAAAACAGTGATTCGGGAGGCGATTAGTGAAGATCCGTCCATCGGATTTTCGTATAATTTTGATAGGATATTTCCAAGGGTGATCCGTGAGAATCTAACCGTTGGATCATCGGTTAAATTCTATCCGACTGTTGGATTGTCTTTATTTTAGAATCCGATCGTTGAATTGTCGTTATTTTGAAATCCGACCGTTGGATCATCATTTAGGTTTATTTCGTGCTTCATTGCTAAGTAAAGACCGTACTTGATTAGGTACTTGACGACTTGAGTTGACGAGCATTTGGATTATTGTGAGTTATATTTTATTGAAGACGCAGCGGGAATTTCGAGGTGAGTAAAACTCACATGGTTCATATTACGAACCAAGCGCTTTAAATTTAATTATTTTTGGTAACTGTGTGAAAAATATTTGTGGAATGAATTTTAAATTATACAAATGAATTTCACGATTTTCTTGTGTGAATTATAGATGGTACTAGTTGTCATTCCTGAGTGGATGATTACGTATATATATATATATATTTTTACGTGGAAAATATATATTGATGGGTGGATTGTTGAGTGATGATATAATTAAGCAACCGTTCTTTCTTTTACTCATACGAGCTTTCATAAGCTTATCGGGTTTTGTATTGTTGCAATCCCGGTATACTATTCAAATGGTGTAGCGGATATTCCTGCAGGTCAGGATAACCAGGGAGGTGACCGAGCTACTTAGGTGTTACAGCAGTTATTTTTATTTCATTGAGTTGTGAGGTGTGTATGCTCAATTAGAGCTTTACAATTCAGTTTGGATTTGAATTTGTAATATTTACCGAGACTAAATTCGGTTTTGAGTTTATTTTGTGTGGTGAGGTTGTTAAGAAAAGAAATTTTCAGGATGACAATTTTTAGTTGTAGAAATTCATGTTTTCGGATTTTGAATTTTTATTCTAAAATTCGGGGCGTGACATTGTTTCAGCATAATATGCAGAGTTGGTGGCTGGTAGAGAGGCAGTTGGTTTTGTTATCAGTCATTCTCTACATCCTGTTATTTTTGAAACAGACTATTTGATTTTGAAGCAACAATTGTGTCAAGCTAGGGCACAAAACATTTCAGCTCTTGGTAGGCTGTATGACGATATCAGTGAAAATTTGGCCTCCCTTCCAAACTCTCGTTTGGTTCATGCTAGGAGAGAAGCCAATAAGGTAGCCCATCTTCTAGCAGCTCATGCTTCTGCACATGATTTAGACTTCTATTGGTCTCATGCTCCTTTCTTTATACAAGATGTAATGGATGAAGAGCAATTTGTACCCCAAAGTTTTTTCGATTATCAATAAATTCTAACCTCCTTCAACTAAAAAAAAAAAAAAAAAATCTTTTGGACTAGGCTTAAAGTAGGTTAGGGTTTATTGTGCAAAACTTTTGAAACTATTAACAGCTCTAATTTTGGATAGAAATTAATGCAATTCCTTAATATTTAAATTACATTTGAATTTCATGTTATTATTTGTGGATCAACTTTCTAGTACCAAATACTTGCTTTGAAAATAAAAATTGATGTTAAGAAAAAAAAAATACATGAGTTACTAAACAAGAACTGATGTCAGAAAAGAGAAATACATCCGTTTGAAAACAAAAACTGATGTCAAGAAAAAGAAAATACATAAGTTAATAAACAAGAACTGATGTCAACAAAGAGAAAATACATCAGTTTGAAAACAAAAACAGATGTCAAGAAACAGAAAATACATCAGTTACTAAATAAGAACTGATGTCAACAAAGAGAAAATACATCAGTTTGAAAACAAAAACAGATGTCAAGAAACAGAAAATACATCAGTTACTAAATAAGAACTGATGTCAACAAAGAGAAAATACATCAGTTTGAAAACAAAAATCGATATCTTATTAGGTAAGAACCAATATAATAAGAACCATTGCACATCGATCTGTTAGATACTGACCGTTGTCTAGCATTACTATGACATCGATATAGACCAAGGAACCGATGTCCCATATAGCATTAGACGTCGTTCTTTTTCAGGAACCGATGTTAAAATGAGTAACTATATCAGTTCAAACTATACCAAAAAATGTAGATTGAATTTATAGTGGAATATTATGTAGCGAACACGTGAAAAGCTCATGAACCACAAGCAAAACTTAAAGGGAACCGATGTGTAAAATATTATTAGACCTCGTTTCTAAAATCAGTAACGATGTTAAAATGGATAATTGTATTGTTAGACTTATATTTTATTAAGCATCTAAAACAAAAATATGAAGGTTTAACAATAGCTAAACACACCAAAATAGTTATCATAATGATGCCTTTACATCGATTATGAACGTTTAACCGATGTATCATTCCAAATTAGACATCAGTTGTAAACCAATGTCTAAGCTTTTACAATCTTTAATAGCACCCACTAAGACATCAAAGTTTTTTTTTTTTTTTTTAACATCAGTTAGGGACTGATGTTTATTAATGTTATTCTAGTAGTAATAGTTCTTTGCTAAAACTCATTTTTTAGGCGAACAAATTAAAAAAAAAAAAGTTCGTCCATTCCTTTATGGATATTGTACTATTGGTATAACAAATAGTACGTCAAATCATCCCTTAGAATTCATAGGGCATCTCTCTCATCATCTAAATTCTCCCCGAGAGCCAAAGTGCACGAGTCAAAATGGCAAAACTTGTTACTACAAAAGACTACCAAAATTTATCCTTTTCTTAATCCTTAAAAGTCTATTCTCAAGAAATAAAATATTATAAGAGTTCAATACCTCTAACATTTGTCAATGTAACCCACATTTGAATAGATTCTTTGACATCATTGTAGGACACACGAAAGGGAGAAATTTATTGAAGATAAATAATGGAAAAAGATACCTAATCTATAACCAGGGATTCTTGTAAGAGCATAAATGTATATGTTTTCATATTATTTTGTGTTCTCTTTGCCAGTTGATAAGAGCAAATACCTTATATACTTGAAAATAAATAATATCGTAAGGGTGTCACTGACATATTTCTTTCATGACTGATAGTGCATTTTACTAGATCCAATAACATCATATGAAATACTCATCAGGTACCATTTTCCCAGACTTGTGGCTTGATTGCAAAACATAAAAGCCCTAAAACTCTCTCTCTCTCTCTCTCTCTGTCTAAAACCAAGGTTGCGCCTCTACAACATCTTCACCTCTCGTCCGGTGGCATCTCCGACGTTATCCAGTAATTTTGATGTTGCCGAACTGGGATGAACAGACTATGGTCTTTTGCCCTTTAGACCTCCTCTGCTTGAGGGTTTTGTAGCGGTGGTTTTGGGCTTGTTCAAGTCATAGTAGCTTTGGGCTGGCAGTTTGTGCACACCGTTTTGAGAGTGCAAGGGCGGCGGTGGTCTGGTACTGTTCCGGACGACGGCGGGTTGGCAGCGCAGGTACCATTAACAGGATCTGGGTGGCTTGGAGGTAGTGATCTATACCAATTTTGGTGTTGCGTCTTCCTGTTTTGCAGGTCTTCCTTTGTCGTCTTGGTGGTGACATGCGTTGGTAGTTTTCCTAAAGTAGGATGGCTGTTTGCGGTGAGTCGGTGCGGTGACGTTTGTGACGGCTAACAGCGGTGGATCATCTTGGAGCTTGCGGCGTGGTGTGGGGATTTGGATGAGGCTGGGCGTAGCTTGTTGGGCCTTGTGGGGGAGGGGGGCTGTCCTTTGTGGTCGGATGTTTTCATTTAGTTAGTGTATTCTAGTATAATAATTCCTTATTTTTCTAAGGACGTATGCTCGTTAGTTTTTAATGAGTGCTAACCTATTTGCTTTGTCCTAGGGACGTATGCTCGTTAGTTTTTAATGAGTGCTAACCTATTTGTTTTGTCTTAGTGTTATCATAGCTTACAGGCTCCTTCTTTTTTATTAAGTGAACACTAATTATTTAATGAGTGGTCTATCCGTATATGTATCAATATTGTACTATCACAACTTTTTGTATGTCTATTAGTGACAGTGGAAGGATATGTAATGATCATTCTGACTATATATCAATATATAGGTTATGCCTACATTCAAAAAAGATAATATTTTCCTCTTATGTAGGTGCTGTTCTTGACCGTACTTCTAATGAAAACTATATTTATTAAAACCCCTAACAGTTATAAAAACCCTTCTTTTCATCGTAATAGTAGCTTTTGACAAATTAATAAAGTTTTGTTCCATCAACTCGGCTACTCTCTTGAGAATCACCAAGACATAATGGCTCTCTGGTCGGAAGAAAAAAAGACATAATGGCTCTTATAACTCCTGGTCATTCTTGCACAGTGGGTTGTGAACTTCAAAGGAATTATCAATAAATGGAGCTATTTATAAGAAAAGACCGCATGATTATGTGGGTAACAGTGGTAAATGTTTTTATTTATAATTATTTCAATAATTAGAAAATACAACAACATCCTATTTAACTATTTACAAATAGAAAATTAATGCCACTCAATCAAATTTTACTGCGCAGCTAGTAAAAGCTTAATGTAGGTTTCTCCCTAAAAGAAGAAGGAAAAAAAAGAGAGTGAAGACAAATAGAGGGGCTTGCTGATTTCAATTACACACAGTGGTGATCTCCCACTAAAACCTCTTTACCGGAGCATCGAGTCCAAAATCGTCAACCCAACCCAACTCAGGCGGCTCTGAATCGGTGTCTTCCTTGTTGAGCAGAGAGATTGTTATGGCTTCCAACAAAGTTCTCATGGTAGGCACGCATAATAATACTGATTCCCTTCATGCTCTCTCTTTCTCTCTCTCTCTCTCTCTCTCTCTCTCTCTAATAATATTTGACCTTCTAATTCTCTTTCAGGTCGCCGAGAAGCCCAGCATAGCTCTTTCAATAGCCAACGTTCTCTCCCGCGGTCAAGTACCACTTCTCTCTCTCTCTCTCTCTCTCTCAAATTAACTCTAAGCCCCAAGCTTCAAACTAGGGCACTAGGTCACTGCTAATAAACTGTAGGAGGCAGAAACCAAGCTGGAATTTCAAGTTTTTGATTTTTGTTTTTACATTATTTAAGTATGTACATGACTGAACACAACTAGAAATTGGGTTTCTGATGGGTTAAGGAACTTGCCTATTGATTATCATTCTTCCTTAGAACATAGAGATTGCAATTTGTTGTTTGATTTGATTTGAGTGGCATAGAGGTGCTTGACAGCTTAACATTTGTGTTGTAAGGAGGACTATAAGATGTCTAGGTCGGAACGTAACAGTTACAACTAGTTCTGTTTTATTAGTTGGGGATGATCATTCTGCTTCGGAGAGGAACAGTCTTGAGAGGGCCATTGTTTTTAAATCAAGACCCTTTTGCCTTTCTTGTATTTGTATATGCACTATGTGCTACAATCCTACCCCATTTTAGCTCTTCCTTTAGAGAAAGAATGAGAAAACACTACCAATGTAAGGGTGCTCATACCCCTTTTGGGCTGTTATTGGCTTGTCAAGAAGGGTGCCCTAACCAATATCCAAAAAGGTTACTGGTTACTTTGATGAGTTTATTTTATTATTATTAGTAGTTTTATTTAGCAGAGGGTAACTTGGTTAGGTTATTTGATGGTAGGCCGAATTAGGTTCTTTAGTGGTGGTAGAAGATTTGGGGACTCATGAACTTTGTTGTCGCTGGGTGATATAAAGCTAGAAACAAAGGAGGATGCCATAAGGCTCTAAATTGAAGCTAAGCCATATCAGCATGGTTCCTTTTGAACGTACTTTTCTATGAACTTTTTGTAGCCTGTATAGTTGGACCTTTTTGTTTTCATGCATTTCATGCTTTTGTTGTAGGTTCTGGTTGTTAGATTCGTGAATCCCATGCTTTTCATAATGTATTATATTGACATTTTGGCATATATTTTCATACTACAGATGTCTACTAGAAAGGCTAGCACGGACGTACATGAATTTGAAGGAACATTTCGTGGATTCCATGTGCAGTTTAAAGTGACATCAGTTATTGGGCATGTTTTCAGGTCCATTTTCTCTTTCTTCTCATAAAAATGATAAGGAAGAAAAGCGACTTTAGATACTATCTCTTGTTATAAGATGCGATCATGGATGAATTTTTTTTTAGCAATGTCATGAGTTCAAATTTTATACGGCCTTTAGATGTGTATTTGGTTTTTCTTTTTATTTGTATTTTTTAAATTCTCTTGAGTATTCACCTCTATGAGTTATTATGGGCGAAATGGTGGCTTATGTTCGTTACTAAATGAAGAGAGTTGGGGGCCTTAAAGGTCTCATTCATGTTTACCTTATATTATCGAATCAGCTATCTCACCTTGTGCCTTTTACTTGTGTTCTCTGTAAAGATTTGTGTGCAATTTTATTACCAAGATGGGTCCTTTCAAAAGAATCTTCTTCTTGCATATTAATACCTTTTGCATCCCAAAATGACAAATAAGAAAGCTTATAAGCCTAATACAGAGGTGTTGTATAAAGCAGACCTATCGCGGAACTACAAGTTTTTATTATTTGTTTGTGGTGATTGATTAACTGGAGTACTTTACATGTCCACTGAGTAGTACTATGAGTCACGTTTAGGTTTTACAACAGTAGAAGTTGCTATCTATAGAGACAGTGTAACAAGCAGATTTGCTCTCTGAACCATCTCTGAAATGTAACAATCATCTACTGGTGTTGAAATGTCAATGCTATCTATTATGATTTCAAGCTTTACGCATAGGTATGATAGTTTGTTCTCTCTTGACTGATTACACCCTTTTTCTTTTTCTTTAAATCTAGTCTAGATTTTCCAGAAACATATCAAAACTGGACAGTCACTGATCCTCTGGATCTTTTTCAAGCTCCAGTTCGCAAGGCAGAAGCAAATCCAAAGGTACAACTTTTTGTCCCCTGCTTTTTGTTCAGTTCTGTAATTTGTTCCTTTATGTTCCTACCCCTCTTTGGATTATGTGAAGCATATTTTTACCTTTTTAAGAATTTCTTAATTTCTTAATTTTCATGATCACTAATTTTTTCATACCGACCTTGGTGTATAGGCTCATATTCGCAGGCATTTAAGCCAAGAAGCTCGGGGTTTTGGTAACTTGGTTTTATGGCTGGACTGTGATCGTGAAGGAGAAAACATTTGTTTTGAAGGTATATATATATATATACACATCCCTCTCTCCCTCTCTCTCTGTGTTACTTCTTTGAGTACAAATTAATAGAGAAGGAAGGCCATCTATTGTATGCCATGTTATGTTTTTTTTTAATTTTTATTTTTTTTTAATTTTAAACAATACTTTGTTTATGGCTGGACTGTGATCGTGAAGGAGAAAACATTTGTTTTGAATATATATATATATATATATATATATATACACATACATCCCTCTCTCCCTCTCTCTCTGTGTTACTTCTTTGAGTACAAATTAATAGAGAAGGAAGGCCATCTATTGTATGCCATGTTATGTTTTTTTTTTTTAATTTTTTTTAATTTTAGACAATACTTTGTTATAGTCAGTAAAGTTGCGTATAATACTTGTAATATACCCGTAGGTACTTAATTTATTTAAAAATACTTCGCTTTGAAAGATATGGAAAAATATTCATAGTTTGAATAAAAAGGTATTCTAAATGTATTGAACATGTATTATTACATCTTTCTCCGCTGTAGGCATACAGTTGAAATAAATGAATATAAAATTACATTTTGTTTTGGAAAAACTATATTTACTGAACTTTTGAACAGTGTTAAATGAAATTCTCCTAATAGTTCATGCGCATACCTTACCTGTATTATACGTGTCCCATCTAGTACTCACCATGACCATGTTTGTAGGTGGGTACTCGAAAATACCGTGCTGATGTGTGGTTGGCATTGAACAACTGGGTATACAAAGGTCATATAAAAGTAGGCTAATTACGTCAGATTAAATAAGCAAACACAGTTTAAGTAAAACATAAATATTTCCGGCTAAAACCTTATGTTAACAGAATCTGGTTTAATTTATAATATGGTTATTCTTTCTTTCTAAATTGTAACAGATTGGTGGTTTTAATATCTGATTTCTTTAAGTACTCTAAGATACTTATACAAGTACTTGGGAAGTTGGGTTTTGAGAGCTCATTTCTTTGTGGATATAGACCAGGACATTTGTAATTCTCTGCTTTGTGATGCCACCTTATCAGCATTGTATAGACTGAAAGCTTATACAACTCTACTAATATTTGACAGGCTCTATAATTTGTTGTTGCAGTTATTGATTGTATTGGCCACACAAATGAAACTAAAAGAAAGATTTATCGTGCACGATTTTCTTCTGTTACCGAGAAAGACATTTTGAAGGCCATGGACAACCTTGTTGAACCTAACAAAGATGAGGCATTGGCTGTAGATGCTCGGCAAGAGATAGATTTGAAAGTCGGAGTTGCATTTACACGATTTCAAACAAGTTTTTTTCAGGGGAAATACGGAAATCTCGATGCAAGAGTTATCTCGTTGGTTCTCTCACCTCTCTCTTATGTTTTGTTTGCTGATTGTTATCCTTATTATGTTCCATACCAACTAAAGTAGGCCTCTTGATGTACACAAAATATTAACCTGAAATCTAAATGTTCTACTGCCAGAATTCATAGATTGTTGGTTTTCTTTCTGTAAACTAGTCATTGGAAGATGCTCAATTGCTATTGGGTGCCGATATTTGCATTTTATTGTCTGTCTACAGATATTTTGTTCTTCTTTAGTTTCTCGTCTTGCAATGAATATCAATGATTTCTGTTTTTCTCCTTCTAGACAACTTTCTTCAAAGCAGCATACATTTCCTTTTAGAAAGATTAATTTAGTCATGTAGTAGGTTGGCATATCAGGTGACTATAGATTATGGACAGGTTGTTCTAGGTGTGGGGTTTTCAGTGTTCTAATTGTCTAATATAGCATTGAGGATCTGGCAGTCTTTTTGGTTCTATAAATGGAGCATTAGAGATGGAATTTTTTAGGATTATAAAAGGGTGGTAGCTTTGGGATGTGCCCATTTTGGTCTCCTTTATGGGCATTGATTACTACCGACTTTAGGGACCATTCCCTTTCTGTGATGCTGGATTTGTTAGCCGTAGTGAAGTGAGGCTTGTTTGGCTGTGTCTTTTTTGGGATGTATTCTTTCTTAGTCTGGGGATTCCTTATCCACCTTTTGTAATTAGTTGTTCTTTTTATTTTCTTCCGGTTTTTCTTGTTCCAATAAAATATACTAAGCAGAGTATATAGCATGAGAATCATACTGATTTTATTCTTTCTGACTCTGATTTTTTTATTTTTATTTTTTGGATATTAATGTCCATTCCCAATGTTCATCTCTAACATTAGCCATCAATTAATCAATCTTAATATTTTTTTTTTCAGCTATGGGCCATGTCAAACTCCTACCCTTGGTTTTTGTGTACAGCGCTATTTGCAGATAAATACGTTTAAACCTGAAAAGTTCTGGTCTGTACGCCCTTACATATTACAAAGTGGCTATGAACTTCAGCTAGACTGGGAGCGTAACAAATTGTTTGACGTTGATGTGAGGCTTCTGTTGCGTTTTTTCTTATTTTGGTGTATGAACTGATGAAGTTTCCTTTATAATGAAAAGCATTTGAAGGCTTTTACATGTTGCAGGTTGCTGTGATGTTTCAAAAGTTAGTAATGGAAGATGGAATTGCAGAAGTGACTGAAATATCAGAAAAGCAGGAAAGCAAAGGTCGTCCTTCTGGTCTTAACACAGTGAATCTTCTAAAGGTAATATACTGATGGAATTTGTAAATACATGTATTCTGTGAGATTGCCTATTGTTGAATGCATGCTTAATAGGAATGCCTAATAAAACGGGAAGAGGAAGACATTGACTAATACAGGTTATCAAGTCATCTGTGTCATTCTCTAGGTAGTTACATCGAAAGTTGATGCACTAGAACATGTATAACTCAGATCGGCATCGGTTGAGTGAAAAAAAAAAGACGAATTATTTTCCAGCTTCACAGTTCACACATGATGTGCAAGATTCCAGTTTACTAAATAATTGTCTTTCTAAAAGTAAATTTTTAAGAAATTCATGCCTATAGAAAGTGATGTAAGATTAATTAGTAATGCCTTACAGATATTATGGTAAATTTAACTATTGCTAGTTTTATAAACCAGAAAAACTATTAAAAACAAAAAAGACTCTTAAAGAAAACCATTCTTATTACATATCGAACATGTAGTAGATTAGGTGTCTCCTTGCAAAGTTGTAGAAAAGTTCCAATCCATTTCATTGAGAAGAGAAATGCGATTGTTGATCTTAGCTTGTTGTAGGTTTGAAATGTTTGCTGGTGTTGGTGATTAGAGTTTGAGTATGGGATATTGGAAGCAAGTAATCTTCTAAAAATTCTTTGAGTTCATTCAGTAGTTATACCTTTCCCCCAGTTGGTGTTTAATGTGTAAAAATGGTTCTGAATGTGTCAATACATTATTGCCATTACATGATCGTAAAGCATCTCATGTGGGACAATATTTTGTTTGGCTTACTGTGTAAAAGATACAAGTTTTTTGGTGGGGAAAATAGGCAGTGGTGGGCAGATGTGCTGTAATGGCTGTAGTTTGGGTCATTTTGAGTGGAGAGAAATAAGAAACGTTCAATAATCTGAAAGGGGAGGAGTTGTTGTTTTTCTGGAATTGTTCATTTTCAAGTATCTGTACATTGGTTCCTCGAATTTAGACCTGGTTCTTTCCATGCTATTCCTTACAATTGGAATGCTGCTGCTGTAATGGCTGTATTTTGGTTGATTGGAGAGAAATAAGAAATTTTCAACTATCTGGCAGGAGGAGTTGTTTTTATGGGAAATTGTTCAGTTTTGAGTATCTCGGTATTGTTTCCTCAGAATTTAGACAGGGTTCTTTCCATGCTATTTCGTACAATTGAAATGCTGCTGTAGTCAAGTTACGTAATATTGACTGTTATACTTGATTCTATGTTGAGTTATAAACTTGTTGTCTAGATCTTTCTTTGATAGTGGACATCTTGTTCCCTGTTATATACTTCCTTTTTTGTTTTAATTGAAAAAATATGTGTCATATTAATAAAAAAAGTAGCCCTGCCTTTAGGAAAGTGTATTGGAATTTATCCTTTGAACTGGTTCAGTTGATAATAGTTCCTTTCTCTTGTAAGTATAATAAAAAGGGTTAAAGGAGTGTCCAAATTCTTTTGTATGCATTGAAATAATTGGAGTTCGTTACAATTTTTTCCCTATGCTTAATACAGATTGCTTCAAGTGCACTAGGCTTTGGACCACAAATGGCTATGCAAGTTGCTGAACGCTTGTATACTCAAGGCTTCATCAGGTTTGTTGATGTCCTTCATACAATAGTTGATTATTTACATTTGTTTGTTCACAAAGTAGGTTGAAATACAGACAGAAGAAAGATTTTTCCCACATGTTAAAAGTAGCCTCCAGTCCAGAATAAAGATTCATCAGGTCTTAGTTTGGGTAGAGTACTATTGCATGGCTAGTTAAACACACTTAGCGAGTGTGGTCTCCTGTATCTCATGAAAATGATTTCTGCTAGTGTGGCCAGTTTCTCTGGGTCCATGTTTTGCTTGAATTACATCTCATGGCAAGGGAATGGTAAACTGGCAGACCTAGAGGCCACTTCGCTTTAAGTTTTTCTGTTGGAATGCTTCTGTCCAGATAGTGTTAAGTTTCTTTTTGTTTAAAGGACTCTGATAATTGTCTGACAATATATTTTTATGCTCATTCTATAGCTATCCGCGTACCGAGAGCACAGCCTATCCTTCTTCTTTTGACTTTAGAGGCACGCTTGGTGCACAAGTAAATAACCCCATATGGGGTAGTTATGTACAGAGGCTGCTCACTGACGGTTATCAAAAACCACGATCTGGGACAGATGCAGGTGATCATCCTCCTGTTACTCCATTGAGGTCTGCAACTGAGGATATGCTGGGAAATGATGCGTGGAGATTATACGAGTATGTCTGTAAGCACTTCATAGGGACTGTATCTCCTGACTGCAAGTATGTAAGGTAAAGGTTCATTGTTGCTTTGTTTCATGTTAAGTGACTTGAAAAACTGGATATACTGTCTTAATTGGCACTTGGATTCAGAGTGCTCCTTCCCTTGGGCTTATTAGCTCATCAGGAATAATTGAGCTATTTTACAGCGTACTCTCTTTGATCACGTTTTCTGGTTGTTAATTATTGAGAAGCTGCACCATGTATAACTACAGTTTGTACAAATTCCTGTTAGAGATAGGAAATTAACATAAAATGTTACAAGTTTCAGCAAGCTTATGACAATTGTTTTAAAGTTGCTTGAAGTTGACCCTGTTAGTTGGATATTTGATCACTATTCTAGCTTTCTTTGTGAACCAAATGTTAATGTTTACATTTTATTTGCATCTCAATTTCCATTCCAGAACAAAGGCAGAATTTTCAATTGGTGGAGAGTTCTTCCATTGTGTAGGCCAACATGTTTTGGTGAAGGGATTTACTTCTATTATGCCATGGTTAGCAGTAAATGACAAAAATCTTCCTCAATTTACAAAAGGCGAGAAAATAGAAGTTGCCAGAGTGGACCTTCATGAGGTAAATGGGATGAGCCTTCATTTTCCACTTTTATTTTATCTTCATTTTTTTTTACTTAGGAAAACTGAATTCTTACAGACTTGTTAGTATGTTCTCAATTTAAATTTTATTCTTATGTTGAGTCTTCGTGAGGTATCTTCATCCTGTTGGATTTCATTCATTTGTTGTTTTTTTTTAGTCTGATTTTGGGGAGTGTGGAGAGGATTTCAATTCAGTGCCTCTGCTTAGAAGAAAGGGTGATGCTCTTGGCTGATGCATGTGGGTAGAAAAGAAAAAAGGCAGAAATAACATACTATCATATCCTGGTGGGGTGGTATTTTGTCGATTTTGAATCTTTAAATTCTGCAGGGTATGACGTCCCCTCCAGAATATCTAAGTGAGAGTGAGCTAATTTCGCTTATGGAGAAGAATGGAATCGGTACGGATGCATCAATATCTGTTCATATTAACAACATATGTGAGCGCAATTATGTGCAGGTTTCTATTCTCTTCCTTCTCTCTGCTGAAAATTTGTTAATATCATTTAAACTGCTTTTTACGAGACTTTTGTTTTGCTTTAAAATTAACTGGCAGGTACAAGCTGGCAGGAAGTTGGTTCCAACTGCCTTAGGTATTACTCTAATAAGAGGCTATCAATGTATTGATCCAGATCTGTGTTTGCCAGATATCCGCAGTTTTATTGAGCAGCAGATTACTCTTGTTGCTAAGGGTCAAGCAGATCATTTTCGTGTTGTGCAGCATGTTCTACAACAGTTCCGACAAAAATATAGTTATTTTGTAAAGCAGGTTAGCACCTACCTTATGATTTGACACATGCCTAATTTACAACATGCTTAATGATGTAGTCCACTTTCTGCTGTGGAGTTGAGATATGGAATTTGCTGCTGCTGCTGCTGCCTATCTCTCTCTCTCTCTCTCTCTCTCTCTCTCACACACACACACACACACACACACATTTGACTGGTCAATGCTTGTAGAAAGGAAGCACAACAGTATCAGAATTGTGTAATTTATCTTCATTGGTTTGAAATTTATTTAGTTTATGGTGGAGAGGTTTTGGGTTCTGCAGATTGTTTGTATCATGATAGTTGATAGAAGCATGATAATCATGTTAGATAGATTCTTCACTGATGCTATAATCTTCCATTAAATAGAGCTCCTTTATCCATTTTTAGGCCATTAACGTCCACTATGATGCTTTTCTTCTCCAGGTCTAGTAGATCTAATAAATATCTTTATACATCCATCATTTTTAGTTAATATTAAAGTTTGCATTTGAACATGGACATCATGAAGATCAAAAACATAGTCTCTTAAATTTCTTTCTATTTGGTGTAGATTGAAAACATGGATGCATTATTTGAAGCTCAATTCTCTCCACTTGCTGACTCAGGACGAGTTCTCAGTAAATGTGGCAAATGTCTACGGTATATGAAGCACATTTCCACTCAACCTTCTCGTCTCTACTGTAATACATGTGAAGAGGTTTATTATCTTCCTCAGAATGGTACCGTTAAGGTATGGACTATTAATCGATGTTCTTCAATTGGTTACAACTTCAAAGTGAATTGCATTATCCAAAATCTCAATATAGTATGCAGCAGTTTCACAAGTGGAAATCAAGCTTGTTTAGTACCATTTTAGTGTTTTAAAATGTACAAGAAGATCTAAATTTCAATAAAACTTTCCTAAAATTTATATGAAGTGAAAAACATCAGATAATAGAGAATGAATAGAATGGCCATTGCATATAGATAAGGCACTGCTCTTTATATTCCCATCTTGAAGCTGGAAAAATGCAGAATTACAATTTAGCCAAACACAATTGTTGTGTTACTTTTTTTTTTTTTTTGGGTCAATGTTGTGGTACTTTTTGTTCAGAAAAATCATCAATTTGTGTACTGGTTGTCAGTTTTGGCGAACTTCCAGTTTCTTTTGAGTTGCGATGAATACTGAACTTTTAAGGTTGCAGATTGGTGGGATGAACTGCAGTGTATTCATTGGACATTGAGCTAGTAGGATATTCATAAAACAAACTTACAATATTGAAAGAATGAAATGTCTATGTTTTCTGTTTGGGAAATACCAAAATAGCATGCTGCTTTGTATGCCCTGATCTAGGGCATAACCAGGATTGGTAATGGGTCTGCACAAGTTTATAGCTGTCGATGTTTGAATTTATCGATATCACTGACTTTGTAATCTCTTGGATGCATTACCAATAACGTCTCAGTTTGATTAGAACATTTTTTTTATTTTCAACTAGGAGGTACATGTGAGTTGTTTAGAAAAGAAAGCTGGCGACACCGTCATTAAGATTAGAGACAATTTTCATCTTTAAATTTATGTTGGACATCGTTTACAGAATGAGTCTGGGTTTGTCTCCACAATCGTCTACATATAATACAGTCAGTCAAAACACTGCACAAAGCCTTGAGTTGGTTGTGAAGTATAGTAGACTACAAAGATATTTGGGATGTCGAGCATTCATACCAAGGTCACCACATCTAAATATGTGTACCATGGTTTATCACGAGAAAAGACTATATTTATGTTGGACATCGTTTACAGAATGAGTCTGGATTTGTCTCCACAAATCATCGTCTACATATAATACAGCCAGTTAAAACACTGCACAAAGCCTTGTGTTGGTTGTGAAGTACAGCAGACTACAAAGATCTTTGGGATGTCGAGCATTCATACCAAGGTCACTACATCTAAATATGTGTACCATGGTTTATCACGAGAAAAAACTATAGGCCTCTCTAAGCATGTCTGTTTCACCATAATTCTCAAGATAAATTTGTATTTAAACTTTTGTCTTTTCATGACCCAATACTTCGTGATCATTTTTTAGCTTATCAGGCTTTACAAAAATGAAATGCTTTTTCTTTTTATCCTCCAGAATGCCTTTTTGTAGCATCCTGTTCTGAATTCTTATTAAGGAACTTCCGGTGCATAACCAAAGCAATTTCTTTTTGCAGCTCTACAAGGAACTTACGTGCCCTCTGGATAACTTTGAGCTATTAATCTGCTCCATGCCTGGCCCAGATGGCAAGTCATTTTCTCTTTGCCCTTACTGCTACAATAGTCCTCCATTTGAAGGTATCGACACTCTCTTTGGAGCTGGAAAATCTGGTTCATCTGGCAAGCTGGGAAAGGGAGCTGGCATGCCATGCTTCCTTTGCCCGCATCCCACATGTCGACATTCATTAATATCCCAAGGAGTCTGTGCTTGCCCTGAATGTAGTGGAACTCTTGTTCTAGACCCTGTAAGTGCTCCCAAGTGGCGACTATGTTGCAATATGTGCAATTTCCTTGTACTCCTCCCCCAAGGGGCTCATCAAATCTCCACCACTCCAGAGCGGTGTCCTGAGTGTGACTCGACAATCATAGAAGTGGACTTTAATAAAAAGACAACACCCTTGGAAGATGGAGCGACCCTATATACTGGTTGCATTCTTTGTGATGAGTTACTCCATTCACTTGTGGAGATGAAGTACGGAAAGTCCTTTTTCAGAGGTTCAAGAGGAAGGGGTAGAGGATCAAGGAGAGGTAGGGGAAGAGGGCGGGGGACTGGGAAAATGGTGGATCCTAAAATGAGCTTCCGTGATTTTTGAGCCATATGTGTGTGATTAATTTTTTTTTGTGGTCATCAATGCCATTTTGTTTTTGGGCTTCTGTTAAATTATCCTTTTTTGTTGTCACCCTGTAATTAAGATAATTGAAATCCAATTCTATTCGAACTTCTAAATTTAACATTTGACCTCTCATCAAATTATTCTTTTTCTTTATTTAAATTCCTGATTTACCCATCTTTTATCTCGTTTAACAAATACAAACACCTCCCGTTAGCGTTCAGTTGTTCAAGGTCAATGATTATTTTTTTTTTTTAGTGAATTTAAACTCATTTCAAACCCCATGCTATGCTGTTCTGCTGATGGTGTGGCATTGCTTGATTCAGTTAAGTTTCTATAAGAACAATTAAAAGTGGGATTTTGAAAACAATTAATTAAAATCAAATCAGGTCATAATATTTTATGAAACTTTGCTCCAATTTTTATTAACAGACAATAATTTTTTTATACAATAGTATTAACTTGTTTTTAGAATTATTGATTTACCATGGCCATATACATGTTCTAAAAAAATTTCCCATTCAATCCATTACTATTTACTATAATAGAGATCCAACACGATTCATGATTAGAGCAATGCGCGCTCTCTAACCCTAGCTAGCCGCCTTATGACATTCTTGCATTCATTACTCATTTCTGTCATGTTTATTTGCATTAATTATGAATTTCTAATAATTTTTGTGACAACTTCCCTAATCCTACCAAATATTGGAAAAGAAAATTTATTGGTAATTTTAATTTCCTATCCCATAGGAAACTTTCATCTCCGTGAACTAAATAAGGCTAATCATAACCAGGGCAGTCCCGTGACAAAGTGAGGCCTAAGACAAAATTTAGAGAGATCTTCCTAATATTTTTTTCCATTGAAAAAAAATATGTTAGCAAAGCAAAGTTCAAAGTAAAACAATAGCAGATTGTATAAACAAAATAAAAAGTAACAATGCCGATAAAGAACAATAGAACCTGATTTTTTAACCACAAAAATTTGGACTTTAGGCCATGACGGTTTGTTACAATTATATCAACTATTTGAATTCTGATTACGAAATTAGAACAAAGGATGAAATTCAGAATTGAGTAAGAAGAAGAGAAAAATTGCTTCTATGCATCTATGAAAGTCTGTCAATGGCTTAAATAGACATAAAAGGAAGAACCTTTGTGTTTGAAAGAATCAGAGGGGAATCAAAAATTCATGTTTCAGCAGTCAACGTTTCATTTTTGCCTAAATTGGTGAGAGTGAGAGCAAAAATTTGGTTATCTTCTTTTCTAATCCCATAGTGATGGAGAAAGAGGAAAGCTTGGGGTGTTTAACGTACAAATACAAAAGAGAATAAGGAAATTTTGAGGCCTCATGGAGTCATAGATTTGATTTCATCGGCCTCGGCATCATCTTCTACAAACTATAGTTCTGCGTCTTTTTTCTTTTACAATCGTTTTTCTTTTTCTTTTTTAACATATATATACATATAGGAATTTTGAGATGGAGGCCTTCCCAAAATGAGGCTCAAGGCTACTGCCTTGGTTGCCTTGGTCAAGGGACGGCTCTGATCATAACATGAATCAACAGATCTTAAATCAATTGACACACACACTTGTTTTTTTTTTTTTTGAGAGAAGGCAATGCATTGCATTAAACTGCTCAACGCAATTGAGATACAATTACAGGAAAGTCAAAAGACAATCCACAACCAAATATGAAAGTCAGGAAACAAAAGCGACATCGCTACTAACTAGTTGCGCTGCTTGTAACTTTCACAAAAAAAAAAAATACTTATAACCATAAAAGGAAGAAATGGAAAAAGGTCTTCACTTCTTCCCAACAACCTAATCTAAAGTTCTTGTTCGGTTGAAGAATAGAAACAGTGGTGGCCTCGTTAAAACCTTGTTTGGATAAAACCCAGTGGAAAAAACTCCGAACCGAGGAAAGAGTACCACCCACAAAATAAGCTTCACAATAGATGCCATGCTTGTCTTGTCAAAAAATACACAACAACGAAGACTGACTGGTATTTAATACCAAAAAGAATTCCATATGCAGTCTTAAGCTAAAATATATATGCGGTCAGTTCCATTTATTAAGAACTATGATTGATGCGGGAGTATACGAGGCAACACCAAATGCATTATTTTATCGTTTAGTTATAGATTCGTAATCTTTGATACTTTATTATTGATTGATTTTTAGGGTATACATTTAATTTAAATTTACTTTTAATTAGTTTTCTTTGGGCATAAGTAGTTTAGTGCCTAAGTTAACTTATAGTTCATGAATTTTTCTGTGGCATGGATTTGCTCTGTTTCATGACTTTGCTCCTTATTGTCGATCGAGTGATAGTTGGAGGCTTATATTTGATACATGTTCCCCATCATTGATGTTGAATTGTTGATGATTATAAAGAAACATGTATTGCACTAGCTTGAGAGATCACGCACTTCGGTCAGATTACAATACAATCAGTAAATGTCAAAAGTTTGAAATTATGAGTTACCAGGGAGAACCGAAGGCCTTCGACCACATCAAGTTCATCCTCTATCATGGAGAAACTAAAATAGAAGAGTTCCATGATACTTGAAGAACTAGTAGCGCATAGATATACAGTAGTGCTCCATTGATAAATTTAATAATTTATAAATCACAATCACGCTCTTATATACAACCAAATGAGCCTTCAACAAAAACAGATTTATAGCTCAGCACTATACCCTCGTAACCATAACAATAACTACAACCTATGATTAGATTCATTTTCCTCCTGTTTGGTAGGTCCTTGATTCCTTGCCTTGCAATGGTTCACAACACATCTTGACTCTTTGGTACTCATCATCTTCGCCTTTCCTTTTCCCGTTCCACTCGATCACAATCTGCCATTGAGACGCCGGGAAATCCCAGCCCCATAGCATCGGTGAGCCGCATCTCCGCCGTGTCCACCCTGGTCATCTCCGACGACTAAGCTTCTGGGAATGACAACCTACAACTCTCCCCGTTCCCGTTGGTCGTCACGTAAGACGTCGACATCGTCTGACTGAAGAGTACCTAAAAAAAATAAATAAATAAAAAAACTAATTTGGAATAAGAACTCAAGAAAAATTGGATACTATTTAAAGAAAATAGATTGAGATAGCTTCATGAGAGAATTGTATTTTATTATTGAGAATAGGAGTCTTATATATAGGGATTACAAAGTACATGTTCTAATGATACAAGGAAAACTATTTGGAATAGGACTAGAAATTCTAGAACATTCTCTCCTATTACAATCATGGAAACTACTCCTAGTTTGATTAGGCATACAAAGCTGATTTTCCTTCAACACTCCCCCTTGTGCTACTCAAACTTGGTGGTGACGCTTCATCAGTTGCCTCGTTAAAAACCTTGCTCGAGTTGAAAAACCCTGTGGGATAAAAACAAGCTTGAGGAGGAGAAAAAGAGTACAACATGTCATTCACTATTCAAGATCGGACATGTAGATATCATAACTCCCCCTGATGTCGATATTTCCGTCTGATTGCTACAATTATGGGAGTTCGGATAACTTTCTCAATCCGATGCTCTTCACATGTTTCTCAAATATGGATTTAGGTAACGACTTAGTGAATAAGTCCGCTACATTATCCTCTGATCGGATTTGATTCACTTCAATTTTTGGAAGCGATTGTTGTTGCTGATTATAAAAGAATTTAGGCGATATATGCTTGGTGTTGTCGCCCTTGATGAAACCTAATTTCATTTGTTCAATACAAGCTGCATTATCTTCATAAATGCATGTAGGTTCATCCATGGTAGACTTTAAATCACAACTTCCTCGAATATGTCTAATTATGGACCTTAGCCATATACATTCACGCACGGCTTCATGTAGAGCAATAATCTCTATATGATTTAAAGAAGTAGCAACAAGGGTCTGTTTTGTAGACCCTCAAGATATCGCAGTGCTTCCCATGATAAAGACATAACCCATCAAGACATCATTGTCGTTTTGATGGAGGGAAGTAGAGGGACGCCGGCCACCATGGATGGTGGCAGCACCGGAGGTGGCAACATGGCAGGCGGCAAGGTTTTGGACGGCGGGGGTTTGCCTCTTGGTGTCCGATCCCAAATTTCTGTCATTCATTTTCTCTCTGTAGGGATAAAATAGGGCCATACCAATCGTATCTCTTAGGTATTGAAAAGTTGTCTTTACACCAATCCAATGGCGGCGTGTTGCGCAGAACTATGTCGAGCTAACAAGTTCACTGCGAATAAGATGTCTGGTCTTGTGCATTGAGCTAAGTACAATAATGCGCTTTTTGCACTTAAATAGGGCACTTCGGCCTCTAATGATTCTTCGTTCTCATCCTTTGGACGAAACAGATCTTTTCTGGGCTCAAGACTACAGCCAATTATGGGAGTACTCACAAGCTTTACTTTATCTTCATTAAAGCGCCTTAGAATTTTCTGAGTATATGCAAACTGATGGATCAAAATCCCATCACTGCGGTGCTCGAGTTCTAAACAGAGACAAAACCGTGTTTTCCCAAGATCTTTCATCTCAAATTCGGATTTCAAGTATTTAGCAGTTTCCTTTAACTCATCTAGAGTTCCAATTAGGTTCATGCCATCGACATAAAATGCTACGATTGCAAATCGGGAACTTGTTCTTTTAATGAACACGCATGAACATATTTCATTGTTAATATATTCCTTCCCAATCAAGTAGTCACTTAGACGGTTATACCATATCCGTCCAAATTGTTTTAATCCATATAGTAAGTGTTTTAATCTTATTGAAAACGCGCTCCATGATTCAGAGCCACTTGATTTGGGTAATTGAAGTTCATCTAGATCCCCATAGAGATATGCTGTAACCACATTCATAAGCTGCATGTCAAGTTTTTCAGAAACTACCAAACTAACAAAGTAGCGAAAAGTTATAACATCCATTACGTGAGAATATGTCTCCTCGTAGTCGATTCCAGGGCATTGTAAGAAACCTTGCGCCACGAGGCGGGCTTTATATCTAACCACCTCATTTTTCTCATTACGTGTAATACTCGCAATTTTCATTTTAAATTCAAGTAATTGTATTGAGTGATTATTATACGATTTAACGATTATTGTTCGATAATAATTCACTTCTACATTAATCGAAGTTTCGAAACAATTATTTTTAATGAAAAGCTCGAAATACTCGGTTTGAGAAATCGACTTTTTCTACGTACGGAATTTGGAGAAACTTCCTTCATGAAAGTTGTAGAGCTCGTCGATACGAGTCCGTACACGTGCGGAACACGAAGATCGGATTTTTTCTGAATTAGTTATCGAATTACGAAGTTTTCAGAAACATGTATATATAGAAATTTTTTTTGGGAAACCCTAATTTTCCACCGGCCTCTCTTTCTCTTCTTCTTTCTTTTTCTGGAAAAAAAAAACTGAGCTTTCTCTCTCTCAGCTCTCGCATCCGTCTCTCTCGACCTAAAAGGAGAGCAAAACTTCTCCTTAATTGTTCTCCCTCCACAGACCACCTCTCGACCTCAAACCAAGTCCCAGGCGTTCGTCTCCAGCAGCTCTAGCACCTAGAGGCAGTTTTACAAGGCGGCGCGGCCTGTAACGGGGGCGGCACGGCCCGAACCGAAAACCACCATTTTCGGTTCGAGCTTGATATCTCGAGCTACACTCCACCATTTCACTTGATTCTTGGCTCATTGAGCTCACCTCAACTTCCTCTACAAGCACCAAGAAGGACCGGAACTGGGTCGAACGTTTTCACGTTCGTCGGAGCTCGACCCGAACGGATCGAAACACCGAAACTTTCGATCAAGATATCTCGAGCTATACACGATCGTTTCTTGTGATTCTTGGCTTGTTGAGTTCGCAAGGAAGTTCTGAACAAGTTTCCAGAAGGGATCGGGGCCTGAGGTTACAGTTTTCACGTCGGTTTTCAAGCTCGCCGGTTTCTGCATTTTTTCCGGCCGCCGACTGTAAATAGGTAATTTTGATCCATTCCCGTCATTTTTAGGTCTTGTGCTAGTTATGAAAGTTGCTCAGAATGATGAAACGAAGGGGACAAGCTCGGCCCCGACACCATTGGGGGTGGTCGGTGGCGGCTCTATCCCTAAATCCGGCGGCCTTTTCCGGCCACCTCCGGAGGTCTAAAATTTGGTTTCTGTCCATTTTATGATTCTATGTTTCGATACGATCATTTCGGTGTATTATACTCATTTTTTGGATATCGTATGAATTAGTTATGAATTTTGTGATTTCGATCGATTTCGATCGTTAGATTTTTGATCTGTGAAGAATCATACACCACACCAGGCTGGACAAGTAGTGGATGTTTCTTGAATCTACAGGAGGATAGCATATGGCCTAAACAACCACAGTTGAAGCAAAAGTTTTTTAGATTCTCATATTGCAACCTGATCTTAGAGAAAGAAGAGTCAGCTCTGGGAAGGCGGACGAAGGTTGCTAGTGGTTTCCTAGCATCAAATCTACCCTCATCCTGAGGAAGCCACAATTTCCAACAAGTAAAGGATCTTCTACTTCAATAACTGAACCCAAAATACTTCCAAGCTTCCTACCATTGTTGAGTGACAGTTGGTCCAAGGGAACTCCATGAGCCTGGATCCAGTAGACGGTACGATGTGCTTCAATATCATCAATTGAATGGTACCTGGGCCAGTGACGAACTGAGAAACTATACCCCTTGATGTTCCAAGGACTATCATCAATGAGTTTGCAGGCTAGTTTCTTATAACCCACTATTAGACAATAAATGTTCTTCTTGACCCTTATAATTCTGATCTGGCCAAGAGCTTTCCAAATACCCATCAGTGTTGCCTTGATTCCACCCAGACCAGGTTCTTCATCAGCAGTGAGAATCCCCAGCAAGTCAATCCCATGTTCCAAATCAAGAAAATCAGCACTATTCTCGAAGTTGACACACATTGCTTCAATGATTTCCTCATCTTCGAAAGGAATCTTCCCATGGTCCCCAGAAGAAGAGGCCATAGAGTAGATAAAATAAAGAGACAGACCTCCGTAATGAAACCACTAAGGGTTGAAAACCTAACTCACTTGAGTAGGTGGGGTAAAGAAAGCATGTAGTAAGAAAGTTAATGAAAGGGATCAGAGAGTACATTTGGTTGGTAGAAGTTGGTAGACAGTAGCACAGGGTCAAGGGCCTTACCCTTTTGTAGGATCTAAACTCAGTAGAGAAGATCCAAATCGCAGAGTAAAGCTGTTCCCTTTTGAGAAACCAAGAGGGCTCGACACCTTTGTACTTCCACTAGATTCTAAAATAACCAAAAAGAAACTAACCTGATCTCCCATGAATTCCAGAAAGATTATCCAGAAGGTGTCTCCGGCAGGGTTCCATAGTTTTAGTATCAAAACCGCTTTGTTTACTTAAGTAATACTGATTAGCCTCTTTAATCTTTATATGCACTCACGTGCGCAGCATAGTTTTGCACTCAACAGTACTTGAATAAGCATAATTGCTAGGTTGAGTCTTTTTGAAAAAGGTGACGTGTTATGAACCACAGTAATGGATGAACGATGGTTATTAAAACCGATGTACCGTGATTATTGAAACCGCCTTTTATTCTTGAAGCTGCCATTTTAGGGTCTTGCCATTGTCTGAATCATCAGTGATTGTGCCTCTTTTATAAATGTTGCCATCACCATTCTAATCTCCGCCTCTCTCTTCAATTTTGAGGATTTTACGTTTTGTGGCTATCATTGCAGTTGTAATGTTAACGAAAGGAGATATTCTTGCCTAATCAACTGTTTTGATAGGGTTTTCATCAGTGATATAATTCTAGTACTCTGATCCTATTTGAATTAATTCTAGAGGATTCACCGAAGATCCATATTAGTCTCTTCCTACTTATGGAACTTGTGGTTTGGGACTTTGAGATATAATATAAATTGAGAGATCAATAGTTGATAGACAAGTAGGTGCGCATCTATCAATGCCTCAGTGGTAATATTCTCACACAGTCATACTCAGCTGCTCTTATCTTCTGAAAATGGACATCTGATTCTAGAATTAAAATTAGGAGTGGTAGTTGGAGATATTTCTTTGTGTGACCATTGAACTACATGGTAATGCTAACATTGTTTGACGCTTTAACCCACTAGTCTATCATTTCTTAGTGTGTGTCACGAACACATTACACAGTATTTGTATCCTTTGCCCTTTTCAAACATATATGGCAATATACCATGTCATTAAATGTTTCTATGCTTCTAAACTTGCAGGCATGATTTGAGTCCCAACTCTTCCAGAACGTAGTTGACGAGATGGTTTAATATGGTGTGAACCTTAGCAAGATAACTTCCAATACGAGTAATATTCATCTGAATTGGAGAATGGATATGGCAGAGGTCTTTAATTAAGGATAGTTAAGGGTCGTGTCCCTGCTATGATTCTTGTAAAACCTTGGTCAGTGGTTATGTAAAACAATAAAAGTTCAAAAGATAGATGGACCACTAAGGCTTGTTAAGTAAATGATCCAAAAAGATTGATATCTGATCTGAAATGTGAATTATTTTTGAGAGTTTTTCATCCTCGAAGACATGTTGTATCAGTTGGTGTTGAACATCACTCAATAATGTAAATCATTGCTTCAAACATAGATTTCTTTGACTTTATTTTGGTAGGATAGAAAAATTAACGATTGTTATTGAATTTAATTGTAGCATTGCCCCGAACTCGTTTGTTCAATTACAACTAGCGGAGAACTAGAACACACCCCACGCGCGGAGAACAGATCCACCATCCCCTCCAGCCGTTGCGTTCCGGTTCGGGAGGGGATGGTGGATCTGCCCTGCGGCATGGTCCCATGGCGGTGCTGCGGTCCTGGTTTTGGCATACGGGTGCTTGAGCTCGATGGGGGCAGATCGATCGAGATCTACTCGGGTTTATAGGGCGAGCACAGGCTCGACGCAGCGTTGGAAGGTGGCGGCGGCACAGAAGGAAGGTGGGGGAAGGAAGGCGGTGATCAGTCATGTGGCCGGTGGTTGTGTCCGTTCTAGTGGGATGGATCCGATCTATCTCGCACTATTCGGCAGTCGGCGTTGGGGGGAGGGGATGCTGGGTTCGTAAAGCGTATCCGTCTCTCGAGACTTGGGGCTGTGGTGGTGGAGGACGTGATCTGCTGGATCTCTACCGGAGTTGGAGTGTCTGGTTCAGGCGACGGCGCGACGGACAGCAGACTATGCCAAAGTTAGCTTGTGCCGAGATTAAGGTTTGGGCCCTTTCAGCCTTAGTCCGGTGGGGGCCTGTTTTGGGCCTAGGGTGGCTTGGGCCTGAGGTTTTACTCTGGGTCTAAGTTTATCACTTTGGGCTGGTTTTTTATTACTGTTTTTAGTTTGGTTTGCTTTAGTTGGTTGGTGTTGTCTGTAATAAGTTCCTACGTTTATTTTGTAGGGCTTGTCGGGCTTAATGCATGTGTGTGCTCTCTGTGTGCCTTGTCTGTCCTAACGAGGTGACTGTCCATTGTTAAATGGTCGCTGCCTCCTAGTGGCAAGATGAAACTGTGTGACGTTGGATTTATCACCCAGCGGTAGCATAGTGTAAAAGTTGTCCTAAAGCTGGTAATTATGCTACATTGTAATCTAGTTATCTTTCAATATGTCATTGCTCTGTCTTTGCAAATGGAGTTGCCAGAAGAGCACTCTTTGCAATTCGGTGCTTGTTTGAATACATGTTTTTGTGGGGAGAGTCCTGATACTATGTCAGGATCTTCTCTGGATGCGTATTGTAATCAAGAGTTTAGGCTCTATGTCTCCCCCTTGTATTCGACTATTTCATTAATCAAGGTTTGAAGGCACCCACACCGGCCCTTCTTTCAAAAAAAAAATTGTAACATTGCCCTGACAATTCAAGTGACTGTTGCCTGATATGTAAGGTATACAAATATGCAGACATCTTCCCTATGTAGTCTATACCTTGTCATGTTAGTAGGAATGTGGAAAATGGAATAGATACGCATCGACTTGGACAGTCTGCATGATGTGTGGATGATTAGATATCAATTAATTCATTTGTCTTTTTGTTTTTTTTTTTTCCTTTGTCAACTTTGTCGGCTTCATAATTAGAAACTTCGTCAGTACCCTTTGCTTAGAGAACTAGGAATCTAACGAATTCACATTCACCCCTTTAATTTGCTTCCTCTCCAAACTCTCTGAACTCTTTCACTAGCTCTTTCGTCATCTTGACAGCTAGCTTTATTTCAATTATAAAGAATGAAGAAGCCTCTCCTTCTTTCACCCATCCATGGAAATACCATCTGTCTCTGAGTTTCAGAGGTGAGGATACATGCAATAATTTCACAGGTCATTTGTGCAGCGCTTTGCGGCAGAAGGGGATCATTACCGTACCTTCATGGATGATCAGCTCAGACGAGGAGAAGAAATATTAACAGCACCTCTCCAAGCAATTGAACAGTCGAGGATTATAATCATTGTCTTCTCTATAAACCATGCATCCTCCAAGTGGTGTTTGGATGAACTTGTCAAGATCCTCGATTGCAAGAAATCAAATCAACAAATGGTTCAACCGGTTTTCTACAAAGTCGATCCCTCGGATATACGAAATCACAGAGATAGTTTTGGGGAGGGACTTGCTGATCTGGAATGCAAATTCAAAGATGACTTGGAAAAGGTCCAGAAATGGAAGAATCTGGCCTCTTTCAAAAGCAGCAAATTTGTCAGGGTGGACTCTCTTGACCGAGTACGTTTTTATCCACTGGCTTTAATTTATCCTATATCTTGATATAATCTTGATTACCTTTTCAACTTCTGTCCTTTTTCAATTTCTTTACATATGATAGATACAATATTATGTCGCTGAATTACAACTTACTTCAAGAAGAAAATATTTATTGAAATTGTTACCGCGAGTGTGTGTTTATTATATTCTTGATTATGATGTTTATTTTATTTGTGAGGGGAACTGGTTTCCTTACATGCTTCCTACACTTTAAAAATTTGAGGCACTGTTTTGTACCCAAACTTATCTATGAAATCGTTGAAGAAATCTCAATGAAAGTTATTGGACGTACATATTTGGAGGTAACCAAGTACCCTGTCAGAATAGTCTCAGGTGCAAAATGTTCATAGGCTTTTAGGTGTTGAGGGAAGGGATGTTCATATGGTGGGGATATTGGGAACTGGTGGAATCGGAAAAGACAACAATTGTAAAAGCTGTCTATAACTCAATTGCTCATAAGTTTGATGGGAGTTGTGTAACGCCCCAAACTGCAACTCACCAGCTTGAGCATGCAAGTCATAGTATCGCGTGTATCTAAAACATAAATTGAAGGTTCGATTTACATCCTAGAAACCCTCAAGGCACTGGTTAAACCTGCAAATACCACAAATATATCACCTTAGTTAACCTAAAAAAATTATTAAGGAGCTAGGCTGTAGTGTAATGTTTTTCTTTTCTTTTCGATCTAACAAGAACGAAGTCATTTTAACTTCTCTATAGCAGTTTGAGAGGCGTGACATGCACCCACAGAACCTCAAGGGGGATGACTCCATATGAGTGCCCACCGCATGTCCCTGGTTAGGGTTTTTTTAATGAGAAGAGAGATGGAAACTAGGCCAAATCCTCACTAGAAAGAAAAGTGAACAAACCTCACCCAGTACATAAACAAGAAAGCTAAAGAAAATAAACAAAAATTACAAAAGAGAAGCAAACTAAGCAATACTTGAAACTAAATAGCGAAAAACATAAAACACCACCTTATATACTGAAGATATGTAAGGTGATATCGTTACAACTTTACATACATAAACTTCATTGATAAGGATATTGTACATGCATGAAGGGAAAATAATACCTCTGTCAAGCTCCCTCTAAACATTACACACATTAGTGGGTTGCACCTACAACTATCGCTCGTTTTATATTGGTTTCCAACTCTCTTATTATTTTTGTTTTGATACTTTTTCGTGGGTAGTTTGAATTTTCTTTTTTTGTTACATTGAAAGGATGCACGAGTCACAACTTGATAGGGGCGGATTCAAGCTTTATTTTGTAATTAATTAATTGTTTTTTTTCCCTGTGTGGATAAGTAAATTATTGTCATGTTTGAATTTAGACCAAACAATACAAAGAACCCCGAAGTCGTTACCTTAATCGCCGGGGGTGGGGGGGTGGGGGGGGGGGGGGGGGGGGGGTGGTGGGGGGCGGAGCCGAAGGCAGCGCTAGTGACTGGAGTGAAGTCGTAACAAGGTAGCCGTACTGGAAGGTGCGGCTGGATCACCTCCTTTTCAGGGAGAGCTAAGGCTTGTTGGGTATTTTGGTTCGACACTGCTTCACACCCAAAAAGAAGCGAGCTACGTCTGAGTTAAACTTGGAGGTGGAAGTCTTCTTTCGTTTCTCGACGGTGAAGTAAGACTAATCCCATGAGCTTATTATCCTAGGTCAGAACAAGTTGATAGGATCCTCTTTATTTACTTCCCCATGTCCCTCCCGTGTGGGGACATGGAGGTAAAAAAAAGTAAAGAGAGGGATGAGGTTTCTCTCGCTTTTGGCATAGCGGGCCCCCGGCGGGAGCGCGCCCCTGATAATTGCGTCGTTGTGCCTGGGCTGTGAGGGCTCTCAGCCACAATGATAGTTCAATGTGCTCATCAGCACTTGACCCTGAGATGTGGATCATCCAAGGCACATTAGCATGGCGTACTTCTCCTGTTCGAACCGGGGTTTGAAACCAAACCTCTCCTCAGGAGGATAGATGGGGGAGCTAAGGTCCAAAATATTGAAGAAACAGGTGTTTCCATGACTCTACCGCCCAGTCAGTTCTGTTCCACTTAATTCCTATTTCATTGCCACATATCTTTCCGGCTAAGGAATGGGAAACCTTTCTCTTGTTACATGAATCCAATTTTCATTTCATCCCTACTGTTTCCAGAACCCTCCTTCTAAGCTCCCAAGTGCATATATAATCACCCCTCAGCCAACACTAATACTCGCGAGCAAAACACCAAAGGCGAAGAAGAAGATTAGATCAAATCCCATCACTACTCTTTTCCCTTTTCTTTCAGATCCATCACCTTCAATTCTCCCCTCATTAATTACTGATTGGAATATGGTGAAGGTTCATCATGAGATATCCGAAGACGAAGGTGGAGATGAAGATGAAGATGGTGCAAGCACAGGAGATCCTTACATAGGACTCTAGGTCATCGAATCACCGATTTACCAAAGGTAGATCTCTTTCTGAATTGTTTCTCACCAACAGTCGCTATTGAATATACGAAGTGGGTTGTTACTTATTAGGGTTGTCATGATTTTAGTTAATAAATACCTTTTTTTTCTTCTTTTCATTAACTTGTTCAATATCAGTCTGATTGCATGCCCCGAAACGTCTAGTTCGGGATCTCGGATCAAAATTATTTCTTCATCAAAGTTGTTCGTCTATGTCACTTCTATCTGACCTCCAAATTTCAGCCTTATTGAAGTCATTTTGAGACCTGTACAGCAATCGAAGCGGGAGGTATTCATAAGCGAATCTGTTCTGAATTTTAACAAGTATTTCAGATTAAAGTTCTTGCTTTCTGAAATTTAAATTTCTTCTTCTTTTCTCGGGGACTTGCAACCTCCCTTCTTCAACATCCCATCTTTCTTATAACGTGGGTTCGATTCTATAAAAGCGGAATCGTGGGGATTTACGCTATACGAACTAAGAGTGTTCGTAGACTTCGGACTAAAAGTGTCCGTAAGCATCGAAATATTATGAACTAAGATTGTTCATAAACCACGGACTAAAAGTGCTCGTAAGCAGCAAAACTTGACCATACAAACGTCAATCCAAATCCAAAATTTGAAAGCTATCAACAAAGACATTGGTTATAGCTCTTTCTCATTAGGAAAATAGTTGAGATAAGTGATACTTAAGCGAGCTTTGCTCCACCGACATCTCCCCTTATTTTCTTGGTTATGCTCGATTTGAGTCACCAAAAGGGATTGAGTAAAAACCATTAAGTCAAATATTGATTATTTTGTATTAGAAACTTTTGACGTAATCATTGGCTTTCATTGAAATAAAGTGTCAGGAAACATACTTTATTCAAGTATGTTTCCCGGAGAGCTACAATGCCTCATGGATAGTGCTACTACGCACGCCATACTTTGAAATAGGCAGTTATTTCTTGAGATGACGCCTACTCAATCTTCAGTGACTACGATAGCAGGGTTATCTAAATTGATTCATGGTCGAGGACCAGCTCAATTCTTATTGCCACATGGCACAATCATTAATGTCACTGAAGCTCTCTACGCTCCTAGGGCTGAAAGAACTCTTTTGAGCTTCAAAGATATAAGAGCCAATGATTTTCATGTGGAAACACATTGTGAGAATGGACAAGAGTTTTTTTGCATCACCTCTAATGACTACAGACATAAAAGAGTCTTAGAGAAACTTATGAGTCGTTCTAGTGGGTTGTATGCAACCACTATTCGAATCATTGAATCCAATCATGTTATGAGAGATGATTTATGGGATTCTGACACATATAGGCTTTGGGCTGGGACACCCATGTCGTGATATGATGATCCGTATATTAAAAACTTCACAAGAACATCCATTCTTCATAACGAAAAGAAGTAAGAACCAAAAGTTAGTTCGAGGATATGCACCTACGCCTCACGGCGCCAAGACTGTGCAAGACCAGCCACTTAGGGTCGTTGCCGTGTACCCCCTATGGCAACACCATTGCTTTGATGCCATGGACCATTCTTTGACTCCTCCTACTTCTAAAGTCAATTGTGACTTCATGGCTCAACCAAAATCCTCATTGGTTGTTTCTAAAGCCCATCATTCGCTCTGCAATGTATGCCCTTTAGCAAAATTAGGATCAAGACCATCCTATGCAAAGGACACTAAAGAAAATATATCATTCTTGCAAAGAATCCAAGGTGATATTTGTGGACCTATTCAACCACCTTGCGGACCATTTAGATATTTTATGGTGTTAGTTGATGCATCGACACGCTGGTCACATGTCATGCTATTGTCCACAAGGAACACTGCATTTGCTAAACTCCTAACTCAAATTATTAAGTTAAGGGCTCACCACCTTGATCATCCTATTAAGTCTGTCAGATTAGACAATGCTGGGGAGTTTACATCAAAATTTTTTTGATGATTATTGCATGTCCATTGGGATTGAAGTTGAACATCATGTTTCTCATGTTCACACCCAAAATGGTCTCGCAGCTGCCATTAAACTACTACAAATGGTAGCTCGAGCATTGGTAATGCGCACCAATCTCCCTATTTCTGCTTGGGGATATGTAATATTGCATGCAGCTGTGCTTATTAGTATGAGGCCTACCGCCACCCAACCCTTTTCTGCATCCCAGATGGTGACTAGGTATGAACCTGATGTCTCACATTTACGCATATTTGGGTGTGCAGTTTATGTGTCAATTGCGCCGCCACAGCGCACTAAAATGGGTCCTTAACGACGATTAGGTATTCATGTTGGATATGATTCTCCAACGATTCTCCGCTACTTAGAACCCTTGACAGGCGATCTCTTTGTCACTTTGATGAGACAGTCTTCCCGTCGTTAGGGGGAGATAAGAACATCAATGTTCAACAGGAACGACAGGAATTGTCGTGGTCTGTCCCCACTCTATCTCTTGATCCCCGAACCGCATAGTCCGAAATTGAAGTGCAGAGAATTCTCGATCTTCAGAACGTAGCAGAATCGATGCCTGATGCGTTTTCTGATATCGCTAAAGTGACGAGATCACATATACCTACTACAAATGTGCCTGCAAGGATTGATGTCCCTAAAATTAGAGGACATGACGCTATCTCAAGGATACCTGAGCATAGCGCCAACATCCCCACCCTTGGTGACGTTGTGGCTAGGGCCACAGCTCTCGCCAGGAAGCGCCCGAGAAAGAAAGCGAGTTTGCCACAAAATAATCCATTAATCATCGATGTAAATAATCCATCTCATGAGAATATTTGGGATTAAGGTTATGTCCAAGAGACATCATTGGGGGACACTCCAATGTCAGAACCAATTCCAGAAAATAGAGAGATCTCCATAAATTACACTAGTTTACATGAGATGATGGATAGAAATTCTATGACTATTGATGATGCATTTACATATCATGTTGCAAAAGGAATTATAGAATATGATGATATCGAACCTCGCTCTGTCGAAGAATGTCAACGAAGAGCAGATTGGCCTAAATGGAAAGATAAGATTCAGACAGAATTAGATTCGCTAGCAAAGAGACAAGTATTTGGGCCTATAACGAGACACCCCCAGATGTAAAACTTGTTGACTATAAATGGGTCTTTGTTAGAAAACGTAATGTCACGCCCCGAATTTTACAATAACAATTCAAAATCCGAAACATGAAAATACTACGAACTCAAAATAATCATCCTGAAAATTTCTTTTCATATCACCCTCACCACACAAAATAAAATCAAACCGAATTTAGTCTCGGTTAATTATTACAACTCAAATCCAAATGTAATGTAAAGCTCTAAATGAGCATACACACCTCACAACTAAATAAATAACAAAACTGCTGTAACACCTAAGCAACTCGGTCACTTCCCTCGTTATCCTGACCTGCAGGAATATCCGCTACACCATTGAATAGTGTACCGGGATTGCAACAACACAAAACCCGGTAAGCTTATGAAAGCTTGTATGAGTAAAAGAAAGAACTGTTTACTTAATTTAATCTCATTTATCCCCACACACAGCAACACCCAATAATTTCCACATATGCAAGTACTAACAATCTCAATCAACCCCAATTCAATATATCAAGACAATCCAACTCACCACTTCCATCACAACTCTCATCATCGTATTTATAAAAATACGGTACTTGACAGACTAGAGCTCTTACTGAATCGTAGCCCGTCACCTGGCCTAGGTTATGGCATCCGACATATTTATCATTATTGTATTTCATCAATATGTATACCTATATACATATTTAGAACGTCCAATAATTCCACATACTCAACCAATCGTATCCCATCATCCACCCAGGATTAGAGCGTCCGATTACCCCACACCGGTCATTACGTCGACCCTAAACCCATAAATGAGCACAACATATAATATCACATACTGAAATCAACCCAACCAAGATACACCATATTATTATGGAATTACACAATTGAAATACAATCAATTCATCAATTCAGTCAATCATATCTTCACTCAACAATATATATTTTCCACGTAAATATATATATACGTAATCGTCCACACAAGAATGACCACTAATACCATCTATAGTTCACACAAGAAAATCATAAAATTCATTTGTATAATTAAAATTCATTTTACTTACCTATGGACCGTGATGATTCAAGTCCATGAAATTTTAAAACAAATATTTAATCGACAAATATTTTTCACACAATTACTAAAATAAATAAATTCAAACGCTCGGTTCGTAATATGAACCATGTGAGATTTACTCACCTCGAAACTCCCGCTACGTCTTCAATATAATTATAATTATAATTACGCCGAATAGCCCACTCAAATAAAATCCGTCAATCACCTAATCAAATGTGATTCGAATTTAGCCAACAATTTCAACACATAATTTAACTACCATTTAACCGCCGGATTCTAATTTACATTAAAATCCGTCGAGCGGTTTCTCACGAATCGCTCCCCTAATTACCGTTTTTCACATATACGAAGATCCAACGGTCGGATCTTCGCCCATGACCACACAAAGCCTCTGGGACAGTCATATGATCATCATAACAAATTTACAAGTTCATCCGACGGTCATAATTTCATAGATCAAAAATCTAACGATCGAAATCACAAAATTCATAACTAATTCATACGATATCCGAAAAATACGTATAATACGCTGAAATGATCGTATCGAAACATAGAATCATAAAATGGACAGAAACCAAATTTTAGACCTCCGGAGGTGGCCGGAAAAGGCCGCCGGAGTCAGGGACAGAGCTGCCACCGACCACCGCCAATGGTGTCGGGGCCGAGCTTGTCCCTTTCGTTTCATCATTCTGAGCAACTTTCATAACTAGCACAAGACCTAAAAATGACGGGAAGGGATCAAAATTACCTATTTACAGTCGGCGGTCGGAAAAAATGCAGAAACCGGCGAGCTTGAAAACCGACGTGAAAACTGCAACCTCAGGCCCCGATCCCTTCTGGAAACTTGTTCAGAACTTCCTTGCGAACTCAACAAACCAAGAATCACAAGAAACGATCGTGTATAGCTCGAGATATCTTGATCGAAAGTTTCGGTGTTTCGATCCGTTCGGGTCGAGCTCCGACGAACGTGAAAACGTTCGACCCAGTTCCGGTTCTTCTTGGTGCTTGTAGAGGAAGTTGAGACGAGCTCAATGAGCCAAGAATCAAGTGAAATGGTGGAGAGTAGCTCGAGATATCAAGCTCCAACCGAAAATGGTGGTTTTCGGTTCGGGCTGTGCCGCCGCCGTTACAGGCCGCGCCGCCTTGTAAAACTGCCTCTGGGTGCTAGAGCTGCTCGAGACGAACGCCTGGGACTTGGTTTGAGGTCGAGAGGTGGTCTGTGGAGGGAGAACAATTAAGGAGAAGTTTTGCTCTCCTTTTCGGTCGAGAGAGACGGATGCGAGAGCTGAGAGAGAGAAAGCTCAGTTTTTTTTTTCCAGAAAAAGAAAGAAGAAGAGAAAGAGAGGCCGGTGGGAAATTAGGGTTTCCCAAAAAAAATTTCTATATATACATGTTTAGGAAAACTTCGTAATTCGATAACTAATTCAGAAAAAATCCGATCTTCGTGTTCCGCACGTATACGGACTCGTATCGACGAGCTCTACAACTTTCATGAATGAAGTTTCTCCAAATTCCGTACGTAGAAAAAGTCGATTTCTCAAACCGAGTATTTCGAGTTTTTCATTAAAAATAATTGTTTCGAAACTTCGATTAATGTAGAAGTGAATTATTATCAAACAATAATCGTTAAATCGTATAATAATCATTCAACACAATTACTCAAATTTAAAATGAAAATTACGGGTATTACAATCTACCCCCCTTAAAGGAATTTCGTCCCGAAATTCAAGTACTCAATTCCCCAAAAAGCTGTGGATACCTCGTCCTCATGTCAGATTCTAACTCCCATGATACATCACCCTCATCATGATGACTTTACAACACCTTCACGAGATCAACCTCTTTCCTACGAAGTTTCTTTGTAGACCTATCCAAGATACGAACAGGTTCAACTACAAATGTCACATCCGTGTTCACTTCGATCGTACCGTGGTCAATCACGTGAGACTCGTCTCGAACATACTTCCTGAGCATAGACACATGGAAGACATTGTGCACACCTGACATGCTAACAGGTAAAGCAAGACGATATGCCAAGTTACCAACCCTTTCCAGAATCTCAAAGGATCCAACATACCTCGGTGCGAGTTTCCCCTTCTTGCCAAATCTCACCACACCTTTCATAGGTGAGACTTTCAAGAATACATAATCACCTGTCTCAAACTCCAACGGTCTCCTCTTCAAGTCAGCATAACTCTTCTGTCTACTCTGAGCGGTTCGGATTCTGTCCCGAATAGTAGTGACCTTCTCTGTAGTCTCCTGTATCAAAATTTCACATACACCAAGAGTTCCATGACCAGTAAGCACACTTGTGGCCACCTCACCCCTATCAAACCACTTTGGAACTTCAATTTCCGGGAGGCTTGGAAGCATAAGATTCCAGCACTTCACATGCTGATCTAAGCCGGCATGCAGCAGCTGCAAGATGCATATGGATATATTACCTATTACTAGTCAAAATCGTAAAGGAGAAAAAGAAAATTATATATGTGTGTGTGGGGAGAGAGAGAGAGAGAAAGAGATGGAAAACCTGATACGGTAATGCTTTTGCTATCTTCGACACTATGTCCATGCCCAAGTTTTAGACATGTCCAAGTTCAATCGCTTCAAGGAAGTGAGATCCCAAATTGATGAAGGCCATGGCAATTCTCTTATGGAAGTTTTAGATAGGTTCAATCGCTTCAAGGAAGTGAGATCCTCAATTGAAGAAGGCAATTCTCTTATGGGAGTTTTAGACAGGTTCAATCGCTTCAAGGAAGTGAGATCCCAATTGATGAAGGCAATTCTTCGATGAGAGTTACAGAAGCGTTCAAATTCACCAAGGAAGTGAGATTCCCAACTGATGAAGGCAATACTTCCATGAGACTTTCATTCGTGTCCAATACGGTCAAGGAAGTGAGACATCCAATCGATGAAGGCAATTCCATGATGGGAGTTTTAGACACGTCCAATTCCTCCAAGGAAGGGAGATCCCCAATTGATGAACGCAATTCTCTGATAAGAGTTTTAGACAGGTTCAATCACTTCAAGGAAGTGAGATCCCCAATTGATGAAGGCAGTACTTAGATGAGAGTTTCAGAAGTGTTCAAATTGACCAAGGAAGTGAGATTCCCAATTGATGAAGGCAGTACTTTGATGAGAGTTTCAGAAGTGTTCAAATTGACCAAGGAAGTGAGATTCCCAATTGATGAAAGCAGTACCTCGATAAGACTTCCTTTCGTTTTCAATACGGTCAAGAAAGTGAGACATCCAATCGATGAAAGCAATTCCCTGATGGGAGTTTTAGACAGGTTCAATCGTTTCAAGGAAGTGAGATCCCCAATCGATGAAGGCAATTCTTTAAGAAGAGTTCCAGACAGCTCCAAATATGTTAAAGAGATGCCCAATCGATGAAGGCAGTTGTTCGATTGTAGTTCCACTCAAGTTCAAAACTCCCAAGGAAGTGCGACATCCAATCCAGGAGTGCAATTCTGTTATGCCACTTCCACGTAGATCCAATTCTTTAATGGACTCCATTTTGTGCACAATATTTATGAAATTCACAAGCCTTTCACAATAGCCAAACTGAAGATTCCTCATGGATTTCCAACTAACTTCTGTTGGAAATTTCTCAAGCCTAGGGCAATAAAAAAGATTCAAATAGTCAAGTTTATCGAGGAATCCAACAGAAGAATGCACTTCAACTAAATTTTCACAGCAAGCTAGATTCAAACTTTTTAGGTGTGGGATTTTTGATAAGTCTGACACTTTTGTTAGGTATTGACAATGACTTAAATTTATTGATGTGAGATTTATCAGATCCTGGCATATAGAGTAGAAGAAAATTAGATAAAAAAATAATAATGGAGAGGAATGAATAGATGATAAGCTAGAGATAAACATGTGTATAAAAAAAAAAACATACCTTGTATCCATCTCCCAATACTGTGATGCGACTCCTAGACATATTCATTATAGCAAGTTCTTTTGGTATTGAATTGGATGGCAAAAATTGTAGGGCACAGTCAGGCCAATCAACTACCCTTAAGCCATTTGGCAGACTATCAACAACTCCAGAATAGCGTCCAACACGGTGTATGAGAAGTCTAAGATTTCGCATGTTGGAGAAAGTGGTGCCACAAAAACATATCACATCTAAATCTTTGGGCAGCTGCACCTTGATGCCTATAACATTGGTTGTTCCCCAGTATGAAAATGCAATAGTATTAACACATCAAATTCTTTCTCAAATAATTAAATTTCATATTCTACTTAGGTTTTAGGATTTTAACAAAAAATAATTAAAATTGAGGTGAATTAAGATATGTACTTATAATATTCTCTGTTAGAACACGGTAAACATCTTCATGAAACCACAACATGCTTCGGTTTCCAGGGTCATTGGGCGACTCTTTGTGAACTATATTTCTACCCAGTTCTTCTAGCAAGTCATGCATCCAAATGTGACCCGTAGATGTATTGATGAGGGCCTTGTCTATGAGCACGTTGATAACATATTTAGCAGGTCTGCCGCGACAAGCTTCTAATGTTTGTATCACATGATTTGCATATTCACCTTTGAAGAAACATGCAATGTCAAGAAAAACTTCCTTCACTATGTCATCCAATCAATCGTAACTTGTTTTGAGAACTTCTCTAATTTTTGGGCTTTTGAAACCATCTAATGCAGCTTGCCATTTCTTTACATTTCCACCACGTAGAGAAGATTCTAGAACACTCAAAGCTAATGGAAGGCCTTGAGCACAGCGTATAGCACGTTCTGTAAGTTCCGCAAAACCAGCCAAATGTTCGTTTCTTTTAAAGGCATTTCGACTAAAAAGCTCGAGAGCTTCATGATGAGCCAATTCTTCGACCCGGTATATTAAATTAAAACTATGACCTATCAGCAATTGTTTATCCCTTGTTGTTATGATGATTCTACTACCCATTCCAAACCAACTACATTGACCAGCTAAGTTATCTATCTGATCCATGCCATTCACATCATCAAGAACTAAGATAACACTTTTGTATTGCAACATTTCCTTAATCATAGTGATTCCTCTTGCTACATTGGTCACCTTCAATTTTGTTCCCTCTAGAATCTCACCAAGAAGTTTCTTTGTAGTTTGACAAAGCCTTTGGTACCCATTGCATTTTCTCTAACATTGTCCAAAAAACAACTCCCATCAAATTTATGAGCAATTGAGTTATAGAATTGTTGTCTTGCCTATTCCACCGGGCCCCCATATCCCTACCATATGAACATCTCTTTCCTCGACACGTAAAAGGTTATGGATCTCTTGCACCTGAGGTTTTATTCCTACCGGGTTCTTAGCTACAATCAAATATGTATTGCTTATCACTCATGCTCTGAAATCTCTTCAACAATTTCATGAATAACACTGGATTCGGAGCAATGCCTGACATTTAAAATAAACTGCATTTAATTAAGAATACAAAAACACATTCACATTTACAATCATAGATAAATAAAATAAAATATATATTACGTTGTAGAAGTTCAATTACAGTAAATACAGTTTCCCACCGAGTTATTAGATATTATATTCTTTGAAATTAATTGTGCTTCATTGATAATAGTATGGTCATTTGTATATCTTGATAATATATCAGGATTAATTCATCTTTTTTCAAAACAAAAGAAATCGAAAAGAAGAAGACAGAAGCTGAAAAGGAAATTTAAAGCCAGCGGACAGAGAATTACTCTGAGAGAGTCCACCCAGACAAATTTGCTGCTTCTGAGAGAGCCTTTTTCCATTTCTCGACCTTCTCCATGTTATCCTTGAATTTGCATAGTATTTGCCCAAAGCTACCTGTGTGATTTCGTATATCCGAGGGATCGACTTTGTAGAAAACTGGTCGAACCATTTGTTGAATTGATTTCCTGCATTCGAGGATCTTGACAAGTTCACCCAAGCACCACTTGGAGGATGCATAGTTTTCAGAGAACACAATGATTGAAATCTTTGACTCTTCGATTGCTTGGAGAAGTGCCGGTGATATTTCTTCTCCTCGTCTGAGCTGATCATCCATGAAGGTGTCGATTCCCTCCCGACGCAAAGCGCTGCATAGATGGCCTGTGAAATTGTTGCGTGTATCCTCACCTCTAAAACTCAGAAACACATGGTATTTCCATGGATGAGAGGCTTCTTCAATGATCACCATTGAAAGCTATGCGACAACAAGAGAGACTGTGAAAGAGTTTCTGGAGTTTGGAGAAGAGAGAGGAAGAGTATATTGGATTCTCCAGTCACTGATAAAGCAAAGGTGCTGAGGAGAAAGTTTCCTTGTTATGTTTCCCACGCGTTTTCACGATCATAAATGATGTCCACATATCTGTAAAGTAGAAAAGCAAATGAGCCCACACTATCCAGTCTCCACTGTTAAATCCAGTCCCACACTCGCACCAGTTTTGACCAATTGGTGTAACAAAAAGAAGAATTTCATAGTTCGCGCAAGAATCCTAATTCAATAGAATTTTCAAGTTCCTAAATAACATATTATCTCTTGATTCGCATTTGATCTAGAGGTAAGATAAGTTTCAACAAGTTAAGTGTGAGTTAAGGTTTCAAATTCACCATTTCTGCCCTTTTTGACAAAAAGAAGAAAAAAGATAAGAAACATCAAGATTTCACCCACATTTCAAATTGTAAAAAGTAATATTACTGGACTTTCATTCCAACAACAATTGTACACAAATTCTGCATTCCCACTGAACAAGAGAGAATATGAGTACCACTTTATTTTTTTTTCTCATACAGTAAAGACCCCATGTGGCCAAGGAGAAAAGGAGAAAACTGAAATACATCATCTTTTAGTTTCTTAGCTTCATTGCTTATCCCCTTAAATGCTGAAAGTATCGTGTATCAAATTACCCTTTATTTGACCCAAGCTACATTCTCTTGTTCCAAAAGGATAGAACGAAACATGGTTATAAGTAGAAAGAAACAATTATCAAAAAACTATTTCAGTAGAACTAGTGCCATTCATCTAGGCTAAAGGCTTTGCTGGGATTTGGATTTGTCACATTTTTATGCAAATTTAGGCCAAAAACAAACTAAATCCATCATACTATCTTTTGAAACCATCTGCCAAGAGAAAATCATTCTGGGCCATCAATACTTGTACATTTGAAGCACAGAAGGATGTGTGTCCTACGCATAAATAACAAAAAATAAAAAAAAAAAACTATGAAGTAATTTTCCTTATGGCATACTAAGGGCATGGTGAATTCTATCAGGGAGGTTGAATTCTTTGAACAGCTAGGGCCATGCTTTTTACTACAGAAAAGTATTTTTGCTAAAAATGTCAAAACAATTCAGATAGAAGCGGTATTTTTGCTAATGATTGTTCCTCTTGACTTAAGATACTTTAGAAAAACTAATACAACATAAAGGAGAGCATTAACTAAGCTAATTTATATTGAATCAAGAGCTTCACAAAAAAGGAGAAATCACAGTGCCACATCAAAACACATTAATATACACTAAATAAATATCTAATCTCACAAACATCAATGGCTCGTAATAAAAGGCTAATAAAGTCTAGATATATAGTACAGAAATGCTAAGTCGGCTTGCATATTTAACATGACTTTTTGCTGCTACGTCATGCTAATGAGGAGTCCTATGCTTTTATGTCAGTTAAACATGGCTTCTATTTACATGTGCTTTTTTTTTTTTATTATTCTATTCTTACGGTTTTTTTTTTTCCCCTCCTCTGTTTCTTTCTATTCAGCAACTGCGGAAAAACGTTATCTATAACTGTATAAGATATGGAGATATGGAGCCTTGGGAGTTAGGATCATTGAAATATAAAAGCCATACAACATTAGAAATAGGATAAGAGGATATCTTTCTTAGCTGTGTGATTTTGAATATTTACTTCTTTAATGTGTTCAGCTATTCCATCATCACTGACATTAGACTGCTGTTGATCAGTAATATAAAACAAAAAATAGAGCATTCAAGGTAGGAAACTCAGTGACAAAAGACATTGCATGCTATTTTCTGTATTCTTTCTTATTTACCAAGAAACCAAACAATGCTATATGTTAAACTATGAATTTACCTGAGCAGAGGAAACAAATCTAAAAATTAAGTAACCAAATAGAAAACAGTCTCATGCTTTCAGTGTATAGGATTCGAAGCCATAAAGCCATAAAGTTGACCATTTACTATCTCGTTGTTTCATAAAGAGAAACATATGGTTTTGAAGTTAAATTCAGACTATAATAACATCAATGGCATCACTGGAAGTTACAAAATATACTTTATCAACATTGTAATTGAGCAGCACAAAGACCATAAATGCACTTGCAAGAAAATTGAAAGGCTGAGAAACAAAAGAACAAAAGGAGTGTTAGCTACAGATAAAAAGGGAAGACCAGATATGGTCATATATCTGCGGTTTTATGATATTGCAAGACCAGGTATGGTCATCTTAACTTGCAAGACCAGGATAGGAAGGCCAAATATGGTTAAGTATGTTAGTTATTTGAATTCACCCTTTTGCTTGAGCTTATTTTTCGTAGCTTTTCAAATGTCTTTACTGTTAAGGCTTTGGATAAAGCAGCTAATAAGACATCCATAACTTTGGTGAATACATATGACAGTAAATTTCACTGTAGGTTAAAGTCATTGTCATGAATACTTAAAAGAGATCATGTCATAATTGTGTTTTATAATTCACAAAAAAACAAAACAAAACAAAACAAACAAAAATCAAATTACATTAAGAGAAGGCGTTTGCCTTGAGGCGTAAGGCGTAAGCCTTACGTATAAAAGACCTATATTGATGTAATTATTACTCTTATATATACTACATTAAGAGTAACTAAAAAAAATATCATTAATTGTCATTCACTCATAATAAATAAAGTACTAGAACCATATGATTCAACAAAATCACCAACACAAAATGAAATCAAAGATCTAAAGTTGAAAGACCAAAGATGAAGAACAATTGTTGAAATCTACTTCATGCTTGGAAATCATCATCCTCATCAACTAGGAGATCACCATCCAAACTGTCACCACCATCACTGTTATCATCATCAGTATCATCACCATGGTACTCGAAGAGAGGATTAGTGTCTTCATATGGATTAGTTCTAATATCATTATCCGTAATGTCTTCAAGACGCATTGATTTCCTTGGAACCTTTCTTTTACCTATAGAATTATGTGCTTGACTAGATTTTCTTTTGTATAAAAGAATAGGCTCATCAAGAGAAACAGTATGCTCACTGGGAGGAGTAGGCTCATGTGGAGGAGTTGGCTCATGAGAAGGAGAAGCCTCACGAGGAATAGGCTCTCTAACCATTAGGGTACTTTGGTATGTACCAAATGGCACATTTCTTACTGCCTCATCATTCAATGTTAAATCTTCTATTCCATCCTCAAGCCAATTAGGATCGGCAGGAAGAACCAGATCCTCTATTTCAGTTATCCATTTATCATCGGATTCAATTTCTTCCACAATAATAGGACCGATCATTGTGGCATTTCTTTTCATAGTCTTAGAGAAATATTGTCTTTCACATAGACTAAAGCATGCAACCTCTTATGCTCAAATTCCTCTTTTTGGTATGAATCTACAATCAACAATCAACATACAAAATGCAACAATTCAATAGGCTAGCAACTATTAACATTAACAATTCAAATTAGAGGTGATAGAAAACTTACCATTTCGAAAGTGCTCCAATTTCTCTCACACCCCGATGCACTACAAGTAAGAGAAAAGACCTAAGTAGCAAAAATTCATCAACTCCGGTGTTTGTATCCCATATTTTTCCCACCAAAACACTAAGAACATAAAACTAATGTATATTAATAAATCAAAATCATATTGGCTTTTAAAGAATTATAAGTTAAGCAACTAATAGTAACTAACCGGGTGATCGCTTCTTCCTAGTAGACAAGGTCATCTCACTTCCAAACTTACTGAGCTTTCGCTCATATAAGTCCAATTGTATCTCCGCTTTAATACGATATTCACCAACTAACATCCTATCCATGCACTCTTCCAAACCCTTCTTCACATGCTCAGTATTTGAAAAGTTTTCTTCATACCGAAATTGAGGGTTCAAGTAATAACCAGCTGCATGCAATGGTTGATGAAGTTGTGGACTCTATCTATTATCTATTCTCCTCCAAATTGGACCATACTTTACTTCCACATTTCCAAGATTCTTTGCTATCTTTTCTTTTGCGGCATCAACCAACTCATAGATAAATCCCATAGCAGGTCTCACTTCCGAATCAACCTCTCTCAAAACACAAACAAGTGGTAGAACACTTTTTATGCAATAAGCAACATGGTTCCAAAAACTTCCGTCATGAAGTATCCACTTCCTCACATCATAAGCATCTTTATGTTTTGTACATCCACATCCACATTCATTCCAATCTTTAGATGAAAACATACTAATAAGTGCTTCTTTTTGCTTATATAAACTTTGAAGAGAGCCTTGTAACTGCCGGACGAATTATTTCCTTGTTGTCGGTGAATTCTCATAATAGAAAGAACTTGTGTGTGCCCATAAATGAACTTCACAATTTGCTTAGCTCTTTGAATGGTAGTTTCAAAAACTTTCAACTTGCTTATATCCTCCAACATCAAGTCAATGCAATGAGCCGCACATGGAGTCCACCATAATTTGCCGCCCATTTATAATTAGAAGTATTGTCGGTAACTATTTGGACCACATTCTCTTCCCCTACCTCCTCCACAACACTATCCAAATAATTGAGCATCAACTCCCCATTTTTAATTATATCTGATGCATCAACAGATTTTAGAAACCATGTACCTCTAAGGGTATTTACTAAAAAATTTAGTATAACCTTACTTTTGCCATCTGTCCAACCATCCGACATAATTGTGCATCCATAATTGCTCCAATCTTTTTGTGCTCTAACATCTTTTTTTGAACATTTACAATTTCTTCCTTCAAAATCCAAGTCCTTAATTCATGACTAGTTGGAGGTTGAAAACCGGGGCCGTACTTGGAAACCTGCTCTAATGCTGCAAAATAATAAGGATTATTTGCCACATTGAATGCTATGGCACTAGTATAGAACAACCGTCCAATCGCCCTACACACATTATGTCTTTCTTCTTTCTTAAATGAAGAATTCAATGTAACTTGTCGAGCTTTTGAGGATACAAAGCTATCCATGGGTCCTCTAGACTTCGGGTGACTCGTAGAACCACTACCAAGTGGAGTTTGGACACTGCCACTCTCACTAGCAGCCACATTTTCCACTTCTTGAACATGTGCATCTTCTTCTTCTCGTGGCTCCAATCCCCTTATCTCCCTACGTACCGCAATCCTTGCTTGTTTCTCTTCTTCATTTTTTTTAAGTGCTAAAGTGCACCAATCCTTCACATTTGGTGGGACTTTTCGACAAGCTTTGATTCCTTTATGAGTGCCAACTAAATGCTGCTTGAATCTGAAAATGCCACCAGTATTTTTTTGATCACAAAATGCACACAAAAAGTACTTCAACTCCCCCGGAATTGGTTCAGTCCATTTCCAAGCATGATCTTTCTTTGTTGTCCCACTTGTAATAGAACTAGAACTCATTGTTACCTGCACTAACCATAACATCCTATCAATTACATATAATATACAATTGCTATTACACAAGATTATGCAATCTGTTGTATATAAAAAAAAAGATCATGCAATCTGCCCAAAATCAAAGCATGACTAGTTCGAGCAGCATGTCAATTAACAATCAATTACTACGGAATAATTAATGACTGGTATTATACAATTGTTCATCAAAAACAGAATTGCTCAGACTTGTTGGGGTCAAGTTTCAACAAGAGATCACTACTTGATTCTCTGTTCAAGAAAAACTTGTTTATTGCCAAATTGTTGACAAATGTGTGAACCGTAGAGCAAGATGATTCCCTAAGTGCATGTTTAATTGTTTATTACCATAATCAAAGTTTTGGAATGCAGTAACTCTACTAAAGAACTAGATGATTCAGTTGCCCATAATTAATTTAAATCAGATATGCCCATCACCATTAAATCAAATATATATGCCCATCCAAAGTTCCAAACAAACAAACAATATTAAATCAGATATGCCCATCATCATTAAATCAAATATGCCCATCCAAAGTTCCAAACGAAACATTGAAAGTTGAGAGAGTCAAAAAACTCATACCTTACACTCTTTCTCTTCAGATCGAACTTACTTCTTCCTCAAATTCTGCAAACAGCCTCCTTTAAAACCAAATTCTTGAAAAGACTTATAGGCTCTTCATGATTTTATCAAATTTTTGAGTAAGGTATGAGGATCGGCGGCTTTGAGAGTGAAGGAGTCAGGGAGGAGGCTTGCTTTGAGTGATTTCTGCTTGGCTTGTCCTCATACACAACCTAAATGAATATGGTCTCTCAAAACACCAAAACAACGTTGTTTTGGTGTTAAAGGAAAAAAAAAAATCCCAGGCGTACGCCCAAGACACCTTGTACAGGGCTTTCCATGCCTTTGCCGCCTTCAGCACCGCTTTCCATGCCTCTGCGCCTCAGCTGCAAAACGAAGGCATTTTTCACAGCGCCTCCTGCTTTCCAAGCCTTAAGGTGCGCCTAAGGCTTGCTTTTTAAATCATTGTTAAATATATATGCACTGATTCACAGGTCACATGTGAATGTGGCACACAACAAACATATATATCAAATAGTAGAAGAGATAAAAAACAAACTTTGATAAACTAAAAATGTGAAAGTGCAGAGGCAAGAATAGAAAAAACGACGACGCTTATGGGGAACAATGCGGAAACGACGACGCACAGCAGGTAAGCTTTTCACCTTGCTACCTGTCAATAGTTATAATTGTTGGATAAAAAGGAAAGGCAAGCCAAAAAAAAAGAAAAGTGATACTAAATAATCACATGAACAGAAAAAATGAAAGTTTGATGAAGCATGAGGAGCTGCAATGCAAAATGATCTATGATCCTCTCAAAATTGGATTTAGTATATCAAGTGTATCAGCTAATGCATCATAAAAGACCAAAATGACTTAGTCAGAGGAGTTATCCCCAAAGGCCAAATTAATTATCTGATCTCCTAAATCAACGCTATTTTCCCTTGAAAAATCAAAGCACGGTGAAGATTCATGATAACCAAAAATCAAATGCAATGTTGAAAATATTCCAGTAGATTCCAAATCAAACAAAACTAAGACGATTCATACAGAAACTATAAACAAAAACGAAATGCATATCATCTAAAACCAAAAAAACAAAACTAATCACCAACTGTAGTAATGCATTGCTTGCCAAAATCCATTCACCAACCATAGACTAACAAATTGACAGATCATGCATATATCAGTACCCTAAGCTACAGCTACTGTTGTTTCAGAGTATCAAAAGCCACAGCTCATAGGTAAGTGTAATTCAAAAAAAAAAAAAAAGTTTCAATCTTTTGAATAATGAAAAACCAAAAACAGCTATAGTCATGAATAACATCCAACAAAAGAAAGAACGTACACCTGGTCTTGCAATATAGCGAAGACCAGTAGACTACCTATACCTGGTCTTGCAATTTAAAACGTCCCCGAGAATGCGAGTATACCAATAGTTAAAAGGCCTCCAAACTGCAAAAAAAAAAAAAAAAAGACAGAATTAGCAAAGACCAGTAGACTAATATTCACCAACATAACAAAGTATGAACCGTGCCTGATCTACATTGCATAAAACATTTGTACTTACAAAAGCAAAGACTACTCAATTTTACACCTCCAAAATGTTAAAGAGTCTCAGACCTTTTCTATCATTACTTGAATTTGCTTTATAGCAGCAAGAAAGACAGAAGAGCTATAAAAATATGCTTCTGAAATGCTAAACAACCAAAAAAGGTAGCTGAGAATCGATCAAGGTTTCAACTTTGAACTCACAATATTGGGGTTTTTTGTGAGGGCCGCAGCAAGCAGAGCTGCTGTGTGAACCAAATGGTACAGAGAAGCCGTTTGCCAAACCTACCCACGATCAATCAAATGCATAAACTTTGAGAACTCAGATACCAAACAATCAAACATAATGACTCAAATGAACAAAAATCAAATAAGACATCCATAAATTAACGTTGGTCAATACATATGACAGTAAATTTATGCATTTGATTGATCATTAAGTGGTGAAGTTAAGTTTACTGACTATATCACTAACAAAATCCAACGTTCTAATTCCCAAAACAACTACTTCAGAAACCATCAAATTTTTATAGACCACTTTTGCTGTAAATCCTATGAAACAAAAAGTAGAAATTGTACACGATCAGATGAAAGGAAAAAAAATATCTCATATGCAGAGGGCAGCACTATCAAGATCAAGATCCTAACCATGGCAAGGTTGAAATCAATCAGGTAACCTTTGCCTAGCTTCTGAGAGAAGAGGAAGTTTCCGGGCTTAATATCTCTGTGCACCACACCCTGCAATCACAGATTAAAAATTAAAGCAGATTCTACAAAGATTACATGAGAATTCAATTGATGTATCACAACTGTAGTAAGATAGTGTAGTAAATATGCACCTTTTACCCAGAACCTTGTTTCTCTTTATAGGCTTTATGACTGCAAACAGTAATAAGATGATGATGCAAAATGTCACAGCAAGAAAACCACAGCACAGAACACAGAATTTGATAGAGGTTCGACAAAAACTTTGCCTACGTCCTCTGTGTGATCTCTCTTGAGAATCACTAGCACTATGGAGAATAACAACTTGATTACAAGTACTTATTGAAATCCTTATGCTAATCCTCAACCCCTTTGCTAGATCTCTCTATCACCTTTGGCTTTCCCTGCCCCTGTGTTTGTATGTTGACTGAGAACTCTCTGAGATCTCTCTTTGATCTCTTCTCTGATCTGAGGACACATTATGTGATCTCCCTGCAGTCCTATTTATACATAAATAGGTGCTGGTTACAAACATGTCACATTAGGATTCCTAAAACTATTAGAACAAGGAAAGAGAGCAAGCTTTCCTATTCCTAACTAGAATAGAACTTACTTTCCATGTCTAAATCAATAGGAATAACTCTTCCTATTCCAAAACCCATTAGGATACTAGAAGAATTCCTGTGAGCACTAATCTTCATTTACCCATCTGGTTTTGCCTTGAATCCTAATCAACTTAGGCATATCAACGAGCCAAGTTCACAACAGATAGTACCTGTTTATGCAAGCATGCTAGAGCTCTAAACATGCAATAGCCATATCACTGGAGTTAAGAAGAAACTATACTAAGACCTGCAAAAAAATTGATAGTTGTACCATTCACTTCTGCTAAAAAGAGGTTTTATTTCCGTTACAACATAGCACTATTAGTGTCCATTGACAATTCCAATTTCTTTATACGTGCACAAAATGAGTTGGCTCGTTAGCTCAAACAGACTTGAGCATTGTCAGTATCACCAAAAATGAATTCCTAACTAAAACCGTGCAAATTTGACCCCAAAAAAATAAACGATCCAAAGGAAATCTAGCATCACATGTTTTTCATATCTAATTCATAAATAAACTAAATACTATCTAATTCACATGCCAGTAATGTCAGGGAGGCTATCAATGCTTTCAAGCTTATAATTCACAGAGCAGAAATGCCTGGTCGTAAGTGAAAAAAAGAAAAAGGAAAAGCAACATCTTTCACAATGATTTGAATTTAGAAATTTCAGTCTTTCCATTGTGTCCAGTTGGCCAAAAAAATGTCCTTGTGTCTAAGACTGTTTAACTTTAGCCTATTTCATCAATCATACATCAAGAACTGCATAGAAAAAGTCTGAATAAAGGGTAATGAATAACAAACATCCCCAACATCAAACACGAAGGGAAAACCAATTGGTAACCAACCCTCGCAATATTTTTTTCTTTTTTCATTTCTTGATCACGATTTAGGATTCAGGTCAATACTTTTACGCTTGATTAGCTTATGGATGTGAAATCTGGTATTTTTTGGCGCGCAACCTGGCCTAGCATAGATCATGATGCCTTGCCAAGCTTGAACCAAACCATTACTAGCAAGCTTAAGTTTAAGCATATGTGATGGTCGATAAAACATGATTAGGGCTTAACCAACTAAATATAGATGCATCAAATCTGCGAGATGAGATTTGAAAAGAGAAGAGTAGATGATTCATGATTACCTTTTATCGAAAGATCGAAGATTGGAAAGAGCTAAATCCACTGCTTTCTATTGCATGAAAACAACGGCAAAAGTAGAATAGAATTACAACTGCAATGATAGCCACACAACTTAAAATCCTCAAAATTGAAGAGAAAGAGGTAGAAATTAGTATGGTGATGGCAACTTTTATAATAGAGGCACAATCGCTGATGATTCAGACAATGACAGGACCCTATAATGGCAGCTTGAAGAATAAAAGGTGGTTTCAATAATCATGGTTCATTGGTTTTAATAACCACCGTTCATCCATTACTGTCTCATGACAACTCTATCTTAATCATGGTTCATAACACGTCACTTTTTTCAAAAGACTCAACCTAGCCATTATGCTTATTCAAGTACTGTTGAGTGCGAAACCATGCTGCGCGGATGAGTGCATATAAAGAGGCTAATCAGTATTACCTAAGCAAACAAAGCCGCGGAGGTTAAATTTTCAATAATCCTCATGTGCCATTGGAGATCCAAGGAAAGGGATCCCCTTTCTACGATTCTAATTTGCTGATTTCTAAGCTTCTCATAATCAGAATGAAAGCAGGCTAAGCTTAACTGCAGCACAAGGAACTCGGAAGCAGGTTAGAAATATCACAAACTGAGCTACAGAAATTAATTCTCATCTTTCCATTGCGGAGCACATTATAGATTTCTTGACTGAGGGCTTGCCCTACTCAGAGTTTCAACAAGCTGCAGCTAGGTCCTCTACCTAAAGGTTAGAAAGGGCGGAGGAGTTACAGTATAGGACGCTTAACTATGACCGGACTTACTGTCTATAATTAGTTGTCAGTAACCATGGTTACACTGTAAGTTGTAATAACTGATAAATCTGTCGGACTATTAGCAAGTCAATTAGTGAGTCTGACAATTGAATTTGCACTCATAATTAAACAAGTATGTTGCAATTCTCAATCCATTTATTCTCAAAAAAGTTCATTCATTTTTGGTTCTCAATCTTCATATTTCAACATCTTCAATCTTATATTACCAGAGTTTTCCCAATCTTTATCAATACAGCTCAGAAATATAAGCTACACTATGAATAAATCCACTAATAAACAAAAAAGGACAGATATATGCAAGAAAAGTAAAGCAAAAGAAAAATTTATAAAAATGCAATCGGAAATCACTTCAACAAATTTGCTGCTTCCGTGAGAGCTGCCCCCCATTGCATGTTTAATTTCTACTTTTTTGCTCAATATAATGTATGAAATGTGCACACTTCAAACTGTCTTTAATAAAAGAATCATGTTCCAAATCTGTTACGAATGTTTGCTGGACATTATTTTTTCATCGGGTGAAGTGCACATTCACACATTCTAAAGTGCCTTTGCTGGACATTCTTTTGGAGTGGTATTTTAGGTAGTTTCCCTACTTTAGTTAGTGATATTAAAATTATATGTTAAAGTTAAACAAATCATCTGAGTTTAATAATGACAAGAATCATAGACATATGATTCCAGTGTTTGAACATATATAGCAGTATATCAGTCTCACTTGTAATACAGAGCGCACTAAAAGTCAGCAAACAAAACCAATGAGCAAACACAAATTGAAATTGAAGAATAAACCCAACCTTGTTTGTGTGGATTGATCGAGATTTGACCATCACATGAGTCCAGATTAATTGGTGCTTCTGCCCCTCTCACCATCAACTGCCATCTTTCGAGATCGATTTTGGCAAAAGCAAATCTTCTTCTAAATAAGACAATGCAGAAAAAGCAGGTCAGTGAAAAATTATCACCACAGGACAAGTTTATGTGCATGGAATATTAATACCTGAAATCCAAGTATTAATGATCATAGTGTACTTCAAGGCCTCGATAGGTACTTGTTGGTGATACTAGAGCTAGCTGAACCTTTGTGCGCAGGTAATTCCAAAGCACCTCAAAAATGGTAACATTGCTCTGCCTATATTTGTTTGTCTTGCTAGGTCTTCAAATCTTTTTGTTGGAAGATTAGGTTCCTGTTCTCGTTGTTGTTCTTGTTCTCCATCATGATGATCGTCGTGTACTTCACTAGAATTGCTGCCATCTGATACTAATGATGCTACAGCTGCCCCTTCTCTGTCCAAAGCCATCTGATCAGAAATGCTAGCATTGCTCTGCCTATATCTTTCTCGTGCCAAGTCTTCACCACCTACTTGATCCTCTTTCATATTAGCCAGGTGGACCCCAAAACTTTTTAGGAGCAACGCTTTGGCATCTAAGCGATTCGCCCGTAAAATCACTCGAACCACAGGATCCACCACATCTAGCTCCTTGAAAGCAATACATGTTAGATATACATATACATGATCATGAGCTGATGACTCTGTCGCTTTTGATTCAATGTAGTTGCCACTAATGTCATAATACTTTTTATCAATCAGAACCCTCACAGAGCAACAACCATCACAACCACCGGAAAAATCTTGGATCAGTTCAAAAACAACACAGACAACCAATCCTATTCTCTCAGCCTTCAGATTCCTAGGGATTTCTATCAAAATTTCACATATACCAAGAGTTCCATGACCAGGAAGCACACTCGTGTCCACCCCACCCCTATCAAACCACTTTGGAACTTCAATTTCCAGGAGGTGAGATCCCCAATTGATGAAGGCAATCCTTTTAGAAGAGTTTCAGACAAGTCCAATCCTCCTAAAGAAGTGAGATTCCCAATTGATGAAGGCAGAACTTCGATGAGACTTCCATTCGTATCCAGTGAGACATCCAATCGATGAAGGCAATTCTTTAAGGGGAGTTACAGACAGCTCCAAAGATGTTAAAGAAGTAAGATTTTCAATTGTTGAAGGCAGTTGTTTGATCGGAGTTTGACTCAACTTCAAAACTCCCAAGGAAGTGCGACATCCAATCCAAGAGTGCAGTCCTGTGATGCCACTTCCACGTAGATCCAATTCTGTAATGGACTCCATCTTGTGCACAATATTTATGAAATTCTCAAGCCTTTCACAATAGGGAAGCAGAAGCTTCCTCATGGACTTCCAACCAACTTTCCGATGGAAAAGTCTCAAGCCTAGGGCAGTAAAAAAGATTCAAATAGTCAAGTTTATCGAGGAATCCAACAGAAGAATGCACTTCAACTAAATTTTCACAGCTAGATAGATTCAAACTTTTTAGGTGTGGGATTTTTGATAAGTCTGACACTTTTGTTAGGTATTGACAATGACTTAAATTTATTGATGTGAGATTTATCAGATCCTGGAAGACAGAGTAGAAGAAAATTAGATAAAAATAATAATAATAATGGAGAGGAAGGAACAGATGATAAGCTAGAGATAATCATGTTTATCCAAAAAAACATACCTTGTATCCATCTCCCAATACTGTGATGCGACTCCTAGGCATATTGATTATAGCAAGTTCTTTTGGTATTGAATTGGATGGCAAAAATTGTAGGGCACAGTCTGGCCAATCAACTACCCTTAAGCTATTTGGCAGACTATCAACAACTCCAGAATAGCGTCCAGCACGGTGTATGGGTAACTTGTTCTGTTTTTCAACTTTCTGGTCAGAAATTTCAATGTTTACCTTAAGATAAGAACACTGGCAATTATTTATCGTTTATTTCTATCGTATTACCCGTGGACATGGGTGAAGATGATCAGTTGTACAATGTAACAGAAACCGCAGCAGCAAAGCTTAAGGGTCGAATGTGAAGTAGTGGAGTACACTTCCATTAAACATGAACTTGTACATTTCAGTGTCAACCAACTTTCCCTCAGATATTAACATGCTGATCAAAATTTTGATTGTAATTACTAATTAGTTACAATCTTCAGTTTTACTTTTCTTGTTGTTGGGTCCATTCAATTCCTCCATATCTCCAGCAGATCTAGTACTTGAAGAGTGTGTTTCCTTCAGCCACTCGCGGCATTCCTCTGCAGTCCCCAAAGGATGAGCAAGCTGCCATGCAAGTAGCTTCCTTTGCTGCCAGTAAAAGAATACATTTGCATGTTAAAAGTTTTAGCTCTACAGCAATATTTACAGTGTGCTGGAATTAGAATAGCTTACCCATTTACTGACAACTGGTCCTCCAGATTTAAGCTGCAAAGCATCCATGATCTCCTTTCCATTAAGTAATGGCTTTACATCCCAGACTTTATCTAGACCTGCTCCACCATGACAAAAATCAGGACAGGCTGGAGAGCCACACTCACCCATCCATGTACACAAAGAGCAAGAAAGAGACAAACACAGAGAACATTAAAAAGCTAAAACATGGGACGATTTTCTTGTCTCAAAGCTACTACATGAGAGAATCCACTGTCTCAGGTTATCTGAGTCACCAGTATAATAAGACATTCTAGCAAACTTCTCTAAACTGAAACTAAGAAATACCACATGTATATCATCTGAAACATTTGGTAAAAAGAGTGTTGATACCTAGATTACTTATGGCCCTTTCAGCTTCTACAAACAAAGCTCTGCGATCTTCTGGTTTGAAATTCTTGTTTGATACGTCGGTGGGATATAAAAGTATAGACATCAGCAAAGCAACTCGCCAAAAATCTTTAATTTCTCGTAAAAGAAACCCTGGACAGTTGAAGGTGCAAGGTTAACAATAAGAAGCTCAGTGGCTCAGAAAAAGAGTTCAGGGTAATTGCATGTTGAGGTGTAAGCAGCGCTGTTAATCAATAACCCAATCAGGAAGAGTTATTTATACACAGATAAAAAAATAAAATAAAAAACTGCAAGCTTGATGTTAATTGGATACAACTCTAAACTCCTGAAGCATTTCCCAACGAAATTATTATTAATTATGATACACCACCAAAGATCGTGCCAAACTAAGAAACATAATATCCATTCAGAGAAGAAAGATTACTAAGAAGATGAGTGACTTATCACAAAATACACTGGAACTTTCTGCTATCTGTTGTGGAAGATTTTGATTCTCAGAAGGCTTATTTTCCCAGATAACTAATCCAAAAGTTCTCCTTGATTTACTATAGTGAGGATAATGACAATATAAGCAAATTAACTATACATGATGACATCATTCTTGGACTTTGATATAATGAAAAGGCTTTTTTTTTTTTTTTTTTTCAGGGTAACAAGTCCAAGGGTTTTCCTTTAAGAACTATAGTAAGGATACTGATGACAGTAATCATAACAAACATATGTGATGACATCAGTCAGGGACTTAGATGCAGATATGGAGCTTCTAACTATGACAAACGCACTAATAGGATTATCAGTGCTCAATTCAGATTAGTAAAAGGCATGTATCTTTGCATATTATGGATTCCAAAAGTATGCAATACTGAAAACTTGGCTCAGCAAAACAATTATGACTCAGGAACTTATACCTGTTAACACACGGAGTTTTGATTCTTTCGATGTAAGAGGGACATCCACATATTCTCTTCCCAAATCAACTTCGGCGAGTTTTACACCCCCATTTGGTACAAAGTGAGGAAGCAAAGATAAAAACTTCTCCAATGCATTGTGTAAATTAATAACCTGTTACAAAGATAATTTAGTGATGACATGTATAGTAACTGCACATTCAAGAAGTAATGCTATAACTATCACAGGAGCTTAGCATGTCTGCAAAGTAATATTAATCGGGTAAAGAGAAACAAACTCAAACTCACAGTTTCAGCATCACTAACTCTTTGTTTAAGGGAGTCTCTGAAAATATAATTCACGACAGGAACCTATAGTGAAAGAACAAAAGTTACATGCTATAATACAAATTGTTCAAAAAAAAAAAAAAGACTCGCTAAATAAGAGCTTGATATCAACCATTCACATAATACCGACATGCTCCAAAATGAGTACACTAAACTATGAACTAGTTAACTCTTAGCCCCTTCTCACTACAACAACAGCAAAAGAATTCTTGCTTCTATCTAACAATTATGACATTAGTTTTTACTTTGTCCATTCCATTTAACTGATGGGACCACAAATGAAGGAAAAAAAATTTTAAATACGTATTCAATAACATTTTCTGGTAATATGATGGCTTAACCAAAAAATGTTATTGTTGGCTTAATATTCAATTCTGCAGGCTATATGATGGTTCACAAAGGAAAGGAGGGGAAAGAGAAAGAAAAAAAAAGAAGAGGTTTCTAGCTTTCCATTGTTTGGTTATTCACAAAATTGAAACAGAAACTAAATCAAGAGAAATAACTCTCAGATATTGTTTTCAAAAGAGGTGAAGAAAGCCTTACATCTTTTGCTTTCCTGTCTTTATACATGGTCTTCCTAAGTGGAAGGAACATTGCAGCATAAAAGGAGAGCCTCCTTTGTTCGTCCTGAAAACCAAAATAACAGGAATCGAATTTGAAGAGTTATAAAAACTAACAAATAACCATTGAATAACTACTAATTTAAGATGATAATAAATAAATAAATAAATAACAAAAACTGCTATAGGGATAGAAAAGAACATTATTGTATTAAAAACCAGGCTATCACTCACATTGAAGGTAGAGTGCCCCAATAATTGAATAAGATTCCATGTACAATCCAAGTACGCAACACAATCGCTGGATTAGGTAAGAAAAATAATCAACTAGCATTATACCTAAGAAAGAAACGGGGGACGAAGAAGGCAAAGGCAGAATTAGAATGTATTTTACATGTTGAATCAAGAATGATGCTTTGATAATAGTCCTAGAACACTAGTCGGGATACACATTGAAGCAACAATTCTTATGAACTAATATTCCTAATATGTCCGCAAATATATGATATCATAGCTATACTTGTTGAATGCCATTTTCTTAAGTAACCATACCTGTCGCATCCTTCTGATGGCTCACACTGCGGATGAAGACTGAAGACAACCCAAAATAACTTCAAGTCACATATATAGGTCATAGCTACGACAGGTTGGTTTCCAGAGATCATCAGATCAATCTGAATAAGGAGAAGAAAGAAAATAATGAGTAGATAGTTCTTATGTACCTCTGGAAGCTTAAATTCCCAGTAAACTGCAGAACAATCATGAGTTAAAAGTATGCTAGACAGGAACTTACTTCAGCTCCAATTCGCTCTCTGCTAATTTTAGCTGATAGAGCAGCTTTCACTTCATCACAGGCAGCAGCTTCCTTTAGTTGTTCATCAAGTATGAATCTGAACCTTGCGCCTAAACCAAATGACCAAATTATGGTATGATTGAGTGTTACATTTTAAAAGGTGTGTATAAAAGTGAAAATCTGTTAAATAGGAAAATAAAATATAAAAAATTAAAAAAATTAAAAAATAAAAAAAGAAGAAGAAGAAGAACCTTTTACTATAAACTCAAGTAGTGCTAGCTGAATAAAAAGGAAGCAAACTAAGGAAAGGAATATATTTGTTTTATACATTTATTTCTTAAAGAGTAGCCTAATAAAACTGACTTTTCAAGGATAAGATGGCAAGTACCAAAACGGATAGCTCGCAGAACTCGTAGCGGATCCTCCGTAAATGTATCCTTTGGTGGTAAAGGAGTAGCAATTTTCCCACATTTTAGATCTTCAATTCCTGCAAAGCAGAAAAAATAAATAACTTCATAAACAAAAATAACAATAAAAATAATGATAATGATAATGATAATGATATTTTGAAACCAAAGTGGCAGATCCATCTGTGGGTTAAGAAAATCTGGAAAAATAAAGACACACAAACTAACCTCTATTAGTCCAATTTTCAATGGATTTGGTATTTATATTGTAAAATAAGCTGTACAAAGAAATGAAAAAACCATTAAAAGCATAATTTATCCCAATCAAGTATAGATAAGGTTAAAAGTGTGGTTACTGTAGAGAATAGGGAGGTGCATTAATTGCAGAATACATATCAACAAGCACTATCTAATATTGATCTCATTTGCCTAACATGGTTTCATTTGCGGCAAATTCTTAGAGAAGACATATACCTGTTAATAGTTAGATCCCTTCTCAGTGCATCCTGTTCTGGTGTGCCATACTTTTGCTATAAGACAAAAGAAAAATATAATCATACATTCAACTTGAGTAGCTTAAAATTTCATTCACTGTGTTTAATTCACTATTTCCAGCTAGCTGACTCAAAATTGGATAAAAATTGAAAAAAAAATCCAGAAGATAAGAAAGTTATTCTTGATTCATGGTGTCTAAAGGTTCAGCACAGTTATATACATTAACCTACACCTTATTCCAACCCAGATAGAACACCCCAACATAAAATTCCACAACACTTGGCTTCATGGATAATCTAGTTTCCTTTTCCTCACCCATCATAATTCCACATCTTGGTCTTATTGTGTTTGTAAGACAGAACAGACATGAAGATGTCAAATCTCCTATAGCTTTTGAATTGTCCAAAATAATGGAGCTTAACACACAAAAGACACTGCTTATCTCAGAACTTTAAGAGCTAAATCTAAGTTCCATCCTTCCATAGACAAAAGTAAGAGGATCTGGCTATTTCCAGCGTACTCTCTACCCTTATTCCAAAGTAAGGTAATGTGACTAATGTCCTAAAGCTCAAATCAGTAACAAAACTCTAGAAGATCCATACATCCCAGGACAAGAATTTACCATAGTAGGAATGCGGCTATCATCATTGTACTCTTCACAACGTAAGTTCACGAAATCAACCCATACATTTAAGATGCGCATCCTCGCCGTTTCCAAATGTTTTGATTGATCAGGATTACTGCAAGGTAACAAAATATATTAAGTCATGGGAGCATACTTACGACTTAGATATGCATCAATACATATATCAAAGCCGCTTACCTTGGAATGATAGCGATTCCTTGAACCTTTTCCCCCACAGACAACAAGTAGTCTCTCACCTTCTCAACAAATTTGCTGCCCATCATATCTTCCAAAGCAATGTCAATGTCCTTGCACTCTTTTCCCAGAAGCTGCATATTCAAAACAGACAATGTTCAAAGCCAAATTCTTTGTTTCCCTGGAAATCAAATTCCTTTTTACTTCAACCACCACTTCACCAATACAAACCTTATCACGGACCCATCCACCTGCGACACGAAGCTCAGTCTTAAGTCCATAATGGTCAAGCGTCCCAAGCAGCCTTTCAAAGATCTTCTCTTCAGTTTCATCAAGTTCAATGGTATCTCTCACATGTACAGTTGGCGTAGACATCACCATCGTTGCTCCTTCTGAGCCTGATAATCGGGTCCCTTGCAGAGTCCCCTTCTGCCTTGTTGTATATGATTTCAGAGAGAGTCGAATAGGAAATCCTAAAGAATATGTAGCTTTCAACCTTGCTCCCTTGATTACAGTACATACATGAACCATAAGTTTTCTTTTTCGTTTTACTTGACAGGTTCAACTATGAACAAACTATGAGTTTATCAAACTGGGTTCAGTTTTATTTGATTTTTCCTCATAGACTTACTATAAAAGTTGAAGACTTTGGACTGATATAGTTAGGAACCCAAGTAAAGGAAACCGAAAAATGGTTTACCTGAGGAAATGCGTGGAAGAGAAGCACTTTCTGTAGTAGCAGAGCCCTGTGTGAAAACAAAAACCCCATGGACCCGAAAGTTTGAGAAACCCAGAAGCAGAATTGAGAAATGAAAGAGTGAAATTGGAGTTGAACATACCTGAAATTGAACTCAATTACTTGGGTGTTTATGTCATTCAATCAATCTACGTAAAAGAAAATGAAATTGAAAAGCAATGCATTTGGTTAGTGATAGGATTCAAGAAATATATATATGTAAGTGTGGAGGAGGCCAAGAACTGAAAAGTGCTTACAATCCTCCAAAGGAAATGAAAAAACGAGTCTCTCAGCAATTCCAGGGTTTTGGAATTGGATAGGAGCCTCGGAGGAGGGTTTTAGACTTTCCGTTTCAACGCGGCTCAATTTCGCCCCGACCCATGACCCGAGTCCCGTTTTTTTTTTTTTGTTTCTTGTTTTTTTTTTTTGAGAAGAGGTTGTACTGTTGTAGGTTTTGTTTGATGATGTTGTTTATAATGATCATACTGTTGTAAATATTATTATTTATATGGCTGTCCACGTAAATACTCATTAGTTATGTTTTTTGATGTAAACTCTACCTCTATATAAAGGAGGCTAATGAGACTGAATGAGAACACTTCTACTTTCTCCCAACTATTTTCTCTCCATCTTCTTCCTACTTTATAACACGTTATCAGCACGCTTTATTTTTTTTTCTTTGTTTCTAAACTCAATAATGATCCAAAAGTCATACGGTGCAACTTGTTGCTTTTCACCGGTGTTCTTGATCTATGAGTTTCTTTTGCTTATTTTTAATTTAGATGATGCTGAATGATTGTTCTATTGCTATAATCGGCAGAATGTTTTTTTTTGTTTTTGTTCCCACATGTTCATTATCCTTTTTTTTTCTTTCGCACTGGTTAATGATCACGATTAGGACTTGGGATGTTTGATACCATTAGGATTCTGTTTATTGACCTCCATAATGTCTCTAACTCTTATTATTTGGTTACATAAGGATGCATCAGTTTGCTTTTGTCTACATTCGCTCTCTAATTTTTTTAACTGGGCTATTCAATATGAAACAAAGTCTCTTACTTTTGGTTCCATTCTAATTGGATAATTATGGCATGAGTTTAGTTCCACATATAGAAGGAATCGCAGCCTTTATATGGCCACAGCCCTTACTGGTCACCCAATCTCATTCCTTGATAAATGCCAAGTATATTTTCTGGGTTACTTGTTTACACAGCTTTTCTTTCTTTAGCTGATCGGTTCATACATATATATATATATATATATACAAATTTAGCTTCTCAAAGTTTTCTCGAAGGAAATAGAAAGGACTAGCTCACATCTTTAGTATATTTCCAATTACAACAATGCATCGCTAGCAAGATGAGGAAGACCCCACTGAATCAAGGATCAGTAACTCCCAAAGACAGATCAATATTTTTTTGATATCTAGGTTATACAATCTTACAATTATGTGCATAAACATGCTCAAAAGGTAAGGCCATATAATATGATTTTATTGCTCAGGGATTGCGACATGAAGTCTCTCAAATTTATACAATTATGACGGCCAGAAGATCCTCAAAACTATGCAATCAAGTATATGAACTCAAATATTTCTTAATCCCCAATTATAAGAGGGCCTGAAGTTCCTTCGATTATTTTCTGATGTTGGGGTTTCCTTCCTCCTTATGACTATTTGTGAATTTGGAGTTTCAAATTACCTCTAGAAGATGTAGTTTGAGGTTGCACACTTGGTCAATGCCAGAAGCCTTTTGGCTTTACATTTTTTTTTACAAAGAGAATCTGTCTAGAAGACAATATTATGTTCTTGTGCAATTAGAGGAGAGAAACAAGATTATCATATTTATGAAGTTAACCAGACCAGAAGTTCTGTGTATTTTCTTCATTCATGGAACCAGAAGTTTCCATTGTAAAATTAATCCATAATTTGTCTTTTATTCCTTGCAATTTTCCTATTTTGTTATGTACTTTCATTACAGTACTTATCTTTTAATTTTTTTTGTTATTCATATGGGCCAACAGCCCTATATCTCGAACATACGAATTTCGAATGTAATATTTTTGAACCAGAAGTTCAAATTTTCACAGTAGAACCTGAAGTTCTAACAGTAAAACTCAAATCTGAAGCTTTGAGTATAAAATAGAAATTAGTTAAAAGTGAACTTGAAGATTCACTTTAGTCACCTCGAGCCTGAAGTTTCGAGCACCAAATTTATTTGAACCCAAAGTTCAAATCACGAAATTTGAGAACTTGCAGTTCATAGAAAAATATTCAAACCTGAAGCTTTGATTACACATATAATTCATTCATAGTTTATTTGACTTTATGCCAACTCGAACTAGAAGTTTCGAGTAAATTTTCATATGTCGATTGATACATTCTTCTTTATGCTTGCTTAAAGCATTCCACCTTAGAACCTGAATTTCTAATTGTGCAGACTCGAGCCATAAGTCTCGAGTGAATATATTAACAATTTATCATAAAGTTTTAATCTGGGTCAACCTCAAACCTGAAGCTTTGAGGGGATTATTTTGACACCAATTTAAAAGTAAGCAGATATTAACCGTTGGTTTATGACGAATGAGTATGAGTATGCCCAAAATTTATGATCGTGAATTTTGTAATTAAAAGAGATCAGAACCTACAGTTTCTAGATCCTTAATTACATGAGGACTTGAAGTCCCTCAATAATCATACTCACTAGATGACAATCTAAAGTCCCTCACTTATAAAGTATGATCATGAAGCTAATCATCTCATATCTTACATATCTGATTGATGGCTCCAGAAGAGCACATATTATTGTCTATTTGCATCATGTGCCTCCAATATTACCAGATATGTATAATCTCTCCGTCTCATGGATCTAATTGTATAGTAAGAAAGCCGATTGACATGGCTACACCATGAAATGCCACCAGAAGTGGATCATGGCAAGAGAGAAATCAGGAGTCAATGTAAATACTGCCCTAATATCTACACATGTGAGGAAATTAAAAATTGGGCGTGTGTCACCTATGGTACATTATATGGTGGATATTTCTCAAGCCATTTTCAAAATAGCACTAGTCAAATTAAATTGCATTGACTAATAAGAGCATTGAGATTCATCTCACATGCCTGATGTCTTTTGCTTAGTATAAGCAAAGTTGAAAGCACTATTGTGTTATTCTTCAGATTTATTGTAACCTCTGAGTTTCCATTGAAACTAAATGTTTCTTAATCTGATTATCTTAAAACGTCATGTTCCTCAAGAAGTTGTTACAAAAATGAAAAAAAATCGAAATCTCAATTTTCTTGGATCTTCGATTATATGAGGGCCTGAAGTTCTTCCTCTTTATGACTATAGATATATACATGACAGAGAACTTGAGGTTCTCCACGTGATAAAGTCACTTTTTATTTTGGATTGTAGTCTTTAACTCGAAATTTCGAGTATACATTTTGTCAACAGTTCAAAATGAATTTAGCCTATTGCAATTTTCAATATTTCACAATTGATATTTACTAAAGGTGAAGTAACATTCATATCAAGAGTTGTAGATCTTGATTTATGGCTCCGAATGAGCTACTATTGTTTGGCTCCAGTTTTTGGGTCCAAACAACTATCATGTTACCGAATTTGAAATATTGTTGCAATAAGTGCCTCCTATATAGTTAGAGAAGACTTTTTGCTATCTCATATATACTGTATCAAAATTCTACAGTAAATTGAGGCATATAATATCATGAACCAAAAGTTCATTGAACCAAATACACTATTTTAGCTTTATCGGTTACGTCATCTTTATCTACATCCGGATCAGCAGTCATCTCAGCAATCCTCGCCTGAGCAAACTCATCAAGTGTCTGACCCTGAATGATCCTAGAGATCAAGGTGGGCTGTAAGGTGATACTACCGAGAAAGATTCTGTGTCCTGCTCCTGCGGGCATAAGGTCAAACTCTGATGCAGCTTCTAACATGCGCCACTCTCGTACCATAATAGCTGCCATGATCACTCAAGGTTTCCTACTCAAAGCATCGGCCACTACATTCGCTTTTCCGGAATGGTACTCCAAGGTGAAATCATAGTCCTTGATGAGCTCCATCCATCTTCTCTACCTCATGTTCAATTCTTTCTGAGAGAATAGATACTTCAAACTCTTATAATTAGAAAAGAGTTCAAATTTCTCACTATAAAGATAGTACCTCCAAATCTTCAAGGCAAACACCACTGCTGCTAGCTCTAGATCATGAGTAGGGTAATTCCGCTCATGTACCTTCAACTGTCTAGAACCATAAGCAACAACACACTCCTCAAACCTTGATGAGATGCATCGCTGTAAATGACTAACCCACCACCACAATTAGCCGTAGTCAATCTAGTCTTCAGCTCATTGAAAGTCTTTATTGAACACTACCACAAACTGATCCAAGTAGGGACTGAACGTGCTGTTCATCAAGTCCATAAATGTTGCGGGTGCATTCGTGAGACCAAAAGGCATGACAAGGAACTCAAAATGTCCATATCTGGTCCTGAACGCCGTCTTTGGAATATCATCATCCTTCACCCTTAACTAGTGATATCCAGATCTCAAATCAATCTTTGAGAACACAATAGCGTCCCTAAGCTGATCGAACAAGTCATCAATCCTAGGTAAAGGGTACATGTTCTTGATGGTCACCTTGTTCAGCTGTCGGTAATCCAATCATATTTATTTTCACCCAAGTCAACACTCAACAATTTTCACGTCCACAAGAAACAAACAATCTTAAATCAATCACCAAATCACAAATCAACACCAAACCCTAATTCACATCTTTCTTCTCAAAACCCAGAAATCGTATTTATAAAATACGGCATTTGACATACTAGAGCTCTAACTGAATCGTAGCCTGTCATCGGGCCAAGGTTATGACATCCGACATATTTATCTTTATCGTATTTCATCAATATGTATACTTATATACATATTTAGAACGTCCGATACTCGTACTTACTCAACTATGATCATCATATCAAAACTACAAGTCCATCGGACGGTCCTAACTTCACTGAGCACAAATCTAACGATTGAAATCTAAAAATTCATAACTAAATCATACGATATCAGAAAAATGCGTATAATATGCCAAAATGATTGTATTGAAATGTAGAGTCTTAAAATGTACAGAAACTATATTTTTGAACCCCGGAAGTGGCCAGAAATAGCCGCCAGAGTTAGTGGCAGAGCCGCTGCTGACCACTACCAATGGTGTCGGGGCCGAGCTTCTCCCCTTTATTTCATCATTTTGAGCAACTTTCATAACTAGCACAAGATCAGAAAATAACGGGAAGAGGTTGAAATGTACTAAAAACAGTCGAGGTGATATTTCCAGAAAACGGTGGAGCTCCGATCCACGTAAAAACTCCAACAACTTGAATCGATCCCTTCTTGAGACTTCTTCAGGAACTCAAGGTGAGTTCACCAAGCTAAGAATCACAAGAAATGGTCATCTGTAACTCTAGATATCAGGATTTGAAGGTGGTTTTCGATCTAAATCGAGGTGAGCTCCGACAGACGTGAAATCGTTATACCCAGGTCCAGTCCTTCTTAGTGCTTGTTCAGCAACTTGATACTAGTCTAATGAGCCAAGAATCAAGAGGAATGATGATCTGTAGCTCTAAATATCGAGATCGAACAAAAATCGAGATTTAACCGTTTGGGGCTTCTCGCCGCCGCTCCAGGCCTTGTCGCGGCGCAAGGCTGCCTCTGGCAGCTGTGCAAGGTCGGGATGAAGGGAGGAGAAGTGGTCTGAGGCCTTGAGGTGGACGGTGGCATGAGAGACAGCACGGTGAAGCCGTGCTTGTTTTCGGTGCTTCGGCCGCGTGAGAGAAAGAGAGAGAAGGCGGATGAACAGTTTCCCAAAGGGGAAAGCCAGAAGGAAAAAAAAAAAAAAAGGAAAGTTTCCTATTATGCTAGGGTTTTTTTCTATATATACCCAAAATAGAAATATCTTCTAATTACCATAACTAATTCAAAAAAAATCCGATCAATTTATTCCGCATATGCACGGACTCGTATCGACGAGATCTACAACTGTCACGCCCCGAATTTTAGAATAACAATTCAAAATCCGAAACATGAATATACTACAACACAAAATAATCATCCTGAAAATTTTTCTTTTCTTAACATACTCACCACACAAAATAGAATCAAACCGAATTTAGTCTCGGTTAATTATTACAACTCAAATCCAAACGTAATGTAAAGCTCTAAATGAGCATACACACACAACACGACTAAATAAATAACACGACTGCTGTAACACCTAAGCAGCCCGGTCACCTCCCTGGTTATCCTGACCTGTAGGAATATCCGCTACACCATTGAATAGTGTACCGGGATTGCAACAACACAAAACCCGGTAAGCTTATGAAAGCTTGTATGAGTAAAAGAATGAACTGTTGCTTAATTTAATCTCATTTATTTCCACACACAGCAACACTCAATTATTTCCACATATGCAATTAATATCCATCTCAATCAACACCAATTCAATATATCAAGACCACACAACTCACAACTTTCCCCACAACTCTCATCATCGTATTTATAAAAATACGGTATTTGACAGACTAGAGCTCTAACTGAATCGTAGCCCGTCACCTGGCCTAGGTTATGGCATCCGACATATTTATCAATTATTGTATTTCATCAATATGTATACCTATATACATATTTAGAACGTCCAATAATTCCACATACTCAACCAATCGTATCCCATCATCCACACTAGGATTAGAGCGTCCGATTCCCCACACCAGTCATTACATCGACCCTAAACCCATAAATGAACACAACATATAATTTTACATACTGAAATCAACTCAACCAAGATACATCATATTATTATGGAATTACACAATTGTAATATAATCAACTCAATCAATTCCACTCAATCATATCATCAATCAAACAGTCCACTCATCAATATATATTTTTCACGTAAATATATATATACGTAATCATCCACTCAGGAATGACCACTAATACCATCTATAGTTCACACAAGAAAATTATGAAATTCATTTGTATAGTTAAAATTCATTTTACTTACCTATGGACCGTGGTGATTCAAGTCCATGAAATTTTAAAACAAATATTTAATCCGCAAATATTTTTCACACAATTACTAAAATAAGTAAATTAAAATGCTCGGTTCGTAATATGAACCACGTGAGTTTTACTCACCTCGAAACTCCCGCTGCGTCTTCAATATAATTATAAATTATAATTTATAATTAACGCCGAATAGCTCACGCAATTAAAATCCGTCAATCACCTAATCAAATGTGATTCGAATTTAGCCAACAATTTCAACTCATAATTTAACCACTAATTAAAGGTCAGATTCTAATTTACATTAAAATCCGACGAGCGGTTTCTCACGAAACGCTCCCCTAATTACCGTTTTTCACATATACGAAGATCCAACGGTCGGATCTTCTCCCATGACCACACAAAGCCTCTGGGACAGTCATATGATCATCATAACAAATTTACAAGTTCATCCAACGGTCATAATTTCACAGATCAAAAATCTAAAGACCGAAATCGATCGAAATCACAAAATTCATAACTAATTCATACGATATCCAAAAAATGCGTATAATACGCCGAAATGATCGTATCGAAACATAGAATCATAAAATGGACAGAAACCAAATTTTAGACCTCCGGAGGTGGCCGGAAAAGGCCGCCGGAGTTAGGGACAGAGCCGCCACCGACCACCACCAATGGTGTCGGGGCCGAGCTTGTCCCCTTCGTTTCATCATTCTGAGCAACTTTCATAACTAGCACAAGACCTAAAAATGAACGGAAGGCGTTGAAATTACCGATTTACAGTCGGTGGCCGGAAAAAATGCAGAAACCGGTGAGCTTGAAAACCGACGTGAAAACTGCAACCTCAGGCCCCGATCCCTTCAGGAAACTTGTTCAGAACTTCCTTGCGAACTCAACAAGCTTGGAATCACAAGAAACGATCGTGTATAGCTCGAGATATCCTGATCGAAAGTTTCGGTATTTCGATCCGTTCGGGTCGAGCTCCGACGAACGTGAAAACGTTAGACCCAGTTCCGGTCCTTCTTGGTGCTTGTAGAGGAAGTTGAGGCGAGCTCAATGAGACAAGAATCAAGTGAAATGGTGGAGTGTAGCTCGAGATATTGAGATCGAACCGAAAATGGACGTTTTCGGTTCGGGCTTCGCCGCCGCCGCCACAGGCTGCGCCGCCGTGTGAGACTGCCTCCGGGAGCTAGAGCAGCTCGAGACGAACGCCTGGGACTTGGTTTGAGGTCGAGAGGTGGTCTGTGGAGGGAGAACAATTAAGGAGAAATTTTTCTCCTCTTCCGGCGCTGCGTCTGTGAGAGAGAGAGAGAGAGAACAGTTTCTTTCCAGAAACGGACGAGGAAGAAGAAGAAAGAAAAAAAAGAAGAAAGAGGAACCGGTAGGGAAAAAAAAATTAGGGTTTGCAAAATTTTTCTATATATACAAGTTTCGGAAAACTTCGAAATTCGATAACTAATTCAGAAAAAATCCGATCTTCGTGTTCCGCACGTGCACGGACTCGTATCGACGAGCTCTACAACTTTCATGAAGGAAGTTTCTCCAAATTTCGTACGTAGAAAAAGTCGATTTCTCAACCCGAGTATTTCGAGCTTTTCGTTAAAATAAACGTTTCGAAACTTCGATAATTGTAAAAATGAATGATTATCGAACATAAATTGTGAAATCGTATAATGATCATTCGATACAGTCACTCGAATTTAAAATGGAAATTGCGGGTATTACAACAACTTTCATGAAGGAAGTTTTCCCAAATTCTGTACATATAAAAATTCTATTTCTCAAATCGAACATTTCGAGCTTTTTGTTAAAACGTAAAGTTTCGAAACTTCGATAATAAAAAAAAAATGAGATACTTCGAGTCTAAAATTCGTGCAAAGTACATTAATAATTCCACACAATCGTACGAACTAAAAACGAAATTGCGGCTATTACAATCTACCCCTCTTAAAGGAATTTCGTCCCGAAATTTAAGAATTCAATTCCCCAAAGAGCTGTGGATACCTCACTCTCATGTCAGACTGTAACTCCCATGATGCATCACCCTCATCATGATGACTCCACAACACCTTCACAAGGTCAACTGTCTTCCTACAAAGCCTCTTCGTAGACCTATCCAAGATACGAACAGGTTCCACCACAAAGGTCACATATGTGTTCATACTTATAGTACCATGATCAATCATGTGGGACTCATCTCGTACATACTTCCTGAGCATAGACACGTGGAAGACACTGTGCACACCTGACATGCTAACAGGTAAAGCAAGTCGATATGCCAAGTTTCCAACCCTTTCTAGAATCTCAAAGGGTCCAACATACCTTGGTGCGAGTTTTCCTTTCTTGCCAAATCACACCACACCTTTCATAGGTGAGACCTTCAAGAACACATGATCGTCTATCTCAAACTCCAAAGGTCTCCTCTTCAAGTTAGCATAGCTCTTCTGTCTGCTCTGAGTGGTTCAGATTCTGTCCTGAATAGTAGTAACCTTCTCTGTAGTCTTATGTACAATCTCAGGACTGATGAACCCTTTATCCCCTGCTTCCGCCCAACAGATAGGAGTCCTACATGGCCTACCATAAAGAGCCTCATATGGTGCCATACCGATACTGGAGTGACAGCTGTTGTTGTAGGAAAACTCTACCAATGGTAGATGATCCACCCAACTTCCCTTAAAGTCCAGAACACAAGCTCTAAGCATATCCTCCATCACCTGATTCACTCTCTCGGTCTGCCCATCTGTCTGTGGGTGAAATGCAGTGCTCATTGCAAGAGATGTGCCAAATGCCTTATTGAACATACACCAGAATTCTAAAGTGAAACGAGCATCACGATAAGAGACAATCGTCACAGGCACACCATAAAGCCTCACTATTTCATTCACATACAACTTATACAACGCATCCCCTGAGTACGTTTTTGCCACAGGAAGAAAATGTGCTGACTTAGTCAACCGGTCAACAATCACCCAAATCGAGTCATAACTTTGCCTAGACCTAGGCAATCTAGTCACAAAGTCCATGGAGATATCTTCCCATTTCCAAACAGGAATCGGCTGGGATTCAATATTCCTGCGGGTCTCTGATGCTCTGCCTTCACTTGTTGACATGTAAGACACTTCGACACATGTTCTGCCACATCCCTCTTCATTCCATACCACCAAAACTGCCTTCGTAGATCCAAATACATTTTAGTACCCCCTGAATGTATAGTGTATCGAGACCTATGTGCTTCCCGTATGATCTCCTCCCTGAGGTTATCAACACTCGGTACATACCCCTCGAAATCTCAACCCTCATTCTGCCCCAATTATCCACTTGGAAGGCCTAAATTGCCTTAATGAGTACTATGATAAGACTATGAAATCAAATTCAAAGTATGATTACAATGTTGCAACATATTCTAACTTTCGCAAAGTTATGAATTATCTAGAGCTCTTGAAGAGCTTATATGAGACATATTAATACACAAAGATATTGATGTGTATGGCTAGATATGCCATGATGATTTATCAATGTTTTAAACTATACAAAGTTAAATGTGTCAATTTCTTTATATTGTTTAGCTATTACTTTGTGTATGAATTTGAGCATATGAGATTGTTTCTAACCTTATCATATGAGGTAAGGCTTATTGAAAATCGTCTAGTTTTGTTGCTATTGCTTAAACTTTGCAGGTATGAAAATTTGTGATAAGTCCCTATATGCAAAGCACACGCGGTCTCACTTCGGTGATAGACACATCAAACTACTATACATAGTACATGTAGCTTATCGCATACATAAATGAGGCTTGCAACAATCAGGGGGAGATTCTCATCAGGGGGAGCATCCAGAAGCATGCTACCTAGGACATATGCGCGTTGTGCTCTTTTTGTACTTCGACCAGAGTTATTTTTGTCCCACTGGGTTTTTGTTACCTGGCAAGGTTTTTAACGAGGCAACAATAAGCGCGTCCAAATCATTCATTAGTGGACATCCAAGGGGGAGTGTTGTAAATATTATTATTTATATGGCTGTCCACGTAAATACTCATTAGTCATGTTATTTGATGTAAACTCTACCTCTATATAAAGGAGGCTAATGAGACTGAATGAGAACACTTCTACTTTCTCCCAACTATTTTCTCTCCATCTTCTTCCTACTTTATAACACATACATACTTATATAGTTAATAATTTTTTTGTATTTTATGCGAGTAAAACATGTATTTAAGTTTTTTTTTTAAAATATCTTTCGTACTTTGTATATTTAAAAGGGACTTGTTGGATTTTTTATACTTTTGAGACCAAAAGTATTATACACATACTATACATGATTTTTACTTTTATTTCCGTATTGTACACAGATTATTGAATAAAAATGAATATAAACTAATATTTTAAATTAATTAATTAGTTAAATATTTGTCGAACTTTTCAATGAACTATTTGATGAAATGTCCGAATAATACACGTATGTATTTTTCACGTAGCATACACATCTTGTATTTTACAAACTATGATGATGATTGGTATAATTAGCTACTAGGTCTCATTGTTTGCCATTTTTGCATATTTTAATTATGAAATTTTTGTTCCTTCTTATTTTCTAGACAATGAAATTTGCCGTCTTCACTGGTATAGATTGATCGCTTTGAACTAAAATCTTTAAAAACATTTAGTACAAAATTCAGCCTTTTTTGCTTTAAATTAAAGAATCAAAATGCTCATTTCCTTGCAACTTTGCAAGACTAGGGTATATTAAGGAAGGGGTGATCTAATTGCAAGCGATTAGGATAACATTTGAATAGTATAGCTTGCTACCATTATGTATCAATATAATGTATGTGGGCTCGCTAACACATCTCTCTTCTAGTTTAGAGCATTTTCAACAGTATAAAGTGAAATATTAATTATTTAAAATAGCTACAAAATGGAATATGACAACTTGTTTAAAAATTTTGCTCCATCGATGCAAAACTAAGTGGTTAACCCATCGTTCATTAGAACATGTTTAGCATACTCTCTCTTGTTGTTTATTAGAGTATCTTGACCCGTTGTTCACTATTATGAAATAATTATTAAAAAAAATTTGTTGCACCAATATTTAGTGAGTAATGCATATGGATCATTGGTGTATATACGACCTTAATGAAAGTTTATTTTATTTTTACTTGTCTGATACAAAAAAGGCTATATTAATTAATAGAAGGTTACAAAGCGGTGAGACTTACAGGTCTACCTTGAACTTTAACACTCTATCGAATGTCTTAATTGCATCTACCAAGATATTTGAAATTAGCAATTGTTATAATAAATTTAGAACAGTTGTAAATACCAGTCTCTAATTCGGACAAATTTTTATCAAGAGCGTACATATTGACCAAAATATTCTTTAAATTCGGCATCTATTTGCTTAACTCTTTGTAATTATTGTTATCATTATCATTTTTTTCTTCTAGATGTAGAGCTTTAGGTGCTACATATAAAGATCTTCCATTTGCTACTGCAACCAATAAATTTCAAAGATGCAACGTTTTGAGAAATAAGATTTGCCGCTTATTCTTTAATTAATTAAATCGAGCTACAGTTTAGACATTGAATTACAACATCTCCAAATTTTGCCTCCATTGGATATTTTATGGGCACTCAAAGAAACATTACTAAAACATAGGCTTTCAAGACCTATGTGCAAATTAGGCGATTAATAGTATTTTTACTATACTCTTCAAAAAGGAAAGAGTAATAATTAATTAACACAAACAGTAGAGCCACTTTCTAAATGGAGAGTAAAAATTGTCATAATAATAAAAAATATCGCGTATTTTATATCATATCATGCCCAGTAACCAATTTAATTTTTATATTTTCTTAAGTCAATGGAGAAGAATCAAGTGAATGTGAAATTGCAGCACATCTATTCCCAACTTGTCCGCTACTTGCCAAAACCTGAGCTTTGTTGTCACTAGGATGACGTACACCATGACTTTGCTATGTGATGATATCATGGCAAGATTTACCCTATGAGATAAGATCATGACAACAAGCATCGCTCACAGTTGTACCTTGGTATATACTGTTCTCTATTTCCTCTCCACACTTAGGGTTGAACTTTTCTAGACATTCCTTTACATTGTTGGTCTCGTGTGTGCCTGAATAGTCGATGGAAATGCAAACTTTCCAAATCTTTTTGCCCATTGCCAAAGCTTTGGCTTTGTTGTCACGAGGATGTCGTGCTGCAAGGAACATGTATAGAAGAATATCGTGACAAGGTTTACCCAACAATCGTCACTATATAGAAGAATATTGTGCCTGAATAGTCAATGGAAACGCAAACTTTCCAAATCTTTTTGCCCATTGCCAAAGCTTTGGCTTTGTTGTCACGAGGATGTCGTGCTGCAAGGAACGTGTATGGAAGAATACCGTGACATGGTTTACCCAACTTTACAAGATCATGACAACAATCGTCACTATAAAACCTATCATTGAAAATACTGTTTTCTAACTCGACCCCTGCACTTATTGGTGAACTGTCTTTCACATTCTTTGACATTCGCTAGTACCTTCGGAGTTTGGGTTGAAGATGCATTTAATGTCCCCTCAAGAGAAAAATCACCAAAAGGTAGTACCTGCATGGTCCGACCATAAAGCTTGAAATGTTGTGCGATTACTCGGGAACGTGTTTTCAGGTAATGAATTATGTCTGTTGGAGTTTCTTTTCATCTGATAATACATGTATTTATATTAGAGAACATGAGCGCAGTTACGAATCATACAAATTACCAATATAAACGCTTCTGCTCTATTTAAATGAGTAACGAGACTAATTATCTTTTGGCTTTAGATAAGAGAGTAACATTTAAAAAGAGCACACGTGGTTTACGATATCTCGGTTGTGTTCTAGTAATTTAAAACCTATAATCATCAGTGGCTAAACGAAGAAATTACATCTATGCAATAACTAATGTAAAAATTTAATGTTAAGAAATTATTATGAAATAATGATAAAAAATTATTTTACCAATAGTTTGTGAGTAATGCATGCGGGTGTTTGGTGTACATACGACCTTAATAAAAGATTGCAAAGCATGAGGTGAGACTTACATGTCTGACTTGAACTTTAGTGCTCTATCGAATACTTTAATTGCATCTATAATGATGTTTGAAATTGGCGATTGTTATAATAAATTTAAGTTATAAATACTAGTCTCTATGGTTTTTTTTTTAAGACAATTTTTCAAGAGTACATATTTTCCAAAATATTCATTCATTTCAGCATCTATCTACTTAACTCTTAGTAATTATTTCATTTGTCATAAAAGGTTTCTCTCCCTGACCGCTAGGGTTTGCTCAACGGCAGCCGTCTTCGACAAAATCTTCTTCCAAACCACTTGTAGCAGTGAACCTACGACCATGAGGGTGGGACGGTGTTCCCTTCATTCTTTAGTCAGACTATGGGCAGCGAAGGCGGATGTTTTCTCCACCGTGTTCCCCCTAATTCTTCTTCTTCTTCTTCTTCTTCTTCTTCTTCTTCTTCTTCTTTTGTCTCGCTTTGGTGAGGCATTGGTGGTGCTTTATTCTGTATTTAGATCCATTGAGGATCGTTTGGTTTATGGCAGGATATGGTTTCAAGAATCGAAATCGGGTTTGTTTTTGCAGATGCGGTGGAGCTTGGGGTTTGTCTGGATGACGGTGCTTTCACTGTTCCGATTGCTGCTATCTAGGATGGATTTGGAGGCCTAGGATCTAGTGGAGATGACTGTAGATTGGTGCTGGACTGCTAGTTCTATGCCGACGATGGCAAGTTGGTTAGCGGTGACTACAGTTGTATTATAGGAGAGCAGGGCGAAGTGGAGGGTAGGTTGGCTTGCGCCGATCTGCCTTCTAGTTGGGCTAAGATTGCTTAGACCTGTCACCCCTCTCGTTAGGCTATTTGTTTTTGCCTCAATGGGTTAAGGTTTGCTTGATTGTTCTAGGCCCATTAGGATTTTAAGTTTCTATTTGTTATTTTATTATTGGTCTTTATTTGATACACCTCGTATCTAGTTTACCTCCTTACTGTATTCAAGTCATTTACTTTAAGTTTCACTTTCCTCGATTTTGGTTTTAACAATTAGAAGGCCCGAAGAGGTGAATTTTTATAGGAAAACAATTTAGATAATTTTTTTTTCTTGAGAGTCATACAGGACGATAAACCGAGTCTGTCAACAGATGACACGCTTAAATCGGAGTTCGTATAAAAAACCTATGATCTAAAAACAAAAGTTATTGTCTTAGAAAACTAACTATAAATAGAAAATTCACTTTAGGTGAGTTGTGATTTCCGGAAAGTTACCCAAATCTTACTCCCTTTTTTCTCTTGCAATGACTCGGTTACCCGACCTGACCCGAAAACTCGACCCGGGACGCAGTCCGGCCACCTAATAGTGCACCACAGATCCGATATGAACTGTGCCGACCTCCTTTCCATTTATGTGGTGGTGGCTTCAATCGATTTGGAGCATGGAAGGAGATTCAAGCCAAGAAAATCTCGACCGACCCGAATTCTTGATCTGGTCAGAACTCACATTTCCAGTCACTAATTCCGGTGATACCACATGGGTTTTGAAGCTCTTAAGGCTCTTAGCAAACCCTCCAAGTGGTTTGGACAAATTTGAATCGAGCAAGGAGAATCGAAGCTTGAAAGATTTCAACCCCTTTTCTTTTTCAAGGTAACTTCCGGACTTTTGGCTTCTAAGTGGACTTTATTATAGTTCAGAAACTAGTTGGGGATGTTGAAAAGAAGATTTTGGCATAAGTTTTGCTACCCGAATCGAGGGTTGACTTGGTGACCCGTGGGGCCGCTACTGGCCTTCTAATTTGGTTAGTTAGGTTGAATTTAGTGTACTTACATGAGCATTTGCCTAGCATAATTAGCTGAAATGAGCCACGCTCATACCATCGCCAGAAATACTAGCTCCCGCCATAGGAGTCACTTATGGGAACACAGCCAAGTAGGCTACTGCCTAAGCCCCGACTTACTCCCAGATCACCACGGACGCGCCGCGCCAGCACAGCATCAGGAGCTCCAGAAACTAAGAACTGAAGCATGTCAGTCCCACATCGAAAGCATGGAGAAGACCAGCTCCCTCCCCACCTATAAAAGGTTAACTCATTTCTCCTCATTAATTACGCATTTTACTACTTGCCTACTGTTATTCTGTCAGTACAAATACATTGACTAACTTAGGCATTGGAGAAGAGAAGACCACCTGACGCGGTCTCCCACTGACGGCCTCTTTGTATTTCACTTAACAGGTAGCGGGATACCGGTAATATCAAGTAACGGTCCTCTCACTGGGCCTGCGTTGATCATATTTAGTTACCGCTAAATATCAAATATTAACATTTAGTGTGTAGAACTTATGGATATTATTTTGGTGGAAATTAGAGAAAGTTAGATATCAATTGGAAATTTCCTAAGTCAAGAGTTTGTGTTGGCAATTTACGGAAATACAACTGTTGGATTTTCCCTAAGTTCTACTCTAGAACATTTAAAATGACAAAACAATGTTAGCAATGAATCCCCCGCTTCATATTTGGATTTGTCAAAGCTAACAAACTTTGAATATTATATCTCTGTTGCTTGTAGTTTGAATTTGGTCAAAGCTAATAACTTTTACAAGCTTATCAAATATGCGTCATTGAATGTATTTCTTCATTTCATATTTGTCTCAAAATAGCTATATAAAAGCTTATGATTAGCCTTTAATTATATTTTTTATCTCAATAGTAAGTCCCCCAAGCATCGTGCGTGATAGGACTTTGAAAGTGCGAGGCTTGATATTTCTAACTTATAGATTTGATCCTCATGCTGAAGACTATGTCATAAAGAATGTCCAATGTATGCCGATTTGATGGCACATGGTGTCAGGGACATGTCTCTTGCACGTGCAGTATTGGGTTATGTCTATCATTGTCTTGGTGATATGGGTACTCATCCTACAAACCTGACTCTTCTAATTCTTGTTTGACCATCATTATGTCATTGGCTGGCTTAGAGAGTATTTTTCTTATTTGTACATGTCACACTCTAATAAAGAGTTTATAACATGATATCTCATCTGGTTAGGTATGCAAGCGTTCAAGGCAGGACTTTAAGAATTACTAAGGGCTCGTATGATTTTCAGGACCAACAAATCAGTCATTCATTATTCTATTATTGTTGCTGGTGACAAAGTTGCTTCATGACGACAAATTGCCTGATATGTTATTTAAGATTGTGGTCTGCATGCTTTTTTAAGTGTTTTCGTGTGAGTTGGGTTCTTTTCCTTGAACCCCATTATCCAAACAGATTTACTCGTCAGTTCAGTCTTGATCAAAGTGTTCCTTCCAACAAACTATCCTTTGGTGTTTCCAAAAAGTAGCAGTGTGGTATCGAGGACCTATTAAAGGCACATATTGTCCTATAAAGGAAGAACACTACATCTTGTTTCTCTATCCCTCGTACATTCTTCTCTTTCTGGGCAATGTATGTTGTGGTACTGCAGATGGTGGTTGAGAGCTTACTCCTTACTTGGAGATGTCGTTGTCTAAAACTTTCAAGACTTTGAACCAACGCCCTCTTGAAGAGCCACAACGTGTTTTCTTTAGTGCAGAATTTTAGAGAAGTTTCTCCTTGTTTGAAACGAGAAATTAAGGTCTCAGAAGTGGAAAAGCCCCTTAAAAAGTCTTTCAGAAAGGCTCCCTGAAAGTATTTTGGTGGAGCTTCTTGTTCTAAAGCTAGCAGGGCCCATCCCGCTAATCATCATGGAGGTCACAAACGAGCTAGGATAAAAAAGGTGGTTGAAGAGAATCTTGTTGTCCAAGTGAATTCCTCTTCAAAGGGTGACCAAGGGTTGAATATTCACAGTCCTTTGAGAATGGAAGCTCAAGATCAAGTCATTGAGAATGAACCAATTGTGCCAACCATTTATTTGAGTGAAATGTCTTCAAACCAAGCTTTGCTAAAATTGCCGAACCTAGGGAGTTCCATATCTAACTTGCTTGGTTCAAAATTGCCATCTATCAAGAATGATTACCTTATTGCTCAGGTTGTGGACATTTATGATAAAGTTTCTTCTAGTCAAACTCCAAAGGAATTATTAGCCTATGTTCCGAACATCACATCAAGCCTTTATATGCTCCGCCCTGCAATTAAACCCATTAAAGCCAGAAAGTTCCAACTTAAAGCCTTTATGACTGCTATTGAGAAGATGCTGGAGGGGGCGGATTAGACATTGGCTGCTACTAGGATCCTTGAGCAGAATACTACCATGGATATTGAACTTGAGGAGTGTATGAAATCCAAGATGACTTTTGAGTCTTAACTTGCAAGATCTTCCAAAGAGTTAGAAGCCTTGAAAACTACGAAATCTGACATCATAGCAGATGAACAACGAGTTCAGAAGAGGCGATTAGAATATGATGCTAAGAGGCAATCTCTTGAAGACACTCTGCAGGTTCTGAAGAACTCCTTTAAAGAGCAAGATGAAAAAGGGCAAAAGTTTCAAGAAGACAAGTTTGCTTATATGGCGGAGAAACTCCCAAAGATTGAGTAGGTTCTAGCTTCATACAAGTCGGAAACAGAGGCGTATCAGAGCTTGTTTGATTCTTTGCTCCTGCTATTCCATGGTGCCCCGCCCTAGTAGAGACTTGAGGCAGTTTACTTAGGATTTGGTTTTGGGTGCCTATTCCAAACTAAACTAAACTAATTAAAGGAAAGAAAATGTGTTGGAAAAGATGGATTGATCCAGTTATTACCAGACTGCCTACATACCTGCTAAAGGATCAAGCCAAATGTAGTTCTCCTAATTGATTTAGGAAAGGAGATTGTTTTAAAATTTTGCAGCTGCATGTACTTTAAGCTAGGTTGCTTACATACTCTATAAAGGGATCAAGCTACACGTAGTTCACCTGATTGATTCAGGAGTGTTTAAAATGGGTGGCTGCATCTAGCTTTGAGACTAGACTGCCTACGTACCTCTTTTGAGGGATCAAGCCGTCATAGTTTTGGCATTTGAGATTTAAATGGGTAGATGACCCATTTATTTTGGATTTTTGTGCTTGACAAAATTTGTGAGGGTTTAGAGCCCTTGAATTTGAGATGAGTAAGGCAAACATTCTATCTGACCAAAAGACGACCTAAAGGCACACTATTTTCAAACGATACAAGTCCGTCATGTTATTTTCATAAGACAAGCGCTGTCATCAGTACATGATGCAAGTATGATGGTCCAGTGAAATTGGGTTAGATACAAAACACCAAGAATTAATCAGCAATTAATCATTATAGTCATTCTACCAACCATTAATTTAGCAGCAATTCATCAGAATATGATACAAAAGAAAAATCCAATTTAAAAATGTATTTGATTTTTTTTTTTTTTTTTTTTTGGGTTACACATACCTTTGGTTTTTCATTTTTGGATATGTTCCTTCCAAATGGTCGGCTAGCTGATTATCCTAATAAGCAACCACTTCTGTCAAATGGCTCCAGCAGTCCCTTGCTGCTTTCATGTTGACCATATCTGCACTAAAATATAGTAACATTGACAGGAAAGCATGAAAGAAGGTAGGAACTTACAAAAAGAACAAAACAGGAAGAGTTGAGCACACACTACCACTTGCAGTCAGGACAATACCACCTGAATCCTAATACCAGTAAGTACCATAACTGGTAGGTCTAAAAGTTGCACAACTTAAACCTTGCACTCAAGTATCATCGTTGGTAATATAGTGATCAAGCAAAGGTCATTACCCGCTGAATATTGTTCTTAAACTGCTAACCAAATGTCACAAAATATTCTACACTATGGTACTGCACAGTTAAAGAAAATAAATTATTTAACTAACCTGGGCTCAATGGAATTTTCTGAAATTTTTTCAGGACACTATAGACACATTTAGTAACACGCAAACAAAATTTCAGAACAATCGGAGTTTATTTGCTATATGAAATAATTCACGCAATACTGAACACAGAAAACAACACAGACAGATTTTAGAACTTTAAAACTATTGATAGAAACAAAGCTAAAGACTCATTCTCTACCACCAAACACACTCAATCATATCAAAGCTCAGTTATGGAATCCTAACTCTCAATTGAATTTACCCCAAGTTAACCTCACAAGCTCGAATTAACCCATTATCCTTTCTTAGTTCCTCTTTAAGCGAAATCTTGCCATTTAATCTATTTCCGATTATGCAACCTACACACAAGCTCGCTAAGTTTAACATATCAAAATCATTAAGCAAGAGAAGGGTTTGGATAAATTTAGGGTCACAAGTACATTGGTAGTCTCCCTAAACCTAGGGTTTGAATCGCATGTAATTTAAGAAAACATTTTCCTACTGAATTGGAATGAACACCTGACATGTACGAATCTAATGTTACTCCAAGCATTAGAAGACCTATTCATTTAGTTGTGCACCTAAACAAACAAGCAAAGATTCATCTTGTAGACACAGTGGAACAAACACTCCATTGATAATATAGAAAACCAAAAACTGAATTGTCATTAATATGAATTGAACATGTTTGGGGCTTTGAAATCGCCCCTAAGAGTATTAGCTAGACATAGATGAAGAAAACAAAAACTAAAAGAAAGGAAGAGGAAGAGATGACGGCTAGATGATTGCAGAAAGGGATGTCGTCCTTTTTCTGCTCTTCTGCAGAAAAGAAGTACACTCTTTATTGCTTAGATTAGGAGATTTGCACTTCTTTTCTTTTTAGGATTCAAATAACTTCTCCTCTAAGGCTTCTAATAATTTCCACCCACTAAAAAAATATGTCTTTAGCTCTAATAAACAGAGATATTCAGTTAATACTCGTTGGGCTTCTAAGAGGAATTCAGGCCTCTAAACATGGATTCCCATCAAAGTGTTAGATTCTCGGACAGCCCGATCTTACTCTACTAAATCGGGCATAACTTCTTGTAGAAAAATGATATGCACGAACCGTTAAAATTTCTGAAAGCTAGACATCCAAGGCTTTCCAACTATATATAGCCCACTGTCTGATTCATTCTGAGGTGCTCTCAGTTTCATATCGAAGTTGACTGATCTCCACAGGAAAATTCACTGATTTAGCTTCCTTTCTTCTACTTTGCTACAAAACACAAGTAAATGACTCAAATAAATGGAAAACTAGCAAAGGAAACATGAAGAAATCAATATAAAAACGCATACATTGCTGAGCTTATCAATAAACCAGCACAATCAAGATCAAAGCAAGCAAAGTAATTAAGAAGCTGGAATAATTGCTGAAACCATTATATGAATTACACATTATCGCCAGATATCAAAAAGGAATCAACCAAACCCTTTTGAAAGGGAAAAAAAAAAAAAAAAACGGTGCAGTACGGCGATTCTAAAGCCCAAAAAGATGAAACCGCCTCTTGAAGAGAAACATAATCCTTAATAGATACATACTCCTCTCACAAGTAAAAACCTGAAAAACAACAGAACAAGTACTTCAAATATACTCCTTTAACAGTGAAATCTGCAAAAGAAATTTGAAAAAGACACAGAATCCAACAGCTATTACTAAATGGGAAATTTTGAATAAAAATAGACAAATTTATTTGCTGCCACCAAATTTTGTAATTAAAAATCATATCATCGCCCATGATGTTCGTTTAACAATGACAACTCTAAACTGACCTCTAAATTAATCAATTCAGAAATGTATATTTTCACTCACATGAGGGAGTAGGAAAGTCAACTCAAGATCCTCTGAACTAAGCATCGCTTGTTTTGGTTTCCACCCGTCATGTTTGAGCCCTGACCTGAAGCAGAAGCACCATTTTGAGCATATCTGCTTGCCCCTGCAGAGGGCTCAGGAGCCTTAATCCCAGAATGGTGCTGCAGCAATCGAAGGCTGAGAACCATGGAAGGGCCAGTAAGGTCGCATTTGAGCATGTGTTTGCCCAGATTGCTGATGAAAGGGTGGAATTCCAGGGTCATGTGATGTGGATTCTACCCTTTGTGACATTGTGCCGCATTCTGTTCGTATTGCCATTGCAGCTGCTGATGCTTCTTTATCATCCTCTGAAACTTGTGTGAGGGTTCATACTTGGGTAGACTTTTGGCTTCACAAGGTAATGGATAAGTCCAGAAGTTATCAAAATCAAGAGCATCCATATTCTCTGAGAAGGATCAAGTGTAAGCATTCTTTCTAACAACTCCAAAGCATGGTGGTCAAAACCTCAGCCATGTTGTTTGCTTGAAGTTGATGCTGTTTCACATATGAAGCTTGAAACTCCAGGCCAGTTTGACCTCATCTGGAACTCCACACAGCTCGAAAATTGTATTTAATTGCTCTTGCCCTCACTGACCACCCCGTAGAAGCTCATAAAAGATAAAAACCAGACCATATATCAAAAGCTAGACCATAATTGGTGCCCCCAAGAGCAACTCTGGAGCCCTGGAGGTCTATACCAAATAATGACATGATTTGTGAGATTGGCATTGTGATAATCTTTTGGTGAGAAGGTACGGGCAAGACGAAATTCCAAGCTTCAGATTACCTTCATTGTCTATAAGAGGAACAGCGATTTTAATCTCACGCTGAAGTACTTGATGTACATGACAGTAGTGAAAACCTCAGCAATCGTCTCATGTAGCACTGAAGCCCCCAGGTCAATGAGCTAGAGTTGTCAAATAATAGTCCATGTATTCAAAGACGATAACAGATTCCAGTATCATTTTTCTGCTGTGGACTTGGAGGTGTCACAAGCACTTGATGATGTTTTCATGTAGCAGCTTGTTTAAAATCTTGAAAGAACCCCTCTCTCATTGTCTTCCATTCCAACTCATATTTTTCTTCCACAGCAACAATTTCTTCAGTCTTTGTGTCTTACCTGTAACTTAGAAGGCTAAAATTCATTTCCTTACAAGCATACATTCTCTGATAGTCCAAATTACCATTACAGAGGGACTTGATTGAAATATCTTCATCACAAGGTGTCAAAAAGTCTGGACTTTCAATTAGGGTATAAATGATCGAGTAGCTAGATGTTAAGTCAAAGAGAAAAAAACATAACTTCTAAAGTACGCACGAGAAGACACTCAGATGAGTAAGGCAACATCATAGCTGACCATAAAGACCACCAACAGCTATAAGCCGGGCAGTCAATCAGGCACAGCATCTGCCACTCTATTTCTTCATTGTAGTCATTTCACATGATATTGGGAAAGCAAAAATTATGAAAAATACTAAACACACACCATGACTTCAGGCACCAGGCAACTGCCTCTTTCTTTCAATTATTTAGTATCTATTAACTAATTAGTATATTTTCATCAAAGCACAATACAAGTATCCAATCTTTTTTCATCGAAACACAATATAATACACCCATAACTTAGAAACCAAGGTTTAATCGTTAAATATCATCTTCTGCCAAGGAACAAAAGTAAACTTGGCCTCATTCAGAGTTCCAGATAGACCCATAAGCGAAAATTTGTGTAAAACAACATCCTATATCGCAAGATATCATAGTATCATACTTTTCCAAGAAACCACATTTGGGTCAGGCAATTCTTCAAACACCTGGTAGGCATTACCCAAGCTCCGTAAAAGTGATGCACAACCATGAAAACAAACTCCATTATTCTGAACTACATCCACAAGCGTAATAGTAATACTGCCATACATCACATTACATTGCTTTTGATTTAATGAGTACTAACCAACACAAAGCAGTGTTGTTTGACTGAGATTGATTGCGGTTTATAAATAAAAAAGGGTCAAAATGATAATTACAAACGGGGTAAAGTGCAATTAGCACACAAGTTACCGTGTTTCCCCCGCGATCACCATATAAATACAGAGCGATTTTCGATATTGGGGTTTCAATCTGAATTTGGGAGGCTTCGTCCGAAGAATTCGATCGTAGATAATCCTGATATGAGTATCAAATCTCTGTAGGATGACAGACCACGCAAGCTCTATTCGCATCTACCCCAAACATAACCTGGCCTTTTCTTTTTCGATGATGATAACTCTGCTTCTAGTGACAACTGCAAGATTGAATCTCCAATTGCTCTTATTAATGTTATTTGTTCTGTATGTAGCTGCTATTGGTCTCGTTTTTTTTTTTTGTCTGAATTGGTCTTGATACCGAACCTAGTTTTTTTTGAAATAAAAGTTAATGCACATTAAATCAAGATCGATGGTTAAAAAGCTAGAGACTACCAATACTTAAAAATAGAAAATTAGCAGGGCAATAACTAAATATCTATCTAGCAGTGCAACTCATCATAGGACAAATTAAATTCGGTTTTAGAGCGAACCTAGACACAAAGGGTCTTTTTAAGGAAAAAATCATCAACTAGTCTTCCATCCGCAGACACGTGATTGTGGTCAAGGTTTCAAATTTATCCGAAATTGCCTAAATTTTTATCGAAATTTTGGTAAATTTGAAGTATCGAAACGAAACTTATATGCTATATCATTTCCATCAGGAGTTTCCCGAAATTTTTTTTCGTACATTTCGGCGAAATTTTTAATTCCGAAATATCTACACATATAAAATATATTTAAAAATTCACACCAAATTTTTGTCCGAAATTTCTCTGGAATTTCTGTGAAATTTAAATGTCACCGACAATGAAATTTTTACTTCATACGAAAAGAGAAAATATGAAATTACGGATTTTAAGTTTTTTTTTGCAGTCAAGTTGAATGCAACAAAAAAACTTTTTGCTTTTATCTGGTACAAAGTTGAATGCTCCAACCACAACATGATTCCATTTTTGTTTCGTCTCGAATATCGTATGCTTGATACAATGAAACACTATATTGGATAACTCCACATTATCCAATATATGAGATTGCATGTGGGAAGAGATCAACACACATACAATACCCATGTGATGAAGTATCAAAATCATTTCCAAAATTCATGTACTTGGGAATAATATTGTATAATACTAAATGGAAACAGTGCAACCCACTCTATCGAACCACATCATAGTAGCTTTTATATTCATTTTGTTGTACTTGTTCATTTTCATTCATGAGGTTTTGTTATTACGTGCTCCGCCCCGGCCAGTTGTAATTTTCTAATTATTAGTGAAAAATTAGTGATGACCAAACCTCTCACCGGGCTCCAGCAATTGCCAAAAGAAAAAAAAGGGTAAATCAGATTCACATTATTAATATACAACACATTTATAATTACGCAGATAAAAACACTAGTTTTATTTATTTTATTTTTTAGGAGAAACGTGAACACTTTCATTACTTCGGCCAACAAAGTTACAAAGGAACCTACCACGTGTGTTGCCCTAATAAAATAAGAACTTAAACGTAACCCTATACTGACAAACACAGCACACACTAATTGTAGGGAGAGAGAGTAGGGCAGTACTCAAAAAAATGCCTCATGGACCCTAATCCTCCCCTACCGAGCTCCGTTTCATTATTAAAAATACAACGAAAGAAACGAAAAAAAAATGAAACTAAAAAAGCACCGAAAAAGACAATCTTCAAGGAGCAGAGGCCTCCTCCTCAAGCCTAGAGAACAGTGCACGACGCTTTGCAGTTGAGAGAATCTTTGCACGACGCTTTGCAGTTGAGAGAATCTTTGGTTTATTTTTCTTCCCAGCCCTTAACTTACCATCTGTAGGGGATGAAGACTTCCCTACCTCAAACTGCAGACCTTTTGTAGGAGAGGTCTTCATACCAAAACTGAAAGTGGAAGCATCCACCCTGCGCTTTCGATGACCTGAAGAATCCGGGCTAATAGCATCAAATTGCACACCACCCATTGAAGCCCCAGGTGAGCCTTTAATCCCTGATTCAACACCATGCCCCAAACGCCCTTTTTTCAATGGGGAGGTAACTTCTCCTCCTCCACCCCTTTTGCCTAGCCTCGATCCAACCATGGTCTGTGCCTCATCAACACCATCCTTCAATCCGAGAGGCAGTGAACTCATCTTCCCTTTCAATAAGAGAGGCCCAACCCCAGAGTGATCACAGACCTCCTTTTGTCACACCTCGAATTTTAGAATAATAATTCAAAATCCGAAACATGAACTACTACAACTCAACAATAATCATCCTGAATTTTTTCCTTAATAACCACACCACACGAATTGAATTTCAAATTTTGAAATATGTCTCGGATTAATTATTACAACACGCTCTCTCCAAAATAAAATGTAAGCTCAAATGAGCATAACACACCTCACAAAAGAAATTCAAAATAACACCAGTGCAGCTACTCTAAGCTGCTCGATCACCTTCCTGATTCTCCTGACATGTAGGCTCACCCACTACACCGTTTGAATAGTGTACCGGGATTGCAACAACACAAAATCCAGTAAGCTTTCTGAAAGCTCGTGTGAGTAAATAAGAAAGAACGATTGTTTTATTAAATCATATTTCTTTTCACCAAGGTCAACACCCAACAATTTCAACATCCACAAGAAGATCACAATCTCCATAATCAATCACCAAATTAACAAGAATTAATACGGATCTAAACTCACATCTTTCTTCTCAAAACCCTGAAGTCGTATTTATAAAAATACGGTGACTGACAGACTAGAGCTCTAACTGAATCGTAGCCCGTCACCTGGCCTAGATTATGGCATCCGACATATTTATCATTGTCGTAGTTCATCAATATAGGTTTAGAACATTCGATACACATACTCAATCTAGCCCCATTACCCGACCAAGGTTGTGGCATCCAACTTACTCAACCAATCGTAACCCATCATCCACTTAGGATTAGAGCGTCCGATTCCCTTATACCAGTCACTATGTCGACCCTAAATTCATAATCGAGTATAACAATATCTTTCACACAATGGGATCAATCAATCCAAGATACAAAATATTATTATGAAATTAAGCATTCAAATATAACTCGAAATCATCATTCCAAACACAATCATATCATCACTCAACAACGCACCAACCAATATATATATATATATATATCACGTAAATATATCTATACGTAATCATTCACTTAGGGATGACCACTAATACCATCCATAGTTCACACAAGAAAATAGTGAAATTCATTTTGTATAACTAAAATCATTTTACTTACCTATGGACCGTAGTTGATCAAGTTCATGTAATTTTAAAAATAAATATTTTTCCATAAATATTTTTCACCCAATTACAACAAAATAAATTAATTAAAAGTACTCGGTTCGTAATATGAACTACGTGAGGTTTACTCACCTCGATATTCCCGCGGCATCTTCAAATTAACACAATTCACAACCGAACTTGCTCACCCAAGTAAGACCATCAATCACCTATTCAAACATGACCTTAACTTAGCAAATAATTAAAAAACATACTTAAATGACAATCCTACTGTCGGATTCTAAGTTATACGAAAATCCGACGGACGGGTTCTCACGAATCGCCTCTAGAATCACTGTTTTACAATTATACGAAGATCCAACGGTTGGATCTTCGCCCATGACCATACAAAGTCACTGGGACAGTCATACGATCAACATATCAAAACTACAAGTCCATCGGACGGTCCTATCTTCACAGATCACAAATCTAACGATCGAAAACGTAAAAATTCATAACTAAATCATACAATATCCAAAAATTACGTATAATATATCAACGTGTTCGTATCAATGTGTACAACATAAAAATGGGCAGAAACTGCCCTTAGGGTGGCTAGACCTGGTCGAAAAATGCCACCACAGTGGCGGAACCTCATCCAATATTCAAAATTTGACAAAACTTCCAACACGAAAGTTCTTTAAAGTCATATTATAAGCCAAAAGATTCGAATTTTACCTCCCAAAATTTTCAGATCGGATGAACCCTAGTTTCCAAATCGTGCAAATTCGATCACCACAATCGATTTGATGCAACCGACCTTAGGAGAAATGATCTACATCCTCAGAAGTGCAGAATCCCTTCAGGAAACACTGCAAAAGGTGACCGGAGGAGGGAGAACAATAGTGGCAATGTAAGGCGATTTCCAACTCTGCTGCACCATGTTCTTCGACTTGCAGCGACCACCACGATGGTTATTTCCCATCGATGTCTTCTTGAAAGTTTTAAATGACTTCAAGGAGAGCAAAATTGCTTTTGGAATCAAGTCGATTGGAGGTCGGATGAGAGAGATATAGGCCGGTGAAGGGAGAGCAGCTTGGGCGAGTTCCAGCTCGAGCTATGGGGATTCTCGGCCTCCTAGCGCCTTCCATAGTTCTTTTTTCACTTCGATGTCTTCTAGGAAGTTTTAAATGACTTCAAGGCGAACGAAAATGCTTTTGGAAGCAAGTTGATTGGAGGTCTGTGGAGGGAGATATGGTCGGACAGAGCAGAGCCCAGAAACGGCTCAGGGAGAGGGGAGAAGAGAGAGTTTCGGGGGTGAAAGTGAAGAAGGAGAAAAAATCTGTCTTTATGAAAAAGACCAGATTTTTTTTCCTATTTATAGAAACTTCTCAATTTTCAATCGCTCATAACTTTCTCATACGAACTCCGATTTTTACGTAGCACATATGTACGTACTTGTATCAACGAGCTCTACAAATTTCATGAAGGAAGTTTTCCCAAATTCTAAACATATAAAAAATCAATTTTCATGATCCCCTAAATAACGTTCGTTTTCGAAATAAAATCGTTCTAACTAATCCCACAACCTCTCCAAGCTTCGTACCGAAACCCACGACCACGAAATCATTTTTAAAGATCCATGAAATTTAATTTTGATTTTTCGGGGTATTACACCTTCAGTTTGGGTAAGGTAGCAAAACTCGGTGGCACACTCACCCTACTGGGACGGGCTACATTCTCTACCACCATAGATGAACCACCCTGCAAAACAACACTCCTTTGTCCACCCCTAGAAGAAGCCGTTGCCACACCCATACCCCATTCCTCCTTCGAAGGGCCACCATAATCCCCTACACCATGCTTAAAGAACCCACACACCAAACACAAACCCCGCACATTCAAGTATTCAAGATCAATCTCTTTGGCAAAAGAATCAGAAAAAGAATACCTGAAATGCATTGGAAGGGACCGCTCAAGACTCACCACCACCAACACATTCACCTCCTCATATTTCTTCAATCTCCTGTCATCAACATGAACAACCAGACCTAGACAGCCCGCAATCTTCCGAGCCCAAGTCGGTGTAGTGTAGGTCGGCGGCAACCCTCTGATCTGCACCCAGATAGGTAACAGGTTAAGAGGCACATCCATAATCTCGCTCACCCCATCATAATCCCCTAAAACCAGAGTTACCGAGCGGTAGTACTACGGTGATTTTTCCAGGACCCACTGCTTATCCGTTGAATTAACAAAACGGAAAAGAAATCGACCGTTCGGACGTTCACGGATCACTAAACCATGATCAGAAACTGGCTAGACCTGCCCAATTTGTGCCATGAAGTGGTGCATCGCCGCCGCCGCCTTCACTGGCTCCACTAAGACCAAACGGCTCACCAACTAATGGTAGGTTGGATCCGTCGATTCCACCATAGGTTCCTCACATTGGAACTCGTCTCCCCCAATGGCTAGGGCCGCAGCAAGCTTCGAAGTCACATGCTCAACATCGGCTATTTGGATTAAGGGAGAAGGAAGGAAGGAGGGAATGAGAGAACAAAGCAATGATAAGAACCAGATGGAAATGGCCTAACGGCTTCAGCAAGACGAGAGAGAAAAGTTCTCTCTCAGATGTAGGGTTTTTTTTTTATGTAGAATCTCTAATTAAAATAACTGGGAACCATATAAGTCAGGTACCTTTCAGACTAAAATTTGGATAACGATAAAAACACTAATTTAGCAACCTACTACAGTACTAGTTAATTACTCGTCCATATTAAATATCACAATTCTATTATAAATGTATAATTTTAGAGAGATTACATTGTAAATAGTTTTATTATAGGTCAGTTTAGTCTATGTAAAAGTCTCATTCAAAAATATAATATTATAAATGCAATTAATGTGATTCTTTATTTTAACCAAAACTTCCATTGAAATCAAAATTTTCTTCGAAATTTCCTAAATTTGAAGTACCGAAATCGAAACCGAAACTGAAATTTGAATCCTTGATTGTGGTACGAAACAAAATGCTAATAATGATGCTATTGTGGGTATATGGTATCCAATAATCATATTCGATAAATCTAATCAAGCAATAATCAATTAAATACATGATATAAACACAAATAATATGAAATATATAGAAGATAATTTGAGAGTTAAGCCTGTGAGTACAAGAGAGGCACACCATTCGTTGTCCTAAAGCAGTAGACGCCTCCCTACGTGTAGGTTATAAAGGTCGTTTACAAGCTTTCGGTTATCTTATTGAGAGTCAGTAATGAATTTGATTGTTTTATTGAATGTCATTAATAAATTTGGCTGGGTTATTGAGGGTCAGTAATGAACAATTTCAAAAAATTTATGAGCAAAAGGGGAAAACTTAAACAAACAACAAGAAGGAAAAAGTTTTATTGAAGAAACTAGTGAGTAGTGACGATGAGTACAATGGTAAATGAGTGCATCTATGGGCAACCGTATTAGCAGCTCGAAGAATATGAAGGATTCCAGACTCAGGAAGAGAACACAATCCCATTTTGATATCTTCAATACACTTGCATAGAAAGAGAGATCAGGCGAGCTATTTTTGGGTAATTTCCTTGTATAATAAGTAAATGTTGTAACGTAGTTAACAAAGATGTACAAGTAAATCGAAGGTAGTCTAGAAGCTTAAATCTTCCACCACGTATATTAAAATTACCAATTAAATTAACATACAGAAGAAAAAGTCATTTGTACTCTGGTTCAATGACGTTGAATTAATCTTGTGTATCCTAATTGATATGCTCCAATTTGTATTATGATTGACAAAGGCTCTTAACATTTGTCTCAAATTGCAGTCTCCACCTTAGTACAACGAACTTGAACTAGAGCTCATTTAATTTGTCATCAAATTTAGAGATTAGAGCTCATTTTTGTCGTTAAGATTTCCAATTGTACGAAAAGTGTGAAAAAGATACAAACCTGATCCTAATTTGACGATGAAGAAGATTCATGAAAACTTGAAGTTTAATAGGATCAATGATCTACCAGAAAACTAAAAAATGCACATAGTGCTTATATTTTTCGTTGTAGATCATTAACCGACTAGAATTAGTCTTCAAAATTGAGCAACTTATACATGAACTACATCAATCTTTTATGATGGAATATATCAAACTCTAACCGAATCAAGGATTTACCAAAAGCTCTAAATTGAGATGCCAACTCCCTACATAGTCTTTCATAAATCGTTGACCGGCTAGAGTTCATCTCCAAATCAACTAATTCAAAGAAAAACGACATCTTTCATGCGACTCTATATTGTATGTATATATCAGTTAATTAACCAAGTATATATATAGGGGTTTAACTGACTCCTTATGAAAAGTAGTGCTGCTAAACTATTCTCAATTACTTCAATTGCCTTTTTCAAGTATAGATTCTCCGTCGATCTGATGAATCATTCTGCTTCAGTAATGGCAGGTATGAGTCTTGACAACGGGTATCACCTGATGTTTTCTGTTTGTTTCTTTCTGTTGCGTATGTGAATGTTAGCAAACTTAATAGAACGTTTCTTAGATCATGCATGTACCTTATCATAACTGGATTTCACTGTGCGATTATATTATTCCTTTACTGATTTATAGGTAAACATAAAAGTTGCACCAGATCAATTTAGAAACCAATACCACGATATAAAGCACATGCATGCATAGGTTTGAAAAGTACATGAAGTGTATGCCAATAATCATACCGATAATTTACATCCCAATGTAAGCCAGTTATTAGAAGAAATCACTGGAAGAATCAGACTTCAATTCTGATGGGATATCTGTCACTCGAGAAAACAAAAATTTTGCGGCATCCAAAGTTCATTCTTTTATGTTTACCTACAAATCATAGTTGGATATTAATTTATGTTCAATGTGTAGTCTGGCAATCATTTCTTAGTTCCTATTTGCATATCCATCATCAGCAACTTGGGTTTATTGTCTTTTTCTTTTGTCAAACCTCAGCCTGGTGAAGGTGGGCTTAATTTAATCCTACTTCCTTGGTTCCGGTTCAAAGGGCACTCTTTCAAAAAAAAAATATAAAAAAAAAAAGGAAAAGAAAAAAGAAGCTCAAGAGACTTTACATACTAGTTGACAACTTCTAATTCCTGGAACTCTGAAAGATATTTAAGAAAAAACTATATGCTCACGAATTGATTGAATCCTAGTTGAATTCTTTTCATAGCCCATTATCAGTTCAAGTAGCTAGTATAGAATAGCTTGCAAGATTATGCTGATATTTTTGTGCTGTTTATTTATAGAATGGAACTATAACACGAGGCCAAAATGAAATTTCTCATCCAAGCAAACCTAATAGAACGTTTCTTAGATAATATATGGCACTGGTCAATAAGGAATGTTAAAAGTATTTGTTTTCTGTTAGAAGTATTTCAAAAATTTTGAAACTTTACCAAAGACGTGAAATTATTTAGAATGTTTCACTCCGTCTAAAACATTTGCAGGTAAAAGACTCGGACCCATTGGAGTTCACCCTTTATCAAGCCCAAGCCACATCTCTGACACAGCAGCCTTCAGCCGAGCAGCCCCGGTCCACAGCCCAATGACTCCTATCCAGTTGGTCAACACTTACCCTCGGCGTCCACAACATCAGATGAGCCATGAGAGGTCACTCTTGAGCTTCAGCTTGCTGTGTCGCTGGCCCAGCCTCCGTCGACGGAGTCCACCAGTTGCGCCGCCCCGGTTCTCACTTATCGTCGCTGTCAGCAGCTGATCCAGTCAGCAGACGAGTCATCACACAATGCTGCTGCTCCATCATAGTCCATGACGACTCCTCCCCTGCTTGCCGCCGATCCTCCACCTCCTCCGACTGCTCCTTAACCTATTTTGGCGCCTATTCCTCCACCCAATCGTCCCATAAGGACTCATCTCCAAAATGGAATCGTTCAGTAAAAATTTCATACTGATGGCACCATCAAGTATTCTCTTCCCCGTGCTCTCCTTACTGCACTTGAATCTGCTGAACCCACATATTATACTCAGGCCTCTAAGCAGGAGGTCTGGTGTGTTGCAATGGTTGATGAGATCAATGCTTTGTTGAAAAACAATACTTGGACTATGGTTCCTTCTCCTCCATCACAGAATACCATTGGTTGTAAATGAATGTTTTGAGTAAAGCACAATCTAGATGGCACTGTAGAAAGTCACAAGGCCTACCTTGTGGCCAAAGGATTTCATCAACAACAATGTATTGACTATGAAGAAACCTTAAGTCCTGTGATTAAACCTTCCACTATTCTATTGTGCTTTGTCTTGCTGTGTCTAGACCTTCGTCAATTGGATGTTAAGAATGCATTCCTCCATGGATTGCTTAAGAAGGATGTGTATATGACTCAACCACCAGGGTTCATTGATCTGTGTCGGCCATCTCATGTTTGCAAGCTCCCCGCACCTAGTTTCGTTGTATGAACTCCTTCTTATTATCGGTTGGTTTTGTTCAGATTTTGGCATATTCTTTTTTGTTCATTTTCTATCGTGGGATGTGTACCATTTATTTTATGTTGTATGTTGATGACATTGTGGTCGCGGGCAGCGATGATAGGCTTCTACAAGGTTATTGATGCATTGGGTCATGGCTTTGACATAAAGGACCTTGGTCCTCTACACTACTTTCTTAGTTTACAGGTTACATCTCAAAATGCTGGCATTCCTATCAGTCAAGTCAAGTATGCTCATGATCTACTTGTGAAGCATGATATGCTGCTTAGTAAACCAGTTAGCACACCAATGTCAGCCAAGGCTATCCTCACTGCCATAGACGGCGACTTACTTCCCAACCCCACAGTTTTTTAGGATATAGTCAGCTCCCTGCAGTATTTGACTATCACCCGTCCTGACATCACTTTTGTCTTTAATTCTATCTCTCAGTTCATGAGTCAGTCACGCACATTGCATCTGATCACTGCCAAGCTCATACTTTGCTACATCAAAGGAACACTTGCTCATGGCTTGTTCTGTGGTCCTCAACGCCACCCTACTCATCTTGCTACCTATGCTAATGCTGATTGGGCTGGTTGTCCTAATTCTCGTCGTTCTACTTCTGGCTATCTTGTCTATCTTGGCACAAACTTGGTCTCTTGGTGTCCTAAAATGCAGCCCACCATTGCCCGTTCAAGCGCCAAATCTGGGTATCGATCCCTTTCTTATGCCACTGTCGAGTCAACTTGGTTAGCCTTCTTACTCTATGAACTCGATGTTCGAATTCAATTTCCCATCCTACTACATTGTGATAATCTTAATGCTACATACATGGCCTCTAATCTAGTGTATCATGCTCGCACTAAGCATACTGAACTTGATTATCACTTTGTTAAGAAAGTGGCTCTTGGTAGCCATCGTATTTGCTTTATACCATCAGTATATCAACCCGCGGATCTTCTCACCAAACCTTTTCACAAGCACAGTCATGTATTTCTTACCCACAAACTTGTTCGTGCAGGCCTGCCAAGTTTGAGGGAGGGTGTTAGAGAGATTTCCTCTCCAATAATCAAAACTGATTCTGCAACTGTAGAATAGTTTTGATCTTTATATATTTGAGCCTATTCTTCAAACTGACATATATTCCAAAGTTCCATCTTTGATATTATACAGTCAGCATCTTCATGGTCGCCCCACACAAATGTTCTTTTATTATTTGTGTAAAGCCATGTAGTATTGAGTCAAAATCTTTAAAGTTGGTTAGTAAATTTAATTTTTGTAACTTTAGTTCTGGGGATCTTTCCCATTGTTTTAACCACAGCAAAGTGTCTCCTTGCAATGTTGCTGCTATGTAATCTAAGAATCTTTCTTTTGTCCATATGTTTTTATAATTAGTTATTAGAATGGACATGGATTGTAAGAACCGCAATTTTCATTTTAATTTCGTGTAAAATTGTGTTGAACGATTATTGTACGATTTCACGAATGTTGCTCGATAATATTGTTTTTTTTTTTAATTATCAAAGGTTCGAAACTATTATTTTTACGAAAAACTCGAAATGCTCGAGTTAAGAAATCGACTTTTTATATGTGCAAAATTTGGGAAAACTTCCTTCATGAAAGTTGTAGAGCTCGTCGATACGAGTCCGTACATATGCGGAACAAAAAGATCGGATTTTTTTCTGAATTAGTTATCACATTTAGAAGAAATTCTGAAATAAGTATATAGGGAAAAAACCCTAATTTTTTTTTGGAAACCCTTTTTTTCTCTCCCGGCCTCCCTTTCCATTTTGGGAAAACTATAGCTCTCTCTCTCTTTACTTCCGCGCGGCCGAAACCCAGAAAACAGAGCACGGAGAAACCGTGCTCCCTCTTCCTCATTCGTCCACCTCAAGACCTCAAGCCACCTTCATTAGCTTCGTCTCGACCTTGCGCAACTGCTAGAGGCAGCCTTGCGCCGCGACACGGCCTACAGCGGCTGCGGTGAGCACCGAATGGATAAATCTCGATTTCGCTCAATCTCGATATCTCGAGCTATAGGTCACCATCTCACTTGATTCTTGGCTTATTGAACTCGCCTCACATTCCTTAACAAGCACCAAGAAGGACCGGAACTAGGTTGATCTTTTTCACTTTCGTCGGAGTTCGACTTATTTTGATCAGAAAACAACCTTTCGATCCGGATATCTAGAGTTATACACGATCATTTCCTGTGATTCTTGGCTTGGTGAATTCGCAATGAAGTTCTGAACAAGTTTTCAAAAGAGATCGAAGCAAGTTGTTGCAGTTTTTACTTCGGTTTCAAGCTCGCCGGTTTCTGGAAAAATTCCGACCACCCGACTGTTTTTGGTACTTTTTGACCCCTTCCCGTTATTTTCTGGTTTTGTGCTAGTTATGAAAGTTGCTCAAAACGATGAAACGAAAGGGAGAAGCTCGGCCCCAACACCATTGGTGGTGGTCGGCGGCAGCTCTGTCCCTAACTCCGGCGGCCCTTTCTGGCCACCTCCGGAGGTCTAAAATATAGTTTATGTCCATTTTATGATTCTACGTTTCAATACGACCATTTCAGCATATTATACGTATTTTTCGGATATCGTATGATTTAGTTATGAATTTTGAGATTTCGATCGATTTCGATCGTTAGATTTATGATCAGTGAAATTAGAACCGTCCGATGGACTTGTAGTTTTGATATGATGATCATATGACTGTCCCAGTGGCTTTTTGTGGTCATGGGCGAAGATCCGACCATTGGATCTTTGTATAAGTGTAAAACGGTGACTAGGGAGGTGATTCGTGAGAATCCGTCGGTCGGATTTTCTTATAAATTAGAATACGGCAGTTAAATGGTAGTTTAGTTATGTTTTGAAATTATTGGCTAAATTCAAATCACATTTAATTAGTTGATTGACGGATTATATTTGGGTGAGCTGTTTCGGTGTGGTTTATATTTTATTTGAAAACGCAGCGGGAGTCTCGAGTTAAGTAAAACTCACGTGGTTCATATTACGAACCGGGCGCTTTAAATTATTTATTTTTGTAATTGTGTGAAAAATATTGGTGGATTAAATATTTGTTTTTAAAAATCACATGGACTTGATCACTATGGTCTATAGGTAAGTAAAATGAATTTTTAATTATACAAATGAATTTCATGATTTTCATGTGTGAACTATAGATGGTATTAGTCGTCATTCTTGAGTGGATGATTACGTATATATATATATTATGTGGAATATATATATTGATTGGTGGATTGTTGAGTGATGATCGATTGGATTGGATCGATGATTTGGATTATATTTCAAATGCTTAAATTTTATAATAATATTGTGTATCTTGGATGGGTTGATTTCATTGTGTGATAATACATTGTTGTGCTCATTTAAGGATTTAGGGTCAACGTAGTGGCCAGTATGGGGGAATTGGACGCTCTAATCCTAGGTGGATAATGGGATATGATTGGTTGAGTATGTACAATTATTGGACGTTCTAAATATGTATATAAGTATGCATATTGATGAAATACGAAAAAGATAAATATGTCGGATGCCATAACCTAGGCCAGGTGACGGGCTAAGATTCAGTTAGAGCTCTAGTTTGTCAAATACCGTATTTTTATAAATACGATGTTGAAGTTTTGTGAAGAAAGATGTGAGTTAGAGTTTGGTGTTGATTTGTTGATTTATTGAGATTGTTGGTTTCTTGTGGATGTGGAAAATGTTGAGTGTTGATTTGAGTGGAAATAATTATGATTTAATTAAACAATAGTCCTTTCTTTTTACTCATACGAGCTTTCATAAGCTTACCGAGTTTTGTGTTGTTGCAATCCCGGTATACTATTCAAATGGTGTAGCGGATATTCCTACAGGTCAGGGTAACCAGGGAGGTGACCGAGCTGCTTAGGTGTTACAACAGTTATTTTTATTTCATTGAGTTGTGAGGTTTGTATGCCCATTTAGAGCTTTACAATTCACTTTGTATTTGAGTTGTAATAATTAACCGAGACTAAATTCGGTTTTGAATTTATTTCGTGTGGTGAGGTTGTTAAGAAAAGAAATTTTCAGGATGACTATTTTAAGTTGTAGTAATTCATGTTTCGGATTTTGAATTTTTATTCTAAAATTCGGGGCGTGACAGTTTGGTATCAGAGTGTAAGGTACATCTTTGGTGATATGTCAATACTTTCCGAGTGATGGCCCATCTGCAGCAGATCTCCCTCATGTGCTCTTCGGTATTGACAATGTCATTGGGTATGTGAGAGCGTTAGGTTGACTAAGAACGTTAGCATGTCATAAGAACTTTAGGCGTTGTCTTGTATGCTTAGTTACTTGGTTAATATGGACTTGCATTTGACTTATGCCTTGTTTAAATGTTATGCGTGTATTAATCAAGTATACCTTGCTTATTAGGTGATGGAGATTGAGGGGAACGAAGCTAGGGGTTGAGGTAGAGGCAGACCTCGTGGTAGGGGTAGAAGCTGAGGTAGGGGTAGGGCCCCTCCGGTCGATGATGCATATGAGGCAGAGGTAGAGGAACCTTATGAGGATCAGCATATTCCACCCATGACCATGGTTGATGATCCTGCTCGCTTGCTGGTGCTAGCAAGGCAAATTACCCGCTTGGGAGCAACCAAGTTTAAAGGAGGCACTGATCATATGGTTGCAGATAGATGGATTGAGGATTTGCAGACCTACTTTGATCTGCTTGATTGTAGTGAGGTCGATAAGAGGAAGCTAGCCGCTTTTATGCTGAAGGATGAGGCTACGGTGTGGTGGAACGTCACACAGAGGAGTATTGAGGTGTCTACTTTGACGTGGGATGGCTTCAAGAGGCTGTTCAGGGAGAAGTACTTTCCACCAGCTGTGAAGGAAAGGTTGGAATGAGAATTCCTCGTATTTGTACAGGGGAAGATGACCGTGATCGAGTACGATGCGGAGTTCTCCAGGCTGTACAAGTATGTGAAGCAGATGGATGATGAAGACTTGGCCAAGAAGTTTCAGAGAGGGTTGAGTCCATCGATTGAGCATGATGTGGCCATCTTTGAGTTGAAGACCAAGAGAAAGATCTTCGCTAAGGCACAGATTATTGAGCAGCAGAACCTGATTCGTAAGGAGAAGGAGTATGCTGAGAGAGACTTCCAGGGCAAGGGAAAGGCCATAGCAGGAAGCAGTACATCCATAGACTTCAGGGGTGGTTTCTGGAAGAAACAAAGAACTCAGTTCCAGCATCAGGCTCCAGCTAGGGCAGTAGTAGCTCCTCCCGTTCAGGCTATGCCTATTAGACAGATAGCATCACCAGCTCCGGTGAAGTGCTTTAACTGTGGTGAGCCGGGCCACATCTCTTGTGCGTGCACGATACCACGGGGTAGGATATGCTACATATGTGGACATGCAGGGCATCAGGCCAGGGAGTGTCCCCAGAATCAGGGTAGAGTGTAGGGTAACCAGCAGAGGCAGCTACTGCTTGCACCTGCTAGAGTCTTTGCCATCGGTCAGGCAGGCACGGGAGTGGAAGATACCTTATCTGTTTATCACTATCTTGCTAGAGTACTATTTGATACGGGTGGCTCACACTCTTTCATATCTAGTTCGGTTGTGGATGTATTGGGTTTGATTGCTATGCCTCTGACTAGATCATTATGTGTTACATCATCTCTCGGTGTGTCTCTTGAGCTTAGCATGTTTTGTGATGATTGCCTTATTGGGATTGGTGGCAGAGAGTTCTCTGCATCTTTGATTGTGATTCCGGATCACTCATATGATGTGATTTTGGGTATAGATTGGTTGAGCCCGAACCATGCTGTTATTGTTTGCTTTAGGATGATTGTGTCCTTCCATGTTCCGGGACAACCAGTGTTTCATTACCGTTGTCTGAAGTCTGACATCGGTATGAGGACAGGGATTTTGGCCCATATTGAATAAGGGAGTAGTACTTCAAAGATTACAGGGATTCCTGTAGTTTCAGAGTATGCTGACGTGTTTCAAGAGATCCCTGGGTTACCTCCGAAAAGGGTAATGGACTTCTCCATTGATGTGATACCAGGTACTTCACCTATATCGAAGGCACCCTATTGAATGGCTCCAGCTGAACTTTAGGAGGTGAAGGGGCAAATTGAGGGCTACTTGCACAAGGGTTCATTCAGGCTAGTGTATCTCCTTGGGGCGAACCAGTGTTGTTCATGAAGAAGAAGGATAATTCACTTCGGTTATGTGTGGATTATCGACAGCTGAACAAGGTGACCATCAAGAACAAGTACCCTTTACCTAGGATTGATGACTTGTTCGATCAGCTTAGGGAAGCTACTGTGTTCTCAAAGATTGATTTGAGGTTTGGATATCATCAGTTAAGGGTCAAGGATGAAGATATTCCAAAGACGGCGTTCAGGACCAGGTATGGACATTTTGAGTTTCTTGTCATGCCTTTTGATCTCACGAATGCACCTGCAACATTTATGGACTTGATGAACTGCACGTTCAGTCCCTACTTGGATCAGTTTGTAGTAGTGTTCGTTGACAACATCTTGATTTATTCAAGGTTGTCAGATGAGCACGAGAAGCATTTGCAGATTGTGCTGCAGACATTGAGAAAGGAGAAATTATTTGCCAAGTTTGAGAAGTGTGATTTCTGGCAAAGTGAAGTCAAGTTCCTTGGTCATGTGGTCTCGAAGGATGGAGTTTCTGTGGATCCTTCGAAGGTTGAAGCGGTGATGAGTTGGAGTCGCCCTACTACTGTTACAGAGATTCGTAGCTTCCTTGGATTGGCAGGGTATTACAGGCGTTTCATTGAAGGGTTTTCTGGTATTGCTTCGGCTTTGACCAAATTGACAAGGAAAGATACTCAGTTCGTGTGGTCGGATGAGTGTGAGAAAGCTTTCAATGAGCTGAAGACTAGATTGACTACAGCTCCGGTATTGACTATTCCTACTAATGGTGGTGGATCAGTCATTTACAGCGATGCATCTCATCAGGTTTGGGGTGTGTGTACGTTGATGCAGAATGGTAGCGTTGTTGCTTATGGTTCTAGACAGTTGAAGGTACATGAGCGGAATTACCCCACTCATGATCTAGAGCTAGCAGCAGTGGTGTTTGCCTTGAAGATTTGGAAGCACTATCTTTATGGTGAGAAATTTGAACTCTTTTCTGATCATAAGAGTTTAAAGTATCTATTCTCCCAGAAATAATTGAACATGAGGCAGAGAAGATGGATGGAGCTCATCAAGGACTATGATTTCACCTTGGAGTATCATCCGAAAAAGGCAAATGTAGTGGCAGATGTTTTGAGTCGGAAACCTCGAGTGATCATGGCAGCTATTATGGTGCGAGAGTGACGCATGTTAGAAGCTGCATCAGAGTTTGACCTTCTACCTGCAGGAGCAGGACATGGAATCTTTCTCTGTAGTATCACCTTACAGCCCACCTTGATCTCCAGGATCATTCAAGGTCAGACACTTGATGAGTTTGCTCAGGCGAGGATTGCTGAGATGACCGCTGATCTTGATATGGAGGGTCCTTCCGAGTGGATGATTAGGGCAAATTGAGGGTTGAGATTTCGAGGAAGATTATATATACTGAGTATTGATAACTTCAGAGAGGAGATCATGCGGGAAGCACATAGGTCTCGATACACTATACATCCAGGAGGCACTAAAATATATATGGATCTACGAAGGCAGTTTTGGTGGTATGGAATGAAGAGGGATGTGGCAGAACATGTGTTGAAGTGTCTTACATGTCAACAGGTGAAGGCAGAGCATCAGAGACCTGCAGGAATGTTGAATCCCTTGCCGATTCCTGTTTGGAAATGGGAAGATATCTCCGTGGACTTTGTAACTGGAATGCCTAGGTCCAGGAAAAGTTATGACTCGATTTGGTTGATTGTTGACCGGTTGACTAAGTCAACACACTTTCTTCCGGTGGCAAAAACCTACTCAGGGGATGTGTTGTGTAAGTTGTATGTGAATGAAATAGTGAGGCTTCATGGAGTGCCTGTGACAATTGTCTCTGATCGTGATGCTTGTTTCACTTCAGAATTCTAGCGTAGGTTCCATAAGGCATTTGGTACATCTCTTGCTATGAGCACTGCATTTCACCCACAGACAGATGGGCAGACTGAGAGAGTGAATCAGGTGATGGAGGATATGCTTAGAGCTTGTGTTCTGGATTTTAAGGGACGTTAGGCGGATCATCTGCCATTGTAGAGTTTGCCTACAACAGCAGCTATCACTCCAGTATCGGTATGCCTCCATATGAGGCTCTTTACAGTAGGCCATGTAGGGCTCCTATTTGTTGGGCGGAAGTAGAGGATAAAGGGTTCATCGGTCCTGAGATAGTACAGGAGACTACAGAGAAGGTCACTACTATTCAGGACAGAATCCGAACCGCTCAGAGTAGACAGAAGAGTTATGCTGACTTGAGGAGAAGACCATTAGAGTTTGAGACGGGCGATTATGTGTTCTTGAAGGTCTCACCTATGAAGGGTGTGGTGAGATTTGGCAAGAAGGGAAAACTCGCACCGAGGTATGTTGGACCCTTTGAGATTCTGGAAAGGGTTGGAAACTTGGCATATTGACTTGCTTTACCTGTTAGCATGTCGGGTGTGCACAATGGCTTCCATGTGTCAATGCTCAGGAAGTATGTCCGAGATGAGTCTCATGTGATTGATCACGGTATGATCGAAGTGAACACAGATGTGACATTTGTAGTTGAACCTGTTCATATCTTGGATAGGTCTACGAAGAAGCTTCGTAAGAAGGAGGTTGATCTCGTGAAGGTATTGTAGAGTCATCATGATGAGGGTGATGCGTCATGGGAGTTAGAATCTGACATGAGAGTGAGGTATCCACAGCTCTTTCGGGAATTGGATACTTGAATTTCGGGACGAAATTTCTTTAAGGGGGGTAGATTGTAAGAACCGCAATTTTCATTTTAATTTCATGTAATCGTGTTGAACGATTATTGTACGATTTCATGAATGATGCTCGATAATATTGGTTTTTTTTTTTGAATTATCAAAGGTTCGAAACGATTATTTTAACGAAAAGTTCAAAATGCTCGAGTTAAGAAATCGACTTTTTATACGTGTAAAATTTGGGAAAACGTCCTTCATGAAAGTTGTAGAGCTCGTCGATACTAGTCCGTACATATGCGAAATACAAAGATTGTATTTCTTCTGAATTAGTTATCGCATTTGGAAAAAACCCTAATTTTTTTTGGAAACCCTTTTTTTTTTCTCCCGGCCTCCCTTTCCATTTTGGGAAAACTGTAGCTCTCTCTCTCTCTCTCTCCTTCCGCACGGCCGAAACCCAGAAAACAGAGCACGGAGAAATCGTGCTCCCTCTTCCTCATCTGTCCACCTCAAGACCTCAAACCACCTCCATTATCTTTGTCTCGACCTTGTGCAGCTGTCAGAGGCAGCCTTGCGTCGCGACAAGGCTGGCAGCAGCAGCGGTGAGCACCAAATGGATAAAGCTCGATTTCGTAAAATCTCGATATCTCGAGCTATAGGTCACCATCTCACATAATTCTTGGCTCATTGATCTCGCCTCAACTTCCTTAACAAGCACCAAGAAGGACCGAAACTAGGTCGATCGTTTTCACATTCGTCGGAGTTCGACTTTTTTAGATCGAAAAACAACCTTTCGATCCGGATATCTCGAGTTATACACGATAATTTCTTGTGATTCTTAGCCTGGTGAGTTCGCAATGAAGTTCTGAACAAGTTTCTAGAAGGCATCGAAGCAAGTTGTTACAGTTTTTACGTCGGTTTCAAGCTCGCCGGTTTCTGGAAAAATTCCGGCCACCTCACTGTTTTTGGTACTTTTTGACCCCTTCCCGTTATTTTCTGGTTTTGTGCTAGTTATGAAAGTTGCTTAAAATGATGAAATGAATGGGATACGATTGGTTGAGTATGTACAATTATCGGACATTCTAAATATGTATATAAGTATACATATTGATGAAATACGAAAAAGATAAATATGTCGGGTGCCATAACCTAGGCCAGGTGACCGGCTACGATTCAGTTAGAGCTCTAGTCTGTCAAATACCGTATTTTTATAAATACGATGTTGAGGTTTTATGAAGAAAGATGTGAGTTAGAGTTTGGTGTTGATTTTTTGATTTATTGAGATTGTTGGTTTCTTGTGGATGTGGAAATTGTTGAGTGTTGATTTGAGTGAAAATAATTATGATTTAATTAAACAACAATCCTTTCTTTTTATTCATACGAGCTTTCATAAGCTTACCGGGTTTTGTGTTGTTGCAATCCCGGTACTCTATTAAAATGGTGTAGCGGACATTCCTGCAGGTCAGGATAACCAGGGAGGTGACCGAGCTGCTTTGGTGTTACAGCAGTTATTTTTATTTCATTGAGTTGTGAGGTTTGTATGCTCCTTTAGAGCTTTACAATTCAGTTGGTATTTGAGGTGTAGTAATTAATCGAGACTAAATTCGGCTTTGAATTTATTTCGTGTGGTGAGGTTGTTAAGAAAAGAAATTTTCAGGATGATTATTTTAAGTTGTAGTAATTCATGTTTCAGATTTTGAATTTTTATTCTAAAATTTAGGGCGTGACATGGATTATGCCCAATCTTCTATTGTTCTTTCTTGATCTTTAAAAGGTATATGAGTTAGATCAAGATATGTCCCGTTTTGGGCCACAATTTGTTTATTCATATGATCTCTTCTGGTATAAGTTGGACTTGGTTAGTCCTTAGGTTCATTTTTTAATCCAAAAGATGAAGCATAATTTGTTGTTTTAATAAAATAATCATGTGTCATCTTGAGTGTTTCTCAAGTATTCTTCAATAGCTTCTTGGTTAGTAAACTCAAGAAGAGATTCTTTAGCTTCTCTTTTCTTTTGAGATTCAGAAGTGTTTTCTTCTGTCTTTGTTTCTTCATCACTTAATCTATTTATTTCATTTTCATCTTCGAGAGATTCTGAAGATGTTGTTTCATCATTAGATAGCATATTAATATCATAGTTGAAATAAGAAAGCAAATTTTAATATTCTAAGCAAGTTGTTCTTATTTGGTTTAAAATATGATTTCTTTCCTCAGTTGTTGACTTGGGATCTTTATAGATCGTTTTCCAATAGTCTAAAATTTCAACTATATTATTACATTCATCTTGATTTGGTTCTTTGTTTTGAAGAAATATTTTCTGGGATTTAGTTATCTCCAGGGTAACTCATCTGATCTTGTTGTAAGATAAGAGTACTAACTATTTTAGTTAATTCTTGTTTCTGTTCTGTAGTCTCTGTTATGAGATCTATGTCTACAATTTGAGCTAGAGATTGAATTTTTTGTTCAATCTTGCTTGTTGTAATACTAAGATTAGAAAGTTGTTGTTCAACTTTTTCATCATGTCTTTTTTGATTTTTTGATAGTATATGTAACATATCACAAATAAAATTTACAATATTACTAAGAACAGAAATATCCTTATTATAATTTTTAGGAATATGTAATGTATGATCATAATTTTGTTCATCATATAAACACTATAAAGGTTCTGGTACAAAAAATGTTCTCTCTGGTGCTTAAACTTAGTTCCCAAAAAGCCTAACAATCACCACTTGGTTTAAATGGATATGTAGGGATATGAGCTTCGAGAGAGTATGGGTTTTACTATGAAATATTTATGTCAAATCTTTTTATAACAAGATTTAAGCTCTAATAGAGGTATGATAATAAAATAACAATCGAAAAGTAATTTACATAGTAAGAACACTTACTAAATGGATATGTACAAGGATGAAACCTTGTTGCCTGAGTTTCCTCAAGCTTGAATCTTGAAGGCTATATACAAACTAGGTCTTGTGAGGTCTAGCCTTGATACTAGTTACACAAAAGGGGAAATTTTATTGATGTAGTGGAAATTTTTACAAGAGTTTGAACAATGAAAGAAAAAGTGCAACTAGCTATAAAGGAAAGTATGGATGTGAAGGGTTTGTGTTCCCCAACTTACAACATAACTCCTATATATACAATTGAGAAGTAACCATGGTTAACAAAAAGTAACTTGAGTTAACTAACTATGCCTATAAAAATAACCTAACTAGAGTTACAATTTATCAAGGCACTAACCTTGGTTAAGTTAAAGTGACACCTATACAATATCTACAAATCTCTGCTGCCTTCGAAGCAACTATAGACCTTTTATCTTGTTATTGTTTATGTCGGCAGCGCTCTGTGGGTCCCATTATGCTTCCATAGCATTTTTTCAGATTGTGGTAGCCCACGTCATCTGATCCCACACTCTGGTTTGAGCTGGAATTGGCTTCTTCCGGGCACTGTAGATATGATAACTCTTCAATCTCATCAATCTCATATGCTATCATGACTGGTATGTCCAGTTGTGTGACATCAGTGGCCATGGTAGCCAACAGGTCTTCTGCCTCCTTCTGTTGTTCAGGAGTCAGCTGATAGCTGCTTGCCATATGTGTGGCAAAAATTCTTCTTCCATTAGTCAGCTTAAGCAGATTACTTTGTCTGACTTCTTCTGCGACTTATTTCAGTTGAGCTCCACACATGATTGTGTATTGCTCTAGATTCAAGGTGTTGATTACCCTATTAACTTCTTCATTTGAGACCATAGCTTGATTAACTTGATGATCCTCTGTCTCTATCAGCAACCATATTTGATATGGTTGGAAGAACTTTTCAATTTCTCTCCATCCAATAATACTTACAGTGCTGAAGGTTAAATATTTGGAGAGCCTGTAGCTTTCTGCTACATGATACACCATTGTCTTGATAAAATGAGGAAATTTTTTTATTTAATCAGTATCTAGACTTTGGAAAATAATTTGGTTAACTATTCCGCATTCAATGGCTGCGAGTTCCCAGCCATCATAGTTTATGATCAAACTGAGCTTTGGAATTGCCAAAATTTTTAATATTCAGTGATTCAGAATATTCCATAAACAGGTCTTGAATTACCTATTCATGATCATGAATTTTGCTATAAATGCTAGAGAAAATATGTCCAGGTAGATGATTTTTTTTTTTTTTTTTTCAAAAAGACAGATCCTTTTAATTTGTTCAAATGTTGGATCAATGGTATGTTCTACCTGAACTCTTAAGATGTTCTACCTCAGAAGTATATATTGCAATATGATTATTCCATTTTAATCTTCTTCCTTCTAAAATCACGAACTGCTTGATTATAAGTTCTGATAATAAACTAAATTCTCAGGAGCCAAGTAAATATGAAATCTTTTTTAAAGAAAGTTTTATTGCTAAGAGCTCTTTTTCAAAGATTATGTATTTAATCTCATTTGGTTTAAATTTTCCGGAATTATAACTATCACGCCCGAAATTTTGAATAAAGATATTCAAATCTAAAATGCGATAACTAAACAAAACTCCAAATACTTAGAAAAATTTTCAATTAAACTAAGCAACAAAAATAAACTGAAACCACAAATGTTAATACAGCCTCAATCACTAGAGTCAAATATTACATCACCAAGTGTTTACAAAACTCAATGTATCAAAATACAATGTAAGAGCTCACTAGGAGCATACTACGAACAACAGTACGATAACAAAAATAGGTTATGAACCTAACACTGCCGCACTACACTCCTCGATCTCAGCCCTGGTGGTCCTGACATGCAGGAATAACCCCTATATCATGGAATAGTGCACCGGGTTGCAAATAATAAGCCCGGTAAGCTTTTTAAGCTCGTATGAGTAAACTTAATGATAATGACTCAAACCCGCATGCTCGATAATTTCACAACACAAGAATAATCTAAAGTAATCCGAAACAACTGCACAATTCAATAATAACCCAAGCCCCTCATGGACAATACAAGAAGGAATAGTAGTTACACCATAGAATTGTGTACAGTGTTGCAAATAACAAGCTCGGTAAGCTTTTTAATCTCGTATGAGTAAATTCAATTAAAATGACTCAAACCCACATGCTTCATAATTTCATAACACAAGAATAATCAAAAGCAATATGAAACAACTGCACAATTCAATAATAACCCAAGTCCCTCATGGACAATACAAGAAGGAAACACTTGAAACTCTCTTTCACAAACATATACTCATGGCCTCAAGTAACACACGTCTTACTTCCATGCAATACAAAGACAGACATATTAGAGCTCTAACTGGATAATAGCCGGTCACCCAGCCAGTTATGGCATCCGATGTACTCACCTCAATCATAGCCCGTCACTAGTCAAGGTTATGTCATCTGATACACCCGCCTCAATCGTAGCCCGTCATAAGTCAAGGTTATGGCATCCGATAACCTTGCCTCGATGACCAATGTGATAAAAGGACTTTAGACCATAAACCATTTTTGAAGTCTACATGCCTCAAAAGTTACACTCAGCCCAAGATACTCTTCACACAAACCAATCAACAAGCACATGATATATTGCATTCCCGAAAAGAGTAAATGCACAAAACAATAATCTGAATAAATCACAAATCATACGCATATCACAATGTCACACCATCAACCTATATATTTCATGTAAATATATATATATATATATATATAGGAACGATCTAGAGCGGACGTCCTCAACCCAGAAAAAGTGTGGACGTCCCTTCTCCGGCATCGAGAAGGCGGCGATCGCTGCGCTGCGGGTGCCGGACAAACCCTCTGGACATCCCGGACTGCCTTGATCAAGCGGCGAAGGCGAAGGTGATTGGAAACTCAGTAGTGTGTGGCGAGCTCAACGGAAACCATGGAAACCGCGACTTCGAACCCTTTCCCCATCATGGCCTGGTTCCGTCCGGCAACAGAGACGACACCGTCGCTACCCGATCCAGGCTGGAGAAGCGACGTCCGCACTTTTTTTTAGTTGCGGACGTCCGCTCTCTAATGGCTCCGTGCACACACACACACGTGGTCATCCACTCAAGAATGCCACTAATACCAATTATAGTTCGTAATTGCAAAACTCAAGAAAATCATTTTTATACTTAAAATCTCATTTTCCATACGTGTGAACCGCAGTCCTATAAACCGTATCATTTAAAACCAAATTCATTTCCGAAAAACAATTTCACAATTTAACAATTAATTCCAAATAATAAATAACTCCGTTCGTAAATGAATCACACGAGATTTACTTACCTCTAAATCCCGCTGTCTCTTCTCTTACAGCAGTAATAAGGTATCGAATATGCATGTATCGAATATGCTCCGTCAATGACCTAAGTAATATACGTCACAACTTAGTACACAAATCAAAAGCGGTTAAGTTTCAAACGCCCGTTTGAACTAAAACCTTGAAAGCAATGCTGATCGAGGCGAAACTTTACAGGGCCACCCAAGGTCTCTGAAATTCTTATACAATCAATAAATCAAAACTATAAGTCGATTCTCACGGGTTAAAAATCGATCGAATTGAAAACCCTAACATGCTCATATGATCTCCAAAAATTAAGTGTTGTATATCGAAATGCTCGTATCAATGAGTAGATCGAAATCAGGAACAGAAACTGTCCCTGAGGTGGCCGGAAGTCACCGCAAAGAGTCACCATAGACAGCGGTGGCGCCGCCGTCAACCACTGAGTTGGGTGGTAAAACCTATATGAAACTCTTCCTCTCAACAAGACAAACAACTTTCCTAACTATCATCAAGTCAAAATCAAAGAGAAAAGGGTTAAAAAATACCTCGAAAGCCACTGAGATTGGAAATTTTCCAGTTTTCCAATTTGCCTCTGATCTCCTTCCTCGCTTCGATTCTGTTAAAGATGCTTGGGAAGCATGATTAGCATCATCAGGGGATTCAAAAGAGCCAAGTGGCTCGAGCTATGGTGGGCGGACGACGAAGACATTGGTGCTGCCCTAAGATCGGGCTTTGCTTGCTGTGCATTGTAGTGGCGGAGATAGGATGCAAGCCCACCATTACTAGTTGCACGAGGAAGAGGCGGAGCCAAGATCGGTGGTGGCACATCCAGAGGTGGCCGGAGGAGGAAGATATCGTCGGTGGAAGAAATAGGGCGATTTTCGGTGGGAGGAGAGAGAAGAGAGAAGAGAGCTCGGGTTTCCTGTTTTTGAAACCTAGGTATTTTTGCAATTTCTGAAAATTTTCGTCCTCTTATTAAAAATGGAAATTTTCCCGAAGGCGATAACTTCTTCGTAGGAATTCCATTTTTGCGTTCCGCATATGTACGAACTCGTATTGATGCGCTCTATGACTTTTGTGAAGAAAGTTTCCACATAATCCTAACGTATAACAAGTCAACCCTTGAATCGGAGCATTCTGAGCGAATAATTGTCCGAAACACTTCCGCTCCACCCTCGAACTACAAAATTGTACAAACGAACACTTTATCAATTTCAAGAAACCATTAGAAATTAATAACGAATTTCCGGGGTATTACATCTCAACATATTAATTCTTCTTTTTGAAGTTTCTTGGGAATATGTTGTTTCCTAACTGTTATTTTATTTTCAGATATGGGAGGACTCTTTTCTTCCCATTTTTCTGTAGGGATTGCTTTTGACACACATCCGCAACAGTTATCTGAAGCATCTGTTTCTAAGTTTAGTTTATCTCCTGATTTTGGAAAATAAATTTCAGGGATTTGGTTTAAATCCTGTTTAATTTGTTGTAATATTCTTTTATCTTTTTCTGTCCAATAGAATTCCTTATTTTTCTTTAATTTTTCTATTAAAGGGGTCTCTTTTTTAGATAAACCTTTAATAAAACTTCTTCCATAGTTTAAAATTCCTAATAGACTCTGTAACTGTTTTTTATCAGCTAATTCTTTAGGAAATTCTCTTACTTTAGAGACTATATGCTCTTGAAGCTTTATTCCTGAATGATTTAAAGTTATTCCAAGAAAATCTATAGATTCTTGCTCTATGTCACTTTTCTTGGGTGATAGTATAATCCCATGTTTTAGGAATTTACTACAGAGTATTTGAAGATGTTTCTTATGATATTCTTTGGTTTTAGAGAAAATTAAGATATCGTCTATGTAGACAACACATAAATCTTTAAGGTCTTTAAAAATACTATCCATCCATCTTTGAAATACCTGAGGGGCTATGTTTAACACAAAAGGCATAACATTCCTGTGGTAGCATGTAATACCCCAGAAATTCATTATTTTTTCCAAGCATTTTCTAGAATTTACTCAGTGATTGTTGGGATGATTTCGTGGTTCAAAAATGGAGTGGAATGGGGGGTCACAAAGTTTGACTTTTATTACGTTAGGTTTCTTCTAAAATTTTCTTCATAAAAGTTGTAGAGCACGTCAATACGAGTTTATGGATATATGGAACACGAAAATCGGAGTTCATATGTAAAAGTTATGGTCAACGGAAGTTTCTAATGGTTTTGGAAATTGCTATAAATAGGAATTTATGTTTTGATAAATTCATTATTTATATTTTTTGAAACCTTCTGGAAATAGAAAGTCAGAAAGCTCTCTTCTCTCTCCTCAACTCTGTCCAACCCGACCAAAACCCGCGTTTCCAACCCAACTCAATCTCTGTTGTCCGATGGCTTCCGACGATGCCACCTCTGCAGTTACACTCAGACTTCAGTCGCCGTCCTTCCTCTGGTGCTCACCATTGACAACAACGACCGGAAACGACAGATTGGATCACCGAAAGGTAAACCCTTCAGACCCGATCGGATTTTACGATTCCGGCATTATCTTGGTCTGATCCTTACATTTTTAGAATCCTTTTCTCCTCTAGATTACATACATACCAACCTTGAAGGACGATTCAAAGTTTGGTGGCCGAGATCAGGTTTTGAAAGTCAATGATGGAGACTACTCTAGCTTGTGAACTTGATCTCGACCGATCTAGGCCGATCTGGCTTGAACCTCAGGTATTAAAGTTGTTTTACTTGGTATTATTAACATTTTGGACGGATGGATTGTGGTGATTTTGAGTTTTGGTCCGACGGTGCATGTCAACCGCTTGTGGTGGCGCTTGGCCATGATTCCAGCCATGTCATGGACAGTTTATGGTTCTATATACAATCTACTTATCCATACGAGCATTTTGATATATAAAACGTAATTTTTTGGAGATCGTATAAATTTGTTAGGGTTTTTAGCGATTTTGATTTGCTCGTTTTTCGATATGTGAGGATTCGACTGTTCGATCAACTTGTAGCTTTGTTATATCAATAGTATATGTACTCTAGAGACTTCAAGTGGTCTCCGATGAGGTTTCGCCTCAATGGGGTCACTTTTAGCTATTTTAGTTCAAAACAGGGGTTCAAACTTTAATTGCTTGTGATCCATGTACTAAGTTAAGACCGTATGTGATTAGGTACTTGACGAAGTATTCTGGACAGATATTCTACTGGTGTGTTATCTCTATTCTATATTAAAGACACATCGGGATTCAGAGGTGAGTAATCTCACAATGTTCATTTACGAATGGAGTTACCTTTATCGTTTTGGGAGTTATTTAGTTAGCTGCAAACTATAGTTGATATTAATGGCATTCCTAAGTAAATGACAACGTGTGTGTGTGTGTGTATGGACAAAAATACTGTTTACTCCCTATACTTATAGGATTTCGACGTTTAAGTCTCTAACGTTTCAGTTTCACCTATAAACTCCCTAAACTTTTCAATTTCACGCAATTGCTCCTTGCAGTCAACTTTCCATCAAAAACTCCGTCATCTTGATGACATGGCATTCCTTCTACAGTAAAATGACAATTTTACCCTCATTGACAAAAAAAAAATCCTATAGTTTTTTTGTTCTCTGTTTTTTTTTTCTAACTCTCTTTTCTCTATTTTTTTAATTTTTTCTCTTTTTTTTTTCCTACTCTTTTTTTCTAACTCTCTTTTCTCTTTTTTTTAATTTGTTCTCCTTTGTTTTCAACTCTTTTTTCTCTGTTTTTTTTTTTATTTTTTATCTTTTTTTAACTCTTTTTTCTCATTTTTTTTAATTATTTGTTCTCCCTTTTTTATTTAACTCTCTTTTCTCTGTTTTTTTTAACTCTTTTTTTCTCTTTTTTTTCGACTCTCTCTTCTCTTTTTTTTTTTAATTTGTTCTCTCTTTTCGTTTCATACTCTTTTTTTTCTATCCGTTTTTTTTTATATATATCTTTCTCATTTCTTTTTACCCCTTCTTCCTCTTCCTCCTCTCTACTCTTTGGTTGGGTTCTCTTCCCTTCAAATTCCTGCAGCTTCGTCGTGTCAAAGGTATATCAGAAGCTTTCTCTCGACGTCAATAACGTTTCTATGGTGTTGGTTTGCTGAGATGGTGAGCCAAGAGAGAATCAAAGAGGATAAGATGTTTGAGTTTTCTTGCAAGTTTCCATGTTTTCCGACGACCATTGGTTTCAACTCAGGTAGAGTTTGTGTACTAGTCGAGCTCTACCTCTCAGTATAATTGAATTTAGTTGAGATTTGGAGATTTTAATGGATGGATGGTGGAATGGGCAACACTTGCTCGGAGCGGCAGGCACGCCAACAGTGGTGGACCGGCAAGATTTTGGCTTGCAAAATGGTGGCGCGAAGATCACAATAATCTACACTCTTGGCTTGGGTTTGCAGTGAAGATGAGGACAGAGATGAGAGAAGGGAAGAAGAAGAGGTTAAAAGAAAAGAGAGTAGGAAAAAAAAGAGAAAGAGAGAGAGAACAAAAAAAAAAAAAAAGAGAAAAGAGAGTTAAAAAAAGAGAGAGAGAACAAATAAAAAAAAATAGAGAAATGAAAGTTAAAAAAAAATGACCAATGATAAAAGAGGTCATTTTGAAGTGTCTTATTATAATATAGGACGCACAAATGTCCCCTTGATAATTAGGTCACATCTTCACAACTAGCCACTAAAAGTAACAATAATTACAAAAACTACCACTAACAGCTCTCTCTCTCTTCCTCCAGTTACCCAATCCCGAGTTCATTGAACCCTTATCCATTCGGACTTATTCATCTCTCTCTCCCCCCTCTCCCCCTATCAATCTATGGCCAAGTCATTGTTAACCTCAAGTCACTGGCAAAGTCATTGATCAAGTCACTGTCAATCCCTAACCAAGTCACTGTTAACATCAAGTCATCAGCAAAATCACTGGCCAAGCCACTATTATACACATGTCACTAACCAAGTCACTGGTCATGTCACAGGCCAGTAAAGTCATTAGCCAGCCCAAGTCCTTAGTTAGTGAGATCACTAGTCAAATCACTGTTAATCTTAAGTGACTAGTTATGTCACTAATCAAGTCACTGATCATGTAACTGAAGACACTGACCAAGTCACTATCAATCACTTGTCAATTATCAAGTCCTCGCAAAGTTACTATTATATCTATGACATTGTTTAATAGTTTAATTGATCTTTATAGAATGTTTCTCAATTTACGGTAGTGAAGTAAATGAATGCAAGTTGCTATCAATTTATTCAAGTATAAACTGGTCTGGATTATAGTGATAGACAAATTAGATACACCACTCTTAATACAAATATATACAATGATGAGATGAAAAAAATTATCTACTGATTTTAGCCTATAACTAGATAAGAGAGCTATCCTTTTCCCGAAACCAATTTTTGCTATGGCTTTGTATAAATCCAGATGTGTTCACAAGTATTAAGCGGACTCCAAGAGCTTATATGGTAAATTCAAGACAATCTTTGCAGATGCTGGAGTAGGAACCAAAAACACAAAATCAAAATTCTATTTGAAAAAGCAGATCCATATAAAGCTCTCTTTCTGATAGTTACAATTTATAGTCTTCTTCTCTTTCAGTCCCTAACTTCCTATCTGCGATGACTGAAATAGACAACTGAAAAATGAAATTGATTTCAAATAACAGATGGAAACTGATGGGATAGTATCAGAAACAACAATCAAATTCTCAATTTGTTTGATGACAAAAGACCAAAGTGTTATGCTCAAATGAAATTAGTTCATTGTTAACAACCCTAACGACTTTCAGAAGTGCGATATCCCTTAATACAAAGGCTTCATCAAACTCCACAAAACTAAGTTCTTATACAGCTATAATAAGAAGTGCAACTCCAATTTTGTCATTAAAGATTTCATAACTTATTCACTTGCAAGTTGCATTAAAGGCGTAACTTCATATAGATAACCAAAATACTTGCTTATGTAAAGTAACTGTAGATATCATTTCTTATATTGCTGAGTTATGCAAGATCACATCAAAATCAAACCACAAAGCTTCTTCAATAACAGTAGGAATGAAAGAAATTCAAGCCAACCTTCAAAGTAATTTTGAAATGAAAATGTAGTTGGCCTTTTCTTTGCATCCACTTCTAATTCATCCAAGTCAGAATCACTTGCGTGGTAACCTAACATAGAACAATAATAGATCAATTTAAACATGTCACAACCAAACAATGATACCTGGTTGCTTCTCGCTTACTTCCTATCTGCGATAGTTACAATTTGCAGTCTTCTTCTCTTTCAGTTCCTTCAACTTCTTAAAGCTCTACTGATCCAAGCATGTCCCCAATATACAGATAAATCAGTACTATCTTGAGAATGCACAATTCACAATTTAAGAACAAGGAGAGAGGACATCCTAAACATGATAGCTCATAGTCTCGTGTGCTCACAAAAAAAAATGCTAAACCTATCAAATGCTTCATTGCACTGAATCATACACTCACAAATTCATATTTTTTAAACTCATATCATAAGTTAAAGCCTGGTAAAGACAACAGGAAATAAATAATTGTCTAGTTATAAGAAACTAATCATCCTCATTATAGATACTAGCCAGCACCATACAGTAACAAAAAAGAAAGTTCCAAGACGTTCAATAGCAACATCAACCCCTGAATAGAGAGACCACAAAAACATTCTTTCAGTATTTTAACATTTAGCACCAGTATAGCCTACAAGTTTCCACAAATAGAGAGAGCACAATAACGGAGCACCAGATCAATTTCAGCTCAAATACAAACAGTGATTGAAAATCAAAGAGTTCAACGGTTGATGCACGGAAACGTGAAAATGCCCCTGTTTCCCGTATCGAAACGGGAAACGCGTATCCGGATTTGGAAACGGTTTGGAAATGTCCGTATCCAATGCGGAAATGCCAGAATGTAAATAAATAGGAAACATGGGGGTAATACCGACTTTTTACTCTGCAAAAATTGAAAAAAAAAAAACAAACAAAAGACCGAGAGGATGTTGTCCAAGTTGAATGAAGTTGATGGTTGTTAACTTGTTACTAGTTGTGTTAACCTTTTATTTGAACCTTTGGATTGATAATGTTTGATTGTGATAAACTAGTACCTTGTTTATGTTTCATATTTTTTTCTTTCTAGTTATATATATATTTAATTGGCGTTCCCTTCACGTACCCGTTTCCTATTACATTTAAGATTTGCTGTTTCCACGTTTCTCGATCGTATCATATCTAGAAACTCGTATCCATTTCGGTGCTTCTTAGGCTCAACCTCAACCTAACCCTAGAAATAGTAAGAAATTAAAAACCAATAGTACAAAAACTAAAAGCTTGATCAATACAAAGCATACGCAACTCCAGCAATGAAATTGCTTCCACAAAGATCATTTTGATACTTCTATCACAAATAGAATTGAGCAAAATCAAATTGTAATAGACCTACTGAGATAATGAAGAACTAGCTATTGATAAATCGCATCAGAACCAAACAGATCTATGGCAATTGTAAACCAAATGACCAAAAAAAAAAAGACGAACCTCCTGTTCATGTCGACGTTGGCCTTCTTGCAGACGATGCTGGCTAAACAGCAACCGATACCCTTGATGGAGGTCAGAGCGAACATGATCTTTTGATTTCCATCCACATTGGTATTCAGAACACACAAAATGTGCTGCAACTCTCGTTCGTGACGAGAGACTTCAAAACCAGAAAACAAAAATCAAAATCAAAATTGAGATTTCACGATTAGAAAAGAATCAGAGGAATCGAGATACTTCTCGAAATAGATCGGCGTGTGCATCACCTCCTTCACCTGCTCAATGACGTTTATTACGAGCGGTCAGATTCTGTCGCCGGGGGTTATATTTTGGCACTCAGAGCTCTGTCGTTGGGTAGGGGCATGTAGGCGACAGATCGGATTGAGGCAATGACGCCAGGTGAAGTTTGAGCTTCGTCTTCTAGCTTTTGGATTTCTAATTAAAGCTTTGGGATTTCTGATCAAAATGGAGAGAAGATTTGCGCTCTGATATTTTTGACTATAAAGCTATAAACGTATATTTGGATTTAAGGGTAGAATCGGAATAAAAAAAATTAAAAACTGACCTTTTTTAACATAATCTCATTATTAATAAGGACTAAATTAATATTACTAACAATTCATAATGGACCTTTTTATCAAGTGGGAAACTAGATGACCTTTTTATCATTTCATACTCTAATGTGACCTTTACCATCATTTCCCTAAAAAAAGAAGAGAGAGAACAAATAAAAAAAATAGAGAAAAGAGAGTTAAAACAAAAAAGAGTTCAAAAAAAACAAAGAGAAAAGAGAGTTAAAAAAAAAAGAGACAAGTGAGTTAAAAAAAAAAAACAGAGAAAAAGCAAAACAAAGAAAAGAAAGTAAAAACAAAAAAAATATATAGAATATTTTTTTTGTCAGTGGGGTAAAATAGTCATTTTACTATAGAAGGAATGCCACATCAGCAAGATGACGGAGTTTTTGACGGAAAGTTGACGGTAAGGACCAATTAGTGAAATTGGAAAGTTTAGGGAGTTTTTAAATGAAATTAGAAAGTTTAGGGAGTTTTTAGGTGAAATTGAAACGTCAGGGACTGAAACGTTGAGACCCTATAAGCATAGGGAGTAAACATATTTTGTCATATATATATATATATATATATATATATTTATGTGAAATTTATATGTTCTTGTGTGTGTGATATGTGATGAAAATAATATGCATGATTTTGTTGACATTATTAGTTTGAGATGTGACTTTTCGGGAAACAACATATTTTGGAAATGATGATTTCTATTGTTTTGAAAAGTATTGAGAATGGTGTAACATTTTAGGTCCAGTGCGACTCGCTTAATGTTTTAATTTGTCACAGATGGTGAGCAAGATTGGGAAATCTTTGAGTAGATTTATGGAACATTTTAGGAACAGTGCGACTCGCTTAATGTTTTGATCTTTGTCACAAATGGTGATCGAGATTGAGTCACAAATGGTGACTGGGATTAGGTCACATATGGTCATCGTAATTAGTGTAACATTTTTAAGTCCATCGAGACTTTTTTAACATGTTTTGATTTGTGGAGATCGGGGTCTCAGGGTCTGTTCAGATGTCACCGATGGTGACTGTCACAATGGTGACAAAGCCATGTTATCGGGAACCACGCCTTTGGACAGGCGAGTGGTTACGATCAGTTAGAGCTCTGGTCTGTCTGTCGTGGTACTTCATGGGGGTAACTACAGGTTACCGGAGACTCATGAGTATGGATTTTAAAAGACTCTTGAGAGTAATCTTTCTTTTATTGTCCATGAGAGACTTTGACTTTCATAATTGAATTATTTAGATTTCAATAAATATGATTTGTCACGGAGTGACACGTGTTTTCTTTAGAGAAAAGGTTGTTGAGTTTTGGAAAAGAAAACAATGTGTAAGTTGTTTCCTTAAGTAGATTTTAGTGGATTTATCATGATTACTGTGAGTTGTTTCCTCAAGTTGATTTGGGATTTATCGCGATTTGTGTGAGTTGTTTCTTCAAGTTAATTTGATGGATTGATCACTGATGGTGTGATTTTGTAATTCGCTTTCGAGCTTGAAAATAACTTTAGACATTACTTGATGGGGTTTTGTTTTGAACTAAGATCATGAAGTTGAATGATGATTTGAAATTTGAGCATATAGATTTTGTCACGAGTGGATTTACTGATGCATGTTATTGAATGATGAGAAATTAATAGTTTATGCTATGATATATGCTTATTGACTGTCAGATTAAGAAGACTTAAGAATGTGTTTCTATTGCTGGTTTTTGAGTTACTCATACAAGCTTGCAAAAGCTTACCGGGCTTGTATTTGCAACCCAGTGCACTATTCCATGGTGTAGAGATTTATCCTGCAGGTGAGGGTAAGCATACTTGAAGCCATAGAATCTCCTTGATGTTGTAGTGGTAGGTTTACTACCTAATTGTAGTACATATTTGTTAGTCTTCCGTTGTGTAATGAGAGTAGTGTGTGCAGTTCCTATTGAATTGATGTTTCAGTTTAATTTGTAAACTTTGCTTAATGTAATATGAGAATCTAAAGAATGAGTTTGTGTTTAAGTTGTGGGGTCGGGACATTGTTTGGTTGCCTTGTTTAAAGGAAAAAATTTCATAGCTATTTTGTATTGGTATTGATTTATTTGTATTACTTTTAGTGTGTGAAATTCGGGGTGTGACATAGTGTCCACATGAAGTACTAAAGGCAGTCAATGGTTTTGTCTCCTCTGTTAGTTTTAGTTGCCAAAATACTGATTTACAATCACATTTTGCTAAAGATTTTAGCACCTTTTATTTTTATTGATTAAGACGTCCTTTCGAGGGATGAAATATCCATCGAATTCTAATTGTTCATTTAAATGCTTATAGTTGATTACTCTACGCGCTTTTTCTCTTTTTATTTATGCATGGTTTCTTACCATAAATGCAGGGCTAGAGTGTGGACTTGTAGTTTCTTATATGAGATGCTTTTCTTTTAACTCTTTTATTTGAATATAAAATTCATTTATATCATGTCTAGTATAGATAATTGGTTTGACCCTTGTTATTACTTCAAATTTTCTAAGCCTAAGTGCACAATACCTTGGACTTTTGTCCAAAGTTTTAATGGATTCTCACTAAAATTTTCTTCTAAAACTTTATATACCTAGTGTTTTTCACTGAGTACTTGAAACTTTGTCTCACCAGGTTTGGTAGGGTCTGTTTTGGTGAGTTTAGTTATTTCATCTTGGTCACCACGCTGGCTTGGGGCGAAACTGTTGTGACATTTATATTTATGTTATGGTAGGAGTGGAATTTTATGGATTTCACCATTAATGTTGTTGACATTAAGGGCTATGTATCCTATGTCTAGAAGAATAGGATAGTAGGCAAAATCAAAGTTGTTACTTAATATCACATCTCCATTCATTTCCTGAAAAGCTGTGAGTTTTGGTATTACGTATTTAACACCGTTTAACCATATTGCAACTTTCTTAGCTTTATACTCAATCTTTATATCTTTTCCTTTTATTCATGTGACATTAATAGGGTGTTTCATTAATGTCTATTTTTCTGGTGGTAGAGCATTAGGTCTGCATGCACAGACTATTCCTCATGTGTCTATTAATAAAGAAAGACTATATGGTTTATAGCCTGTGAATTTAAATTCTCCTAAAACATAAGTATATCTCTTTTTCCTTTTGCTAGGGGAAAAAAGAGTATCTTCATTCCCGGTTAGAATGTAATACATTTAAAAAAAAATTATTATCTCTTTATTTATTTTCATTTTTTTTCATAACTTGTTCCCGGCATGATTGAAATTTGCACTTGTTTTAGTGTAATTGCTTCTTCTTCTTCTTCTTTAATTTTCCTTTTTTCTTTCTTTAGGTCACTATCACTTTCTATGACTAGAGGTTTAGTTTCTTGTAAACCTAACTTTTGTGGAAATTCTAGTTCCCACTTTTAACTTTGAGCATTTTTGTCTCTAAATTGCACAGTACTTTGGACTTTTTGTCCAAAGTTTTAATGGATCCTCACTAAAATTTTCCTCAAAAACTTTATATACCCAGTTTTTTTTCGCTGAATACTTGAAACTTTGTTTGGTAGGTTTGGTAGGTTTTGTAGGGTTTGTTTTGGTGAGTTCAGTTATTTTTTCTTGGTCACCACGTTCGCTTGGCGCAAAACCTTTGTGACATTTATATATATGTTGTGGTAGGAATGGAATTTTATAGATTTCACCATTAATGTTGTTGACATTAAGGGCTATGTGCCATATGTCTAGAAGAATAGGATAGTAGGCAAAAGTGAGATTGTTACCTAACATCACATCTCCATTCATTTCCGGAAAACCTATGATTTTTGATATTATGTATTTTAGACCATTTAAATATATTGCTACTTTTTTAGCTTTCTGCTCAATCTTTTTATCTTTTCCTTTTATACCTGTGACATTAATGGGGTGTTTCATTAATGATCATTTTTCTGGTGGTAAAGCATTAGGTCTGCATGCACAGACTGTTGCTCCTGTGTCTATTAATGAAGAAAGACTATATAGTTTGTAGCCTGCAAATTTAAATTCTCCTAAAACATAAGTATATCTCTTTTTCCCTTGGCTAGGGCAAAAAGAATATCTTCATTCCTAGTTGGAATGTAATACATTTCAAAAAAATTTGTTATCTCTTTATTTATTTTCATTTCTTTCTTTTTCATAACTTGTTCCCAGCATGATCGGGATTTGTACTTGTTTTAGTGCAATTGCTTCTTCTTCTTCTTCTTTATTTTTTCCTTTTTCTTACTTCTTTATTTTTGCCTTTTTCTTTCTTTAGGTCACTATCACTTTCTACGACTAGAGGTTTAGTTTCTTGTAAACCTAACTTTTGTGGAAATTCTTGTTCCTACTTTTGACTTTGAGCGCTTTTGTCTCTAAAGGAAAAGTTTTTCTCGAATGATTGAAATTCTATAGTAGCTGGTTTGCTACTACTAAGACTATCTTTTACAAAGTTATTAAATAATCATTGTTTTGGTACCTCTAAGTCTTTCCAACATAATAGTGTTGGTTGTATCTCAGTGTCAAATGGTCTTGGTTCAAACAATTCGACTATATTTTCATCTAATTCTTTGTTTCTAGTTTGAGTTTATGAACAGTGATTTTCCAAACTTCTTCCTTCAAATTGCTTTCATTAGGATTGCCTTTTCATGAAATGGCTTCTAAATCTTTAAATACGTTGGTCTTGTTCATTTCAAACAATTTGATCACTTTGTTTCTAGTTTGAGTTTATGAACAGTGAATCCTAACTTGTTGCTTCTAATTCCTCTTATTTGGCTTGTCTTTTACTGAAATGGGTTTTAAATCTTTAAATGCGTTGTTCTCGTTCATTTCAAACGATTTGATCACTTTGTTTCTTAGTTTGAGTTTCTGAACAGTGATTTTCCAAACTTCTCCCTTCAAATTGCTTTAATTAGGATTGCCTTTTCGTGAAATGGCTTCTCAATCTTTAAATGCGTTACTCTTGTTCATTTCAAACAATTTGATCACTTTGTTTCTAGTTTGAGTTTATGAACAGTGATTTTCCAAACTTTTTCCTTCAAATTTCTTTAATTAGGATAGCCTTTTCGTGAAATGGCTTCTAAATCTTTAAATGCGTTGTTCTTGTTCATTTCAAACAATTTGATCACTTTGTTTCTAGTTTGAGTTTCTGAACAGTGATTTTCCAAACTTCTTCCTTCAAATTGCTTTAATTAGGATTGTCTTTTCGTGAAATGGCTTCTAAATCTTTAAATGCGTTGTTCTTGTTCATTTCAAACAATCTGATAACTTTGTTTCTAGTTTGAGTTTCTGAATAGTGATTTTCCAAACTTCTTCCTTCAAGTTGCTTTAATTAGGATTGGCTTTTCGTGAAATGGCTTCTAAATCTATAAATGTGTTGTTCTTGTTCATTTCAAACAATTTGATCACTTTGTTTCTAGTTTAAGTTTCTGAACAGTGATTTTCCAAACTTCTTCCTTCAAATTGCTTTAATTAGGATTGCCTTTTCATGAAATGGCTTCTAAATCTGTAAATGCGTTGTTCTTGTTCATTTCAAACAATTTAATCACTTTGTTTCTAGTTTCAGTTTATGAACAGTGATTTTCCAAACTTCTTGCTTCTAATTCCTTTCATTTGGCTTGTCTTTTCGGGAATTGGCTTCTAAATCTTTAAATGCGTTGTTTTTGTGAGATTCAAACCGCAAGATGCTTTCCATTCATTTCAAACAATTTGATCACTTTAGTTTAAGGTTCAGTGATTTTCCAAACTTCTTCCTTCAAATTGCTTTAATTAGGATTGCTTTTTCGTGAAATGGCTTCTAAATCTTTAAATGCGTTCTTCTTGTTCATTTCAAACAATCTGATAACTTTGTTTCTAGTTTGAGTTTCTGAACAGTGATTTTCCAAACTTCTTCCTTCAAATTGCTTTAATTAAGATTGTCTTTTCATGAAATGGCTTCTAAATCTGTAAATGCGTTGTTCTTGTTCATTTCAAACAATTTAATCACTTTGTTTCTAGTTTTAGGTTATGAACAGTGATTTTCCAAACTTCTTGCTTCTAATTCCTTTCATTTGGCTTGTCTTTTCGGGAAATGGCTTCTAAATCTTTAAATGCGTTGTTCTTGTGAGATTCAAACCGCAAGATGCTTTCCATTCATTTCAAACAATTTGATCACTTTAGTTTAAGGTTCAGTGATTTTCCAAACTTCTTCCTTCAAATTGCTTTAATTAGGATTGCCTTTTCGTGAAATGGCTTCTAAATCTTTAAATGCGTTGTTCTTGTTCATTTCAAACAATTTAATCACTTTGTTTCTAGTTTCAGTTTATGAACAATGATTTTCCAAACTTCTTCCTTCAAATTGCTTTAATGAGGATTGCATTTACGTGAAATGGCTTCTAAATCTTTAAATGCGTTGTTCTAGTTCATTTCAAACACATTGATCACTGTGTTTCTATTTTGAGTTTATGAATCGTGATTCCAAACTTCTTGCTTCTAATTCCTTTGATTTGGCTTGTCTTTTAGGGAAATGGCTTCTAAATCTTTAAATATGTTGTTCTTGTGAGATTCAAAGCGCAAGATGCTTTCCATTCATTTCAAACAATTTGATCACTTTGTTTCTAGTTTGAGTTTCTGAACAGTGATTTTCCAAACTTCTTCCTTCAAATTGCTTTAATTTGGATTGCCTTTTCGTGAAATGGCTTCTAAATCTTTAAATGCGTTGTTCTTGTTCATTTCACACACATTGATCACATTGTTTCTAGTTTGAGTTTATGAACAATGAATCCAAACTTCTTGCTTCTAATTCCTTTGATTTGGATTGTCTTTTCGGGAAATGGCTTCTAAATCTTGAAATGCGTTGTTCTTGTGAGATTCAAAGCGCTAGATGCTTTCCATTCATTTCAAGAAGCCTTGTTAGCTAATGAATTGTCCTCCATTGGATTGCTAGATCCTGAGAGTTATGATCCATACTTAAATTTTTAAGTTGAATCCTTATTTTTATCTAATTTTCAATATTTCTATCTTTTATAGATAGGAAGTAATTTGGTTTAATGTTAAACCAAACTATTCCATTTACTAGATTAGATTGAATTCCTCCAATCATTGACTGAAGTGGATTATTCAGTCATTTATCAAAGACTACATCAAGTATTGGTGTATCCAAATCTTGCCTAAACGATGCAGTTATAGTGATATGGATTAGACCAATATGAACATATCTTATATCTGAATGTTTTTTCTTCCATCTTAATTTCTATTCTCTTTTTTTAAAACAACTGGATTTTCATTGTTCCTTCTTCAGTGCATTGAGCTTTTGTGTTTCCACTGAATTGCTCAAATATTATATGAAAAAATATTTGAAATCTAGAATTTTTATAAATAACTTCTTTATTTATAGAGTATTCAGCTTTTTCTAAATTTTGTAGCTGTTCATTAGAAAAGTTTATTTCTTCTCCAATGTCATCTTTTAATTTTATATTATGAAGTTCTTCCTCAAAATTTTCTTCGATATGCTCTTTTAGCATAAAGATAAATTCTTCTTCATCTGAGCTATCACTTTCTGTTTCTAGCTCATAGTGAATGTCTTCATCATTAGAGATTTCTTCTCCTAACAATATCTCTAGGTTGTTTTCTTCAACCATTTTTACCATCTTTTTGGTATTCTTTCATTTTCTATGACATTCTGGAGTATAACGTCCTTTCTCATTATAAATATAACATCTGCATTTTTTATGCTTAGGGTTTTTTCTCTACTTTTTCTTTCTGAAATTCCTTTACTTTTTTGAAAATTTCTTATTTTAAAGTGGTTTCCATTGGTATCTTCTCTTTTTAGAAGATCTTGGTTGTGGATTACAACAAATTTTCTAATTTTCTCTAAGTTACTATCACAACATTTTTTGTCTCTTGCATCGTTGCTAATTTGGCTTTTTATCTGCTTTATAGCTCTTACTTCCACACCTTTATCAGTGATAAGTCTCATAACAAAATTTATTCTAAAACCTAAATTATCATTTTTATTTATTCTGTTTAGGAAGTCAGGATAAATGCTTAATCCTAATTCATCCCATGGGTTTGGAAGTTTATGAAAAAATTGTGTTAACCAGTATATCCTTGATTCTGGTCTAACTTTAAAATAGTACTTTTTATATATTTGAGCATATTCTTCAAACTGACATATATCGCAAAGTTCCATCTTTGACAACATATAGTCAACATCTTCATGGATGATTTTTTCATCCGTTGCCCCACACAAATAATAACAACAACAACAACAAGAATAATAATAATAATAATAATAATAATAATAATAATAATAATAATAAGAATAATAATAATAATAATAATAATAATAATAATAATAATAATAATAATAATAATAATAATAATAATAATAATAATAATAATAAGACTTACTCCCTATACTTATAGAGTTTCATCGTTTCAGTCCCTAACCTTCAAATTTTACCTAAAAAGTCCTTGAACTCCTAATTTCCTCCCAGTTGGTTCATGCTGTCAAGTATCAGTCAAAAACTCCGTTATCTATCCCTAAAAAATCTATTATACCCTCAATTACTTTTAAAATAATTATATTCCTCTTTTTTTTTTTTTTTTACCTATTCTTCTTCCACCTTTCTTGCCTCCTTATGTTCATTTCCTCATCAAGATGGTTCCAATCCACATACCATCAAGAAGTGAAATGAAAAAAAGAAATAAAAGAGAGAGGAAAAAATAATAAATAAAAAAGGTAAGTGAAGATATAATAGACATTTTCGGCAACTTTAACAGAAAATTTTGACTGTAGGGACCAATTGGAAGGAAATTGAGAGTTCATGGACTTTTTAGGTGAAATTCAAAGGTCAGGGACTGAAATGATGAAACTCTATAAGTATAGGAAGTAAACAGTATTTAACCCTAAAAATAATTATCATTGAATATAATAACAACAATAATTATTATTATTATTATTATTATTATTGACAATAATAGCAACAATAATAACAATAATAATAACAACAATAATAACAATAAGAGCAAAATACTGGTTACTCTGTGGTTTAGGTCCAAAATCAATTCAGTCCATGAACTTCTAATTTCATCAAAAACACCCCTGCACTTTCAATTTTGATCTAATAGGTCAAATTCGTTAATATTCTGTTATGGGTTCAAGTTATTGTTGGATTATTTGTTGAAAAATTATTTATTTTTAATAGTAGGACTCACTCTTAAATTGACTAGAGGTGACCTGCAGACACAACATCATAAAATATAGGTCATTTATGAGCCACATTAACAAGTTAAATAACTCAATTGTCGAAAAACTAACAAATTAGACATATTAGATCAAAATTGAAAGTGCAGGAGTGTTTTTGGTGAAATTAGAAGTTCAGGGACTGAATTGATTTTGGACCCAAACTACAGGGTAACAAGAATAACAACAATAATAACAATAACGAAAAAACCCTAAGCACCGCCCTTGTGGTTGTGACGCCTCTACGGCCCTGTACCATCGTCTAGGTCACCATGTTGCAAGGCAACATTCTCATTTGGAACTGCAGAGGTATTGTCAACCTTGAAATACAATGTGCTTTGATCGATTTGGTTCATGCCAAGAGGCCGTATCCTATCTTCTTGGCTGAAACCGTAGCAACACCCTAACTCATCAATTCTTTGATATCTCGCCTGGGTTTTGAGGATAATATTTGCTTTCCAAAAGGACCAGAATTTCAAGGGTTGGCTCTGCTATGGAGTTCGGAGCTTCATGTTCCTTCGCACAAAATCTCCACATCATATTGATGCAGAGGTAAGGGAGGCAGGAACAGATGATGTATGGTTTTACTGCAAGAGAGGATAGACATCGAACATGGTCCTTAATTGAAACCCTAGCTACAGAGGCATGCTCATTCCAATTGTTGATAGCGGGTGACTTCAATGAGCTCATGACCATGGCTGATAAGTCATATGGTCCTCCTAGAGCACTTGTTGCAATGGAGCAATTCTGTCTTACTATAGAGGTTGCAGGACTAGTGAATATGGGGTTCTATGGCTGTAGGTTCACTTGGTTTAATAAGTTTACGAAGGAACGACTAGTTCGTTGTTTTCAGTCTGGCTCGTGGAAAAGTCTCTTCCCCTTGAGTAGAACGCTCACTTTACCTCCTTCTGATTCGGATCATAACCCTTTGTTGGTTGAGGTGCGAGCTATGCGTGAGTCAAATCGAAAGCGGAGCAAGCGTTTTCGCTTTGAAGAGTTGTGGTACTGAAATCATCAAAAGGCACTGGTCATCTCCACTAACCAGGAATATGCTACAGTAGATGGGTACCAAGATACATGCTATGGTCATATGCTAATGCAATGGCATAGCAATAATTTCAAAGGCACAAAATTGAGCTACGTGAAATTCAGGAAAAGCTGTATGATATTATGAGCCAACCTTATTCTCCTTGGCAGTATGAGAAGCAAAGAAGGTTACGTGTCCAACAGAGTCAACTACTATCACAACGGGAGAAATACTTGAGGCAAAGGTTAAAGGCTATATGGTTAAAAGGTGGTGATGGAATTCTGCTTACTTTCACCGTAAGGCATCTAACAGGAAAAGTAGAAATACTATTCATGGCCTACAGAATAAGGAGGGGGTGTGGACTGAGGATCTGAAAGAAGTTCAGCGTTTATTGCTCGAATTTTACAATATGACCTTCACCTCTGAAGGTATAGATGATGCTGCAATCTTTGAGGTCTTTCGGGCTACTCCAATGAAAGTCACTTCCACCATGAATGATGATTTGAATTCACCATACTCGGATGAGGAAATAAAAACAGCCTTGTTCCAAATGCATCCTTCTAAAAGTCCTGGATCGGACGGTATGTCTCCTTTCTTCTTTCAGAAATATTGGCACATTGTTGGTTTGGATGTCTATATTACTATTCGTAATTTCTTGGAAAAGGGTGAGATTTGGAAGGAGTCTAATTTTACTCACATCTGTCTCATTCCGAAGCTTAAGACACCTACTATCGCCTGATACTTTCACCCTATAGCTTTGTGTAATGTAATTTACAGGATTAGTTCCAAAGTCATTACTAATTGTCTGAAAAAAGGACTCCCTAATATCATCTCCCCACTTCAAAATGCCTATGTACCTGGCCGATTAATTTCATATAATACTATGGTCGCTACCGAGGCTGCTCACTTCATGCATTAACTCAAGACATAGGAAGAAGGTTTTTTCTCTCTTAAGCTAGACATCAGTAAGGCTTATAATCGGTTGGAATTGCCTTTTCTGTAAGCCATGCTAGTAAAACTTGGTTTTTCGTCAAGATGGATTACTATGGTTATGAGTTGTGTCACCTCTGTAAGTTATGCTATTCTTGTGCAAGGAGAACCTTCTGCTCCTATATACCCCCACTAGGGGCATCCGACAGGGTGACTCGTTGTCACCATACCTATTCATCTTGTGTGCTAAAGGTTTATCTGCATTCATCTCACAAGCAGTTGATTCTGGTACCATTAAGGGCTTAAAAATGTGTCCACAAGCTCCCATATTACACCATTTATTCTTTGCAGATGATTGCATCTTATTTGGAGCTGCTACAGTTGAAGAATGTCTAGCTTACAGAAACATTTTGAACACATATGAAAGGGCTTCTGGGCAGAAGGTGAATTTCCAAAAGAGTAGTGTGGTTTTTTTTCGAAATTTGCATGTTGACACTCAAGCTACACTTGCAGCCATATTGGAAGTTGAATGTGTGGAAGAACATGATAGATACTTAGGCCTCCCAGTGCGTGTAGGCAAAATCAAAGACCCAAATTTTTTAGTACATTAAGGAGAAATTGTCCATGAAGCTCGAGAATTGGAAAGCTAAGATTCTAAGCTATGCAGGTAGAGAAATTCTAATAAAAGCGGTAGCTCAAACTATGCCGCTTTATGCTATGAATTGTTACTTATTGACAAAGACTTTATGTGATGATATCCACAAGCTTTGTGCCTCTTTCTTTTGGGGTGACACGATTGGAAAAAGGAAAATTCATTGGAGGAATTGGGAGAGGCTTGTCTCACAAAGCATGAAGGAGGTATGGGTTTTAAAAATATATATACTTATAATCTTGCTATGTTGGCTAAACAAGATTGGAGGTTATTCACCAATCCTACTTCACTCATTGCGCGCAAGACTATATAAAGCAAGGTATTTTCCACATTGTGATTTTTGGCAAGCTGATCTTGGTGAGACACCCTTCTTCTCTTGGCGAAGTATTCTTGCAGGAAGACCGGTATTGAAAGCTGGCACTAGATGGAAAACTAGTGATGGTACAAATGTGCATATTTGGCCTGATCAGTGGGTGCCAAATTGCTCCCAATTTCTTATTCCAAGGCCTGCACTCTCTTCAATTGAATATGTTGCATATCTTATTGACTCAAACACTAGGCGGTGGATACCGGATATTGTTCATGTTGTCTTTCACCCCACAGTGGCCATTAAAGTCCTTATTCTCCTACCTAGTCAACAGAGTGCTCCGGACAAACCCTACTGGTCCTTGGAACGTAGGGGTTAGTTCATGGTCAAGAGTGCCTATTGGGTAGTACGAGAACAGGTTCTAGCTAATGCTTTAGCGTCCTTTTCTAATGGTGATCCATATCGAGAGTTATGGAGGAGACTTTGGAAAGCGAAAGTTGCGGGAAAAGTTCAAATAGGTGTATGGAGGGCTTGTTGCAATTTGTTACCTACAAGAGAGCGATTAATGCTTAAAGGCTATGCGGGAGAGCCCAAGTGTCTTCTATGCAATCATCACCTGGAAGACACTGCCCACATCTTTTGTAAGTGTCCTACCGCCTTCACTCTATTATCTCAAGCTCATTTTCATCTTCAGACTTCTTTGCTTCCTCACATCAACTTCAAAGAATGGATGTTGGAACAAGCTTTAAATCTCAAGATAGAGAATAAGAATAAGAGGAAGAAGAAGAACAACAACAATAATAAGAAGAAGAAGAAGAACAACAACAACAATAATAAGAATAAGAACAAAAACAACAACAATAATAATAATAAGAAGAAGAAGAACAACAACAACATGTTGTTGTTGTTATTTTAAGCCAATCAAATGGTCAAGTGGTAAAAATCTAAATAGAGTCATCACAACTTTACTTATTCGCCAAATGATGTTACAACATTTTGGTAGTTATTCTAACTTCTTTATCTAAAAGCATATATAACCGAAGCAAGAAGCAAATTACATTATTCATAGTTTCATACCAATGGAACTGAAGGCAACAACTACAATTCCTCTATATATCTTGACTTTATTTTCATCCCAAATAGGGGATGGCAATGGCTTTGAGAGGATACTTCATTTGTGTTATAACGCCAGTGGATTCAGTCATGTCTATATCATGTACCCCTAGTCCACCGGACATTGCCCAGTCAAACAAGTACACCAAATTTGCCAAAGCAATCTCACTAACCATAGCGGCATACTGAATTCCGGGACATCTCCTCCTTCCAGCCCCAAATGGAATAAATTCGAAATGATTCCCTATATAATCTACATCACTATTCAAGAACCTTTCTGGTTCATAGTTGTCTGGGTTGTTGTATGATTTGGGATCTCTTCCTATCTGCCATGCATTAATTATAATTTGAGTGTTGGCTTTAATGTTGTAACCCTTTATTTCCTTATCTCCAGTTGACATCCTGAATAATAAAGTAAAAGGAGGATGTAAGCGAAGGGTTTCCTTGATCACAGCCTTCAAGTACTTCATTCCATTCAAATCATCCTCGGTGATCTCTACTTTGTTTCCCGCTATTTCCCTGACCTCATTTTGCAATTTTTTCATTACTATTGGATGTCTTAAAAGTTCTGCCATTGTCCACTCTAGAAGTGTATACGATGTATCAGTGGCAGCCGAAAACATGTCCTACAAAAAGAATTTGAGTCAGCTACACACACACACGAGGTTAAGTTTGGAGGGGCCAAAAATGATAATATTTTTTGCTTTAGGAGGGGAGGTCAGTGGTTTCAAAGTTTATGTTTACAATTCTTCTTCGCTAACTATTGAACACTTCTAATCTATCAAAAGAAACTTGGGAGAATTGCACAAATGATCACTCAACTATGACTCATTCGACACTTTAGTCACTTAATTTTCAAATATATCACTTTGGTTACTCAACTAAAGCTCTGTTAATCACTTTAGTCATCGAAGGGACATTTTGTTTCACTTTAATCATTTCTCCCATTCATTCCAATTCAGATTTCTCAAATTTTAACAATTAGTTAGTCGAAAATATCCTTGATATTGTGGCAAATAAATTTTTTTCTTAAAAAAAAATTAACGAAGTGACTAAAGTGAATAACAGAGTTAAAATTGAGTAATCAAAGTAATATATTTAAAAAGTGAGTGACCAAAGTGTCGAACATGTAAAAGTTGAGTGACCATTTGTGATATTCTCTCAAAAAACTTTTTATAGCATCAATTTATCAATTATCATCAAACCTAAGCGAAAAAATAGTATCATATCAAGCAACAAGTGAACATTAATAAAAAGTCAAGAACTAATTATAATTATACAAAACATATATCATTTTAAAAGAAAAAAATTACATATGCATAGATGTTCTATTGCACGAAAACATCAAAAATGAAACTAATATATGTTCAATGGTTTATACATACCTTTCCAGAAATTTTCTCTACCTTTAAAAACTACACGTTCTTCTATGCATTACCATGAAAATCCCGTAACTAATGACCTTTGGATGATTAAAATGAAACTGATATATGTTCAATGGTTTATACATACCTTTCCAGAAATTTTCTCTACCTTTAAAAACTACACGTTCTTCTATGCATTACCATGAAAATCCCGTAACTAGTGACCTTTGGATGATTAAATACTTGAGAGAAGTGAAAGATTTTTGCTACTGCTCATGTTTTGTGTTTTTTTTTTCCTGTTTTTTTTTGTGTTGTGGGAGGGGGGAAGAGGGGGGGCGCCATGGCCCGCTCCTATTATGTTCCGCCTCTGCGCGCGCGTTCACACACATATATAAATACACATACACCTTTCTTTAGAATGGTCATTAATAGGAGAATTTTGTGCGTGTTGGGTGTCGACTACTTACCTTGATGAGAGCCTTCACGGTGACTCTATCAATAGGGAAATCAGTTGATGATGAGCTATCTTCTTGAATCCCAAGTAAAACGTCCACGAAGTCCTTTTGGCCATTCTCGTCCTGATCATCCGTATGATTCATATTCCCTTTAATGTTTCCACTCTTGGAACGTTGCTCGATATGATCTTGAATCACTCTATCTAAAAGGTCATCAAACTGTTTAGCCACCTTGTCTAATTTAGAGTCCAAACCATTGACACGAGATAACCAAGCGAGCCATGGGATATAGTCTCCGATGTAGATGCCCCCTAATAACTCAATAAACTCCCCTAAAAGATCCTTAAACAATACAATGTTACCATCTTCCCCAACGATGCTATTGTACTTCCTCCCCGTAGTCACTCTACAGGTGACATCAATAGTAAGCGTCACAAGCTTTTCTCTTAAATTCACGACTGATGACTTTGAAGAGGAGGACATACATGATTGTTTTATCCTGGAGATCATGAATTTTGTTTCCTCTTCTCTCAAGTCACGAAAAGAGCGAACCATTTTGGTGCTCAGAAGATTTGAAACACATATAGTCCTCAACTGCCTCCAATACTCACCATAAGGTGCAGACGCCATGTCTTTGCAATTGTAGAAAAGCTTCTTGAAGACGGTGGACGTTGGTCTGCTGTCGAATGTGAGATCATGTGTTTTCAAGACCTCACGAGCAGCCTCAGCCGAGGAGACAACGAGGACTGGGACACTTCCGAAATGGAGGAGCATGAGAGGGCCATGGCGATGAGCTAAGGCTTGAAGTGAGCGATGAGGATGTGAGTCTAGTTGGTGAAGGTTCCCAAGGAAAGGAAGCTTTGGTGGAGAAGGTGGTTGATTTTTGGTATTAACGGAGGACCATCTGCGAAAGAGAACGAAGAAAATGGGCAGACATAGTACCAGTGTGAGGGTGAAATAATATTCCATCAATAGGGAGGTTTTATGGGTCAGCTCTATCATTTTGATAAGGAGACTCGACATATTTTTTTCTTTCTGCGTGCGCCTTATATACACATATTTGACAGCTGGGAAAGTACAGTCCAAGTTTGAGGAGCGTGCAAGGGTGGCGGATTCATGAGTGAGAAATGATGAAGGGTAAAGGAGAGGAGTGAGAAAGAAGAGAGAGCAGTAGTGCTGAACGGTCGAGAGAAAGGGAAGAAAAATGAAATTAATGTGTGGCTGGTGGCTTGTTTAGAGAGAGAGAGGAGATAAGAGATAGCTAAGCTGACGTGTCAGCTTGTGAGATGGAGAGAAACAAAAAGACAAAACACAAAAAAAAAACAAAAAAGGAAAGAATGGCTCAGAAGAGATCAAAAGAAGAGAAAAGGAAATGGTGTGATGGTGATGATGAAATTTGATGGATGACGTCAGCTATGATGTCATTTTTTTAATGTCTCCCTTTATTTCTTTTTCTGTGCAGTTTCTTTTCTTTTCTCTTTTCCGTGCACTCTTGCGAGAGTTTCTATTGAGATCTCCAAATCTGTTAACTTGATCCCACTTTATTATGAATTATTAAATGACATATATAACCTATTATAAAATGACTATTAAGGACAATAATTATCCTAAAAAATATTATATTATTTTATGTAGACTTTCCAATTCAATAATATTAGATTGTATTTCTTATTATTTTCCTTATCTATTTTTATTTTTCAATTTCACTACATACTCATTAAAGCATTCATATATATTTAATAAGAACTAAAAATATGATTAAGATCATGTGACATAAAAATGTATGATATATATATTGAACGCATATTTGTAAGAGAAAAAAAAATAAATCCTTTTATGATTTATGACCTAAATCTAAGTCAATCCACTATATTTATCAAAAATAAAAAATAAAAAATAATAATTAAAAAAACTGAAAACATTTAAATAATTAATCATGTGGTACAAAAAATACAGAAAAAAAAAATAAATATTAAAAAATGATTTTTTTTAGAATAAAAACAATAATTTCTTCAAAAAAAATTTCTACAGCTAAAATATAAAAAAACAGAATAGTTCGTGGCATTTTCTTATTGATTAGATATTAATTTTTGAAACTCAAATTTGATTAAGAAATGTATATTTAGTAGGGTGCATAAAGTTAAAACCTCATAACTTTATTTTTAATTAACTGTTGTAAGTTTGAGATTTTTGTTACTCTCAATATACACAACCAGTCAAAAATTCTAGGCAGCCGCGTTCTCTCTCTAACCGAGGGTTAGGCTTTCTCTCGCGTCTGCAGCTTTCACTCTATCATCAATGGCAATTGATGCAATGGCCCCGCGTCTCGCTGCGTCTCTGGCTCTGGCGGAGGGGAAGAGGCCTGTGGATTTGCATCCATCTAAGGGACTGCGACAACAGGAGGCTTTCATGGCGGGAAAGCTTCACACAGCGCGAGACTATACGCGCCGCTCGTTTCTGGGGATGTTCCGATCTACATGGAGGGTGAATAGAACTCTCCGGGTGGAGGAAACTGGAGAAGATGACCGTGTTTTATTCTCTTTTTCAGATCCGGCCGATAGAAGTAGGGTTTGGAAGGGAGGGCCATGGGGTTTTAACAAAGCTCCGATTGCACTTGCAGAGTAAGACGGTGTCGGACGGATCTCGGCGGTGCCATTGCGGACGTCGTCGTACTAGATGACGCTAGTAGGGGTTCCTCCTGCCTTTGGATCTGAAAGGATTATGAGGCTTATTGGCAGTACTGTGGGCGAGTTCAAAGAGTTCGATAAAACAGCTTTCCGGCAACGGGTTCTGCGTATAAGGGTTGAGATCGAGTATGCGAAGCCTATACTGTTCAAACAGAGGTTCTGGGTTGAAGATGACGTCCAGATTCTGGTCAAGTTTAAATATGACAGGATTTTTGGACTTTGCGGACGGTGTGGTTTTGTTACCCACGTTGGCCTCCCGTGCTCTGGTCCAGAACTGGAGGAGGATGAAGAGGAGGTCGCGGGAGTCGTGGCATAACCATCCGCCTGGCGGTCCTTCGTGAAGAACCTGGGACGAGCTCCAATGCATCTAGGGTTTCGGCACCTGGCCCAACTATACATAGCAATGTTCCAAAGTTTTGCATTCCTCCGACAATGGCAGCTGCGAGGCGCGCAAAGAGACAGGTACAGATTAGAGAGATCACAGAACCACGACAACAAGTCGAGTCTGTTCTTGGCGAACGTCGAGATAGAGATGGTGATGAGATACTTATTTCCCCCTAAAAACTGAAATTGAGTTTGGCTATAGGCAAAAAGAATTTGGATGCAGTGACTATGGGACTGTTGGCAGGGCCGTCAGAGCAGGCTAAACAACAGAAAAGAAAGAGAAGCCAACCTCTAGGAAGTGTGAATAAGTTGTCGTATGGCATGGCGGGTAAAGGAAAAAAATACCAAGAATGAGCGTGACTCGGGGAAGAAGGTTTCAGACAAGAGCAGGAAGACCAATCTGATGCCGAGGTTGTTAATTAGCTGCTGAAGGGATTGAAGATGATACTCTCTCTAACCCTAAGGGGAAGGAGATGGTACTTTCTTAAATCTTGTGGTGCCTAGATATCTGAATGCAAGTCTTTTAAAATGGAAAATTTCTCTATGAGCTTTTCTAAGGTGTTTCTAGTATTTGTTTGTACCACAATTGAGTGTTGGCAGATTAGGCTAGTTGACTGATTTTTTCTTAGGAAGGCTTTCCAGCGAGCGTCCCTTTAGAATTAAATGAGTTTAGTATAGACTTAGATAGGATATGTAGTGCATGTATCAGATTTATTGTATAAGTGCTTGTTAGACTCTGGCTTGTTTTATGGCTTTGATTTCTAATAATATCAAATCCTTTTCAAAAAAAAAATGTATATTTAGTGAAGATTTATAGTGATTAATTTATTGAAATGACTAAATTTTTTATTTTAAAGATAATAATTTGTTTACAAATTATATGAGTAAGGTTATTTGAGGAAGTTTAGTGAGGTTTAGTGAGTAAATTTAATATTTAAAAATTTGATAAGAGGTATAAAAAGTATAGAGGTTAAGTGAGTAAATTTGGAGATTCCAATTTTGCACATACCTTTGGAGGCAATGAGATTACGCTTCAATAATAGCATCGACTACGGTTAACTAGTACCGACTATTTCATCTTTTTGTCATAAACTCCAAATTGCTCTATTTTCGTGTTATTTTCTCTCGATTTTCGCAACTCTATTTATTACCCATAAATAAATAAAAATAGAATAATTACATAATAATTGACTTAAAAATTAGCTTAATTCTAGTATTTACAGTGCAATTACGGACACAAATATGTGTGTAATTACACCCCCACGCTTGAATTTTGCTTGTCCTCAAGCAAACTAAATGAAACATAATCCAAAAATCTACAAACTCACAAACATAGAGATAGTATAGTATTAGCCTTTCCAATCATAAAGTTTGGAGAACTAATTACATACACAATCATGAGGTCGACAAAGCATAACATAAGATTTTTGAATTTGTAAGGCAATTAAGATGCACATGTAATGGATGCTCAAATATATGCGCGCATGTGAAATACATGTATCAAATCAATCCACCATAATCAAATAGGCACCGTAATCACACCCCGACCATCAATCCACCATAATCAACGCTCTAAGTCATCCATATGCTGCTAATTCATGGTCAAGGACCAGCTCAATTTATGTTGCCAAATGGCACAAATATTAATGTCACTGAAGCTCTATATGCTCCAAGAGCTGGAATAACCCTATTGAGTTTCAAAGATATAAGAGCCAATGGTTTTCATTTGGAAACACATTGTGAGAATGGACAAGAGTTCATTTGCATCACCTCTAATGACTACGGAAATTCACGAGTATTAGAGAAACTTATGTGTCACTCTAGTGGATTGTATGCAACCACTGTTAGAGTCACTGAATCCAACTATGTCATGAATGAAAATTTATGGGATTCTGACACATTAGGCTTTGGCATAACCGTTCGGGACATCCAAGTCGTGATATGATAATCCATATATTAAAGACTTTACACGGACATCCATTCTTCAAAACGAAAAGAAGTACGAACCAAAAATTGGTCCAAGGAGTTACTTCTAAAGCCTATCATTCGTTTTGCAAAGGTTGCTCTTTAGCAAAAGTAGGATCGAGACCATCCTATGCAAAGGACACTAAAGAAAATATACAATTCTTGCAAAGAATACAAGGTGATATTTGTGGACCTATTCACCCAACTTGCGGACCATTTAGATATTTTATGGTGTTGGTTGATGCATTGACACGTTGGTCACATGTCATGCTCTTATTCACAAGAAATGCTACTTGTCCCTCATATACACACCCAAAATGGTCTCGCAGAAGCTGCCATTAAAAGACTTCAAATGGTTGCTAGAGCATTGGTTATGCGCACCAATCTCCCTATTTCTGCTTGGGGCTATGCAATATTGCACGTAGCTGTGCTTATTCATCTGAGGCCCACTGCCACCCAACCCTTTTCTGCGTCTCAGATGGTGACTGGGTATAAGCCTAATGTCTCACACTTACGCGTATTTGGGTGTGCAGTCCATGTGCCAATTGTTCCGCCACAGCGCACCAAAATGGGTCCTTAAAGATGATTGGGCATTTATGTTGGATATGACTTCTCAACCATTATCCGCTACATAGAACCCTTGATAGGTGATCTATTTACTGCCAGATTTGCGGATTGTCACTTTGATGAAATAGTCTTCCCATCGTTAGGGGGAGACATGAACACTAATGTTCAACAGAAATGACAGGAATTGTCGTGGTCTGTCCCTACTCTGTCTCATCTTGATCCCCGAACCGTACAGTCCGAAATTGAAGTGCAAAGAATTCTCGATCTTCATAACGTAGCAAAATCGATGCCTGATACATTTTCTGATATCGCTAAAGTGACAAGATCACACATACTTGCTGTAAACGTGCCTGCAAGGATTGATTTCCCTAAAAATAGAGAACATGATGTCCCCTATATGGGTGACGCAGTGGCTAGGCCCACGGCTCCTACCAGGAAGCGCGGGAGGCCCATAGGTTCGATGGATTCTCGCCCAAGAAAGAAAGCGAGTTTGGCACAAAATAATCCATTAATCATCGATACAAATAATCCATCTCATGACAATATTCCGGATTATGGTTACATCCAAGAGACATCATTAGGGACGCTCCAATGACAAAATCAATTCCAGAGAATAGAGAGATCTCTATTAATTACACCAATGTAAATGTGATGATGGATAGAAATTCTATGGCTATTAATGATGCATTTGCATATCATATAGCAAAAGGAATTATAGAATATGATGATATAGGTATTTGGGTCTATAACGCTGATGGATGTGGTTACAGCATATCTCTATGGGGATCTAGATTCAGAGATATATATGAAGGTTCCAGATGGACTTCAATTACCCAAATCTAGTGGCTTTAAACCACGGAGCGCGTTTTCAATAAGATTAAAACGCTCACCATATGGATTGAAACAATCCGGACGGATGTGGTATAACCGTCTAAGTGACTACTTGATTGGAAATGGATATATCAACAATGAAATATGCCTACGCGTGTTCATTAAAAGAACAAGTTCCAGATTTACAATTATAAGGGTTTATGTTGATGACATGAACCTAATTGGAACTCTAGATGAGTTAAAGAAAACTGCTAAATACTTGAAATCCGAATTTGAGATGAAAGACCTTGGGAAGACACGGTTTTGTCTCGGAATAGAACTCGAGCACCGTAGCGATGGGATCTTAATCCATCAGTCAGCATATACTCAAAAATTACTAAGGCGCTTTAATGAAGATAAAGCAAAGTCTGTAAGTACTTCCATGATCGGCCGTAGTCTTGAGCCAGGAAAAGATCCGTTTCATTCAAAGGATGAGGACGAAGATCTATTGGAGGCTGAAATGCCTTATCTAAGTGCAATAAGCGCATGTACAAGACTGGATATCTCATTCGCAGTAAACTTGTTAGCTTGACATAGTTCAGCACCAACATGCCGCCATTGGGTTGGTATAAAGGCAATCTTTCGATACTTAAAAGGTACGACTGATATGGGATTGTTTTATCCCTACAGAGAGAAAAGAAAAGACGAAAGTATGGGATCGGATCCCATAAGGCAAAACGCCATTTTCCGTAATAAAGACGCCGGCACCACCTTCCATGGTGGTCGACGTTATCCCCTTCCCCTCCATCAAAATGATGGTGATGTTTTGATGGGTTTTGCTGATGCAGGGTATCTCTTTGACCCTCACAAAGGTCACTCCCAAATAGGTTATGTCTTTACCATGGGAAGCACCACGATATCATGAAGATCTATAAAACAGACCCTTGTTGCTACTTCCTCAAATCATGCAGAGATTATTGCTCTACATGAAGCTGTGCGTGAATGCATATAGCTAAGGTCTGTAAATGGACACATTTAAGGAACTTGTGGTTTGAAGTCTACCACAAATGAACCAACATGCATTTATGAAGATAATACAGCTTATATTGAGCAAATGAAATTAGGTTTCATCAAGGGCGACAATACCAAGCATATATCGCCTAAATTCTTCTACAGCCAGCAACAACAAACACTTCTAAATATTGAAGTAAATCAAATCCGATCAGAGGATAATGTAGCAGACTTATTTACTAAGTCGTTACCAAAATCTCCCTTCGAGAAACATGTGAAGAGCATCGGATTGAGAAAGTTATCCGAACTCTCATGATCTTTAGGGGGAGTCAAAATCAGGGGGAGTATCTAAAAGCATACTCCACACTCAAACGCACGTTGTGCTCTTTTTCTCCTTCAACCAAGATTGTTTTTTCCTACAGGGTTTTTATTACTTGGCAAGGTTTTTAACTAGGCAACGTAGAAGCGTACGACCTAGACAATACTATTGACATGAAATATCCAAGGGGGAGTGTTGTAGTATAAATGTATTATTTATAAATGTCTATATCATGTAATAGGTACTTGAGTGTATAATATAGGTATAAAGACTTATGTAACATGCTTTATACCAAGAGGCAACAAGCTTTATGACACGAAAGGTCTAGGAATGAGTATAATTGTATAAGGTGCAACAGTTGAAGAGTTCCAACTGTCCAAATCTCCTCCTCTTAAGAGGATAAACTTTCACCAAGTTCACCCAAATATCATATCCATCATGAGAAACCACATTTGACCATTCATGAGAGCATTATTCAAGTGCACTAGACATGTAATTAACCTTCTCACCCCAAAACGCCTATTTAACTTATAGGGTGACCAATTTCCCTCCTAGACCAATTTAGCCAACTAGCATGAACTATGAAGTAAGTGTTGTAAACTATTGTGGCTATATCATGTAAATAGATATAGGATAATATATGTTGACTTGTGTCAAGAAGTCATGTGAAAAATGTAACAAGTATGGTAGCAGAAATTAGGTAAAGCTGCACAAGGGGAGCACCAAAATCTTGACATTCTTGTCATAATCCTTCGTAATTAATGCATGTTGTTGTGGCTTTCACATTACCTTGTACTCCTATATAAACCCTTCTATTGGGAGAAGAAAATGCAGAACTGATTAAACCATATATATCAATCAAAGCTCTCTCTTCATTTTCTGAAACACTCTCACTCTCATTTTACAACACGTTATCAGCACGACTAGCTCTAGGATTCGGATTGCCAATTGCCAAGAGAAGAGGTGAATAACTCTTGGGTTGCAGAAAAGAAGAGGTTCATCATTCAATCAACATCAATCTACCAGCTCTACAACCAAGTATGTTTTTCCAAGCAAAAACAGATTTTGCTATTTCATTTTACCTTCTGTTCTCTGTGTTCCCGTATTTATTTAAAATAGTAATTCAACTCCAAAATTCACCACATTTTGTGTGCTGAAGCCCTTGTATGTTCAAAGCATCTCTGTAATTTTCATAATTTTCTGGGTAGTTTTGCTTAGTGTTTCAGTTCATCTTTCAACTGTTGTTCAATAGGAACTACAGTCACGATTTATGACTTTTGTTGAAGCATCTAGTTTAACTTAATCTTCCATGAGAGACACTTATTTCTATTGCACTATAATTGGCATTTGAAACAGTAAAAGGAAAATCAATAGCTTTTAATTTAGCTATCAATTCATGTATATTGTGACAAATATCTATATATACTTGCTTGGACTTTGTGATAATGATTTGTGGTGTTACCTGCTCATATTAAATCTAAGTATTTTACTCGTTTAAATTCTTTTCATTAGAATATATATATATATATATGTGTGTGTGTGTGTGTGTGTGTGTGTGTGTGCGCGCGGAATGCAGGTACTTAATGAACCAAAAGTTCATACATAAATATTGAACCAGAAGTTCATACGTACATAAATATTGAACCAAAAGTTCACACATATCGAACTTATAGTTTCGACAACACTAAAAGATTATGAATCTTTCCAAGTAGGCTCATCCAATTAGATGCGATGTCTAGGTAAGATTCAATGAGGATGTGTACTTAAGCGAGCCTCGCTCCACCTAAACCTCAAATTCTTACCTGGTCGTATTTAATTGAAATTACCAAAAGGGTTGAGCAATAATGTTTCATATGTATCGAGCCTGTAGCTTTGATAAAGCCATATAAGGGACTTGAAGTTTGTTTCTTAAATTCACCATACATATTTAATCCGATTCACTCATACCATGTTATAGAACCTGAAGTTCTTATTGATTGCTTATGGAAGTAATTATCCTTAGTACTAACTATTGTCCTTTAAATCCTTGTAGGGAATGTCATATCTCAACAAGCTTGACTTTGTCGCTTTGGAAGTTTCCGGAAGGAACTACCTCAAGTGGACCCAAGATGTCAAGCTTCATCTGACTGCAAATAAGATGAGATCAACGATTATTGCTGACAACATCACCCCTGAAGACATGAAGGCAAGGGCTATGATTTTCATCAGGAAACATATGGAGGAAGCACTCAAGGTGGAATATTTAGCTGAAGAAGACCCACGGTCTCTTTGGGTCGCTCTAGAAGAGCGATTCAACCATCAAAGAGCCATCTACTTACCAGAAGCAAGACACGATTGGTAGAACATACGTTTCCAGGATTTCAAGACTGTCAATGAGTATAACTCTGAAATCTGCTAGATTCGGTCACTCATAAAATTCTGTAGAGAAAAGCTCACAGAAGCTGACCTACTGGAGAAAACTTTCTCCACCTTCCCTCCTTCCTATATGGTTCTACAGCAACAATACAGGGAAAGAAACTTTGCTAGATTCTCGGAATTAGTCATCATCCTATTGCTCGCTGAAAAGAACAACAACATACTTCTGAGGAATGATCAAGCAAGGCCCACCGATACTAGAGCAATTCCTTTGCCTGAAGCAAATATTATTGGCCATCAAGAAAATAATCGTGGAAGGAGGAACCGGGGCTGTGGAAGGGGAAGAAGGTCTGAGCGTCCAAGGCATGGAAGGAGAAATGGGCCCAGAAATGGCCCATATTACCGCAACCACCCAAGCAATGGCCCAAGGGGTCAAGGAGGATGTGGACAAGGCCCACTTGGTGGAAACCGAAATGCCCAAGTCCGACAAGCTCAAATTAGAGAGAACGTTGCCCGGCCCGTCGCCCTCAAAATCAGCATAATCTATGTTATAGATGTGGAGGCACTGACCATTGGTCCCGCACCTGTCGTGCAATAGATGAAGAGATAGGAGAGTATCATGCCAGACGCAGAACTCGAGAGGCCAACCTTGTGGAAGAGTCAATCCCTATGGATACCACCTTGGAGATTACTGATTTCCAAGCAGCCAATGGATACATCGAGGATTGAAAACTCGAGGACATAATAGGCACTTGTGCCATATCTATGTTATTGTAATGAATAATGCTTTCTATTTTTCAGATTATTTTTGGTGATTTCTTGTGGAATATTAGTTTTACATAATTTGGTTATGCTTGGATGTTTAATTCAATAAAGTTATTTATTTTCATACATGTGATCTATTGAATTAAATATATGACTAGGCATGTCTTGTGGGGAAGTTTGTTGTATGGCTGATAGTGCTACTACGCACACCATACTCCGAGATAGGAAGTTTTTTTCAAACTTATTACCTGCTCATACCTCGGTGACAACCATATCAGGTCAATCCAACTTGATAGAAGGCCATGGTAAAGCCCAATTTATGTTGTCCAATGGTACTGAATTTACCATTAATGAGGCCTTATATTCACCACGTTCCAGAAGAACGTTATTGAGTTTTAAGGATATTCGAGCTAACGGTTATCACGTTGAAACCACTGAGGACAAAGGAGTGGAATATCTTTGCATAACCTCCAATTTGTATGACCGGAAGCATACATTGGAGAAGCTAAAATGCCTTTCAAGTGGTGTCTACATGGCTACCATTAGATCGATTGAGGCAAATCACATAATTAGCCAGAAGCTAACCAATTTGAGCAACTACTTGCTTTAGCATGACCGTTTAGGGCACCCAGGTCAAAGTATGATGCGTCGTATCCTAAATTCAGCCCACGGGCATCCCCTTACCAATAAGGATCTTTTGTACAGTAACACATTATGCCAAGCTTGCTCATTGGGAAAATTAAATATAAGACCATCATATGCAAAGACTGAAAAAGACTCCAACCTTTTTCTACAAAGGATACAAGGGGATACATGTGGACCTATCCAACCACCATGCGGACCATTTAAATATTTCATGGTTTTGGTTGATGCATCGACAAGGTGGTCACATGTTACATTATTGTCCACAAGAAATGCTGCATTTGCTAAACTCCTTGCCCTGATCATTAAATTAAGGGCTCACCACCCGGATTATCCAATCAAGTCCATAAGGCTTGATAATGTCAGAGAGTTTACATTGAAAACTTTTGATGATTATTGCATGTTTCTTGGGATTAATGTTGAGCATCCAGTTCCCTCTGTTCACAGACCTTGGTAATTCACATCAAGCTTCTAGTATCTACATGGGGCTATGCAATTTTACATGCAACCATGTTGGTCCGATTGAGACCCATTGCCACCCAACCTTATTCAGTGTTACAGTTGGTGACTGGGTACGAACCTGATGTTTCGCACTTACATGTATTTGGGTGTGCAGTTTTCGTACCAATTGCGCCTCCACAACGTACAAAAATGGGTCCTCAACAAAGGATGGGCATATATGTCAGTTATGAATCTCCATCCATTATACACTTTTTAGAGCCCTTGACAGGCGATCTCTTTACCGCTAGATTTGCAGATTGTCACTTTGATGAGATAGTCTTCCCGTCGTTAGGGGGAGATAAGAACGTTACCATTCCTGATGAACGATGTGAACTGACATGGAATGTCCCCACTATGTCTCATCTTGATCCCCAAACCGCACAATGCGATAATGAAGTGTGAAGAATTCTAGATCTACAGAGTGTAGCCCAAAATATGCCAAACGCTTTCTCTGATCTAGCTAAAGTGACGATATCACATATACTTGCTGCAAATGTGCCTGCCAGGATAGATGTCCCTGTAGGACGCCTCATCCCAGATGGACTAGATATGACCATGGCGGCTAACCAGTCACATGTCCCTACCCAGAAGCGAGGTAGACCACTAGGTTCGAAGGATTCTTATCCCCGGAAGAGGGTAAAACCGGCACAAATGAATCCACTAGACATCGCTATCTCAACTGATCCATCTCATGAGATAATTACATATTATGGGTCTATCCTATAAGAGACAACGTTGGGGGACGCTCCAACGTCTGAATCCACTCTCTAGAATAAAGAAATCTCGATATATTATGCATGCTTAAGTGATATTTGGAATCGGAATGAGATTATCATCGATGATATATTTGTATTCGCGGTAGCTATCAAAATTATAACTAGCGATAATGTCGAACCTCGCTCCGTTGATGAATGTCAACGTAGAGATGACTGGTCAAAATGGAAAGAAGCAATTCAGGTCGAATTAGATTCCTTGACAAAGAGAAAAGTGTTCGGACCTGTCGTTCCCACACCTCACCATATTAAACCTATAGGATTTAAATAGGTATTTGTAAGGAAACGAAATGAGGAAAATGAGATTGTAAGATACAAGGCTTGTCTAGTGGCACAAGGATTCTCTCAACGCCCTGGGATTGATTACGATGAGACATATTCTCACGTAATGGATGTCATAACATTCCGCTACCTTATCAGTTTGGCAATTTCTGAAAAACTGAATATGTAGCTAATGGATGTGGTCACAGCTTATCTCTATGGGGATCTTGATATATATATATATATATATATATATATGAAAGTTCCTGAAGGACTTAAGATACCTGATACAAATAGTTCTAGACCACAGAACACCCTCTCCATTCCTTTGAGGCGTTCACTTTATGGATTGAAACAATCCGAACGAATGTGGTATAACCGTCTAAGTGAATATTTGATTGGGATGGGATATGTAAACAATGAACTATTCCCATGCGTGTTTATTAAGAAAACAAGTTCTGGATTTGTAATTATGGCAGTCTATGTTGATGACATGAATCTGATTGGTACTCCTGAAGAGATCAAAGAAACGCCAAGCACCTGCAGTCTGAAATCGAAATGAAAGATCTAGGGACAACGAATTACTGCCTCGGCCTGGAGCTTGAGCACTGTGTTGATGGGATTCTGCTTCATCAATCAAACTACATCCAAAAGATGTTAAGACGCTTTAATGAGGATAAAGCGAAGCCTTCAAGTACGCCAATGATCGTCCGAAGTCTAGATCCTAAGAGAGATCCATTTCGTCCTGCAGATGATAATGAAGAGATATTGGCACCAGAAGTCTCATACCTAAGTGCAATAGGTGCATTATTGTACTTGGCTCAATACACTAGACCGGACATTTTATTTTCTATGAATTTGTTAGCTAGATATGTCTCTGTGCCAACACGCCACCACTGGAATGGTATAAAAGACATTTTTCGTTATCTTAGAGGTACGATTGATATGGGCTTATTCTATTCCTATGCATCAAGAAATAGATCAAACCCCTTTGATCCTCAGAATGATGCTCGCCTGGTTGGATATGCTAATGCAGGCTATCTATCAGACCCACACAAGGCACGATCCCAAACTGGTTATGTCTTTACCATTGGGAATACTGCAATTTCTTGGAGGTCTACAAAACAGACCTTTGTTGCTACCTCTTCGAATCATGCTGAGATTCTAGCTCTTCACGAAGCAGTATGTGAATGTATATGGTTGAGAGCCATCATAAAGCATGTTCAAAGCACATGTGGGCTGCATTCCACCACCGATGAACCAACCACTATCCACGAGGATAATGCTGCTTGCATCGAGCAAATGAAAACGGGTTTCATCAAATGAGACAACACCAAACATATTGCACCGAAGTTCTTCTTCAATCAGCAACAACAGAAGCATCAGAAGATTGAGCTCAAGCAGATTCGATCTGAAGACAATCATGCAGAACTTTTCACCAAGTCACTACCAAAGTCTACATTCCAGAAGCATGTAGAAGGTATTGGTCTACGTAAATTATCTGAATTACCTAATGTGTAATTTTCAAGGGGAGTTGAAATCAGGGGGAGTATCCAGAAGCATACCCACTTGACCATCGTGTACTCTTTTATCCTTCGTCCAGGGTTATTTTGTCCCACTGGGTTTTGTTACCTGGCAAGGTTTTAACGAGGCACATCTTTAGCATGGTCACCCCACGTACTTATACTACATCTTGAAAATGTTTTGATTCAACATATATGCATTTGCTCATCTTTTTCCTTCGACCACGGGTTTTTCCCACTGAGTTTACCTGGCAAGGTTTTGGTGTAGCAACTCTAATGCATCCCTCTCATAGACATACTACCTACTTATGATGCTGATAAGAAGACTCCACTTATCTCCGAAGCTGTGATATTACTCCACACTCACACGCATTGTGCTCTTTTTCTCCTTCGACCAAGGTTTTTTTTTTCACGAGGTTTTTAGTACTTGACAAGGTTTTTGACGAGGCGACTTAGAAACGCACAAGGCAACCCTATTGACATGAAATATCCGAGGAGTGTTGTAAACTATTGTGGCTATATCATGTAAATAGATATAAGATAATATATGTTGACTTGTGTCAAGAAGCCATGTGAAAAATGCAACAAGTATGGTAGCAGAAATTAGGTAAAGCTGCACCAGGGGAGCACTAAAATCTTGACATTCTTGTCATAATCCTTTGTAATTAATGCATATTGTTATAGCTTTCACATTACTTTGTACTCCTATATAAACTCCTCTATTGGGAGAAGAAAATGCAGAACTGATTACACCATATATATGAATCAAAGCTCTCTCTTCATTTTCTGAAACACTCACTTTCATTTTACAACAGTAAGCATACTTATAACCCCCAAGAAAGAAGCTAAGTTTTCTCTTAATGTTTTGCCTTGGATATATAAACAATAGTACAAGTCGTTGCCACATAATCAGAACAGAATTCTTTCTCTGTTATATATGATGTGAAGGAATCAACTGTTCAAATACATACACAAACATGAAGCAAAAGAGAGGAGCTAACTCACTTATGACTGCGGTAATTGACCAGGCTTGCAAATAGCATGCCAATGGTTACCTTGAGCTGGAATAGCATGTTTAATTAGCCCTACGCGGATTCTTGCAGGTGCAATCTGAGAAAGTGAACAGTGACACAATCTGTAAGTAACATGATCCATGATTATATGTGAAAGTATCAAAGCAATTGAGTAGTTTATTCCAGTACAAATTTATCTCAACTCTACCAATTTTATACCCGAGTTATGACTGAGTCATTGGACAATTGGATTTCAAAGCCTTTTTGAGTGTGTTCTACTACTTATAAGTTGACCAAAATACGCCATTGCTTTATTGCGGCACGTCACTCATTTCTAATCTCCCTGGAAGTTCTATCAGTAATTTCATCAAACTCCGCAACTGCATCACGAAAAGATGAAAAAGGGAAAAGGAAGGGTTTATAGCACCGATGTGATAACCAAACATGAGGCCTCCGGTGGCAGCCGTTAGGCATGAGGCAACAACGATGGGCGTGATCTTCGCTTCGAGGTCACGGCCGGTGGAGCGGGATGAGGTCCCTCCGGCTTGCATCGAGACATGTGACCCAAAACCCAATATCCAAGCAAACTAAAATGAAGGAGATTAAGGAGAAGATGAATAAGAGAGCTACGAATCTGGAAAAATTTTCTAATGTTCGACTCGTTGTGTATTTTGTATGGTATAATGGGGAGCAAAGTTGCAATAATCCCACCAACTTGAAAATTTGATTGCAATAATTTCAGAGAGTACTATACTGGTTTCTACAGCATGCAGAGCAAACGTTGAAGTGAAAATTACACACTTGAACTTAATGAAAGAATGTCAATAAAAACTCATCTGAATAGAACCATAAGGTATCAGTGGTTCTAGCAACCTCTTGCTTCGAATAAATGTAAATGAATGCCTAATATTTAACAACAAAATCTTTGCCACTTAAATCCTTAAACTTGAATGGAATCGCCTGTGCAAATTGCCGCTTATGACATACCAACAGAGCAAAAAGGAACAAAAGTTGCAGTCACGAGGAGAGACAAGAGTCCAGAGAATCATAAAACAACAACTTACTGAATAAGTTGTTCTTTAATCTCTAGTTTGATTTAGATAGAAGAGTATCAGTATAGTATGATTCAATGCGATATCCTTTTAAATGCCTCCCTTCTGCTTAAGAGTTATCTTATCGCCCAAACTGAGGGCAATTCCCTGGGTCTTGCTCCTTATCCGGATGTACCCACTAAGCTTTCCGTCCGATTGCTTTTCAATGCTCACATTCACCAAGGCATCCTCTCCAAACACACTCTTGGCATACAAATTAGCTGCCAAGAATCCACACTCACCATCCAAGGCCGATCTGGAACTCAATCATGACAAAGACAAAGATTAAAAGACAAAAAAGAAAAAGAAATGAGTAGTCAATTATACTTTCAAAACAATGCATGGATTTCATCAGGTATGCTTGAAGGATGTAAAGTCTGGTAACTTTTTGCTATGTGCAGTCCAGAACAGACTGAATCGGTCCTCATTATTTATCTCTATCCAAACCATTTCCAATATCATCTACTAGACTGAAGATTGAATTCAAAAAGCCCAACTTCACCTTATTTAGCCCCAGCATAAAGCAATGGACATTGAATGCATTTCTATCACTGAACAGATTCCAACAGTCTATGTCCTCTCTCTTACTTGGAACTTAACTCCATATACATCCAAAATCCGGTTACATGCGTAGCATGAATGGACAAGTTTTGAGTCGTAAATCGTGTAGTACTACATATTCTTAAAAGTTTTCATATATTTAGAAGCTTGCAGTGGCACCAAACCCGGGCTGAGATTGGTTCATCTTAAGCAGTGCACACATTCTTTTCACTTAACTGTAAAATTTAGTTAGGTAATTATAACCGGCAAAATAAGATGACTTACGGTGCAGTGAGGCACTTCATGTTAGTTGATTTCATGATATGGTCAAGAAATTCCTTCTCGTCTTGAATTACCGTGTTGACAGCAACCTGAAATCAATAACTTCCTCATCAATATTTAAGATAATTGACAGTCATGTCCATGTAGCAGTAGAACACGGTTACTAAACCAGAGTACAAATTGAGGGCAGGTTAAAAAACGCAAAGACAATAATGTAACCACTGGGTCAAAAACATATGGCCGATATTTATGAATAAAAATAAAAGTCACATTTGATGTTAGAATTCAGGCTGTACAAACATGTAAAAACTTTTTAACTTACCCAGTTAATGCATAGTAAAAGCAAACAAAAGTAACTAACATTGAAGAGAAAATGCATCAGTGTTAAGTGAACATTTTTAAAGGAAAACTTGCACAAATGGCATAGTGCTTTTACTAGAGAAAAACAATATTACGTCAGCTTTAGCTGTTGAATGTTTACCAAAACTTCAGAGAAAAATAAGTAATACACACATATATATATACATATATATATATATATGTCTATATAACCATAGGGCTTGCACTACATTCTTCTGCCTTGTAGGATTCTTTGTTCTGTTACGTTTTTGTGTATGGACCTACTAGTTACAGAACACAGGGTACTTATGTGTTGCATATTTCAGATAGAACTGCATTCCACTATAGACTGAGAAAGACGGGAACAAAATAAAATAGGTGAGGAAAAGTTTCTTCGAAACTTATACAATGGCATAGTACTGCGACACCAAACTTATAGCTTAAGCTTCTCAACAGCAAATGAGCTCGAAAAGATTTTTTTTTTTTTTAGAAAAAAGGGATCTTCTTTTCCCTTTAGCTTCCTATTTTGGAAAGCCCCTGAAAAGAGGGTTGGTCATGAACTGGTGAGCATCCCATCCCCCTTTATCCCAAAGACCCAAACCCTATGGATATATACTACTTAACTAAACTTCATTGCTCCATAATTGCTCTCTATCCTAGAGAATATCTTTCACAAAAACAGTTTCACTACTAACTAATCAAGGACCCGATAGTACACTGGTAATACAACTAAAAGATTAAAAATATTATTTTCACCATCATTCAGTGTAATCAAATCAGTAAACTTTGACGAAATATACCGAGTTTATTGGATAACCAATACATTACCACAAAGGAGGGGAGAGAGGGAGGGAATGCAATGAAGGCAGGACAAAGTTACCAAACCGAAAGATGAATATAACTGAGAACTTAATAAAACAGACCATTACTGCCAGTAAAGTCCCAAAACTAGTAGCAAGAGGATAATCATGAGATTCATTTAATTATTGATGCCGAAATCAAGCCAGGAAGGAGTGCTACATACCTTGTTCTCCCACTCAAATTCTGCCCACATGGTTCTGAAAGCTCCATCACTACAAACAGCAGGAGAGATGTAATCCATAATGTCAATATGAATATCGTTGAGGACAACAACTGTTCGCTCATGCACATTCGAGGTCTCATAAACAATATTTCCAAATATTACTCCAGTCTCGGTTGAGGACACCTTGATGTTGGCTTTAATTTTTTTATTAGATTCAGGAGCCAGAGTATAATTCTGTGGCCGCTCAACAAGCTTAAGATCTCCCATGGTTGCCAACTCCAAGCACAAATTTTGTAAGGTCTCCTTGGTTCGATTGATAACTGTGACATCAAGAACAATATCATAATGATGTACAGTCACATATGCTTCGGCATACACTGGGTCGCTAAATCCAGTGAGCTGGAGAATTCGGTTGAGCTTGTTTGCATCATCTCCTTCCTTGATGAACTCTCCTGTAGCACGTTTTAAATCATCTTGGACCTCATCTTCGAGTTCCAGTTGGCTCATACCCTTCAGTTTAGATATAAAGAAAAATTTAACTTAAAAACCTTATCAATCATATATGCACTACCATTTAGCTATTGCAAACCAGTAGAAACCAAAAGATTCATAAAAGACAAAGTTGTCCAAAACTACATCATAATTCTGACAATAGATTGTCAACAAAGCTGGTGCATGTAGAAAATTTTAATAACCTTCAACCAAATTCCATACACACAATGGAATTAAAAGAAGAATATATACATATGTAGATGATATTATAATAATGAATGAATTATTCAATGAATTTGGGCCCAGTAGAAAACAGATAAGGAAACAGCATGCTCATATAAATACATTTTGACTATGTTCAAATTTAGTGAACATACAGACAAGCAACCACAAAATGTAGGTACTAGACCAGAGCTTGTCCGATGTCATCAGCATAGAAATTGATAAATGAAACAGTACAGTGGTTAAATGAATGCAGAAGTTGTACCTTCCTGCTCTTTAAATGGTAGAAGTCAATAAGGTCATCCGGCTGTGCATGAGAAATCTGAGCCTTTGCTTTGATTTCTGCTGTTTCCCTTAATTGTTTTTCTGTAAGCATACTAACAAAACTTTGACGGCAAGATTGCAGCCATATTTTCTTTATCTCATCACCAGTATTGCATAACAATCTTAAGCAGACGACAATCCTATCATATGAATCGTTGTCAATTGGATGTGGAAGGACTGGAGATTGGCCTAATTGCAGCATAGAGACAATTATCAACAGTGTTTGTGTAGATGCTTTATGTACTTCCACCTTAGATGGCTGAACCTCTTCCAGTCTCAGAACAAGCTTGGTCAGTGTGCAAGCAACAACTGCCCCAAGAAAATAGTCACCAGTGAGGAGCAAGGATCTCAAGTTCCCAGATGCCAAGGATCCATGAACAAGAGTAGGTGGGGAGAAAGTAGTTTCAGATGCAGCACTCTGTGTGGCATAAGTCCCATCAGAAAGAATAGCTGGTCTTTTAGAAGACACAGTCATGGAGTTTACTTGCTGAACCTTCTTTGAAGAATCATTGCCTTCTTCTTCTTCTGAGATCAAGTAAAAAGGCAAATCTCCAAGACACTGTTTAATTGTTGCGAGTCCACTTTCAACTTCAGAAAGTGATAGGCAGTACTCTCCAATAATCCAAAGAGCACAAGCACAAACACGTGATGCTCGGATTTGGTAAAACGTGTCCAATAGCCTTGTTATTATAGATACCCTTAGTTTAGGATTGGTTTCAATTATCTCCCGAACAAACACAATCACATCAGTAGCCGAAGCAACATTGCTGTCTCCCAAGAAATCCATCAACAAATGGACCACTGTGCTCGCAACTTCTGGGAACTTTACTGCACAAGAATGAATGGCCTGAATAAGCATCTGCCTGTATTCACCATTCTTCTCTAGCTCTCCATTTTGAGTCTTAACAACTTCCTTTTTCAAAGTAAGAACTACCTCATTTATGTTCCGGTTAGTAACCAGCTCAAGAACAATATCTAGGGTCTTCCTACGGACGTCAAGATTTGGGCTAGAAAGTGCCCTCAGAATGTCCATGAACATATCAGCCATAACTTCTCTATGAGAAGACTTTAGCTCATTCAGCCGATCAAGAACAATGAGCTTCACATTGTTATCACTCTGAGAAAGAAGAAGCTGACAGTAGGTGTTGGCAGCAGCTCTAATAGCAGTGGGAGCATATGACAAGGAAACGAGTGTCCCAGCACATTCATAAACAACTGCAGTTGAAGGCACATTTAATAAGGATATAATGATCTTAATGTACCTCCCCTTCTCTCCACGATTTGTCCTGCACACTTTCCGTATCAGGTCTAACACAATCATCTGCAGCAATTCACCCCATTCAGAAACCTTATCAACATTGGTCAAAAGATAATTAACTGCACGGTCCTGGGCACAAGTGAAGAGCATGAGAAACGCATTCCGCTTGGCAGATGGATCCTGCTCCGTCGAAAGAAGCTTCTCGATCATTTCAGGTGCATCAACCAAAATTTGCTCACCCTGTGGTAGCTTGTATATGGACATCATAGCTAATATAGCATTTCTCCGAATATAAGGGTGCCTATGCTCCAAATTTTGCAATACAGAAGGGATTAACGGCTCAATTATCTCGGTCTCGTTCAGCCGGCAAAGAAACCTCAGAGTTACACCACGGATATACTCATTGGGGTGCTGTAGGTTGTTTCTCAAATTTTGGCAAATTAAAATCATTTCAGGTAAGACTCTACCCTTTGCATCAGTTTTCTCAATTATCTCCAAATATAACAGCAGTAGTTTCTGGACAGTGTGGTCCTCAGAAGGCAAAACGTATCTAACAATGGTGATAAAAAGCTGAGGCAACGTTTCACCATTCAACAAAAGCATGATTGCCTTCTTCATTGCATCTATCTTTGCCTCTACATCATTGCCTTCAAGAGCTTCCCTGATCTCATTTGCAATTGCAGGTGTTCCTTTATCAAAATGAACTAGCAGACTACAAGATTTCTCCATTTCTGAATTGCTTTCTGAAAAAGAAAAGAAAAAAAAAAATTAATCGGTTCATATTAATTTGTATAGTCCTACTTCGAACATCTCAAGTATACCATAACTAAAATATATATAATTTAGCTGTTAGTGAGGTTATGAAAGGATGAAACAACATACAGTATGCAGCATAATCACAGATAAATTTCCACATTTAACTTCTACCGTGATAGTAAAACATATTTGGCTCATGAACTGAACGTGATAGTAAAACATATTTGGCTCATGAACTGAATTAAAAAACTTCAACAGGGAACTTGAACAAATAACAAAGTTCAATAAATGGCATCTTGGACGAGAATTCTTCAGGATAACTTCCACTCACCATACGAGTGTGAATGCATACTTACAAAAAGCTAATAGGCATCTAAATCCATGTTTTCATATTACAGTCAACAAAGTTGACTAAATGTTGAATGACTTTTCTAGTATTCCATGATACCGCAAACTCACAATAACCTGTCTGCTTCTACCCCAAGATCTAATTGCAGCCATTCATGGGCGATAAAAAGGTTAATTCTACCGGTAACAGCCACCCTTATAATTCTAAATTGAAATAAACAAAGAATCTTGAAATTTACTCTCACTCACACAAATCAGATGAAGATTCAACTCCAAAACGAACTCGGCTAGAACTAATTATCAAATGTACATTACCGATCTGCTTCTACATTCACCTTCAAGCATCGGATTCATTTTTCATAGGCACAAGGATCACAAATAGAATTCAAATTCGATCCAACCAGATAAAACTCACATCAACGATCACAACAGGAACACAAATGAGTGTCAACTAAGCAAAGAAGCACACAATTTGCAGCATCCGAGTACAAAATTGAAAGCAAACGCCTATATGATAATCTAGCTCCACAATAATCAAAACCAATACATTGGATTTGGCAAGTAAATGAGGTATGGAATTAGGTGGTAGCCAAACAGAAGATGAATCACGAGCTTAAAGATCCACAACCGAAAACAAGAGAGCTTCAAGATCTCAGAGAGAGAGAGAGAGAGAGAGAGAGAGAGAGAGAGAGTTAGTTACCTTATGGCGATGAATGGGCAATTGAGAGCACAGAGAAATCAGATCCAAAATTTTGAGAGTTCTAGTACAAATAATACTTGTAACGTATAAATTAAGAGAAACCGGGAGCCCAAGCGCGGCGACGAATAGCTATCGATTCGGATCTGGACCCGGATTCAAATCTGTTCCCGGATCCTCGCTTAGTCTCAATCGGTCTATTGTTTTTAAATAGGAAAGAATCTTGTATGGTACCTGGATTATTGTCGAATGCACATTTTGGTACCTAAACTTTTAAAACTATCCTGATGATATATGAATTATTGTTCCGTTTCCCCATATGGTACTTCCATCCAATCTACCGTTAATTTTACCTACGTAGCTCATTCTTATAGGATGACATTCATCTCTCAAAAAAAAATTTAATAAGCAAAATTAACGGCAGATTGGATGGAAGTACCATATGGAGAAACCGAACAATAGTTTAGGTACTACCAGGGTAGTTTTTAAAGTTTAGATACTACAATGTGCATTTAGCAATAATTCAGGTACCCTTTGAGGATTTTTCCCTTTTAAATATCAAAATACACGTGTCACCCTTAAATTTAGGTTAAAGACTAATTTAAGTGACCCGACTAATGAGATATCACTAAAATGAGCACTAGTTAAGGAATTTTTTATGAGACTCATTTTACAATCACATTTCCGCAAATCAATCGTTAAATGTTTAGATATATATTTATGTGTAAATCATTTATGCAATTTTTCTGTCACACCCCGAATTTTAGAATAATAATTCAAAATCCGAGCATGAAAATACCACATCACAAAATTATCATCCTGAAAATTTTTCTTTTCTTAACATACTCACCACACGAAATAAAATCAAACCGAATATATTCTCGGTTAATTATTACAACTCAATCCAAAATATAATGTAAAGCTCTAAATGAGTATACACACACCTCACAACTAAATAAATAACAAAACTGCTATAACACCTAAGCAGCTCGGTCACCTCCCTGGTTATCCTGACCTGCAGGAATATCCGCTACACCATTGAATAGTGTACCGGGATTGCAACAACACAAAACCCGGTAAGCTTATGAAAGCTTGTATGAGTAAAAGAATGAATTGTTACTTAATTTAATCTCATTTATTCTCACACACAGCAACACTCAATTATTTCCACATATACAAATAATAACAATCTCAATCAACACCAATTCAATATAACAAGACAACCCCACTCACTACTTTCCCCACAACTCTCTTCATCGTATTTATAAAAATACGGTACTTGACAGACTAGAGCTCTAACTGAATCGTAGCCCGTCACCTGGCCTAGGTTATGGCATCCGACATATTTATCAATTATTGTATTTCATCAATATGTATACCTATATACATATTTAGAACGTCCACATACTCAACCAATCGTATCCCATCATCCACACTAGGATTAGAGCGTCCGATTACCCACACCAGTCATTTCGTCGACCCTAAACCCATAATTGAACACAACATATAACATCACATACTGAAATTAACCCAACCAAGATACATCATATTATTATGGAATTACACAATTGTAATATAATCAACTCAATCAATTCAACACAATCATATCATAAATCAAACAATCCACACATTAATATATATTTTCCACGTAAATATATATATACGTAATCATCCACTCAGGGATGACCACTAATACCATCTATAGTTCACACAAGAAAATTATGAAATTCATTTGTATAGTTAAAATTCATTTTACTTACCTATGGACCGTGGTGATTCAAGTCGATGAAATTTTAAAACAATATTTATTCCGCAAATATTTTTCACACAATTATCAAAAATAAATAAATTAAAATGCTCGGTTCGTAATATGAACCACGTGAGTTTTACTCACCTCGAAACTCCCGCTGCGTCTTCAATATAATTATAAATTATAATTTATAATTAACGCCGAATAGCCCACGAAATTAAAATCCGTCAATCACCTAATCAAATGTGATTCGAATTTAGCCAACAAATTCAACTCATAATTTAACCACTAATTAACGGTCAGATTCTAATTTACATTAAAATCCGACGAGCGGTTTCTCACGAATCGCTCCCCTAATTACCGTTTTTCACATATACGAAGATCCAACAGTCGGATCTTCGCCCATGACCACACAAAGCCTCTGGGACAGTCATATGATCATCATAACAAATTTACAAGTTCATCCAACGGTCATAATTTCACAGATCAAAAATCTAACGACCGAAATCGATCGAAATCACAAAATTCATAACTAATTCATACGATATCCGAAAAATGCGTATAATACGTCAAAATGATCGTATCGAAACATAGAATCATAAAATGGACAGAAACCAAATTTTAGACCTCCAGAGATGGCCGGAAAAAATGCAGAAACCGGTGAGCTTGAAAACCGACGTGAAAACTGCAACCTCAGGCCCCGATCCCTTCTGGAAACTTGTTCAGAACTTCCTTGCGAACTCAACAAGCTTGGAATCACAAGAAACGATCGTGTATAGCTCGAGATATCTTGATCGAAAGTTTCGGTATTTCGATCCGTTCGGGTCGAGCTCCGACGAACGTGAAAACGTTCAACCCAGTTCCGGTCCTTCTTGGTGCTTGTAGAGGAAGTTGAGGCGAGCTCAATGAGATAAGAATCAAGTGAAATGATGGAGTGTAGCTCGAGATATCGAGATCGAACCGAAAATGGACATTTTCGGTTCGGGCTTCGCCGCCGCCGCCACAGTGTGAGACTGCCTCCGGGAGCTAGAGCAGCTCGAGACGAACGCCTGGGACTTGGTTTGAGGTCGAGAGGTGGTCTGTGGAGGGAGAACAATTAAGGAGAAGTTTTCCTCCTCTTTCGGCCGATTGTGTCTGTAAGAGAGAGAGAGAGAGAAACCTGTTTTCCAGAAACGGAAGAAGAAGAAGAAGAAGAAGAAAGAAAAGGAAAAAAAGAAACCGGTAGGGAAAAAAAATTAGGGTTTCTAAAATTTTTCTATATATACATGTTTCGGAAAACTTCGAAATTCGATAACTAATTCAGAAAAAATCCGATCTTCGTGTTCCGTACGTGCACGGACTCGTATCGACGAGCTCTACAACTTTCATGAAGGAAGTTTCTCCAAATTTCGTACGTAGAAAAAGTCGATTTCTCAACCCGAGTATTTCGAGCTTTTCGTTAAAATAAACGTTTCGAAACTTCGATAATTGTAAAAATGAATGATTATCGAACATAAATCGTGAAATCGTATAATAATCATTCGATACAATCACTCGGATTTAAAATGGAAATTGCGGGTATTACAATCTACCCCCCTTAAAGGAATTTCGTCCCGAAATTCAAGTACCCAATTCCCCAAAAAGCTGTGGATACCTCGTCCTCATGTCAGATTCTAACTCCCATGATGCATCACCCTCGTCATGATGACTCCACAACACCTTCACGAGATCAACCTCTTTCCTACGAACTTTCTTTGTAGACCTATCCAAGATACGAACATGTTCAACCACAAACGTCACATCCGGGTTCACTTCAATCGTACCGTGGTCAATCACGTGAGACTCATCTCGAACATACTTCCTGAGACATGGAAAACGTTGTGCACACCCGACATGCTAACTGGTAAAGCAAGACGATATGCTAAGTTCCCAACCCTTTCTAGAATCTCAAAGGGTCCAACATACCTCGGTGCGAGTTTTCCTTTCTTGCCAAATCTCACCTATGAAATCTCACCACACCTTTCATAGGTGAGACTTTCAAGAACACAAGATCACCTGTCTCAAACTCCAACGGTCTCCTCTTCAAGTCAGCATAACTCTTCTGTCTACTCTGAGCGGTTAGGATTCTGTCCCGAATAGTAGTGACCTTCTCTGTAGTCTCCTGTACAATCTCAGGTCCGATGAGCCCTTTATCCCCTGCTTCCGCCCAACAGATAGGAGTCCTACATGGCCTACCATAAAGAGCCTCATATGGAGCCATACCGATACTAGAGTGATAGCTGTTGTTGTAGGCAAACTCTACCAATGGCAGATGATCCGCCCAACTACCCTTAAAATCCAGAACACAAGCTCTGAGCATGTCCTCCATCACCTGATTCACTCTCTCGGTCTGTCCATCTGTTTGTGGGTGAAATGCAGTGCTCATAGCAAGAGACGTACCAAATGCCTTGTGGAACCTACGCCAGAATTCTGATGTGAAACGAGCATCACGATCCGATACAATCGTCACAGGCACTCCATGAAGCCTCACTATCTCGTTCACATATAACTTACACAATGCATCACCTGAGTACGTTTTTGCCACCGGAAGGAAGTGTGCTGATTTAGTCAACCGGTCAACAATCACCCAAATCGAGTCATAACTTTGCCTGGATCTGGGCAATCCAGTCACAAAGTCCATAGAGATGTCTTCCCATTTCCAAACAGGAATCGATAAGGGGTTCAGCATTCCTGCTGGTCTCTGATGCTCTACTTTCACCTGTTGACAGGTAAGACACTTCGACACGTGTTCCGCCACATCCCTCTTCATACCATACCACCAAAACTGCCTTCGTAGATCCATATACATTTTAGTACCTCCTGGATGTATAGTATATCGAGACCTATGTGCTTCCCGCATGATCTCCTCCCTGAGGTTATCAACACTCGGTACATACAATCTCCCTCGAAATCTCAACCCTCCATCAGCCCCAATCATCCACTCAGAAGGACCCTCCACATCCGGGTCAGCAGTCATCTCAGAAATCCTTGTCTGAGCAAACTCATCAAGTGTCTGACCCTGAATGATCCTTGAGATCAAGGTGGGCTGTAAGGTGATACTACCGAGAAAGATTCCCTGTCCTGCTCCTGCAGGCATAAGGTCGAACTCAGATGCAGCTTCTAACATGCGCCACTCCTGCACCATAATCGATGCCATGATTACCCGCGGTTTCCTACTCAAAGCATCCGCCACCACATTCGCCTTTCCGGGATGGTACTCCAAGGTGAAATCATAGTCCTTAATGAGCTCCATCCATCTCCTCTGCCTCATGTTCAATTCCTTCTGAGAGAATAGATACTTCAAACTCTTGTGATCAGAAAAGAGTTCAAATTTCTCACCATAAAGATAGTGCCTCCAAATCTTCAAGGCAAACACCACAGCTGCTAGCTCTAGATCATGAGTAGGGTAATTCCGCTCATGTACCTTCAACTGTCTAGAACCATAAGCAACAACACTACCATTCTGCATCAACACACACCCCAAACCCTGATGAGATGCATCGCTGTAAATGACTAATCCACCACCACTAGTAGGAATAGTCAACACCGGAGCTGTAGTCAATCTAGTCTTCAGCTCTATGAAAGCCTTCTCACACTTATCCGACCATATGAACTGAGTGTCTTTCCTGGTCAATTTGGTCAAAGCCGAAGCAATACCAGAAAACCCTTCAATGAAGCGCCTGTAATAACCGGCCAATCCAAGGAAGCTACGGATTTCTGTAACCGTAGTAGGGCGACTCCAACTCATCACTGCTTCAACCTTCGAAGGATCCACAGAAACTCCATCCTTCGAGACCACATGACCAAGGAACTTGACTTCACTCTGCCAGAAGTCGCATTTCTCGAACTTGGCAAATAGTTTCTGCTCTCTCAATGTCTGCAGCACTATCCGCAGATGTCTCTCATGCTCCGCTGACGACCTTGAATAAATCAAGATGTCATCAACGAACACTACCATGAACTGATCCAAGTAAGGACTGAACGTACGGTTCATCAAGTCCATAAATGTTGCGGGGGCATTCGTGAGACCAAAAGGCATGACAAGAAACTCAAAATGTCCATACCTGGTCCTGAACGCAGTCTTTGGAATATCTTCCTCCTTCACCCTCAACTGGTGATATCCAGACCTCAAGTCAATCTTCGAGAATACAGTAGCTTCTCTAAGCTGATCGAACAAGTCATCAATCCTAGGTAAAGGGTACCTATTCTTGATGGTCACCTTGTTCAACTGTCGATAATCCACACATAGACGGAGTGAACTATCCTTCTTCTTCACAAACAACACTGGTGCGCCCCAAGGAGACACACTTGCCTGAATGAACCCTTGTGCAAGTAAGCCCTCAATCTGAACCTTCAACTCCTGAAGTTCAGCTGGAGCCATTTGATAAGGTGCTTTTGACACAGGTGAAGTACCTGGTATCACATCAATGGAGAAGTCCATTACCCTTTTCGGGGGTAACCCAGGGATCTCCTGAAACACATCTTCATACTCTGAAACTACAGGAATCCCTGTAATCTTTGAAGTACTACTCCCTGATTCAATATGGGCCAAAATCCCCATCCTCATGGTGATGTCAGACTTCAGACAACGGTAATGAAACACAGGTTGTCCCGGAACATGGAAGGACACAATCATCCTAAAGCAATCAATAACAGCATGGTTCGGGCTCAACCAATCCATACCCAAAATCACATCATACATGTGATCCGGAATCACAATCAAAGATGCAGAGAACTCTCTGCCACCAATCCCAATAGGGCAATCATCACAAAGCATGCTAAGCTTAAGAGACACACCGAGAGGTGATGTAACACACAATGATCTAGTCAGAGGCATAGCAATCAAACCCAAAACATCCACAACCGAACTAGATATGAAAGAGTGTGAGGCTCCCATATCAAACAGTACTCTAGCAAGAAAGTGATAACCAGATAAGGTACCTTCCACTCCCGTGCCTGCCTGACCGATGGCAAAGACCCTAGCATGAGCAGGTGGTAACTGCCTCTGCTGGTTACCCTGCACTCTACCCTGAATCCGAGGACACTCCCTAGCCTGATGCCCTGCCTGTCCATAACTGTAGCATAACCTACCCCGTGGCTTCGTGCACGCACGAGAGATGTGGCCCGGCTCGCCACAGTTAAAGCACTTCACTGGAGCTGTCGGTGCTATCTGCCTGATAGGCATAGCCTGAACAGGAGGAGCTACTGCTGCCCTAGCTGGAGCCTGATGCTGAAACTGAGTCCTCTGTCTCTTCTAGAACCCACCCCTGAAGTCTCTAGCTCTACTGCTCCCTGCTATGGCCTTCCCCTTGCCCTGGAAGTCTCTCTCAGCAGACTCCTTCTCTCTACGAATCAGGTTCTGCTGCTCAATGATCTGTGCCTTGGCCAAGATCTCTCTCTTGGTCTTCAGCTCCAAGATAGCTACATCACGCTCAATCGAAGGACTCAACCCTCTCTGAAACTTCTTGGCTAAGTCCACATCCTCCATCTGCCTCACATACTTGTACAATCTGGAGAACTCTGCATCATACTCAATTACAGTCATCTTCCCCTGTACAAGTGCAAGGAACTCTCGCTCCAACCTCTCCTTCACTGCTGGTGGACAGTACTTCTCCCTGAACAGCCTCTCAAAGCCGTCCCATGTCAAGGTAGACACCTCAATGCTCCTCTGAGTGACGTTCCACCACACCCTAGCCTCATCCTTCAGCATGAAAGCGGCTAGCTTCCTCTTATCGGTCTCAGTGCAATCAAGAAGATCGAAATAAGTCTGCAAATCCTCTATCCAACGATCCGCCACCATATAATCTGTGCCTCCTCCAAACTTGGTTGCTCCCAAGCGAGTAATTTCCCTTGCTAGCATCAGCAAGCGAGCAGGATTATCAACCACAGCTACAAGAGGAATATGCTGATCCTCATATGGTGCATCTTCCTCCGACTCGAATACTTCTTCGACTGGAGGGGCCCTACCCCTTCCTCGGCCTCTACCCCTGCCACGAGGTCTACCTCTACCCCGACCTCTGGCCTCGTTTCCCTCAATCTCCATTACCTAATAAGCATGATATACTTGATTAATACACGCATAACACTTAAATAAAGCATAAGTCAAATGCAAGTCCATATTAACCAAGTACTGATCATACATAACGATACTCAAATTTCCTAAAAGTACTAACGTTCCTAGCCAACCTAATGCACTCACATACCCAATGACATTGTCAATACCGAAGAGCACACGATGGGGATCCGCTGCAGACGGGTCATCACTCGGTAAGTATTGACATATCACCAAATATGTACCTTACGCTCTGATACCAAACTGTCACACCCCGAATTTTAGAATAACAATTCAAAATCCGAGACATGAAAATACCACATCACAAAATTATCATCCTGAAAATTTTTCTTTTCTTAACATACTCACCACACGAAATAAAATCAAACCGAATATATTCTCGGTTAATTATTACAACTCAATCCAAAATATAATGTAAAGCTCTAAATGAGTATACACACACCTCACAACTAAATAAATAACAAAACTGCTATAACACCTAAGCAGCTCGGTCACCTCCCTGGTTATCCTGACCTGCAGGAATATCCGCTACACCATTGAATAGTGTACCGGGATTGCAACAACACAAAACCCGGTAAGCTTATGAAAGCTTGTATGAGTAAAAGAATGAATTGTTACTTAATTTAATCTCATTTATTCTCACACACAGCAACACTCAATTATTTCCACATATACAAATAATAACAATCTCAATCAACACCAATTCAATATAACAAGACAACCCCACTCACTACTTTCCCCACAACTCTCTTCATCGTATTTATAAAAATACGGTACTTGACAGACTAGAGCTCTAACTGAATCGTAGCCCGTCACCTGGCCTAGGTTATGGCATCCGACATATTTATCAATTATTGTATTTCATCAATATGTATACCTATATACATATTTAGAACGTCCACATACTCAACCAATCGTATCCCATCATCCACACTAGGATTAGAGCGTCCGATTACCCACACCAGTCATTTCGTCGACCCTAAACCCATAATTGAACACAACATATAACATCACATACTGAAATTAACCCAACCAAGATACATCATATTATTATGGAATTACACAATTGTAATATAATCAACTCAATCAATTCAACACAATCATATCATAAATCAAACAATCCACACATTAATATATATTTTCCACGTAAATATATATATACGTAATCATCCACTCAGGGATGACCACTAATACCATCTATAGTTCACACAAGAAAATTATGAAATTCATTTGTATAGTTAAAATTCATTTTACTTACCTATGGACCGTGGTGATTCAAGTCGATGAAATTTTAAAACAATATTTATTCCGCAAATATTTTTCACACAATTATCAAAAATAAATAAATTAAAATGCTCGGTTCGTAATATGAACCACGTGAGTTTTACTCACCTCGAAACTCCCGCTGCGTCTTCAATATAATTATAAATTATAATTTATAATTAACGCCGAATAGCCCACGAAATTAAAATCCGTCAATCACCTAATCAAATGTGATTCGAATTTAGCCAACAAATTCAACTCATAATTTAACCACTAATTAACGGTCAGATTCTAATTTACATTAAAATCCGACGAGCGGTTTCTCACGAATCGCTCCCCTAATTACCGTTTTTCACATATACGAAGATTCAACAGTCGGATTTACAGTCGGCGGCAGGAAAAAATGCAGAAACCGGTGAGCTTGAAAACCGACATGAAAACTGCAACCTCAGGCCCCGATCCCTTCTGGAAACTTGTTCAGAACTTCCTTGCGAACTCAACAAGCTTGGAATCACAAGAAACGATCGTGTATAGCTCGAGATATCTTGATCGAAAGTTTCAGTATTTCGATCCGTTCGGGTCGAGCTCCGACGAACGTGAAAACGTTCGACCCAGTTCCGGTCCTTCTTGGTGCTTGCAGAGGAAGTTGAGGCGAGCTCAATGAGACAAGAATCAAGTGAAATGATGGAGTGTAGCTCGAGATATCGAGATCAAACCGAAAATGGACGTTTTCGGTTCGGGCTTCGCCGCCGCCACCACAGGCTGCGCCGCCGTGTGAGACTGCCTCCGGGAGCTAGAGCAGCTCGAGACGAACGCCTGGGACTTGGTTTGAGGTCGAGAGGTGGTCTGTAGAGGGAGAACAATTAAGGAGAAGTTTTCCTCCTCTTTCGGCCGATTGTGTCTGTAAGAGAGAGAGAGAGAGAGAGAGAAACCTGTTTTCCAGAAACGGAAGAAGAAGAAGAAGAAGAAAGAAAAGGAAAAAAAGAAACCGGTAGGGAAAAAAATTAGGGTTTCTAAAATTTTTCTATATATACATGTTTCGGAAAACTTCGAAATTCGATAACTAATTCAGAAAAAATCCGATCTTCGTGTTCCGTACGTGCACGGACTCGTATCGACGAGCTCTACAACTTTCATGAAGGAAGTTTCTCCAAATTTCGTACGTAGAAAAAGTCGATTTCTCAACCCGAGTATTTCGAGCTTTTCGTTAAAATAAACGTTTCGAAACTTCGATAATTGTAAAAATGAATGATTATCGAACATAAATCGTGAAATCGTATAATAATCATTCGATACAATCACTCGGATTTAAAATGGAAATTGCGGGTATTACATTTTCAACCAAATTAAAAATTGTTAAGGCATTTATAATCATGATTTATCAGTTATGAACATGAACGGTTAATGTTTAACAGATTTGATTCATCTATTAATTTAATTTAGTTTGGTATCTTAACGATTAGCAATTTGGAAGAAAATTTTCAGAAGTATCTACTCATGAATGCATAAACATCTAACGGTTAATTTGCTGTAATGTAATAAAAAAGTGGGTCTCCCAAACCATTGATTAGAAAGTTCTCAACTAGTCCTCATTAAAATTGCTACCCTAATTTAGGTTAGAATAAGGTGACATCATTATGTTTATCAAGCAAGCCTATCATTCATGCGACATGGTTATCTTACTAAAAACTATCTATGTTTGCCCTTCTTTTTTTGCTAAACTTTGTGGATTAAAGATCTCCAAATTGACTAAAACATCAGTATATATATATATATATATATATATACAGCGGTTCTCCACTGCGGAAGTCCGCAGTTTTTCGATCCGTACGGATTTCCAGTTTTGACCCACTTTCCTATCACATTTTCACATCTTAACCGTTCAGTTTTTAGGTCCTAATGTATAGATCACCTCTGCAAAATTCAGCCAATTTAATGATCGTTAAGGTATTTAAAACTACAAATTACGACAATATATACGAACGGTTCCGGTTCGACAAATTCGGTTCGTTCGTGTAAATTACAGTTTTAGATGTCTTAATGATCACCAAATTGGCTGAAATTTTGCAGAGATAATCTATACATTAGGACCTAAAAACTGAATGGTTAAGATGTGAATGTGTGATCGAAGAGTGGGAAAAAACACAAAATCCGTACGTTTTTGCTTAGGTGCGGATATCCGCACCTGAGCAAGGCTATCTATATATATATATATATATATATATATTTATATCTTACTATTTTACCATAATTTCAAATGTAGATTCTATTGTTGGCTTCAAGAGATATTGCATGTTGAAAAGAGACTATAGATTACTTGTTATTATCCCTAAACATGGGTTTTCATAGATGTACCGAACAAACGTAAATCACGAAGGTTTTTCAGAGTCTCTAGGATTTCAATAGGGTTTTCGCTTCTAGCTTGCACTAATTCACTGGGAATGCTGGTCTGGTTTTGCTTATTTATTAGTTTGAGGCGATTGTTGACCGGTGGTGATGGAAAAGATGGGGTGTCTATGTCACGTCCTGAATTTTGAATAATTAAATTCAAATCTGAAACGTGAAGATAAACACAAGAAGAACACATAGAAAATTTTTCATTTAAATTAAGCAACTAAACAACTAGGCTCACAATGTCAATACCAACTCATTATTTAGAGTCACATATTACATTACAAAAGTTTACAAATTAAACTAAATATCACTTCAACATGTAACCACACTCACCAACTCACTACACAGCGGAAGACTACAAGTATAAGCGCCCTTCTACACCTACGTGACAGAAAGTCCACCTCAGCTTCGATAATGATCACTCGATATTCTAACCTGCACAATAAACCCTACACCATAGAATAGTGCACCGGAATTGCAAACAACAAACCCGGTAAGCTTTTCAAGCCCGTATGTGTAAACTCAATTAAAGTGACTCACGTCACGCGTGCTTATAATTTCTCAACTCGTGAGATAAATTAAAGTAACAATATTTAATTCCACAAAATACATACTTTCACCATCTTAGTCTAACAAAATCAATATGGAATTATCACAACAAAAACGTCGAGTTCATATCAATCAATATCATGCTCAATAATTTCACCCCAACTAAAACTCACATGCTCTGTCTCTCAATTCATTTTATCTCTTTTCCCACAAACTCCAATTACACAATTAACTCTAAATATGTTAAACATTTTACGTCCCCACAATCTATCAGATCACCGTTCCTTTGCCTCAATGGCACAACCACGAAATCATACTCATTGTCTCACAATATAAACCAATTGCCAACCTTAGGGCATCACAACTCAGTTCATACCACTACAAATCCCACAACACAACTGTACTCACAACAATAATTAAGTAAAATCAGTAATCCATGCATAGAAACTTAGTTCAACAGATCACATTCAAACAATCAACAAAATCATAATAATCCCTGCATAGAAACTTAGTTTAGGAGATCACATTCAAACAATCAACAAAATCATAGTAATCCCTGCATAGAAACTTAGTTCAGGAGATCACATTAAAACAAAAAAAATAAATCATAGTAATCCCTACATATAGTTTAGTTGAGATATCGATTTGGGGTTTCCTTTGAATTAGATTTGTGATATCAATTTAGAGATGTGGTGGTTGAAATAGACTTAGGTGTTATTCTGGTTTTATGGATTTGGGGATGGTTTAGGGTTCACTTCGATTTGGGTGTTTGAAATTTGCTGAAAATTTATTGTTGTTCTTGAAATCGGGTTGGGTGTTTATCTTTTGGTTCTGGGGTTTATAGCTCTTGACCAAATTAAATGTTTGTTCAGTATATATATGATTGTTAGTTGGGTTATGTAGGATTTCTGGTCAAGGAGATGAATAAAGGAGATATGGGTTCTGCACTCAGATGAGTTTTTAGCCTCCCCAAAGTCGGAAACGTTAAAGATCTTGCAAGATTAATAGGCTGTGGTCAATTGTTATAAAGGTATATATGAATTAATCATAATTTGAATGGCTGGTTGTGCTTCTATTATAAGTGGAATCCCAATAAACCTGGTTTACCATTAATTATGGTACTGGACACATGCTCTAAGTGTCTGTATATATATCTCCACTAGTGGAATTAACAAATTGGGTATCAAGTTTCAGAATTATGCTAAAAAAATGGTCATGGTTGAAGGTCTATGGTTTTAAATTTCTGGTTGGCTCTCCCTTTGATACGCATATCCAAATAGAAATTTTATTATTTGCCTTTGTTATAATGAATTGGAGTTTCAGCTTATTTTTGGAAAGGTGTAATGTTGTTTATTTGGTTTTGATTCTTCTTTTATTGTCATGTTAGATGGGTAAGAGATGATCAGTCTTCAGTAATAGTCAAATTGTCTGACCTGCAATTCGGAAGTGCAAGACTTGGTGTTTGGTAAGCAGTTTTTGGTTTAACTCTACAACTGAATTTTGGTTTGTATTTTTTAGACTTAACTATTAATGTAAGTATATATATTACATGATTTCGCAGGATATAGGGGCAGGAGTTCTTGCTTCATGTAGGCCTATTTTAAGGTGCTTTTGATACTTGTTTAATATATGCATATATCTACTTTTACGTTACTATGCAGTAGACTGGAGTCTTTTAATCATGGTCAAAGGTCTATGTTTAAAATTTCTAGTTGGCTCTCCCTTTCATACGCATATCCAAATAGAAATATATCTTTCCCTTGAGCTATTCTGTTACATCCATCATTTTTTGTCCTGTTCTATTTGTGCAATCTGAACTTGTTGTATACTACATACTGCTGATCATGTTTTTTTTTTTTTGCTATTGGTGCTATGTAGTGAAAGCTTGGAGTTAGGCTCATTAGCCAAGCATTGGCAGCGGATGATTGGCTTAGCTCTGACTTAAACAAATGAGGTAAGCATTTATAATCATCATAGAGTTTGTTCTTCATTTTATTTTTGTGAACTTTCTGTTCTGGAAGCACATGAATTATTGAAATTTTATAGTTCTGGTTTAGCATGTTTCATTTTGTGTTATAGAATTGAATGTTTTTCATGGAGTGAACTATTTTCTACTAGAGTTAGGCTCACGAGTTATTGGAATTTTCTGTTATATTGATGCTCATGTTTGTCATGGAGTAGCTACATTCGAATGTTAAATTAAGCTCTGCTGTATGTTTATGAATTAATGTTGCTTCTATGTATCTGTGTGTGGTTATCTATAACATGGCTAACATGCTGGAAGTATTTGGAGGAGTCATTGTTTTTTACATGAGGTACAAATCAGTTTTCAATTACCCTTTAGTAATTGACTATACTTTGCTTAATCTTCATAATTAGAAGCCTTTTTTTTTTTTTTTAGCCCTTTAATATTGCAATATTATTTGTAGCTACTTTTATGGAGTCCTGAAGAAGTCTAAGATGTTTGATACGCTTGGCTTTATCGACCCTACACACACCAGTATAATTGGGTATGGAAATCCCACTGAACGAGCACGGTCTATGTCAAATCGGTACATGTTAGGGAAATCAGGGCAGATATTTTTGGTTCCATATAACTCAGGGTATGTAATCAGTATTACTACAATGTTAGGCATGTTATATTACTTGTTGATAGCTTCTATGTATAGATTTAATGGACTTAATAAAAAAAAATTTACATCTTTTTCTATAGTGCTCATTGGATGTTGTCAGTGGTGAACCCGGATGAAGAAGTTGTGCATTTCATGGATCCGCTAAAAAGGCGACTTTGTACTGGTGAATGGAAAAATATTGTCGACAAGTAAGTCTGCTTCCCAATTATTATTTTTTTTTTTACCATATTGAGCAGTTGATGTTGTTTCTTCATGTACTGAACTTGCTGCTTACTAATTATAATTTTTGTGATCATCATTTTCAAACTCCATTAAAATCTTCAATGTCCAAAAGGGTAGGAAAGGAAGGAAAATAATCCAATGGAAGAATCTTGCTGTAAGTTGGTTGGAATTTTTGTAATCTCCATTAAGTCATACTTCCTCATATGGTATGGTATATTTCCCGATGGTTAATCTTAATTTATTATTTTCAGGGTATTCCGGAGCAAACTGATTCTAATACTTATGGTTATTTCGTCATGCGTTATATGAAAGAAATTGTGGAGGACAAGAACTTGGAGTTTGCTACCAAGGTAAGAATGATCAACTGCATAACTTGCTGCTTTTAAGGTATTTCATCATAACTACTTCCATATAATGGACTTGCTGCATTTGCTTCTCAAATTTAATGAACCTTATTATGTCCAAATCTGAAATATGCCTATAATATGAAATCTGATTGCATCATAATAACTTGCTGCATTTTCTTGTTTTAGCGGGAAAGGAAATCAAATCTTGCTTACACACAGAAGGATAATGATGTGGTTCGAGCTGAATGGGCAAATCATGTTATGAAGTTCTAACTTTGGTTCTGTTTAAGGTAGATGAGTAGCACTAGAAACTGCTTTTGTTCATTTATATATAACTGATGGAAAGTGTTGATGAAACTAAATTATGCATGCAGTTGCTTTGCCTAACTACTCTTTCTTTACCTTATAGGTTTTTGACTTAGTGCAATATTAGGTAAATGATTGAGATAAGATGGTTTTTTGGTTCTCTTGATCATTATGTAACTGTTGGCTAGGTTTAGAGTTGGAACTATGGATTGTATTTTGGATGATGTTGATGCAATGAAACGTAGGCATCATTTTGAATGCTGATTTTAGTCTAATTTTATAGTTTTGATGATTGTAAATGAATGATGTTGAAATAGTTGAAAGGCAACAGATATATGCAGGTTTCACAATTTATGTTGTATTAAGAAAATAGAAAAAACAGAAACAAATGATCATCTGTTGTTTCTACCAAGCTCAAACAACATAAAAGTAGAGTTCAAAGAGCTCTCAGACAACAGAAGTAGATGGTTGATATATTGTTTTTACCAACTTCAAACAACATAAAAGTAGAGGTCAAACAACTCCCAGATAACATAATTAGGTGGTTAATCTATTGTTTCAAACTACTTTAAACAACATAAAAGTATACTTCTAATCACTCTCAAACAACAGAATTAAATGGCTCATGTCTTTCTATTAACACTCAAACAACAGAACATAACTAAAACAATGGTTGAAAGTCCAACCAAACAACAGATAATGAGATTGAATACTACTTCAGACAACAGAAATTTGAGTAAGACTATACTCCAAGTGACATTCAAACAACATAAAAAAACTAGAACTGTAGTTGGAAATCAAATCTAACCACAAGAATCACAATTATCTGTAGTCCCAACAAATCTCAAACAACATAAGTCACGGTATAAATGTTGTTGCATACGAAATCAGTCGACATATAACTGTCATTGTGCTTTAAATCAGACGACAGAAGTATCAACTAAGCTTAATATTGGTTCAATCAAATGACAGAAATAACAAAAACTCTGTCATCTTACATTAACTACATCGACAATTATTTTTTGAATCCGTTAATGAAGTGAATTTCCAACAACATTAATATGTAGTGGCATGGTGTTTCAGACGACAGATAGACCCCGATTCTTCAATATTAGGTACTTCAGACGACGGTACCTTAAACTGAATCTGTCGTCTGAGTGCATTATCAACGACGGAGAATATCTATCGTCTGAGTGGCTTAAAGACGGCAACCACCTAGACAACATATTTTTACTTCATCAGGCGACAGATCAGATCTGTCGTCTGAATGCTTTTTTGGCATAGTGAGATCATCACATATGTACTCACATAGATCGTCACATAATATTATTTCCTCATTTCCGACACCTCAACAATAGCGAAACCAATTCCAAATAATATGTTCTCATCTTCAAGCTATCATCAAAATCGAAACCCACATGCTTAATAATTTCCCAAATCAAATCATGAATGAATCAAGTCATAAAAATCGACACCACAGCCAATAATGATTCAAGTCCCTCTTGGATAATAAATGAAAGGATCACACTATACTCAATTACTCTTTATCAAAATCAATTCAACAATATATGATAATTTATATCTTTGAAGAGTAATGCTCGAAATGATAAATAAATCAATCAAATCAATACCCCATCCAATACCATACCATCCAATATATATTCCACGTAAATATATATATATATATATATATATATATACACGTAGTCACCCACACAGAAGTGATCACTAATACCAACTATAGTTCACACGTAGTAAAAACCAAGAAATTTATTTTTATATACTTAAAAACTCATTTTCTTAAAATCATTTTTCAAACATAATTAAATGTAAATAACGAAATTCAGTTCGTAAATGAACCATGTGAGAATTACTCACCTCTAATCCAGCTGCGTCTTCTAAACAATCCAAAAATAATGATTCACAAATCGTTCGCCAATCAAATCCGTCAATCACCAAATCAAATACGGTTTCAACTTAGCACACAATTCATAAAAAGCACTTATACGAACATCCAGCGTTCAAATCTTCACCCATGACCACACAAAGTCATCGGGACAGTCCTACGATCAATATATCAAAACTACAAGTGTATTGGATGGTCCGATCTTCACAGATCACAAATCGAAATCGATCGAAATCGTAAAATTCATAACTTAATCATACGATCTCCAGAAATTACATGTTATATATCCAAATGATAGTATCGACATGTAGAACATTAAAATGGTCAGAAACTGCTCTTGGGGTGGCCGGAAGTGGCCGCCGGAGTTAGAGGCAGAGCCGCCGCCGACCGCCACCTATGGCGTCAGGGCCAGGCTACTCCTCTTCATTTCATCGAGTTGAACAATTTTCTTAACTAGCATGAAGTCTGGAAATGACGGGAGGATATAAAAAATTACCTTAGAAGCTTCGGTTTGGTCGAAATTTTTCCAGAAACCGACGACAACTCCGTTCAACGTGAAATCGATCTCCCTAGATCCGGTCCTTCTTGATGCTTGATCAGGAGCTTGAGGCGAGTTCAACAAGACAAGAAACTCGGTTGTAATGGCCGGAGCTAGGAGAAAACGACGTCGACCCCAATTTGGACTCTATATGAAACGCGCTTCCCGCCACCACTACAGGCTGTGTCGCGGCGCAAGGTCGAGGCGAAGCCAAGGGAGGTGATCTGGCTTTGCGAGGTGGCCAGAGGAGGGAGAATTCGATCGGATAATATTTGCTCTGTTTCGGGCTCGGGGTAGAGGAGAAAGATAGAGAATAGGTTGGCTGCCAAAAATAGAAACCCTGCTATTTTTGGGAAATTTCCAAAAATAGCTAGGTATATATACCCAAAATGGAAACTTTCCAAATGCAATAACTTCTTCATACGAACTTGATTCTTGCTTTCCGCATATGCACGAACTCATATTGAGGAGCTCTATGACTTTCGTGAAGGAAGTTTTCCCAAATTTCGTACGTATAAAAAGTCGATTTTTACGACCCTCTAAAACGTTCATTTTTCAAAATAACATCGTTCAAACTAATTCCATCACTTCTCCAAGCTTCGTACTCGCACCCATGACCACGAAATCATTTCTAAAAGTCAACGGAAAATAATTTGGATTTTTTAGGGTATTACAGTATATTTGTTAGGTCCTTGGTTCTTACTAAAATAAGATTAAGGTAGTGTTGTTCAATCCGCCTTGTAGTGTCAGGATGCCCTTGTATGTTAGATGGTCACTCCATGCTCTTTCCGGAGGCGAAGCTTCATTGATCTCTTCACTAGATTATGAGAAGGGATGCATAGAGTGGTTTATAGATACCTCCACAAGTACGGAGGAATAACTATGTCGCCAAGCATAAATAACACCCTCTTAGGGGACCCACAAGCCATGGTGGGACCTAACCGCGATATGCATCCCGTAATTCGACATCCAAACTACCCAGTGGTAGTCGAAAGCGGTCAAGACCTTGCCAGGAAGCCACATTCCCGGACTTGCCAAGATGCTTCATAATATGTATTTCTAGACTAGAATGGGTTTTTTCCATCCCACATTGGAGCACAAGTGAAAAAAAAGGAGGCTCTCTTACTTATAAAAGGGACCCCCCCCCCCCCCCCTTCTCTCATTTAGAAGGCATCAAATTACATCTCTTGTAATCCTTTTAGGCCGCAAGGCCTAAACACATAGTTAAAGCTTTTAAGTGGATGTAGTCTCCTCCAAAGTGGGAAATGAACCACTAAACTTCTACTTCTTCTTCTTCTCTCTCTCTCTCTGTGTAACGTTAACTAGGGCCTCCAACTTTATACATTAACATGGTTATTATTGATATGGAAGATGATCACTTCCTTGCGCTCTTTAACAGTGAACGAGATATGATTAGGGTTCTTTGAATTATTGATAACTTGTAAAGAGATAGCAGACTTAACTAAAATCTCAAATCATTACCTAGTCAGCATGGCCCTAAGGTGGGTGTCGCAAGGCCACTTCGGATTTTAGCATTACCTGGTCGGCGATATCCTCCGGTGCCACTAGTAACTTATAAAATCGGATGAGTCACCTCATGCCTCTAAGGTGGGCCTTGCAGGGCCACTTCAGATTTTAGAAATAACCCGGAGCCACTAAAATCTCAAATCATGCCATAAATTGTCTCACAAATATTTCAGAAATTTCATTTAAACTCTCACATGATAAAATAGGTGATGATCATAGGGTACTGCTGACCAGGTAATACTTGCATGCTCTAACATCAACATCTTTCATAATTTATCTTGTCAAATATATAATCCCAAACTTATTGGCTCTCGTAAATTTAATTCACCATCTTTCCAAAAGAAAATCGTTAAAACTTGAAATTCAAATAGCTCAATGAAATAATAAAGACCTTCAGAAAGCAAGACAATATCAACTTCACCAACTTCGTAAATCATTATAATGTCATCGAAAAACATAACTCATGAAATCTCAATAAATCATCCATACTCATGTGGTATAAATCGATATGAAAAAAAAATTTGAAATATAATACTGCATGCATAATTAGTTTGAAAGAAAATGTCCATTCACTGAATTACGACTATGACGGACGTCCGACGAATTTCTCCTCGAGCTCGATCTACACGTCATCCTGAACAGATTGATATTATGAATAATTGTTTTTGATAATTGTAAATAAATTGAAGATAATAAAATCGTAACCCTAAAAACGATAATTAGTCGAAAGCTCAAAATCATATATGAACAAGCTGAAGTTTCATAAGTTACGTTGATTCGATAATTTTAACAACCTTTTCGAAAAATAGGGTCAATCAAACAGTTAGATCTTCCCAAATCGAGACTTGAATTTTTTGAAACTTTAAAATTTTATATCAATCCCAAAGTTTATTGTATGGCTATCAAACTATGGGCTCTCCATAACAGACAAAAACAGAAGGCCTGAAGTGCCGAATATGCCCCCACCTCCGACCCTAAATTGGGTCCCAAAACCAAGCCTAACAACAACCTCAACTATCACAAAGTCAAATTTGGAACCATATGGCCGGAAAATAGCTTGATAGATTTCGGGGTCCGATCTTCAATGCTTCGATTTGTAGTCCTCACTATGGATCGTGTAACCTCACTTAGAGGGTTTGATATGCGGGCTACAAACTACAAAACTCGAGTGGTCTTGTCCCAATCGATGGCTGTAACTTTTGGTTGGGTCACCTAAAATTGCATCGCAGCTACAATTCCTTTTGATTCTCCTTCCATAGTACAAATCAAGGTAAGTGAGGGGTATAGGTTGGTCGGCGTGATGAGGCGCGCAGAACTCAATCGGTCTGGCTGTCTGATGTTGTCGGAAGGCTAATATAGCCTGATCTTCTTTTTGGGTCGGATCGATATTCAGATCGGTCTTAAAAGAATTTGGGAGTTAGGGTTTTGATGGAAATGGAAACTTTCCCAAAGTGAAAGATGAAAATTGTTACTATAATTGGTTTCCCAACATAGTAACTTTCGGTTTTCTGATCGTAACTCTCATGCGAACTCCGATTTTGGCGTGCCGCTATCCATAAACTCCATTTAATGTGCTCTACATCTTTCATGGTGGAAGTTTTCCTGAAAAAGTTTACTAAAGAAAAAGCCAAACTTGGAGCCCCTAACAGTTCAAAATGAAGGTAAAAGTGAAGATTTTAATTGTTTATCATCTAAAGGACTAGTAAACTGGTAAATCTATGTACGAGGCATAACGATTTACCCCAAAAAAATTACTAAGATTTAACCTTATTAATTGTGAGTTTGTAACTAGGAAATACATTAAATGATTTGGAATACGTTTTATTATTATTATTTTTTTTTTTATAATTATGAACGACAATGTAATTCCCTACCCCATATATTCCTAATGTTAGTGAGATTTGATTCCATAACCTCCAAAGTGTTAGTTAGGTTAGCTAATGAACAAGTCACGGCTCATCGACGATTCGACATACTTGAAATGGTAGAGTTGATAAGTATAAGTTTTCTAGCTCTTGAAAGTAAATTAGATTTCCAACCTGAAATTCTTTATGTTATCTCATTTAACAGCTCCATTGTATTATTTCCATCAGACAATTCGATAGTGCTTTAAATTCCTAAGTACTTAGCGGGTGTAAATTTGTGTGGTATAACGAGGACTAAATGGTATTTTCTCTGTCTTGGTACATTATGTGAAAAATAAACTATTGATTTATGGTAGTTCACATTTGTGTGGTATACCAAGGACTAAATGGTATTTTCTCTGCCTTGATACATTATGTAAAAAATAAAGGGCGGTGAAATTTGCACCCCTCACATATTGCAAACCACATCCTTCTATTATTTTAATAATATTTTACCTCACATCTCTTTTTACTTCCTAAAATGCCCTTGAGTCAATTTTTTTTTTTGTCTTTTCTCTTTTTGAAATTCAATCAGACTTTTTTGCCCTTTTTCTTTTTCCTCAGTTTCTGAAATTTAGTAAGATTGACCCAAAAAAAAAACAAAAAAAATTGGCAGATTTGAAGGATGGTTACTCGAATCAAAATTCTTAAACCAAAACAGATGCAAATTTCATCTCATATATTGATATACAAATGTCACACACTCTCATCTCAATTTTAATGAACTCATACACTGGCAAAAGGCAAAACAGATGCAAATCGAACCCAAAAACTGAACAAAGTAACCGAACTTGAAGAATCAGAACCAACCTTGAAGAATTCGAAATCAAACCCAGAATTTGAACCCAAAAATCGAACCAAGATTACAGACGTCTATGCTTTGCGCCGTCGCTACTTTGCTGCGTGAGTTTGACCTAGAAATCCAAAGACTTGAAGAACTGAAAACCCATAAAGTAAGAGACTTGAATGATTGATTGAATGAAAACAGAAACTCAGAAAGGTAGAAACCCAGACTTACCAATGCGGTCATGCCGGGGAGAGAGGGAGAGAGAGATGTAGCCGCCTCTTGGCTAAGGCTTGAAGAAGGTGGCGAGGCAGCAACATACCAAGCTTGAAGAATCCGAAATCGAAAAGTCGAAAACTGAAACCGAAAATCTGCTTGAGCCTTGAAGATGTCTAATCGTCTATGCTTTGCTACTGAAAATTGAATACCCAGAAGCAGAAAGTAAGACAAACAAAAATCGATTGAATACCTATAAACCCAAAAATCAATTGAAGAGTGAAAAATAGAAACCCAGACCACCGTCGCACTGTCAGTCAATCATGGCATCACCGTCGAAGAGAGAACACGTGTCCGTGAGCCGTGGGCCATGCCGGGGAGGGAGAGAGAGAGAGATGAGCTTTTTTTTGGTTAACAGATAGAGATGAGCTTTAGTTTGAGTTCAGGTCGGAGAATGGTTCTGTCGTGGTTTGGAGGAGAGAGAGAGACCAAAACCAAGCGCATTTTAGGAAGTGAAAAGAGAGGTGAGGTAAAATATTATTAAAATAACAGAAGGATGTGTGATTTGCAATATGAGGTGTTCAAATTTCACCTCCCGAAATAAAGTATTGATTTATGGTAGTTTACCTTTTGACCAGAAGGTATGTTAAAGTTATATAACAAATTTCTTAAACAAGTAGCAACTTTATCATTAGCTTGAGCTATAAGTAAACAATCATCAGAAAAATAAAGGTTAGAAATTCTAAAACTTATAGGAGAAGAAATTCCTATAGGAGAAGAACGAATACCAATTCATAAGAACTAGATCTCTGCGTTAATTTAAACAAATTCTTAATAAAGGGTTTAATATAGAAAAGAAACATATACTAGAAGCGAGGATCACCATGTCTCAAATTCCTCAAGGGATAAATGTGACCATACAGTTTACCATTGACAAGAGTCTAGTAACTAATAGATTGAATACAGTGCATTTTTTTTTTAATAAATAAAAGGTTATTTTCATTTAACTCAATCTAGAATGACACAAATACATTCCACTGCCAACACAACGAGCAATTAAGAACACTGTCATGCTAGCACCACTCACTATTACATTCTATGCTCACTTATTGAAAGTGAGCTTATAAACTATGAAAACACATAGTAATTAGGCTAATTAAGTCAACATTAAAATAATAACTTATATTTTCTTCTTGCCCCTCACACCAGGGCAAGGATGCTTAGTAAGATACGCAAGGTAGTTCACTATGCTTCAGTAACTCTTTTCAATTGGGATGATTCTTGTTCTTGGATCTGAGTGGCCTCCCTCTCTTCTTCTTTGGTTCAATTTTCACTTCATGCATCACGTCCTTGGGTACCAATATACTGTCGGTGCCTTAATCAATCCAAGAGACCGAGCATAGAATTTGTCAGGGAACTCTTACATCTTAAGTAGGTGCATCATGTTGTACCACTTTGTTAAATATCTCCAGTGGTAATATTTTCAGCTTCTTTGGAGATGGAGCAGCTGATAGAGGCCTGCTTCTTTTCAACTTTCTCAATAGGGGTCAATTCTATTACAAGCCATGATACAAGTGTAGTTGGCTTTTTAGGAGCAAGCTCTGCTATAGCAGCAAAGTCTTTTGCAGTCGTACTTCCAGGCGCAAGTGCCATTTCAAAAGCAGAGTCATTTGCAACTATTATTTCAGTATAAGGTCCTTCAATGGACAGTTATTTCATAACCGAAGCTGTTGCCATTTAATCTGCATTAGTCTTCGAGGAAACAAGCTTCTCACGCAGCATAATAAGCCTTCATCCAGTATGCTCTTGGGGTCCAAACAGTAATTTGCTTACAGGAGGAAAAATAGGGTTTTGAACGTCGTGAAACTTAAAAGCACCATCCATAAACTTGTTGGTAGTAACCTGTAAGGAAGAGCTCCCAATTTCGAGTCTTTTTTCTATATGCTCCACCCTCAAAGATGGTTCACCAATGATAAGAGGGCAGTGATACCCCTTATGAACCAGTAGATGGCATTAATTGCACTTACCCGCTAGTTTCTCAAAGAAGAAGGAGATTTCAGCTTTCACATTTGGAGCGAGCCTTAGGGTTTTTTATTTTTTTTTATTTTTCTTTTAGAAAAAGGGTTTAGAAATTTTGTGTGAAATCCTAACCCTAACCTCCCCTATATTTTCAAAGAGCTTTTCATCAAGTTCATTACTAGCCATAGAGCTAGGCAACACCTTTGATTGCATCACGGTTTTCGAACAATGGTGGGATGTTGGTGATGCACACCTAAAAATAGAGAGAACTCAGTTAACAACAAGCAGAGGAGCTATGTCGTCATACTCTTGAAAAACCACTGGAGTATGATTGAATCGCCATGGGCAACCACTGTCACCCCCTGATTTTTAACACAAATAAAAATCGATATATAATCCCACAATTATATATGCGTGAACTTCCAGTCATCAATACAAAATACCTGGAATCTTTTTTCCTTTTAAACCAAGTACATACTGATACCCTGAACCCTTAAAGTTATTGTACACTCGCTCCACAGAGTTATATATTACACAAGCTTATAAATTAAATTGTCAACAACAATCCTCAGAGCTCATTACAATGGATCGAAGTCCAAAATAACAGTAAAGTCACAAAATTGGCTTCCTACCGTATAGCTTTAAGCACACGATCTCAGCTTCAACCACGATTATTCTAACCTCTAGGATTAACTCCTACACCATTAAATAGTGCACCAGGTTGTCACACAACAAACCCTGTAAGCTTGTGAAAGCTCGTATGAGTAACTCAAAACACATACGCACAACTTCAAAACACACACGCACAATCGCCAAATGAGGAAACCCATCAACTCATAAAAAAGGAAACACACACCCTGTTTTCCCCAACAAACCATTCTTTTCCCAAAAGCAAACAACAGAATGACAAATCATATAAATTGAACATTCTGACAATTTAAATATTACACACAAGTCCACCCCGGACAATTAAAAGAAAGAATCCCCGAAACTCCCTTTTAAAAACACATTCTTAAATCAACCAAAAGTCACACCGTGACACAAGTCCACCCTGGACTATTAAAAGAAAGAATCCCCAAAACTCCCTTTTTAAAAAAACATGTACTCCTAAGCATCAAATAGCTCCCCGCTACCCCCCATGATGTACAATGGCAACATACTAGAGCTCTAACTGATCGTATTCACAAACCCAGCCAAAGGCGTGAAGTCCCTATATATATGCCTGAGGTCACTCCCAGCAACCCCGAATCCTCAGACCTCCCCGGTTGTCAGATCAAAACATTTAAAGCAAGTCACATTTGACCCAAAATGTTAAACCAAATCAAAAGGAGATGTCACCCCGTGACTGTCATATCTTCAGACCTCCCCGGTCGTCAGATTCAACACACTCAAATCTCAATAAGCAACTCACACAAAATCTTGACACTTTTCAAACAATAGAAATTCCCAATTCCTAACACATTGTCTCCCGAAAAGTCAAGCCTCAAAACAAAAGAATGAAACCCATCAATCCTTATTACTTAAATCACCCATAAACCCATCAGAATATACATATTTCACGCAGTTCTATGAACCGTAGTCGATCGAGTCCATATCATTTCAAACAAATATCATTTCAAAAACTATTCAAATAACCACTTCATCTGTTCCTAAATTAACATTGTGAGATTACTCACCTCGAAACTTCCGCTATGTCTTTAATATAAAACAAGCAGCCAAACACAAAATATATGATCAAGAATACTTCGTCAAGTACCGAATCACATACGGTTTCAACTTAGTAACAATTCACAAACGATTTAAGTCTAAAACCTCTGTTTTGAACTAAAATCCCCAAAGTGGCGCCAATCAAGGCGAAGCCACATCCGAGACCTCCCAAAGTCTCTGGAATACTTTCACGATCGATGTGTCCAAACCACAAGTCGATCGAACACTCAAATCCTCACGGATTGAATAAAGCAACCGGTATGAAACTGTAAAAATCATAACAAATCCATACGAACTCCAAAATTGTGTATTATATATCGAAACGCTCGTATCGACCAATAGAATATATATAATACCAGAAACAATCCCTTACATGGCCAGAACGTCGCTGGCCAAAACTCAATATTTCATAAAACTCCCAACATCAAAGTTGTTGGTCTAGGCATGCTTGTCAATTTTCATAACTAGCTCGAAGTCAGAAAATAAGCATAAAGGGTCGAAAACTACCTCGCAAGCTTTGAATTTTTGTTCAATCCGAGTTGAAACGATTTCCACGTAAATCTATCCAAACCACCACTAGAGATCGATCAATGAGACTTCCACGAACCCAAAAGAGGAAGCTTGAAGCCATGGCATGCCCGAAGCTATATTTTCCGGTCTGGTCCGAAATCACCAAATGTCGCCGCGTTCTAGCATCGCCACCACCGAGAATCGCCGCTAGAGGACACCAGAGGGAGGAGCGGACGGAGGACACAAGCCAGTCTGGAAGGTTTCACTGCCAAAAAGTCAGGTCGGGTCAGGCGGAATTCTTTGATACTAAAGGTGTCGATCGAGAGAGAGGAGAGAGAGAAGAAATTGGTTTCCGGAAAAGGAAAGTGGATTTATGAAAATAATTTCAGAAATTTCCTATTTATACCAAAATGGAAACTTCTTTCGAAAACCACAACTTCCTCATACGACCTCCGATTTACGCGTTCCACATGTCCACTAACTCGTATCGACGCGTTCTATAACTTTCGTGAAGGAAGTTTTCGAAGAATCTCAACGAATAAAAAGTCAACCTTTGTGACCCCCCCCCCCCCCCCCCCCCCAAAACCATACTTTTCTAATAATAATTCATCCGAAACACTTCCGCTCTGTCCACCAGCTACAAAACCGTCCAATAACCACAATTTATATTCCAAAAAATCCTCGAAAAATAAATACAAATTTCCGGGGCATCACAATCACGCATCACCTTGTTTCGATCCCTAAGCAGATCAAACGCCAGCACAAAACAGTTCTATTCAAGTTCTTAAATCTTGCAACCTTTGTTGACTTGCACAAAAGTGAGTGCCTAATTTAAAACTCTATCAATCTAGTAAGAATAAGTAGGGATAGTTCTCAACCGGGGATTATGGCTTCATTTATTCCTGCAACATAAAGCATTAGATAAAAGAAAAACAAAGTATATACAATGGTATTTACGAAATTACAAAGAAATAGGATATTTGGATTATAATTTCTAAATTAATAACTAATTATATACAAGTGACACAACAAAACTCAGAATCAAATAGATAAAGATGGATGGAATGAAATATTGATGTAGTCAACCACTATTAACACGTTGGCAAGGTTTCGAAGCACCAATCACGAATTGAAATGCATACAAAGTCCTTTTTACCTCCCTTAATGAAATTAACTAGATGAACACACCATAGTTAATCATATTGATCATGCAATTAATAGTGGTAGCTAATCACTGACAAGAACACAATGAACTCATTAAGCTTTTGAAGCTGTCTTATTCTAGCCATGACATTCATCAAGGGCTTTCCGTCTGCACAGTAGAGCGTGTGCATTTAGAAAGACTAGCCCTGGGTGCATAGAATGAAGGAGACGGCCCTAATTTTGTGTTGGAAAAACGGGTAGCGGGCGGAGAAGAGCAGACGTGGGGACTCGGGTTGGGGTGCAGTGTAACTAGGAGAGCCATTCCATTTAGGGTGAGATAGAATGGGCGAGCACGAGCGAAGCTGTCTAGTTATCTTTCTATCTGTTCTTTTTCTCAAGCAAGATAGATAAGCAAGGTTTTTATCATGACTGGAGATATGAAAGTTTGATCAATTCAAGCCAAGATAACAAGTTAGAATGCCAATCTTATCATGCAACACTCATTGTTGATTCACTTAAGGAACTATAGGTTTTCCACTTCAATTATTAAGACCTAAAACGCTAGCATATCTTAATATGGATTCAATTACATGCTCATCGATCAAAGTATGTATCCAAAGATCAATAAACAAGTAAACGATGGGTTATTCGCAGAAAACCAACAATCATGTATAACAACAGGAGTTGTAATTTTTACTTTGAAAACCTAAAAACCTAAAGCATGCTTCATAGTACTCGAAAACTAAACATCTAAAATCAACACTTCAATCTCACATGAAATCGCAAATTCCATTTCAATAAAACAAAAATCAAATCCGAAATTGTTTTACAATTAAAGTAACAAAACCGAAAATAAAATAGAGGTGTTCATGGTTACACTTTTGAAATCCTCAAGGACGCAAGTAGCTTCAAAGGTGGTGGAATGGATGAGGATCGTGACAAGGATGCTTGAATGGAGAGGCGGATGCTTCACGGTCTTGAACTTTGAAGAATGGAAGATTGCCGAAACTATAGAGAGAAGAAAGGGACGAGTTGTAACTTTGATTCTGAATATTGTGGTGGTGAAAAACTCTTCACAATGCCTCCTATATATAATGCACGGCCCATTGGGGTATCAAGGTTGATTTCTACTTCAATGATGTCATTCAACCAATCAAAATATTGCGTAAGAAGTAGAGAACAATCTTGCTTCTTAATCAATATATTCTTTACCGAATTCTTCATGTATCTTCCTTCAATATTGTCTTCATTCAACTCATATACAATCAGGAAAACTAAATTGATATTTATTCTTCTTTTTTTTTTCCATTATTCACACTTAGTAGATATTCTCTAAAACTCTCCCAAATTAGACTTTGTCGAAATCTTCTTGATATTTTCCTTGTATTTCTCATGGCAAAAAGCAATCATTATGGGATTAGAATTCCTCCAAGACATCAAGACTATTCTAGAAACTCACATGCAAGTCACATGCTTCAATCTTTGGGTCGGCTTCTTCACTTGGATGTTTCAAAACCCATCTTCTATTGTGATGCCAACTTGTACATTCTAAAACATTCTTGCACAATCTTGAGTCATCTTGAAGCTACAGTATCTCTTAAACTTCCTAGGTATCCTAGTATTATCAAGAATCCTAATGCCAACATATTTCCTAGTCCAATCAGGATTTTTCATTTCTGAGATGTTCTGGAACCTTCCTAAGCTCTCCTTGTGCAATAGGGACTCCTAGTCATGTTAGGTTTCCTTTTCTGGCAGGAATGGGTTTCCTTGTCTATCTGGAATTCTGTCATTTCTCATTTCTGATCATCATTTTCACGAGCTCACTCCTAGTTGACTCAAGATTCCAACTTCAACTGGGATTCCTTCTCCTAGTAGGTTTGGGAAAACTTCATTTCTCTATTTCTTGTCATTTATGCCTATTTACTTCTTGCCTTCCATTTATAGACTCAAAAGTACCTAAAAACAAAAACTAAATTAAAAATGGTAATGCTGAGGAAATAACTAAGTAAAATGTAGAGATAATAACATTTAAAATATAGCAAATATTGCTCTCATCATCTGTCTAACACTCATACATGCTTGAAAAACGTCGCAATTCATTCAAGGTATCAAGTTGCTTCTCTAGAGGCAATCAAATAAGACTACTTTGGTAGGCGTTAAGCACCATCAAATCTTCATAAAAGATCGACGACCTCATTTCTAGCTAAAGCTAACGAGGCAGTGACTTCATCGATAGACAACATGGTGAGAAGGTTTCCACTGAGATATGAGAAGACCGAGGCCATCTTAGAGGTATTAGGGTTTGGTGTGTGCAGCTGCGCGCTTATTTTTAACATCACTTGGTTTTTTAATATAAATTATTAGATCAACAAGAGAGATGAAACCACAATACATCATTTTTTATATTTGTTGCTTTCTTTATAGATGCGTTTTTACATAACCTATTATAATCTTTTTATTTTAATACATTTTTTTTATGAAAAGAGGTCAGCCTATTATATAGAGATTCAACAAGCAGTACAAAAACAAAACACCCCTATGGGGTCGACAGAAAAAATTGTTCCTTAGGGAACCCTAAAACCTATTCCAAAACAAGAACAAGACACAGGAAACCCCCAATACACCCACATTTTAGAAAGTCCACGCACCATTATTCCAAACAAAAACCAAGAAACTCCAAAGCTAATAAAGTAAAATGATCCTCAGAGCAACTGGTCTTTGCAACCTAACAAAAATTAAATACTACTAAGGACCATAGAGGCCCTACGCATCCAACCTCACACTCTAAATCCTAAACCCATGAGCCTAAAGAGAAGGCCCACAACCCAGTTCAAGGCCCAGTCACTACACCAGACATAGGGGTCATCATGGGCCGGCCCTACCCTAAATTTTAGGGCTTAGGGTCGAGCCGGGCCGGGTCTAGTCAAAGTCAACAAAATTATGGGCCGGGTAGGGTCGGGCCGGGACTTAAATATGCTAATCCTTACCCGCTCGAAAAGCCCGATCTGTTAGGGCCGAAAGGGCCGGGTCGGGCCGGCCCTCAAAGAGGGCCCAAAAGGGCCTTATTTTGTTTAATAAAAAAAAAAACATTTTTTTTTCTTCTCAAAATATGGCTTAATGGTATATATTGGTGATAAAAGACTCATTGTTTTTTATTGAACATATTTTATATTCATATAATACTTGTAACTTATAACATTTATTAATATTACTTAAGGTGGTTATATTCAATTAACTATCTATATAAATCTCCTAATATTAATTGTTGTGTAACAAAGAAAATAGAAATTAAAGAAAACAAAACTTATGAAATCAATTACAAATAAAGAGATAAATTGCATATTATAGAAAAAAGAGAAACGTAATTAAAAAATAGAAAAAAATAAAACAAAAATTATGGCTTATTTGGGCAGGCCAAAAATTTCAAAATGGAAATTGATCAATCTGACAATGCTCATGGAGGGTAACAAGCCTAATAAACTAGTTATACTACATTACAAGGCATACAAGGATTATGTGTGATCCAAAAATTTTGAAATGAAAATCGACCAATCTGAAAATTCTCATATGTTTATACAACATTGATAGGTATTGTGTAAAGAAATTAGGCCGATCTGCCGTGAATAAGGCGTCCAACGTAGCGGTCAACGCTTTGCACAAGCAAACTTCCCTAAAGGGAGCGGCACCATGCGCGGACAAACGTTGCAGAATTTTGACATCCGTAAGTAGACCCCCTACCCATGAGAGTGTGGGAGCTGAAAGATCGAAAAAAGTGAATTGCCAAGGACCGGTTAAGAGCATATTTGTTTTATGTTCTATTTAGGGTATTGAGTTGACCGGGTAGATCGAGGTCCAACCGAAGGCGGAAATTGCTGAAATTTCTACCACTAACATATATTCATATGAAAACAACATCCAACGGTTCATTTTAAAAAATTCCATTTCGTCCCCCATTTTGCTCATGGAGGGTAACAAGCCTAATAAACTAGTTATACTACATTACAAGACATATAAGGATTATGTGCGATCCAAAAATTTTGAAATGAAAATCGACCAATCTGAAAATTCTCATATGTTTATACAACATTGATAGGTATTGTGTAAAGAAATTAGGCCGATCTGCCGTGAATAAGGCGTCCAACGTAGCGGTCAACGCTTTGCACAAGCAAACTTCCCTAAGGGGAGCGGCACCATGCGCGGACAAACGTTGCGGAATTTTGACATCCGTAAGTAGACCCCTTACCCATGAGAGTGTGGGAGCTGAAAGATCGAAAAAAGTGAATTGCCAAGGACCGGTTGAGAGCATATTTGTTTTATGTTCTATTTAGGGTATTGAGTTGACCGGGTAGATCGAGGTCCAACCGAAGGCGGAAATTGCTGAAATTTCTACCACTAACATATATTCATATGAAAACAACATCCAGCGGTTCATTTTAAAAAATTCCATTTCGTCCCCCATTTTGCTCATGGAGGGTAACAAGCCTAATAAACTAGTTATACTACATTACAAGACATATAAGGATTATGTGCGATCCAAAAATTTTGAAATGAAAATCGACCAATCTGAAAATTCTCATATGTTTATACAACATTGATAGGTATTGTGTAAAGAAATTAGGCTGATCTGCCGTGAATAAGGCGTCCAACGTAGCGGTCAACGCTTTGAACAGGCAAACTTCCCTAAGGGGAGCGGCACCATGCGCGGACAAACGTTGCGGAATTTTGACATCCGTAAGTAGACCCCTTACCCATGAGAGTGTGGGAGCTGAAAGATCGAAAAAAGTGAATTGCCAAGGACCGGTTGAGAGCATATTTGTTTTATGTTCTATTTAGGGTATTGAGTTGACCGGGTAGATCGAGGTCCAACCGAAGGCGGAAATTGCTGAAATTTCTACCACTAACATATATTCATATGAAAACAATATCCAGCGGTTCATTTTAAAAAATTCCATTTCGTCCCCCATTTTGCTCATGGAGGGTAACCTCAATCATTTAAATGCAATGTATAAGTTATACAACTTTAGGAGGCAAATTGGTATAGACCAACATATTTGTAATTAAATTTGAAATTTTTATCTTATATCTACGCACATCCATTGATGAAATATTTAAAAATGTGATGTAAAAAAATTAGCACGTTTTGCGGTTGTCACGCCATCGGTCAACCAAGAAAACATACAAGTGAATATGGTTGACCAATCCGATCGGGTTCGAAACTATGGTGAAATTGACTATATTTTTAACCACACGCATAATTTATCGTAATAATCACATCCAACGGTTAATTTTCTCATTTTCTTTGAATTGATAGAGGTTGCTCTTTGGAGTGTATGATATATAAATATAGATTTATAAAAAAATTAATGTCTATTCTCTTTGGAGTGTATGATATAAAAATTAGATTTACATAAATTAATTGGGTTCAAATGTTCAATCTAATACCCATTCTCTAAAATAACATATTTCTTATTTCTTTTTATGCAAATATGTAATATAGAAAAATAATAAAAATAAAATATAAATTTTAGGGTCGGGTCGGGCCGGGTTTAGCCCTTTCGGGCTCAATCGGACCGGGCCGTAGGATAAGACCGGGTTTCATTTGCATGACCCTTACCCTATCCTATTTGAGAAAGGGTTGGGCCGACCCGCCCTAATGAAAGGGTCGGACCGGACTTCGGCCCTACGGGCCGGGCGGGCTTAGGCCCAAGGGCCATATGATGAGGCCTAACCAGACACCACCACCACTGCCAGTGCCGCTATCATCCCTACCACTGCCAGCGACAGTGCTGCCTCCATTGCCCCAGCTATCCTAAACACCACAGGCCGCACCCAATCCTAGAGCATCTGCAAAGAGGCAACCGAAGCTATCTCCTACTCCACCATCCAGAAGGAAGGTCAGCCTGGGATCAAACCTCCAAGGAGAAATGCCCCTACCAACCAGGCTCCATACTAAATCTACAAGCCAAAACTAATTAGAGACACCAAACCCCCATCAAGCATCAACCTTCGAGATCCGGTATAGTTCCTCGGTTTCTCCATCACCGGTAGCCCAACCTTAAATAACGTGATCGGAAATCTGCAAGTCCCCAATCCCTAGCTTTTGATATCTCAGATGCAGTGGCAATCAAAGACACCGCCTCCGCTCCCTAACAACACAAACCACTCATCTCGCTCCCAACCACCAACAAAAGTCATCCTTAGGTTCACTGAAACCCTAACACCAGCGAACAAGAAGAAAAGGAAAAGGAGCAAGCCAAAACCTGCAATTTTATCCATTAAGATAGGGAAGGTGTAGGAGCTGCAGACGGCGGCTCGTAAAACCTTAGCAGAGCTAGGGTACTTTTTTATTTATTTTAATACATACTATAGTTTGACACCCTTGAAGTTAAAGACAAAAATATCTACGATCATTCTCTCTTCTATTTTATCCCATTATTGTCTATGTGTACATTTTCAAAAAATAAATTACTTTAGCTCAAAAAGAAAAGAGTTTGTAACCCAAATAAAATAAAATGAAAATAGTAACTTTTAGTGGAGTAAAATTTCACAATAGTCATTTTTCATTTTTAGCTACCTAACTGTTGGAAAGAGTCGAGCTGTCAAGGAAGCAAAAGAAACATTGTCAAGAGTCAAAAAAGATTCTAACCGAAGTGCCAAGAGTCAAAAAAGAGAGAGAAAATTCTAAATCATTCCATGACGACGAGGCAAACAGAGATGGTAGCTCCGGCAAAAGGAGAGAGAACGGTTGCACCAGCGAAAGGAGAGAGGGCGGTTGCGCTGGCGAAAGGAGAGAGTGCGGTTGCACCGGCAAAAAAAAAGAGTACGGTTACTACGGTCCTGAATCTACTATTTTCAAAGAGTGCCGACCTCCGCTCAGTGAATCAACATTTTAACCCTAATTTAGACCCAATCCTTGTGAGTTGTGATTTTCAAGAATTTTTGTAGTCTTTGATAGCCCTCAGTTTCTTTTCTTTGGTTACAAGGTTGCTCTCTATTTCGCCTCGATTTATATGGTGTAGTTGGTTTGATTGTGTGCAACTTTGGGGTTCCCTCGTCATCCTATACATCTAAAAAATACCTCTCATAGTTCAGGTTGGATTATATGTCATGCCTTGTATTAGAAATATATATATATATATATATATATATATATATATATATATATATTTATATGTATGTGTGTGTGTGTGTTTATGTGTATATGCTGTAGGTATGATTGTGTGCAATTTTGGAGTACCCTGCTCATGCTAGACATCTAATTAATAAGTCTCATAGTCCAACTTGAAGTCTTGAACTATGTGTCTTGGAGAAAAAAGAGATAAAAACAAAGATAACGTTTCTGTTTTCAAAGCAAAAGGAGTGCAGCTGTCACTGTAATCAATAACCATAGTAGTTGGATTCTATTGTATCATGCGGAATTGATTTTGGAACCACTGGAGTTCGTATTGTGGTGAATTTTGGTGATCATGGGGTTGGAATGCTGAATATACTTGCCTGCATTGCTTTCAATTTGGAGGATAACTCTATTGATTGTGTTGAAAGATTTCCTGCACTCAGTGGTGGAGCCAGAATTCAAAGTTACTGGAACACAAATAAATAATATCAAAAAATAAAAAATCTCTAAATGAAATTTTTGTCTATTAAAATAGTAAATGTTTTCAACGAGATTTCATATTTTAAAACTCCTTATTCATACTAGTAAAATGTTTTTCTCAATAGAAGAAATCGAGAAATCATTTTTTTTTTGAAATGGATATGGTAAGTAAAAATAAATCTACAAACAAAAACGTAAAGAGAAAAACTTCATAACAACAACATACCAAAAAAGGTTAGCCTAAATAACCTTAAATAGGTTGAACAAAACAAAATGTTATCACTAGGGAGAATCAAATCTCAGACTACTTCAATGGGATAAGTAAGCCACACCACTGAACCATACTAACAATTCATGAAGATGATGTAAGTTTATTTTAGTTATATTTTAAAAAGTTACTAGGTCTTGTGACCCACTGTCCCCCTGAGTGGCTCCACCCCTGCCTGCACTAATCAACAACATTGCTCATATTGTGTTCTAGTATCTCTCACAAGTTGTTTCATATTGAAACTGAAATGTTGACGCTTGAGCAGGAAATAACATTTTTACTTTAACGAAATTGCAGATATTAAATTGGTTCTCCTATGCAAATCATCGGAAACTGGCAGTCAGTGGTGGAGCCAGAATTTCAAAGTTACTGGGGCACAAATAAATAATATCAAAACATAAAAATACTCTAAATGAAATTTTTGTCTATTAAAATAGTAATTGTTTTCAATGAGAGTTCATATTTTAAAACTCCTTATTTATACTAGTAAAATGTTTTTCTCAATAGAAGAAATCGAGAAATCATTTTTTTTTTTTAAATGGATATGGTAAGTGAAAAAAAATCTACAAACAAGAACGTAAAGAGAAAAACTTCATAACAACAACATACCAAAAAAGTTAGCCTAAATAACCTTAAATAGGTTGAACAAAAAAAAAAAAAAACAAAAAGGTTATCATAGGAAGAATCAACATACCAAAAAAGTTTAGCCTAACTAACCTTAAATAGGTTGAACAAAAAAAACGTTATCACTAGGGAGAATCAACATACTAAAAAAGTTAGCCTAAATAACCTTAAATAGGTTGAACGAATAAAAAAAAAATGTTGTCACTAGGAAGAGTGTTAGGGTTTTGGGCCTAAACTGGAATTCAAGGATTTGAGTAGAGAATTGAAGATAGAAAATAAAAGGAAATGAGAGAATTGTATTATCAAATTTGAAAGAGTCGTTACAGAGCCTCAACAAAGTAGTTGGAGACGTCAACATGAAGGACACGTGTCTTGTGGACACAGGATATGACAATATTCCTCAGCTAGGTGATACAAACGGTGCGTTTATCAATTAAATGAAATGGTGCGTTCTGACCTAAACACAAGCAAACTGGAAAAAAAGAACTATTCCTAGTCAAAATAGGCGTCTAAGTTGACTATCATAACAATGGACCCGCCTTCAAAAATAACTTGTCCTCAAGTTCTGTGCTGCCGCTTGTGATGATTGGTAATGGCTAGCTCTGCTGGCATCCTCATTTGTTTCAGCATCCTGTGGTAATTCAGAATCAAGAAATGGATATCTGAGAAGCATATCAGCTGCATCTTCCCAAGTAGCTTCCTCAGGAGAGGTGCCCTCCCACTGTATCAGCCATTGAGTAGCTGCTGCTCCCCTCCGTTTGTACAGTTGTCTCTACAAGATGGCTGCAGGCACCCACTTGGGATTTTTGAGATCAGAGATGTGAGGCAACTGGGCGGCAACAACAGCAGCATGGCCAATTTGTTTCTTGAGCAAGGCAACATGGAAAACGTTGTGGATTTTTTCAGTTGCTGGTAGTTTTAGCTTATAGTCCACTTTACCAATTCTCTCCAATACTTCAAAGGGCCCATAGTATTTCTGTGAGAGTTTTGTGAAACGTACTCTTGTCCATGGAATTTTGTCTGTAGGGTTGCAGTTTCAGGTAAACAAAATCTCCCATACTAAACTCCCTTTCGGTATGCCTTTTGTCATAGAAGTTCTTCATCCTGTCTTGTGCTAGCTGTAAATTTCTCTTGAGAGCTGCTAGTAGTGCATCCCGATCCCTGAGTTGTTGATCCACCTGGGCTACTACAGTGGAACCAGGGAGGTAGGGTGTAATTGATGGAGGAGGATAACCATATAAAGCCTGGAAATGAGTCATTTGGATGGCAGAGTATGAGCTGAATTATACCACCATTCAGCCCATGGTAAGACTTGGACCCAGGTATGAGGTTTTTCCCCTACAACAAACCTCAAATATTGTTCCAATATTCAGTTGAGGTTCTCAGTCTGGCCATCAGTTTGAGGATGGCAGGTTGATGATTTGTCCAACTTGGTTCCCTCTAATTCAAAGAAAGATTTCCAGAATAAACTTAGGAAAACTGGATCCTTGTCAGAGATGATGTGTTTAGGCATTCCATGAAGCCTAAATATATCCTACATAAACAACTTGGCAACTGAAGCTACTGAATAAGGGTGTGCAAGTGGTAAAAAATGAGCAAATTTTGTCAGCCTATCTATCACTACCCAGATCACACTCTTGCCTTCTGAAGGTGGAAAGCCATCAATGAAGTCCATTGAGATGTCTGACCAAGCCATCTCTGGAATAGGAGTAGGCTGAAGTAACCCAGGTGGCTTCACTGTTTCATAATGATGTATTTGACAGATGTGACAGGCTACAATGAATTGTTTAATATCCATCAACATCCCTGGCCAAGCAAAGGTCTTGTTTACCCTTTTGTAGGTCCTAGCTCCCCCTGTATGACCTCCCAATACTCCATCATGAAATTCACCGATAATTTTCTGCCTCCAGTCATCAAGTTTAGGTACATAGATTCTGTCCTTATAAAACAGCTGTGAGTCTTGCAAACTTTAATGCTTCACAGCCCCTGCATCCCGTTGCAGTTTCAACACAATTATTGATGCCTTATCATCCCTGATGCATGCCTGTTGTATATCCAACATTTTTCCTGCTTTGTACTGAATTGTGTAATCATACCCCATCAACTTGATCAACCATTTTTGTTGTGATGGTATTGTAATTTTCAAAAAATGCTCAATTGTCCTGAGATCAGTATAAATTTTGAAGTGATGGCCTAACAAGTATGGCCTCCATTGCTGTACTGCGGATACCACAACCAACATTTCCTTATCATAGACTGACAAGGTTGAGTGCCTTGGACCTACGGCCTTGCTCAAAAACCCAATAGGGTGACATTCTTAAGTCAACATTGCTCCAATGCCCTTATCAGAAGCGTCACACACCACCACAAAGTCTTTAGTGAAGTCTGGGATGGCTAAAACTGGAGTTGATAATAGTACTTCCTTGAGCAGTTCAAAAGCAACCTTAGATTCATGACTCCATTTTAATCCATCTTTTTTGAGCATGTCGGTCAAAGGTTTGGTAATTCCCCCAAAATGTTTGACATACTTTCTATAGCAACCTGCTAAACCAAGACACACTCTTAGTCCCTTCAGGGTCTTTGGCTTTGGCCAATTCCTGATACACTCAATTTTAGAGGGGTCCATAGCTACTTCCTTGGAACTTATGACATGTCCCAAGTACTCAACCTGAGGCACGCCAAAAGAACATTTGCTTTCTTTCACCTTTAAAGAATTTCGTTGAAGCCTCTCGAAAACTTTCTGTAGGTGTACTAGATGTTCCTCCAGTGTTGAACTATATATTAGAATGTCATCAAAGAACACCAACACAAACTTCCTTAAATAGTCCTTCAAGATGTCATTCATAACAGAATGGAAAGTGGAAGGAGCATTAGTCAAACCAAAGGGCATTACCAAGAACTCATAGTGTCCTAAATGTGTTCTAAAAGCAGCTTTTGAAATATCTCTCTCTGACATTCAGATCTGATGGTACCCAGACCTCAAGTCTAGCTTGGTAGAAATGGTGGCCATATGCACCTCATCTATCAATTCATCCACAACAGGTATTGGATATTTATCCTTAATGGATGGCAGAGTTCAAAGACCTATAATCAACACACATTCTCTAGGTTCCATCCTTTTTCTTTACTAGCAACACATGAGAAGATAATGGGGAAGTGATTGGCCTGATAATCCCATTCTCCAACATTTCTTGCACAATCTTCTCGATTTTCGAATTTTGAAAGTGAGGGTACTTGTATGGCCTGACATTGATGGCAGTGGTGTTTGGTAATAGCTCAATACTATGGTCTTGTTCCCTGGTTGGAGGCAAAGTTTTAGGAGGTTGGAATACTTCCACAAATTGCTGCAACAGATGCTGTATCTTATGGTGAAACTCACCTGATTTTTTCACTGTTGTAATTGGGCTTAACTGTACCATCACTGCTTCCTTTTCTTTCTTCAAGAGTCTGGTCATGGATTTGCAGCTAGTGATAGAAGCATGAGATTTGGTCTCACCTTGAAGTGTATATTGCACTTGATCATGGTAGAACTGCATTTTCATGGTCTCAAAATTCCAAGTTATATCTCCTAGGGTTCTGAGCCGTGAAGCTCCTAATACCACCTTGCAACCTGCAATTGGTATAATGTAAAAGTCAGTTGAAAATATGAATTGTTGTAGTTGCATAGCTACACTCACCTGCCCTTTCGTCTGCATCACTGCACCACTTGCTAATTTTACTTTGAAGGGCTTTATGTTAATATTGGCCTTGAATTGCTGAGCAAGGATGGGTGGATGAAGTTATGTGATGCTCCAGTGTCAATCAGTACATGAACCTGTCTCTTATTGAAAAATTCCTTTAACTGCATTGTGTCAGAATTATTCTGCTCCCCTATGATCTATAGCTGAATTTCAGGTTCTTGAAACTCCTCCTCCAATGTAGCCTCCTTAACAAACTCAGTGTAGGTTGATCAATTTCTTCCTAGACTACTTCAATCACCAAAAATTGGCCTTTTCTGTAGTTATGCCCAGGTCTAAACATTTCTTCAAAGAAGAAACACTGATTCTTAGCCCTTCTTTCCTGGTATTCAACTTGAGATAGTCTTCTGTTGCCACTATTGGAATTTCCCTCATTAGGAGTTGTATTGTTCTGCATCATGGCAAGCTTGATTGGAATTAATGGCCCTTCCTGCCGAGTTGCCTCCTGCACTAGGGTGTGGTTTGCTGAGTTCACCACTCTGAGTCACAGGGAGTGTCCTACTATTATTGTTGAACCTGTTGGGATTTCTTTGGCCTGCCTCCCTCTCCTTATAAATCCTGGCCAGCTCACAAGCTTCATAAAAGGACTTAGGCTTCTGTGCCTTGACATCTGCTCAAATTTCATTTTTCAAAGCACCTAAAAAGCAAGATAGTAAAACCTATTGTGAGAAACCAGGGGCTCTTTTGGAAAGATTTGGGAACTGCTCTTTATATTGCTCAACACTTCCAGTTTGTGACATCCTAGCTAGGGTAGCTTGATAGTCTAGTAAAGTGTGACCACTGAACTCTCTCATTAATAAGTCAGCTAGGCCTAGCCAAGTAGGTGGAAACTCATGTCTAAACATGTATCACCTGTCTGTGGCCTTGTCAGTGAGGTGCATGGTGGCAATGGCCAACTTTTTCTCCTTAGAGATTTGATGAAATTCGAAGAACTGTTCAGCTTTATAAGCCACTCCACTGGGTCACCCCACTAAATATGCAAAAATCAAGTTTCATTTGTCTCATAGTTGGTAGACTTGGGTCCTGTGGGGGCAGATGCTGGTTATGATAGTTCCAATGGGGTTGTTGGTGGTAGGTGTTTGAGTTGCCAAGCTGCGAGGTCAAGTGAGGTTGAGGTATGGAGGAGTTGGGTATTTGGGATTATGTGTAGGGGTGGTATAGGGTTTGGCTAGACATGTTAACATGTAAAGCTGTTGATGGTGTGACTGATGAGCAGACTCAGGTACTCAAGTAGGTGGGTACCGCATATGGCAGGGTAGGGCGTATGTAAGGTGGAAAATCAAGTAGGTCTATGTTGATATGGCCCAGAGTAGCGATCATGACAAAAGGATCAGTGCTACTGTAGTGTGAGGTTGGAGCAAACCCATATGAGTGTGGATTCAGACTAAAATTTATTGAGTTGACAGGTCTAGTGACATAATTGAATGGTTGTGACCTATAACTGGTGTGCTGATAATAGTGATTCTGCATTTGTGATGCACAGTTACTAGATCCCATATTGCTAACATTTTGATGGTTCAATTCATCACTACCAGTAGACCCACATGAATTAGCACCAGTAGCTTGCACAATATTAGGATCCTTGATCATCGCATCATAATTATCACTAGCAAACCCCAATATCACATCACTATCTTTCAAGGTCAAAAGAGAGCTACAGCTAGCAAAATTAGGTTTAGATGTGCTACCCCTTTCCTCAGGTTGAAGAGAAGTCGATGTCGCCATTGTGGATGAAGCTAAGGACACTATGGTGCTTCCCACTTTCGAGCCAACATGGACCGATATGAATCCCATACTTATTTGAGGTGGGTCTTGTTGAGCTTGCAAATTTCTAGCCTCTGCTCTCATGGCTCTAATTTCTTCGAGAATCTCGGAGTGCAGAGCAGCTACTGAGTCCTGTACAACACTAAATTTGGCTGTCGTTTCATCTCGATGGACCTGAAGGTCGAACTCCATACTAGTGAGTTCGTCGGAGCTGTGAGGCTGTGTTACCGTCCCTCCACGCCCTTGAGTTTCACCATCCCTCCCGATCGAGGGCTCTATACTAAATTGTTAGGGTTTTGGCCCTAACTACTGGAATTCGGGGATTTGAGCAGAAAATTGAAGAGAGAAAATAAAAGAAAATGAGAGAATTGTATTATCAAACTTGAAAGAGTCGTTACAGAGCCTCAACAAAGTAGTTAGAGACGTCAACATGAAGGACACGCGTCACGTGGACACAGGTGATCATCGTCACTAGATAATGACAATATTCCTCAGCTAGGTGATACAAACGATGCATTTATCAATTAAATGAAATGGTGCGTTCTGACCTAAACACAAGCAAACTAGAAAAAAGAACTATTCCTAGACAAAATAGGCGTCTAAGTTGACTATCATAATAGAGAGGTTGAACAAAAAAAACGTTATCACTAGGGAGAATCAACATACCAAAAAAGTTAGCCTAAATAACCTTAAATAGGTTGAACAAAAAAAAATGTTGTCACTAGGGAGAGGTTGAACAAAAAAAAAATGTTATCACTAGGGAGAATCGAATTCCAGACTCCTTCAATGGGATAATTAAGCCACACCACTGAACCATACCAACAATTCATGAAGATGATGTAACTTTATTTTAGTAATATTTCAAAAAGTTAAGGGGGCCCATGACCCATTATGCTCCTGATTGGCTCCGCTCCTGCCTGTAGCTGGCCATTTGCAGTTGTATTTTCAGATTCCCATTTGCCTGCTATTTCACTGGCGTTTGGCAATTGCAGCACACGTGTGTACTGTACTGTGTCTGAATTATGCATTGTCCTTTTCCGTGAACTCCAGAGAGCTTCTGAGTTGGCTGTGGAGTGAGGCTGCTGCTGCTGTGCTTACCTTACTGCTGTGTAGAATCCTTGTTGCTGAAAGCTGTAGCTGAGATGGCAGGACAAAGCATTGATCTGCAGAACAATGGTAATCTCCTTTTAAGTCAGGAGACCTATATTCCATGATGGTTACATATGGTTTTCATATTTTGTACTGTGATATAGCATTGATGTATTGTATTTGTGATTGACTGCATCATTTGGTTTTACAAATTGGTATCAGAGCATGGTTTTATAAAATGCATATCATACAATTTGGTTTTGGAAAAACAAAACAATGAAATACCATTTTCTGGAAAATTAAATGTTTTTTAAATATTCAGTAAAACGGGCCTTTAGTTTTAGCCCGTACTTTAACCCAGGCCCAAGACCCAAATTCAGAATAAAAAAATAAAAAAATAAAAAAATAAAAAAATAAAAAAATAAAAAAATAAAAAACATATTTTATGAATCGGATAGAGTTAGTCTTTGGCTGAGAATGGATCTCAAATTTGGGGTTTTTTAGCTTCTTGGTTCATCCGTCAGGGCTTAGATTGTTGCTTGGTTTCTTTTGCTTCCACTATTAATCTCTGCTGATCATGGAAAGGGCCCAGATATGTACTTTGTGAAACAAATTGACTGATTCTCATCGATTGCATATGGAAAGTGTTATATAATGATTCATATTCAAATTGATAACTTTTGATTGCTGGGACCTATATTGAATAATATATATGTTATAGTTGTGAATCTAAACTCGTACACATGTGGATGTCTGTGTTTTATAATACTGTGATTTTATAACAAAGCATCTATATCTCCCATTTTGGAATCTACAGGCTTGATGCCTTTTCACAGTGAATTCAGAGTTAAAATGATTCAACAAAATTAAAAATAACTTACCGTTTTATTGTATTGTCATATGAGGTTCTGGAGTTAATTGATTATGTTGCACAAAGTAACTTTCATTGCAGATTCTAGAAAATGCCTAACAAGACAATATTGTGTTGTTGTTGTTAAATTGCATTACTTTTGACTCCCAAAGGAGTGTTCATATATGAGAATTTAAAATCAGTAACAGCATTGTACATGTTTCACAGTTTTAACTTCTGCTATATTGAAACTTTTCTCTATCCAAAGATGTTGACTGCTTTCAATATATATATTAAGACTATTAAACATGGGACAATGATGTATGAAATTTAGTTATCAGATTTTATAACACAAAGGTGTTATCTGATATATCTTTAGAACAAGGGATTGTTTTCAGTTGTGTTTCTGCCATACATTTTGTTACTGATGGTTGATGCACATATTTTCTGCAGAATAAATAATACACATATACTTACATTGTTGTTTTCTGTTTTGCCTTAATTAGGAGTTGAAGTCGTCACCTAGGATGTTACGTCCCGAACCTAGAATTTTCAATTTTCTAATTAATTTGACGGTAAAGGTCAGTTACTTTTAATTTTACTCCGTTATACGATTTTAGTGGCCCTAAAAGTTGACTTTTTGTTCGGGCCATGATTTGAGAAAATGTTCTTCATGAAAGTCGTAGAGGATGTTAAACCGAGAACATGCATACGTGGTTCGTAAAAATCGGAGCTAGTATGCGAAAGTTATAAGCAAAAAACTAAATTTACTATTCCCGGTTACTGTTCATAGTAAGTTCTTTAAATAGTAAGTTACTGTGGTAAGTTTCCAAATTTTCTCTCTCTTCTCCCCCGACCCTTCCTCCTCCCGTTCGGCCGATTCTCCCTCCTCCAAGTTTCTTCGATTCCGGCCACCCCACGACGAAACCCAGACATCTCTAGGTTCGCCTCTTCCTCCTCGTCATGCCCATGGTCGCATTTCATGGTGTCTCGACCGGAGGAGCTCGGAATTGAACCAAGAAGATCACTGTAGCAGTTTCGGTCCTTTGACGATTCCGACGATTCCGGCCGTCACCGGCCGCCAAACCGGCGTCGAAGGTTCGGTTTTCATCACTGATCATTTCCTCTATGGCCTTGTATCACGATTTGTTGTGTAGAAGCCGAATTGATGAAATGAAATTTTAGGGTTCTTGGAAAATTTCTGGGTTTATGTTTATCCATTGATTTCGACCGGTTTTGATTGTTATTTGGATGTGTTGTAGTTGAATGAAATGACCAGTGGGTAGAATTGATGTTGTACATGAAATTTGGTGGCCATAGGAGGAGGTTGATTCCGGCGAGTAACCGCCACTCGCCGCCACTGTGGGCGGCGCGTGAGGTGGTGTAGGGCAGGTTTCTGACTGTCGTAATTTGGCTATTTAATCATTGGTATAATGTAGTTTCCATATTGGTGACCTCGAATTAATTTCGTGAAGTGTAGATATGGTTTTCGTTATGGTGTGAAATTCATTGATTAATTCACGGATAATCCGTGTATCGGAATTCCTTAATCGGAAGCTCAAAGTAAAGAAATGAAGTTAGAAAAGTGAAATTGGAGATTTTTAAGTAAATAATAACAATTGGGATATGGTTGTGTTTTTGGTGAATTTAATTTTTATCCGTCCTGTACTTATCGGTTTATGAACGTTACATTGTACAGGACGTGAGGAGGGTTCGGATCGACGGCAAGCTTAGCCGTATACTGTGAGTGGACGTTTGATTTTAATTCATGCATGCAATTAAATTTTCTAAGTTACGAAATTATTTAAAGTATCTTTTATTTAATGAGCACATTATTCGATTTTTGATTATGAAATTATTTATGGTTCAAATTGCCGATTAGAAGTGGTTATGTTCCATTTCGAACTTTTTACTAGAAATAATCTTCGAGAAGATTATTTCTAAAAATGAAAGTATCATTATTTATTAGTAGATTCGGGTTTTTCGAAAAATCTTCGGAAAGGGGAGATTTCTTCGAGATTTTAAACTTACTTTATTTTTGTATATTGGTTCATGATTTTGAATCATGTTGGCGTGCGGGGTCAGGTCGTTGGACTAAGTTCCTTTCTTGTGAGACTTCGAGGAAATCTCACAAATTCTCGATTTTCATATGGTTTTTACCCACCATACCTGGGTCGATATACTTTATTGCTAGCTAGCCTATTAGTACTCCTCCCTACTTACTTTGTGTTTGTGGGTGAGTAAAGCCGAGCATGGGATGCTCTTGAGTGTGGGACACTCCGACCCGAGTCTTAGCGGCTCACTTTATTTTATTGTATGGTGATGACGTCTTTCCCCATACCTTTAAAATTATTTATTTATTCGTTCGACTAATGGGGCCAGTCGAACTTCCCTCAAGCCAGCGGGGCTGGCTTAGTCATGAAAGTGATTTAAAATCTTTAGTTCCCTATTGCATGCATAAGAACGTTCTAAACAATAAATGTGGGAAAGTGAGAAACATTTCTTTCTTAATTAAATATTTTTGTCCACTCACAACTAACGTTTTATTGCTTACTTTCCCCTGGGCTTTTCGGTTTCCTTTGCCCAGTTCGCAGTGTTGCTATTCGGCGTAGGATCGAGGCTTAGCACCAGTTCTGCCACTTGCCTTTCGTAGGTTAATATTAACCTACCTCATGTAATATATTTGATTTTATCGTAGATTGCTCTGATAACCTTGAGAGGCTTAGTATTATTGTGTATTACTTTCGTTGTCAGAGACGTGTTTTACTTATGGGGTTAAAGATTAGAACCCCCAGGTTGTATTGTATAAATTTACTGCCTTTACGCTTGGTTTTTGCTTAGTAACTTGTGGTGGTTGTGAAATGTAGGATGACTGCATGTTGTTGGGTCTCGGATTTAGAAAAATTTGCTTTTGTTGTTTTTTTTTACATGTTGGGTTGTCCACTTTTAGGGGAAGTTCTGTTGAATTTTTCTTAAAAGTGGGCCCAGCAGAGTCCATCTTGAAAATTTGAGAGAATTTTCGGGATGGGTTCTGACATAGGACATATTCAATTGTTGAGTGGAGGAAACTACAGAAAATGGAGGAACCAAGTAGAATTCTACTTAGCCATGCACCAAAATATGGACATCTGTCTTACTGAAGAACAACCTTATGAGTTGGACTCCGAGGGTACTGAAGATGACAAGAAAGCCTATAAAGACTGGCACAAGGCAAACCGGATGGCTAAAAATGTCATAAGGACCACAATGTCAGATACAGTGAGAGGGTGCATTGAAGAACCTGAGTATGCAGTTGACTTCCTAGAAGCCATTGCTCAGAAATTCAAAGAAAGTGACAAAGCTGAAGGAGCCAGACTCTCTAGGAAGTTTAATGACCTCAAGTTAAGTGGAAATGGGAGTGTGAGAACCCATATTATGGAGCTGATAGATATCAACAATAAGCTAAGAGACCTTTATATGGGAGTGAATGATGCAAAGGTGGTGCATGTGGCCTTAGAATCCCTGCCAACTGCCTACAGCCATCTTAGGACAACCTACGTTGCACAAAAAGAAAAATGGACACTGAATGAGCTTATCTTGATCTGTGTAGATGAGCAAGAGAGGATTAGGAAGGAGAGTGCACCCACTACTACTGTTAACCTGATGGGGAAAAACAAAGGGAAATATTAGAACAAACTCAAACCAAAGAAGACCATCACTAAAGCACCTACGGAAAAGATTGTAGCTGGAAAGCTACTGAAGATCAAGTGCTACTTCTACAAGAAGTATGGGCCCATGAAGAAGCAGTGTGAGGGTTTCAAGAAATGGATGATCACAAAGGGTAAGAATTTATTTTCTGATTCAGATTCTATTTTTCCAAATTCAGTTTTTTCTTTGGAAGTTAACTTCATAAATGTTGAACCACATACTTATTGGTTGGATTCAGGTTCACCAATTCATATAACCAATTCATTGCAGGGTTTAACAAGGAGGAGAGCTCCAAGGAAGCATGAAGACTCTGTCTGCGTTGGCAATGGCATGAAGGTAGCTGTCAAGGCCATTGGTACCTTAAAGTTGGACTTAGGTTTAGGAAAGTTTCTAGTTTGAGATAGTGTTTATTTCATTCCTTCTTTGAAAAGAAACTTGCTTTCAGTTTCTTTGCTAGTTAGGCTTGGTTGCAGACTTGTTATTGGATTTAGTGGAATAAAAGTTTTTCAAGGACATGATTATCTTGGATATGGTACTTTTATGCATGACTATTTAAAATTAAATTGTTCTGTTGCAAAACAAGAAATTTTGTTAATTAAAAATAGTGAAAATTCCTTAAGTACTAACACTGTTATTGGTGTTAAAAGATCCATGTTCAATAATAAGTCTGCATATCTATGGCATAGAAGACTAGGGCATATTTCTAAGGAAAGACTTAATGACACTCATTAAGAACAAAATTAACTAGATTTTAATGATCTTGCAGACTGTATAGAATGTTATAAGGGAAAATTGACTAACTCAAGAAAGAAAACTGCAGTAAGAAGTCAAAAACTCTTAGAACTTATACATACTGATATTTGTGGACCCTTTAAACATAAAACTATATGTGGAAACTCATACTTCATTACATTTACAGATGATTGTTCTAGATATTGTTACATTTATTTACTGTCAGAAAAATCACAAGCCCTTCAAGCCTTTAAAATCTTTAGAACTGAAGTGGAACTGTAGTAGGAAACTAAAATTAAGATTGTGAGATCTGATAGGGGTGGGAAATTCTATGGAAAGTATACTGAGGTAGGCCAACAAAAGGGTCCTTTTGCATTATACCTTCAGGAACAAGGCATTAAAGCTTAGTATACTACTCCATATAATCCACAACAAAATGGAGTAGCAGAAAGAAAAAATAGAACTTTCTTAAATATGGTGAGAAGCATGATGTGCACCTCTGGGTTGCCAAAATTTTTGTGGGGTGAAGCCTTAAGAACTGCAAATTACATTTGCAATAGAGCACCTAGCAAAGCTGTATAGAAAACACCATTTGAGATTTGGCGTGGTAGAAAACCAAGCCTGCATCACTGCCATGTGTGGGGATGCAAGGCTGAAGCAAAAACACCAAATGCACTAACACTGAAATTAGAGTCAAAAACAGTGAGTTGCAATTTTATTGGATATTGTGAAAAATCTAAGGGTTTTAAGTTTTATGCAGCTCATCACACACCTAGGATTTTTGAGACAAGTCAAGCAAAATTCCTAGATGAAGTAGTATGCAATTCATCTTTTGAAGACTTGTCTACAGATTTTGATGAAATTTCAATTGATGAAAATTTAGAATTTTTTTTTTCCTTTACTGCAGAACCAATATGCAGCCACTCAAACTACAGAAACTGCAGTTTTAGATCAAAATCTAACTGATCCAATAGGTGAGGTACCACTTAATGAACCATTAGTAGAACCAGCAGCTGAATTGCAAGATGATATGATCTTAGATCAAAACCCAGCTCTAGAACAACCTGATTATGTTGACCCCCCAACCTAGGAGATTTCAAAGACAAAAGAAACCCACTTTTGGAGAAAACAATGATTATATTGTGTATTTGCAAGAACTGATGAAATTCTTACAGAGGATCATGATCCAACTACTTTCAAACAAGCTGCTGAAAGCATTGAATCTCAGCAGTGGTAGTTGGCCATGGAAGCCGAAATGGATTCCATGAGTCAAAATTCAGTGTGGGAGTTAGTAAAACCAGATCCAAAACACAAAGTTATAGGCTGTAAGTGGGTCTTCAAGACCAAAAGAGAGGAAAAAGGAAATGTGGAAAGACCTAAAGCTAGGCTTGTAGCTAAATGTTTTACACAGAAACAAGGCATAGATTATATAGAAACTTTTTCTCTTGTTTCCACTAAAGACTCCTTCAAAATTATAATGGCTCTTGTAGCACATTATAATATGGAACTGCATCAAATGGATGTGAAAACAGCCTTTTTAAATGGAGAGTTAGATGAAGTAATCTACATGAAACAACCTGAAGGCTTTGTAAAACTGGAAAAGAAGATCATGTATGCAGACTTAGAAATTTATGGACTTAAGCAAGCTTCTAGACAATGGTATAAGAAGTTTGATTCAGTAATTTCATCTTTTGGTTTTACAGAAAACATTGTAGATGAGTGTGAATACTTGAAGACAGTAGGAAATAACTTCTTTTTTCTTATACTCTATGTAGATGACATTCTGTTAGCTAGCACTCATATCAAATTATTAAAAGACACTAAAGTTTTTCTGTCAAATAATTTCGATATGAAGGACCTAGGTGAAGCATCTTATGTTTTGGGAATTGAAATTAAGAGGGATAGAAAACAGTGTTTATTAGGTTTATCACAACATGCTTATATCTGTAAAGTCTTGAAGAGATTTGGCATGGAATCCTGTGCAACTGGTGAGGTCCCTATGTCTAAAGGAGATAAGAATTCTAAAAATGGGGGGAAGAGTGGTGACATGGAAAGCAGACCCTCTGTTAGGCTCATTGGCAGTTTGATGTATGCACAGGTCTGTACTAGACCTGACCTATCTTTTGCAGTAGGCATTCTCTCGAGGTTTCAATCAAATCCTACTCATCAACATTGGGTTGCAGGCAAGAAGGTCCTTAGATATTTACAGAAAACCAAGTCTCATATGCTAGTCTACAAGAAAGTGTGGAAAATTTGGAGCTGTTGGGCTACACTGATTCAGATTTTGCAGGTAACTATCCCAGCTCTATGAAGTCCACTTGTGGATATGTTTTCATGCTTGCTGGAGGTGTTGTAGCATGGAAAACCATGAAGCAAAAATTAATTGCCACCTCCACAATGCAAGCAGAATTCATAGCTGTATATGAAGGAGTCTGTGAAGGGTTATGGATCAAGAATTTTTTTGATGCAAACTAAAGTCCTTAATGTTGTAGTATAAATTGTATATATATATGTCTATATCATGTAACAAAATACGTAAAAGTATTTAGATAGGTACTTGAGTGTATAATCATAGGTACTTAAGTGTATGAAGACTTATGTAAACATGCTTTATCAAAGGGCAACAAGCATGGCAGAAAATCATCATCAAGATGGTTATCATTTTGAGTTTCTCTTTAAGCTTTCACACTTCAAATGTATTCCTATAAATACCCCTTTGTATGAGATGAATAAACACATTGAAATCTCCATTCTCTCTGAAATTTTATTCTCCTTTTCTGTTTATCAATTCCTCTTGTTCTTAAACACGTTATCAGCACGAAGTTGCTCTAGAATTAGAATCGAAAAATTGACGAAAGAAGAGTTCATCATCGATCGAAGTCATTTTTCAAAACCTACAAAAAATCCCCAAATTCTAGCTCAGATTAAAGCCCTTGATTCCAGGAGCCCGGAACCGGCCGGAAAAGGCCTGAACCTGCCGCCGGAAGCGGAAAAACCAAACCGGACCGCTGCCGAGAGCTGCCGAGGTCCTGCCGAGGTTCTGCCGAGGCCCTGCGCAGCAGCTGCCAAGAAGCTGTCGAAAGCCCTACGCAGCAGCTGCCGAGGCCCTGCGCAGCAGCTGTCGAGAAGCTGCCGAGACGCTGCGCAGCAGCTGCCGAGCAGCTGCTGACACATCTGTCGACAAATTTGCGCGGCGACTTTCCGACAACTTTTCCGGCGACTTTTTCGACACTTTTCCGGCGACTTTTCCGGCGAATTTTCGGACGATTTTTCTCGACTTTTTCCAACGATCCTTCCGGTCACCTCCGATAATTTTTCCGGTCAAAAATTTCCGGCAACACTATTCCAAGGATGTCGAATGAACCTAGACTCGATTTTCAAATCCTTGACTCAACAGGTTCGGATTACCATAGCTGGAAAACCGACGTTGAGAACCATCTCACATCGAAGGGGATATTGCCCATCATCCATGAACCAAACCCGACCCTTGTGTTCCCTCGATCACCCAAGAAGCATGCACAAGCAATCATCTTGATGCGACGTCATATGGACAAAGCACTCAGGATAGATTACATGTCCATCAAAGATGCAAATGATTTATGGGAAGCACTACAAGAGCGCTTTAACAATATCCAAGATTCTCTCCTCCCTGACTTGAAGGTTCAGTGGAACGATGTACGCTTCTCAGACTTCAAGTCTATTGCTGAGTACAATTCAGAAGCTCTTCGTCTCAAATCCATGTTGAGGTTCTGTCAAAGACCCCTCACAGAAGAAGAGCTAATTGAGAAAACTCTCTCCACCTTCCCCGTTGCAGCAATTTTGCTATCAAAGCAGTATCGCACTGAAGTAAATGCTGGACGAATTGCAAGGTTCAATGAACTCATAAATATTTTGTCGGTAGCCGAAAAGCACGACAACATTCTCGTAAAGAATTATAATTCAAGACCCATTGGAACCAAGAGCGTTCGTGAGGCAAATTATAATGCACCCAAGAGAGGGCACAGGGAGCGGTACCCCAGCAATAGGGGACATGTGTACCCTAATAATAGGGGACATGAAGGACGAACAGGTCCATATAACCGCCCCAACAGGGAAGGAAACCGCATCTTTAGAGCGGGCACACGTGATGGTAACTCCACACGTGGAAGAGGGAGATATGGCAACACCGGCCGTGGAAATAGCACCATGAGCCGTGGAGGTCGCACCATGCGCCGTGGTAGTAGCAGCAACCCTCCTAGCGGATATCCACAACCTGCACAACCTGTACAAACTATACAACCTGCACAACCTATACCTCAAATGAAGGGAGGGAACCACAATGACATGTGTCATAGATGTGGATCAATCGAGCATTAAACAATGTCATGCAAGTACCCAATTAGCTGCACGCTACAAGGAGTACAGGGAAGCAAGAGAGCAAGAAGCTAACCTTGCCGAAGATGAAAATAGTGAAGATGTCAATCTCACTGTTGAGGACTTCAAAGCTATAGATGAAGAGCACGAGGATGCCACAGACTTTGATTAGAATAATCCTCTTTCTATTTTCCAAGAATGGCAAATGTGCCTTAGTCAGTAAATAACAATTGTATTAAACTCCTTCTTATGTGGCGTACCCAATGAAGTATGATGTCTAGGAAAGCAATTGAGATCGGGGTATTTAAGCGAGCCTCGCTCCACCAACATCTCTCTACTTTCCTGGTCATATTCCATTGGAATTACCAAACGGATTGAGTGATAGCAATTTGTCTAAAGTTTGATATTTGGAATAGACTTATGAATAACTTTGATGTAATCATTGGCTATTTTCCCTATTAATAAAGTATCGCATTCAATGTCATGGACATGTGTTAATATTCCGAACTTTATTCATTTCAGTATGTTTTCCGGAGAATTGGAATGCCTTCTTGATAGTGGCACCACACATACGATATTGCGACATAGGCAATTATTTTTATGGATGACACCCAGTCGATCCTCAGTAACTACGATGGCAGGACCATCACAATTGATTCATGGTCGAGGACCAGCTCAATTTTTGTTACCAAATGGCACAAATATTAATGTCGCCGAAGCTCTATATGCTCCAAGGGCCGGAACGACCCTATTAAGCTTTAAAGACATAAGAGCCAATGATTTTCATGTGGAAACACATTGTGAGAATGGACAAGAGTTCCTTTGCATCACCTCTAAAAACTACGGAAATACACGAGTTTTAGAGAAACTTATGTGTCGCTCTAGTGGATTGTATGCAACCACTATTAGAGTCATTGAATCCAACCATGTCATGAATGACAAATTATGGGATCCTGACACATACAAGCTTTGGCACGACCGTTTGGGACATCCAGGTCGTGACATGATGCTCCGTATATTAAAAACTTCACACGGACATCCATTCTTCAAAACGAAAAGAAGTACGAACCAAACATTGGTCCAAAGAGTTACTTCTAAAGTGTATCATTCGTTTTGCAAAGCTTGCTCTTTAGCAAAGGTAGGATCAAGACCATCCTATGCAAAGGACACTAAAGAAAATATACCATTCTTACAAAGAATACAAGGTGATATTTGTGGACCTATCCAACCAACTTGCGGACCATTTAGATATTTTATGGTGTTGGTTGATGCATCGACACGTTGGTCACATGTCATGCTCTTATCCACAAGAAATGCTGCATTTGCTAAACTCCTAGCACAAATCATTAAATTAAGGGCTCACCACCCCGATCATCCTATTAAGTCAATTCGTCTTGACAATGCTGGAGAATTTACATCAAGAACCTTTGATGATTATTGCATGTCCATTGGGATTGAGGTGGAACATCCTGTCCCTCATGTACACACCCAAAATGGACTCGCAGAAGCTGCCATTAAAAGACTTCAAATGGTTGCCAGGGCATTGGTTATGCGCACCAATCTCCCTATTTCTGCTTGGGGCTATGCAATATTACATGCAGCTGTGCTTATTCGTCTGAGACCCACTGCCACCCAACCATTTTCTGTGTCCCAACTGGTGACTGGGTATGAGCCTAATGTCTCACACTTACGCATATTTGGGTGTGCAGTCTATGTGCCAATTGCGCCGCCACAGCGCACCAAAATGGGTCCTCAAAGACGCTTAGGCCTTTATGTTGGATATGATACTCCAAGCATTATCCGCTACATAGAACCCTTGACAGGTGATCTATTTACCGCTAGATTTGCGGATTGTCACTTTGATGAGACAGTCTTCCCGTCATTAGGAGGAGACAAGAACATTAATGTTCAACAGAAAAGACAGGAATTGTCGTGGTCTGTCCCCACTTTGTCTCATCTTGATCCCCGAACCACACAGTCTGAAATAGAGGTGCGGAGGATTCTCGATCTTCAGAACGTAGCAGAATCAATGCCTGATGCGTTTTCTGATATCGCTAAAGTGACAAGATCACACATACCTGCTGCAAACGTACCTGCAAGGATTGATGTTCCTAAAACTAAAGGACATGACATCCCCTCTATGGGTGATGCAGTGGCTAGACCCATGGCTCCTGCTAGAAAGCGCGGGAGGCCTATAGGTTCGATGGATTCTCGCCCAAAAAAGAAAGCGAGATTGACACAAAATAATCCATTAATCATCGATATAAATAATCCATCTCATGAAAAAATTCTGGATTATGGTTATGTCCAAGAGACATCATTGGAGGACGCTCCAATAGTAGAACCAATTCCGGAGAATAGAGAGATCTCCATGAATTACACTAGTATACATGTAATTATAGACAGAAATTCTATGGCTATTGATGATGCGTTTGCATATCATATTGCAAAAGGAATTATAGAATACGATGATATCGAACCTCGCTCCGTTGAAGAATGCCAACGTAGAGCAGATTGGTCAAAATGGAAAAATGCGATCCAGACTGAATTGGATTCACTAACAAAGAGACAGGTATTTGGGTCTATAACACTGACACCACCAAATATAAAACCTGTTGGCCATAAATGGGTCTTTGTTAGAAAGCGTAATGAGAAAAATGAGGTTGTTAGATACAAAGCCCGCCTTGTGGCGCAAGGTTTCTCACAACGTCCTGGAATCGACTACGAGGAGACATACTCTCCTGTAATGGACGTTATAACGTTCCGCTACCTTGTCAATTTGGTAGTTTCCGAAAAACTTGACATGCAGCTCATGGATGTGGTTACAGCATATCTCTATGGGGATCTAGACTCAGAGATATATATGAAGGTTCCAGATGGACTTCAATTACCCAAATCAAGTGGCTCTAAACCACGGAGCGCGTTTTCAATAAAATTAAGACGCTCACTATATGGATTGAAACAATCCGGACGGATGTGGTATAACTGTCTAAGTGACTACTTGATTGGGAAGGGATATGTTAACAATGAAATATGCCCTTGCGTGTTCATTAAGAGAACAAGATCCGGATTTGCAATTGTAGCAGTTTATGTTGATGACATGAACTTAATTGGAACTCTAGATGAGTTAAAAGAAACTGCTACATATTTGAAATCTGAATTTGAGATGAAAGATCTCGGGAAAACACGGTTTTGTCTCGGAATAGAACTCGAGCACCGTAATGATGGGATTATGATCCATCAATCAGCATATACTCAAAAGTTACTAAGGCGCTTTAATGAAGATAAAGCAAAGCCTGTGAGTACTCCCATGATCAACCGTAGTCTTGAGCCCATGAAAGATCCGTTTCGTCCAAGGGATGAGGACGAAGATTTATTAGAAGCTGAAATACCATACCTAAGTGCGATAGGCGCATTATTGTATTTAGCTCAATGCACAAGACCGGATATCTCATTTGCAGTAAACTTGTTAGCTCGACACAGTTCTGCGCCAACACACCGCCATTGGATTGGTATAAAGACAGTCCTTCGATACCTAAAAGGGTATCTCTCTGACCCTCACAAAGGTCGCTCCCAAACAGGTTATGTCTTTACCATGGGAAACACCGCGATATCTTGGAGATCTACAAAACAGACTCTTGTTGCTACTTCCTCAAATCATGCAGAAATAATTGCACTACATGAAGCCGTGCGTGAGTGCATATGGCTAAGGTCTATAAATAGACACATTCGAGGAACTTGTGGTTTGAAATTCACCACAAATGAACCTACATGCATTTACGAGGACAATGCAGCTTGTATTGAGCAAATGAAATTAGGTTTCATCAAAGGCGACAATACCAAGCATATATCGCCGAAATTCTTCTACAATCAGCAACAACAAACACTTCTAAATATTGAAGTAAATCAAATCCGATCAGAAGATAACGTAGCTGACTTATTTACTAATTCACTACCAAAATCCCCTTTCGAGAAACATGTAAGGAGCATCAGATTGAGGAGGATATCCGAACTCTCACGATCTTCAAAAGGAGTCTAAATCAGGGGGAGTATCCAGAAACATACTTCACACTCAACGCGCGTTGTGCTCTTTTTCCCTTTCGACCAAGGTTGTTTTTTCCCACAGGGTTTTATTACTTGGCAAGGTTTTTAACGAGGCAACTTCGATGCGCACCATCTACACAATACTATTGAACATGAAATATCCAAGGGGGAGTGTTGTAGTATAAATTGTATATATACCGTATATGTCTATATCATGTAACAAAATACGTAAAAATATTTAGATAGGTACTTGAGTGTATAATCATAGGTACTTAAGTGTATGAAGACTTATGTAAACATGCTTTACCAAAGGGCAACAAGCATGGCAGAAAATCATCATCAAGATGGTTATCATTTTGAGTTTCTCTTTGAACTTTCACACTTCAAATGTATTCCTATAAATACCCCTTTGTATGAGATGAATAAACACATTGAAATCTCCATTCTCTCTGAAATTTTACTCTCCTTTTCTGTTTATTAATTCCTCTTGTTCTTAAACACTTAAGTCCATAGTCTCAGAAGCATTAAAAATATTCTGTGATAATGAAGCTGCTGTCTTTTTTGCAAAGAACAGCAAGAGAGACAAAGAGTTGATTTTGGTGACATTGAAGTTTTGAACATTGATACAGAAGCTCAACTTGTAGATCCATTCACTAAGGCGTTAACAGTTGCAAGTTTTCAAAAACACATCAAGAACTTGGGAATTTTATCTCAATTGGATGCTTGAGCTTAGTGGGAGTCATCTCTCATTTTTAGAATTTATTCTTCTATAATAAACTTTCAATTCATAGTTATTTCTCAAATTATTAACTTTAATTGTGATTTTGTTTGTAAGTTATCAATAAAAGTAAGATTTCCAGTTATGGCTTATATTATGGTACCAAAATTCTGTTTTCTGGAAATATTGAGTTGTTGATCTATGTATTATGAAGTGAATCGATTACAGGTGAAGTAGCAAGTAAGAGATTCACCACTTCACATACTTGCTGATGAGATTTTGAAATTCTTCGAAATCATGTTGTTGGACTCTGAGCAATGAAACTTGTAGGTAGACATATTAAATTTTCAATTGCTCTTCTGTTTATCATTTTGAGCTTATGTGATGTACAGAATTTGTGATTAGTGATCTTTAACTGTTATGACTGTTTTGATCAAAACCAGTTCTTGATTCTGCATTAATTCTATGCATTGACCAAGCTGGATAAGACATGAGTTTTGTTCTTGTATTTCAGTGCACACTTCATTGTTGCTTAATTTTCTCATTATGGTTCAAATGCTGTGCATAAAGATACTGTCAATCCAAGTGGGAGAATGTTGGAAAACATATTGGACTTGTCATTATCTAAAATGCATTAAGTTAATAAGCGTTGATTTAATCTGAAAATTAAACAATAGAAATACATATCTAGGACTGTATCATGTTATCAATTGAGGTATATGTCTCTCGATTGAAGTAGGAATCTTATCTGTCAAATAACCTGATTGACATCAAGTATATATGATAAAAATTAAGCTTCTGCTGATAAACGCTTTATCAAGCCTTGGACTCTTTATGGGATGAGCACAAGGCTAAGTTTAGGCCTCTATATATATCAGGAAAAAGTCCCTATGTTAGCTACGACTTGCATTAAGATCAGTCCCATTCTGAAAGCTCTAGTAGTATAACATAGAAGATCTTCTTCCTTACTGTTCTTGTTTTGTTTGCTCGTGACTTTTTGGTATTGCTGTGGAGTGAGGCTGCTGCTGCTGTGCTTACCTTACTGCTGTGAAGAATCCCTGTTGCTGAAAGCTGTAGCTGAAATGGCAGGACAAAGCATTGATCTGCAGAACAATGGTAATCTCCTTTTAAGTCAGGAGACCTATATTCCATGATGGTTGCAGATGGTTTTCATATTTTGTACTGTGATATAGCATTGATGTATTGTATTTGTGATTGACTGCATCATTTGGTTTTACACATCTTGGTTTTGCAAAAACTATCACACATTCAGAATTTGAAGACCTCTGTTCCAGTTTACTCACTTTTGTTCTTCCTCTGGTCAATGATGCAATTGAAGAGTCTGGAATTATCGATGAAGTTCAGTTTATAATCTTAGCTGGGCAGGGTAGCAAGATTCCTGGGGTCAGAAATGCTTTGGAGGTTGGTTTTAAGCTAAGAAGCACAGATTCGGGTACGGGTATCTATGCTTAAATTTTTAAGCCACATCAACTGTTGAGTCTTATTGACGTAGAATACTTGGTTGCTTATGGATCGGCTATTGCTGCTGCTTCTGCTTCTTACAAGGACTGATAACTTCTGCTTGGCATCCTGCATCACTCTTTCCAGTGCTGTTGGCAGTGGTGAGGGGTGACGTGTTGTTTCTTGTTTTAGCTCTGTAGTATCTTTCTCGGCAGTTGTACATGCCCTTACAATCCTGCATTAAAGTTGATCATAAACAGATTAGACTTATCAAGCATCTTATTGTTTGTTTTTGGGTACGGTTATGAGTATATGATCAGGATATCTTCCTTCAATTGGCTGTAGCGACATGTTGTTTCTTGTGTTAGCTTTGGAGTTTCTTTCTTGGCAGGTGTATATGCCTCACTCCGTCATTAAAGTTGATGAGAAACACATTATACTTGATCAAGTGTCTTATTGCTTGTTTTTGGCTACGGCTAATGATCATGACAACTTCTTTCAATTTATTTCATGGTTCGATTTTTGTTAGGGGCTGGTAGAAGGTCAATTGACCCTACTAGTTCCTTGATTTACCTGCAGATGGTTTCCTCAGAACATTCTGTAGAATTTTTGTGTAGTTGTTTCATTTTGAAGTCTGTGTTCTGGAAGGTTTATGAGGTTTATTCTTTTAAGATCAATCCAAACTGTAAGTAAGTGGTTCCTACTCATTTCATTACCATAAGTTTGTCACTTGCATTTTAGTTGCATTTGATGGATCGGTTGTGATTGTTTTCATGTTCTTCATTTGTGAAGTATTTGTATTGGTAATGTTTCTGAATATCTTTGGGCATGACGTGAAGTATAGAATTCGTTTACATGAAGTTTTGAACAAAAGAGCTTGCAAATGGTCCATAATTTTGAAGTTTGGTGTTAGTTAAGAATTAGTTTAGAGGCCTTTACTGGGATGGTTTGTAAGCCTTTACTATTGCAAAGTTATTGGCTCTACTACTTTTTATGCTAGTTCATGGAATTCATGATGCTGAAGCTTTGATTTCTTCTTAGAATGGATGGTGTGTTCTTATCAGAATTGTACAGGTTGAGTTTTATGAATCAGTTGGTGTTTGTATAGTATTGGCAAATTTCTATATGCATATCAAATGTCTGTGAGACAGTAGATCATATTGGTACTTGAACCCCAAAAACAGACCTGAACTATAAATGCATGTCCCAGAGAACAGACCTGAACTATATAAAGAAGGGGATTAGTTTCTGTGTACTTAGCTTCCAGACCAAACTTCAAATAGCCAAATTGCTAGCTTAGGAAGTTGTCACTTCAGGTTTGTTTTCTGTTTTCTTCTAATGTTCAGTTTAGTTTGTGAATTACGTTAGTAAGGCTGCTATTAGTTGTGACATTTGGTGAAGAAAGTGCTCTTGATATTTTGATTTCTAGTCCTTTTCTAGTTGTGTTCTGTGGTTGGTGTGATACTGCTGCTATCTGATCTGTTTCAGTAGATTCCTTTTTTTTCTTTTCTTTTTTGAAGGGGAGATCAGATGTTTTCTTTTAACTTTGTTATCTCTGCTCTCTCAGGATAGCAATTTTGTTATTCATGTTCATAGGTCGTCAATTCCTTCAGAAATTTTCTTTCTATATCAATGTGGTATGGATGTGCTTTTAGAGTAACCACGAAGTGGTGAAGCCTGCATACTTGTTAGTCTTCAGTTCTATGATTCAATTTTTCGTGGCGGGTGTTGGGGTGCAAGGGCGGAGGGGGCCAATACAGAAATATATATATTATATATACAGTCCTTCTTGGCTAAGGACCTCCTTAGTTTTTCTTAGGTACGGATTTCCGGTTTTAACCCACTTTCCGATCACATTTTCACATCTTAACCGTTCCGTTTTTAGGTCCTAATGTATAGATCACCTCTGAAAATTTTCAGCCAATTTGGTGATCGTTAAGGTATCCAAAACTGTAATTTACCATTATAAATACGAACGGTTCCGGTTTCGACAGATTCGGTCCGTTCGTGTAAATTGCAGTTTTGGATGTCTTAACGATCACCAAATTAGCTGAAATTTTGCAGGGGGGATCTATACATTAGGCTCTAAAAACTGAACGGTTAAGATGTGAAAATATGATCGGAAAGTGGGTGAAAACACCAAATCCGCACCTAAGAAAAACTAAGGACATCCTTACCTAAGAAAAATCCATTATATATATATATGTATATATTTATTGCCCCTTAACGTTATTTATAATTATCACTTCCATCGATGAAAATAATTATCAAAACAAAGTGATTTTAAATCCCTTCATTTAAAGTCCTTTTACCTCTAAATTTCATCACCTTGAAATTCCTTAGCCAAACAAGAGTCTTACAGAACTACGTGCCAGTCGCAAAAGTAATGTCACTTGATAGTTTATATCATAGATTCATATGGAAAAATATAAGCTCGAGGCACTGGGCTTCAAAATACTCGAACTTGACGTTAAACCAGGGGATGGTAGTAATGTGCTACACAACCTCGATTAGCCAATTTGAAGATTGACGTCCAATACTAATGTGCGTACAAAATTCTTACAGAGCTTATGTGGTTTATGACATCTTAATATGAATCTATCCAGAATAGAACCTCTAAAGCTCACTCTCGATGGATCATGAAAGTGGAATCATTCGTGATGAACGACCTAGATATATGCTCCAGTTCATGAGTTGCTGTCACAAGTGTACTCTCTTATTGAAGGAAATAATTGGTATACAAAATAGAAGCATCAACTTCTTTTCTTCTTTATTTTTATAATTTTTTTTTTTCAAATTTTTCTTTTTTTTCAGAAGAAACAGAACTTTTATTAATAGCGCAGTACAATAGAGAACAAGAAATCCTCAAACAGAGAACCAGCTCTTTAAAAAGAGCATCAACTTTACAAGAAACAAAGAGAAACATAACAGACCAAAGTGGCATTATTGTTAAGCTTTCTGTTGAAAATAAAATCTACATAGCCCCCAAGAAAGGAAAATAAAAGAAGACAGAATAAAGAAATATTATAAAGTTCATGGAAAGAATTTGGTTTTCCTGGGAAACCAGAAACATCATCTTTCCAGAGGGCATCCCGAACATGAACACCCAGATTAGCACTTTAGTCAATTTTTTTTTTTTTAAGGGACATTAGATACTTGATACTTTCAGTGAGAATAATCAAAGGAACGCTAACGCATGAATTACAAGATAATGACGCAGTGATGTAAACACCCAAAACAAAAAACTGGACTTGGATAGTGCAAGCCGAACCCGGCAGTAGAAACAATATGCATGTGGAAAATTAACACAGTTCGAAACAAAAGCAACTCAACAGACAATCCATCATATAAAAGTTAGGTGGCCATAGGATTACCCCCAAGGCATACTAAAAATTAGCTGATGCTCCAAATTAATATATTATTAGCCGGCCGGTAGTCCTTCCATCTAACTCAAGACCTCCTATAATTCTAGTTCTGTTTACAAAAAAGAGACTTACATCACTAAACCAAATTATCATAGGCACTCCAAATTAATATTTCATTATTTTTCACTCACATTAACATAGAGTTACAACTGTATTGAAGTGGCATCAGGCTTGAACGGTGGCGTAATCCAAAGTGCGAGTGACACAGGAGAACAAAGATTTCCAGGGTAATGCTGAGTTACGGTTCCGTCTTCTAAACTGTAGACACCCATATCCCATGGTAGTTGTTTGATATCAGGGGATAGAAATGGTTTAAAATTTACTGAATCATCCGTGTAGTATATAGAGTTGGGCTTACACCCAGGAAAATTTGAAGTTAATACAGCTACTGACTTGTTGTCACCCAAGAATAATGCCTCGTCTCCAATGCTCTTTAACTCAACATAATACACAAGGGAATTACCTTCTCTTCTGTCGTTGATTAGCAACTTGTAAACCTTGAAGCTCTGAGTAGTTCTTAACGCCGGTTCAGATTCAGATTGATTTGATTTAAAAAATCTTCGAACATATAATAAGTCTCCTTCAGTTGACTCCACAAGATATGCTCTCAGTGCACGGGAAAATCTAGAACGTTTGTTTGCTTCTTACAGCTGTGAAAGGTATATCAAAGCTGCTGCTTTTAACGTTGAATGACATAATCATTGTAAAGGAGTTTTCGACTGCATAGACCTGGCCTCTATAAAATATAACATCAGCAAAGAAATACGCGGGCTCTGGTCTGATGCAAGTCCAGTGGTCTTGTCCTCTTTTAATGAAAGCCAAACTTGAGTCATTACTGCAGAATGCTATAACCATATAACCATACGGATTCAAAAGCTGGATAATTTACTGGATTGGGTTAGGAATCGAGAAAAATAGATGCAGGTGCAGATCTGTCCGAATCTAAAACAGAAAAACGCGAGCCGATCCATGCCTATTCAAGAGTTGCACGAACGGGATGAACAAGCTCTGTTCTTCATTTTTGTCGTGTCCTTATTGCTTCAAAAACCTCCCCATCACAGTGTATATATGTGTGCAATGAAAGGTTTCAACTAAACGGGTCGGGGCGGCTGACCTTTTATTTACCTTAATTTAATTTTTTTTTGTCAAATTTACTTATCTTTTTATTTATTTTAATCCTTGTCACATTTGGGAATCTTCCATATCCCTATGAATTGAAAGAAAAGATTACAACGAAGAACCCCGAATTCTAATTCATTGTAATAATAATTGTTATTATACAATAACTGAATTTTAAAAATTAAAAAAAAATATAATTGAAACATCAAGACATTAAAGAATTTATTTTTCAAATATATTAACAGGGTTACACTTATTTGTGAAAATGATGTAGTTGAAGAGTATCGTTGTTATTTTGTCACCGTGTTTTTGTCCATCTGTCGGATCCACATTCTTATGGATTTAGGTAGGGGTGGACAAAAATCCGAAATAAGGTGGAAAACCGGCCGAACCGGACTGGTTTTTCTGGTTCGGCAACGGTACCGATTACTTTGTGACTGGAAATTGACAGAACCAGACCGAACCAAAAGTGAACCGAGTCGGATTCAGTGTTAAGTGTTGAACCGACCAGTCAAAATCGGTCCGAACCGATATTTAAATAAATATTATATATATATATATATATATATTAATTTTTGGCTTCAGATCAGTGGTGGAACACCAAACTTGTGTGGATTAACCCACACCCGATCACACGAAAACCCTAAGACCACTCGGTCCACACCCGAGCTCCTATGCCGCCTCTCTTTCACAGTCTGAGTCTCAATCTTGACAGCCTCCCTCTCACTCTCCACAGCCTCCCTCTCTTACTCAGTCCGTCTGGCGTCTGCCTCTCTCTCACTCAGTCCCTCACTGCGCCTCTCTCTCTTGCTCTCACTCCGTCCGCCTCAACCTCTACAGCTCCACCTCTCTCTCGTCGGCTCGCGCTCCACAACTCCACGCCTCCACTCGTCTGTCGTTGGCTCACCCTCCACGAATCCACCTCTTTCTCGACGGGTCTTGCCCTCAACTCTCCCTCTCTTGCAGATTGCAGATCAGGTCGGCCTCTCTAATTTCAATTTTCATTTTAATTATTAAACTATTAAAGTTTGTGTTTTGATGTTAGGGAGTTGGGTTCTGATTAGGGATTTCGAAGATTTGATCATATCTCTGTGTTTTCACTTGTTTACAAGATTTGATCTGTTTAACGTGCGCTCGGATATGTAGTTTACCCGGAGATGTTAAAGCGATCTATTTAAGCTTCTATGTTACTAAAATGATCTGTTTAAGCTTCTCTGTTTGGAACTTTAATTTGGAACTGACTGGCTTCAATATTTTTTTTTTTAAACTGTTGATGCAGATGATGGATGAATCACTTGAGGCTCAACCACCGCTCGTCACTAGGAGTAGCATTGGCACTACTGCTGGTGATACCGATGTATCTAGTGCGACGGTTCCCCCTGCACTTGCACTTCCACCTCCGGCTAGCACTGCTACCCCTTCTTCGGAAGTACCTCAGTTCCAATCTGCTACGAAGAGGAAGAACAAAAGTGTGGTATGGGAGCATGTCACGCCCCGAATTTTAGAATAAAAATTCAAAATCCGAAATATGAAATTTCTACAAACTCAAAATAATCATCCTGAAAATTTCTTTACTTAACATCCTCACCACAGGAAATAAAATCAAAACCGAATTTAGTCTCGGTTAATTATTACAACTCAAATCCAAAATGAACTGTAAAGCTCTAAATGAGCATACACACCTCACAACTAAATGAAATAACAAACTGCTGTAACACCTAAGCAGCTCGGTCACCTCCCTGGTTATCCTGACCTGCAGGAATATCCGCTACACCATTTGAATAGTGTACCGGGATTGCAACAACACAAAACCCGGTAAGCTTATGAAAGCTCGTATGAGTAAAAGGAAAGAATTATTGCTTAATTCAATTCATAATTATCCCCGCACACAACAACACTCAACAATTTTCACAAACACAAGTACTAACAATCTCAATCAACACCAATTCAAGATATCAAGACAAACCCCAACTCGCATCTTTATTCACAACCCTCAACATCGTATTTATAAAAATACGATACTTGACAGACTAGAGCTCTAACTGAATCGTAGCCAATCACCTGGCCTAGGTTATGGCATCCGACATATTTATTATTATCGTATTTCATCAATATGTATACCTATATACATATTTAGAACGTCCGATAATTCCACATACTCAACCAATTGTATCCCATCATCCACCCAGGATTAGAGCTTCTGATTACCCCACACCGGTCACTACGTCGATCCTAAACCCATAAATGAGCACAACATGTAATATCACATACTAAAAACAACCCAACCAAGATACACCATAATATTATGGAATTACACAATTGAAATATAATCAATTCATCAATCCAACTCAATCATATCATCACTCAACAATCCACTCATCAATATATATTTTCCACGTAAATATATATATACGTAATCATCCACTCAGGAATGACCACTAATACCATCTATAGTTCACACAAGAAAATCATGAAATTCATTTGTATAATTAAAAATTCATTTTACTTACCTATGGACCATGGTGATTCAAGTCCATGAAATTTTAAAACAAATATTTAATCCGCAAATATATTTTCACACAATGACAAAAATAATTAAATATAAAACGCTCGGTTCGTAATATGAACCACGTGAGTTTTACTCACCTCGAAATTCCCGCTGCGTCTTCAATATAATTATAATTAACGCCGAAATAGCCCACTCAAATAAAATCCGTCAATCACCTAATCAAATGTGATTCGAATTTAGCCAACAATTTCAACACATAATCTAACTACCATTTAACGGCCGGATTCTAATTTACATTAAAATCCGACGAGCGGATTCTCACGAATCGCTTCCCTAATTACCGTTTTGCACATATACGAAGATCCAACGGTCGGATCTTCGCCCATGATCACACAAAGCCTCTGGGACAGTCATATGATCATCATAACAAATTTACAAGTTCATCCTACGGTCCTAATTTCACAGATCAAAAATCTAACGATCGAAATCGATCGAAATCACAAAATTCATAACTAATTCATACGATATCCGAAAAATACGTATAATACGCCGAAATGATCGTATTGAAACATAGAATCATAAAATGGACAGAAACCAAATTTTAGACCTCCGGAGGTGGCCAGAAAGGGCCGCCAGAGTTAGGGACAGAGCCTCCACCGACCACCTCCAATGGTGTCGGGGCTGACCTTGTCCCCTTCGTTTCATCATTCTGAGTAACTTTCATAACTAGCACAAAACCAAAAAATGACGGGAAGGGATCGAAAAGTACCAATTACAGTCGGCGGCCGGAAAAATTCCAGAAACCGGCGAGCTTGAAAACCGACTTCAAAACTGCAATCTCACGCCTCGATCCCTTCTGGAAACTTGTTCAAAACTTCCTTGCGAACTCAACAAGCCAAGAATCACAAGAAACGATCGTGTATAGCTCGAGATATTTGAATCGAAAGTTTGGCTGTTTCGGTCCGTACGGGTCGAGCTCCGATGAACGTGAAAACGTTCTACCCAGTTCCGGTCCTTCTTAGTGCTTGTAGAGGAAGTTGAGGCGAGCTCAATGAGCCAAGAATCAAGTGAAATGGTGGTGTGTAGCTCGAGATATCGAGATCGAACCGAAAACTACCCTTTTCGGTTTGGGCCGTGCCGCTTCCGCTACAGGCCGCGCCGCCTTGTAAAACTGCCTCTGGAAGCTTGGTCGATGTAGAGGAACGAGTTTCACTTGGTTTGGTGGTCGAAAACGCAAGGAGCTAGTTTTGGTTCGTTTACGGGTCCGGTTGTTTCGGGCTGTTTCGCCGGCGCTGGAGGCCTTGCCGGTGGAAGCGACGCCGTCCAGGAGGTAGAGCAGCTCGAGACGAATGCGTGGGACTTGATTTGAGGTCGAGAGGTGGCTTGTGGAGGGAGAACGATTATGGTGAACTTTGCTCTCTTTCTCGGTCGTTTTTGGTCGAGGAACGGAGGTAGGGGACGATGAACAGTACCTTCCGAAAATGGAAGGAGGCCGGACCAAAATAGAAGGCTTCTGAAAAATTAGCTAGGGTTTTTTCCTATTTATACAAGTTTCGAAAAAACTTCTAAATTCGATAACTAATTCAAAAAAAATCCGATCTTTGTGTTCCGCACGTGTACGAACTCGTATCGACGAGCTCTACATCTTTCATGAAGGAAGTTTCTCCAAATTTTGTACGTAGAAAAAGTCGATTTCTCAAACCGAGCATTTCGAGCTTTTCGTTAAAAATGATCGTTTCGGAACTTCGATAAATCGCATAATAAACGCTCAACACAATTACTCGAATTTAAAATGAAAATTACGGGTATTACAGAGCACTTCACGCAGCTGACGAATCTTGATGGTTCGAAGATGGCAAAGCCGAAGGCCAAATGCAACCATTGTCCGCAGACTTACTTATGCCACACGAAGTTCAACGGGACGAGTTCGATGAAAAATCATATGCTATATCAATGTAAGAAGTGTCCTCTTTACATTCCCACTAAAAAACAGAAAAATTTAGTGTTTGATTCGGTAGATAATGGGGGGAAGTTAGTTGCAAGATCTTTTAATAACGATGTGTCGAGGCTAGCTTGTGCTAGGATGGTAATTAGGGATAAACTGCCCTTTAGCTTTGTTGAAGGGCAGGGATTCATTGATTTCATGAAGAGTTGTCAGCCATAGTTTAAGCTGATGTCCCGTAGGTCAATTGCAAGAGATATTTTGGATCTATATCAATCGGAGAAGACTAGGATCAAAAATATTTTAGCCACTTATGGTCAGAGAGTATCCCTAACCACTGATACTTGGACTTCAGTTCAAAATATCAACTATATGGTACTCACAGCTCACTTTATTGATGATGAATGGGTTTTGCATAAAAGAATCCTTTATTTTGGTGTGATACCAAACCATAGGGGCAAAACAATAGGGCAGCTAGTTGAGACTTGTTTAATTGGGTGGGGAATACAGAAAGTTTTCTGTATTGTCGTTGATAATGCTTCACCTAATCAAGTGGCTTTTGATTACATGAGAGAAAAGATAGAAATTGGAAAGAGTTAGTCTTGAGGGGGCAGTTTTTACATATGAGGTGCTGCTGCCACATCCTTAACTTAATTGTTAAGGATGGAATGGAGGAGTTGGATTCCTCAATTGATGCGATTCGGAACTGCGTGAAGTACATTAGGTCAAGTCCAGCTAGGTTGGAAAAGTTCCGAAAGTGTGCAGCTCAAGAAAAAGTTGACCACAAGGGTGGGATAGTGCCTTTAGATGTGTGCACTAGATGGAACTCAACTTATTTCATGTTAGATATAGCAATAAAGTACCGAAAAGCTTTTCTAAGGTTGGAGGATGAGGATTCACAGTTTGAATCCTATTTCAATGAGAGGGTTGGTGGGAAGAAAAGAGATGGACCTCCAATTGGTCTTGATTGGGAGAAGGCTGTAAGGCTGGTCAAATTTTTGAAGATATTTTATGATGCAACTCTCAAGTTTAGTGGGACACAAGTTGTTACCGCAAACCAGCCATTGCTTTGGATGTGCACCATCATCGGAGAGTTGGACAAATGTATTCAAGGTAAATTACTGCATTTATTTCTGTTTTTCTAATTGTTAAATTTTCTGTTATTGTAAAGTAGCATAACTAATTGCATGATTTCAGTTTTTACAAGGTGATGATCCATTGCTTATGAGCATTGGGATTTCAATGAAGAAGAAGTTTGATAAATATTGGAGGTGGCTTGAAGAGCTTAACAAGATCCTTTTGATAGCTCCGGTGTTGGATCCAAGGTATTGTTTTTATTTTTGTTCTGTTTTGGTACTTGATATATTGCCGGACTTTAGTTTATGGAGTTTTACATTGTTTTCTATTTTGTAGGTATAAGCTGCTGTACATGGAATATTTTTTCCCAAAACTGCAGCAAGACAAATCCTTGGTGGGTTCGATGGTGAATGAAGTCAAGAGCATGTTTATGCAACTCTACGTTGAGTATGCAAAAAATGATCCGGAGGCGGCTCAAGCATCTTTCTCTGCAACTCAACCAAAGTTTGATATTAGAACTGCAAGTTTAGTTGAAGAGGACAGCTATGCTGCAGCCATGAATGAGTTCATGAAACTTAGGTAGGAAAAAGATGTCGTTGAGATCAAGAATGAAGTTGATAAGTACCTGCTGGAGCCATCGGAGGACCCTTCAAACCCAAGCTTTCAAGTGTTGGATTGGTGGAATGAGAATTGTGCTAGATTTCCCATTCTATCGCAAATTGCAAGAGATGTTGTGGCTGTACCTGCATCAACAGTAGCTAGTGAAAGCGCCTTCAGTCTTGGAAAAAGGATTCTTGATCCATTTAGGGCAGGTTTGACCCCTAAAATGGTTAAGGCGCTTGTTTGTTCAAGTGATTGGTTGAGGGCTACAAGTAAGCCAATGTTCAAGGACCCTATTAGGGTTGAAATGGAGCGGTACGCTGAGCTTGAAAAGATGGAAGCTGGTAAATTACTTCTGGTTTGTTCTTGTTTGTTTTAAAATTGTTGTGTTTTGTTTGATTGTTGAAAACTTGAAATTTGATATTGTGAATATGATGCAGATTCTTATGTAACAAATGTTGGTGATCTACTCAAAGAGACTGTGTGATGGGTGAAACGAGCTGCTTGTTTCAAACTAACTTGCTGCATTTTTATTTGCTTAATTTAAAGACTTTTATTTGTTATGGACTTTTATAAGTTTATTAGCATTCAAACTGATGGTGGATTTTTTGTAGTATGGTTGATGGAGTTTTATTAGGTTGCTGCACTTTTAGTCTTTGGTTAGGATGATGCATTTTGATATTTTGTCTTGTTGCTATACTTGTTAGTTTTGAACTTTTGATTTTGTTGAAAGCTCAAAGCTTAGGCGTTCATAATTGGGCCTTTAGAATGCCCCAAAAAAAGTCTTACAAAGCAGGCAAATTGAAATATAAATGAACTGGGCCACAAAAATGGGTCAAAAACTCTAAATCAGCCCAACCTGAAACCGACCCGACCCGACCAGAATTTTCGGTCCAACCGAAGGTTCGGCCCCTTACATTATACATCAGGTTTCGGTCTTGAAATATCCACAACCGACAACTATGAATCGGATTCGGTTTGTGCTTCAACCCGATCCGACCCGACATATGCCCATGCCTAGATTTAGGAGCTTGCTGGACAATTTGCTATTGTGCACAAATTGGATCATTAGAGAGAGTCATTCTTAGATCTCACCCATGTTTTGTAGTCGCTTCTTGGTTTGATGTAGTGGTCCATATGGCAGCTTTGCTTCAAATCATGGCGATAATCATAATTTATGTTTATGGGTTCTTTTATTGTTTCTGACTTTTTGTTGCTTTGTGTTACCTGGGATTGGAACAATTTAAAGTTGATTTTGGTGATATGAGGTTAATAGTTGTTAGCGTGATTTTGTCCGCTTTAGTTTTTAGGGTAAAATCTCCAATTTGTACCTAAACCATAACAAAATACAATTTTTTGGTACCTTATATTTATTAAAGAGTCTCATACTTGAACTATCTGATTCTTTTACTCCAATTGGTGCAGAGTAAAAGAATCAGATAGCTCACCATTTAGCATCACTTTGTAATTTACTGACCTCACTCAGTGCATTATGAGCTTAAAAAAGACACCATTGAGGCCAATTTCTACCGGCATCGATCTCTTCAATAAAATTTCATCTCAATGTATCAAAATAATTTCAAGTATTATATAAGTAAAGCATTCAATCAGAAAGTGTTGGAGTATTGCTGCCAGTGGCGGAGCCATGTTGGGGCTCAATGAGTCCCGTGACCCAGCTAACTTTTTTACCATAAGTAATTTAAAAACATCACAAACGGCTAGCATAGTGCAGTCTTCTAGCATGCTTTTGCTACATTACATGTTCAAGGTTCAATTTTGGCTAACTTCAGTATTTTTTGTTTAAATTTTTTTCAAGGTTTAATTCTAGCTTGTAGCACTAATTATTATTAGGGCTAAATACAGATTACTACCCTATAATTTGGGTCTAAAATCAATTCAGTCCTTGTATTTCTAATTTCATCAAAAACACCCTTGCACTTTCAATTTTGATCTAATATGTCCAATTTGTTAGTTTTCCAACAATTGAGTTATTTAACTTGTTAATGTGGCTCATATATGGCCTATGTTTTATGATGTGGTGTTTACATGCCACCTCTAGTTAATTTACGGGTGAGTCCTACTATTAAAAATAAATAGTTTTTCAACAAATAATTCAACTATAACTTGAACCCATAACAAAATATTAACGAATTGGACCTATTAGATCAAAATTGAAAGTGTATGGGTGTTTTTGATGAAATTAGAAGTCCAGGGACTGAATTGATTTTGGACCTAAACCACAGGGTAGTAACCAGTATTTAACGCTTATTATTAATATTACTATTTTTTTCATGTAGCTTGCTATTATAAATGTAACATAATTTTAACAATATTCTTATCTTAAATTAATCTTATTTCTAGATTATGATATTTCTATCAAATTTTTTTATCAGAATTTTCATTAAAATTTCATTATATAATTGAAGTTCTAAATTTTTTCTTTTCAATTTATAAAGGTACTCACTTAGGATCATTATACCTATTACTGATAGATTGTCAGTAATAGACATAATTCTAACAATATTCTTATCTTAAATTAATCTTATTTCTAGATTATGATGTTTCTATCAAATTTTTTATTTATCAGAATTTTCATTAAAATTTCGTTTTATAATTTAAGTTCTAAATTTTTTCTTTTCAATTTCTAAAGGTCCTCACTTAGGATCGTTATAGTCTTTCATCTAGCGTTCGTTATTATTCATTGCTTTTGTTCTAATATTTTGATTTGGTAACGAAATGAAATAGATATTAATGTAGGTGTGGGGATGAGCCTCATGACTTGACTGGATGAGCCTCATGTTTGAACTTTCCACGGATTTTTATTTTGATAACCTTTGAATCTTCGATTGATTCTTTTTGTGTTACTCACTTGTTAATGTATAATTGCAGCATGGCAATAGATGTCGTTGAGTTCATTTCCTCATATATATAAATAACATGGACAGAGAATGGGCACGATTGTGATGAATATGAACAAGGACGAGACGCATTCATCAATTATTCATTCCAATATTCTTCATTCCCAGAAAAAATCAAATGCCCTTGTCGAAAGTGCAGCAACAAATACAGATGGGCAATACCCGTGGAAATTGTTAAGGACCATATTTATGTTGGCTGCTTTGATCCGGTCTATGTTGATTTGCCATGGGTAGAGCATGGTGAGCAGTTACCGCAATTAGAAGCAATCAATATCGCAACACCATTTGAGCCACAAAATCCCACCATAGTTGGTGATATACCAAACATGTTACAAGATGGTTTTGGCATTCATGATAATGACTATATCCCAGATATAGAAGGTGATGATTTTGCCAATCAAGATCCTTGTCTAATACCTGATGCAGCCAAATTTTACAAGCTAATGAGTGAAGCTGATATGGATTTGTTCCCTGGTGCTCGTAAAAAAATGATTGACTTCTTGGTCAGGTACTATCAACTCAAGTCTTTGCATGGATGGATCGATGTTTCATTCACAGAGGCATTGAAGTTATTGACACTACTAGCAAAATCTCTAGTGGCCACCCACTTTGGATACACTTTTCTAACTGTATCATTTGAGTAGAGCAAATGACACCCTTTTATATTTTTAATATTCTTTGTTTTATGGATACTGATAATAGTGACAAAATAAAAAATATAATCAACAAAATAAGTTAATACATTTATTAAAGACAAAAATCCTTATTCATTGCTAAATAAAATACTAAATTAATATATTATATTAAATATTCGGATAAATATCTGATATAGATACGGTTAAGAGTGTGAAGTAATAATATCTAATTATTTATTTTTATTTAATTTATTCAAATTTACAAATAAATAAAAATAAGAAGTTGGTGAAAGACTTTGGCTTGTCATATGAAAAGATAGATGCATGTCCAAATGACTGCATGTTGTTTTCGAAAGAACATTTTCTTGAGACAATTTGTAGTATTTGTGGGGCAAGTCGGTACAACCCGAGGCCTACTGAAGATGGAGCAACTGGTAAACTAAGATCAGCAAAGGTACTTCGTTATTTTCCATTGGGACCTAGATTGCAGCGGTTGTATATGTCTCGGCACACATAGCGTTAATGACATGGCATTCTACTAAACATACTAAAGATGGGAACCTCCTTGATCCAGCGGATTCTTCTGCTTGGTCCAAGTTAGAGGAGATATATCTAAACTTTGGAAATGAGAGTCGTAATGTACGTTTGGGTCCGACAAGTGATGGGTTCAATCCATTTGGAAATATGAGTACTTCACATAGCACTTGGTCGGTTGTCATGACAGTTTATAATCTTCCTCCTTGGTTGTGCATGAAGCAACCTTACATCATGCTATCTTTGTCTGAGGGATTAATTTAGAATTATGTTGCCACTACAAATGAGATAAAAGAGACCTAACGAGCGGTCCCAAGTTGGATAGAAATATGGAGATATGATGTTTTGGATGTACTTGTAATTACAACAAGTACATAGCAGTCCTTGAATAATGCTAGTATTTGTACTAATGTAAATGAGATTTATTCTTCATCGTGTATTGGTGTAGGCATGTCTTTTTTACATTCAACTTATTAATTACTTGGTTATTTTAAATACTTGGAAAAAAAATAATGGGTTGGTAGTAGAAATATATTTCATCAGAATGTTGGGTGATAGTACAGAACAAGGCATAAACCACGACGCGTATTTATTTACAATTATGTGGTTTGGTTTGTTTTGTCAATTATAAGAGTTTGACATTTAAAATGACACAAACCTATGAAGAAGACAAATGAATATGAAACCAAAATTTGTATGGAGCGGGAAAGCAAATTTATATCCTGCTATTTAAGAAGCTCACACGACCTTCTGTCCATAGAATGGGCCTAATCCATTTAGATTTTTTTAAGATATACACGGAAGCCCGTCTAAATACCTAGTTAAATGGAAATTAGGTGGAAAACAAGTGTCTCATACTCGCCTAATAAATCTCGATCATTCTCCCAAAACCCCGACTCTTTCTTCCCAAACCCTAAGTCTATAGCTTTTACCAAACCACATCTGATCTATAGCCCAAGTATGTGATGGTCTAGGCTACAATGAATATCTGCACTAGTCTTATTACCGTTCGAAATCACTCGATCTTGTGGGCAAATGCTAAGGCAGCTGATGAAGTCCAAAATTGAAGCTTTCACTACTAGGGACTCACTACTTGAAAGGATCTACGATCAATTTTAGGTCTATTTCATTCATATTTGTTATGGATTGTTGATTATTATATTGAGATAAAAAGGATTGAAGGAGTTTTGGTTTGTTTCATGCATACACACACGCGCACACGCACACACACAGAGTGGATAGACGGTTTGTTATTCTATCATATGAGATTGCTTACTAATAATTTTATTGAAGATAGATCTAATCTTTTTAATTTTGTTTATATAAACAAGTGCCCTGACCTTATTTGCCTGAATGTTAAGTGGCTTCAGTAATAGCCATCTTCAGTTGATTTTGTTTCGATTATGAGTACAGTTAGGAAAAGTGCTACAATAAAGTAATTAGATTGGTGTTACAAATAGGATTCCATTTATAGACCATAACATGTATTGTTTTAAATATGGTGGGCTTTAATGGTGATGAAGATAATGTCCTTGAGCACTTAGGCTTGGACAATTTGACAAAAGATCTTGGGAATATTGTTGAGAACTGAAAATAACAGCGTAATGATAATGAAGATGATGAGCTAAACGGAGACAGTGAAGATGATAATGGAAGAGGAAAGAACATAATAAAATGGGGTAGGAACGGAGTGAGGGAAAATGTTTCGTGGGATGATGGGGGTGCTCCAATATGGCCACACAGAAGTGTGGGGAGTTTTCTCGTTACCTTGGATATTTGGCAAGTGATGGTGGACTGTATCCTATCGATGTGCCATCCTTCACTGAATTTAAAAAGGGAGATAACCATGATAGGATGTAGGAAAAGGTTCAGGTATGAAGTTTACCTTATATATATGTAAAAGTTGAAAGGTTTAAATGTACCCTCTGATTTAATATCATATTGAATAATTATGACTTGCAGGGAACTATTGATTGGTCCAATCCAGAGACGGCAAAAAGAAAATTCACAATTAGGAAGTATGTAATAGACATTATCAATGACCGTTGGAGACATCATAAGCATATACTGAAGAAGACATTTTGGGAACCTCATCAGAATTCTCCTTCGGAAAAGGCAGAGACAAGGTTTGGGAAACAAACAAAAACTTATATATGTGATAATAAATTAATTATTAATGAAATTTGTTCAACAATAGTTGATGTCATTGATTTATTCATTCTTGTGCTTGCGTATAGGAAACTGCAATTAATGTCAGAAATAGGAAACAAAAGAAGATGAGCCATACTATTGGAACAATGACTTATGCAGCAAAAATTTATAAATGGGTGAGTTTCCTTGTTTATTTCACTTTTAATCCATCAGTATATAATGTGTATTGCGGGTGAAGACTTGCTTCAAGTATGGTATTATTTGTTAGGAGGTTAGATTGATTGGTGTTACTTCAACTGCATATGGGAATTGCAACCCTCTATAGCGGATTAAAATGGTTCAGTTATGCATCCTTATCATATTTGCTTGGTCCATATATAGGGTATATCTGACTGATTTCATACTTCTAAATTTTTCAGTTGTAAAACAAGTTTATTATATATTTCTATTCATGTGTGTGTGGTTATATAATAAACTATCTGCATTAATTGCACCAACACTCTATTTTTAACTAGTACTTATTTTGGCAGCAAGTAGAAAACAAAAAGGATGCACCGCTGAACCGTAAAGAGAGATTCAAGATAACCCACCTAAAGAAGGGATCTAAAACAGAGTGCATTGATGAAGCATCAACACAAGCTGTGGTTAGTACTATAAATTTGACTATGATTATTTGCATTATAATTGAAATTGGTGCAGCTTAATATGATTGTTTGTATTCAATGGTTGTAGCTTATCTTTGAACAAAAAGAAGCAGAGGAAGCTAACCAAAACATAGAAATAACCCCTAAGGTTGTAGAAGATATATATGCTGACGTGTTTGGTGTTGAGAGGAGGAACCGAGTTAGAGGAATAGGAACAAGATATAGATGGGCTTACGTTCCTTTTATCCATACAGAAAACAAAGGGATTTCAAAAGAGGTGGATGAACTAAGGGCTGCTGTGGAGGAACAAAAAGTGTGTCTGCAAGAGCATTGATGGAGGTTGAAAGATTGAGAATTGAATCTGCAAGGGAAAGCAATGAAGTCGCTGAGAGAGAAAAACAACGTGAGGCAGAGTTGGATAAGATAAGAGCTGATCAACTACAGATGATGGAGAACATGAAAAAAGAAATGCAAGACTTGATGGAAATGCCAAGGACATGATTTGCTTAGCCATGTTTGCTGCTCTTAACTTCATCATGATGTTTGTCGCTCTTAACTTAATTATGTTTTTGTTGTTTTGATCCTGGTTTAATGACTTCTAGATTCTGTATGCTTTTGTCCAAAAATTTCTAGGAGTTATTAATCTAGTGTGCCATTTGCCATTGTATATATTGAAGAATATAATTAAGCTTTTATATTTGGGTTATATCTTTAACCTTTCTGTTGTATAATTTTATTTAATAGAAATTTTTTGTGAGCCCCGGAAAAATGTGTCGAGTTTAGTGGAGATCGTACGAGAAATTGTTTAACGATCTCGATAAACATCAAGGTGCTTGAAAATAAATTCAGAAATTTTTCATAAAGTGAAATCTTCAATTTAAGAGTGGGATAATAAAGTACACAACACGACGAGTTCGTGGAATTTTTCGGGAAATTTTCCGAGTACTTGAGCTATTTACAGCGATTTTACGAAGTTGTGAGATTTAAGAAATTAAATCAAGAAATGGAAATTTGATGGAGCGATGTGAGCCATTGATCCACTCACCGCTTGATCAGGACCGTCGATTGTTAAATGGACCCATCCACTTTTAGATGTTGATCAGATCAAAGAGAGAGAGAGTAAGCTCGAGAGAGAGAGAGTTAGAGAGAAAACGAGAGCTCGGTGCTCTCAGACCCGAAGCACGACCCGACTGGCGCTACTCCTTCCGATCACGGCGCAGCGGCAGACCATCGGCATCGTCTTCGTCTTGCTGTCGCCAGAAACCTCCTATCCTTGGATCATCGATACACTGAACAGATACAAAGAATCGACGACGAGAAACAACGACTGCTCCGGCGGTTCTGTGGTGTTTTCCGGCGACTCCGACCACCGATTACTTTGCATGTGTATGGAAATTCATCCCCTCATCATGCTCTACTCGACTATATAATTAGTTTTCCAATTCGATCGAGTTTTGATGAGTGTGTTTCTGGGTTGCTCTAGACTCTGTCGCGGTTCCTCGTTGCCGGCGACTTCCTTGGCGTTTCTGGCTTCATCTATCACTGGAGATCACGTCTACGTGAGATGGTGTGAAGTTTTCTGGGTTGTAGCACGAGAAATCACCAGTTCATCACCATTCCAGTTTTGGCAGTGAGCTCGGGAAGCTGAGCTTGGGTTGATTCAAGGGATTTCTGATTTCGAAGGTATAATCTTGAACTACATCCTTGTGTTGGTATGATGAAATCGAAGAAGCTCTTCAATTATTTAGGCCTGGGTTTTGTGGTTACTATTGCAGATTGGGTTATGGTTAAACTCAAATTACCTTGGTTGTTTGTTTAAATTGTTAGATTGTTGTGAGTTAATAAGGTGATGTTGTGATCTTGAAATGGATATGTGGTTGATTGGATGTTGTCATGCTTGTTGTATAATACCTGTAATTATCATTTTAAATTCGAGTAATTGTGTTGAACGATTATTATGCGATTTCAGGATTAATGTTCGATAATAATTCATTTTTACAATTATCGAAGTTTCGAAACGATTATTTTTAACGAAAAGCTCGAAATGCTCGATTTGAGTAATCGACTTTTTCTACGTACAAAATTTGGAGAAACTTCCTTCATGAAAGTTGTAGAGCTCGTCGATACGAGTCTGTACACGTGCGGAACACGAAGATCGGATTTTTTCTGAATTAGTTATCGAATTAAGAAGTTTTCCGAAACTTGTATAAATAGGAAAAAACCCTAGCTAATTTTTCAGAAGCATTCTATTTTGGTCCGGCCTCCTTACATTTTCAGAAACCACTATTCATAATCCCCTACCTCCATCCCTCGACCAAAAACGACTGAAAAAGATAGCAAAGTTTACCTTAATCGTTCTTCCTCCACAGACCACCTCTCGATCTCAAACCAAGTCCCATGCGTTCGTCTCGAGCTGCTCTACCTCCTGGACGGCGTCGCTTCCACCGGCAAGGCCTCCACCGCCGGCGAAACAGCCCGAAACAATCGGACCCGAAAACGAACCAAAACTAGTTCCTTGCGTTTTCGACCACCAAACCAAGTGAAACTCGTTCCTCTACATCGACTCAACCTCCTGAAGCTTCCAGAGGCAGTTTTACAAGGCGGCGCGGCCTGTAGCGGCGGCGGCACGGCCCGAACCGAAAACCACCCTTTTCGGTTCGATCTCGATATCTCGAGCTACACACCACCATTTCACTTGATTCTTGGCTCATTGAGATCGCCTCAACTTCCTCTACAAGCACCAAGAAGGACCGGAACTGGATCGAATGTTTTCACGTTCGTCGGAGCTCGACCCGAACGGATCGAAACAACCAAGCTTTCGATCAAGATATCTCGAGCTATACACGATCGTTTCTTGTGATTCTTGGCTTGTTGAGCTCGCAAGGAAGTTCTGAACAAGTTTCCAGAAGGGATCGGGGCCTGAGGTTGCAGTTTTCACGTCGGTTTTCAAGCTCGCCGGTTTCTGAAATTTTTCCCGCCGCCGACTGTAATTGGTACTTTTCGATCCCTTCCCGTCATTTTTTGGTCTTGTGCTAGTTATGAAAGTTGCTCAGAATGATGGGAACGAAGGGGACAAGCTCGGCCCCGACACCATTGGCGGTGGTCGGTGGCGGCTCTGTCCCTAACTGCGGCGGCCCTTTCCGGCCACCTCCGGAGGTCTAAAATTTGGTTTCTGTCCATTTTATAATTCTATGTTTCGATACGATCATTTCGGCATATTATACGCATTTTTCGGATATCGTATGAATTAGTTATGAATTTTGTGATTTCGATCGATTTCGATCGTTATATTTTTGATCTGTGAAATTAGGACCGTCGGATGAACTTGTAAATTTGTTATGATGATCATATGACTGTCCCAGAGGCTTTGTGAGGTCATGGGCGAAGATCCGACCGTTGGATCTTCGTATATGTGCAAAACGGTAATTAGGGGAGCGATTCGTGAGAAACCGCTCGTCGGATTTTAATGTAAATTAGAATCTGGCCGTTAAATGGTAGTTAAATTATGTGTTGAAATTGTTGGCTAAATTCGAATCACATTTGATTAGGTGATTGACGGATTTTATTTGAGTGGGCTATTTCGGCGTTAATTATAATTATATTGAAGACGCAGCGGGAATTTTGAGGTGAGTAAAACTCACGTGATTCATATTACGAACCGAATGTTTTAAATTTAATTATTTTGATAATTGTGTGAAAAAATATTTGCTGATTAAATATTTGTTTTAAAATGTCGTGGACTTGAATAACCACGGTCCATAGGTAAGTAAAATGAATTTTTAATTATACAAATGAATTTCATGATTTTCTTGTGTGAACTATAGATAGTATTAGTGGTCATTCCTGAGTGAATGATTACGTATATATATATTTACATGAAAAATATATGTTAATGAGTGAATTGTTGAGTGATGACATGATTGAGATGAATTGATGATTTGAATATATTTCAATTGTGTAATTCCATAATAATATGGTGTATCTTGGTTGGGTTGATTTCAGTATGTGATTTTATATGTTGTGCTCATTTATGGGTTTAGGGTCGACGTAGTGACCGGTGTGGGGTAATCGGACACTCTAATCCTGGGTGGATGATGGGATACGATTGGTTGAGTATGTGGAATTATTGGACGTTCTAAATATGTATATAGGTATACATATTGATGAAATACGATAATAATAAATATGTCGGATGCCATAACCTAGACCAGGTGACGGGCTACGATTCAGTTAGAGCTCTAGTCTGTCAAGTACCGTATTTTTATAAATACGATGTTGAGAGTTGTGTAGAAAGATGTGTGTTGGGGTTTATCTTGATGTATTGAATTGGTGTTGATTGAGATTGTTAGTACTTGTGGATGTGAAAATTGTTTAGTGTTGTTGTGTGTGGGAATAATTATGAATTGAATTAAGCAATAGTTCTTTCCTTTTACTCATACGAGCTTTCATAAGCTTACAGGGTTTTGTGTTGTTGCAATCCCGGTACACTATTCAAATGGTGCGGATATTCTTGCAGGTCAGGATAACCAGGGAGGTGACCGAGCTGCTTAGGTGTTACAGCAATTTTTGTTATTTCATTTAGTTGTGAGGTGTGTATGCTCATTTAGAACTTTACATTTCATTTTGGATTTGAGTTGTAATAATTAACCGAGACTAAATCCGGTTTGATTTTATTTCGTGTGGTGAGGATGTTATGAAAAGAAATTTTCAGGATGATTATTTTGAGTTTGTAGTATTTTCATGTTTCGGATTTTGAATTGTTATTCTAAAATTCGGGGCTTGACATGTTGCGTGTTAAACGATATCGAGACCACTGTCGTGGCAAATTTTAATGTTATGTTCGTGTTTGTTAAGGCAGTAGTCGATGAGTGTTGTTGGTGAATTTGACAGGGAATAAATATTAGTTGTGTGTATGGTTGTGGAAAGTTGAAAATGGTCAAGTTGTGAAGTTTGGGTATCCATAGTAAATTCGATCAAATTACTATGTGATAAAATCGTTAAGTAAATCTGAGGTCTTTCATTGGAAAAATCGTTATTGGCTTACTTACGTATCTCGTGGTTTGACAATATGTTAAGAAAAGAAATTATGTATACATATATTGGGTGGCCTTAGTAAATCAGGTGCGCTCAATATATGTTTGGTCGATAATGTAACTTCAAGTAAATATTCGATAATTTAGGTAATTATCGAACCTACCTCGATTGGTCAAACACGGTCAATGTTGGTCAAACTAAGAAGGTCGGTCAAGCAGTGGTCAAAAGGGTCAACTCTTGATCAAACCAGGAAAAGTTGGTTTGGACGATATGTTGGAGATTTCGTATAACTGTTCGAAAGATATTAACTATCGAAATGTCGGAATTTAGGATTCCAGTCACCTGAGGAATGGAAGTTTGCAATTCTCGGAGTACGTGAGGAAAAGCATCGTGAGTCCAGGTAGGGGATCCGGGACTCTTCTCGATTAGTGGTTTTATTGTATTATGTTATGCATGTTAAGTGATATAGTTTAGTTATGTTAAAATGTAATGCATACTAACCAAATCGTGAGAAATATGATGGCTTGAGAGCGAAAAGGGCGCTGACTTCCTTGGGTTCGATTCCCTAAACCTCCGGAGGGTTAGCTATGTCGGTCGTCCGAGTATCAGCAATCACGGACTCGGTACGTGTGTGTAACTAGGTAGCGGACGCTCTCTCTAGGCTTACCTGGTGATAACTTAAATTGAGGTAAGGTCGTGTAATGGGTCTATGGGACCGCCATTATGTAATACTTGGATGTGGTGCTATATTTATTTAAGCATCATGCATCGGTTTTCAAATTGAAAAATAATATAAAGTTTTTCGTTCCTTTAATTATTTGGTTTAAGCATATTTTCATACTGGAGCTCCAAACATTTCAAACCTAGTCGAGTTAGAGTTCCTGTTGAGCAAAGAAGATGAAATCTCACCCCTACAACAGTTTAGAGGCAGGTATTGTGCACCTGTGATGGGACAGTGGCGGATGGAACTGGATGTGCAAAACAAGTTCGGTAAACCCTTGTCTGGAATTGGTTCTAAATTCTTTTTCCTGAACTTCGTGTTTCAGAGCTTGTGGCTATCTAAACCCTTGTCTGGAATTTAAGTGAACTTCTCTTTCATTGAAACTCATACCTCGAGTGAGTCTTATCTAAGTCCTGGACGAACGAAATAGATTATAGCAATTCAAGTTTTCACCTCAAAATCCTTCGTAGCTTCCGTTGTGTTTTTACAAAAAGGTTTTCAAACAAAAATGCCTAGCGGCTCTCTAGGATGTAAATCAAGCGTTCGGTTTATGTTTTAGAGACTCACGGCACTGTGACGTGCTTAAGCTGGTGAGATGCAGCTTGGGGCGTTATATATATATATATATATATATATATTTTTTTTTTTTTTTGGAAAGAAACCCACAGTTATATCATCTGTGTGTAGGATGCTGTCTGTGTGAAACATTGATGCTATAGTGCAATTAAATGTTTGTAAATTTGGAAGTTAATATAATTGGGATTCATACGGGACTCACCTAATATAGCTCACACGGACAAGCTTCCCGTGTGAAAATGATTTAGCAATGCTCGCAACACATACAAATTGTGAATCTGTGGCTGTACTGTGTGAAACTGCCCATACACACAGATCTCTGTGTGTATTTCAATGTATTCACACAGAATCCATCCATGTGAAAGTACCTGTTTTTCTAGTAGTGTTAACTAGTCCTTGGGACCGCATTTTCTAATCTTTTTTTCCCAGCTTAAAAGCATCGGTATGGAAAGCCAAACTACTGAAATTGATTTTGATGAGCTTGTAACTAAATTGGCTAGTAAATTAGCAGTTAGTTGAGAATTCGAAATTTGCCTTGATGAGGTTAGAGAATTGGGAGAACTCGAAAAATATCCTATCGTGTTACTTTAGAATTGTCGTGAATCTAACGATGCTTTCAACGCATGTTCATAGTTCTTGTTAGTATCTATGATGCCACAACTATTTTTCTTATAAAGATTCGCTTGTTGCATGCAGTTGTTGGAAAAGTCGCTCTCTGCTGCAGTACCAAAATTTGAGGGATTCTTCTATAATCAAACAAGTGGTTGATAAAAATAATTATGTTGGATTGGACATGTTCGGAAATTAAATTTTATACTCAACTTTTTTGAATAAATATGTTGGATTGGACATGTTCTGAAAAATAAATTTAAACTTAAGATTTCCCATAATTTGGATAATTATCCAGATTTTGTGGTTAAGGTACTTTATATGAGGAATTGAAGTTTGACAATGTTTTAGGGCCACCCGGTTCCAGTTCATGGGAATGGCTCGAGAGATTATTAGATGAATTCCCAAAAAGCCCTTGATTAATATCTGAAGATTTTGATGAGATCTTAGATCATAAAGAGAAAGTGGTGGACGTAAGAAGATTGATTTCAACATCTGGGTGTTCAAATAAATAGTACAGATGTTTTTCTTTCTTTCTTGTGAATAAAAAAGTATATTATCTGAATGTGAATGTGAGAATCTAGACAGAAATTTTATACCTCGGATACTTTAAAAAAAGAAACGCCACATAAAAGAATCGAAACAGTTTTATCCTTACATCTCAGTTTTTGTGTGAAAATTTGAGTTTATTCAGGGCATTATAGTTTTTTCTTAAATGGCAAGACGAGATCTAATTTACGAATCTAAGTTAGACTGACTATAGATGCTTCTGGAATATAAAGGGATTAATTTCTCCGCTAATATCTGCAAAAAAAAAAAATTAGAGAACTGATATTTTCAGAACCTGTCTATTGATGAGCGTGGTAATTAATTTACGTGGACAAGAAATGCCGTTATACACATGCTTTGTGGAGGGAATTTCCCACATTGACTTATGATAGAAACTGATAAGAAAAATTAGTTAATAAAGAAACTCTAATTGTGGCGATGGGTGATGTACTTTCATTTTTTCATGAAGTGGAACACATGTCCTGGCAGGATAAAGAGTTGCTCCTATTTTGTTCGCTTTACAAAATTATGTTTCTGTTAATATCATAATTGCGTGATTGGCTAATTGGAGGCTAGCTTATGATCTTGTCATAAGTTTTTATAAAATCATTAAATTGGGTTCATTTCTTCTTCGGGCGCAACAAATTTGCCTTTTTTTTTAGGCTCTCCACTTGACTTGACACTCTTGACGGCCTCCCGAGCAGCTTCTTGTAAGCGGCGGAAAAATAAAATCATTACTTGCAGAGTCGGAGCAAGTCAGCCATATCCACATTAAAAATAAGATTAATAGGGAAATCATAGAATTTCTTGTAGTAATAGATACCAAAGTACTTTTTAATATAATGCAGCGAGTCCATCACAATAAGAAAAGCAATTAATCTGCCACTTTCTACATGAGCAGGAAGATTCTGAATCTGGAAACACGAGAAAGAAGGCAGTAGAGTAATAATGTGTTCGCGAATTTGGAAATTGTTGCGTGAGAATGCCAATTATGGAGCCGGATACTGTCATGTGGACAATAAAAAGAAGAGAAATATAATTTTTGTTTTAGCGATTCATAATTCATTAACTAAATATAACTAGTCATTTTAGTTAAACTTAAATTTAACTTAGTTATAGTTTGGATGGTTTTTTTTTTTTATGAGGGGAATGAATAACTTCATTGACTTAAATGTCATTACACTCAGATGCTATAATCTCCCCCACAGCCGAGGGAGGTGCAGAAAAGAAATTCAAAGAGAAGGAGCCATTTTTGGCTTCCTGTGCTAAGACATGGGCAACTCTATTCGCACTACGACGAACATGTGAAACAGAGACAGAAGCAATAGTACTCAATAGCTCCCTAAGATCAAAGAGTAGGAACCCTAACTCCAAAAAATCCAAAATAGGATTTGAAATAGCCTTAACCAAGTCTTGGCAGTCCGTCTCAACTTTTAGAGGCACAAAGTGATCGTTTAGAGCTAACTCAACTCCGTGTAATAGCGCCAGCAATTCCCCATGCCTCGTCGAACCGGTAACTGGTATAGTATGCCGAAATCCACCCAAACAGGAACCATTGAAATCAGAGATACCCACCAACTCCAGTGCAACTTGAGGAGTTATCATAAGCCGCATCCACATTTATTTTCACAAAGGCAAATGGGGTTTTGTCCAAGACTCAGTATGTGCAGCCTTGTATTCCTCCCACCAGCCCAAGGTCAAAGGTACAACTTCTATTGCTAGCTTGACATCACCATTCCACACTTTGGCATTCTGGTTTCTCCAAGTTGCCCACACAATCATCAAAAGCGTTGCAAAGGTAGTTGGGAATTAGGAATAAGAGGATACCAACCACTACACAATACTATTCGCAAAAGCTGAGGATGGAAAGTGAGCCATTTGAAGAAAGGAAGCAGCATGGGTACAATCTCGTAATGCATGAAGGGGAGATACAATCTCTTCATCACAGAAGGGGCATTGGGTATCTATATCAATACCTCGTTCACTTAACCTACTCTGTGTCAGAAGAGTGTTTGACACTGCCCTCCATACACAAATCTTAACCTTTCCTAAGACTGGAGCTTTCCAGAGTTGCTGGCAAAGCAATGCACTCGGGTTTGGTGCATTTGCAGATTCTCCAAGCACCCTATCCCTTGCCAAGTGATAAGCAGACTTGACGGTAAAAATACCCTTCTTATCACCACTCCAAATCCACCAATCCACATGACCACGTGAACTCAGGGGAAATGCTACAATCTTTTGTACATTTGAAGAAGGAAACCATTCACAGAGTAAAGATTGATTCCACGTACCCAGAGAAGACATGAGATTAGAAACAAGGTAAACTCATGAATTGTAGAACTGTTGTAGGTTCTCATTCAACAACCAAGGGTCATACAAGATATTAGTGGACCTACCATCTCCGATATGTCATCTAATACCAGCCTACAATATATCCCGGCCTTGTAGTATACTGAGCCAGGCATAGGATGGGGTGGTTCCTAACTCTGCTTCCTAGAAGTTACAATTGGGAGAGTAAATAGCTTTCAGGAGTCTAGAGGTTAAGGAAGTCGGATTCTGAAGTAGTCTCCAACCTTGTTTGGCCAGCATAGCCAAATTGAAAGCGAATAAATATCGAAAGCCTATACCACCCACAGCCTTAGGTTTACACAACTCATCCCAAGCACGCAAATGCATACCTTTCTTCACATCGGTGCCACCCCACCAAATTGGACACACAATTGGTGGAGTTCCTAAATCAGACTTTGAGGGAGAAGATAGCAGTTCATTATATAAAGGGGCATAGCCTGTGGAATTACCTTTATTAAAAACTCACGACCTGCTGCATTAAGGAGCCTGGACTGCCAACCTGTAAGTTTTTTGGACAGATTATCCTTAATGTAGGCAAATGTCCCATATCTAGAGCATCCCACAAGAGTTGGAATGCCTAAGTACGTATTTGTCATGTTTTTCCACCAGCTGCACACCGAGAGAATCGGCCACGACCTGCCTCCTGTGAGAGAGGACACTGCCACTGAAAACCACATTACTCTTTTCAAGGTTGATCTGTTGGCCTGATGCTCGTTCATAAATGTTCAAGATGTTTCGGATCGGAGAGCAGTCTTATGGGGAGGAATTAGAATATAACATACTATCATATGCAAACAAAAGGTGACTGATTGAAAGAGCCCCATCACACACCCCTAATCCCTTCCATTGACCACTGGTAACAGAATGAGAAATAAGGGCAGAGAGACCTTCAACACAAAGCAGAAAGAGATAGGGAGAAATTGGGTCCCCCTGTCGTAGTCCCCCATGAGGCGTAACAAAGCCTTTAGGGACTCCATTAATCAAAAAAGAGTACCTCACTGTGGATAGACATAACATTATGAGGTCCACCCATTGAGTATTGAATCCCAGTCTTATCATAATTTTCTTCAAGAAATCTCATTCCAATCTGTCGTAGGCCTTACTGATATCAAGTTTCAGAGCCATAAAACCTTCTTATCCTCTACGCAACTTGTGCATATAGTGAGCTAACTCCGACGCCACGAGAGTGTTGTCTGAAATCAAATGATCCGGGACAAACGCACTCTGCTGTGGTGAAATAATTTGGAGACAAACTTTAAGGCTGTTGGCTAACATCTTGGTGGCTATCTTATAAATCACATTGCAGAGGGCTATTGGTCTCAATTGGGGCATATTCTGAACCTCTTTCATCTTTGGGATCAGTACCACATACGTAAAATTCAAATCATGAGGCATCTCTTGATTAGTTAGAAAAGAAACCACTGCCCTACTAACCTCTGAGCCCACTAAGTCCCAATACTTCTGAAAGAAGAAAGGAGACATACCATCTAGGCCAGGAGCCTTCAAAGGGTGCATCTGAAAACCTCCTCGACACTACAGGGAGCCAACAATGACTGGTTCATACTGTCCGAAACTCAAGGATTCAAAGTCTGTAGCACTACATTCTGTGCATCAGTATCCGGTTCTTGACGAGTAAAGATCTGCTCAAAGTCCCTCATCACCACATTCTCAACCCCCTCCAGTGTCTCCTGCAAACTCCATTGCTATCAAACAATCCTTTTAATTTATTTTTCTGTTTTCGATTTGAAGCACGTCGGTGAAAAAACTTAAGAGTTTCTATCACCCTCTTTGAGCCAGATGGCCCTGGACCGCTGCCTGCAAAAAGTTTCATCCATAGTCATCAGTTCGTTCAATCTCTGAGATAGCCGAAGCTTCTCAGCTTGGTCATCTTGGTTGAAAGGTTTCTGCAGCAACACATCTAGTTGTCTACGAACAGCATCCAATTCCTCCCTTCGAACTTTGAATGTGGTAAGATCCCAAGGTAAAAGAAAGTTACCTCTGTCCTTAATTTTACGACATAATTGCACCATCGGCTCACCATCCTGAGGCACCGCCCGCGCTTCCTCCACCGCCTTAGTGAATGATTCGTGAGAGCACCACATTTCCTCAAAATGAAACCGTCTTCTCCTTCGATCATTAACCTGTTGCTCTTTCCTGACCTCCAGAAGCAAAGGAACATGGTCAGACCTACTGGGATGTAGGTTGACTACTCTCGAGAAACCAAAAGCAGATAACCAAGCCGGAGTACTGACAACCCGGTCTAGACGCTCCTTTGTGTGAGCATCACTCCAGTATACACTCCCCCTGCAGCTCCTAGATCTGCTAGGTTACAATCCAACAAAGCTTGACGAAAGGCATCCATTTGTTGCAAACTACGTATTCTCCCACTAGACTTCTCCCCTAACCCTAGAATCTTATTGAAATCTCCTGCCACAACCCACTTCTCCTATGGGTTGCGAGACAAAGATCCGAAGAGATCCCAGGAAATATGACGTTGACCTGTCTCCGGGTGACCATAAAAGCCCGTGAAACGCCATTGGATGTCCTCCGGTCCTGTCACGTCTGCATCAATGAAAAAACTGTCTTTACCGACACCTTCACAGCTTCGTCCCATAGAAGAGCCAAGCCTCCAGAGCGATCAACACGATCAAAATGGGCAATATTGGACAATCCTACTGCCCTAGGTAGCGACATATGTTGTTCCTTGGTGCAATGGGTTTCACTCAGAAACACAACTTGCACTTGGTGCTTCTGGATGAGAAGTTTAAGGGCATGGCGAGTTTGTAGATTCACTATACCTTGGCAGTTCCAGATCATAATGTTCATGGTCGCAAGAAGCCGGAAAGTCTTCTCCCTCCTCGCCGTGTGCAGCGTATACAGAAACCCTAGAAACTAGGCGGTTTCTTTGTTTTGTGTAAAAACCAGCAAGGTGACAAATATAACATAGTTATAGTTTGGATGTTAAGAGTTGAATTTCGCTTCAAAATTAGTTATCGTGAATTTCGACCACTAATAACTTTCGTACCTCAAGTTCAAAAAATATCATATTGGTATCTGGACTTTTGACATTTATCCAATATTGGTATCTGGGAACAGTAAAATCGTTAACAGGTTAAACTTTTCAAGGGTAGAATTGTCATTCATTGTTCACCTTCTCCAAAACTCTCTCATCCCTCTCTACAAACCTAGATTTTTCATTATCTTCTTCATACCTCACACACACAAACCCAAATCGATGTGCGATGAAGTAAGAAGAAGAAGAAGAAGAAGAAGAAGGAATCTGGGTTTGCAGCGAGGGAGGAGAGAGTTTTGGATAAGGTGAACAGTGAACTGACAGATTTACCCTTCAAAAATTAACTCCGTTAACGATTTTCTGTTCCCAGATACTGATTTTGGGTCGGGGTCAGAAGTTCAGGTACTAATATGATATTTTTTAAACTTGAAATATAAAAGTTATTAATGATTCGAAATTCAGGTACTGTTTATGAGTTTTTCTCATAACTAAAACATCTATTCACGTTGCACTTGTTCCTACTGTGGTAAGAGTTAAACCATAACTGGTCTCCAATTCTTACTCTTACCCCATAAGGTAAACTAAAAATATTCCCAACGCTGACCAAACCCATAAACTCAAAATGCCAATTTTGGCAGATTGTCCATCTTGGTTGGACAAAAAGACAATGATGAAACGGAAACTCACCCAACACCCACAAAGCCAAGAAGAAAGCAGCTCATGTGTTCGGCACCACAACCACTATCTCTCTCCCCATTTATGTTGGAGCTCTAAACCTCCACTTCTCAGCTTCACCCTCATTTGCCCACTACCTGTTCGATCAAATGTCTCAGTGGGCTTGTGTCTCCGCCACCAACTTGAGCTACCAAGCCAACCTCATCAACACCCAAAACCCACAAACCACTGCCAGATATGATGCGCTCTCTTTTCACGGCAGTGAGATTGTTGCTCGGAATTTTGGGTTTCTGAGCTCACAAGCTACTACTAGTATTGGTAAAAGGCTGAGGAAGGGTGCTCTCCCTATGAAGGTTTTTGCTTTTGCTCTCTCTACTGTGCTATATTCTGGTTGCTAAGTTGTTAGAAATGGGATTTTAATATGGTTTGTTTTGTGATGGTGTAGGTGGTTTGTGTGGATTATCCGAGACCCGAGCTTGACAATACTGTAAATTTCTTAGAAGCTGCGCTCTTGTCTTCCTCTTTCAGAGGCTCATCTCGCCCAGCTAAGCCGCTGAAGGTTGTGATTGCTGGTGCAGGTGACAATCTTGTCATAAGTTTTTAGACAATCCTTGAATTCGATTCGTTTCTTCTTTGGCTATAAGCACCTAATGTATGCTTGAACCAGAATTGTAGTAACTGTACAATTTTTATCATGTGGCTTCTTTTATGATTCAATGTGCAAATTTTGAAAATATTTTGTAGGTTTGGCTGGTTTGTCAACTGCAAAGTATTTGGCAGATGCAGGTCATAAACCCATACTACTGGAAGCAAGAGACGTTTTAGGTGGAAAGGTTTTTCTTCTGCTCTAACTTTATCTCAATTTGACCCCATATTGCTCTTTGTTTGAATATGTTATTACTTCAGAGAAATCATTTCATTTCTGACCTCATTTGTAGCGGATTTTATTTCTTTTTATGTTAGATTTACTTCAAATGAAAAAGTCAGAGATACTTAGATGAGGTAGTAGTTTGTTAATGGTAACCTAGGTAACATGCATATCTTTTACCTGCACAATTCATATATGATTCTGGTGGTAATTTGCTGAAAGTTGACTACAAAATACTAGACTTCTCTGACTTTTCAGAATCTTGAACTGATCTTTTAATGTTGAGAACTTAGCTATATGTAAAAAAAAAAAAAAAAAAAAGAGCTTACCTCAGCAAATAAATATAGAAAATTTGGTTGACGATGCTCAAACTATGTACCGTTTAGCTAAGAAGTAATGTTTATTTGATCTAGAGGAGAATGAAAATAGGTTTTGAGTTTCTTTGATTTAGCAAGCATTTACCTTGCGTAACCAGCCTTGTTGCAAAGATCGTCAGTGTTTGGTGTTAATCAAATGTGTAGATAGGTTTTGCTTTTAGGGCTGTCAACTTTGTAGAAAGGATCCAAAGCTGCTTGGATAGTCAATAGTGGCTCCTCTATGTAGTGTGTGGCCCTTCTGAGTTAGAGAAATATATTAGTCCTTGATACATAATGATGGAGTTGAGGGCTCAATTGATGAAGGTCTCTTTGATTGCTCACATAGAATGATAAGAGTACGGGACCCCTTCCTTTTCTAAATCTTTGATAGACTTTGGTATCTGTTGTTTTGTGACTCGCGTACTTGAGTTGCAGACCATTAGCAGTTTCTAAAATAAACTTTTCTTTGAAGAAAGAAAAGATGAATGAGTAATTATTTTCATTTCCATCATCTTTGTTTGTTGCCTTGTACCCTAACCTCAAATAACTTGCTATATTAGTTGTTCCTATGATAGAAGATTATTGCTATGTTAGTACTATCAGCAGGTGTAACCTGTTCAAATATCCATTTGTTCAATCTAATTCTCTTGCTACAGTTATTGGTTGGTACTTTTCTAGTAATATCAGCCTAATCAAGTTCATAGTTGTTTACAATGAGGTGTGGACAATGAGTACTCAATTTGAATGGTTACTGCCCAATTGTGATTTGATAGGTGTTTTATATATATATATATATATATATATATACACACACACAGCGCTTCTCCACTGCGGACGTCCGCAGTTTTTCTTAGGAACGGATTTTAGGTTTTGATCCACTTTTCGATCATATTTTCACATCTTAACCGTTCAGTATTTAGGTCCTAATGTATAGATCATCTATGCAAAATTTCAGCCAAATTGGTGATCGTTAAGGCATCCAAAACTCTATACATTAGGACTTAAAAACTGAACGGTTAAGATGTGAAAATATGATCGAAAAGTCGGTCAAAACTGGAAATCCGTACCTTTTTTCTTAGGTGCGGATATCTGCACCTGAGCAAAGTTATGTATATATTTTTTTTTTGGGTATTGACGTCCCAACCTTTTCTAAAGATTGCAGCATGGAAAGATAAAGATGGAGACTGGTATGAGACAGGCCTACATATATTTTGTAAGTTGAGTTCCTTTTTTTTTTTCTTCTTTCTTTCTAATCAGTTTTTTTTATGAGCTAAATGAACTGGTCATCATACTATTTATGCCAACATTTGGCTGGCTAGAATTGGAGATGCCTATAACTAATCTGGGAAGGAGATTCTATGTGTGTGTTGCCTGAATAAATCACCTTCCAGTTTTTTGCGCAGATATCTGACATTCTGTCAAGTCTGATATTCTCTGTAAAGTCTATACAAGAGAAAAGCTCTCGTAGAACTATTGAAGGTCGAGGAACTTACACTGCCAGGATTATATGGTTGCAAGGATAAATTTCTGTGAAAAAGATAACTACTTGAAATAGTGTCTTTACCAAAGTATTTTCTTACAAAAATTTTACTTTTTGACAATAAAAACCTTAGCTTATAAGCAACAGAGCTAAAAAGGAATGGGGGAACTACAATTACATGGACGTGTAAAAAAGTTAGATCCAAACAAATTGTTTCTGTATTTTTAAAATGGTTTGATAAACATTGCTTAATAAATGATGCTACTTGAAAGTTATCTTGAACCCTTGATGATTACACAGTTCAGAACTAATGCATGCTCAATCCTTTTAGTTATCACCTACTGTCTTTTCCTCACAATAAAAATCCATTTCCTGGGATCAGATTATGTATCTGATTAATATTCCATTAGTTTTGCGTGTTTTTGTTTTGTTTTTTTCTATAGTCTCTTGTATGCTCTTAATACTTGTAGACTTCTTTTGTTATATTATCAGTTTAGCTGTTTACATTGTATCCATGAATCTGCCTTATCTTCTTCTTGCTTAATGAAATTGGTTGCCTTAATTTCATTGAAGAATTTCTTCAAAATTCATTTGTTGAAGATAGTTATTTTTTGGTTGTGTTGGCTAGTTGGGGCTTATCCAAATATTCAGAACTTGTTTGGAGAGCTTGGTATCGATGATCGGTTGCAGTGGAAGGAACACTCTATGATATTTGCAATGCCAAACAAGCCAGGAGAGTTCAGCCGGTTTGATTTTCCTGAAGTTCTGCCAGCACCCTTAAATGGTGAGATATTATAACCTCCCTCTTGAAGAATGAAATTAGATTGATTCTGTACCACTGCAATTCATTTGGCCTCATAGCAACATACAGAATTGATGAAAATGACCCCTTGTTTTATAGAAACATGAAAAAATAATTCTTTACTAATTTGACGTACTGCAATACCTTGTTTACCAATTATCTGACTCTGTGTATTTATACTCATTATATATCCAATACATATGTATACCTATTTGCTACTTAGACATGATACCATTGTGTGGAATCGCAATCCTATAATTTTGCTCACCAAAATGTAAGAGTTAACCTTATACTTCAAGCCTTAAAATGCTATCCTACACGCTAGAGTAAAGATACTAAAGTTATGCCGGCTGATTCATCAACCAGTCATGCCAACCCATTAGATCGGCATCCTGCAAAATGGGATCCTGTCAAAGAAGCTTTGTTTCTGTGATTTTCCTGAGCTTGTAGTGATTGTGGCTGGCAGGAATATGGGCCATATTAAAGAACAATGAGATGCTGACGTGGCCAGAAAAAGTGAAGTTTGCTATCGGACTTGTGCCAGCAATTCTTGGTGGACAGGCTTATGTTGAAGCTCAGGATGGCTTGACTGTAAAGGAGTGGATGAGAAAACAGGTACTTTGTATCATGCATTTTGTCTTCATTAAAGAGCTGTTTCTTTTAAAAAAAATAAAGAAAAAGTTCTTTAACCATATGGTCTTGTTTTTTGTTGATGTTTTTCTGAATGAGTCGTACTCTGCTAACTTATGTGCCATGAGCACATCTTGTAAGGAGCTGAAAATTTTTAGTTTAATATGAGATGATTGATCCTAGACCAAAACTGCTTCCTGGTCATTCAATTTCACAAACTTGAACCGAGCGATCTCAGTACCAATTGGCTTAGATCAAGTACATATTTGAAAGTTCAGATGATCAATCATATAGGATTATGAATGATTTGATAAATGTTGTAATCTTGAATCTTCCTTTATCTGTTAGTATCAAGTGTTTAGGCTAGATTGAGGATTCCTATTGTACTGTGATTCCGTTTGTGATAAAGCTTCAGTTTTCTCTCAAATAATCATGTAGGATGTTGATAATAGTGACTTTAGATGCTATTATGAAAAGCACACCCTTTCCAATTATTAGTTTATCAAGCACTATTATGGTGTGCACAAAAACAAAGAAGAATCACCAGGTTATGTGTTTTAGTTATTATGACATGTACTAAAACCTATCCGACCCTAATTTCTATAGGTAATATGCTTTAGGCCTTATAGGGTTTTTATCTGGTTCACATTGCAGCTTTAATGCAACTTATGCCATAAAACATCAGCAAAACAAGACTAGCCTAGGAGTCACTGCCAGAAAACTAATAACAACAGCCATCCAGTCTTGAATAGTAGAGGACAGGGTGTATTTTTTGGAATTCAGTAGAGATGGAAACCCTTAAGGATGAACCTAACTCTCTTCCCAAGCTCCTCAACCCCCACTCCTTTGTAGTCTTAGGCATAATGCCAGAAAACTAATTAGTAACAGCCTTCCAGTCTTGAATAATAGAAGACAGGGTGCAGTTGCTGAATTCAGTAGAGATGGAAGCCCATAAGAATGGTAAGAACCCAACTCTCCCTAAGCTCCTCGACCCTTGCTCCTTAGTAGTCTTCAAAGATTCATTTATCCTCTCCAACCATATTACTCAGAACCACTTGCGTTGTAGCGGTGCGGACTGCAAACTTACGGATTTGGAAAGAAGGTAGGAGTTGTGGCAAACTTCTAGAAATCTAGAAACTCTATGAAATTGTGCAGTTTTTCTCCTTGAAGAGAAAGAAGGCATAAGCCTGTATGAAATTTTAGGCATACACATGCAGATATAATTATCAGAAAGATTCATTTTTTTAGTCAGATAATCTCTGCAATCAATGAATCAAATTGGGGATTGTTATCCAACTACAAGAAATGAATGGACATTTCCTTGTGGAAATGTTTACTATTATGAGAACTGGACGATTCAGTTGATACCATTGGATGACCAAATCATCATCCATTTGATTGAATTTTTGTAGAGATGATCTCTGAAGGGTTATTTAGAAAAAGAACAGTTCCAATGATGCTACTACAATCTGGAGTATATGAATAAAAGAGATGGTTTGGCCAAGAATTTTCAAATGGCTTTGGACAAGATTATTGTTCAGATTGTTAGTTTTACTTGTCTCAGACAATAACTGGTGATTTCTTCTTTTCTCTCAGGGGATACCTGATCGAGTAACTACTGAGGTGTTTATTGCCATGTCAAAGGCCCTTAACTTTATTAACCCTGATGAGCTCTCAATGCAATGCATATTGATTGCTTTGAATCGATTTCTTCAGGTATGTCGAATGCTTTCATCTTGATTATTCTTAAAAATCTTCCTTTCCTTCTATTTATAAGATTGTATGGAACGGGAAAAAAAAAAAATATAACAAGATGAAACAACTCTTCCCATCATGGTATGGCTTAATGTGCATCATTAATGGATCTCAGAACCATGTAGTTTTCAGTTTCCTTGTGTGTTATGGACATAAGTCAGAACTGAGAAGCAGCATATCTAGAGTAGGATTCCTTGTGAAAGATCTTAAATTTTTGTGTGATGAGTTCCATCTCTGTAAACTTTTGGATATATGTGATCAGTACTTCAAGGACAGCTTTTTGTTACAACCTATCATGTACTGATCAGTAGATCTGTAAACACATGAATAGGAGAAACATGGTTCCAAGATGGCTTTCCTTGATGGAAGTCCTCCCGAGAGACTCTGTCAACCAATCGTTGATCATATCCAGTCATTGGGCGGTGAAGTCTGGCTTAATTCCCGATTACAGAAGATTGAGCTAAATAATGATGGAACAGTGAAGAGTTTTGTACTACAAAATAACAGTGTGATAGAAGCAGATGCTTATGTATCTGCCGCTCCAGGTGTGGCACAAACTTTCCTATAAAATTGTATAGTTTGTGTGTGTGTATTTTAAGTTTCCCTAAGGTGGCTATTTCGTTTTCTTCCAAACAGTTGATATCTTCAAGCTTCTAGTGCCTGAAAACTGGAAAGAGATTCCATATTTCAAGAAATTGGACAAACTAGTTGGAGTTCCAGTCATCAATGTACACATATGGTCAGTGGACTCTCTTAAAAATAATGAAAATAGCTCTCTCTATCTTACATATACTTTCTCTATCACTACACGTATTGATTCCTCAAATCTCACATGACTAGAACTAGATGGTCTTTATTGACAACTTCCTAATATATGAATTACATTCTATGGAATTTACTGGTCTAGAAATTTTATTTGAATAAAACCTAATTTTTTTTATTAGTCTAGCAGGTTGATTGGAATTTCTTAATTAGAACATAAGTCCCAAGAGATTGGGATTGGCCATGGCATCTTTCCAGTAGGGTCCCATACCATTAACCTGCGTATGTGGCAAAATGTTACTAATGTAATGTGGAACCTACTGTTGGTTTGTTTTTCTTTTTTTTGTGTGAAGTGTTTTTTTTTTTTTCCTAATCTAAAATTTTTTGTTAGCTGCATTGCAGTAACCAGTTATAATTATATATATTGTAAACCGATCTTAAAGAGTTTATTCAATTGCAGGTTTGACAGAAAACTAAAGAACACATATGATCACCTACTTTTTAGCAGGTCTGTCTCGTAACTTATGTTTACTTTGGCATATTAGATGATATTGTGCTTGCTTGCAGTGTGTGCCATTATGTGTTTCAGTTCACTGTTTGCTATCTTGTCCTTCTGGCTAGCCTTGTATGAAGTATGAACTATTTTATTCAACCATGGTTCATGTGCATAAGAAAGTATTGGTAGTAACTAAGGGTTCCTTGGCAAAATAAAAAGCCAAGTAAAGATGCTAAGACATGCCTCCCAGGTAAAAACATTCAAAGTCGAGATATGATGCTAGGTTGGTCCTTTTTAACATAACAGGAAACAAACTAGAGTACTGGTGTTCTTTAAAAAAATGGAGGTGTATTGGTTAGCAACAACCTTTGGATTGATAATATAAGATTTTCATTAAAGAGTTAAGAGAAAATACACAGGCCATTTGGTCTATGAGTTATCCGTATGCTTCTGTTGCTTTCTTTTGGCCGGTTTCGTTTGACTTGCATTTCTTTTCTTAATCGGACACATGGTTTTCTTTTCAATTTTTTTCCTCAATGCAGAAGTCCTCTTCTTAGTGTGTATGCTGATATGTCGGTAACATGCAAGGTAAGATCTGTTATTTAATTATTTATTGTGAACAAGCCCAGTTGTCTCTCTTTTTTTTCCCCCTTCTCCTGGGTGTCATTACACATGGTTATCCGGAACACTGGGGGCATCATGCATGCTACCCTTTTCTAGTTTTCTGTATCCTTAATTATTGTTTGTGAATCATGAGAAAAATGTCGTTTTCATTGGACTGTTACTTTTTGACTACATAGACCACTGAAAAATATCATAGGATTTTTCTGTTCTTTTTAAAGCTTAATAGGATAGGATACCTTTTTCTTAAATTTTTCTTGCTTCTGCATCTAAATAAACGACATGCTACTCTATCAAATCACAAAGATAATAGCAAAGGAAAGAGGCAATAACACATTCTTTAGATGATGAGGCCATTTGTTATTCATTTACTTGACGAGAAATTCTGGTCTTGTTGGACACCACAATTGAAGCGCATGAGCTTTTACACTAAATGGTATGCTTGCCATGAGCCTTGGCTGAAGTAGGCATTGGGGTAGGTTAGAGGTAGTCTTAGGTTTAAGTCTTCAACTCTTGATGACGAAGTGAGAAACAAAAGAACAAAAGGTAGACTGTTTATCAAAACTTACAGATACTGTTACACACTCACCTGCATGCCAAAATAATTCTTGATTTAACACTCGATCAGTTTTCCTCACTGAAAGTTTTTATTTTTTATTTTTTATTTATGTTGAAATTTTAGTTTACTTTTGGGCTGAGCATAATGCATCATAATACTCATTGCAGGAGTATTACAATCCAAATCAGTCTATGCTGGAGTTGGTTTTTGCACCCGCAGAAGAATGGATTTCACGCAGTGATTCAGACATTATTGATGCTACACTCAAAGAACTTGCAAAGCTCTTTCCCGATGAGATAGCTGCAGATCAAAGCAAAGCGAAGATTTTGAAGTACCATGTTGTGAAAACACCAAGGTTTGACTTCATAGCCATAAATCTAGAATCTTATTTAATGGTTGGGGTTCTTTGTCTTATCACCGTCAACAAAACTGATTTGGTGTCATTGGGGCTACCATTGCTAAGGGGTTCCATTCCTGTATTAGGAGTTAACTCCAGGATTATAAATCTAGTCCAACAAGACCGGAAAAAAAAAAAAAAAGGGGAGACAAAGAAAGAATCAGCAAGTATGCTCCAGAACTGGGAGGGAATAACCATTAGACTGCTGCTCGACATGCCTGTGATTCGCTTTCTTATGGGTGTTAGTACATTAACTGCTTTAAAAATGATTTCTCTCAGGTCTGTGTACAAAACTATACCAGATTGTGAACCTTGCCGTCCATTGCAAAGATCTCCCTTGGAGGGTTTTTATTTAACTGGTGACTATACAAAACAAAAATATTTAGCCTCTATGGAAGGTGCTGTTCTATCAGGGAAACTTTGTGCGCAGGCGATTGTACAGGTAATTTCCGAGAGGAGTCTTAATTTATATGGCATGATGAACATGTGATCTATATCTCAATTAGTTTTACTTGAAAAGATTACCATTGCCAGACTTTGACCTGCCTCACATACCATTGAAGTTGTATTTAATCCCAAAACCTTTTATTTCTTGTTGTAAATACGCTACCGTTGAGCTTCTCCATATTTTGAAATATGCAGGACTATGAATCGCTCGCTGCTCGGGGCCAAAAAAGGTTGGCTGAGGCAGGTGCTAGATGACCCATAAAACTTTATAGAGGTAACTTTGCAACTGTTGTGGACAGTGATTGAAAGATTGATTAGGTTAGTTGTTGTAAATGATTGGATTTTCAACAATTAGCCACCGATCGCCCCCTCAAAAGAAATGTATGCAAAGACGAGTTGTCCAGCACTTTGATAGTGCTGTATTAACATTGGTGTTAATTATTGTAATGCCATATGATCTTATTGTGTACGTGTATATAGCATGTCCCTTAACATGTATCTAGATGCAAATCCGGCCACGGCGTAGCCATAAACTAGCACCTATCTTCCTTGTTCCGCATATGACTGAATATTACAATGTCTTCAACTTCTGGATAGCTGGAAGAGCCACTAAATCTACACACACAATTTTAGTATCTGGCTACTAACAAGAATTGCGATTTGGTGATTTCGCCCAATGAATTTGGTATTGGAATGTGATTCAACAATCCGATTCGGTACAACTGTAAAAGTGATTTCACGTGCTTGGTAAACTACAAGTTTAAAGTGCTGTAACCGTATACAATTACCAAAAGAAAACATAGATGCTGAAAAGAGCTGGGCCTCCCTCCCAGGTAGGTTGGATTCAAAGAAAATGCTTCCGTGTTCTCTGTGTAACCAAAAGACCCATCACAATGGAATACAGTGATGCAAAAATGGATGAAGGTCCAGTTCTTGATCTCTTCGAGGGTAAATAAAATAAAAGAGCAAGGGCAAATCGGGTAGTTCAGTATATCATTCAAAATCACAGGAAACAAGAAGCTGCTTCTCTCTCATTTCAAAATGTAAAAAAAGCGATTTTCAAACGACGTCGTTTCGGGCGGTGGGAAGAAATGCAGCAGGGTTGGTTTTGGGGATGGTTTTTCATCGGATCGGGGTCTCTCTTCTTTGTGGGGTTCCTCTACGCTACCATCTTCTCCAAGCTTCTTCCCCCATCCGATAATACCATCATCTCCGCCATACAACACGACCGGTAAGCCATTATCTTCTTTTCCGTCCTCCCAAAGTTTGATTCGATTTCTGCTTCATATTCGAGATTAGACGACCAAAATTGCATCCTAATTTGACATTTTAATTTTTGTTTCTGGGGTAACAATTCTCTTGGGTTTTGTTTGAATAGTTGGACATTGCCTCAAAACATTTTTTGTTTACTGCGATGCGATGCTGGGTTTTTGTTCTATTTGGCAACAAAATTATTACCATATTGATTTAGAGCCAAGACTCAAGATTCCAGAGAGAATACAACGTAAGGGTTCCCATGAAATACTGGGTTGCTATGCTTTATTTGTTGTAAGGATGAGAAAGTGAACTAGTGTCTGGACGTATCAAGTTGATCTGGGTAAATCAACTTCAACATGACCATAGAATGTAGGAAACCGTTGTTTTCTGGTTTCTGTTGTTAGCAGTTGTAATATATGAAACTTCCTGTTGTTGTTTTAAAATTCTAACTTAATTTGCTTACGCTAGGTATTATTGCTTCTTGGTGCCACTGACTCTCCCAGTCCTTGTGGTTGCCGTATATTTTCATTGGCTCAGCATGAAGATGTTCAAACATGCCTGATTTTTGTCAAGCCGAACAGGTAATTTGGCAACCTGTATAAATTTTTATGTTATTTCAGTGAGTTGAGATTAGACAAATGAGACTAGCTTTTACATCCCTGGCTTAAACTTAAATGTACCTTAATTAACAGCTATTCCCACCAATCAAAACATCTGCAGACCTCGAACACTGGAAACCTCTGTTGCCCTAAAACCATTCCAACGCTCCCCTATCTCATCCCAGTGCTTTCTAAATCAGTTTATTGATGAAAGTTTTCCTTCTTTGCAATCAAATGAAAAGTAATCGGGAAATCTTTATTTGTATTATTCATCACTTTCCACCTGACCCCAGATGTAGCTCCAGATTTCATTTCATAATTTCTTGAAATTACATTTTTGGTTTTCTACGCATCTGAATTTTTTTTTTTTTTTCCTTTTCTTATTTATTTAGGAAGGAAATAGCTTCATCATGAGTTCTTATTGTCAAATGCTGCAAACACAAAAAATGTAAGGCAATAATTGTTAACCACTAAGCAAAACTATGATTACTTTTCTTGCAAATGATCTAATCTTTATCAATTGAAATGTTTAAGTTGTAGTGTTCATCTTTTTAGATGTGTTAATATAATATTATCATCCCTCAATTTTTTTTTTATTTGTTTTTTTTTTTTTTTTCAAAATTTGCCGCCTAAGCATCTCACATTTGGTTCTTTCTCCCTCGTGTTGTTTACAAAATGAGTCTTTAAACAACGTCGTTTCTTGCATTACCTCAGTTTTTTTATGCCCTACTCTTAAAAGGAAGAAAGTATTAGGACCTTGCCTCTCAAATTTCTCATTGTTCTAAATGGTCAGTTAAGTAGCAAATGCATGGAAACCACAGTATTTTAGTTTAAAAGTAAGATTATCCTTGATACCTCTTACAAATCTTGGGATGGGTGGAAGGTGAACTATATATATAGACTGCAGGGAAAATAAAGAAATTGGAAGAATCATTAGTGGTTATTATTCTCTGTTTGGAACAGTGATGTTTGTTAGATCAAGTCACGCCTTTGATAGGGTTTTGGGTTTATCTGGCATAATTTAAAAAGTAAGTTTAAATGATGATGATGATGCTCTTAATTACTTAAGTGAGATCATTGAAATAACCAACCACCACATTAATTTTCTAATCTATTCTCTATATCCAACCATACTTGAGATTCAAAGTATTGAGTGTTCTAAACTTATTTTCAACCTGTGTTAACTTCCTTTCAGTCCTCATACAGAGAAGATGTAGCAGTTTAAAACAAGCAAATCTTCTCAAGTTCTGCTAAAGGAAGGGAAGAAGAAGAAAGCAGTTGCTGCTAAAGAGACGAGGAATGAGATAGAGTAGGTTTGAGAGAGTTTGGAGGGGGGGGGGGGGGGGGGGGGGTGGGGGGGGACGGAGGCTGAAAAATCAGATCCTCTCAACTGCTATGAAATTTTATATTGGCTACACCTGATGTATTTGAGTTGCTGCAATGATTTCCCCAATAGATATTAGTTAGTAGTTGACTGTTACATGAGTTACATACGTATTTCAAATTTTTGTACATGGGTAGTTGTTGTATATCTATGCAATCAGGGCTTAGCTGGACTTATGATGTCAATTTTGTTTGATAAGTTTTTGTGATAACATAATCTATTCCTGCTGGCATGTCTTTGTGCCGTTGCTGCTGAAAGTCATGAGGGTGTGTAGATTAACGGAAGATCAGTAGTGGTTTATGAGGCTGTTATAGAGAGGCTCTTTTCGATCCTCTTTAAGAGCTCCATCATGACCACCTTAGGTGCTTCACTTAAGGTTAGTAATGGTTCGTGTTACTATAATACTTATACAGCCACGGATTGATGCAGCACAGAAACAGTTGGTGACAGTATGATATAGGGTGGGTTTGTTGAGAGATTAAGAAAGCAGAATGGTTTTAGAAGAAACAGAGGGTTTTTAGCTATAGAAGGGAGAAACAGAACGAGGGATGTTATGGAAGATAACAGAGAATAGGGTAGGAGAAGAGAAACCAAGGTACTAAGCCTTCAATAAAATTCAATTTTATTTCATTCTAATCTGATTTGAGTTTGCAAACAGTAGCTATATTTCTAAGCTTCAAATGCATAACCGTTAGACTCCTAGAACACTAGAAGACTCAATTAATTGAAGACTTATTAATATAAGACCCTTGAGTGCTCACCTTAACTTGAGTACTCACCTTAAGACTTAAATAGACTCGTAAAAACACTTCACTTATAATTACTCTACATAAAACTGAAAAGTGACTCTTAAATTACCACGGAGATTTTACTTTGGACGAAAAAGGGTTGGGTTTAGTCTTAGGCTTCCAAAGTGGATATTTCATTTCCAACCAAGTTGTGTCTGCTGAATTAATTCTCCCCCTCCGATAAAAAAAAAAATCGACTTGGTCGAGTTTGGAGCTAGACACAGTATAGAGTCTCCAATTCAGTCTATTTAAGGAGGAACGTGCTAGTCTCTTGAGCTTTATGGTTGACAAAATTCTCGTTGGTACGAACAACTTAGAATTTCTATCTTTAAAGGATTACGTGTTGTTATAGTCACAGTGCTGCACCCTTTTGTCATATAACCATGGTTGGCCCAGAAGAATATGACACACTTTCATGGGCAACATATCACAGGTCACAGTGTCAACCAATTTCCCCAGAAAGTATGTCACCAAACAACGTTCATTGACCTTGCGATTTATGTTACACCCATGCAACCTTTTTTTTTTTTTTTTTTTTTGCAAACAGAGTTTGGAACCCAGTCTAACTGGAAGTGGTTCGATACATGCGCCACCTTATAAGGACTTAGATGTGGTTCGGCAGGCGACCCCAACTTCCTCATAAATGACATTACAGCAACTCCTCCATCTATAACTGGGGTACACAATTGATCATTGCACGAGACACGGGTCTGGAAAATGTTACTTTTTCGCCAAGCTTCCTCAGGCTCCTTTTGTAGAGAGAACATGACATAGTATTAAACATGGTTAACTTCTACCTCCATCTCTTGTTCAGCTTCCAACACAACAACTTCATTTGCCTTTTGTTTAGGGTTAGCAGATGCAATTGGAGCTTACTTATCTACCGAAGCTACTAACCGATTTGGGCATTATCATGCCAAGTGTCCAAAGCCTCTACATGTCTATCATCTAATTTCAGTCCTCGTATTAGAAGTAGAACCTGCAGCTTTTTGTGCACTCTTAATAGTAGAAGAACTCACTAACTAGTTGGAAGATGAGGAATCACGATGAGATTTCTCATCTGGATTATTAGTGGTAGATGTGGATCCTCCAGAAGAATTGTCAGTGTCTTCCCTTTGCTTGGAATCGACATAGACGATTTCTTTTTATACTCTCCCTCAATTTGGTATGCAAACTGGGTAGCACCATTCATAGACTTGTTGCTAATCTCGAAGAAATAAGGGGATTCTAACCCTTGCGGTACATTGATATAGTGGTGTCTTCATTCCATGGAAAATCTGATTTTGCAGCCAAACTAAGGAACTTATTGGTATACTCTTCAAGTGATAGGCTTCCTCGCACCAATTCTACGAATTGCAGGTGTACCTGTTGCTTGTAATTTGGTGGCACAAAGAAAATTGTCAAACCTATCTTGATGTCTCCCAAGTCCTAATCGCTGCAAAATGAGTTTGTTGGCATTTTTACCATGAAATTCTAGTTGTCCCCTTAATTTAACTTCTGCAAAAGATACTTTTCGCTTCTCCGCCAACTGATGTCATCTAAAGTAACTTTTCAAACCATGTAACCAATCAAGGAACGCCTTAAGATTGTTGTCTCCATTGAAATCAGTAACATCCAGCTTGACGCCCTTTTTTGAACCAGACTATCTTGAGTCTCCATGCCTAGACTCTAAAAATGGAAATACAAATTCTAGCCTATGCTCCTTTCATCTTCTTTTGACTTATCCTTAACGAAGGCAAACATAGACTGAAAGCCATATTCCAAAGAATTCAGTTTTTCAAGCACCTCTTTGAACATTTTCTTATAGCATTCAGATTCTTGAGACAAAGTGTCTACTTTGGATGAAAGCTATGCGTTTGTAACCATTGTAGTTCCAAGGGTAGGGCTAAGAAAGAGCAGTTATGATGTTTTTGCTCTAATACCAAAACTGATGCAACACAGAGCAACTCTTGGTGGGAGTATGATCAGGGTGGATTTTGGAGTGTTGAGAGATTAAGAAAGCAGAGTGGTTTTAGCAGAAACATAGGGTTTTTAGCTGTAGAAGGGAGAGATAAAATGAGAGAGGTTATGGGGGAGAACAGAGAGTAGGGTAGGAGAAGAGAAATCAAGGCACCAAGCCTTCAATAAAATTCAATTTTATTTCATTCCAATCTCATTTGGGCCCTTAGATTCCTAGAACACTAGAAGACTCAATTAATAATAAAACTCTTGAGTACTCATCCTAAGACTTAAATAGACTCCTAAAACACTACACTCATAATTACTCTTCATAAAACTAAAAAGATGACTCTTGCAAGACTCATAAATACTCTGCATAAACTACCATGGAGACTTTACTTTAGATGAAAAAGGGTTTGGGTCTAGTCTTAAGCTTCCAAAGTAAATATTTCTTTTCAAACCAGGTTGTGGCTATTGCATTACTGATTAGCCTAAAGATAAATATGACTAGGCACAGTTATTGCTTGGTGGTAAGATGTTTTTGTGGAAAAAAGAGTACCTCTAAACCTATAATTAAGACTCGTATTCCACTTTCCTATACAAAGCAGATATTTGTTCTTTTTAGGCAACACATGTTGTGACAGATACTTCTACATACAATCCCGTAGATTTGGATGAGAGGTTTTCTGAAATCAAAACCCTAGCGTCTAGAGTTAGTGATGAAGCTTGGCATATTGGTAGCGATTCAATGAGATAACGTCATCTAGAGTCTTGATGTCTTAGACAAATGGTGGAGTATAGGAATGCAGTTGAGGAATGTGAACCTAGGGACGTTCCCTTTGTTATAACTTTTTACCAGCCTTAACTCTTAAAAACAAAGATGTCCCTTTACCTATATTGAAACTTAAAAAATATTATATTGCGAAAGTACTCAAAGGAAATTTAAATTTTATATTGGCTTCCTATTTGATTATTTCACGTATGCGCTCACAGATAAAAATGAGTTGGTAAAACACATCTTTTGTGACATCATCAGAGTCATTACCTATCTTTGAATATCATCATTCATAGATTTCTAGAATTTTTTCTCATAATAATTTTTATAAATATGATACACTTGTTTGTAGGTTGTTTAATTTCCTTCTTTTAGGCTGATTTTTAGTGTTTCTTTCAACCACTAACTACTCATAGTCTTATGGGGTTACCTCAAGGCACCTCTTGTCCTATATAAGGACCTTACAGAATTTGGTGAGGCAAACTTGAAAGAAAAATAGTAAGAGAGAGAATAAAGATAGATCAAGGATGAGACAAATCTAGCTAGCAACATTCTCATAATCATGCTTGAAGTGCAATCGAATCCTCAATAATAATGACAAATATCTTTACCTTTGATTTTCAGTTACTAAGGCCAGTTTGGCATAGGTTATGTTGTGCAAAAAGCTATTTAACTTGTAAGTTAAGTAACATAAGGTGTTTGGTGAAATTTAAAAAAAAAACAACTTATTTCAAAAGTTGCACCATTAAGTTGTTGCTCGTAGAAGTTGATAAGCAGTAGCTTTCATAAGCTAAAAACTACAACTACTTTTAAATTAACCCCAGCTCTCACAAACTAGGCCTTACTCTATATTGGCATGGTAGACATTTGTATCAAGAATTTATTTGTTGTTGAAAACGTAAGTATTAATCAACCTTGTCATAAGAACATGAGAAATATGACACTCAAATGCGCACAAATATTGGATGCTTGCCTTCACAACCATCTAGTACTACAAGTAGTACTCACCACGTAAGTGCTTAATATCATGAAAATATAAGGACGTTGGCTCGATCTGTGACTTAATATCGATTCTTCACATGAATGTTGAAGTGGTCTTTCTTTATCATATGCAACTTCAAATTTGGTTTGAGATTGTGCATTTTTCATAAGATTTCAATTTCAAGATATCACATATGCATAATCACTTGTTTTTATGTATAAAACTACCAAAAATCTTCTTAAGGTGAAAGAATATTATATGATAAGCTATATGTTGATGGTAGTCACAAGAGATAAAATGTTATTATATATGTTGATGATTATCAATGATATCATACTAATCACATATAAACAAAACAGATACTTTATGTAACTGTAAAAGATGTAACAGTGGAAATGCAATAAACACTACAAAAGATGCTTGAACAATGCAACTGTAGATGGGGTGGATGAAATCAGTGACAAGTTTCTATGCATTGTACTAGTAAATTGTAACTATAATGCCCCTGTCTCTGATATAATTTCCGTTATATTTCTGCCACAGGCTCCTGTACTTTTCAAGGGGATTGGCCACTCAATAAATTCTGAAAATAGCTTGGTAAGATTTTTCATTTATCCATGTTCAATGCATTGCAACAACTAAGGGAATTAACATTTGTGGTAATCAAGTTTTTCAACTCTAATCACTTATGCTTTGTTGAAGGTTTTGAAAGTTCTCTCAACTTCACCTTTAGTATATTCAGCTAATCCCTAAAAGCAAGCTATCTAGTCCTCCATCGCTCATTCGATCTTCTATATCATTAGTCTAAGTTGTGCAAGTATGTTGACAGTTGACTCTGTATGTCCTTCCACAAGCTCCACCCCTCATTGATTTGTGCTTTATATGAGGCATTCTTGAAGAGGGTGGAAAGTCTCTTAGATTATGGCATCCTAATTAGGATATGTTCCGCTTTGCCGCTTGACACTATGTCTCATGGGGTTGACAATCCTGACATTATTTCTTAGCCTGCTGATTAAGATGCTAGGTTTGTTGTCACATTATGCCAAGCTATCACATTTGTTTACAGTTTTTTGCAAAGAAAAATTAAGCAGATTCTTGGCATTGAGCATGTTCCAGATGCTGATTAACATGTTGATTTCATTATTCTGTTTTCTAATCCTGCATATATTAATGTGTTTTTGGTTTCTTATGTGATGTGAATCAGAACATTGCAGAATGAGCACAAGAGTTGCAAAGGCAGGCATATTCCTTGGATGGATTTGCTATGGATTACTTAATCATCAAGCCAATTGGGTATTGTTTGCGGGACTAAAAGAGGACAACAAAGTATCTTAATTGGAGATCCCGGTATCGTCACCACAATGAATATCTCCATAGGTTTTGAAAGAAGGAAAGGCGGACAATGATTTCTTGGAAGACTACCCTGCGTATCTTAAAGCACACTGCTCATGCTCTTGCAGAGCGGCATTATGAAATAGTACATACATTGAACTTATTCTTATTACTTTTTATCAGTTGCCTTATTAGCTAATTTACTCGTTTTTTCGATTATTTTCACAAGCAGTTTTACTTTAGATGCTTTCAATCCACTCTAGTTTTCTTGGATGAGGAAGGTCAATCATGTTGTAGTATAAATGTATAAATACTGTGTATGTCTATATCATGTAACAAAATACGTAAAAGTATTTAGATAGGTACTTGAGTGTATAATCATAGGTACTTGAGTGTATGAAGACTTATGTAAACATGGTTTGCCAAAGGGCAACAAGCATGGCAGAAAATCATCATTAAGATGGTTATCATTTTGATTTTCTCTTTGAGCTTTCACACTTCAAATGTATTCCTATAAATATCCATTTGTATGAGATGAATAAACACACTTGAAATCTCTATTCTCTTTGAATTATTACTCTCTCTTTCTGTTTGTCAATTCCTCTTGTTCTTAAACACGTTATCAGCACGAAGTTGCTCTAGAATTAGAATCAAAAATTGACGAAAGAAGAGTTCATCATCGATCAAAGTCATTTTTCCAAACCTACAAAAAATCCCCAAACCCTAGCTCATATCAAAGCCCTTGATTCCAGAAGCCCGGAACCGGTCTCAGAATCGCCGGAAAACCGGCCGGAAACTGCCTGAACCGGCCGTCGGAAGCAGAAAAACCGAACCGGACGGCTGCCGAAGACCTGCCGAGGCCCTACACAGCAGCTGCCGAGACCCCTGCGCAGCAGCTGCCAAGACGATGCGCAGCAGCTGCCGAGCCATCTGCCGACACATCTGTCGATAGATTTGGGCGGTGACTTTCCGACAACTTTTCCGGCGACTTTTTCGACACTTTTTCGGCGACTTTCCGGAGGCTTTTCGGACGATTTTTCTCGACTTTTTCCAACGATCCTTCCGATCACCTCCGATAATTTTTTCGGTCAAAATTTCCGGCAACACTATTTCAAGGTATTCTTTACTAAAAGTTCCTGTTTTTGAGTTTTTATTTATTTTCTCTCCTTTTTCCTTTTTCTCGGGAACTTACAATCAAAAGCGGAATTATAGAAATTCACGCCAAACGAACTAAGAGCGTTCGTAATCAATGAACTAAGAGTGTTCACAATGATTCTTGGAAATTGATTTCTTGGTAGCATAGCTCGGAAATCTTATTATTTTTCGTGGAAGTTTTAACTCCGAAACTAATATTTTCTTCTTATCTTCAAGGATGTCGAATGAACCTAGACTCGATTTTCAAATCCTTGACTCAACAGGTTCGGATTACCATAGCTGGAAAACCGACGTTGAGAACCATCTCACATCGAAGGGGATATTGCCCATCATCCATGCACCAGACCCGGCCCTTGTGTTCCTTGGAACACCCAAGAGGCATGCACAAGCAATCATCTTGATGCGACGTCATATGGACAAAGCACTCAGACTAGAGTACATGTCCATTAAAGATGCAAAAGATTTATGGGAGGCGCTACAAGAGCGCTTTAACAATATCCAAGATTCTCTCCTCCCTGACTTGAAGGTTCAGTGGAACGATGTACGCTTCTCAGACTTCAAGTCTATTGCTGAGTACAATTCAGAAGCTCTTCGTCTCAAGTCCATGTTGAGATTCTGTCAAAGACCCCTCACAGAAGAAGAGCTAATTGAGAAAACTCTCTCCACCTTCCCGGTTGCAGCAATCTTGCTATTAATGCAGTATCGCACTGAAGTAAATGCTGGATGAATTACGAGGTTCAATGAGCTCATAAATATTTTGTCGGTAGCCGAAAAGCACGACAACATTCTCGTAAAGAATTATAATTCAAGACCCATTGGAACCAAGAGCGTTCGTGAGGCAAATTATAATGCACCCAAGAGAGGGCACAAGGAGCGGTACCCCAGCAATAGGGGACATGTATGCCCTAATAATAGGGGACATGAAGGACGAACAGGTCCATATAACCGCCATAATAAAGAAGGAAACAACAACTTTAGAGCGGGCACACGTGATGGCAACTCCACACGTGGAAGAGGGAGATATGGCAACACCGGCCATGGAAATAGCACCATGGTCTGTGGAGGTCGCACCATGCGCCGTGGTAGTAGCAGCAACCCTGCTAGGGAATATCCATAAGGTGCACAACCTGCACAACCTGCACAACCTGCACAACCTGCATAACCTGCACCTCAAATGAAGGGAGGGAACCACAATGACATGTGTCATAGATGTGGATCAATCGAGCATTGGTTTAAACAATGTCATGCAAGTACCCAATTAGCTGCACGCTACAAGGAATACAGGGAAGCAAGAGAGCAAGAGGCTAACCTTGCCGAAGATGAAAATAGTGAAGATGTCAATCTCACTGTTGAGGACTTCAAAGCTGTAGATGAAGAGCACGAGGATGCCACAGACTTTGATTAGAATAATCCTTTTTCTATTTTCCAAGAATGGCAAATGTGCCTTAGTCAATAAATAACAATTGTATTAAACTCCTTCTTATGTGGCATACCCAATGAAGTATGATGTCTAGGAAAGCAATTGAGATCGGGGTATTTAAGCGAGCCTCGCTCCACCAACATCTCTCTACTTTCCTGGTCATATTTCATTGGAATTACCAAACAGATTGAGTGATAGCAATTTGTCTAAAGTTTGATATTTGGAATAGACTTATGAATAACTTTGATGTAATCATTGGCTATTTTCCCTATTAATAAAGTATCGCATTCAATGTCATGGACATGTGTTAATATTCCGAACTTTATCCCTTTCAGTATGTTTTCCGGAGAATTGGAATGCCTTCTTGACAGTGGCACCACACATACTATATTGCTACATAGGCAATTATTTTTATGGATGACACCCAGTCGATCCTCAGTAACTACGATGGTAGGACCATCACAATTGATTCATGGTCGAGGACCAGCGCAATTTTTATTACCAAATAGCACAAATGTTAATGTCGCCGAAGCTCTATATGCTCCAAGGGCCGGAAGGACCCTATTAAGCTTTAAAGACATAAGAGCCAATGATTTTCATGTGGAAACACATTGTGAGAATGGACAAGAGTTCCTTTGCATCACCTCTAAAAACTACCGAAATACACGAGTTTTAGAGAAACTTATGTGTCGCTCTAGTGGATTGTATGCAACCACTATTAGAGTCATTGAATCCAACCATGTCATGAATGAAAATTTATGGGATCCTGACACATACAAGCTTTGGCACCACCGTTTGGGATATCCAGGTCGTGACATGATGCTCCGTATATTAAAAACTTCACACGGACATCCATTGTTCAAAACGAAAAGAAGTACGAACCAAACATTGGTCCAAAGAGTTACTTCTAAAGCATATCATTCGTTTTGCAAAGCTTGCTCTTTAGCAAAGGTAGGATCAAGACCATCCTATGCAAAGGACACTAAAGAAAATATACCATTCTTACAGAGAATACAAGGTGATATTTGTAGACCTATCCAACCAACTTGCGGACCATTTAGATATTTTATGGTGTTGGTTGATGCATCGACATGTTGGTCACATGTCATGCTCTTATCCACAAAAAATGCTGCATTTGCTAAACTCCTAGCACAAATCATTAAATTAAGGGCTCACCACCCTGATCATCCTATTAAGTCAATTCGACTTGACAATGCTGGAGAATTTACATCAAGAAGCTTTGATGATTATTGCATGTCCATTGGGATTGAGGTCGAACACCCTGTCTCTCATGTACACACCCAAAATGGACTCGCAGAAGCTGCCATTAAAATACTTCAAATGGTTGCCAGGGCATTGGTTATGCGCACCAATCTCCCTATTTCTGCTTGGGGCTATGCAATATTACATGCAGCTGTGCTTATTCGTCTGAGACCCACTGCCACCCAACCATTTTCTGCGTCCCAAATGGTGACTGGGTATGAGCCTAATGTCTCGCACTTACGCATATTTGGGTGTGCAGGCTATGTGCCAATTGCGCCGCCACAGCGCACTAAAATGGATCCTCAAAGACTCTTAGGCTTTTATGTTGGATATGATACTCCAAGCATTATCCGCTACATACAACCCTTGACAGGTGATCTATTTACCGCTAGATTTGCGGATTGTCACTTTGATGAGACAGTCTTCCCGTCATTAGGGGGATACAAGAACATTAATGTTCAACAGAAAAGACAGGAATTGTCGTGGTCTGTCCTTACTTTATCTCATCTTGATCCCCGAACCACACAGTCTGAAATAGAAGTGCGGAGGATTCTCGATCTTCAGAACGTAACAGAATCAATGCCTGATGGGTTTTCTGATATCGCTAAAGTGACAAGATCACACATACCTGCTGCAAACGTAGCTGCAAGGATTGATGTTCCTAAAACTAAAGGACATGACATCCCCTCTATGGGTGATGCAGTGGCTAGACCCATGGCTCCTGCCAGAAAGCGCGGGAGGCCTATAGGTTCGATGGATTCTCGCCCAAAAAAGAAAGCGAGCTTGACACAAAATAATCCATTAATCATCGATATAAATAATCCATCTCATGAAAAAATTCTGAATTATGGTTATGTCCAAGAGACATCATTGGAGGACGCTCTAATAGTATAACCAATTCCAGAGAATAGAGAGATCTCCATGAATTACACTAGTATACATGTAATTATGGACAGAAATTCTATGGCTATTGATGATGCGTTTGCATATCATATTGCAAAAGGAATTATAGAATACGATGATATCGAACCTCGCTCCGTTGAAGAATGTCAACGAAGAGCAGATTGGTCCAAATGGAAAAATGCGATCCAGACTGAATTGGATTCACTAACAAAGAGACAGGTATTTGGGTCTATAACACTGACACCACCAAATATAAAACTTGTTGGCCATAAATGGGTCTTTGTTAGAAAGCGTAATGAGAAAAATGAGGTTGTTAGATACAAAGCCCGCTTTGTGGCGCAAGGTTTCTCACAACGCCTTGGAATCGACTATGAGGAGACATATTCTCCCGTAATGGATGTTATAACGTTCCGCTATCTTGTCAGTTTGGTAGTTTCCGAAAAACTTGACATGCAGCTCATGGATGTGGTTACAGCATATCTCTATGGGGATCTAGATTCAGAGATATATATGAAGGTTCCAGATGGACTTCAATTACCCAAATCAAGTGGCTCTAAACCACGGAGCGCGGTTTCAATAAAATTAAGACGCTCACTATATGGATTGAAACAATCTGGACGGATGTGGTATAACCGTCTAAGTGACTACTTGATTGGGAAGAGATATGTTAACAATGAAATATGCCCTTGCGTGTTCGTTAAGAGAACAAGATCCGGATTTGCAATTGTAGCAGTTTATGTCGATGACATGAACCTAATTGGAACTCTAGATGAGTTAAAAGAAACTGCTACATATTTCAAATCTGAATTTGAGATGAAAGATCTCGGGAAAACACGGTTTTGTCTCGGAATAGAACTGGAGCACCTTAATGATGGGATTATGATCCATCAGTCAGCATATACTCAAAAGTTACTAAGGCGCTTTAATGAAGATAAAGCAAAGCCTGTGAGTACTCCCATGATCAACCGTAGTCTTGAGCCCATGAAAGATCCGTTTCGTCCAAGGGATGAGGACGAAGATTTATTAGAAGCTGAAATACCATACCTAAGTGCGATAGGCGCATTATTGTATTTAGCTCAATGCACAAGACCGGATATCTCATTTGCAGTAAACTTGTTAGCTCGACATAGTTCTGCGCCAACACGCCGCCATTGGATTGGTATAAAGGCAATCCTTCGATACCTAAAAGGTACGATCGATATGGGCTTGTTCTATCCCTACAGAGAGAAAAGAAATGTGAACGTTGGCAACACTATCCATAGTGACCGACGTTCTCCTCCTCCCCTCCATCAAAATGACAATGATGTTCTAACAGGTTTTGCTGATGCAGGGTATCTCTCTGACCCTCACAAAGGTCGCTCTCAAACAAGTTATGTCTTTACCATAGGAAGCACCGCGATATCTTGGAGATCTACAAAACAGACTCTTGTTGCTACTTCCTCAAATCATGCAAAGATTATTGCACTACATGAAGCCGTGTGTGAGTGCATATGGCTAAGGTCTATAAATAGACACATTCGAGGAACTTGTGGTTTGAAATTTACCACAAATGAACCTACATGCATTTACGAGGATAATGCAGCTTGTATTGAGCAAATGAAATTAGGTTTCATCAAAGGCGACAATACCAAGCATATATCGCCGAAATTCTTCTACAATCAGCAACAACAAACACTTCTAAATATTGAAGTAAATCAAATCCGATCAAAAGATAATGTAGCTGACTTATTTACTAAGTCACTACCAAAATCCCCTTTCGAGAAACATGTAAGGAGTATCGGATTGAGGAGGATATCCGAACTCCCATGATCTTCAAGAGGAGTCTAAATCAGGAGGAGTATCCAGAAACATACTTCACACTCAACGCGCGTTGTGCTCTTTTTCCTTTTCGACCAAGGTTGTTTTTCCCACAGGGTTTTATTACTTGGCAAGGTTTTTAATGAGGCAACTTCGATGCCCACCATCTACACAATACTATTGAACATGAAATATCCAAGGGGGAGTGTTGTAGTATAAATGTATAAATATTGTGTATGGCTGTATCATGTAACAAAATACGTAAAAGTATTTAGATAGGTACTTGAGTATATAATCATCGGTACTTGAGTGTATGAAGACTTATGTAAACATGGTTTGCCAAAGGGCAACAAGCATGGCAGAAAATCATCATCAAGATGGTTATCATTTTGATTTTCTCTTTGAGCTTTCACACTTCAAATGTATTCCTATAAATACCCCTTTGTATGAGATGAATAAACACACTTGAAATCTCTATTCTCTCTGAATTATTACTCTCTCTTTCTATTTGTCAATTCCTCTTGTTCTTAAACAAATCATACATTCCAACATGCAACATGTCCAAATTTTGCTTTTCCTATATGGTATTCATTTTATATCCCGTCAAACTTACTGCCTAATTATACCATTCACTTTCTTACTGCCTAGTCTGCACCATTCACTCTCCTTAATAACTGCATAATTTGCATCATTCACTCTTCTACATAGATGAACGAGGATTTAAATGGACCAGGCTTCAATCTTTACTTCCTGATCAGTATGCTATGGTGGAGCACTTCAGTGTCCTCTCCAATCCTGACATCAGTTTGCCTACTAGAAATGTGTACCAATATGGTATATTTATGCTGGAAACACTTATTGGAAAGAGACCCGTTGCTAGTAATTCTGGCCCAAATAATTTCTCACATGTCAAAGCAATGCAACAAATATCAAATGATGACCTTGTGGATGATTCTTTTGAAGAAAGAAGAAGGCTATAGTGGGGACATTTTCACTAACTTGGCTTCACTAGCGCTTCAAATCTTAAGGGGCTCAAGTCAAGACATGAACGACATTGCAGCGGAAGTTACTAATATCATGATGTTATGTTTATGAGGGAGAGGGCAAGATAGGGTATGACTTCATCTATCTGTATTTGCTATTCATCCTGAACTCTAGCTATTCCATATTGGTCTGTAAACCATAATTTTATTTTAGGATTAATTTCAGTTTACTCCCCTGAGCTTTAGGTCCAACATCATGTTGGTCCCTGTGGTTTTAATTTAATCAGTAACAGCCCTAAATTTTCAAGTTTCATCCACCGTATTCAATTTCTATCATTCTGTCCAAATTGGATGTTAAGTCTGACAATGGAACCCACTATGAGTGCTAAAATGGTCATTTTAAGACAATAGAAAACCCAACGACAAAAAATCCATCTTCTTCCTCTGGTCCTTTTCTCCCTAATCATGTTAAGCACAGTAGCACACCATACACATTCCAAGCTTGCAACACAATAGCAGATTCATTGTTATCATTCATCGGAATCCCCTAATTTCTCTCTTACCAAATTCTCATCCCCAAAGATGCTTTGCGAATTTATGCGAAACCCTATCTCTAGAACCCATATTTCCCCCATACCTGATAGGAGCATTTTAATGTGATATTTTAGTAGTTAATTCCTCATATTTTGCTTAGTTAATTCCTTAACCAAATCGATTTTTAACTGAATTTCTATTTTTAGGTACATTGGAATAGATGAAGAAGAAATAAGTGCCAGGTCCATAATTACCTAAAAATGATGGAGAAAAATGGAAATGTACTAAAAGGTTAATTTTACACATTTTTCTCCTTCGGCTAGGAGAAACCAAACCAAGCAAGGAAGAAGGAGCGGCCGCCTGACCAAATGAACTCCAAATGAGCTGAAACTCTCCAGATTAATTCTAGACGTCCCAATGATCATTTCTTATGAAGAGTGCTAGAGCAAGTTTTGAGTGAAAAGCCTTCAAAAAATCAGTCCAATTTTCTGCAGAAGCAAAACTGGAAAACTAGACCTGTAAGGAGTCCAGCAGCGTTTCCTACCCAACCATATAGAATTAAGCTCTGAAATTCCACCACAATGATCTACACTCATTATGGATCATTTGATATGAAGAAATCGGAGGCCTATTCTAAAGTTTTGGTAGAGAATTAATTGAAGGAATAAAGAGGCAGAAAGTGACATAAAAACAGCTCAACATTCATCATGTTCATGTTTCCCACCCACATGAAGAAAGCTAGATGCTTTTCTCTTTTTCCTTGGATATATTTTTCTACTCCATTCTCTTTAATTTATCATCATCACTTCCATATTTCTGCACCTTCATCCTTTGTTTTCATTTCATCATTACTCTATCTTTTCCATATTTTACAAACCACTTTCATTATTTTTCTTCCTCTCATCATTTCACTCTTCTTTTTCTTCCCTATATAAACACCTTCTTCTTTCACTCTCAATCACCAATTCCTTCACCCATTACATCTTCTTTCTGTCTTCATCTCCTTCACAAAACCTCCATCTCCACCTCCCAAAATCCAAACTCATACTATCCATACTACTCTATCTCCTCTATCACCACCACCATTTCTTATCCTCTACCTCCATTAACACCATCACTACTACATCATTTCTCCACTTTCTTTTCTATCATCATTTTCTCCATCTAGTCCACCTATTCACACAATACATAATACAAGTTTCACTATCTTTTATCATCAAATTTTCAAGAGCAAGAAGGAGAGGGAATTACCACCACCACCATCACCACCAAAATGTGAGCTTGGGGACCATTCGACACATCACTAAGCCAACTCTATCTCTTTTATTCTAGATTATATTTTGGTGTTTAATTTGATTATAAAGTTAGTATATGTAATTATGAGTGAGTAATACTTTGTTGGGGCTAGGGTTGAAAGTCCTAGCCAATCTTGTATGAATTGATGTTTTAATTTACATTTGATGTTATTTGTGATTTTCATCTTTATACGCTAATTCAAGAAGTGAATGCATTCATTCAAACTTAACTACACTGAACGTGTTATGTTTGTCATCTTATGAAAAAATGTTTAGAGAGTAGCATTGATAGCATGATAGCATCCTCTATGTGCATGTGAAGGTTGTGAGTTAAAATCACCTATATCTAGGATTGGTTTGCTTGTATGATTATCTAAAATCAAAACTTTATGCATCTAGGAATAATGAATTAAGACTTAACCGGTAATAGGAATTGTTCTTGGGTAGTTAATTCTAGACTTATCCTGTTGGAATTGATAACATTAAAGGAGTTTAAGCCATTATAGTCTTATCCGGATGCAAAGAGGGTAATTGGAAAATTAGAATAACATCACTTGTATTTGAACTTCAATATTTGCAAGGGAGGTTAGTGGTAGACAATCCAACCCCTAACTTCATCCATTATATTACTAGTTTAGTCTAGAGTAATTTAGTTTACATTTGAGCATCTAGTTGTTTTCAATTCAAAACTATCTTCAAAAACCAAATCAAATTACTACTCCATCTTGTACGTACTCACCATGAACCTAGATTTCCTTGTGAATTTAGGTTTGTGATTGTACATTTGCATATTCTAACTCTCCTTATGTTCACACCCTAGCTAGTGAAAGGAATCCAATCCTCGTGGGTTTGACAACCTTTCTTAAATAGTTATACGATTATTTGTACCTCTTATACTTAAGGGTGGCTATTTGGCTAACATTATCCATCTCTAAATTTCGGGTAAGAATCAGCTAAAATCTTCAAACCCACTTAGGTTTTCAACTTCCAAATCTCGAAAACCTTAAAATCCACCTATCATGTTCACATAGAACAACGAATATCCAGTAAAATGAAAAACCCAAAAACAAAAATTAGTCCCCGGCAACACCCACGCCACCATTGGGCTCACTAATCTGCGACAAGTCAAAGCTTGCCTTCTCGTACTCCGTAGAAGCTTGGAATCATGCTCACACACCGTCACTGCTGCCAGCAAATCTCCCAGTGGCTCAGCTCGGACGAAGGACTATTACTTTTCGCAGACGAGGCAGCGGCGGAGCTTTGAGAGATCGATTTCTTGTGCTCATAGCAAAAGGGTAATGGCAGGGGAGGTGGAGTTAAAGCTGGTATTCGATGGCACTATGATCTATGGAGTTGTTCTGGGGCGAAGCTGCTGATTACGGAGAAGAAATTGATGGAATCAAGTTCTTCGAATTCAAAGTATGGAAGAGGATGGTATGGTGGGTGGTGGTGTTGGCATTAAGGTGTTTGTGGAAATGGCACAAGATGTAGAAATTCTGGGTTTTGATGTAGAACTGGCACAAGGTGTGGATGTTCTAGGATTTGATGCAAAAGGAAAAGCCAATCGAAGCATGGTGTTGATCAAGAAGAGGTGGAAGTTCTAGGGTTCTTTCACTTTTTTTTTCTTGAAATGACTGTTTTAACCCTTAAAGTGGGTATTATAGTCAAAGTAAACGTCCAATTTGGACGGAGTCAATGAAATTGGACACGCCTGATGAAAATAAAAAGTTCAAGGGTGTTACTGGTTAAATTGAAACCACATGGACTAACATGATGTTGGACCCGTACCTCAGGGAGGTAAACTGAAATTAATCCATATTATTATTGCCCCCCAATAAAAACATTATTACCCCTCAATAATATTATTATTGGCTCCCATTAATATTATTATTGCCCTTGAACAACAGCTTCTGCTCCACCGGCTCCAGCCTTGGCTTCCCTGAAACAAGTTCCTTCAATTCCCGTATCAATCATCAAAAATCTAACACAATCAAACACCTATGCACTTTCATAACAGTCACAACTATAGCGAACACTATAATCAATTTAATCACCATTACCATTTACGAAACCCTAACAATCTCACTATATTCCTATGCCTCACAGTCCCCAACACCTCTACCTCTGCCAGAACCCCTCACTGAAAGGGTTGATTGACTTCTCCGGCGGGTTAGTTTTGGTCTTCCTTAACTGTGAGTGAAGGAACGGGGAAGCCTCTAGGGATGGACGCCGCCGTCCAGTCCCCTACGCCTCGCTTCTGACTAACCGTAGTCCAGTCTGGTGAAGACAGTAGTGAACTCGACGATGAGTACTATTATCCAGATCTCATCGATGCATCAAACCAGATAGTGAACCATCTTCATACGCCGACGTTAATGACCCAAATTCTTTAGACGTTGCAGGTTCGACCCAAACTCCATTTCGCAAGAGATTCGACTTGAACCAAAACCAAGTCGAACCAGACTCGGCGACTTCCAATCGTCGGCCACCTTAACTTCTTCCATATTGACGCGCTGAAATAGAACCTGACAAGAGAGGAAGCGTGTGAGAGAGAGGGAGGGATGAGGAGGGGGAGAGAGAGAGAGAGAGAGAGAAGTTTGTAGTTATTATTAAATTGGGGGTAAAAATGTCACTTGTGTTTAAATTGGGTAGATGGGAGTAAAATTTTCTTAGAGGAGTAAGTGGGAGTAACTTGACTCAAAATTGGACATTGGGTCAATATCCCTTATTTTAATTTCGACCATTGCATGATTTAGCCTTTATTAAAATTTCCCTTTGATGTTGTACACACGTTACTCCACTGTTATTATAGTGCAGAATAATGCAGCTGTTTGCATTACCTATTAGTTCTGGAATAGTTTAACACATAGAAATTAAAAGAATACATAAAAATATATATTAACCTCCCCTCCCAACAGAACTCAAAACTAAGAGTAGTTGATGGAACAAGAGGAATTGGGATATATCAGTATCGAGAAAATGGATCACTTGTTTCTTGAACAAGTCGAAAAACTATATGTTTGATGAGTCCTAAGAGACTTCATGGTTCAGGCATTTATGGCAGAAAAAAAAAACCACAAACTAGAAATATGTTCGAGCATTTGACGAAAAGACTATACTTTCTCAAGGATGAACCTTAAGCGGGCAAATCAGGGCGTATCTGTTTAAGGAAATAGAATGCAAGAGAGATTGTTGAGAGAATTGTTATATTTATTCATTGATAATTGGAGCCCTATATGTAGGGATTACAAAGTATAGTCTCTTGGAGTATAAGGATTTCTATTCTAACTTGAATTGGGAATTCTCTCATATTATAACTATAGAACTAATCCTAGTTTGAAAAGGTACACTAATAATCAACATTCTTCAACACACCCCTTTGTGTCGCTCAAACTTGGTGATGATGCTTCAAACGTTGCCTCGTTAAAAACTTTGCTCGAGTAATAAAAACCCTGTGGGATAAAAACAACCTCGAGGAGGAGAAAAAGAGTACAATACGTCATTCACTCTTCGAGATCGAACATGTAGACATCATACATCCCCTTTATGTCGACATCTCCCCTTCATTGCTACAATTATGGGAGTTCGGATAACTTTCTCAATCCGATGCTCTTCACATGTTTCTCAAATGTGGATTTAGGTAACGACTTAGTGAGTAACTCCGCTACATTATCCTCTGATTAGATTTGATTCAGTTCAATCTTTAGAAGTGCTTGTTGTTACTGATTATAAAAGAACATAGGGCATATGCTTGGTGTTGTTACCCTTGATGAAACCTAACTTCATCTGTCAATACAAGCTGCATAATCCTCATAAATGCAAGTAGGTTTATCTATGGTAGACTTCAAACCACAAGTTCCACAAATATGTTTAATTACAGACCTTTACAGCTTCATGTAGAGCAATACTTTCTGCATGTTTTGAGGAAGTAGCAACAACGGTCTTTTTTATAGACTCCAAGATATTGCAGTGCTCCCCATGGTAAAGACATAACTAGTTTGGGAATGACCTTTGTGAGGGTTAAAGAAATACCCTGCATTAGCAAAACCCATCAAAACATCACCATCGTTTTGATTTTGGGGGGGGGGGAGGAGGGTGATGTTGGCCATCCTGGGACATGATGACATGGCCTGTCATGATGGTTTGGGTGGCGGCGCCCGGCCTAATGGGGTCCGATCGCATTATTCAATCATTTCTTTTCTCTTTGTAGGGATAAAACAAGCCCATATCAATCACATCCTTTAAGCATCAAAAGATTGTCTTTACACTAATTCAATGGTGGCGTGTTGGCGCAGATCTGTGGCTAGCTAACAAGTTCACTGCGAATAAGATGTCTGCTCTTGTGCATTGAGCTAAATACAATAATGCGTCTATTGCAATCAGATAGGGCACTCCAGCCTACAAAACGTCTTCATCCTCATCCTTTAGATGAAAGAAATCTTTTCCAGGCTTAAGACTACGACCAATCATGGGAGTACTCACAGGCTTCACTTTATCTTCATTAAAGTGCCTTAGTATTTTCTAAGTACATGCTGACTGATGAATCAAAATCCCAACACAACGGTGCTTGAGTTCTAATATGAGACAAAACTGTGTTTTTCCAAAATCTTCATCTCAAATTCGGATTTCAAATACTTAGTAGTTTCCTTAATTCATCTAGAGTTCCAATTAGGCTCATGTCATCAACATAAGCTGCTACAATTACAAATTGGAAACTTGTCCTTTTAATGAATATGTATGGGCATATTTCATTGTTGACATATCTCTTTCCAATCAAATACTCACTTAGATGGTTATACCAGATCCGTTCGGATTGTTTCAATCCATATAGTGAGCGTTTTAATCTTATTGAAAATGCTCTCCGTGGTTTAAAGCCACTTGATTTGGATAATTGAAGTCCATCTGGAACCTTCATATATATCTCTGAATCGGGATCCCCATAGAAATATGTTGTAACCACATCCATAAGCTGCATGTCAAGTTTTTCGAAAACTACCAGAATAATAAGGTAGCAGAACGTTATTACCTCTACTACGGGAGAATATGTCTCCTCATAGTCGATTCCAAAGCTTTGTGAGAAACCTTGCGCCACAAGGCGGGCTTTATATGTAACAACCTCATTTTTCTTATCATGTTTTCTAAGAAAGACCCATTTATAGCCAACAGGCTTTACAGTTGGGGGTGTCAGCGTTACCGGCCCAAATACCTGTCTCTTTGCTAGTGAATCCCATTCAGCCTGGATTGCATCTTTCCACTTAGGCCAATCTGCCCTTCGTTGACATTCTTCAACAGAGCGAGGTTCGATATCATCATGTTTTATAATTCCTTGTGCAACAGAGTATGCAAAAGTATCATCAAGGATAATAGAATCTCTATTCAATGTCTCATGTACACTAGTGTAATTCATTGAGATCTCTCTATTCTCTAGAATTGGTTCTGACAATGGAGCGTCCCCTAATGATGTCTCTTGGATATAACCATAATCCAGAATATTCTTATGAGATGGATTATTTGTATCAATGACAATGAATTATTTTGTACCAAACTCGCTTTATTTCTTGGGCCAGAATCCATGAAACATATGGCCCTCCCGAGCTTTCTAGCGAGAGCCTTGGCCTCAGCCACAATGTCACCACTGTGGGAGACGTTGGTGCCATGTCCAATGCTTCTTGGGATGTCGTCATGCCCTCTTTGTATAGGGACTTCAATACTTGCTGGCACGTTTGCAGCAGGTATGTGTGATCTTGTCACTTTAGCAATATCAAAAAACGCATTAGGCAACGAATTTGCTACTTTCTGAAGATCGAGAATTCTCCGCACTTCAATGTCTGACAATGCAGTTTGGGGATCAAGATGAGAGAAAGTGGGGACAGATCACGGAAATTCCTATCGTTCTTGTTGAACATTTTTGTTCTTATCTCCCCCTAACGACGGGAAGACTGTTTCATCAAAGTGACAATCCGCAAATCTAGCGGTAAAGAGATAGCCTATCAAGGGTTCTGATTACACGCATTTTTATGCACGCAGTATATTCTAAATATTAGAAATAAGCTAATCGTCAAGTCAATTATAATGTAATTAATTCTTTTTCATATATATAAATAAGCAGAGTTGTGGATTTTGGAAGAAGTCGTGCGAAATTGGAGCAAATTAGAGTTTCTGACAAAAAGACGAAAATTCAACATTGGTCAACCATGGTCAACTCGAGCGTGAAAGTGGAGTCGAACCTAAGAGGTCATATGTGAAAGTATGGTGGGGAAGAAAGAAAAATTGAAAAGAAGAAAAAGAAAATTGCATAAAAAATAAGAATGGGGTTGTATTACTGAATCATTGATTAATTATCAGTCTCACCTTCAGCCATTCACGTGGTGCAGCACCTTAATTGCCTTGAGCCAATTGGCTGCATACAAGTGGAAGCTCCCATTCTTCTTTCTCATAGCCATGTGCCACTTTTCCTCCTTCCCTACTGTAGACACCTAAAATTTAATGAAAGTAAAATTCATTAAATAATTCGGTCAACACTTGAAATTATGACCAAACAAACTTAGTCGACATGTGGGTCCAACAAAATGTGTATGTGGCTTGTGAGTAAGCAAAATCACTTAGACTCAGAGAGTGACACTTGACAACACATGAAAGGCCCGAGACAATAAATGAATTCGTTCCGGCTAAATCAATTAATATTAAAGCGGATCAATCAAATTAAATCAATTGATTCCGAGTCAAATCAAGTATTAAATTTCGTCTGCTGATTAGATGTCAATTTATTTAAATTGATAATCAAGATGAAAATCAGCTATCAAATTAATTGGCTAAATTTCTTAATAGTCGTGATTAAATTGATTAATTAAAGCTGATTGATTTAATTATGCTATTGATGAAATACAATTAAAATCAGCCATCAAATTGATTGGCTAATTCCTTAATGGTCGTGATTAAATTAGTTAATTAAGGCTAATTGATTTGATTATATTATTAAGGAAAATGCAATTAATTACGTGTCATCAAGGCATTCCAAACTGAGAGAGACGCCGACACTATAAATACCCCTCTCAAATCAAGAGAGGGAGGACGACAGACAGAGGGACGCAAGCAGATGGAAGAAACCTCTCCAAAGCTCAGAAGTCTCCCAAGCTCGTGAAGAACCATCAATCTGCCAAATAGCCGGTCTCTTCACCTCACTTATTTCAGACAAATAAGGGAAATCACCTGCAAGCTCAGAAGTCGTCAAACTCGCGGAGAATTAACAAGCACCAAGCAAACGTGCCGATTCATCCGCCATCAAAGCCACACTCGCCACTTGACACCGCTCGTGGTTCAAATCTGATCAATTTCAAGCCTCTGCAGCCCTTGATCATTTGTCATCATCAAGGAGCTTCTGCCAAGTTCTTCATCAAGCTCGTGGATAATCAACAAGCACTAAGCACACATGCCGATTCATTCAGCATCAAAGCTAAAAAACACTCACCACATAACATCGCTTGTGGTTCAAATCTGATCAAGAGCAAGCCACTACATCCCTTGACCAACCGCCTTTTGCAAGTCGTCAACAAAGTAAATCCTCTACAAGTTCTTCATCAAGCTCATGGAGAATCAACAAGTACCAAACACACGTGCCGGTTCATCCCCTACCAAAGCTGAAGAACGCTCACCACGTGACACAACTCGTGGCCTAAAGCCAATCAAGATTGAGCTTCTACAGCCCTTGGTCAATCGTCTTCCTCAAATCATCAACATAGCAAGAAGTTCAAACAACAACCATTCTATTCAAGATCAGGTGCTCGCCACCCTTGGATCAAATCAACGTCAGAGATCGAATCAGAGGAGATTCTTGTGAAAGAGCATCTACAGAGATTGTAACCCTCAAATTCATTAATAAAAATATATTATTTTGTACACGTGTCCTTCTTTCATTCATTGCAGGATTTTTGTGTTTACACCTACTTCTACCGAAACGCACCGTACCACAATTGGATTTTCCTTTCCTCTCTTATACTACAGCAGCCACAATCAATTTATATACCCTAACAGACACTGCTATTTGGGATTCTTACCCTACATCAGGGTGGGTTCGGTTCCCAACGGTTCAGTTTTAGGCCAAAATAGAGAACCGTTCGGTTGAGTTTTACGTTTTTTGGAAGTTGAAACCGAACCGACTGGTTAGGTTTTTTTTTTTTTGAACGGCCAGATTTGTTTTTCTATTTAATAAAAATTATTTAATACTAATGTTTTTTTTTTCAAGGCTGGATTAGTCGTTAGTTATTTTTCTCTTTTGGCTGACCTTTTACACCCTTTGCTCACCAAAAAAAGAAAATGCATCTACTAACTAAAATTCTCTAGAAACTAAGAAATTAGGAACCAAGGCCATTGGAGCCTTTTCGATATGGAAAAAAAAAAGGGCAACTCCTTAATACATTATCTAGAAGTATCCTGAAACAGCTACAGATGGAATATAAGTTTTGCTAATCGGTTCTTTTTGCCTGCAAAGTGAGACAAAAAAATGATTTAGCCCAAAAACATTAGACAAAAGTGAAGTTGAGACCTAACAGGCTTTAAGAGCTATAAGCGCTTGTTACAAAATTGCTTCTTGAAAATCCAGAACATAAATAATTAGAAGAGGGAAAGATTACCTTAGAAACTTTATGATTTATATCACATGACTTCCATGGTTGAGGTTCCAGCATAAGAATGCCACCCTGCTCTGAAGGAAAAGAATAACTCTTAACTGTTAGGGAAATTTATCCTCTTACTGGCTTTGATATAAACCACAACCTTCATTAGTGTGTTTCCACTACTCAAACAAATCAAAGGGTGGCCGAGACTTTCCATTCATAGGGTACAAGATCAGGTCTTCACAATCAAAGCCCACAAAATGTCATTCAAGCTAGTAAAACAAGACCCATTACCAATCTAATTGAAAAGACAAGTAATAAATCTACAATAGCCAATACAATCCAACAAAGAAAACAACTTAGAACATTCATGACACCAATATAAAAACATAATCGTGCAGAAACAGAGAAGGAATCTCCATGAATATAAAAACATACATAACCAATATGAAAACATAACCATGCATACTGATATTTGGAGATAAAAAGATAAAAGAAAAAGGTTGATTCATAAAGCATTTGCAAAAGATCAAGAACCAAGTCTTACAAACCAGACCAAGGAATCTCCATGAATTTTCTTTGCAACTCTAAGATCATCATCTAGATATACAGATTAAAACGCACAGATAACCAAAAATGATGGTTTTCAAACCATGGGCAAGATCCTAAACAACAATATGTAGAGAATGCCAGTCTCAAACAAGTTAAGGGTATTAGATCAACATCATGAGAAAAAGTTTAATTATTATATGTATATCTTAAGGGAAAGCACATACCAAAATGCGATGCAACTCCGGCTCCGCCTTTGTTACCCTACCCCTCATTTTCCTTCTTACTGTTTCCACCGCTGCCAGAACCCAGAACCCAGAACCAAGCTCTTTGATTAAAGATCACCTACCAGCACACAGCCAAACAAAAGATATAGTAAATCACAGATGCAATCACAACAGATCTAACTTTTTAGTTCCCAGATATAGTAAATCACAAATGCAATCATAATTGGATTTGAAATTCAGAGAGAACAGATATTACCATCAAGTCATCAACATGCATGAAAACCCATGCCCAGAAGATCAAGTACGAGTCTTCATGCATCATCATACCCAATATCTCAGAAAAATAAATGGATTCATTTCAATTTGCCTCCCTGAGGTTCGAGTCCAACATCATGTTAGTCCTTGTGGTTTCAATTTAATCAGAAACACCCTTGAACTTTTTATTTTCATCAGTCGTGTCCAATTTCCCTAACTCCGTCCAAATTGGACGTTTACTTTGACGATAATACCCACTTTAAGGTTTAAAACAGTCATTTCAAGACAAAAAAAAAAAGGTGAAAGAACCCAGAACTTCCACTTCTTCTTGATCAACACTATCTTTCGATTAGCTTTTCCTTTTGCATCAAATCCTAGAACTTCCACACCTTGTGCCATTTCTACATCAAAACCCAGAACTTCCACATCTTGTGCCATTTCCACAAACACCTTAATGCCAACACCACCACCCACCACACCATCCTCTTCCATACTTTGAATTCGAAGAACTCGATTCCATCAATTTCTTCTCTGTAATCAGCAGCTTCGCCCCAGAACAACTCCGTAGACCGTAGTGCCAACGGATACTAGCTCCAACTCATCCACCTCCCCTGCCATTACCCCTTTACTATGAGCACAAGAAATCAATCTCTCAAAGCTCCGCCACTGCCTCGTCTGCGAAAAGTAATAGTCCTTGGTACGAGCTGAGCTGCTGGGAGATTTGCTGGCGGCGGTGACGGTGTATGAGCATGATTCCAAGCTTTTACAGAGGATGAGAAGGCAAGCTTTGACTTGTCACAGGTTGGTGAGCCCAATGGTGGCGTGGGTGTTGCCGGGGACAAATTTTTGTTTTTGGGTTTTTCATTTTACTGGATATTTGTTGTTCTATGTGAACGGGATAGGTGGATTTTAAGGTTTTCGAGATTTGGAAGTTGAAAACCTAAGTGGGTTTTTGAAGATTTTAGCTTATTCTTACCCGAAATTTAGAGATGGGTATTGGGGGAATCTGGGTTCTAGAGATGGGGTTTCGCATAAATTCGCAAAGCATCTTTGGGGATGAGAATTTGGTAAGAGAGAAATTGGGGGATTCCGAAGAATGATAACAATGAATCTGTTATTGTGTTGCAAGCTTGGAATGTGTATGGTGTGCTACTATGCTTAACATGATTAGGGAGAAGAGGACCAAAGGAAGAAGATGGATTTTTTGTTGTTGGGTTTTCTATTGTCTTAAAATGACCATTTTAGCCCTTATAGTTGGTTCCATTGTCAGCCTTAACGTCCAATTTGGACGGAATGAGAGAAATACAGGGGATGAAACTTGAAAATTTAGGGGTGTTACTGATTAAATTAAAACCACAGGGACCAACATGATGTTGGACCTAAAGCTCAGGGGAGTAAACTGAAATTAATCCTGATAATATTATTGGGGAGCAATAATATTATCCCGTGACCTATGAGATCTCCGACGAGTTTTTTGAGGAATTCCGACAACCGATGACCGGATTCCGACGAGCATTGACAGGACTCCGGTCAAGTCTTCGTTGACTTCTCTCTAAGTGACAATAGGAGGGAGGGCAAAATTGTCTCAATAATATACAAAAAATAATAAAAAAATACTTAATTGGTTATTAGGATAAAGAATATGTAATTTGTTGGGTAAGTGAGAAATCTTATAAGATGATTTGGTAAGTGGGGTTAATGTAGCTCAATTTTGGATAAATAGTCATTTTCCATATATAATGAGACTCTGTTTGTCGCCATCTAAGAAATGGTAGGACTTGTAATTTCTTTTGGGAAGAACATGAGTCTGAACATGACCTATAAGAGTTTTTAAAGTCTTCATAGGTTCATCCCAAGTCTTCATTTGAATGACTGAATGAGAACAAACCTCGCCATCTTCTAAAACTGAAAGTCTTCTGAATGAGTCGGTGACTTTGCTTTCCTTTCATTACTGCTAGGAAAGTTCCATCGATGCGGTGGCTCTGGAAAATAGTGGTTGTGGTGGTTATTGTCAAAGATTGTAGTACTCATACATAGTTCCTTTAGTATTGATGAGTCTCATCTCTCAAGCCAGCAGTCAATATCAAATTATTACTATGTCCTACTCTTTCCTGCGGGGTATCTTTCGAATCTTAAAAGCAAAAAGCCAAAACCCGAGTCTGAAAACGGCGGATTCTTTTCTCACTTGAAGCACAACACATTTCTTTTTCTTTATCTTGATTCGTAATTTAGAGCTGCGATTTCATTGAAAGAGATCAGAAATCTTATATAAGATCAAAGCCTGGCTTGCCACGGATAGAATTTAGATGTGATAACAAATTGTATTCAAAGCTATTGAGTTGTTTTTGATCACTACATAGTTCAATTAAAAAAGGTAAAAGCTGAAGGCTTTTGTCGGATTCTAGAAGTCTAGTTGAAGACTATATATTGCCTCGTTTCATTTTTATTTTCTGTTATGGTCTACTCCGGAAATTTCCAGCTTATAAGAACATGCTAATCAAACCATTCTTGAAGCTGTAAACACAATCTCTATGTTATTTATCTTAGAACTTTTGTATTGTTGGGCAGTGTCTTGTCTGATCACCAATCTACTGGTACTGTGAGTTTGAATTGATTGTGATATTGCATATGTTGTAACCGTTGTATGTTAATTCATACATGCACCAAGTGAAGATCACATGGATGCGGTACATAGAATTCTGAGATATTTGAAGACAAATGTAGATAAAGAGATCATGAATTCCAAGAATAACTATATAGACATAACTGGATACATAGATGCAGATTGGGGTGGTTCAATCCCTTATAGAAGGCCTACTTCAGGTTACTTTACTTTTGTGGGAGGTAACTTGGTCACGTGGAGAAGTAAGAAGCAAAAAGTGGTTGCTAGATCCAGTACAGAAGCTGAGTATAGTGGAATGGCTCATGGAGTATGCGAAATGTCATGGCTTCATCATTTAATGAAAGACCTGGGATTCAAACCCAAGCATGCTATTGTGGTAAAAAAAAAAAAAAGGGACTTTGATTGTCGCCATTATACATATACAAAAGTAAAAGGGTTCTTGCCCAAAAGCACCAAAATGAACAAAAATTATCTCACTTACTCCAGCAACAGATTTTTATTCCCACATATACAATTTAACAGCAAATGACCATTGTACCCTCAACTCAATTAATGAATTACAAGAACTGCCACTTACTCTCTCTCTCCACAAACGTCGACTCTCTCTCTACTTCCAGCGTCAACTGACCGGGGCGACGTCGCCGACTTCCTCCATCGATCTTCTCTGATTCAAGTCCCAATCTCCAAGCAAATCCAGCAGATGTTGATCACGGTTCATTCACCGACGAGCTCGCCGACTTCCTCTATCAATCTTCTCCGATTCAACTTCCTATCTCAACCACCATTAACGGATTCCAGCAACCTCACTGGCTCCACGTCGGCTTTTTCGCTGCAACCATAAGCTCGAATCGAATCCTAATTTAGGCTGCTTCGTTCTTCCAGACCATTCCAACGTCACCACTCACCAGCTCCACGCTGGCGTGTTCCCCATATCCGGCGCCGCTCGCCCGCTCCCTTGCTTCACTTGCAGCGCGGTTCTTCGCAACTCTGACGAGGACTGGAGGTTCGGAGAGGTGAGAGAAGTCGGCGGCAAGCTCCAGAGGTGCTTCGATCCGGTGGTCTTGGTCGGGCTCTTGACTTGGGTGCCCAAATCAGTTTATTTTTTTTTTAAGTAATAGGGCAAAAGGAAAGGAAAAAAAAATTGAATGTCTATTGGGGAGCAATAAGCGTCTATTGAAGGGCAATATACATTTTGAATTGATACAATCTCTTTGTTTTTTTCTTTAATTGGAGTTTTATTTGTCTAATTTTATGAAGATTAGTTCACATTCCAACGATCGAAAATTCTATTGGAGGACAATAGACGTCTATTGGGGGGCAATACACGTCTATTGGGGGGCAATACATGGCTGATAGACGTCTATTGCCCTCCAATAGACTTCTATTAGGGGCTAATAGACTATTAAGGCAATAGACGTCTATTGGGGGGCAATACACGGCTGATAGTCGTCTATTGGGGGACAATAGATGTCTATTGGGGTCAAAAAGACATTTTCGGTTATATTTCCAGCAAATTCCGGTGGGCGACAGCCGGTGACTGGAATCCTACGAAAGTTGGCCCGAATCCGGCACGGAATTAAGCGAAAGTTGACCTGAATCCGGCAGCCGGTGACCAGAATCCGCCGATTGGTGATCGACTTCGGCGAAGTCTCCTATGGTTTCTCTCTCTCTCTCGCTTTCTCTAAGTAATAAATGGGTGAGGGTAAAATGGTATTAAAAAAATTAAAAAACAAAAAAAAAACTTAATGGGGTATTAGGAAAGATCTCCTTAGAGTGTTTTGGGTAAGAGGGAATTAAAAAAACTTAATGGGGTAAGTGGGAAAAAAATCCTTTAAAATGTGGTAAATGGACAAAACCCCAAAGTAAAATGGGATTTTCACTATTTAATGAAGAGGCTTAATGAATAGTAAAACAGTGATTTTTTGAATTTGCCCCCTATTTTCTTTGGTCTTTGACGCTTTTATCCCTAATATATATATATATATATATATATATATATATTAAAAAACACAAATATTAGCTCAATTGGATTATTGCAAATATTCTTTTTCAACAAATAAAAAATTAGATTATTGCAAATAGAAGTGAAAGATGATTATGATCTTAAAATTTATTTGTTCTTGAATCCATGATTTTAGCTTAGTAGGATTATACAGACTTTTTATCCGTCTTTATATATGGCTTAGGTTTGTCAAATGTGAAATAACCTGAGCCTTGATTTAAGCTGATTTTTCAAATAGAAATAGAAAAGATCAGTAAACATGGTATTGTAAAAATGAGTGTCTTGATTAATTCTTAAATTTTAATTTAGAACTTTTTATATTTATAACATATCAGTAAATTGTTATACAGATTTTTAAAAGCTTCACTACTAATTTTCCTATGCTTCTACTTATATTATGTTGTTTGTATCATATTTTTGGTGAGATTTAACCACTTTCTTAATTTGTATGTAAAGAATATTTTTTGTTAGAATATCCATTTCTTTTGAAAAATGTTAAAATACAAGCTCATACTCAACACTTCCAATTTTGAATATGTTTATATTAAAGCCAAGTTCTTTTCAAAAAAAAATATTAAAGCTAAGTTAAAATACCAGCTTTCATAATATACAAAACGATAATATAATGTCATTTCTATCTTATTGTGTATAAAATTTCAGAAAAAAAATATAAATCCACATCATCGCGCTGGCGAGCTGCCTAGTGTAAGAAATAGTAGGACTTGTAATTTCTTTTGGGAAAAACCATGAATCTGAACATGAACGAGAGCAAACCTCGCTATCTATTGTTCAAGTTAAAGTCTTTGTCTTCTTCTAAAACTAAATGTCTGCTGAAAGAGTCGGAGACCTTGCTTGTAACGTCCCGTATCTTAATTTACCCGTTTGCTAGTCATCTGGATGGTAAACGACAATTACTTTCACTTTTTACTTCGTTTCGATATTTAGTGGCCCTAAAAGTTGACTTTTTGTTCGGGTTAGTTTTTGAGAAAATTTTCTTCATGAAAGTTGTAGAGGACGTTAAACCGATCACGTGCATATATGTTACGTAAAAATCGGAGTCCGTATGCGAAAGATATAAGTGAAATACAGAAGTTACTGTTCATGGTAAATTAGATATATATATATATATATATATATATATATACACGGAAAGTTACCACTGTAGGTTTCCATTTTCGGAAACCCACAGTAACTTTTCTCTCTCCTCTCCCCCGATCTCTCTTTACCTCGTTTCCGCCGGTTTCTCCTCCTTCCCTTCGATTCACCGTCGTCCGGCCACCAACCGGTGTGCAACCGGCCAATATAGGAGCCCCGAAGCTCTTCTACACACTAGTGGTCATGGGTTACATCGATTTGGCCGGAAAATCCTAATTCAAATCAAAAACCCCATTATAGCAATTCGGTGTTTCCGGCCAATTCTTCCAATTCCGGCGATCTCCGACCACCAAACCAAGTCCAATAGAAGCGCCTCGGGCCATTTGTCATTTCCCCTCAAGCGTCTTGCATCAATTTGCTGTGTAGAGGGAGAATCAAGCAAAATCCTGATTCTAGGGTTTTGAATTTTCTGGAAAATTTTCACCGGCTGATTTCGAGCACTTCAAGGTAAAATTGGAATTTGTTGTAGTGGAGATAAGTGTTGGGCTTGATGAGTAGGTGTTGCTGTCAAAATTTGGTGGCCATCGGAGGTGGTGGCAGGTGGCGCATGAACCCCACGCGCCGCCACTGTTGATGATGCGTAGAGGCGCGTAGAGCTGCCTCTGACTTCATTTTCTTAGCTTATTAAATCCTATAAATGTTGTAGGGTTTATATATGAAGTTTGGTGAAGTTTGGATGGTTATCGGGGAAGATTAAGGAGTTGAGATTAAGGAGACAATTAGAAATTCGATTTCAATTATTAGAAAATTATTTTCCGTCCTATGATTATTCACGAACCATTATTTTTGTACAGGACGAGAGGAGACCCCAGTTGAGGAGGATTCCGACCGACGACAAGATTAACCGTTTATTATGAGTGGACTTTTGTTTTTAAGTAAATGATGCATGCATTTATTTCTTAAAGTAATGCTTTAGTTGATTTAACATATTACTTTTCAAGCATATGATTTGATTTCGGAATTTTGTTTCGATTTATCTCATGTAATTGGTTTAAATGATAATTTTCAAAGATTTATTATGATTTATCTTGGTTATAAATTTCGGATTTGAATTTACTATGCTCGGGCTTGGATTTATAATTTGTGTTGGGAATTTGATTCCAATTTACGGAGTTTATGATTTATTATTATTTCTCGCCTATTCATTTTGAACTTGAGATTATCTTGGCGTGTGGGATACGTCATTGGAAATTCATTTGCGAGAGATGGGGAAGCCTTATGTATTTATGGATTTACTGGATTTTCGAATATGTTTTCTTGTGCCATACTTTAGGGTGATTTTTATCATACTAGCATTGAGTCCGCCTTTGTGGTGACGTGATGGGATCACAGAAGCCCGTCCGCCTTTGTGGCGCTGGTTACTGCCTTTGTGATAGTAATACTGAAGCCCAATATCCTAATCGCTACACATAGTGACGTAAGGGTATATACGGGAGTATGAGAGAGTACTTTAGCCTGGGAGGCTATCATCCGAGCCTGGGAGGCTCACTCGTATGGCTATCATTTTCCCCTACTTATTATATTATTTTTGACTAGCGGGGCTAGTCCGTTTTCCTTTAACCAGCAGGGTTGGCTTGGCTTTACGAAGTTCTCGTTTTTTTTTTTTAAATAAATGTTTACCATTGTTGCATGCATCGAGTTTTTAAAGGAATATATGCTGAAAGTATAAACTCCTTTTCCTTTACAATTACTTATTTTTGTCCACTCACGCTAATGTTTTTTTATGTACTTTCCCCCTAGGCCCTTCGGTTTCACTTGCCCAGTCTGCAGAGTAGCTGTCACTTGCCTAGTCTGCAGAGTAGCTGTTCGGCTTTAGGAGTTGAGGCTTAGCACCACCGCTGCCATCTATCCTTCGTAGGTTACTTGCTAACCTACTTTGTATATCGTTGTTCTTTTTACTTTAGACTGCTCTGATAACCATGAGATTGTTGTATTAATATTGTAATCTAAGACTTGGTTGTAATTTGAGATACTTGGATAATTTTATTACTCTAAATTGTGGAGTTATTCGGTTTTGGGAGCAGGGTGGCTCTAGGGGCTTTGAGGGTGATTGTTAGAAGTGTTTTTTTTATTTAATAAAATTTTGGGTTGTCCACTTTTAAGGGAGATTTTGCCGAATTTTCGGTAGGATTTTCTCAAAAAGTAGGCCCCATCGGACCACCTCGGTTTCCGAGGTGGATATCGGGTTGGGTCCTGACATTACTTTCCTTTCATTACTGCTAGGAAAGTTCCATCAATGTGGTGGCTATGGAAAATAGATCATGCAATACGCGGTGATGCATTGCATGACCTATTGTATTTATCTTTCATACATAGCTCTATTATTGTACTTACCTTTCACACGTAGCTATAGACAATTTGTACTTCTATACAATGCAGCCGTATTGGTTGACCTATTGTATTTATCTTTCATATATAGCTCTATTATTGTACCTACCTTTCACACTTAGCTATAGGCAATTTGTACTTCTATATATATATATGGGTTATTTTCCGTATATCCAGAAATTACATGTATTATGCCCACTTGCACCAACAAATTTGTATTACACTATTCTCTTAGGAAAAGACTTCTAAGGGTAGTGTCTTTTATATCCTATGTGTCTTTTATATCTATGTTGTCTTTTGGGTCTAAACTTTGCTTTTTCTAAGAAAAACTTGTTCATACTTCTGAAAAAAAAAAAAAAAAAAAAAAAAACTAGCCGTCAACATGCCCAAGTTTTTCACCTAACGGTTACTTTAACAGGCGAAATTACTGCTGCCTGTTTCTATCTTAGCCTGAGGCAGATTTTTCTAAGAAACAAAAAATCTAAACTTAAAGGTAGTACATGAATAAGGCCTTAACACAGATATAACACCAAGACAACATGTTTATAAGAAATTGAAAATATTGATGAAATAGATGGGCTATATGAATTTATTTATTTAAACATAATTACAAACTAAAAATTCAGAGCCTCATTCTCAGATAAACAGCTAAAAAGCAGTTTAGCTATCCATAAGAATGATTACAGATACATACTTGAGAAAGAAAGCACACTACTCCACACTAGATAGGAAGAAAAGAGCACACTACTACTATGGCTTTCTTACTTCTTGAGAGAAGACTCTTCTGCTCAATTCTCTGATGCCTTACAAACTGACCCTAAGGCTCCTTTTATAAGGACCGAAACTCAAAATGGAATTCAAAACAACAAAATGTACATCACTACTCAATTATTTGCTGCTCCTGTGATTGCTCTGGATGATTGATGTTGTTCAACGAAAAGCAGGTTCTTTTAGGTGAAATATTTTTTACCTTTATCTTTTTTGAAAAGCAAAAGCATCTTTTGGGAAAAGGCCAAAGTTGCTTTCGGTGTCTTTTCTACACCTGCTACTTCACATGTTTTCATCTGTTTCAGAGTTGTGGCCAAGGACAAAAGAGTGTTTTTCCATCCTTGCTTTGGTTTCTTTTTCTTCCATGTCAGTATCTTCATACTGTTTGGACCCAAAATGAGCATTTTGGCTTGAGAATGCACGTCTTGGAGAAATTGAGCAAATATCAGTGCCTCAAGCTATATATTGTCGATAAGTTCGAAATATATATTTAGAGGCTAAATAAAGAATATTATGGAAGTATGGAAATGAAAAGTCAACTTTAGCACATTTTCTTACTTCGGCTAGGAGAAACCGAGCTAAACAAGGAAGGAGGGGCGGCAGACTAACCATCCGAACTCCAAATGAGTTCAAACTTTCCAGCTTCATTCTAGACATCCCAATGATCATTTCATATGAAGAGTGCCAGAGCTCGTTCGGAGTGGAAAACCTTCAAATAATCAGTCCAATTTTCTACAGAAGCAAAACTGGAAAACTGGATCTGTAAGGAGTCCAGTAGCATTTCCGGCCCAACCACATGGAAATAAATTATGAAATTTTACCATAATAATCTACATTCATGGTGGATTATTTCATATGAAGAAGTCGAAGGCTAAATATGAGTTCTTAGTGAAGAAAAAAAATTAAAGGAATAAAGGAGCAGAAAGTGCTCTCACCTAACAGATCCACTAAGTGTTTAAGTGCTCTCACCTAACAAATCCACTAAGTGTTTAAGTGCTCAAACCTAACCCTCTATAATTTATTTAAAGGCCAAATAGTGTTGCTTGGAAGCCTATATATAGAGGCTACAACAAGTATCTTCTCACCAATTCATTCATCAAAACATCTATAAGATGATCTAAGTTCTCTCTAGAGCAACCTCTCTAAGAGCAACTCCTCTCCTTCTCTTTCTCTTTTCGGTGATCTCACTCCAAGTTCTAGTCTCCTTAAGAGCCAACTTTCAGTACCACCAAACCCTCTATCAAAGTACTTTGGTCCTAGTCTCCTCGGGAGCCGACTGTAGTACCACGACCACAACGGCTACGGAACCAGTCAAGCAAGGGTAACGCCTTCGCAAACCAGCCAAGCTAAAGTCACGCTTTAGCAAGTTCCCCTCACTTCCCAGTGGTTTTCGCTCTGCTCGATCTACAACATCGAGTATCGATTGTGATTTTGAAGAAGCTCAGCAAAAGTCCTCGCCACTAGGGACAAAGAATCCCACGACGAGGTTGGTGCTCTCCTCATCCACAATGCTCAGAAGAAGTCAGGTCAAGGGACACCCCTGACGACCGCACCCGAACGGTGCTGGCACGCCCATGCAAGAAAAGAGATTGTTGACCAACTCAAGAAAAACTGGAGCCCAACACATACATCTTGTAGTGGTTGTCTCTTTCAATCTTCTCGATCCATTGAAAACAAGCTAACAGGGAGTCTATCTCTTTTCTCTTAAGAGACAGAAATAGGTCACTGCTAATAACCTCAGAATGGTCGTATGTAGCAAAAAAAAAATTTTCTCCTGCTGCCAGGAAAGTATTTTCTGTATCTTCTACAATAATCTTTTTGATGTATTCTAGTGACGTGGCCTTCATCCAGGGAATGCTAGAGTTTGATTGGCCATTGTATCCAACACATGCAGGATGAAGATACTTCCTTTCAATGATTCTTACATAATGATATGGAGAGATATAGTCAACTTCCCCGTTTTGCTTCTGAATCCACTCTGGTGGAGTTGATCTGAATTTTAGCCTGAGGATGCAGTCATTTTTTCTGACGTTCTTGACTGTGTTAACTATGAGGGGTGAAAGTCCTTTGAGATCATCATTGTTTTTAGTCCATAGGTTATGGACAAAACCATTTTCAACAAGCCAAAGCTTGTGTTCTTGAGAATGTTTACTCAGAACATTGACCATATATCTTCCAACATAAGGTCCAGGGACAGTGAATAGAGTTGGAGGTAGACACGAGTCAGAGTTTTTACTTCCAATCAGATTATGGAAGTCGAACCAATCTGCTTCATTTAATGCTAAAACATGAACTTTAGTACTCTCAATATTTTTTCATTCTGGACAGCACTTTGCTGTGTGGGAAGTTCTTCAAACTGTGGTCTGGCATTTTCATGAAGCTCTTCAGCTAGGGTGAACAAAGCTGGGAACATGAGACCACTACTTCTTTCTTGAAAAGCATACAATAAGTTATCCATAATAGCTTTCCGGTGATATGCTAATCTCCTACCAGTTCTGAACACAGGTTCATCGAAAGTTTTTGATTCATAATTGAAAATATTTATTACTCCAGATGGAGTAGGTTTCTTTTTGGCAAAGCAACAACCTTCAACAGTCTTGATGAGCCTTTATCATCTACTGTTTGAGATGGGCTAGCCAATCCTTTCCCCTGGGATTGATCAGTTGTAGCTAGTCCTTTAGGACCTAGCAGAAATCTTTTGAGGATTTTTTTCTTTGGATTCCTCAACGTGTTCAGGTTCTTTTCCTGTTCTTCTGTTTCTAGGGTTGCGACCTTCATTGCCTTCTCTTCGGCTGAACATTGTTATTTCCCTAGTTAGGGCATCTGGCCTGCAATTAATTCAACATTATAATCATATTGGTTAAGAAATAATTACCAGTTTGCTAATCTTCTTCTGTCAGTAGCTTTATCAAGTTTAACATTTTTAAAGTTCTTTACTCTAACACAATGAGTGCGTACAGTAAATGGTTTTCCAAGAAAAGCTGGAGAGTTTAAAATTTTTTTCTTGACAGCCAAAATTTCTTTTTCTCCTGTAGGATAGTTCTGTTTTGCAGGGCTGAATTTGCCACTACAAAATTTATAGATCTTTTCAATGTTAGTTCCAGGCATTTTTACTAGAACAACATCAGACCAGTAATTATCACTAGCATCTGTTTGGAGAATTATTTCATCATTCTCTTCAGGTTGTTGAAGAGGAGGGAGATTTTTGTAGAGGGATTTTATCTGCTTCACTATTTTTTCATCATCTTCTGTGAAGTTTCATTTTCTTTTGGAACTTGTTTTAGGAGATAACATTGTTGTTAGTCCTGAGATTTTGGGAATGAAATCTCTCCCATAGTTTATGACTCCTAAAAATCTCTCCAGACTTTTAGCATCAGGAATTTTGTCTGGGAATTTCCAGATTTTCTCAAGGATATGGGGTTAAAGTTTTATTACTCCATTTTTGATGTTTATCCCAAGGAAATCAACTTCATCTAGGATAAAGAAGATTTTCTTTTCTCCAAGGATGATTCCATGCTGAACTATCAGCTTTACAACCTCATGAAGGTGTTTCATGTGTTCTTCTCTGTTTTTGGAGAAGACAAGGATGTCATCAATGTAGACGACACAGAATTCAGCAACATGTTTGAAGATGTCATCCATCTTTCTCTGGAAGATTGAAGAGGCTTGTTTTAGGCCAAAGGGCATTACTAACCATTCATTATGACCTTGTGGTATTCTAAATGCAGTGAGAGAAACACTATCTGGATGCATCTTGACTTGCCAAAAACCCGACTTTGCATCCAATTTTGAAAAGACTTGAGCTCCTTTGAGCTGATTGATTAAGAGCTTGAGCTATTTGATAGCCGTCTTTCACAGTCATTTTATTGACATCTAGGTAGTCAATCACCATTCTAGCTTTTCCCCTTACATTTTCTGTATGGTTTCTCACATAGAATGATGGAGCATGATGAGGGCTAGTGGATGGTCGGATAATCTCTTGTTCAGGAGATCTTCTATATCTTTGCTGAATTCTTTTTTATCTTCCTCTTTGTATTGAGGAATGGTTTGACATGACAGATATCATTCATATCATGTAATCTTAATTCACAGGCCACTGGGTCTTTTCTCAAAATTTCTGAGGGTCGACATCTATTTTCTATTCAAGCATTTTCTTGATTTTATCAAGAGGACGTATTTTCTGAGATTCAAGCTTATTCTGAAAATGCTTGATATTATGCTCATGGATGAAACTAGCTTCTTCATCTTCACTAGTAGTTTCTTCTTCCTTTTCTTCTTCAGAAGATTCTTCAACAAGTAATTCTTCTTGTTGTTTTAATTGTAGCACAGGTTCAAATCTGGGTTTGTAGGGCTTAGGATCACCACAATTTTGTTGCAATCTCTGATATTGAGTAGTAAAGTTTGGACCTACTACACTTTTTGCTTGGGTTAGTCTATCGGCCCAAAACATTCTACCTTCTTTTCTCTGTTGGACATTTTATTGAACAAATCTCTGTTGGAGAAGGAAATCATTTCCTAACAAGAAATCTGATCCTTTGCCTTCAGATTGCCAAAGAGTATAGATGATAAATGTTCCTCCGCCAATGGTGATGTGAACATCTTCAGCTATTTGTTTATGATTAGGTGACTTCCATCAAACTGGACACCAGTAGCTATTCTTTTGTTGTCTTCTTTCCAGAGTTCTTCTGGTATTGCAAATTTTTTGGCAATTGTAAATACTGATCCATTATCCACAAAGGCATGTAGATGATACTTTCTATAATCAGGGAATTTTAATCCAATCTCTATGTAGTTGTTGTATCTACTAGTAGAGATGGTTTTCGATTGTTGAAGTTCTTTTTCTAAAGCCTGTTCTTGTGGTATGAATGGTTTACATTCTTCTGGAACATTTTATGGTAATTCAACCAGTTCAATATTTTCATCGATTTTTTCTTCCTTTATTTCTGAGGAAGTGGATTTCATGATTTCTTGGAACAAAGGTTCTACCTTTTTCTCTTTTTGTTCAGAGAAATATTCTTCATATTCTTGTTCTACCAATTGGCTGATAAGGCTATTATAGGTTTTGCTTCTAGCTTCAGCTATGAAGCATTCCTTGTTATAAGTCTTTTTTGACTCTTCACAAAACATAGGAAGTCACTTCTTTTCATGACATAGGCAGTAGTCACAAACGAATGTACCAAGGTTCACCTGATAAGAAGACGTTTTTGCTTCTATCTTGTTTTCTTCCCAGTTTTTGACTTTTAGAACATTTATCTGTCAAGATTCTAAGTATTCTACTTCAGAATCTGTTTCAGAATCAGATGAGGATTCTTCTGACCAGGCAGAGTAAACTGACCTGTAATCATCTTCTTCATCAGAATAAGCTATTTCATAGCCTTTCATATTTGTTGTCTCTGCTATAACCTATAGGCTCATATTCTTCAAATAGAGCTTCTGTAAATCTTTTATTCTTTTCTGGACATTCATTGGCATGGTGTTCTTCCGCTTTACATAACCAGCATCTGCAAGCTTTCTTGCTTGGTTGTTTATCCTTATGGTTTTTTTTTGTGATTATTCTTCTTTTTTGAGAAAAATTTCTTTTTTGGATCTTCATCTTGTTTTTTGAAATTGGAACTTTTCTTAAATTTCCAATCTTTCTTTTTATTACTCTTTCTGAATCTTTTCAAGTAATATTTTTCTTTTTTCTTTCGGAATTTGGATTCATGACATCCCCAATTGATAGGCATATCCAATATTCCACAGCAGAAATTTTTCACTCCTTTGAGTTGTTTCTTGGCCATTTTGGCTCTAAGATTTGCTTTGCATTGTTCTTTTAGTAATTGCCTGATTCTGTCTGCAATTCCTCCAACTGAAAATCTTTCAATTGGTTTTTCAGCTATACTTTCTCTCACAGCTGTTCTCCATGGTTCAGGAAGTTTCTTATCTAACAGGTTTACTAGATCAGTATTTTCTAGTTCAACTATTGTACAGTAGTATTCTTGAATTTCATTCAAGTATTCTTCAAAATATCTCATGTCACAAATTTTGAGAGCATAGATATTTAATTTGGCCGTTTCTTTAGCTTTTCACTCAGATTTGATAGATCTCCACAGAATTGGTCGTACAGGGGTACTGTAAAATCATAAGGAGATTTTGAATTTTTTTATTTCTTCTAGCCAGTCACTTCCTCTGGCAATCTCTTTGAAAGAAAAATAGTATTTTTTGGCTACTCCAATGAGAGTAGATTCATAATACACCTGGAGATCTGGTACTTCAAATTTTGCAAGGGTAAGAGTAGAGGCCATCATCAGGCTATCTATTCATTGGTCAATAGGTTTTCTTTTATCTAGAGCTTTATCTAGATTTAGCCATATACCATAATTTGTGATTGGTACTCTCGGCATGTTGCCCTCTGGGACAAATCTTTAAGAATTTCTTTCTTCTTTTCTGCCTGTCGGGGCTTTCTATACTGGGAGTTTCAGTTTTCCTTTTTCTCTAATGATGAAAGTTCTGGAATTGGAGCTTTCTCCATCCTCCATTTCTATATCTTGATAGGGAAGCACTTTTCTTACCTTTCCTGGTTTCAAATTTTTCATTGCTTCGACTAGTTGTTCTAATCTTTCAGTATTTTCGCAAGATTCTGCTTCATTATAGAGTTCAGAGAGCTTTTTTGCTCTAAGCATATTTACTGGTCTATTCAGATCAGCTTCTAATTCTTCTTCAGTAATAGGATCTGTTGGTTCGTCAACAGTGAATTTAGTACCACTAACACTAGCTTCTCTAGTGCTATAGCTTCTTCTGAGAAGATTTTTATTTATCCTAATATTTTCAGAATAAACGTCACTTTTCTGTGATCGTCAAATTTTAGACTGATATCTCCAGTCTTTCTGCTTTCATATATTGCCGGTTTGGCACTTTCTGGTGGTTTTTTCGGCCCAGATAGTTTCCATTCAATAGGAAAAGTTACTTCATTCCAAGTAACCTTGTGAATCTGTTGTGAATGGTTCTTTTGACTGGTGAGAAATCCAGTAGTAAGACCTGGAATATTTGATATTCTTGTTTTTGGTTCTACTGTGGTATTCATCAGTTTATAGTATATTTTGTATACTATTGCTAGTTCTTGCATATTTTCTTTCATTGATATACCATATGTCTTGACTCTCAGCCTTAGACAGTGGACTGCATTTTTCAAGCTGGTTGAGAAGGTTGGGAAACAGTTGAAATATGCCACTTGATTGCATAGAGATCAATGCTTCAAGTGTTCCCAGCAGACTAACTTGAAAATCGGTTACTCTATTGTCTTGTAAACACATAGAACTAAACAGTTTATGCCTTCTCGAGCAAGAAATTTTATGCCAACTTGGACTGCTCAAATGTGCATAAATTGATAATTCCTTGCTTTTGCTCGGGCAACTTCTGCATGAATGATCATTAAGAGATCTGTCTCTCCTATTGTAGAGGGAGTTGTAAATTCCAATAATTTGGAAATGATGGCTATCCATCAGTTCAAACTTTCCTCTTTTATAGATTTGTTTAAAATATAATTTTGGAATTGCGGAGTTTTTTTACCTCCTGTTCAATTTCATTGTATTCGAATTCTTCTGCATTTAGGAGTTGTACTCCTTTCTTTTTTCCAAAGATGCTCATCATCTTGACATCTCTTGCTACCAAGTGTTTTGGCTTTTCATATTTGATACTAGTTAGACTAGTACAAGGTTCTAGAAAAATCATGTTTGGAATAAGATTCTTCTCAGGTTTTTCTAATAGTTTGAATCCATTAGCTTTCTTTGATTTTACTGGAGGATTTTTCTTATAATGCAGTATATTTTTCATAGAATCCAACATTTCTTGCTGTTCACTGATTTTTCTGCCAACACTTGTTAGCTGTTCTTCTTTCCTTTTAGGAAGTTCTTTGATATAATCTACTTTACGCTCCAATTTTTCTAATTGAGCGATTACATCTGGTACTTTATCTAGATGATCTTGACATCTAGACACTTCTTGTATCAGGTTCTGATGTTTCTCATCAGAAGATTTTAGTAGAGAAATCAATTTCTCTAATATTAATTCAGACATTGTCCCCATCGGGGATTCCCTTTTTTTAGCTTTTTCAACAAGCTCTGATACCAGTGATGTGTGGATCTAACCAATGCTCAGATAATCAAGACGTTTTTGTTCCTCTTTACAGATGAATTTTAATTCTTCAATATTTTTCTCAATTCTGTAAATATACTTTTGTACTACTAAGATTCTATCCCAATAGTCTGGAGTTGCTCTACTAAGTCTATTCCTGTAGTTTTTAGCTTTTCTCAGTTTTTCTTGCTCTTCTGCTAACTCTTTACCAAATCTTTGACAATTTGCAAGTAGATATAATCTGGATAGGACACGATCTAAATGTGCTATTATGGATGTTGAAAATTAACCGTTTACCTTTGAGGAGAGGATAAAATTTAGCTGCAATTATTATCTAAACAAATAAATCAAGATGGGCCCACCACGTTTCATCAAAAGAAAAAAAACGAACTAAACAAAGTAATAGTAAACATGCAAAGATCAGGGAGAGAGAGAGAGATATATATATATATATATATATATATATATATATATATATATATATAGAGGGGGGAAGGAGGGGTAATAATGGTATAAAAGTAGATAAGTGATACGCTAAAAGTAAGCGTGCAATTTAACCCTGCAAAATATAGTTTGAAGTATAGAATGCATAAACAAATAAAGAATTAATACAAGTACAAAATATTATTTACAAAAATAAATTAAAGAATGAAGATATATACAAGTAAACACAAATAGGGAGTTTTAGAATTATAAAATCAAAAATTAAAAGAAATAAAATAAAGAAAATGTAAAAACACATATAAAAGGATGGAACGAAGGAACAAAGATCAAAACCACATTCATATGCAAGAAATTCGATTACAATTTCTATAGTTGATTTTCTATGTCATGAGAAAGAAGTTGACTATGTGAAATGTTAATAAGAAAACGATTTCCCATATTTTACTTTCCTTGAATGTTTAATCTAAGTGAAAGCACCTAAATCAATCCTATTAAACATGCAATCATAGTCCAGAAAGCTAGCTACTCAAGAACACATTCAATACATGACGAATAAAAAAAGGATGTCAACCAAAGTACACAACCTAGTATGAAAAAGTTCATCTATTTGCAATCCTCCTTAATTGATTTCGACTTTTGTCCAAAGCCTTTACTACTTATATAATACGTTCACAAAAATATTAGGTGAATTGTTTACCCAAATAACACATACATATAAAAGTTTTCTGTAATCCAAAATCAATCAAGCAATCTCACATAAGCAACATAAAAATCAACATAAAGAAATCACAACTTTATTTCTAAACATATAAACGGGCTTTAAACTTTGTCCTTAACATCATGTTAACTAGAATCCATAACTCTACGAATCAAACAAAGGAAAACAAAAGAAAGTACGAAATACACCGTGAAAGATGAATGACAAAGCTTTGAGACGAAGAACTTGAAGATCCTTGAAAGCAAACAATCTTCTAGGAACGACACAAGCGTGGATGGCGGCTAGGATCTTGATGTATTGCATGACTTCTTCTCCTCCTTGGTTGAGACACAGAGCTTCTGAAGACTAGAGCATGGAGAGAATTTTTGGTGTGTGAAAAGAATGAAAGAATTGGTGTGTGAAGTGGTGTGGTTGATGCTCCTATTTATCGGAGGATGGCAACTTGGTCTCCAAGCCTTCAAGATTTTGTTTTTATTTTCAAGGATTTATATGATTAATCCACACAGTATTAGCCAATCAGATAAATCCACATCATCTTTCATGTGTCATCCAACCAATAAGAAGCCTTCAAATTAGCACCTTGATTCTAGGAAGATTATTTTTGTATTAATTGCATGATTATTTTCTGAATTTATCTCCTTAATTTCGACCAAGGATGGAGTTTAGAGCTCAAGGAATGTATCTGAACCTGTTTTCAACCTTCCTGAATATTGTAAATCCCTTAAAACTCTCTATGATAACTTCAAAAACTTCACCTTCTTGAATCTTCTTTTATTTTCACCGAAAATCATGTTTTTATCCTCAAAAATTACTCCTTTTACCTTCGAGACCCCTATAATATCTAGGATTCTTCATTTTGCCGAAAATTTCCAAGTATTCTAGAATTATCTCGAGTTTTGAGTCAACTTGAAGCCACATGGTCTCCTAGTGCCCTCAAGTTTCCTAACCTCATCAGGATTCCTACTTTGACTGGGATTTCTAGTTGGACCAGGAATACTCTATTTCTTTATTTCAGCTCATTTTTGTATCCCTTGTGCCTTGCCTTTGTCATTTCCAACGTCTCACATCCTTCTCATGTGTCATTAAGCTCATTTCCTTGTCATTTTCTCCAATGTACCTAGAAAATAGAAACTAAATTAAAAATGATTAAGTAAGGGAAATAACTAAGCAAAATATGGGGAGTTAACAATTAAAACATCGCATTAATATGCGCCTATCAATAAGATGGGTAGGTGAGAAGAAAAAGAGAAAACATTTGTGTGAAAGGGAATAAAAATAAGTTGGTGGGGTGTATGGGAAGTATATTGGTGGATTTGGGGTTTATGAGCATTTCCCCTATATATATATATATATATATATATCCTCCAATTTGGAGAAGAATATGCTGAGAATTATACCATAGACTATAATTGACAAAATAGTGGTCGAATTTTTTTTTTTTTTTCAAAAAGGGACTTTGTTGCCGCCATCTAAGAAATAGTAGGACTTGTAATTTCATTTGCAAAGAACCATGAATCTGAACACGAACGATAAGTCATCAGTTCATCCCAAGCCTTCATTTGAATGACTGAATGAGAGCAAACCTCGTCATCTATTCTTCAAGTCGAATGTCTTTGTCTTCTTCTAAAACTAATAATCTGCTAAAAGGCTGTGTTTATTTCGCAAAATCTGGCATTGCGAAAGGAATGTCATTCCTTTCCTGTGTTTGGGAAGACAAAGGAAGGGAAAATGATTCCCAAAGGAAAGGAAAAAGAGGCGGAAAATGGTTCCCGCCACCCACCCCAGGATCCACTTTCCCTTCGGATTTCCTACATTTATTAAAACATTATAGGACTAAATTGTCCTTGCTCAAAACATTATTTGCTAGTTTTATCCACAACATCGTTTAGATTCTTGTGTCAAGCGTGCTTCTGGTTTTGGGTGGTATGTCAGATAGCACGAAGAGCTGAAACACTTCCTGCATTGATTTCATCTGCTTTTGGTTATTGATTTCATTTGTGATTTCATCTTTGGTTGTTGGTGCAGTTGCTTGTGAAGTCTGAACTGAGAAAGAGAAAGTTGTTGGTCTGTGTGTTTCCATATTAAAGGTAATGTCTTATCAAGTTTTTATTTTTGTTGTTGTATGATTCTCTTCTGGGATCTTATTTAGATCTTTCTTATACCCCTTTTTACTAGTTTTCTTCCCATCTGGAGAGATTCAAGTCTGGGTTTTCACTTTTTCCTCTGTTTGTTTATTCATTTCTTGTTTGATCAGTTTTTTTTTTTTTTTGAAATAATGGTAATTCCATTGATAATAATGCATGCCAAGAATGTCATTACATACCCATCCGCTGACACATAACAATGGCCAGACAAGACTTCGTGGAGGAGCCACAGTGATACATAGGATAGACCAACTATATTAGAACTTATCGCTCGCATAACAGCGAGCCTATAAGCTATGAAAAAAAAACATAGCAAATAGACAAGCTAAAACAAAAACACTCGTTTGGTTCCTAATACAAGGGAACTTGTTGTAATTAGACAAAAGCTAAAAACATAGGTTTGGGCCAAGAGCCAAAACTCTAGCCCAAATAGAAGTTGATGGACTAAGGTAGAATCTCAGCCCCAAACAATTAAGCCCAATAGGGCATACCAAGGAGATCTCTAGGCCCAGCAGCCTGATTTGGGCCTAGTCCTCTCCATCAATCCGTCGTACGGTCCCTGCCGGCAGAGTTCCGTCCAATCCATTCCGACAACAAACGTCGTCAAGATCCACGTCTCCATGGCAGCGAGCGATCCACTCGCTCGTAGCCACGCCGCCGACCTACATCGCACTGAACAAAACATCCCTGATCTGGGTTCCTCGATTCCTCGACCCAACTCCCTCGATTGAAACCATGGCTGCCCCATCAGTCCAAGATCCAAACCGCCATGACCTCACATCATCTGTTACCCAAGCCACGTCACCGTGACCTACATCACAACAAACCAAAACCAACCCCGATCCCAGTCTTGCAAAAACCACACCGCCATCGATGGAGCTCCATCATGGCAATCCAAGAAGACCATCAACGGGGACGAATGTCGGCCTAGACAGCACGACCCCCACCAACTCTACTATCCCAGCCAAACTGAACTGACATAACACCAGAGAGAATCCCAAAACGGTGTCCCATGGGCAGTAGTTCTCCCGTCCGGTAGCAAATCCCATGACAATCGGAGGCCCAGAGGCCAGGCCGACATCCGGGCGCCGCCGGACGAGAAGAGATTTGCAACCGGGAGGCCTTAGGGTTTAGGTGAGAGAGAACGGGTCTGACCATCCTAAAAAATTACGTGTTTGATCAGTTTTGTGTGATTGATAAATAGAAATGGTAGTGGGAATTGAGTGGGTTATATCTAATCAGTTTTATTTGATTGAGAAATAAATATGGTAGATTACCAAAAAAAATAAAAATATGGTAGTGCGAACTGGGAATCTTGTAAAGGGAAGGTCCTTGATTTCAATATTTTACCAATTGTTCAGCTGTTTTTTTTAAAAGGGTTTGGAACCCAGCCTAGCTGGAAGACTCAGCCCCACGCCCGGTTCCATTTATTATATTAATTTCATAATTTTGCAACGGGGGGGACATAAAACCTGAACCCCGTGCTACAGCAGAACTAAGAGAATAATCCTCGTAGAGTACATCCTGAATAATAACAGAAGTCTTATCTAACCAAACATCATCAATGGAAAATAAGCTAGCAAAGTGGGTAAGTCTATGTGCCACACCATTTGCTTCACGGTAAGTATGCTGAACCCTTACAAATTGAAAAGTAGACATATAATCTCTACAATCATCAAGAACCCGACTTACCTCCGAAAGGTTTTCCTCCTTACTATTGAGTGCAGCAATCAGAAAGGCAACGTCGCTCTCAATGTCAATGTCCGTCCACCCTTGGTGTATACCAAGAAGAAGACCAGCCTTGCACGCCTCAGCCTCCATATTATGAGCCGAGTGTGCATGCAGAAAAGGCCTCGCAATAGCTGCCAACCCTATGCCCAAATCATCCCTGACCACAACCCCAATACCTCCAGCTCCACTCTCAAATCGGAATGCACCATCAATGTTAATTTTCAGCCTACCCCTTGGAGGCCATTCCCACTTAGTCAGTGGTCTTTTCTTCTTCCTTATAGCCTTGGGATGGTACTTCTGGAACTCAGTCAAACTGTTAACACACCAACTAATCATGTGCATGGGTTGAAACGTACCCTCGTCCCAGACTAGTTTATTTCTCTCTGTCCAAATGGTCCAAAGAGCCATGAACAAAAAATCAATCTGATCGGCACACAACACCTCCACAAGATAAATGATCCACTCCTTCAACGTCGGCGCTGCATGCGACTTGGCCTTTAGATGCAAAGGACCATAGTCCCAGAAACACTTTAACTCATCACAATCTTTAAATATGTGTTTTCCTGTTTCCACTGAGGTATGACAAAACATGCAATTAATATCAACCAAGTCAACCTTACGTGAAGAGAGGGCAACCTGGTAGGTAGGATGCCTTGGATGAGTCTCCACATGAAGACCTTGACTTTAGGAGCCACTGAAGCCTTCTAACGCTTGCTCCAAAAAAGACGAAAAGGACCTCCATCTCCACGTGATGAAGATGGTATGGCCTCTGCCAGTTTCATTGATTGACATAAAGCCTGGTACCCACTGCGCTGCACACATTATAAACCCCATTTGTATCGAAGTGCCACATAACTCTGTCATCCGTTTTCCTTAAACTTAGCGGAATGGAAGCAATTTTTTGCACTTCTTCATTTAAACAATTCCTCCAGAACCTCAAGTATCCAACCTCCACCGTCGACATCAATCACCTCAGCCACCGACCAGTTTTCAGTTCCTTCCATAATTGGGGAGAAGGCCCGAAAAGAATAGGGAATGGGGAGCCAGGGGTCACTCCAGAGTGAGATAGTTGACTCATCACCCACTTGATACCTGCAACCCTTCTGGAACACTACTCTTCCCACCATAATACTACGCCAAGTATATGAAGCACCTTTCTTCAACTCCGCATCCATGAAAGAGCATGTAGGGAAGTATTTAGCTTTCAGCAATCTCGCAATTAATGAGCCCGGCCTTTGCATTAACCTCCATCCTTGTTTAGCCAAAAGAGCAAGATTGAAAACGTGCATATTCCGAAAACCCATTCCACCCTCCAATTTAGGGCGACATAATTTCTCCCAAGAGAGCCAATGTATCTTCCTAGCATCCTCTGTGTCTCCCCACCAAAACCTCGCCATTAATTGATGCATCTCGTTACACAAATGTTTCGGCAACTCAAAACAGCTCATAACATAAGAAGGGATAGATTGTGCCACCGCTTTGATCAATACTTCCTTGCCGGCTATAGATAGCGTCTTCTGCCTCCAACCTTGGGCTCTATCTCGTACTTTTTCATTTAGAAAAGCAAAGGCCTCCTCCTTTGAGTAACTAATTTCAGTTGGCAACCCAAGGTATTTATCATGCTTCTCCATTCTATTCACCCCAAGTATGACTGCCAAGTCCTCCTGAAAGTCTAACTCCACATTCTTGCTGAAAGAGATACAGCTTTTCTGATAGTTCACTTCTTGACCGGATGCACTCTCATACAACTATAGTATACTCTTCATAGTGAAGCAATCTCGCAATTCCGCCTTGAAGAACACAAAGGAATCATCTGCAAAAAACAAATGACTAATGCTAGGAGCCCCCCGACAAATCTCAACCCCATGGAGTAGATCAGCCTGCTCGGCATGAATGATAAGTCGTGATAAAGTCTCAGCACAGAGGAGAAAAAGGTATGGTGAAATTGCATCACCCTGCCTTAATCCTCTAGAGGGAATAACTCGTCCTCTAGGCACCCCATTAACCATAAAATCATAAGAAACCGTACGAACACAGTCCATAATCCACTTCACCCGTCTCACAGAACCCCAATCTATACATAATGGCCTCCAAGAAAACCCATTCAACACGATCATACGCTTTACTCATATCAAGTTTCAAAGCACAATACCCCTTTTTCCCACTCCGCCGACGCTTCAAACAATGCGAGACCTCAAAAGCCACCAATGAGTTGTCTGAGATTAGCCTCCCCGGAACAAAAGCACTTTGGAAAGGTGAAATAATGGAATTCAATAATGGTTTCAATCTGTTCGCCAGAACTTTCGAGCCAATTTTATAGATTACATTGCAAAGACTAATTGGCCGCAACCGGCCCATATACTGTGGAGTCTTAACTTTCGGAACAAGAGCAACCAAAGTATGATTGATCTAAGTTGCTCCGCTGATCCTATAAACGAGCGCACAGCCGTAACTACATCTTCCCCGACCAACTCCCAAAACACCTAGTAGAAGCACGGTGAAAACCCATCCGGGCCTGGTGCCTTGGATGGGTGCATAGACAGCATTAAGAATCTCATCAGCCTCAAATGACCTAGTCAACGTAACATTGTCAGCTGCTGTAACTATGCATGGCAATGCTTCTAAAATATTCTGGAAACTAGTGGGGTTAGAGGATTCAAACAACCGCTGAAAATAGCTTAACACAATTCCCTCTAATTCGTCATCCTCTGTACACCAATCACCTGCCTCATTGAACAGCCCAACAATAAAATTCTTCTTCTTTCTATTACTTGCCCTTTGATGAAAGAACCTAGTATTTAGATCACCATCCGAAAGCCAGAACACTTTGGCCCTCTGCTTCCAAAAGTTTTGTTCCTTATGCAACAACTCATTCAAATCCGACGGCGACGTATCAAAGAAGACCCCAAGCTACGCACGTGTTTTTGCGATATCTTTCTTCAATGAGTCAAAATGCTCCACACTTCACTCCTCCAGGGCCTTCCTTGTGTTCTGTAATTTATTCCACAACTTAAAGAAGGGATCAGAATCAGAGCTACTCAACCATCCAGCCTTCACGACCGCCCTACACGTCTCCTCTTTCAACCAAACTTCTTCAAACTTAAACCTTGCTTTCTTCCTCCGTTTTTTCCTACGCCGCTGGTCCCTTATCTCTAACAGTATAGGGATATGATCTGATTTTGAGGGATCCAAATGTCAGACTAGGGACGCCGGGTACATAGCTTTCCACCCATCCGTACCTGTAAACTTGTCCAGCCGAATCTTAACCTCCTCCCGCCCCACGCCTCCCACCCCCCCCCCCCCCCCCCCCCCCCCCTCACCTTGCCAAGTGAATTTCGGAGCAACAAAATGAAAATCCCGCAACTCACAAAACTCCAATGCATCTTGAAAGGCTACCATCTGACTAGCTCTTCTCAACACACCACCAGCCTTATCAGAAGCAGAGGATATTTCGTTATAATCACCCCCACCACCCAAGGCAAATTCCCCTGAAGACTCAGTTGCCATAACAACATTCAAGTTTTATGACGATTTTCAGCCTTTGGTTGCCCGTACAATCCAGTAAATCTCCACCTCTTTGGGTCATCGGATGCACCCACAACGACATCAATATGACTCTCCGAAAAGGTTTGAAGCTTCACCTTCGTTTCATCATTCCACATTAAACAAAGGCCCCCTTCTGTAGGTACAAGTATTGGCATTCCCATACAAAATGAGAAGGTATCTTTCAGGTTTAATGGGTTTAATATTTTTTATTTGTTTAAAGATATTTTTCTGTGTACAAAATTGTGTTATGATTGCCTAGGTATTTTAGGTTTTGGTGTCCTTATTTGTTAATTATCTTTAACACAAAATAAGGTTTCCCTACAGAAGTGGAATTAGGTTAGAAATATGTTTTATTAGGTTTTGCACGGCATCTATTGAGATATTGGAGAATGTATGCAGCCATATAGAGGACCATGCACGCAAGAATTAGTTGGACTCTTGCTTGGTGAATATTTGGTATTGAAAGTTTCTTTCCTAATTAAAAGTCAATTAAGGTAGAATCTTTATATATTAAAAAGATTGTGTTGGTCTCATATAAGGGGTGGCAGATGCATGGTCAGAAAGGTGAGTTTCTGAAACGCAAGAATATTTTAGGTGTCTTGCATGTTTGCTAAGTATATATTGAGTATTCACATGAGTCAAAAACACTTGGTCCATGTTTAAGTGTTCTTGATCATTGTTTCATATGCATAACTTCTCTTGAGATCAGTAAAGGAGCTGAGAAGGAAGAAGAACGATATTTGAAGATCGTTCACGAGAAAAAGAGTTCAAGACGAAAGACAAACTTTGGATTAATTTTTGTCTAAACATTGTAGCTGAGCTAGTGCTATTCAAGTTTGTAAAAGAACATATCCTTTTGAATAAGATGATTCTTATTTTGGGTTCTCAAGAGTAAGAGCACCGCAGTGTTTTTAATCTCAAAATTTGAGGTTTTCACTGCGTAACCAAAAATCTGATGTTCTGTTCGTTATTTTTGGTTTCTGCCCAGTAAGGATTGATACGTGCCTTGCAATCCCCATTTTTCAGAAAACGTATTCTGTCCTTGTATTTTCACTTGCCCTGCTAACACCCTTACCTTTTTTCTTTTTGACAAACTTACAGTCCACCGAAACCGCATTCTTCCAACCCAATTGAACCCTAATCCCCACCATCTCCGCTGCTGTACACCTTGTCTCACTAAGGAAAATAATATCGGGATGATTGAGGGATACTATCCCTTTGAGCCCCGTAACTGTCCATGCGTTCCCGATCCCCTGGCAGTTCCAGCACAACACATTCATTGCTCGTGATGGGTCGAAACCGGACCCATCACGGAAGGACGTTCAGGAGTACGCCCACTACTCAGACTAGACTTCTTTAGAGGCTTAAGAGCCACCACCAATCCTTTCTTTCTATTACCCCCAATCTTCAACTGCCTTTTCCCACGACCACCCTTCTTTTGTTAAAGCCCATTCACTCCGGGGGCCAACCCAGCTTGCTGAGGGCCCCCCATAATGTTATCTGTTTTCTCCGACCCAACTGAGTTAGGACACACCTCCTCAGCAGTGCATACTGTGACCACCAACGTATCAGTCTTTTTCTCTGGGCTAGACACAAGTGGCCTATCAAAAAGAAATGGTACAGCCTCATTATCCAACGTGGATGACACCTCACCTTTCAGGCAGCGCTGGGGTGTTACAATAGAGTGAGAGCGAGGCCCAATCGAGACTGTCGCTAAATTAGCGGTCATCAACCTATCTCATTCAAATCTAGTTTAGGTGGAGGTAATATAGATCCATCCAAAGTCAAGTCCCGCACATTTTCCTCCCCAACTTCCTCCATGACTGTCCTGCCAATAAGCGAACCTGATCCAGATTCAATCACCATTAATGCCTGCGACAAATCCGCACATTCCTTAATTTCCACATCCCGCAGATTTAACGTTTCCAAAATTGTTGCCCTCCCTCCGCCGTCTGGAGTCGTCGCCTTTTTGGACCCCTACGGTCCTCCACCTCCTTACCGGTCAAGGCCCCATCGATCTCCGTATCACAGCTCTTGCCTACCCCCTACCCATCCTCCTTCATCTCTGCTCTGTCCCGAACCATGCCGGAAACCGAAAAATCTGGCTCCTGCATTGACCAGCCTCCAGACCTCCTACTCAGCAACCCATACCTTTTTCCCTCGATGACAAGGCACTCCACCGTCTCAGCCTTCCCCCTGGACTCTCGGTCACAAAGCCATTTGTCTTTCTTCTCAGCACATAGCAACTCATCAAACTGTTTCTCTTTTATCATTCCCATCCGGTGAAGCTCACAGCGATTTGAGTCATGATCGAGCCGACCACAAAAAAAAAATCAGGAAGCTTATGATAATCAAGCTCAAAGCACGACGCAATAGACTGCCCTGGCAACCGAATCATTGCCACCCTTCGTAGTGGCTTCTCAACATCGATCATCACCCTAATCTTTAACGTGGATCCCATAAAGACTCTGTTCTCTGCTTCCTCCATCCGGATAAACCTCCCCACTATATTCCCTAATCTTCTTCCAGTTTCCTCCTCCATGTACAACGGTAGAATACCCCATGCTCTAATCCAGAAAAATTGCCAGTCCAAGCTCAGCTGGAGCAGATCCTCCCTTCCATCAGTGGCTGAAATTGCAAACAACGCTCTATCAAAATGCCATGGGCTTCCCCATAACATCCTCTTCCGATTGTACTCATGTGTGAAAGAGAACACCACTCTGTCGCTACCTTCCAAAACACCGTAACCCTAGGTTTCTCCCCCTTCTTCTTTGGCGTCCACAACGCCCTCATCGTACCGATCAACGCATCCATACGATAGGGCTTCTTAGTTAACAGCCGACCCACAATCAGAAGCTTCTTAGGTTTCCATTGATTCGGATCATCAGGCAAAACAATCTCTTGTGCCTCTTCCTCCGTCAGGACCAATTTCCGAACCAGACCTCCCAACTCGTCTTCCATTGAACAGAGAACAGATCCAATTCCGTGTACCCCCGCTTTAACAAGCTCAGCCAGAGCCAACATACGTTATGGAACACAGCGCAGACAGAAATCAACAGTCACCCTTGGATCAAACTTGAAACAAGGGAAACCCTAACCCTCATGCATTTCAGAGAGAGAACGCTAGAGAGAAGGGACAGAAAACTTATAGTTATGGACAAAAGGTTATCGATTTTGTTCATCAGTTGTAACCTTTTCTGTTGTCGTTTTGTACATTGAGAACTCTTACTTTATACTTTCTGCCAAAAATACTTTCATGCTCTCAACACCTAGAAACTTGACGATCATATATACGAGTGTTTTAGATTTTTCTATTTAAGTATCATATATATACATATATATATATATATATATATTTGTTAGATTTACAAGATAGAAAATATGGTATGCAGTTATGACCCGTAGAAACTTGTCGAAGACAAAAAGGATTCTTCTAATGCTGGACAATATCAAAGATTTACTTAATTTTGTCGTCATGATAGACATTATGATGTATATCATCGCAGAATGACATTATCGAAAGTATAGATTGAAATCACGATCTATTTATGATGCCTTTTCAAGAATGGGAAATTTTAAACGAATGATGTATGCAAGCGATGTAAGATGTATAAACAGTTTCTGTATGGATAGGCATACATTTAGCATATTGTGCTCTATGTTACGCACATCTGGTAAATCAAGAGACAAGAAATGTATCTATAGAGGAAATGGTAGCTATGTTCTTGCATATTCTTGCGCATCATGAAAAGAACAGAATCATACAAGATAGATTTCTGCGTTCTGGAGAAACAATTAGCAGATATTTTAATGCGGTATTAAGAGCAGTCTTATGTTTACAAGGGCAATTGTTAAAAACACCAGAACCTGTGTCAGAGAACTCATCTGATGAGAAGTGGAAATGGTTTAAGGTACACAATAATCTATTACTTTTTATTACACTATGAAATTAAAGAAGAAAATATATTCTAAGTTGTTTATTATTGTAGAATTGTCTCGGGGCGCTAGATGAGACATATATTAGAGTACGTGTGCCAGAAGTGGACAAGCCTAGGTACCGAAGTAGGAAGAATGAAATTGCTACAAACGTCTTGGGAGTATGCTCCCAAGATATGCAATTCATTTATGTATTGCCAGGTTGGGAGGGTTCAACTGCAGATTCACGAGTATTACGTGATGCCATTAGTAGGAGACATGGGTTCCGAGTCCCCCATGGTGTGATAATATGAAAATTATATTTTTATGTCATTACATAATTGGCCTTCTATCTTTATATTAATTTTTCATTAAAGTAATTATATGTTTCACTTTCAATATGATATTACTACCTTGTTGATATTGGGTATCCAAATAGAGAAGGGTTTCTTGCTCCATATAGAAGCCAGAGATATCATTTAAATGATTGGAGAGAATGATACCAATCTACCACCTTGGAAGAATTTTTTAATATGAAGCATTTTTCTGCTAGGAATGTTATAGAGAGATAAAGCAAGATAGGCCCACCACATTTCATCAAAAGAAAAAAGAAAAAAAAAACTAAACAAAGCAACAGTAAACATGCAAAGATCGGAGGGAGAGAGAGAGAGAGAGAGGAAGGAGGAGTAATATTGGTATAAAAATAGATAAGATGGATAGGTGAGAAGAAAAAGAGAAAAAATTTGTGTGAAAGATAATAAAAATAAGTTGGTGGGGTGTGTGGAAAATAGAGACTTTGTTTGTCGCCATCTAAGAAATAGTAGGACTTGTAATTTCTTTTGCGAAGAACCATGAATCTGAACATGAACGATAAGAGTTTTAAGTCATCGGTTCATCCCAAGTCTTCATTTGAATGACTGAATGAGAGCAAACCTCACCATCTACGCTTCAAGTCGAAGTCTTTGTCTTCTTCTAAAACTAAAAAGGTGCTGAAAGAGACGGTGACCTTGCTTTCCTTTCATTACTGCTAGGAAAATTCCATCGACGCGGTGGCTCTGGAAAATAGTGGTGGTTATCGTCAAAGATTGTAATACTCATGGTTCCTTGAGTATTGATGAGTCTCATCTCTCAAGTCAGCAGTCAATATCAAATTATTACTATGTCCTACTCTTTCTTGCGTGGTATCTTCCGAAAGTTAAGAGCAAAAAGCCAAAACCCGAGTCTGAAAACTGCGTATTCTTTTCTTACTTGTTGAAGCACAACACATTTCTTTTTCTTTATCTTGATTCGTAATTTAGTGCTGCCATTTCATTGAAAGAGATCAGAAATCTTAAATAATATCAAAACTTGGCTTTCCACCGACAAAATTTAGATGTGATAACAAATTGTATTTAAAGCTATACACTTGTTTTTGATCACTATTCACTACTTTGTTCAGTTAAAAAAGGAAAGAGCTGCGTTTCAAAAAAAAAAAAAGGAAAAAGCTGAAGACTTTTGTCGGATTCTAGCAGTCTAGTTGAAGACTCTATTGCCTCGTTTCATTTTTATTTTCTTTTATGGTCTACTCCGGAAATTCCAGCTTATAAGAACATGCTAATCAAACCATTCTTGAAGCTGTAAACATAATCTCTACATTAATTTTGGTAACTCATATCGTCCTAGTTATTTATCTCAGAACTTTGTATTGTTGGGAAGTGTCTTGTCTGATCACCAGTCTACTGGTACTGTGAGTTTGAATTGATTGTGAAGTTTGTTTCAGTTTTCTTAATTTCTAACTTGCGCTGTTTAAAATTTGACTGATTTTGGTGTTGGATTTTGCAGTGACAGAATCAAGATGGTTGTAGATGTTGCTGCATCTGCTGTAGGACTAGCATTACCGCTGCTGTGTGAGGCCATTGAGGATGTTATCAGAGAGTGCGTGATCGACAAGATTGTGGGGTTCAATCCCCTGCTCAAGAAGATCAATACCAAGCTGAAGACAGTGAAGCCAGGGATAGAAGAGATCGAGAAAAGCAATCTAGAATTGGATCGCACAGGTGAATTGAAAATGTTCAAACAAGTAATCGAGGATATCACAGCGCTTGTTCGTAAGTTACGTGTGGTTCCCCATTGGTACAACAAACCTAAATACACCGACAAACTCAAACAACTCGATGAATCTCTGGATACACAGATAATGTTACTGCAGGTGGCGACAGCAAGTAAGGTCTCTAACCTTTCGGTTATAACAAGTATTATCGAGGGGAACACCAGAAATATCCATATGCAAATGGGGAATATGAGTGTGCAGATAGGGACTATGAGTATGCAAATGGGGAATATGGGTATGCAAATAGAGGATTTGAATACGAACCTTGAGATGATCAGGGATATGCGACAGAATGGCCTAGTGCAAAATCAAGTTAAAGGTTGTTGGTCTGGAGTACCTGAACCGCCATCATTTACAGTTGGATTGGATTTACATTTGGATGAATTGAAGAAGAAACTTCTTGAGGATGGGGTGTCAATGGGTCTGGTCACTGGTCATCCAGGCTCTGGGAAAACCACTTTGGCAAAAGCTCTTTGTCAAGATAAGAAAATGAAAGGTATATTTGATATCTGTTTCTTTTTATCTTCTAAATGGAAAAGTTTTAGAGTTTCTAATTGAAAAGTGTTGTAGAACTCTAGTAAAATCTGATTTCTGCGTTGGTATATCAGAACAAAGTATCGTTGCATTAGTTTAAACCTTTTTTTTTTTCCTTTTAAGTTAACATTGACAAAAAACCTGTAATTGATATCTAGATAGTCATGTTATGCCTTCTTCTCTCTATATGTTTCCAGAGTTGTAAATAGACCTGTAAATGGATTGGGTTTGGATCGGATCGATCTAAATCTAAATCCGTTTACTAAAAGAAAAAACTCGATCCAAACCCGCTCCGTTAACCCGGCGGATCATTGATAGCTCGATCCAAATCCGTATCCGCTGGATTAACAGATACCCGATCCGCTAATCCGATCCGTTTATAATTTCAAATATTTTTAAATTTCTATTGTTCTACACCGTTCTTACCCTTTTGGTCAACTAAACATGCAAACATTTATTGATAAAATTATAAAGCTTCTTGGAATCTTGGCATTCTTGACATGTTTTGTTGATAATATATCTTGAATCTTAGGAGATGTCCATTTTTAGACATCTTTTTTGATAATGCCGTTTATGCTTAGATTCCTACAAAAACATTGTATTAAAAATTTGTAATATTTTATATTTTATATATTTTTTAAAATAATATATTAATAAAAAAATATTTTATTATTACGAAAACGGGTGGATCATTAACGAATCGGATTGACCTAAATCCGTATTTGACCCGCTAAATAAACAGGTTAACGGATTCGGGTCATTAACGGATCAACGAATCAAAATATTGGATCCAAACTCGTCCAATAGCCACGGATCTGGATCGGGTCCGGATCAAAATCAAACCCATTTACAGGTCTAGTTGTAAACAGAATTAAGTGGCCTCTTATTGACAGTGTTCTTATATTATGTTGGATAGACAAATTCAAGGGCATCATCTTTGTCGACGTTTCAAAAAGACCAAACACTGAGGTTGTGCAGGAAATATGTGAAAAAAAGGGTACCCAAATACTTTCTTTCCAATCCGAAGAAATTGCACTTGACAGGCTGCAACAACTTCTGAATAACACAGAAGAAGATCCTGTGCTTTTGGTCCTGGATAACGTTTGGCCTGGAAACAGGACAGAATCCCTCCTGGCGAGCTTTAAGTTCAAAGAATCGGAAATGTCAAATTACAAGATTTTGGTGACATCAAGATATATGTTGCCAGGATTTGATGTTGAATACCACGTAGAAGAATTGAATGACAATGATGCAATGAGTCTTCTCCGTAATTCAGCACGCCTCACAATATCTTCTTCTATTCCAGAAGATCTTCAGAGACAGGTGATCTTTGTTCTTAAATGCACAATATGTACTTGTTATTTCTTACTTACAAAATGAGGAAAGCATCCATACACATGATAGTGTATCCATACTTTTGATTCGTAAACATATACCTGAACTAAACCTTCTATAACAATACTTAAGCATATTGTTAATTCACATTTCTTTATCTGTGAGACTGAAATGCAGGTTGTGGAGTGCTGTAAGAGACTTCCACTGGCTATTGAAGTGGTCGGAAGATCACTTTTCGGCAAGAATATTGTGATCTGGAAAGATAGAGTAGAAGCATGGTCTAGCGGTTCTTCTGTTATTAAGTCTGAAGAACATTTGCTTGTTTGCCTCCAAAGTAGTTTAGATGCCCTGGGTGAAGAAAATGCCCTCATCAAGGAATGTTTCATGGACCTTGCTTCATTTCCTCAAGGCCGAAGGATTCCTGCTTCTGTCCTGATTGATATCTGGAGTGTCCTCATTGATATGTGGGCTGCGGATAAAGATAGTTCATGTGTTGCAAAACTCTACGAGCTCACCTACTGGAGGCTGGCTAATCTTGTAATCACGAGGTATGCAATAGTCCATATGCATATATATAATATGATATCACATAACTTCGTCCTTTACTTACTCAACTAGCTGCTGCTCAATTAACTTACCATTGATTATAAGCAGGAATAAGAAGGGGGAGGTGGATGACTACTATGGTGAACACTTCGTTACCCAACATGATCTCCTTAGAGAGCTGGCTGTCCACCAGACAGATGAGGGCCCTGTTAAACTGAGGAGAAGACTGATTATAAACATACGTGGAAACAAACTTCCCAAATGGTGGAAAAAACAGATGGATCAGCCCTTCGAAGAAGTTCTCCTAGTATCTATTTCAACTGGTTGTTCCATCTCTCCTTAGCAGATACATGAACGCATGCATACATATGTTTGTCTACATGCACACATGCATATTCATGCACTACAGCTTTTCTCATTAGTTCAATTTCTCATTGTACTCACATATTCATACATGTATGATACCGGCTGCAGATAGTCTCTTCTCATCAAAATGGCGCGACATACAGCTACCAAAAGCTAAAGTTCTAGTTCTGAATTTCCACACAAAGAACTATGCATTGCCCGAATTTGTGAAGAAAATGGAAAAATTGAAGGTTCTAATAGTCACAAATTATGGGTTCTTACCAGCTGAAGTGAGTAATTTTACATTGCTGGGTTCTTCATCTAAACTAAAGAGGATAAGATTTGAGCGGATTTCTCTTTCTTCCATTACCAAGAACCCCATAGTATTGAAGAGACTACAGAAGATATCTTTCTTCATGTGTAACATGGGGCAAGCTTTTAGCAAAGGTTCCATCAAATTTTTTGAGGCATTCCCAGACCTTCAAGAAATCAACATTGACTATTGCAGTGATTTGGTGGAATTACCTGCTGACATCTGTCTTCTAATCCATCTGAAAAAGCTCAGCATCACCAACTGTCATAAGCTATCTGCCTTGCCTGAAATGATTGGAGAGCTAGTCAATTTAGAAGTTTTGAGGTTAAGGTCCTGCACAGACTTGTCAGAGTTGCCAAGTTCAGTTAGGAAACTCAAAAAACTAAAGGTTCTTGACATATCCAATTGCTACAGCATTAAGGAGTTGCCTGAACACATTGGTGAAATGTGCTGCTTACAAAAGCTCAACATGAGGCAGTGCTCGAGAATGCAAGAGCTGCCTGAATCAATTTTGGATCTTGAAACGTTGACTGATGTGATATGTGATGAAGAGACAAAATTGTTTTGGGAAACTTGCTTGCCCTGTCTCAGCAACCACATACAGATAACTGCGGTCAAAGAGGAAATCAACCTAGATTGGCTTTAAATGCTTCACTCTTGAGAGCTTTCATTCCTTTATACATGTATGTGTGCTCAATTTCTTCCCGGTTTTCCTTCTGTCGTTTGTTTCTTTGTTTGCTTTGCTTTTGTTAAAACATGAGATATTATGGGTGTTGTGTGAAATCTGTGGAGAAACAGAGTATTTGAATTTTCACCATTTTTACAAGATACAAGAAATGGCTCCACAAGGTTCTTTCTTGAGTTTTGTTCTTTATGTTTTAGCGAATAAGAATTTGGGAGAGTATGTAGAGATATAGTTCATTGATAATAAGAACTTCTATATATACTGTTGTTTGGCTCCAAAACCAGCTTGGTGTGCAAACCGTCTCTTTTGAGTGCGCGGGCGTGCCAGCACCGTGGGGTGCAGTCGTCGGGGAGTCCCTTGACCTGACTTCTAGATCAAACGTTGTGGACGAGGAGAGCACCAACCTCGTCACGATGTTCTTCTCTATGCCTTTCGGAAAAGGACTTTTGCCTCACGGATAAGGACTTGTATTGTGATCTCTTACGTCATCGAGTCGATACTCAATATTGTAGATTGAGCAGAGCAATCATCGGGAAGTAGGAGAAAGCATGGGTTTTTAGCTTCGCTGGGTTGAGAGGGCGTTACCCTTGCTTCGCTGGTTTTCAACTAGGTTGAAGGTTGGTTTGCTTCGGAGAGACTTTGATAATTGTTGAGATTGATTGATTGAGAGGTTGTGTTGTTGTATCGCTTTAGCCTCTATATATAGGCTGCAGATTCTCTTTCCTAATAAGAATGCAATACTATATTTTAGGCCACAGTTATTGGCCTTTGAATCAAATCAAAACACTTAATAATTTTGATAACTATCGTAGGCAATAGTTAATAATTGTCCGCCTCTTGACGTAACTAGAAAATAGGCAAAGTTAATTACCTCTGGGAAACAACTTCTGGGCATGCACGTCCTCCATATATATATATATATATATATATATATATATATATATATATATCCCTTGTTGACCATAATCAAGCATGATTATATGCTTCCATATTTGCAGTGCATACCATATTCCTTAATTGAATGGGCAGCCTTGATTATTGGTGGTGAAGGCCAGTGAAGGATAATTGTATCCTTCCTTAATTGATCAGCCCAATTTGTTCGCGTTCGCGACCTTGATTGAGATATATGTGTGGCCTTGATAATTACCTTGCATGGCTCACATAATCTCGACCACATATGCAGCCTGCATATTTATCTTCTTGTCTTGCACAGTCTTGACAACCAAGCAAACCACTATTAATTATCAAATATATTGATAATTAAATAGTCAATCAATGAATATCCAGATTTACCTCAAGATTGCTTGATCTCCAAGTAGGCTTTATTTAGCCTCTAAACAATATATTCCGAACTTGTCGAAAATATATAGCTTGGGCCACGGATATTGGCCGGTTTTCTTCAAGTCCCTCTCATCGGGAAAAAATGTTAATTTTAGGTTCAAACAACTGTATAGAAGATTACAAATATAGAGGATTACAAGTACAATATTTTTGGAGTACAAATAAAGAATGAATCCTATTCATAAATAGGATATGTACGAGAATATGCTAACCCTATTACAATTAAGCTAAGTAACATTGTTTGGACTAGGCACATAAGTATTAGATTTCTATAGCACTTCCCCCTGTCCTGTCCAAACATGACGTCACGTTGATGACGTTTCTCTCGTTGCCTTATTAAAAACTTTGCTGAGTAATAAAAACTCAGTGGGACAAAAATAACAACAGTCAAAGGGAAAAAGAGCACAACAAGCCCTTCATATTTCAAGAACATTACACTACAATCAAACCCCCCCTGATGCTAACGTCTCCCCCTAATAGCTACAATAATGGGAGTTCAGATAATTTATGTATACCAATGCTACTCACATGTTTCTAACATGTAATTTAAGCAATAATTTAGTAAAGGATTAATTTTAGTTTACTCCCCTGAGCTTTAGGTCCAACATCATGTTGGTCCATGTGGTTTTAATTTAATCAGTAACACCCCTAAATTTTCAAGTTTCATCCACCGTATTTAATTTCTCTCATTCCGTCCAAATTGGATGTTAGGTCTGATAATGGGACCCACTATAAGGGCTAAAATAGTCATTTTAAGACAATAGAAAACCCAACGACAAAAAATCCATCTTCTTCCTCTGGTCCTCTTCTCCCTAATCATGTTAAGCACAGTAGCACACCATACATATTCCAAGCTTGCAACACAATAGCAGATTCATTGTTATCATTCATCGGAATCCCCCAATTTCTCTCTTACCAAATTCTCATCTCCAAAGATGCTTTGTGAATTTATGCTAAACCCCATCTCTAGAACCCAGATTCCCCCCATACCCATCTCTAAATTTTGGGTAAGAATCAGCTGAAATCTTCAAAAACCCACCTAGGTTTTCAACTTCCAAATCTTGAAAACCTTAAAATCCACCTATCTTGTTCACATAGAACAACGAATATCCAGTAAAATGAAAAACCCAAAAACAAAAATTAGTCCCCGGCAACACCCACACAACCATTGGGCTCACCAACCTGCGACAAGTCAAAGCTTGCCTTCTCGTCCTCCATAGAAGCTTGGAATCATGCTCACACACCGTCGTCGCCGCCAGCAAATCTCCCAGAGGCTCAGCTCAGACCAAGGACTATTACTTTTCGCAGACGAGGCAGCGGCGGAGCTTTGAGAGATCGATTTATTGTGCTCATAGCAAAGGGGTAATGGCAGGGGAGGTGGATGAGTTGAAGCTAGTATCTGATGGCACTACCGTCTACAGAGTTGTTCTGGGGCGAAGCTGCTGATTACGGAGAAGAAATTGATGGAATCGAGTTCTTCGAATTCAAAGTATGGAAGAGGATGGTGTGGTGGGTGGTGGTGTTGGCATTAAGGTGTTTGTGGCACAAGATGTGGAAGTTCTGGGTTTTGATGTAGAAATGGCACAAGGTGTGGAAGTTCTAGGATTTGATGCAAAAGGAAAAGCCAATCGAAACATAGTGTTGATCAAGAAGAGGTGGAAGTTCTGGGGTTCTTTCACCTTTTTTTTGTCTTGAAATGACTGTTTTAACCCTTAAAGTGGGTATTATCGTCAAAGTAAATGTGTAATTTGGACGGAGTCAGTAAATTGAACACGGCTGATAAAAATAAAAAGTTCAGGGGTGTTACTGATTAAATTGAAACCACAGAGACTAACATGATGTTGGACCCGAACCTCAGGGAGGTAAACTGAAATTAATCCTTTATTTTATTTACTTGACATTATGATTTGATATAATTATGACACTGCAGTTTGATCATGCATTTTATTACTTTAATCATGTCTTTTATCATGATCGTCTTGAAGTGAGACCAATTTAGCAGATGGATGGTCTTCTGCTGTTCATTATGGTTATAATTGCAATGTATGGTTGTGAATTTAGACGCATGGTTTTCAATAAAATATTTTTCAAGCTTTCTGTCCAGCCATAACTGGCTCAAGATCAACTCTATGGATCATGATCATGACCAATCTAACTCTTCAAAAAAGTGTGCTTTTCTTCATGGAAACTTAATTCTTGTGCTAACCACACTTCAGAGGAAGTTCTTGCTACATTCATAGAGGCAACTGAACCAAACATAGGTGTACTTACATCTCACTTACAAAGCAGAATTATTCAAGATCTTATGGAAGGCTTCAACAAACATTCTTTATGGTCGAAGAGTAGGAAACATTCTTAGTTTACAAGGTTTGATATTACTAATAAGCCCGTAATATTTTCTATTGCAAAGTGGATATAGGTGGCCAAGGTAGTTCAGACAACAGTTTTTATTGCAATTTTTCTTTTTCAACCATCATATCTTAGTGACTTTATATTAGCATTCAAATTTTCTCATTATATCAAGCACATTACAGTATCACTAGTGTTTTAAATAGAGCAAAAATCATTTTACCACCCTGAACTTTACACTTAAAATTAGTTGTGTCTTCAAACTTCTAATTTGATCGCATGTGCGCTTGTACTCTTCAATTTGATCAATTATGGCCAATCCTTCACTAATCTATGAATTTATTAATATATTGTTGTCCACTCAAACTAGTTTTTAGCCTTTGATCATGCAAGAAACATACTATTTACATGATCAAGGCTAAAATTGACCCTAAGTGGGCATGCATTGTCACTAATTTATGAAGAAATTAAGGAATTAATTTACTAATTATTATGATTGATCATATTAGAGAGTATAAGGGCATATGTGATTAAATTAAAAGCTCAGGGGCACAGACGATTTTAGGCATAAAGTTCAAGGATGTAAAATGAATTTAGCTCTAACCAGGTCAGCCTTAAAAATATGTTGGTTAATGTTAAAGAACTTCTGCTTCAAATTTCTAATAAGCTGAATGGTTGGAAGAAAGCTACTCTGTCAAGAGCTGGAAAGTCAACTTTAACTAAATCAAATATTGTTGGTACGCCTAATTATGTCATGTCTTGTTTCAAATATCCATCTAAAGTTATCAAATCCATCCAGAAAGAAACTAGGAATTTTTTCTGGGGTAGGGAAAGTTGCTTGACATCAATTGTGTCTCCCTAAGTCTATGGGAGGGCTTGGAATTAAACCCCTTGATTTCTTGAATGAAGCTTTAGCTAAGCTTGGTTGGAGAATCAACTCCAATCAAGATAGTCTTTAGGTGAATTTAGTTTAGAAAAAAGTATCTTAGGAAGCATTTTTTTTTTTGTCCTTAATAACAAGCTAATCATTCTTTAGCTTGTAAAGGATTTCTAGATTCTAGAGATCTTATTTTTCAAGGTATGTATTTGACTGTTGGTGATGGTAAAGACATTAAATTTTGGACTTTCAACTGGCCTTTTCCTTTCCCTATTATCAATCTGGTAGATATCAATCATTGACACTTAGTTAATTTGGATGAAAATGTTTGTGATTTATAGTGTTCATCTACAAGCTTTATTGCTAATGGCTGCTGGAACTTTAATAAACTTTCTAATGTTTTGGATCATGATACGGTGAATTCAATTATAAGTGTTCCCATTCCTTTTACGACAATCAAAGATGAATTTGTTTGGGATCCTGTAGCTAATGGAATATTTTCCATTGAGTATGCAGCATAGTTACAATGTGATCTGACTACTTCTTTTTCCAACATTAACATTTTGAGTACAATTTGGAGGCTTAACATTTCCCCTAAATTTAAAATTTTCGCTTGAGTGCTCACTAGGGGAGATTGAAAACGAGGGCAAGAATTGCTCGTTATACTAGTAGTTTTGATTCTACTTGTGCTTTTTAAGGCTCTGGAGTGGTGGATTTAAATAATTTGTTTTTCTCCTACCGTTTTGCTACAAGTGTTTGGAATCTTGTTGGAATTAATATTTCCAACGTTAATTTGTTTGAAAAGAGGTTTATTTCTTGGTTCAATTCAGTCTTTCCCAAGTCTGAAGCAAAAAAAAAATGTCTTCAAAATTGGCTGCATCAATTGGTGATAATTACAGAGCTCATAACCAAGCGGACTTTAAGAGACCTTCTAATTGCAGTTCCTCTCTTATCCGTTGGTCGCCTTGAGAATTTCTCGAAGCTGAACTTTGATGGTTATTAACAGGAAAGATGCGGCGCGGCTACTAGGTTTGTTATTAGGGACTCAAATGGTTCCCCCATCATTGCTGGTACCAGGAAGATTGGCCATTCAAATGTCACTGTTGCAAAATGCAGTCCTGTAAAAGATGGTTTACTTCAAGCTTTGGAAAACAGGTGCTCCAAGATTCTTGTTGAGGGAAATTCTGGACTTATTATCGACTCTATCAACAAGAAGGGTGATCCTCCTTGGCGCATCCGAGCTTTAATCAAAGATATCCATGCTCTTTCTCAAAACTTTGAGAGCATTTCATTCATTCATATCTTCTATGAAGCTAACTTCGTAATGCATGCAGTTACGTCTCTTGGCTTACGCGTAGTGTTGGCCCTGGGCCTAGGGCCTCCAAACTTTAAAACTCACCTATGGAACTTAATGGAAAAAAAAAAATTAGTGAATAATTATTTATTAGATCCATTTTTACTCTTTCTTACCATATTCTTCCATCATTTATCAAAAGAATTTAATATTACTCCAATTATCATATTTTATGGGCTCAAATTACAATTTAATTAATTTTTTTTTAAATTTTTGTGAATCTAATTTCATTTTTGACTTTCTAATTAACTTGTTAGTATAAAAATGATTAATTTTCTTCCATTATGAATGTGAGAGTCTTGGATTTTAGTAATTGATCAATGAAACTTTCCGTAAAGATCAATTTTTTATTCATTTAGGGCCTCAACAAACACAGGGCTGGCTCTGCTCACGCATACTGAATTCCCCGCATTTGCAGAAAGGGTCTTCCCCTCCCGGCTCTCTGCTTTCAATCTAGATCAATTTGGTAGTGGTGTAATTAGAGGTTTCTCGTTGTAGTTACTTGTTTCTTCTCTTCTTAATAAAAATAAAATTAAATAAAATAAAAAAAGACTCAACAGTGTTGTATCCCATGAACAAGTTGACGAGTTGTAGTTTCAAAGAGTTGGGAGACAAACTGAACAGTAGTGAGACTTCGAATGGGAATAAGGGTCGAAAATTATGAGAACGTGGTATGCACCAGTCCTCCCATATAGCAATACTCTTCCCGTTACCAACCTCCACCGCAATCCAAAACAAATAACTTACAAGGTTAGTGTGTGTGAGAGAGCTAAACCCAAAGAGGCATCCCAAAAAGACTTCGCATGGAAATAACAGGCTTTAAAATTTGACTCAGGGAGTTACGGTTTTGGATAATCCTTGAAGATTGCATGGCCGACATGGCTAGATTAAAAGCGTAGAGATTGCCGAATCCCAAATCTCCTACGACCTTCAAAAGATTTTCGATGGATTTTACGATGATCTTTCTACGACCTCCAAAAGAAAGAAGTACACATCTGTTGTAATTCATTGCAGAAACCCACTTGCAAAAGGAAACAACTCATCGCATGCGTGAGTACTGAGAGGAGCGTAGCTCACTGCCTTGATAAGGAACTCTCCCGTCAGCTTTCATGTCCACCCCGATAATTTCTTACAAAGCATATCCTTCAAGTAACTAAAATCCCTTTTTTATGTAGGAAGATCTTATTACTTACCATGGTGTAAGGCACACACTCCACTTTCAATAATCCGGCAAGATAATGCTGCATATCCTACGAATTATTTTGACTAAAATTGATCCTCTGCCCCAAAGCCACATCATAAATTTGAAGTAGAGATTTAATTTTCAAACAAGCATCCCATGTATCTTTTGAGAAGAGGAAACTATCATCAACAAAAAGTACGTGATGCACACATGGAGCACGCCAACACAATCACATACCTTGCAAGTTCCCTGCCTCATGCATGAGCCGGACAAATGCAGAGAAACCCTCCATACAAGGAGGAATAAATAAGTCCATGGGTCAGCGTCACAAGACCTCTCATAGAACCATTGATCAGAAAGAATTAGTGCAGCCTATTTGTTGTTGATCTTATTCTTACACACGTACAATCTATGTGCTATGATCACCCTATTCAAGTATTTCCACAAGTTGTAAGAGCATCTCCAAAAAAGCAAATGAAAAATCTCTTGATGACAACAAGCTTACGATACACAACAGTACTACACAAGGGGCATCAAAATCCATCAATAATAATTCACGTATTACGAGAGACCTGATTTCATTTTCAACCACCAAAATGTTGAAGAATGATCACAAAGTATTCAAAGTACTGGCATTGCCATCAAGTTTCAACACAGCAAAAAGGTGTGGAACATCTAAAATGATAGTCAAATCCACCCCTTTGTAACTAGTTAGTTTGCTAATACTTACAAAGTCTGCTTGCTCCAAAAGATATCATCCGCCCAGTAAAGAAGCATCATCACTAAAAGGGGAACTTGCTATCTTCATCATCTTCATCCTCATCTTCAGTTGTTATCTCCTCGTCCTCGTCCAGTTCCTCATCCTCGTCCTCATCCATCATGGCTTTGCTCCTCTCTCCATTGTCCTTCAAACCAGTGCTCAAGACCACATTTTCTCCCCTGGATTGCTCCATATCCTTCCTCAACTTCTCCATGTTCTCCCTCCTATGTTCCTCCTCTAAACGCTCCTTTTCTGCACGTCTCTTGTCCAGATCAGCCCTACACAAAAGACAACAAGAACAAACTTTATAAAAACTGGATGTGGACCGACAATTATGGTCCATAGCAGAAAAATAGACATTAACTGGCACTCAAGTATAAAAAAGTGTGGAAAGGTTGTCAGGTTCAGGACATACTTATAGGTGGCCATGTACTCCTCAGCACTTGCTTCAATAGCCTTAAAGAAGGCGTCCATTCCAGCACCAGAAATAGCAGACACCCCAACGGACCGCAAGTTCTTATAGAATTCATCCAACACAAGGGAGAGGCTCTCTGTTAAAGTTGAAGTGTATGAGTGGTCTTCAGTCACTGATGCTTGAAATGCCTCAAAATCCTGCATCCACTGCATCACAACAGTTTTCAATAAAATGTCATGAGAAAATCAAAAATGTACTCACTACATGATTGAGTTGGCACTGAAAAAGGAAAGGGAGAAAAATAATGATAATTATTTAAAAAAAAAAAAATTGGAAGACCAAGACAACGTAGGAAAAACAGCTGCATCTTAAGTGCACAACAGTAATTTAGATTGTCTTGATGAAATAGCTACAAAGAAGGAATCAAATAGTCCAGGATATTCACAGGAGACAGCTGCATCTTAAGTGCACTACAAGTATTCTGGAAGCCATACTGTTTAGTGAATAATTACTTCGTTATCAGCTAAACAGGATAGGTATAAAGGAATCTGAACTGAAACATCCATTTTTACCCTAAAAGCTTCCAAACCATATTCAGCCATATAATAGTGTGTGTCACTGCATGCATTCAAATAGAGTTGTCTACTTTAACCCAGGTATAAGCATACCTCCAAAGCAAATTCATGTTGAGCCACGTCAATTTTGTTGAATGCCAGCACAAGGGGGAGCCTTGTCTTGTAGAGGATACTACAAGCATAAAGCATGTTGCTCATAAAAGTAACTGGGCTAGCTGAGCGAGGTGTATCGACTACATAAGCCACAACAGTAGGAAATGTTGAAGCAAATGCTTCTGTGATGATAGCACCAGATGCTGACCAAGTGAATATCTCAATCTGACCAGGAGTGTCCACAAGAACATAATCAAGCTGATCTGCTCGCTTCTCGATAACGTTGATAACCTGAAATCGACAAATATGATGATCACTTTTTGGGTTGGGGGGATAAAAAGAAGAATAAAATATAACGCATGAGCTAAAAGAACGACATGAGATCAAATGTCTTGGTGAAAAAAGAGCAAAATCAAATGGATACAACCAGCACCAAGCAATGAAGGGAAAGATTTCCATACATATGCAAACAATTTCAACAAGTAAAACAAACATCAAGTCGAACAATGCAACATGCAATTCAATATGATAGTTACTGTTGATTGCTAATAACACTGAGTTACAGAATGGCAGCATGACACATCCACAGAGGCATAGAGCCAAAACATCCTACGATAAAGGATATGAGGCAAATATTTCAGAGGAAAGTTTTTACCTCATCAAACTTGGTCGCAAACAAATTAAGCGAGGTCAAAATGCCACCATTAGGTCCAAGGTTGAATTGTTTCATCACTTCCTTGTACTTAACAGTATCCCGGATGTCAATGTTTGCACCGAATGGAAGAGTCAGCACAGCTGGGTCGAGGTTCATCACATAGCCACGAATACCGGATTGATGAGTGTGGGCAACCAAACGATGAAGGAAGGTTGTTTTACCACTCCCTACACGAACCCACAACACATTTTCAATCTTCTAACTCCACTAGAATGGAAGGTCGCACAAAAACATAACAGTTCACTAAAATGAAACCAAGAATGAATCAAGCAGAGAAGCATATCAATGTAATGAATAGAAACAGAGCATACATACGAAATGAAATTGAAATTACCTGCCATGCCTACAACAATAATAATAACAGGTTTTTTCTTGAAGCTGGTGGATGATTCCTCAATATTAAGTTTCTCCATTGAACCATGGAGGTCCTCAGCCTCTTTACCCTGATTTTCCATAGCCAAAGCCCAGCTTAATCACACACAATTCAGTAGAAGAAGAACAAAATTGACTACAAAAGGAAAAAGAAAAGCTTAAACCTAATTTTGCAAATTTGCCCAAAGAATAATGATTTCTTAACAAATATAAAGCTTGAGAAACGAAACCCTAGGCCTGCGTGTGCGGTTGAAAAGAGAGGGAGTGAGTGAGAGGGAATGATTACTTTGACGACGGAAGGGTCGACTTCCTCAGCCTCCATTGGCACCGATGAAGCTCCCCCGACCTGTTGTTGGTGTGAGGCGATGTTCATTTTCTGGAAATCGGAATCAATGTCCATCGGCGTGAGAGCGTGGCGGTCGTTTCTGCGCCGGAAAGAGGAATATATGGGTTATCGGCGGCGGGGAAGAGAAGAGAGAAAGCGGGAGGAGGGCTTTGAACTAAGCAAAGTGTGTAGGCGGTAGAAAGAGGAGAGGGGAGAGGAGGCCAGATATGACACTTGGTAACAGAGTTGTTTCTGAGAATAAAAACAGGGAGGCGGTGAGAACTGAAAAGGGTACCACGACCCATGACACTTTCTTGGGTGGGTTAAGATTTGTTCGAAATTTTTCATAATTTAATTTTATCTATATTTGATTGAAATCGTAAATATTTTCAAAATTAATAATTAACTACCAATATTAATCGAAAATTTAAAATTTCTTTCAAAATTTATAAATCCTAAGCATCAAAATTTTAATCGAAAATGAAAATTTGAAACCTTTATTTTATTTTTCAGAGAGAGACTCCTTTGTCTCTTTAGGGTATTTTTTTTTTTTTAATATGGCCAATATTGATAGTTGGTGTCGGTTTTTCGAGCATGACATGCTCAGTTCTTCTTTATCAAATGATGGCGAATCCCGTCTCTAGGTTTTGCCGCTCAAGGTTTGTGGGCATCTTGTGGCAGTTAATGTCAAACATCACGGTCTTCTTTAAATTCCTCGTAAGCATTGATGGGAGTCTTCCGTCTTACGGTCTAAAAGGGGACATCTTAACGGTTATGCTATGCGTGCACTTGTGGTTGCATTTGGCATTCAATTGCTCAAACTCTCATCTTTTCAATGTGTAATTTGTTGTTATGGTTTTGTCAGATATGTTAGTGGATTGGCTATTGGAGGTTTTGTGTTTGATGCCGTTGGGAATTTTGTCAGGCAGATTACAACTCTATCTTTTATTTTATTGAAATGAATCTATGTGTCCTAAACAATAATGAGCTTTGAATAGCAGTATTCTCAAAATGCATGTTCATAAATTCAAAAAAAGTATCTCGCAATTGTCAACCTCAAGTAAATTTATGGAACTCTTCTTCTTCTTGTTCAACATGCTGTAAGACCTTTTTTATTTTTTATTTTTTTAGTTTTGGGTCTGAACATGTTGTAAGACCTCATGGTTAGTAATTACAACAATTAAGCTACATTACTTGCAGAACAAGCAAATGGCATTCATTAATTCCATGATCTTTATGTATTGAATATGGTTGCTTATATATATTATGGCATTCCTAATAAGTATACCTATTTGCATAACAGCAATAAAGATTGGCCTAAATATTTAGTATCAAGTTTTTATGAAATTTAATTTAAGACAATAATCTAAGGGCATGTTTACTTACTTGGAATGAGAGGGAATGATTACAGGGTAAATTTATTCATGCGTTCATAAACAATTACACGATTTATATTCAATTTTTTCTCAGAACAACCTGAATTATTGAAGAGCTCACAAAAATATTTTTTATTGTCATTTGTCACCCACAATTAAAGCCTATGTGTTTCAACAAGTCTTTTACTTTCGTTTGGCAAGCCTCTTGCTCATAACTCAACTCTACAAACCTGTAGGTTCGTTAAAAACATTAAATTTTTATGCACCCCACATGTTCCATATGACAATGAAATTCAAACTCGTCATCTCTATTACGATAGAGTTTGAGTTTATAAATAATCAACGTGACACAACTCATACGATAATGCCATGAAAAGAAAAAACTCATACGATAGTAGGGATCCATGGGTTTACACTTTCTACCGTTTACTTTATTAGTAACCGGTGAGTTTTCTTTATGACGAGGGTGATATAATCGTTTATGGTTAAAAACTGCCATAAACTATTTAAAGGGGTATAAATCCAATCTGCCATCCTCACACATCAGCAAAAGCCCCAAATTTGAAATTCCATTCCAGTGGTGCAGAGAGAGATTTAGGGTTTAACCAAATTGCAGAGCCCGCCTCCTCCTCCTCGAAATCGCAATGGCTCGTAACGAAGAGAAAGCGCAGTCCATGCTCAATCGCTACATCACCCTCAAAAACGAAGAGAAGAAGAAGCCCCGAGAGCGCCGCCCTTTCCTCGCCTCCGAATGCCGCGACCTCGCCGAGGCCTCCAAGTGGCGCCAGCAGATCATGGGAGAGATCGGCCGCAAAGTCGCCGAGATCCAAAACGAAGGCCTCGGCGAGCACCGCCTCCGCGACCTCAACGACGAGATCAACAAGCTCATCCGCGAGAAGACTCACTGGGAGCGCCGCATCGTCGAGCTCGGGGGCCCCAATTACGCCAAGCACGCTCCTAAGATGACCGATCTCGACGGCAACATCGTCGACGTCCCAAACCCTAGCGGCCGCGGCGCCGGTTACCGGTATTTTGGCGCGGCGAAGAAGCTGCCGGGTGTCAGGGAGCTTTTTGAGAAGCCGCCGGAGCTGAGGAAGCGGCGGACGAGGTATGACATCTACAAGAGGATTGATGCCAGCTATTATGGGTACAGGGACGACGAGGATGGGGTTTTGGAGAAGCTGGAAGTTGTGGCGGAGGAGAAGATGAGGGCGGAGGCGGTGGCGGAGTGGTGGAGGTTGGAGGAGATAAGGAGAGAGGCCAAGAGGGCGGTGAAGAGTGGCGAAGTGGTGACGGTGGCGAAGGCGAAGGAGATTCTGGTGGAGGAGGAGGAGGAGGTGGTGGAAGAAGAGAGGCAGAGAGAGAGGGAGTTATTGAAAGAGAAGAGTGAAAAAGAGATGGAATTTGTGGCTCATGTGCCATTGCCGGACGACAAGGAGATTGAGAAGATGGTGCTTGAGAAGAAGAAGAAAGACTTGCTGAGTAGGTATGTCAGTGAGGAATTGATGCAGGACCAGACTGAGGCTAAGGAGATGCTTAACATTAAGCGGTAGCTCGATGAAAGACAGGGTATGGTACTGGCTTTTTGACTAGCTCCTAAACATTGAAAGTGGAATGTTTACCATGGACTGGTTCTTTGGGTCCGTTATATGTGTTAAAGAGTTATAAAACTTGTTAGCCTGTTGAACTTGGCAGTTAGTTGTTCTTGAAGAATCAGACAAGTCATATATGTTTCAGTTTTCAGTATCTGCTCTTTGTTTAAGTTTCATCATTACTCTGTCTTTGTTGTTGGTTTTATGATCTGAGCATTTGCAAGTAAAGATGATACAAATCATATAATTTATATCTAAGATTACAAAAATTAGGTTTCAATTTGCCTAGGCAGCTCAATTGTACAAAGAGCCATTGTTTTCTGCCAGGAAACAGATATGATATTAACTATTTAGTGTATGGTTATGATTACACTCATTGAGGCAAAGTAGGTTTCACTTTGTGAATGGAAATTTGGTTTACACATATGAAGTGTGTGTGCATGTGTATTCTCTTCCACTCGATCATCTCCCTTCTATTCCGAACCCTACTCCGCATTTGGTATCTGAAATGATTGATTTGGATCAGCAATCTGTCATTCTTAAATCCTACTTGCAGTGATTACAGCAATCCCAGTATTAGCCCTCAGAGCAATAGTCCTCGGACAATTGTTGATTTAATGTTTCAGTTTTGTTCTTGTTTTTCTTTTCTTGGTGATACTAGTCGAGTCAAGACTTTTGTGTCAGTTCTATTTTACCTTGTTCATTAGAGGGCTGGCTTGTACTACTTGTTTACAAGTGGTCTGTTTTGTGTCCTTGTTGACAAAAATTGTAATTTTGTTTTAAAGTTCTTTGATTTCTGTTTATTTTTATTTTATTTTGTTTTACTTTTTTTCATAGAAAAAGAAGACAACTGGAGTTTAGTTCGTCGATTTAAAGAGTCTCGCTGGTTTTTGTTTATCTGATCTTTGTTAGTTATCTGAATTTGCTGATTCCTCATTTCTTCGTGTTTGCAAGTTCTTTTAGTTTCAATTCAGAAGAGTTTGGGTTGAATACAGTGAGAGTGGGAGTTTGTCTTATTTTGTTGTATCTTGTTAAAGAAAAACACTCTGGTTCTGTTCTACTGTTGTTATTAATTTATTTACAACTAATTTCTTAAGTTGTGTTTTTCTTTTTTGCAATTAAATTTTAAAATTCAGCCAGTGAAAATGCTTTAGTTCAGTTTTGGGCCAGGTTCTTACAGAATTCACCTGTGAAATTTTTATTTTGGCTGCCATGCAACTGTCCAAAAACCAATGTGCTAACCAAGCCAAAATATTTCAGTTCCTGCTGCCCTGGCTAGCTAGCTTAAAATTTATTTGCCACATCTGACTTCTCTGTCAGTCAATCTGTTTTGAAGTCCGTCTAGCTAAATCAGTTGGAAATTTATGCCAGAAAATTAGGTGTCGTAAGCCAGAATTGGAGAAGCCAACTGTTAGGTTTGCGTATGAATCTATTTGTGATCTTGCAATCGCAATTGGATGGATATTATTCATGGTCCAAAGATTAAGTACCATTAGTTTTAGATCAACCCCTTATAACTTACCCTTTGTTTAATTAATTCCTAGCTAAATGGTTATTTGGTTTGCCAATCACTTGGGGGATGCTATACGGCATGAGTGTGCAAAGCTGTCTTCTAACCTAGTGATGGGAGCCTGTAAATTGTAGTAAGAGACATTGGAAGTTCGCAATGGTTTTGCTGTATTCTGCTTCTTCTAAATATGACCAAGAACTTTGTCGTTTGGATGTTCATTGAATTGTATGTGCTGCTATTTGTATGCTCAAGTATCATTAACTAACTATAGCATATTTGCAGCTATTCTCTTCTCTTACAGTTGGGAAGAAGCGAAATTGTAATCCAGTTGCATTTGGAAACTGTATTCTGTATGAAGTGTGGTGGGCAAGCAAAAAATTGGAGGCCATGTCGGCATAATTGACTACTGCCTGCTTCAAAATTTTGTCCGCAAGTCCCACACTAGAGAGTTGTAGAATAGCAAAGACTAGAACTTTTCTTTGGTCTCTGAAGGCCTGTACAAAATTTTGTATTAGCTTTGAATGGAGATAGATTTGTTTATTTGTTTCTAGCCACATGAATTTGTCATATCTACTTCAGAGTTCAACTCATATTTGATATACAGCGAGAGACATCTACCATTATGGTTCTGCATAACTTCGCCGAGAAAGTTAGCATTCAACTGCAGATTTCTGAGCTTTAGAGGTTCAGTGAAACTTGCAGTGGAGGCAAGCCTGACTTAAGAATTTTAAAAGTATTGAGAAAAGAAAGAGCAACACCTCAGCTTCTGTTTGTCCATTAACAGCATCTTCATTTCGTCAACCTGAAAAGACTCAAGAAGCAAACTATCAACATAAACATAAACTGTTGTAGTATAAATGTATAAATACCGTATATATCTATATCATGTAATAAAATACGTAAAAGTATTTAGATAGGTACTTGAGTGTATAATCATAGGTACTTGAGTGTATGAAGACTTATGTAAACATGCTTTACCAAAGGGCAACAAGCATGGCAGAAAATCATCATCAAGATGGTTATCATTTTGGTTTTCTCTTTGAGCTTTCACACTTCAGATGTATTCCTATAAATACCCCTTTTGTATGAGATGAATAAACACATTGAAATCTTCATTCTCTCTGAAATATTACTCTCCCTTTCTGTTTATCAATTCCTCTTGTTCTTAAACACGTTATCAGCACGAAGTTGCTATAGAATTAGAATCGAAAATTAACGAAAGAAGAGTTCATCATCGATCAAAGTCATTTTTCCAAACCTACAAAAAATCCCCAAACCCTAGCTCAGATCAAAGCCCTTGATTACAGGAGCCCGAAACCGGTCTCAGAATCGCCGGAACCGGCCGGAAACCGCTTGAACCGGCCGCCGGAAGCAGAAAAACCAAACCGGACCGCTGCCAAAACCTGCCGAGGTGCTGCCGAGAGCTGCGCAGCAGCTGCCGAGAAGCTGTCGACACATCTGTTGATAGATTTACGGGGCGACTTTCCGACAACTTTTCCGGCGATTTTTTTCGACACTTTTCCGGCGAATTTTCAGACAATTTTTCTCGACTTTTTCCAACGATCCTTCCGATCACCTCCGATAATTTTTCCGGTCAAAAATTTCCGGCAACACTATTCCAAGGTATTCTTTACTAAAAGTTCCCGTTTTTGAGTTTTTATTTATTTTCTCTCCTTTTTCCTTTACAATCAAAAGCGGAATTATAGAAATTCACGCCAAACGAACTAAGAGCGTTCGTAATCAATGAACTAAGAGTGTTCACAATTGTGAAGACCCAGATTTTCATACAATAAATTTATGTAATTCAATAATTGTTATATTAATTGAATTGTGATATTTGGGATTATTTGGATTGTCGTGGGTTGAGAAAATTGGTTCCGAATGATTTTATTTTCGAAAACGAACGTTATTTAGGGGGTCGTGAAAATCGACTTTTTATACGTTCAAAATTTGGGAAAACTTCCTTCATGAAAGTTGTAGAACTCGTCGATACGAGTCCGTGCATATATGGAACGTATTATTCAGAGTTCGTATGAATAAGTTATGAATATTTGAAAATCGAAATTTTTCTATAAATAGTGGAAAAATCTGAGTTTGTTGTGAAGGACGAAAAAATCCTATTTTTGCACATCAGCCCCCGTCTCTCTCTCGGCCTGGTCACTGTGCTTGCAGACCCGCCGACCCGACCCGACTGGAAGTCGGCCTTCCGGGTCGCGCCGCGGCCAGACCTGGCCCCCGTCCGCTTCGCCGCCTCACGCCCGGTCGATCCCCGCCGTCGCCACACCCAGCCGCCGCTCCTAGGCTTGGATCGAAGCTCTATCCGAAGCCCAAACCCGACCCGGCCGGAAAACCATTTTTCCGGTGGTGCACGGGCCGATCCTCCCCATTTTCGTGACGTGCTCTTCCTTCTGATCATCCCCATATATGGCTTGCATCACGATTTTGAGTGTAGAATGGTAGATCAAGAGTTGAAGATTTCGACGTCCCTGATTCGATCTGGAGACTGATTAGAGGGTCGAGATTAATCCAACTTCAAAGCCCGATCTAGGACGATCCAGACCTCATCACCGAAAAAGTCAGGTATTAAAGTTGTTCAAAATTTCATTTTGAAGAAGTTTGTAGTTGACGACTTTTGCATCGGAGGTGGTTGACCGGCGTTGACCGCCGCGTTGACCACTGTCTGACCGCCGCGTGTGGCGGCGCGTCAGACCACATTTTGAGTTTTTATTATCTGGACGATGATCTATGCACCCATACGAGCGTTTTGAGATATAACTTGGTCATGTTAGAAAAAGTTGATAAATAGTCAATTTCTGTTTTGACGTTACTATTTACGGTTTTAGAATTTACTTTCGGTTTGAGATTTACAAAGATCAGACCATCGGTTTTACTTCAAATTTTAATATGATGTTCATATGACTGTCCCGATGACCTTGTGTGGTCACGGGCGAAGATCCGACCGTTGGATCTTCGTATAATTGTAAAATAGTGATTCGGGAGGCAATTAGTGAAGATCCGTTCATCGGATTTTCGTATAATTTTGATAGGATGTTTCCAAGGGCAATCCGTAAGGATCTAACCGTTGGATTATCATTTAAATTCAATCCGCCCGTCAGATTGTCTTTATTTTAGAATCCGACCGTTGGATTGTCGTTATTTTGAAATCCGACCGTTGGATCATCATTTAGGTTTATTTCATGCTTCGTTGCTAAGTAAAGACCGTACTTGATTATGTACTTGACGGCTTGAGTTGACTAGCATTTGAATTATTGTGAGTTATAATTATATTGAAGACGCAGCAGGAGTTTCGAGGTGAGTAAAACTCACGTGGTTCATATTACGAACCGAGCATTTTAATTTATTTATTTTTGCTAATTGTGTGAAAAATATTTGCGGATTAAATATTTGTTTTAAAATTTCATGGACTTGAATCACCACGGTCCATAGGTAAGTAAAATAAATTTTAACTATACAAATGAATTTCATAATTTTCTTGTGTAAACTATAGATGGTATTAGTGGTCATTCCTGAGTGGATGATTACGTATATATATATTTACGTGGAAAATATATATTGATGAGTGGATTGTTGTGTGATGATATGATTGAGTTAAGTTGATGAGTTGATTTTATTACAATTGTGTAATTCCATAATAATATGATGTATTTTGGTTGGGTTGATTTCAGCATGTGATATTATATGTTTTGTTCATTTATGGGTTTAGGGTCGACGTAATGACCAGAGTAGGTAATCGGACGCTCTAATCCTAGTGTGGATGATGGGATACGATTGGTTGAGTATGTGGAATTATTGGACGTTCTAAATATGTATATAAGTATACATATTGATGAAATACAATAATTGATAAATATGTCGGATGCCATAACCTAGGTCAGGTGACGGACTACGATTCAGTTAGAGCTCTAGTCTGTCAAGTACTGTATTTTTATAAATACGATGAAGAGAGTTGTGGGGAAAGTTGTGAGTGGGGTTGTCTTGATATATTGAATTGGTGTTGATTGAGATTGTTATTATTTGCATATGTGGAAATAATTGAGTGTTGCTGTGTGTGGGAATAAATGAGATTAAATTAAGTAATAGTTCATTCTTTTACTCATACAAGCTTTCATAAGCTTACCGGGTTTTGTGTTGTTTCAATCCCGGTACACTATTCAATGGTGTAGCGGATATTCCTGCAGGTCAGGATAACCAGGGAGGTGACCGAGCTGCTTAGGTGTTACAGCAGTTTTGTTATTTATTAAGTTGTGAGGTGTGTGTATGCTCATTTAGAGCTTTACTTTACATTTTGGATTTGAGTTGTGATAATTAACCGAGACTAAATTCGGTTTGAATTTATTTCGTGTGGTGAGCATGTTAAGAAAAGAAATTTTCAGGATTATTCATTTTGAGTTGTAGTATTTTCATGTTTCGGATTTTGAATTGTTATTCTAAAATTCGGGGCGTGACAACAATGATTCTTGGAAATTGATTTCTTGGTAGCATAGCTCGGAAATCTTATTATTTTTCGTGGAAGTTTTAACTCCGAAACTAATATTTTCTTCTTATCTTCAAGGATGTCGAATGAACCTAGACTCGATTTTCAAATCCTTGACTCAACAGGTTCGGATTACCATAGCTGGAAAACCGACGTTGAGAACCATCTCACATCAAAGGGGATATTGCCCATCATCCATGAACCAAACCCGGCCCTTGTGTTCCCTCAAACACCCAAGAAGCATGCACAAGCAATCATCTTGATGCGACGTCATATGGACAAAGCACTCAGACTAGAGTACATGTCCATCAAAGATACAAAGGATTTATGGGAGGCACTACAAGAGCGCTTTAACAATATCCAAGATTCTCTCCTCCCTGACTTGAAGGTTCAGTGGAACGATGTACGCTTCTCAGACTTCAAGTCTATTGCTGAGTACAATTCAGAAGCTCTTCGTCTCAAATCCATGTTGAGGTTCTGTCAAAGACCCCTCACAGAAGAAGAGCTAATTGAGAAAACTCTCTCCACCTTCCCCGTTGCAGCAATTTTGCTATCAAAACAGTATCGCACTGAAGTAAATGCTGGACGAATTACGAGGTTCAATGAACTCATAAATATTTTGTCGGTAGCTGAAAAGCACGACAACATTCTCGTAAAGAATTATAATTCAAGACCCATTGGAACCAAGAGCGTTCGTGAAGCAAATTATAATGCACCCAAGAGAGGGCACAGGGAGCGGTACCCCAGCAATAGGGGACATGTGTACCCTAATAATAGGGGACATGAAGGATGAACAGGTCCATATAACCGCCCCAATAGGGAAGGAAACCGCAACTTTAGAGCGGGCACACGTGATGGCAACTCCACACGTGGAAGAGGGAGATATGGCAACATCGGCCGTGGAAATAGCACCATGAGCCGTGGAGGTCGCACCATGCATCGTGGAAGTAGCAGTAACCCTCCTAGGGGATATCCACAACGTGCACAACGTGCACAACCTGCACAATCTGCACAACCTGCACCTCAAATGAAGGGAGGGAACCACAATGACATGTGTCATAGATGTGGATCAATCGAGCATTAGTTTAAACAATGTCATGCAAGTACCCAATTAGCTGCACGCTACAAGGAGTACAGGGAAGCAAGAGAGCAAGAAGCTAACCTTGCCGAAGATGAAAATAGTGAAGATGTCAATCTCACTGTTGAGGACTTCAAATCTGTAGATGAAGAGCACGAGGATGCCACAGACTTTGATTAGAATAATTCTCTTTCTATTTTCCAAGAATGGCAAATGTGCCTTAGTCAATAAATAACAATTGTATTAAACTCCTTCTTATGTGGCGTACCCAATGAAGTATGATGTCTAGGAAAGCAATTGAGATCGGGGTATTTAAGCGAGCCTCGCTCCACCAACATGTCTCTACTTTCCTGGTCATATTTCATTAGAATTACCAAACGGATTGAGTGATAGCAATTTGTCTAAAGTTTGATATTTGGAATAGAATTATGAATAACTTTGATGTAATCATTGGCTATTTTCCCTATTAATAAAGTATCGCATTCAATGTCATAAGACATGTGTTAATATTCCGAACTTTATTCCTTTTAGTATGTTTTCTGGAGAATTGGAATGCCTTCTTGATAGTGGCACCACACATACGATATTGCGACATAGGCAATTATTTTTATGGATGACACCCAGTCGATCCTCAGTAACTACGATGGCAGGACCATCACAATTGATTCATGGTCGAGGACCAGCTCAATTTTTGTTACCAAATGGCACAAATGTTAATGTCGCCAAAGCTCTATATGCTCCAAGGGCCGGAAGGACCCTATTAAGCTTTAAAGACATAAGAGCCAATGATTTTCATGTGGAAACACATTGTGAGAATGGACAAGAGTTCCTTTGCATCACCTCTAAAAACTACGGAAATACACGAGTTTTAGAAAAACTTATGTGTCGCTCTAGTGGATTGTATTCAACCACTATTAGAGTCATTGAATCCAACCATGTCATGAATGACAATTTATGGGATCCTGACACATACAAGCTTTGGCACGACCGTTTGGGACATCCAGGTCGTGACATGATGCTCCGTATATTAAAAACTTCACACGGACATCCATTCTTCAAAACGAAAAGAAGTACGAACCAAACATTGGTCCAAAGAGTTACTTCTAAAGTATATCATTCGTTTTGCAAAGCTTGCTCTTTAGCAAAGGTAGGATCAAGACCATCCTATGCAAAGGACACTAAAGAAAATATACCATTCTTACAAAGAATACAAGGTGATATTTGTGGACCTATCCAACCAACTTGCGGACCATTTAGATATTTTATGGTGTTGGTTGATGCATCGACACGTTGGTCACATGTCATGCTCTTATCCACAAGAAATGCTGCATTTGCTAAACTCCTAGCACAAATCATTAAATTAAGGGCTCACCACCCTGATCATTCTATTAAGTCAATTCGTCTTGACAATGCTGGAGAATTTACATCAAGAACCTTTGATGATTATTGCATGTCCATTGGGATTGAGGTCGAACATCCTGTCCCTCACGTACACACCCAAAATGGACTCGCAGAAGCTGCCATTAAAAGACTTCAAATGGTTGCCAGGGCATTGGTTATGCGCACCAATCTCCCTATTTCTGCTTGGGGCTATGCAATATTACATGCAGCTGTGCTTATTTGTCTGAGACCTACTGCCACCCAACCCTTTTCTGCGTCCCAACTGGTGACTGGGTATGAGCCTAATGTCTCACACTTACGCATATTTGGGTGTGCAGTCTATGTGCCAATTGCGCCGCCACAGCGCACAAAAATGGGTCCTCAAAGACGCTTAGGCCTTTATGTTGGATATGATACTCCAAGCATTATCCGCTACATAGAACCCTTGACAGGTGATCTATTTACCGCTAGATTTGCGGATTGTCACTTTGATGAGACAGTCTTCCCGTCATTAGGGGGAGACAAGAACATTAATGTTCAACAGAAAAGACATGAATTGTCGTGGTCTGTCCCCACTTTGTCTCATCTTGATCCCCGAACCACACAGTCTGAAATAGAAGTGCGGAGGATTCTCGATCTTCAGAACGTAACAGAATCAATGCCTGATGCGTTTTCTGATATCGCTAAAGTGACAAGATCACACATACCTGCTGCAAACGTACCTGCAAAGATTGATGTTCCTAAAACTAAATGACATGACATCCCCTCTATGGGTGACGCAGTGGCTAGACCCATGGCTCCTGCTAGAAAGCGCGGGAGGCCTATAGGTTCGATGGATTCTCACCCAAGAAAGAAAGCGAGCTTGACACAAAATAATCCATTAATCATCGATATAAATAATCCATCTCATGAAAAAATTCCGGATTATGGTTATGTCCAAGAGACATCATTGGAGGACGCTCCAATAGTAGAACCAATTCTAGAGAATAGAGAGTTCTCCATGAATTACACTAGTATACATGTAATTATGGACATAAATTCTATGGCTATTGATGATGCGTTTGCATATCATATTGCAAAAGGAATTATAGAATACGATGATATCAAACCTCGCTCCGTTGAAGAATGTCAACGAAGAGCAAATTGGTCCAAATGGAAAAAAGCGATCCAGACTGAATTGGATTCACTAACAAAGAGACAGGTATTTGGGTCTATATCACTGACACCACTAAATATAAAACCTGTTGGCCATAAATGGGTCTTTGTTAGAAAGCGTAATGAGAAAAATGAGGTTGTTAGATACAAAGCCCGCCTTGTGTCGCAAGGTTTCTCACAACGTCCTGGAATCGACTACGAGGAGACATACTCTCCCGTAATGGACGTTATAACGTTCCGCTACCTTGTCAGTTTGGTAGTTTCCGAAAAACTTGACATGCAGCTCATGGATGTGGTTACAGCATATATCTATGAGGATCTAGATTCAGAGATATATATGAAGGTTCCAGATGGACTTCAATTACCCAAATCAAGTGGCTCTAAACCACGGAGCGCGTTTTCAATAAAATTAAGACGCTCACTATATGGATTGAAACAATCCGGACGGATGTGGTATAACCGTCTAAGTGACTACTTGATTGGGAAGGGATATGTTAACAATGAAATATGCCCTTGCGTGTTCATTAAGAGAACAAGATCCGGATTTGCAATTGTAGCAGTTTATGTTGATGACATGAACCTAATTGGAACTCTAGATGAGTTAAAAGAAACTGCTACATATTTGAAATCTGAATTTGAGATGAAAGATCTCGGGAAAACACGGTTTTGTCTCGGAATAGAACTCGAGCATCGTAATGATGGAATTATGATCCATCAATCAGCATATACTCAAAAGTTACTAAGGTGCTTTAATGAAGATAAAGCAAAGCCTGTGAGTACTCCCATGATCAACTGTAGTCTTGAGCCCATGAAAGATCCGTTTCGTCCAAGGGATGAGGACGAAGATTTATTAGAAGCTGAAATACCATACCTAAGTGCGATAGGCGCATTATTGTATTTAGCTCAATGCACAAGACCGGATATCTCATTTGCAGTAAACTTGTTAGCTCGACACAGTTCTGCGCCAACACGCCGCCATTGGATTGGTATAAAGACAATTCTTCGATACCTAAAAGGTATGATCGATATGGGTTTGTTCTATCCCTACAGAGAGAAAAGAAATATGGACGCCGGCAACACTATCCATAGTGACCGACGTTCTCCTCCTCCCCTCCATCAAAATGATGTTTTGACGGGTTTTGCTGATGCAGGGTATCTCTTTGACCCTCACAAAGGTCGCTCCCAAACAGGTTATGTCTTTACCATGGGAAACACCGCGATATCTTGGAGATCTACAAAACAGACTCTTATTGCTACTTCCTCAAATCATGCAGAGATAATTGCACTACATGAAGCCGTGCGTGAGTGCATATGGCTAAGGTCTATAAATAGACACATTCGAGGAACTTGTGGTTTGAAATTCACCACAAATGAACCTACATGCATTTACGAGAACAATGCAGCTTGTATTGAGCAAATGAAATTAGGTTTCATCAAAGGCGACAATACCAAGCATATATCGCCAAAATTCTTCTACAATCAGCAACAACAAACACTTCTAAATATTGAAGTAAATCAAATCCGATCAAAAGATAATGTAGCTGACTTATTTACTAAGTCACTACCAAAATCCCCTTTCGAGAAACATGTAAGGAGCATCGGATTGAGGAGGATATCCGAACTCCCACGATCTTCAAGAGGAGTCTAAATCAGGGGGAGTATCCAGAAACATACTTCACACTTAACGCGTGTTGTGCTCTTTTTCCCTTTCGACCAAGGTTGTTTTTTCCCACAGGGTTTTATTACTTGGCAAGGTTTTTAACGAGGCAACTTCGATGCGCACCATCTACACAATACTATTGAACATGAAATATCCAAGGGGGAGTGTTATAGTATAAATGTATAAATACCGTATATGTCTATATCATGTAACAAAATACGTAAAAGTATTTAGATAGGTACTTGAGTGTATAATCATAGGTACTTGAGTGTATGAAGACTTATGTAAGCATGCTTTACCAAAGGGCAACAAGCATGGCAGAAAATCATCATCAAGATGGTTATCATTTTGGTTTTCTCTTTGAGCTTTCACACTTCAAATGTATTCCTATAAATACCCCTTTTGTATGAGATGAATAAACACATTGAAATCTCCATTCTCTCTGAAATATCACTCTCCCTTTCTGTTTATCAATTCCTCTTGTTCTTAAACATAAACAATATTATAGCATATCAGTTACTTGATATAACTTGAATGGTAGCCAATTATCTCACTTAACGTAACTAGCATGTTTCCTATCTCTTGAAGTTTGGAAATGCAAAAACAAATGCAGGTGAGCTCTCTAGTCTTACTAATGAAGCTCAAATACTTTGCTATCTGTTGTTGATGAATTGTATTGCAAGAACAGAATCAATGGAAGAAGGGGTTGGAGACTGGTATTGGGCATGGCTTTTTATCCTATTGATGTTTTAACCATAGGGGCCATGATGGTGGTTGGATCTCCTAACAGGCTTGTTGAGCGTGGTCTTTTACAAGAAAGAAAACAAAGGAGACGTGGTACTGATAATATTGAACATGAGTTCCTTGAACTTGTTGAGGCAAGTCGTGTGGCTAAACGTAGGAATCGACCCCTACTAGTCATTGCAATAGCCTTGCAGGTGAGCAATTGTCAGAATGTCTTTTATCCTTGAGCTGAACTACAAATACATATATTATTAGGGGAGGCACTTATAATCCTTGTTATATTTAAACATTTCTGCAGATCTTTCAACGGTTTACTGGCATCAATGCAATTATGTATTATGCACCAGTACTATTTAGCACTTTAGGATTTTGCAATAATGCTGCTCTCTACTCAATTAACTGTTATAACAGAAGCCATTAATGTCATCTCCACTATTGTATCCATGTACTCGGTTGACAAAGTGGGTCGTCGGTCGCTCTTACTGGAAGCCGGAGTTCAAATGTTTATGTATCATGTGGTTATAGCCATAATAAGGAGCAGTCTGATGAACTTCAGAAAAGCTTTATTATCATAGTAATAGTTATGGTTTGCACTTTTGTATCGGCCTTTGCATGGTCTTGGGGACCTCTGGGTTGGTTGATACCTAGTGAAATATTCGCACTAGAGACGCTCTCAGCTGGGCAAAGCGTTACTGTATTTACCAACTTGCTGTTCACATTTGTTATGGCACATTCCTTCATTTCAATGCTTTGCCACTTAAAAGTTTGGCATCTTCATTTCTTCTCCGGCTGGGTCATAATTATGTCAATATTCGTATTATGTCAAGATTGGTGGTATTAAGGCTCGCTGATAAAAGATTCTCGGGTACGTGGCATTTCTAATAGAATTTTCTATCTCAAGTTTGCCTACCCAAGTCACTGTAATGGGGAGTGTTTTCCTGATTAAACATGGCTCTTCCAATCTCACATAAACTTACAGAATTTTTCTTGGCTTTAGGTCCAAAGTACACTTCTCACTAATGAGCAGAGGTTTAGAAGAAGGCTTACCCTCTGGCCTTTCTTGCCATGGTCAGCAAGAACTTCATCTTTGTCGTGAGTGTCCTAGAGCTAAACAGGTATGGTTGAGTATTGATTTTCCTGCTAGAATGGCTACTTCTATATAGGGTGGCCGGACTGAATAGATTGCCGAAAATCTAAAGCAAAGGAATCTTACGAGGGACGAGCAGTGCTTATCTTTATCTATTTATTTTTTGCTGGTTCATTTGGAATTAGGGGAGTGAAGGTGTGCATGACCCTAGCTTCTGTCTTCCTTACGATGCTCATGCCTCAGCTTACTGAATGCTTTACTGCTATCAGCAAGAATGTTGCTAAACTGACTGCAAAAGTGATATGCTAGCATGGTGCAACCCTGCCCAAAGCATACTTATAGGGACTTTGAAAACTGCAGACATCTGATGGGGAAGCGGAAGTTAAATTTTCATCATCTGGTCGATTGACATTATGATGGAATGATATGGTGGATATTTCTCTTTCTATCAATAATTTCGAAATGTTTAGCTGTTCGCAGAAACTTAAAGGAGGGGGAAAAAAGTACAACTACTTTCTTAACAGCAACAAGGGGAAAAAAAGTTTTGGGGAACAGTGGTATCAGGATTCAGGAATGCATTGCTAAGGGCACTTGGCTTTGTATTGGGGCCTTCAATTAATGAGCTTCAATTAGGAGCAATAATGCTAAGGGTGGGGCAGCAAGAGATGAATATAAATTGCAATTGTACAGAAACTTCATCCAAAGAACAGATTATATAACTTTCTTGCTTAGATTATGAACAACCACTGAGTCAGAGTCTGGAATATGCTTTTAGATTATATAACTTTCTTGCTTAGATTATGAACCACCACTGAGTAGGAAGATTGAAATTGTGCCCCTTTTTAGTTTTTCTGTTTTCCAATAACCCGAAATAATAATAATAATAATAATAATATTAATAATTAATAATAATTAATAACTCATTTTCAGCATGGTTGAAAAGTAAGTCATAAAAGACTAGTAAAATAACTCATTTACGGCACACATATTATGCATGCTGTTAATAGATAAATGAATTTATATGCCGTGAATGATTTGAATAAAACATTCCGATGGTACAAATGAGATGTGCGCCATAAATGACAGTCTTTTATGGAGCACGTCAAATGTGCGCCGTAAAAGATTGATTTTGTTGTAGTGTTATATATGTAAATCATAAAAGTGGTTTTAAATTTCTCCGAAATTGCCGAAATTTCCATAATTTTGAAGTACCGAAATAAAATTCATATGCTATATAATTTCCGTCAGAAGTTTCCCAAAATTTTCTATATATTTCCACGAAATTCTTAATTTCTGACATATCTACATACACAATATATATTTGAAAATTCACACCGAAATTTTATCTGAAATTTTTATGTCACCTACAATGAATTTTTTACTTCATATTTTCAAGAGAAAATATGAAATGTTGATTTTTTTTTTTGGCAATCAAGTTGAATACAATGAAAAACCTTTTTGCTTTTATTTGCTACAAAATTGAATGCTCTAACCACAACATGATTCTCTTTTTGCTTCGTCAAATATTGTATGCTTCATACACTGAAACATCATATTAGGTAATTCCACAATATCCGATATATGGATTGCATGGGGAAATGGAACAACACATACACATACAATACCCATGTGATGACGTACGAAAATCATTTCTAAAATTTATGTACTTAGGAACAGCATTATATGATACTAAATGAAAGCAGTTCAACTAGCTAGATAGAACCACATCGTAGTAGCTTTTATATTCGTTTTGTTGTACTTGTTCATTTTCATTCAAGGGGTATTGGTTTTATGTGCCCCGTCCTGCCCCGTTGTAATTTTCTAATTATTAAAAAAAGTAAATCATACTTACGTTATAATATACAACACATTATCAATACACATAGATAAAAACAGTAGTTTAGCAACCTACTACAATATTAATTAATTACTAGTCCATATAAAATATCATAATTCTATTATAAATGCATAATTTTCGAGAGGTTACATTGTACATAAGTTTATTATAGGTTAGTTTAGTCTATGTAAAAGTTTCATTCAAAAATATAATTTTATAAATGCAATTAATTTGATTTCTTTATTTTTAACAGAAATTTCCACCGAAATCGAAATTTTCTCTGAAATTTCCTTAAAATTGAAGTACCGAAATCGAAACTGAAACTGAAATTTGAAACGTTGTAAAACTTATCTTTTTTGTTTTTTATCTTGATCAAAGACACGTAAGTTGCCTCACTGGAAAACTTGCCTAGTGCCCTACCTAACAAAGTCATGGCCAATCTCTTTTGTAATTTACTAGTCTTTTAGTGTGAACTTGTAATTGAGTAAGAAAAACATACATATCATGGATAAAACCATTGCTAATCTCTCATTTTATTAAAAGTTACAGTTAAGGAGAGGGGGACGTACAGCCCCTTCTAAATAAAGAAATTGGAATGTTGTCGTAAAAATAAATAAGTAAATAAATAGAGGTCTAACTGTCTAAGACTCGAAGCAAGTAAATTGAATTTTATACAAAAATGGCCTCAAATATGTAAATACCAATTGTAAGTAGTTCCAACTGCAAATAATAAAAAGAAATGATTCCTAGTCGCAGTATGACAAGGATTTACTCGCCTCGCCTATATAACTCGCCTCTTTCCTTTTCTCCTCACTCTTCTCTGCAATTCTAATTTCTCATTCCCCAGAAAACCCCTAATTTTTTCCGGCGCGGAACCCTTATCCCATCGTCGTTGATTCGCTCTACTCTTTCGATTCGCCGTATTCTCATCATCGGTATACAATTGACGACGATCTCAAGCCGCGCAGAACCTAACGAAGAAGGTCAGAGACGACGACGGCACAAGGCTTCTTCTTTCCTTGTTTTCTTTCACATTCACTGTGTATGTATTTGATTCAGTTCTCTCCTGCTCTCTTGTGTAATAGTGAAACCCTAATTTCCATTTGTCACATTTCTATATCGATTGTTCTTGATTTTCAATTCTGAAGAATTTGCCATAAATAAAATTCAATTTTTCTTGAATATCATGATGAGTGTGGCTACTGTGTCTCCGATTTTACATAATATTGACAACCTTGTTGGGTATCTTAAGAGGGCACGAGGGTTAGATTCTGATTACAGTGACCTACGATTGGTAGATCAGAGGGCAAAGAGGCCTAAGGTAGAGACTGATGTGGGTATTTCAGAAGAGGCTAGATTTGCTTTTGATGAAAAACCCAGGTTTTCTGAAGTGAGATTTGGGTATATACCCAAGGGGCTAGTGCTTAGGGAGGATGAAATTGATAGATTACGCAACGAAAACACTAGGAATCTATTGTTGAACCATAAGAAACTTCATCTGGTTCTTGATCTAGACCACACCCTGCTGAATACCACTTTCCTTGATGAGATGTCACTCGACGAAGAATATCTCAAGACCCAAACCCTGTCTGATCATTCTCTGCAGTATGTTCACATTGTTGACACTCCCAGTAGGCAATTGATGACCAAGTTGAGGCCTTATATTAGGACGTTTTTAGTGCAAGCCAGTCAAATGTTTGAGCTGTCCATTTACACAATGGGTAATCGAGATTATGCGCTAGAAATGGCTAAGCTGCTTGATCCAGGAAATCATATCTTTGGTGGTAGAGTCATATCGCGTGATGATAGCACAGAAACAGGGAGAAAATGTCTAGATGTCCTGCTTGCCCGAGATTCTGCTGTTGTGATCCTTGATGATACAAAAAATGTATGGACAAATGATAACAGGGACAATGTAATAGTGATGCTTAGATACCATTTCTTTAGATCTAGTTGTCAAAAGTTTGGCCTCAGTAAGGGTAAGCCTTATTCTGAGTTGAAGACTGATGAATGTGACCGGTATGGAGGAGCTTACCTTGCAAATGTACTTCAACTTCTTGGGTATATCCACACCATATTCTTTAATGAAGTTGAGTTACAGGGGTGGGATCTTATCGACAGAGATGTTAGGCTCGTCTTGAAAATCCTTAAAAAGGAAGTCTTGAAGGGCTGTAAAATTGTTTTCAGCCATGTATTCCCCTCAAATGTCGAAGCTAATACTCATCCTTTGTGGAAGATGGCGGAGCAGCTGGGCGCTACTTGTTCAACACAAGTCGATCCATCAGTCACACATGTAGTTGCAGCAAATGCTCGAACACAGAAATCGTGTTGGGCAGTTAAAGAAGGAAAGTTTTTGGTGAATCCCCAATGGATTCATTCTGCAAATTTTATGTGGCAAAAGCAACCTGAAGATAATTTTCCCTGTCATTAGTTCATTACTAACACTGAGCAACTCTTAATTGGACTGATAATAGTTGCAACTAAACTCTCCAGTTTACTACACCCTACAAGCAAAAGCCAGTTCCCACAAATGAACATAAAAGAGAGAATGAATTGCAAGACCAACACTTTTGGAAGTCTGAGAGAATTTCTGAATGAAAAAAGTTGTAAATTTCTATCTTATAAAAAACCTTCTCTAGGTTGTAAATTTTGTCTGCTTTGTTATTGTCTCAACTTTATATTATCGCCTTAAGAACTTGGTGTACCTATTCATTTATTTCCAATTTATAAAATCATTTACAAGAACCATGAAAATTGACGTGATAGAAATTATCAATGACCAGAGCTTTTTATTTACTATCTTAAGCCAAATTAAAAATTCAATGAAAGGAAATATATGAAAAAAACAACAACAAAAAAAGAAAAACAAACAACAACAATAAGGGCAATGTCCTATCGCGATAAAATTTGTCGGGCATGCTCCACTCTTTTTTTTTTTCTTTGAGATCTTTTGTTAGGTTTATCAAATGAATTCCATTTCCTACACGAATCAATTAGTATGTCGAAAATTGAGTGGGAGCAGGTTATGGCATAATTGTGTGATGTAATAAAAGATTCAATTGTTGTGTATAGCATAATTAAAAAAGGAAACTCAGAGATTATCGAGAATTTAAACAAGCAAATCACGTCAATTTTATTTACTTACTTAAATGAATAAAGATAGAAAATGAACAACAAATATATGGAAATAAAAATAATGGAGGAATGATTGATTGTTAGATATATCAAAGTAAATTTCATTTTCGTATATTGGTAAATCCTTTGGATTCTAAATGAGTTGTAGGTTCCAAATTGACTTTGATAATCGACTGGAAGTTAGTTATGACATGATTTGTATTATGCAACTAAAAGTTCTTTATCTTATCACATATGAATTATTAAAAGTTATACTTGGTTCAGAAAGAGGAAAGAAGGTTGACAAAATGTTTTTTTTCTTTCTTTTTCCGATACAGAAATAAGTTTAGAAATGGTTTAGGTCTTTGAATTCAGTTCCCCATATTATTTTTCAATCATAAAGATTTAAAATGATCCTCTTGTTTCTGAACCAAGTAAAGTGTTTTTTAGGACAAAGAGAATGTGTATGTAAAATAGCTATTTCATGGCTCTGCTAGGGTTGCATTCCCGCCGCCCTGGGCCTTTCCTCCATCATCAATGGAAACCTGTATCGATCTCCTTTTCATCGGACTCATTGCGCGTGAAATGACTTCTAAATCTTTAAATGCGGTGTTCTTGTTCATTTCAAACAACTTGATCACTTTGTTTCTAGTTTTAGTTTATGAACAGTGATTTTCCAAACTTATTCCTGCTAATTCCTTTGATTTGGCTCGTTTTTTGGTGTAATAGCTTCTAAATCTTTAAATGCGCTGTTTTTGTTCAGTTCAAGCAATTTGATCACTTTGTTTCATTTTCAGTTTATGAACAGTGATTTTCCAAACTTGCTTCAAATTCCTCTAAAAAGGCTTGTCTTTTGGTGAGATGGCTTCTAAATCTTTAAATGCGTTGTTCTAGTGAGATTCAAAGCGCTAGATACTTTCCATTAATTTCAAACAATTTGATCACTTTGTTTCTAGTTTGAGTTTATGAACAGTGATTCCAAACTTCTTTTTCCAAATTCCTTTGATTTGGCTTGTCTTTTAGTGATGGCTAGGCTTTTTACCTACCATGACCTCCTTCTCTCAACCTGCTTCTAAGGCCCCGGTTCTCTGTGTTTTATTGGGGAATGTGAATCGATCTATTATGTTTTGGACTAAGATGTCAAGGCGAGGTAAATGTTCTTACCCAAATCGAGCTCGCCTGAAATCATCGCCGACGAACAGAGTTTTGGGTTTAATGGAAGTTGTGCAGGCGAGTGACTCCGCTTCGACGCTTCTAGCGGTGAAGCAACCAGATGAAAGCCCTCGATTTGTAGCTTTAGCGACGGGCGGCTGCGCTTATCGCCTGACTAGTGCAGTGACGATGCTGATCGTGACTACATCACTGAAAGGATTATCGCCGGATGGGTGCTGCGACGGTGCAATTCGTGGCATGGAGCTGCTGGATCATGTTTGTGCGGCGTCAAAATGGGTTGGGCCTTTTGGGCTTGCTTACTCATTTTGGGACTGGGATGAGGTCTTTAGGCCTTATCTTGGGCCTCATGTGGAGTGGGTCAGCCTTCTCGGGCTAAGTCACATTTAGGTTTTATTTACTGTCTATTTACTTGTCTTTGGTAACATAGTTATAGGCTTTCTTGAATCAGTGAGCATGAGTACCGTCAAATGATCTGATTTAATCTATGTATTGCTGTGGTTACCACAAACTCTTTATCTACCTATAGTCGGTAGAGGGAGGATATGCAATGATCATTTCTGACCTGAGTATTATTAATATATCAACATGATATTCTAAAAAAAAAAAAAAAAAAAGAGTAGTATAGTGTTTTCGGGAGTTAGTCTAGTGCTAATTCTCATCTACAATGTCAGATGAGGTCTTAGTTCCAATCCTCTTTCCCCTAGACTAACCAACAACAACAAAAATAAGGAAACCTCATTCCCACCTCCAAGTTGGCCAAATTTGTGTAATGCCATCTAATATTGTTCACAGGTTACCGCAACTGTGTTTGCTTGCAGCAACTTTATAAACTTCACATCTACAGAATGGGAGAGTAGAGTATGGGAACAAGAGACACTTCAATCCGAAAAAGTGAAAAAAATAACAACCGTAGAGATACAGTGTAGATATATATGAATAGAAGAAAGGAATCTGGCAACATTCGAGTATATATATCGCCACTTCTATGTCACAAAAAATCAAGAAGCCAAAGTAGTTTAGAAACGGGGGGAAAAAATAAAAATAAAAACAAGAAAACTATTGTTGTCAGTGGAAAGTATTATATTTGACATCAGCAGAGTGAAGATAACTTCTCCTATAACATACTCTTCATGATTCACATAAGACAGCTAAATTGAAAAGAAGCATGCATTGCGCGAACTATTGTACTGTTCTATGCTTCTACTACAGCAGCAAAATATACAACAGGAACATCAATTCTAGGCTTTTATCAATTACACTATTAGTTTTCACTTATCCAAATGTCTACCTGAACTTGACTAGCTAGTCCAAGGGTTTCAGATTCCCCCTCAGCTCTAGCTACAATGCTCTCATGGCTGCCGTCAACAAGAGCAACATCAGATCCCTGTGAAACAAAAGCACGGCTAAATTTTTTCTTCTTTAGTAGTTTGGGACTCTTACTGTTCTTTACAATCTCGAAGTATGAAACACTGACATGCACATGAAAAAGACCAATTCATTGACTGAAAAACCATGTGGATTGTTTACCAGTGCAGCAGTGCTATAGCCTATAGCTGTGTACATGTTAAGGTCATGGGTTCTGACTGTTTTCCATGGCAGGATATCAAATCCTAAAATAATTAAGAACATAATTGGTTCTCGATCTCCTAATTTTAGCACTGACCCTCATCTTTACTTTCTAAGGGGAATTTGTGCTGCTCATTTGATACAAATTGGGTCACATAATAAAAAGACAAATTAATCTGGGTGTCAATGTTTTTCTCCAAAAATGCTTGTTTCCATTTCTTCAGTGAAGAGGAGGAGATCTGTAAAATGCTGGCACTGTTGCAGGAAAGAACATCTGTCTAACTCCTTCCCCCTTAATAATCGGGAATATGATGCTTGATGCACTCTGAAAATAAAAAACCGAAGTCCAAAACACTTGTATAAGCAGCTAGTTATGCACATATGCAGAGTTTTAATTGACAAACATGTGCATAAGAAAGTTGTGGGAATATATTGTTCACGTACCAAGATCAATCTAGCCCCAAGCCACATGCGCTGAGGTGAAGGGAAGGGGAGCATTAAGCGTCCGACGCCATAGATGGCAACGGCAAAGAAATGGAGAAATAAGTGCAGCGGACGAGGGTTAAGACCAGAGAGCAGAGATACTGGTCCATATGAATAGATACCTCCAAGGCTCAGATAGTCAAAACATGCTTCATGCATTTCCTGTTTTGCTGGATCAGGTGATGCACAAAACACCTTGTATAAAGCACCTGCCAATGTGTTTATGGTAGATGACACAGGCTGCGAAGAAAACCAAGCACACTGTCAGCAAAGCAGAAACGAAAAACAATGCCATATTGGATGAAATTCTATGGAACTTATAATGGGATATGAAAAGAAGAAGTTTTAGTTATGGGTTATCTAAATGCTGACTTTACCTTACGAAGTGTGTAGAATGCTTCAAGGTAATTGCACAAAGCAGTTGCGTCACTGAGATCACGTAGGGGTCTAAGAAGATTACGGAGAAGAACAATGTCTGAAAGAGCCACAGTCATTCCTCCTCCTGTTAATGGATGCCTCATGTTGAATGCATCCCCCAATAAAATTGCACCAGGAGTGGGAACAGGATTAGCGGCCATGCTTTTGTTTTGCATTGTTCTGATGTTTCCTTTCTCTACTGCTGCCATAAAAGCATTGTGCAGTTGTGGGGGAATCTGAAATACAATTTAGTTATCATATTAGTTCAATTCAATCAGATGGGGTATTATGTGTATCAAGTTTAATCTAATAAAGTCAATCAAATTATTAAAGTACCTGAGGAGCCACCACAGATTTCAAATACTTGGCCATTTCACCATTAGCTACTGAAGGCACTTTTGTTCGAGGTACATCTACCAAACAACGAACCTCGGTGTTACTGATGGGATAAAACAGGATGGGTGAAGGGTCTTCCAAAATCACATGTCCATGATTTGCATGTGGAAGGTCACAGTTCTCCAAAATCAAACCAACAAAACAAGAGGGATTTTCAACCTGCGGCAATAAATATTCTGTTGGTCTTGTGAAAGAACAAATACTTGGTGTGATTAAATTGAGTTCAAATTGTTATTGATTTGCCCAGAGTTGGCACCCCATTGTTACCTTTGGAGCACTGAGAGATTTGCGCAGATTTGAAAAGCATCCATCACACACGATTGTTAGTGGAGCGTATGCTCTCAGCTCCTCTCCAGCCTTGTTCTTGTAAATCACGCCTTTGACAATGCCCTTGTCCTCAATTAGTGTTGTCACTGATCCTTGTTCCAATTTTACACTGCAATGAAATTCCATGGGACATGATTAAAATATTGAAACTTTGAAACAGATTCCAGCAAAGTAATCACATACAAGAATCCGTAGAATCTTGTAATATACTTAAAAGGGAAATGAAAATTACTTTACAAGAGTTGCAGCTTTTTCTCGCATTCTTTGAATGAAACGACCATTGTGGAGACTTCTCCCAGCGACATCTGCACTGTACTTTTCTAAAGGGTAAGACAGTTTTGTATCCTTCCCATCTTTGTAAAGAGCATAACCAAACACCTTTTGAGCATCAATGGACTCATTTGCACAGTCTGCAGCCACAAAGAGATAGTTTTGATTAAAAACCAATGTCTGTCGACTTTGTACTAAACATTCAATAATATGAGAGAAACAATTAATGTCAAACTAATACAAGAACAACAACGGAGTCCTCAATTGGCTATAGGAGATTGCTCACCCTCAAGACCCAACTCAATCAACTTGAGATAACCCCCAGGCTGCAACAGCTCACCAACAATTCTGTCTGGCTCAGTTAAGTCTCTTTCGATGAAATGCACACGGCGTCCTTCCTATAACAAGAAACATAACATATGCTTAACTCAAAACCCAGATTAAAGATGGAGCTGATAGCTCAGCCACTGTACACCTTAGAGAATACCTATGTAAATCACACTCTCCTCCTTAAACCTTCTCAAATATTACTTACAATCGCAACCAATCTTACCAAAAGCTTTATACTCTGTTTTACTACTGAATGAAAGTTTGAAATTTCAAATACATTTTGGACTGCACTATTCAAATTATCACACAAGAGATACAAATCAAAAGAGAAGAAAGTAATCACAACACCATTGACTAATTTTACTAAGTCGTCCGCTAGCTGATCCAAGAATGAAATGAAATATTTTCTTTTCCGTCTGAAAGAGATTTAATAAAAGAATAACATCAATAAATATCTTACCTTGGCAAGAGTGTAAGCTAGAGCTGCACCGGCAACTCCGGCGCCGACAATGACGACGTCGGTACTTTTGTCCTCCTCCATTTCCGGCCGAAACCCATTTCTCTTTGCTCCTCCACTTAAAGCCTTGACCTTTTTGTTTCCACCTAGAGTATCAGATCATGAAGAAAACAAAGGCAAGCAAAGAAGCTAAGAACCCACCCAGAATATACTCGTAAGACACCATCTTAATTCAACAAAACTAATTAGGAATAGGATTATAGGAATGAAGAATGGGGATTTAGTTCTGCTCTCTGATTTAGTTTTTGAGTTTTGTTTGGGAAATGAACGACTTATGGACAGTTGGGGAAGTTGAATGGGTTAATATAGAGCTGTGCTTGGAAGCATGTGTGTGGTTTTGGGTAATATAGTATGAGGCGCCTGCCAAGAACCTAACGGAAGAGACAAAAATAGGGTCACATCGCATGGGACGATTTGCCAATCAAGGACAAGCAAGGACTTCCAATGGAGGTTTCCCCATCAAGAAAACAAAGTTGTGGGCGATATAAGAACGTCTTTTTCAATTGATCGAGTAAAGACTTGAACTTTGCATGAGAAATTTTTTTATATATTTTTATTTTATTTTATAAGAGGACTAGCTCAAAAAAGACTCTGAAAAAACAACTTTTGTTGTCGAAACAAAATAACGGGTTATTAATTAGTAAGACGTGATAGTCCCACATCATGAAAAAATTGGCCATGTAAATAGAAGGTGTATCTTGTTTTGGCATCACTACGGTGTAATATTTTAAACATACCTAATAAATTTTGATGGGGTTTAATAATTTATTAAATTTATTGATGAAATGATATGAGAGTGTGGCCAACTTACGAACATTGTTAAAAACAACAGAGAGAAGTTGGAACGCAACTAGTTCACCTCTCCAGATGAGACAAAATTTGGTACAATAAACCTTTGGTGCATCCAAGCAAGCAGCTGCATTTTATTTTCATGTATTTTCGTCTTCTTCTTGTTGAACTTTTATACAAATGTAGATATATGCATATACGTAAATAGTCAAATTAATCATATTATATGTTTACAAGCAAATCAATCATCAAGTCCGCTGAGCATGGCTTGGACTTGGAGTGATCGAGAGCATCGTGAAAGTTGGGTCAAGTAATTAGTGTGATCTTATTTTCGTCTGCTACATAATTGGCGCCAACGTACACCTATATCTATATATAAACGCTACTCCAGTTCGAATACTCCCCATAACCAGAATTCCTAGCCTTCACATCCCAACACAAAACTAAACTCCCATTCTTGGATCATTGATCACCAAACTTGTTGAAGATGGTATCTTACGAGTATGTTTTGGGTGGGGTACTAGTTTCTTTGCTGGGCTCTATTTTCTTTATGATCATCCACGCCACTCTGAATGGAAATTAAGAATCAATTCAAGGCTTCAAGTGAAGTGAAGAGTAAAGGGTTTGTAAGGATGCCACCCAGCGGTAAGTTCCAGTCGGAAATGGAAGAGAAAAGTGCCGATGTAGTCATTGTCAGTGCCGGAGTTGCTGGTGCGGCTCTTGCTTACGCTCTTGCCAAGGTCGGATTATGATTTGTTTCTTGGTATTGGGATTCTGTTCTTTTTCTACTTTATTTTCGCAACCAACCCGGAACTTGTAGAATTTTTATTTTATTTTCTTGCCTTCTAAATGCAATTTTTTTTGGGTACAAAAAGTTCAGGCTTCTTTAATTGATGAAAGTTAATTGCTTATTTCTCTTTTGATTTGTATCTGTTGGCTAGTAATTTGATTAGTGTAGTACAAAATGCACTCACAGTACCTTACATTTGAGAAAGCTTAAGGAGGAGAGTAATGAATCACATAAACATTACCTAAGTTATATACATTCAGATATCAGGTCTTGCTGTAGTATTTGGCCTTCTGAGTTAAGTATGTATGTGCTTCTTGCAACAGGAAGGACGCCGCATACATGTCATCGAAAGAGATTTGAGTGAGCCTGACAGAATTGTTGGTGAGCTGTTGCAGCCTGGGGGTTATCTTAAATTGATTGAGTTGTGTCTTGAAGGTAAAGCAATCACCTACTCAGTTTAGGATTCATTTCAATAATTTTCCGTAGTTTCTGATGAACAATATCTATTTCTGACTGCAGACTGTGCAAATGAGTCCATTGATGCTCAGAAAGTGTTTGGCTATGCTCTTTACAAAGATGGAAAGGATACAAAACTGTCTTACCCCTTGGAAAATTACAGTTCAGATGTGGCTGGTAGAAGTTTTCACAATAGACGTTTCATCCAAAGAATGCGCGAAAAAGCTGCAAATCTATCAAAGTAATTCTAATTTCCCTAAAACTATATTGTAAGATCTTAATCTATGACTTCTTGTTTATGATATTTTCCATGTAATTTGTTTCAACCTCTTACATAGGTTCCCAATTTCTTTGCAGTGTAAAATTGGAACAAGGGACAGTGACAACACTAATTGAAGAAAAGGGTACTATCAAAGGGGTGATTTACAGGAACAAGGCTGGAAAGGAGCTAAGAACATATGCTCCACTAACAATTCGTGTGTGATGGATGCTTTTCCAATCTTCTCAAATCTCTTAGTGATCCAAAGGTACCAACCTTCAAGAATATCAAGCATTTGTTTCAAATCTGATAAACCCGGTTTTAGCATACATGAGAGTATCAGACCAACAGGTTTACTTGCTAATATTATTGCAGGTCAAAAATCCCTCTTGTTTTGTTGGTTTGGTCTTGGAGAACTGTGACCTTCCATATGCAAATCATGGTCATGTGATTTTGGGAGACCCTTCACCCATCCTATTCTACCCCATCAGTTCTACTGAGGTTCGTTGTTTGGTTGATGTACCCGGAACAAAAGTACCTTCAATAGCTAGTGGTGAAATGGTTAAATATTTGAAAACCAAGGTAGCTCCTCAGGTATTTATCTCTCCAGTTTTCTTAATTGACTTGATTAATCTACACTTCATACATATCTGGACTAATACGATGACTACTTTGTATTTCAGATTCCCCCTCAGCTCTACAATGCTTTTATGGCTGCCGTCAACAAGGGAAACATCAGAACAATGCAAAACAAGAGCATGGCTGCTAATCCTCTTCCCACACTTGATGCAATTTTACTAGGGGATTCGTTCAACATGAGGCATCCTTTAACAGGAGGAGGAATGACTGTGGCCCTTGCAGATATTGTTCTTCTCAGGAATCTTCTCAGACCCCTACACGATCTCAATGATGCACCTGCTTTGTGCAATTACCTTGAATCATTCTACACATTGCGTAAGGTAAAGCAGCCATTCAGTAACTAAACATCCATTGTTTATGCCATTGAATGTCGAAAAAAAATTAATTTTTTTTATGGTTCTAGCGTGCTTTATTGAATTGTGCTTGGTATTCATTGCAGCCTGTGTCATCTACCATAAACACATTGGCAGGCGCTTTGTACCAGGTGTTTTTTGCATCACCTGATCCAGCAAGACAGGAAATGCGTGGAGCATGCTTCGGTTACTTGAGCCTTGGAGGCATCTGTTCGTATGGACCAGTAACTCTTCTCTCTGGTCTTAACCCTCGCCCACTGCACTTGTTTCTCCATTTCTTTGCTGTTGCTATCTGTGGTGTAGGGCACTTGATGTTTCCATTCCCTTCACCGAAAAGCATGTGACTTGGGGCTAGATTGATATTGGTAGGTTGACCAAATATTCCCACTACTTTCTCATGAACATGGTTTCAATTATGAATATTTATTGTACATGTAACTTGCTACTGATACAAATATTTCTGGTTTTCAATTTTCAGAGTGCATCAGGCATCCTTTTCCCCATTATAAAAGGTGAAGGAGTTAGACATATGTTCTTTCCTACCACTATGCCAGCATATTACAGGTCTCCTCCTCATCATTGAAGAAATGGAAAAGAATGGATGTCTTGAGAGAAAAATTTGTACCTCTATTCTTTTATTTTATTGATTTGATAAACCAATTTGTATCAAATGATCAATACAGCAGCATTAGTTCCATCCAGAAAGTAAAGAACAAGATGGATGGGGTTCAATGCAAAAATTAGAAAGAGCTCGGAAATTATGTTCTTGATTCTTTTAAGATTAGTTGTTCCTTTAATGACAGGACCCGTCCCAAAAATTCTATGTGGTCCTGCGGGACTCACTTTCTAAGAAAATTTCGACAGAACCTTTCTAGAAAGTAGGCAACCCTAACCTGTTCGAGAAAACCAAATACACTTCTATGGACAACTCAGAAACATCTCTTGGAGCCAACCTGCTCCCCCAAAATTTCACAAGTTCCATTTAATGAATCAACAAAAGCATCACCATATATTCTCCAAATATCATAGTTCTTAATCACATAGAAAACAACCACCATCTTTCTATATACGACACTTTTCACTTCCCATAATTATACAAACATAGAAAGTAGTACTTCCCAAGGCTATCAGAGCAATCTATGAAAAATGAAATATATTACAATACGTAGGTCAGCGAATAACCTACAGAGAATAGATGGCAATGATGGTGCTAAGCCTCAACTCCTATTCCGAACAGCGCATTGTGAACTGGGCATTTTTAAAATGAAAGGCCCAGGGAAGAAGTATATAAAAACATTAGCGTGAGTGGACAAAAAATGAATATTTAAGTAAAGTGATCGAATAGCATGGATTTTATACTTTCCCACAATACATTTGTAACAAAAACAAATGCATGCCACAATTACCGAAAAAGGAAATTTAAAATTATCGAATTTCAATAAACTCGAAAATAATGTAGCAGCCTCACTGGTTAAAAGAAATCTCTACTAACCTTACTAGTCATAATAAATAATATCAAGAAAAAAAAAAATATATATATATATATATATATATATACCTAGAAGAACGATTATCACCACACGAGTATAACAGAGCCCCTCAAGCTCTACCCTCGACTCCCTCACATATAAATTATGTGAGGAGGAGAAATAACAACCTCTACTACTCACGTGAGGAGGAGAATAAATCACCTCGACTTCACCCACAAATACAAAGTAAGTGAGAAGGAGAGGCAATAACCGACTCAAGTATGGTGAAGGAAAATAATCCAAAAATTCAAAAATCCAAAAATTTCATAAAGCTTCCCCAAATATATCTCATTGGAAAGTAATTGATTAAATCAAACCGACGTGACCCCGCACGTCAACACTTCTCTCCAAAATCATAATTAGATGAGCCAAAGTAATAAACATATATATATATATACACACCTCCGGAACTTTCAATTCCACAAAAATCTCTCAAAATCTCAAAACATTTATTATAATAGTGGTAATAATGATAATTCTCAAATATTATCTCACAAATAGTTCGTCACCATTGAATTTATCCAAATTTACTTATGAAGATGTCACTTCAAAATTTCAATCTATAACTCAACTTATAATTAAACAAATCGATTATCTGATTTGTTGAAATAGATAAGATATTCAAATAATAAACCCAAAATTCAAGAATTTATTTGCATGCATTGGCTTAAAAATAAAAGTCCACTCACGTAAAATATAGATACAGCTAGACTGGCCGTTTGTCCGAAGTCCCCTTGTGTGAGTCTTCCTCACGTCCTGAACAATATATATAGTTCGTAAATAAAATAATTACCGGACGGATAATTAAATTTATGGTAAAATTTATAAAATTCTATATATAAATTCATGAGCAAATCCTTCAATCCTCCTTGGATTTAATCCAAACTTTATCAATAATTTCTAATCGATGATTTACAATTTCTGAATGAATTCGAGAGAAATCCAACGGCGGAATTTTCGTAAATCGTAAATCAAAACCCTAAACTTCAAAAATTCATAACTAATTCCAAACTTCTCCAAAATTCACCAAATTTCATATACAAGCTCTAAAATATTTATAGGATTTAATGGCCCAAAATCAAATGGCCGCCAGAGTGGCCGCCGAAGGTGCCGCCACCTGCTGCTACAGTGGCGGCGCGTGAGATTCACGTGCCGCCTCAACCTGCTCCGATGGCCGCCAAATTTTGGTAGCACCACCATCTCAACCATCTAATCATTTTTCCTAACTATAGAAAATCGAGAAAAGGGTTGGAAGTACCTCAACAATTAAGAGGAAGTTTTGATCCGAAATGTGAATAGTAACCCAAATTTCAGCTCGTCGGTTCTTCCTCCATGCTCCACTACTCAGCCTGAAATTTGGGGAGAATGTTCATCGTCTCACTGTGCTCCTAATGGACTTGGTCTGACCATTTTTGGTGGCCGGAGTTGGGAGAACGAAGCGTTGACTCAAAACGGGGCCGTGGGCTTCTCGGCCTTGTCCCGTTGTTTTCCAGCCACGAGGCCGTGATCTACCACCGTGGGGAGGTTGGGTTTGGGCAGAGGAGTGGAACGGTGCCACTCGTTCGTCCTCAGGTGGCCGGAGTTGTAGAGAAGAGGGAGAAGGCACGGGAGGGAGGAGAGAGAAAAAGAGGGAAAAAATCCACCCGTGTAGAATCTAATCTACCACAGTGAAAATTCAATTATATACCATCTACTATCTTCAGTAACTTTCGTATTTCGCTTATAACTTTTGCATACGAGCTCCAATTTTTACGAACTAACTATGCACGCACTCGGTTTAACGTCCTCTATAACTTTCGTGAAGAAACATTTTTTTAAATTTTTGGCCCGAACAAATAGTCGATTTTTAGGGCTACTAAACATATCGAAAACGTTAACCTTCGTACCTTCGTAAGTACTACGTAACCTTTTGGTTCGGGACGTAACATTTGAGGTCCCTGCTAAAATTATATCTTCTAGCTTTTAAGATTAGTTATCTTTTATGAAGGTCAAAGTTGAAGGTTCAAGCTGATGTTATAAAAAATACGAATCTCTAAGCACTGTTGAAAGGACCAGTGTAAACATATTTATTTTGAATTGTTATTAAACATCTTGTTTCCCAAATAGCGGAAATTCTACCATGCTCCAAACATGGCATGCTCGGGCAAGTCACCAGATTTTTGATCCATTGATTTCATTTGGACCATCCTGACCATTCCCTTGGAAAACCGGCTACCTTGCATAGCCTTTCTAATTTGAATAAAAATGTCAAGTGGGTCCCACTATATGAGAGGAAAGAGTGCGTAAAAACTTTATACAAAAACAGTATTTTTCATTATTGTTTATTTATCAGTTGGGGTTCGTTCTTGGCATACTCAACGAGCTTGTCGAGTAGTTTGTGAAGCTCCCGGTCGGACGAAGGACCAGCCACCAAATTGCCGGAGGAGGAGGACCAGCATGGAAAGGAGGGGGGAGGTGGGGAGTGAAGGCCAGCGGAGGGGGGAGGTGTTGCTGCAACTGCGGCTGGTAGAGCACAGGGTGGGTGTGGGTGTCTAAATGGAGGCTTATGAAACAATTCTGGATCTGAATTGTTGCAGTGGTGGTTTTCGCCGTAGTTGTTGTTGTTGGGCATAGGCTGCAGAATTTTTTTTTATATTTTTTTTTTACACAATTATATGTTACAGGCAAGATCTTGGTACCTTTTTAAACATAAAGGATCGTCATTCTGATGCACAACGCCAGTGAGGAAGTCGAAGAAATTAACCGTATATCTGGGCTTGTGGGATTCTGGGTATACAAAATACAATTCCTCAGATTCATATGATCTCTTTACAAATTTTATATAAAGTCGATGGATAGTTCACTACGAACAACGGCTAGCACAACAGATTAGGCTGGCTGTGTGGGTTCGATCTAGCTCAACCGTATTTTTGTCTTTCTTATTTTTATTATCTCTTTCTATAGTCTATTTTTCCCTTTCCACTGCATTACTCAAATAAAAATCTCGTTTTTGATTTTCATATTTTAATTACTTCTTTCTATCTTTGTTTTTTTTCCCTTTCCACTATATTACTAAAATAAATTTAAAATCCTAGTACCATTTAGTCTATGACATAGTTTTCCCTTTATAAGTGGGAGGTTGTGATTTTGACTCCCGAAATACTAGTTGTAGCATTGGTATTTGGGTTGTTTCTTATCAAAATAAAAATTTAAAAAAATGAATTATTAAAAAAAAATTGCATTCCTTACAGAAAGCTCGATTTCCTCATTTTCACTATTCTTTTTTCTATTTCTTCCTATAATTATTTATTTTTCTTCAACAAAAAATTTTATATTTTAAATTAAAAAAACAATTGCGTTACTTAGACAAAGTTAATTAAAAAAGCGGCTAATAAATTTAGCATATATATTTTATATCTCACCTAGTAGATCGAAACTCAAACTACAACGAAAATAGCTTAAATTTTGACCATAACAATTTCTTCTAATCGCAACAACATCAAACGGTAGATTTTGATAAAGTCTATTTCTTCCACAATGTTGCTCATAGAAGGTATACTTTTCGATACAACTAATGAACTAGTTAGACTACATTAGTAGACATATAAGGATCTGATGCATTTATTTCATTGGGGTTATTGCAATATTTTGATTTCATATTTAGCCTGCACTTGATGAGGATTGTACTTGGAATTAGTCATCAGTTGTCACAAGCCTTGCAAAAAGATGATCAAGATATAGTAAATGCAATGGATCTAGTGAAAATTTGCAAAACAAGATTGCAAGATATGAGTGATAATGGATGGGATTCTTTATTACAGCAAGTTGTTGCCTTCTGGGGCAAAGAAAATATTATGGTTCCCAACATGAGTGATCAGCATCTATGTAAAGGGAAATCAAAACGCAAAAGTCTAGAAATCACAAATATGCACTATTATCGCTTTGATTTCTTTTGTGCTGTGATAGATCTCCAACTTCAAGAGCTAAATAATCGTTTCAATGAGGTCAATACTGAGTTACTCCTTTGTTTGGCATGTTTAAGTCCTTTTCACTCATTTTCTGCTTTCAACAAGCAACGTTTGATGCTTCTTGCTCAATTTTATCTGGATGATTTTTCTACATCAGCTTTGTTGGCTTGATATATATATGGATGATATGCAATCTAACACTAAGTTTCAAGACTTGCAAGGAATTTCCGATCTAGCACAGAAACTTGTTGAGACAGGAAAGCACAAGACATATCCATTTGTCTATCTACTCATAACCTTGGCACTAGTACTTCCTGTTGCAACAGCCACAGTTGAAAGAGCATTCTCTGCCATGAATATCATAAAAAATCGACTGCGAAAGATAGATTAACAGTATACCTTGAGAAAGATATATTCAATGCTATTAACAATGAGCCTATAATTCAACGATTCCAAAACATGGCTTCTCATCGAGGACAGCTATAGATGACTTGAGCAGTATATTGTCTCTATTTTTGTGTAGTATATGCATTGTTTGCAAATGCAGGGCATGTATTGAATTGAATATTATTAATATTTAGCTACTGTAATGTTGTGATCATGATCGATGGTCTATTTTGGTGTTTGGTTTTTTTTTTGGCCACCGTACAAAAACATTTCTCCCTCTGCCACTGCATACTACATATCTTATTTGAACATAGTATAGTGAGATATCAGTATACATAATCTGTTGATCTTATGCTTTCCATATATTATTTATTTTTATTGAGTTTTTTTAGGAGGCCCAATACACTGCAGTCCCTGTATTAAGGATGTTAACTCTCCCTTGATTTCATCTTTTGCATGTGTTCTTAGGCAGAGTTAAGAACCAAGTAAGATTTATCTTTCTTTAATTAGATCAAGCTCCTTGGCCTTTTGGTTGAGTTCCTTCTTTCTCATTTGAATTTTGAAGTCAATGAGAGACGCAGATGCCTTTCCTTCAGTTCCATCTCCTTTAAGCATTCTCTAACCCTCAGATCAATCAATTGAAGTTCTGCAAATTGTTTTTTTTTTCTTCTTCAAGTCAAGATTAATTCAAAAGCTTCATTAGTTCTTTTGTTTTATTTTTTCCCCTTCTTTAACGTTATTCTCAAAAAAAAAAGAATAAATAAATGAAGAGATTTTTATGTAAGTTCCACCTAGGTTTACAAATGTTACAGGAAGATCACCGCCTTCTGGTAATAATGTCTCCTTCAAGTTCTTTTTAACAGAAGAATATACGTGTAGATCGATAAGCAAATGATGAAAAACCACATCTAAACTAATAGACAACCAACATGTTAGTATAATGTGCACGATACAAGGTGTATATTAGACCTATAGAGAAATGACTGTTTTGGATGCAAAAACCATATATTATTGAGAATATGCTAGTCAAGCAGAGTATGGGATTATGTTTAGATCTTCAAGGACCATCTATTTTTTATGGTTTTGTTCACTTGAGTTTACAACAGTTTAAGTTGTCTAAGCTAATATCCTTTTGAATTTGATTGATCTGAATGCACAATTCAGTTGGGCTTGCAATGACTTTATGTTCTTTGTTTCCATGTTCAAATCACATGTACTGTAGATTTTGAGCGATAGGAACTGAACTTTGGTATTGAAAAATTTGAACTGATGCTATCTGATGTTTCGGATTTTATATTGCATATTGTTTCTGAATTTCTGTTTCGTAGTTGTTAGTTGATCACATGGAATAAGAACCTGTAGGCTGTTTAGTGTTGGTATTCAGAGGAAAGTCTCTGACCCTACTCTCAATATTGACGTTAAGAAGACAAAAGTTTGTCTCGGATTTTTGATATGTACGTTTTTGCTTATTTATTTGAATGCGGTATCAATTTGCCACAATAAACTAATTCCGTACATGGGAATTTGAAACACCAGTTCACCCATATTGTGCCTAGTGCTTTCCTTATTCTATAGTCTACACCATTTTAGGGTGAGACAAAATCAGCTGTTCTCATTTATCATGTTCTTATTCTATCATCATGTTCTGATTAGTCCAACAAGATTAAAAAAAATGAAAGAAAGATTAAGATAATTTTTTTTTAATCCTTCTACACCAATCAGAATATAGGGATAATGTAGGAATAGCTTAATGAAGATAGGGGATTTCGTCCCTTCTAGGGTTGTATACAGAATTACAGACTGAATTAAAATAAGTTCATGAACTCACTAAGTTCTAGAACAAGAGAGAGATTCTAGAACAAATTTGAGAAACAGTTGTCGCATAAACTCATCGATCAAAATTCACAACATATTTCTAAATGCATGTTGCTTTTGATGTATTTGTATTATTCAGACAAGTGATTTTGGTTTATGAAGTTAGAATTTTGATATGCAGCTGCCACATCTGCTTCAAATTTGTTTCGAATCTAATGTATCTGCTTTTCCAATGAATTGAAACGGTCATGTAGTTGTGCTAGAGACAATAGTAATTACATTGAAATTTAGGCACCAAGTTGAAGTATTCAGGCACTATGGCTGTATTCGACACTGGAGCAGGAGCGTTGGAAGAGGCGTACCTTGAGTTTGGACTCGAGGCATACCTCCATCAACTTCCCACCGTTAGGATACTTACAGTTTGCACATACATGCTTCAGGTACCCACCGTACCGTTAATTCCCTATTCAACTTACTGTATGTACTTGTATTCATGCAATTACCAAAGAATGTTTCTTTACAATCGACAATACTCCTCTAGCATTTGAATCTTCTTATTCCCACAAATATGTTTAGTTTTCGGTTATATATGCGTTAATTGTAGCAGGTTCTTCCATTGGAACTGGAATCTTCTCGTGTAACTCCTTTCTTTGGTATGGCGCACTTAACTACTCTGAGGACTGCAATGCTCAGTTGTGAGCAGAAAGGGATCCAGTATCTCCTCGGAAGTAATTACCCTTGCTTGCAGGTTCTGATCATCCAGATAGTCCCTCAGAGAATTGTTGATCTTGATGTGAGAAACTAACCTTCATCTTACCCAAAACCCACTGCCAGAAAATGCCAGTACCAAAACAACTAATACCCAAGAACTTTATGTTCTTCATGTACCCCCTATTCTCAGAAAATATCAACTGATCTTGATTAATTTCTGACCAAACCAAGATTATACTCAACTATAGCTTGAATATCAAACACGAGTTCATACCCCCATAACCCATAACCAAGCTCCTTGCTCAAAGATAATACCAAGAACAAATACTGCACCAAATACCATACCCTACCAGAAATACCCATCCTTGATTCTACTCCCGCACACCACTCACTGCTTTGGTGTTAGCAAACCGAGCCCGAGCCTCTGAAAGCCCTCTTCGAACTGCATCCCCTTGGTACAACGGTGGACTTCTTCTACTCGAGTCAGACCAGGTGAGAGGGAGGAGAAGAAAAGAAAACTTGATGTGAATCAAAAGAGAGTCAGACTGGGTGGAAGGGAGGAGTCTCGAAAGAAAATTGTTCTAATCGCTTGTTGCAGCTGCACTTTTCCACCTTGTCTCCCATTACTCCGTTTCCTTGTCTCCCATTATTTCTTCCCTTTCCCTTTGTTTTCTCTCACCCACCGCTTTCCCTTTCTTTTCAGTTTTTCTACCCTTTTTATCTTTGTTTTCTACGCCTCAACCCACTGTCTCACCCTTTTTCAGCTTTTCATAATTATTTCTTCGCAGGCAATTTAGGACCACGTGATGTTAATTTAAAAAGAATGTCGCTGAAGAAAGAAAAAGAACCTTCACTTTTTTATATTTCTCATTCATTGCTGGTAACGTGTATTTTATTATCTTTAAAAATCAGATAATTAATAGGCAAAAAAGACACATTTTTAATTTCCCTCTCTACCCTATTTATTTTCACCTGCATTAATCTTCACATTTATCAACTTCTTCTTTTTCTTATCTTCATCTGCATTAATTTTCACATTTATCAATTTCTTCTTTTTTTTTTTTTTTTTCCATAATCTTTTTCTTTCTAGTGACATAAGCATATATTCTCATGTATTAGCGATCAACAATACTGCGTTCAATTTTTTCTTCTGCTTTCAATTTTACCATCGGAGATATCCTTAAAGACTTCTTCTTTGACATTGTCTGCCATCTATGTTTCTGACTGCCATTACTCAACAACCTAACTTTGACGACATAAACAAGATACATCTCTTGTGCTTCCATCCACAGCTACAATGAACTATTCTTTCATTCTAAAATCTTGAACTCTAAAAGTCATGGTCATGGGATCCTCCTTTTGTTTTATAAGAATGCATGCTGAAATTCCCAAAACCTCTTCTTCAAATCTCTTAAAAATCTCAAATGTGTAGATCTTTGACATTTGATACCCAAAAGGTGATGGAGACTTTAAACTAGGCAACTTATGCAAATTATTGAAATCGGCCTAAACTTCCACTTCCAATCTATCTTGAGCAGCTTCTTTGTATTGTTCAACAAACTTCTTCAATGAAGTTTTCTTGTTTACATATTTATCAAAAAAAGAATTAATACTTTCTGACCTTTGAGTTGTGGACATTCCGGCAAAAAATGTATCTCTCATGTAAGTAGGAACCCACTGCTTACGGTCTCTAAACAAAGATTGAAGCCAGTCATCATCTCCCAAATTAAAGATCTCAATCATACTTTGCCATTTGTTCTCAAAGTCCTCCTCTGTCCATGAATGGTAGATACAATCATTAAACACTGGCATAAAATTTTCATTTTCTTTCAGAAAACTACCAAGTTTTTCTGGGAGCTTCTTCAATATATGCCACAAACAGAACCTGTATCTAGCATTTGGAAACACTTTTGCAATTGCAGCTTTCATGGCTTGATCTTGATCAGTTAAAATGGCACTAGGAGCTCTTCCACCCATTGCTCTAACCCATGTCTCCATTAACCAAACGAACGTCGATGTAGTTTCATCTGCAAGGAGTGCACAACCAAGTAATGTAGACTGGAAATGATTATTCACTCCAATAAAAGGAGCAAAAGGCATCTCATATTTGTTTGTGATATATGTCGTATCAAAAGAAACCACATCTCCAAAAATATTGTAGTCCTCCCGGCCTTTTGCATCAACCCAAAACACATTTCTCAAGCATTGTTCTTCATCTAGGTCCATTGCGTAGAAGAAATTAGGATTCTCTTCTTGCATACTAGTAAAATGCTCCAGCATTGCCTTAGCATCGCCAGATTCCAATTCTAACCGACGTTTCTTATCCAGAAAATTTCTCATGTCTTTTTGTAAAAAACCAATGTTCTGATATCCTCCACACTGTTCGGCTAAAGCAGCAAAAATCTTACTTGGTTTCAGTCCAACTGAATGCAAAGTACTAATATTGTTCAGGTCACCAGAAGCAATGTTTCTATAACATGGAAAGTAGTGGACATCCTCCGAAGAAAGTTCATGATTATGCTCTTTCACAAAATTTTGAACAACCCATTTCCCATCTTGCCTTCTTTTGACATGCAACATTGCCTTGCAATCTATTTTCATGCAGGGACGGGGGTTACGAGCATCAGTTTTTGCTTTGTCCCAAATCTTGTACAAGCATACTTTGCCTCGACCCATTCTTGAGTTACCTTTGATCGACGACAAGCCATTTTTGAAGCAGCAAACCCTGTCATCTTGGCATACTCTAAATAAAATGACTGTGCAATGCAATCAGAATCAAATTCCATTCCAATATATGGTTCTGAATTTTTCTTCACATTAGTGGAGCTTTCACCACCATTACTGTGGCCACATTCTTCTCCTACACCATCTTCATTATAATTATCGTTATTCATACCATCTTCATTATAATTATCATCATCCATGTCATCTTTATTATAATTATCATCTTCCTCAGCAGCCAAATTTAAGTCTATTTCGAGCCCCATGAACACCTAAAAAAATAAAGAGAATGGAGCACATGAAGTAAAAAAAGAGCATCACCTTAGTTGAGGTTCAGAATCCATAATTCTCTAATCCTATCAATAATCATAAGCATAATTTGAATTGATTGCACAAAGCCACAAATTGTAGAGACGTAATGTTGTACAATTGCACAAATGATTGACTCCATAATTTCAAAAGCATAGTTCTCTAATCCTAATACGAATGGTAGGCTTTTACAATTGAACAAATTAGAAGCATAATTTCATATTGGATTTTCTAGCCTACTCCTCAACGATGAACTATTGTTCATAATCTAATGTAATCATAGGTTTTATTACACAAAAAAAAAAAAGAAGAAGAAGAATGAAACCTGAATAGTTAGATCAGTTACCTTTGTTGTCTTTGAAAACCACCGCTTCTTTCGAACCCAGTGAAGAGAAAAGATGGAGACTGGAGGATGGCGTCAATGGAAGTTTAAGAGCTCTAGTTCCACGATGATTCAGAAAAAAAAAAAAGGAAAAGAAGTTGATAAAGGTGAGAAGATTGAAGAGTTTTAATACTGTTGAAAGTAAGTAAATAAGGGTAGAGAGGGAAATTGAAAATGTATCTTTTTTGCCTATTAATTATCTGATTTTTAGAGATAGTGGAATACAAGTGGTGAGTAATGAATGAGAAAAGTACAAAGGGGAAGGTTGGAAGGGAAAGTTGCTAGCATACCTCAAGAAATAATCCAGCTGAGGAGAATTTGTCCCCACCAAGAAGAAATCCACCTTTCTGATCCAAAAAAAAAAACCAAGAAGAAATCTACCTTTCTTGCTTTTCTCTTTGCCTTCCAAAAAAAGGAAAAAAAAAAAAAGGAAGCTAATTAGATTATAAATTTTATCTTTGTAACGTCGAGTTTACTCGGTCAACCACATAAGTCCACCTAATTAATGTGGTATTCAGGCTGATTAGATATGAGAAGTGCTAGCAAATGGTCTTGTCCCCTGCTAAACAAGTGAGTTGAGCTCTGCCAAAATCGTTCCTCTACTACCTGCAAGGTTCTAAAAAACGCTAGGCGCTAGTCGGGCGGTGCACCAGGGATTAGCCCCTAGAGGACTAGGCGGAAGCCTAGGCGGGGACTAGGCGGTTTTTTTTATAATTTTTAAATTATTTTTATGACATATAATAATATAAATAACAATATTTAAAGTGTAAAAAATAATTATAAATACAAAAATAGTCAAAATATAGAATAAATTAGGGTTTACGATCACCTAGTACTGCTTAGGCTCCGTCTAGAACCGCCTAGCAGCACAGCGCCTAGGGGAAACGCCTAGGCCAAAATCTGGGCGGTTCCTTGCGGCCTAGTGCCTAGACGCCGCCTAGGCCGATTTTTAGAACATTGGCTACCTGGGTACATTAAAACGAGTTAACGAAAGATTACGCGATATGCAATAGTCAAGGATCAGATTTCTCTTCTCTTTACTTAGTAAGTAATTACTACAATTCTCGATAAAGTACCTGCTGATTCATCCCACACATTAGCAACTGAAACAATTGTTGAAGCATCTGCCATGCATACTCAATACCAGTAACCACATGTTCGTAATTCCAGCCTTCGCCATCTGCCTACTCTTGGAAAGCACCCACTCCAGGACCTATGAAATGCACTCATTGCAAGTCGCCGAAGCATACTGTGGATAATTGTTTTCAATTGAAATGTTATCCAGAATGGTGGGATAAGCATGTTGCCCGTTGAAAGGAAATCCAAGCGAAAGAGGCAAAAGGATATTGGCCCAAAGGAAAACCTAAGGCAGCCCTTTAGATTGCCTCACCATCTCTGGAAAAAACAACTAAAGGTGATTCCACTGGTGGCCTTGCTTTTGCATTGATGACTAAATTAAGTACACTGAGTTCCTCCTTGTCTAGTATTCCATGTACTTTAATTGAAAAGATATGAGAAATGACTATAGTAACCTTCAAAATTTGACCCCAGTTCACCGATCCAGTGTAACCAATGCAAATGGTGTTTCCTATCATGTTACTAGTGATGGATCTGTCATTTTGACAGATTCTGTTACACTAGATACAGTTTTACATGTGCCATCACTATCACACAACCTTTTATCTGTCAAATAGATTACTAAATAGTTGTATTGTTGTGTGATTCTTACTCATGGTGTTGTATATTTCAGGATATCCTAACAGGGGAAATCATTGGGCTTGGTATTGAGAAAGGGGGATTATACTACATGGAAATGACATCTGCTGGTAATCGTCGTGTAAGTGAGGTGAATCAAGTTCAAAAGCATTCGTCTACCGAATTAGAAAACATTTGGTTGTGGCATAAAAGATTGGGGCATCCATCCTTTGGTTATCTTCAAACTCTACTATCTTTGTTGTTTAAGCATCATAAAGCATCAGACTTTAAATGTGATACTTGTATTTTGGACAAGAGTCACCGTGTGAACTATCCTTTGAGTTCCACTAAAAGTATTGCACCTTTTGATTTAGTTCACTCTGATGTTTGGGGACCATGTCCAGCAAGCCCTTTTGGTATGAAATGGTTTATTCTCTTCGTTGATGATTACACCCGAATGAGCTGGATCTATTTGATGCCACATAAGAGTGATGTGTTCTCTGTGTTTTAGACCTTTCATGCCATCATCCATACCCAATTTCAAACTCCCATTAAAGTTTTCCGCTCAAATAATGGTGGAGAATATGTCTCACATACCTTCCTCCAATATCTCAACACTCATGGAATCATACACCAGACCACCTGTCCTCATACACCTTAGTGGAATGGTGTGGCGGAACGCAAGAACCGCCACATTCTTAAAGTTGCTCGATCCATGTGCTTGGAGCTCATATGCCAGAGTATTTCTGGGGTGATGCCATTTGTACTACTGCCAACCTCATAAGTTGACTTCCCACACAAGCTCTCCAAACCTCTCCTAGGGAGGATAGTCCACCACCAAAAACACCTATCCAATCCTTGTCCAAACACTTACCTTTACTACCTACCCATGCCCTTGATCCAAAGATTTTTGGTTGTGTAGCTTATGCACATATCCATCGAAACCAAAGAACTAAGTTGGAGGCTTTTTCTGAAAAGTGTGTCTTCATTGGTTATGCTTCTACTCAAAAGGGATATCGATACTTTATTCCCATCACTAAACGAACATATGTTACTAGGGATGTCACGTTATGTGAACATGATCTCTATTTTGCCCCAAACACTCCTCTTTAGGGGGAGAATCGTGATATAGAAGAGCAGCCTTCAGATATATCTTGTCCTTTCGAGATAATAAACAATCAAGTACATAGTGACAAACTACCAATTGGAGGCGCAGATTCACCAGACACTGCATTAACAACTACAGGCGTAGATTCACCAAATTCTGCGATAACTGAGAGTAACAATCACTCACCAGTATCAGAAGCTACAGACACAGACGACACCCTCCCTCCTTCTACTACTACATCAACTCTAATTCCCCCCCCAGGATGATCCAGAGGTAATTACTAACCTTGCCTTTCAATCCCATGATAATACAAATGTTGAACATTCCCCTGAAATAGGACCAAGTAACACCACCAGCCTGTACCAATTGCCATTTCATTTATCTGCTATTGTCATTCCAAATAAAGTGCAGGATGCTGTAGCAGATCTTGAGTGGACTAAAGTTATGGAAGATGAAATGGAAGCCTTGCAAAAGAGTCACACATGGGAACTAGTGCCAAAACCTGCAGGGAAAAGAATAGTAGAGTGCATATGGATCTATACATTGAAGTACGCAGTTGATGGTACCTTAGCCAAGATGAACACAGTTCGGGTACTACTGTCACTAGCAGCTAACCTAAACTGGCCTCTGAAGCAGTTTGATGTAAAGAATGCCTTCCTACACAGAGACTTGAAGGAAGAAGTCTACATGGATCTACTTCATGGCTATTCTTTACCTTCACAGGCAAGAATGGTATGCAAGTTGAAAAAGTTCCCTTTATGGACTAAACCAATCTCCCAGGGCATGGTTTGGAAAATTCAACCAATCAATGAAACAGTTTGGTTACAAACAAAGCAACTCTGACCATACACTGTTTCTAAAGGGTAGGAAAGATAAACTTACTGCACTTATCATTTATGTTGATGATATGATTATGACAGGAAATGACCCGGAAGAAGTCAACAAACTGGAAGCACATCTATCATCTGCTTTTGAGATGAAAGATCTTGGAGAACTGAAATACTTGTTGGGAATTGAGGTGGCTAGATCAAAAGAAGGCATTACCCTATCTCAAAGGAAGTATGTGGTTGACTTACTCATAGAGACCAGTCTACTAGCATGTAGACCAACAGATACACCAATGGAGAAAAATCACAAATTAGCATAATATCCAGACCAAGTGCCTACTAAAAAAGAGAGATATCAAAGGTTAGTAGGCAAACTCATTTATCTCTCACACACCCGACCTGATATTGCATATGTTGTAAATGTTGTAAGCCATTTCATGCATGCACCAAGTGAAGATCACATGGAAGCAGTACATAGAATTCTGGGGCATTTGAAGACAAATCTCGATAAAGGGATTATGTTTTCCAAGAATAACCACACAGATATAGCTGGATACATAGATGAAGCTTGGGCTGATTCTATCACTGATAGAAGGTCTACTTCAGGTTACTTTACTTTTGTGGGAGGTAACTTGGTCAAGTGGAGAAGCAAGAAGCAAAAACTGGTTGCTGGATCCAGTGCAGAAGTTGAGTATAGAGGAATGGCTTATGGAGTATGCGCTTCGTCATCTAATGAAGGACTTGGGATTCAAACCAAGTATGCTATGAATTTGTATTGTGACAATAAAGCAGCCATTGATATAGCACACAATCCAGTTTAGCATGATAGAACCAAAAATGTTGAAGTTGATCGACATTTCATCGAAGAGAAGTTGGAGTCAGAAACCATTAACATGCCACATGTAAGTAATGAAGATCAACTTGCAGATATTTTTACCAAAGCTATTTCTGGAAAAGTGTTCCACAGCACACTAGACAAGTTGGGAATGTGGGACATCTACTCCCCAACTTGAGGAGGAGAGTTGCGTGAGCTAATGTCAACATGAAGAACAGATGTAGCAGAGCAAATCTTGACTTCTGCTAAAGCAAATCCTATGTAGTTAATGCAGCCGTAGTATATGACTTATGTATTTATCTTTCACACTGCAGTATATATATATATATATATATATATAATATACTAGCAATTATACCATAAACCTCTACATTTGACATGATATGATAAAATTCACGTAAGTCCATAACATCTAATTAATGCTCCTATTTTTTTTGATATCCTATAACTTCTTCAGAAAAGTGAACTGGACGATGTAGGATATTTGGACATCCAATGCACCAAATTACCATTGTGTAAACCAAACACTGAAAGCGGTTCAGGTGAGAGGTTACAGTACAAGAGACGAAATTGGCTTGCTGATGCATGTATCTCTTTTGCCGCGGCATGTGGTCGAAAAACTTCATATTCTTATTGGCCAGGAGCTTCAAAATCAGAGGAATATGGTTGAAAATCGTGTCTTTTGTTGGTTTTGCTTTGCCTGAAGTTTTCAACCAGCTTAGCTTCCCAGGTGTATACTCTTGTGTTATTGGTGTAAACTGATCATTCAAGACTGCGAATTCCTCAGCCCTACGCCCTAAATTATAATTCAGGTTCTCTCAATACAATGGCTGTTTTGCACAGTCCACAGTAGTGAGAAACTTGAATTCAGAAAAGAATTTGAGACTTAGGATCTAGAGTTCGTAATTTTCAGCTCTATTTTTGTGTCGTTCAACTCACAATGATATAGTTAAAATACCAGCCTGACTTTGGCATAGTCGCATAGAGCCATAGACGTACTGCATGCTGAAAATGAAGATTTGGGAATCAAACTAGAAAAGGCATTTGATTTTAACCATGATCCATTTCTCAACAAAATATAACAGAAAAGCATGCACTTCCTCTAATATCATCTCTATACTACAATCAACAATTTCTATACTGCCTCCAATTCCTAGAATTCTGTAATAGTTAAATGATCACTATCAATAGTGCGTGTCTATTAAAGTTTCTGGATACATTTTAGGTAGTGCCATCTATTTACATGAATTCACTCCAATGCTGATCTTTTGCTGGGTGGATATATAACTCAAAAAAGAAATATGGCTGGCTACCTACCAAAGTGGTTGGGGTGGTTCCACTGGGGACGACAACTACCAGAGTGAAGGCAGTGTATACCAGTGTTCTGAGCGGCGTCAAGCTGCCCCTTATGTAACAGCAAAGATGAAGGATCTGACTGCGGATGGATCGGGGTGTAAATCTGCAATGCAGGAGGAACCGCTACAGCTGCCCGATGAACTTTATTGGGCTGCTGTTGGGGTTCAAACGCAGTAGGAAGAGTGCTGCTACTACGTTTGGTTCCTCTTTTTAGCACAGTTGCCAAATTCGCTGCCTGAAGTCTCCAGTTCTTCTTTACTTGCTGCAGTCGAGTTATTTGCATTTCAATGTTTGTTGATGCACACTTGGTCGACTCCAGGTTGTGGTTTTTGATCAAGTTAATCGCAGCTCTTAGACGAGTTATCTGGTCGTCCACAATCCTAACCTGGGAGAAAAAGTACGTAAGCCTTGACAAATTTATATCAACATAAGAATGTTCCTGAATTTTACTATTAAGAAGCACATATGGGACACCGAATTAAGAAGAGCTAAAGGACCTTTTCGTTATGTAACTTGGTTTTCTTGTAAGCATTTCTGCAACACTTTATTTGTTCCTCCATGTATTCTTTTAGGAGTGGTGCGGGAGGAAACTTGTCACTTAACTTGAAGGTACAAATCAGTCCAATGGCTTCCATCAGCTGCTTCCTTTCAACAAGAGTCCGGATAAACTCTGCCATATGAACAACAAAATGGAAGGATTCATCAAACTGCTCTGCAGAAGTTTAAAAGTGAAAATTGCAAAGTTGGGAAATTATTCAAGAAAAGAAATCATAGTCAAGATCATGAAAAGGAAGTAGTTCGACAACAATAATTCCTATGCAGGAAAACAAACATTGATCAGTTGAGATAAGACTAATTAATTTGTCGTTGGAGAGAGGATATTGTTCCCAACAGACTAAATCAAACCAATCAGACATTTACTGATCATCCTAGCCACACTTATAGATTGTAAATATGAAAAATCCCTATAAAATCAACCTGTAACACAATCTCTTATTGACTTAACTTCATTGTACAATTTTTCTAATAACAACAGTAATTGGGTTTCTCAAGCACTTATATGTCAAGTCATTTGGTAATATTCGACATTTCAACCCAACTGCTAAAGAAGGCATTATATAAACAACACAAACATAACCATCACCCTAGAAAAATGAACTCAATAATTGCATTAATTAAGATACATTCTTAGGTACAAAATATACAATCAAAACAGATAAGACTGTCAAAAGAAATGTCAAGAACTTACCAGGGATTTCATCTGCAAAATCAAGTGTCTGACATAATTCTAGAGCCTCTTTATGCTGAGAAATCATCCCAAGAAGCTTTACAATTTCATCTACATTTAGAGTATAAAGCAACCCAAATGTAGCTATGAAGTGCAAAAATCCCAAAATTTCCAAGGAATTCTCTGTATCAGCTCTCATATTTGCTTTCCATCGGACTGCCAACTTCATTGCACCCCTTTTCACCTGAGCTCCGGCATGTGGTGAGAGTCCCAGTAGCTGCTCTAATAGGGAAATGCAGCTTTTGATGGAAGTTACTTCAAAACCAACATCACCTTTTGTCCAATATTGTGAGAGATAAGTTTGCATCCAATCCAACACAAGTTTTGCAGGGTCTAATGAACTTTGCAGATTATCAAAAAATTGGTTCTCAAGCAAATCATTCCCAGTCACTTGTCCATGCAAATTCCTTGCATTTAAGGAGTTACTTAATTGAGGATTTGAAGAAGATGAAACTGCTGCTTTTTTGGCTAGTAAAGATTCTGGTTCCCCAACTTTGATAAGGGAAGAAATGACATTACTTGCTGTGAAATTGCGATAAGAAGCAAAGAAAATGCACAATATATATACGTTAGTACAATGAATACATTTGAACCTAGCATAACAAGATATTTACAGCATTATCTAATACTCGTGCTTTAGTTCAAAAAGATAAATTGTGGGACTGGGAGTGGAGATAACTATCAGATTGAATGTTGCCTAGCAAAGCTATAGATATGCTTCTATCAAACATCAGATGTGCAACTTGACAAAGAGACTGCCTGAAAAACCAGTTAGAAGTATATGGAAAACTCACAGCAACAACAGGATCTAATTAATTAAATCTTGTCAAGAAAAAGAAATCTTGGACTAAATGGCATCCAACGAACAGCTAATGTGCGGTAATGCACGTCCGTTGAGAATACCATTTTCAGGCCAGCAAAAAGGAAAACTGTTACTTAGTAACCAAATATAAAAAATATTTTTGACAAAAATAACATCATTATCTGAAAAGGCATTTCTTTCGGTATATTAATGAACCGATACTTTAGTTGGTAGACTCACTCCTTGTCATCTAGCTAGATTCCCGTGGTCTGCCACTCTGCCTACCACTGTGGTACTACAGGAAACTGTCCACCACTACAATTGTCCAGTCTATTCATGTAATGTACGTACCAAAGACTTTATCGTCGGAAAGAACACTTCTTAATACAAAAATCTAAGGCATGTCCTATAGGTAATGTAACTAATGCTACCTATAATGCAAGAACTTGAAGCATTAATTAATTAAGAAAATAGTAGAAAGATCCTATTACCTGGTGCAGGTTCACATTGCTTCAGTTCAAGTTCTTTGGCCTTTAGATCAAGTTCCTTCTCTCTCATTTCAAGTCCATGAGAGATTGAATCTAAGCGCTTTTCGCGTTCTTGTAACGAATTTTCACGCTCTTGAACTGATTTGTCGAGTGATTGAAGATGCCTTTCTTTCAATACAATCTCATTCAGGCATTCATTTACCCTTTTTTCAATCAAACGAATCTCCTCCATTCTCGGTTCAAATTGTTTTTCTTTCAACTCAATCTTCTCGGACAATTCTTCAAGTTCCCTCCCTTTTACTTCAAGCTTTCTCGACCACTCCTTCATTGATGTCTTATGCAAACAAAACACCTTCCCTTTCACCTCCAGTGCCCTACTTAGCTTTTGTTTCAGTTCAATCTTCTCTTTTATTTCCTTCTCAACCCTATTCAGTTTCTCCAAGCTCTCCTTCATTCTCTTCTGAACCGACTCACACTCTCCCTCCTTCACACCAATCATTCTCTCAAGATCCGAGAACTGCTTCTCTTTAAACTCCAGTTCTTCTTCATGTTCTTGGATTAACAACTTGAGCGAGTCCAAGTGACTCTCATCTTTTACAGCTTCCTCTTGTCTCTCCTGGATCAGCTTCTCAAGGCTTCGAAGCTCCACAGCTTTGTTCTCCGTCTCGGCCTTCAACACGTCCAGTTTACTCGTCTCATCTCCGATTCGCCTCTCCCGATCCTCCAACTCTTTACATCGGACCTGGGCAGAATTGCGGGTCGACCGAAACTTCTCCTCCATGTTCTTCATGCGTTTAATCAACCGAAGCAGGGTTGACGACGTTTCTTGTTGCTCTTGCAACCTCTGCTCCTCCAATTGTCTCAACTCCGACGCCATCATCTCCTTTTTTTCGTACGGACGGTGTGGGGGAAGATTTGTTGAACGAAAGGGAAACCCTAAATTGGCAGAGGTGTGGTGGTGGAGGTGTGAACGGAGAAGCCGAAAGCGTTTTGTGAACAGCGGAGCGTGACGGTTGACGTCTTATATTGGCGAGAGATTCTTACGTGGGGCAGCCGCACCACGTGACAGTGTGGCTGTCCAATCAGATCTAAACAGGAGGTATTTTGGGTATTTTATATTAAAAATCAAGGATAATTTTAAAACAAAGATAAAAATTTTTGAAATGTGATTGGACAGACATACCGTACACGTGGTGCGGCTGACCGTACTTAAGAATTTTTCTATATTGATAGGGGAGAGTCAAGTCTAGTGGGGCCGCAAAGCTGCACATGCTGCCACGTGTCCAATGTTTTACAGCGTGAACTGTGGTAATTATACATTTGACCAATGTTCTTTGTGTTTTCACTCTGAAAGTGAGGCTTGTCTCCATTGTAAGTTTCACTGAACCTATGAATCTCAGAAATCTGCAGTTGAATGCATAACCATATTGCTAGATGTGTCTCACTGTATATCGAATATGAGTTGAACTATGAAGTAGATATGACAATTCTTGTAGCTAGAAACAAATAAGCAAATTGATCTCCATTTAAAGCTCGCTCATAGAACACAAAATTTTGCACAGGCCTTGAAGAGACCAAAGAAAATTTCTAGTCTTTGTTATTCTACAACATCTCTTCAGTGTGGGATTTGCGGACTAAATTTTGAAGCAGGCAGCAGTCGATTATGCCTACATGACCTCCAATTTGTGGCTTGCCCACCACACTTCATACAGAATACAGTTTCCGATTGCAACTGGTTTATTAAATTTAATTTCGCTTCTTCCCAACTGTAAAAGAAGAGACAGTAGTTCCAAATTTGCTATCGCTAGTCAATCATACTTGGGCGTAGAGATATCAGCACATACATTTTGATGTAAGTTCATACAAGTATACAACAAAGTTCTCAGTCATATTAATCAAGTAGTAGATACAGCAAAACCATTGCTGACTCCCGATGTCTCTTACTACCATCTCCCACCACTAGTTTAGAAGACACCCTTAACGTATGCATGCAGTAGCTTTTTGCATCCTCATTAAGCAAAGGATTAGTCATAGGGGTTGATCTAAAACTAATGTTACCTAATTTTTAGGCCATGAATGATATCTATCTGATTAATTGCAACATCACAACCATATTTCATTGGCCTCGCTCTCTGATTCAGGCTTGCAAAACCTAATTCTCTGGTATAAGTTTCCGACTAATTTAGCAAAAACAGAGACTTCCAAACATATTGACCAACAGAGAAGGCAGATGTGGCAAAAGTAATTTAAGCTAGCAAGAGCAGCAGGAACTGAAACATTTTGGTTCGGTTAGCACATTGGTTATTGGACAGTTGCATAGCAGCCAAAATAAAAATGTCATGGATGAAGTCCTGACTTTAATAAGACTACAAGAGAACCAGTACTTATCTCAACAAACTCAACTTGCTAAAACTGATCCCACGAACAACGCTAGCTAGAGAACCCAAACATTTGGTAATTAACCAATATACTTGCCATTATTTAGTAGATCGATCAAGTTCAATCATAGCTAACACTGTAGCATGAAAGATAATTATGGTAGTTTTCATTTATATGTAAACAATAAGTACAGCCTTCAACAAACTTTAAATAAGCATGTTTCCAATTTCTTAAGAGTTATTTCATATATGGAGTCTATTGCTCATTTCAAAAGGAGGCCACACATTTTGAACTGCAAACTACTTAAAGTAGTTGATTTCCAAGGTTCTCCATTTCATATTCAAATTGCTCCAGGAAAACATTATCCTACAACACATAGAACTGATACGAACCAATGTGCGCAACACCAAATGAAAAGGAGAGGAAACTCTGAGCTGCTGCTAATGCTTTTGAAGACATGGGTTACCATGCTCCAATGATGACACAACAAAAAGAAGATATGTGCAGGGAAATGCTGGCCATCTTTATCCATTGCTAAGAAGACAACACAACAGATGAATCCTCGATCAGAGGAAATATGTTAGATCAAAAGTGGACTCATCACAAGTTATCCTAGAACAACTAGGAAACCATTAAGGACAATTTCGTTTTAAGGTTTTTCAAAAAAAAAAAAAATTGCTTTGCAATAAAACGGCCACGTTTTGACCACATTCAGAAAACCCTTTTGGCCCAAGAAGCAACACATGCTGATCCGAGCCCAGACCCAGCCCAAAGACCTCCTTCAGAAACTAAAGAAAGTGACTGTTATCATAACGGTCACATGAGGCGGGTTGTTTTCTGGGTATTCGGATTCGGAGATGCATGAGATGACCTCATCTTGTAGGGATTCAAGACCGTTGTGTTGCTCGATTAAGATGCCAATAAGGGCTTTTTGCTGCCTTCTGGTTCTAAATTCATGCTTCCGCGAAAGTTTTTGCAGCAAAAATTGGGAAGATTGCAAAGATCAGGTTTTTACAGAAAAACTCAATTTTCGATTCAATCTTGTTTTGTTGGTTGAGTACAAGAACCCTAGTAGCATTCCCGGCGTGTGCATTGGCTAGAGTAAGATGGTGACCGGAGGAAATTTAATTTTCTTGGATGCTTTTGTGTTTAGTGGAATCGAAATTGTGCTTGCATATTTGTGTGTTTTGTGGTTATGATTTGATATGCATGTTTAAATGTGAATTTTTTAGGTTTGTATCTGTGATTCATGGCATAACAATACATTCAGAACATCTCCCAAAAACCTTTAGGCATTGTTAAAAATTTCAGGTACGAAGAGCTTAATTTCTTACAAAGATCATTGATCCGGATAGAAAATCAAGTTTTCAAGCTCGTTTTGGTTTGTGTTTTCTGTAGATTTGAATGAACATATTGCACAAAGCATTCTTCACTAATTCTTGCAGACAACCTTAAGTTAACAAACCTGAAAATTTGTATCTTGTCTTTTAAAAGTATGCCTATAATTTTGCTTCCAAATAAGTAGTACAATATGATTTTAAATACAAATAGCAATATGCATATCTGTTGGTTCAAATATGGATACTTAGAATTCAAATTTCTGTCTAAAGATGTTATTTGTTTTCTTTGGATAACTTGTTTTCAACAGATGTGGCTTATTGATTTGGAACCTTAAGAATATTATGTCTTCTACTCAAAAGTATTGCATGATAATAATTTTGGCTAAAGGGCTATTGATATATTACATTGCTTGTGTTTTTGTTTTTGTTTTCTGGTTGCATTGTTTTGTTTTTGATATTGCTTGAAGTTACAGAAAACATAAAACTTAAGAACTTAAGAACGCTACAGATTGAAAACTCACAAAACTTTCTTTTGTTTTGCTCTTTAGGGATCCCTACTATAACCTTGAACACCATTCAGCTCTTAACTGGATATAATTACAAGAAGTGGAGAAATCAGGTGGACTTTTACCTAGCTATGAACCAGAACATGGAAATATTTTAAGGAGTGGCATAAGGCTAATAAGATGGCAAAGAATGTGATTAGGACTACCATGTCAAACACAGTTAGAGATAGCATAGAAGAACCTGATCTAGCCATGGATTATTTATATGCCATCCATGATATGTACAGAGAGAGTGATAAGCCCTGAGGCAGCTAGATTGGCAAAAGAATTTAACGAGGTTAAGTACACTGGCACATGAAAAGTGAGAGAGCATATGATGAAGCTTATTAAGATTAATGCTCAGCTTAGGGACCTCAACATGGGGGTCACTGATGATCATGTAGTGTATGTTGCACTGCATTCCTTGCCTAATAATTTTAGCCAACTTAGGACAAGCTACAATGCTCAAAAGGAAAAATGGAGTCTTAAGGAGCTGATTGCCATATGTGTAGATGAGGAAGACAATATGAGAAAGGAGAAAAAGCCAAGTACCTCAGTGAATCTTGTTGAGAAACCTAAGAAGAAGAATCAATACCAATCAAAGCTTCAGCCTACCAAAGCCATTACCAAAAGGTCAACCTCGGGGGCAGCTAAAGCAAACAAACCATTTAAGTTCAAATGCTATTTCTGTAAGAAAGTGGGGCACATGAAGAAAGACTGCACAGGCTTTAAGAAGTGGTTGATCAAAAAGGGTAATTTTTCTAACTCACTGTTTTCTTTAGAAATTAATTTAGTTAATGTTGAACCAAAAACTTGGTGAATTGATTCAGGAAGTCCCTTACACATTACTAATTCCTTACAGGGATTCATAAGGAAGAGAGTCCCAAGAAATGATGAAGTGAACCTATGCGTAGGAAATGGCATGAGAGTGGCAGTCAAAGCTATTGGAACCTTAAAACTAGATCTTGGTTTAGGAAAGTTGTTAGTTTTGGATAATGTTTTTTATGTACCTTCCATGAGAAGGAATTTAGTTGCAGTTTCTCTTTTGGTTAAATTTGGATGTAGACTTCTTATTGATAATAATGGAATTATTATTTCTAAAGATTCAGTTCAAATTGGTTATGGTGTTATATTGAATGATTACCTATAGTTAATTATTCACACAGTCAACAAGAAATCTCTCTTGTTGAAAATAATAACACATAGTAACACTTTAACTGGTGTTAAAAGAACTAAATGCAATGAAAAGTCTGCATATTTGTGGCATAGAAGACTTGCCCATATATCTAAAGATCGATTGAAAATTTTGGTTCAAAACAATATCTGAAATGAACTTGACTTTTCTGATTTACAAGATTGTGTTGAATGTTTTAAGGGTGTCACGCCCCGAATTTTAGAATAAACATTCAAAATCCGAAACATGAAAATTACCACAAACTAAAATAATCATCCTGAAAATTTCTTTTCTTAACAAGCTCACCACACGAAACAAAATCAAAACCGAATTTAGTCTCGGTTAATTATTACAACTCAAATCCAAAACGAATTGTAAAGCTCTAAATGGGCATACACACCTCACAACTAATGAAATAACAATAACTGCTGTAACACCTAAGAAGCTCGGTCACCTCCATGGTTATCCTGACCTGCAGGAATATCCGCTACACCATTTGAATAGTATACCGGGATTGCAACAACACAAAACCCGGTAAGTTTATGAAAGCTCGTATGAGTAAAAGAAAAGACTGTTGTTTAATTTAATCATAATCAATTCTACTCAAGTCAATACTCAACCATTCCCATAACCACGAAGTACTAACAATCTCAATCAAATACCATTTCAATATATTAAGACAACCCCAACTCTCATCTTTCTTCACAACACCTCAACATCGTATTTATAAAAAATACGGTACTTTACAGACTAGAGCTCTAACTGAATCGTAGCCGGTCACCTGGCCTAGGTTATGGCATCCGACATATTTATCATTATCGTATTTCATCAATATGTATACTTATATACATATTTAGAATTTCCGATAATTCCACATACTCAACCAATCGTATCCCATCATCCACCTAGGATTAGAGCGTCCGATTACCCCACACCGATCACTACGTTGACCTAAACCCATAACTGAGCACAACATGTAATATCTCATATTGAAATCAACCCAATATTATTATGAAATTACACAATTGAAATATAATCAATTCAACAATTCAACTCAATCATGTCATCACTCAACAATCCACTCATCAATATATATTTTCTACGTAAATATATATATACGTAATCATCCACTCAGGAATGACCATTAATACCATCTATAGTTCACACAAGAAAATCGTGAAATTCATTTGTATAATTAAAAATTCATTTTACTTACCTATGGACCGTAGTGATTCAAGTCCATGAAATTTTAAAACAAATATTTAATCCGCAAATATTTTTCACACAATTACCAAAAATAATTAAATTTAAAACGATCAGTTCGTAATATGAACCACGTGAGTTTTACTCACCTCGATACTCCCGCTGCGTCTTCAATACAATTATAAATAACGCCGAACTAGTCCACTCAAATACAATCCGTCAATCACCTAATTAAATGTGATTCAAATTTAGCCAATAATTCCAAAACATAATTGAACTACCATTTAACGGCCGGATTCTAATTTATAATGAAATCCGATGAGCGGATTCTCACGAATCGCTCCCCTAATTACCGTTTTGCACATATACGAAGATCCAACGGCCGGATCTTCACGCATGACCACACAAAGCCACTGGGACAGTCATATGATCATCATATCAAAATTACAGGTTCATCGGACGGTCATAATTTCACAGATCATAAATCTAACGATCGAAATCGATCGAAGTTACAAAATTCATAACTAATTCATACGATATCCGAAAAATACGTATAATACCCCGAAATGATCGTATTTAAACATAGAATCATAAAATGGACAGAAACCAAATTTTAGACCTCGAGAGGTGGCCGGAGGAGAGGATGGGAGCACGGTTTCTCCGTGCCTTGTTTTGCTTGCTTTCGGCCGAGAGGAAAACGAGAGAGAGATAGATGAACAGTATTTTCCAAAAAAGGAAAAGGGAGGCCGGTGAAAAAATAGGGTTTCCAAAAAAAAATCTAGGGTTTTTTCTATATATACAAGTTTCAGAAAATCTTCTAAATTCAATAACTAATTCAGAAAAAATCTGATCCTTGTGTTCTGCACGCGTACGGCCTCGTATCGACGAGCTCCACAACTTTCATGAAGGAAGTTTCTCCAAATTTTGTACGTAGAAAAAGTCGATTTCTCAAACCGAGCATTTCGAGCTTTTCGTTAAAAATAATCGTTTCGAAACTTCGATAATTCAAAAAGTGAGATATTATCGAACAACATTCGTGAAATCGCACAATAATTGTTCAATACAATTACTCGAATTTAAAATGAAAATTGCGGGTATTACAATCTACCCCCCTTAAAGGAATTTCGTTCCGAAATTCTAGTACATAATTCCCCAAAAAGCTGTGGATACCTCGCTCTCATGTCAGATTCTAACTCCCATGATGCATCATCCTCGTCATGATGACTCCACAACACCTTCACGAGATCAACCTCTTTCCTACGAAGTTTCTTTGTAGACCTATCCAAGATACGAACAGATTCAACTACAAATGTCACATATGTGTTCACTTCGATCGCACCGTGATCAATCACGTGCGACTCGTCTCGAACATATTTCCTGCGCATAGACACATGGAAGACATTGTGCACGCCCAACATGCTAACAGGTAAAGCAAGACGATATGCCAAGTTACCAACCCTTTCCAGAATCTGAAAGGGTCCAACATACCTCGGTGCGAGTTTCCCCTTCTTGCCAAATCTCACCACACCTTTGATAGGTGAGACCTTCAAGAACACATGATCGCCTGTCTCAAACTCCAAAGGTCTCCTCTTCAAGTCAGCATAACTCTTCTGTCTACTCTAAGCGGTTCGGATTCTGTCCTGAATAGTACTGACCTTTTCTGTAGTCTCCTGTACAATCTCAGGACCGATGAGCCCTTTATCCCCTGCTTCCGCCTAACAGATAGGAGTCCTACATGGCCTACTATAAAGAGCCTCATATGGAGCCATACCGATACTAGAGTGATAGCTGTTGTTGTAGGCAAACTCTACCAATGGCAGATGATCCGCCCAACTACCCTTAAAATCCAGAACACAAGCTCTGAGCATGCCCTCCATCACCTGATTCATTTTCTCGGTCTGTCCATCTGTTTGTGGGTGAAATGCAGTGCTCATAGCAAGAGACGTACCAAATGCCTTATGGAACCTACGCCAGAATTCTGAAGTGAAACGAGCATCACGATCAGAGACAATCGTCACAGGCACTCCATGAAGCCTCACTATCTCGTTCACGTACAACTTACACAACGCATCCCCTGAGTACGTTTTTGCCACCGGAAGAAAGTGTGCTGACTTAGTCAACTGGGCAACAATCACCCAAATCGAGTCATAACTTTGCCTGGACCTAGGCAATCCAGTCACAAAGTCCATAGAGATATCTTCCCATTTCCAAACATGAATTGATAAGGGGTTCAGCATTCCTGCTGGTCTCTGATGCTCTGCTTTCACCTGTTGATAGGTAAGACACTTCGACACATGTTCTGCCACATCCCTCTTCATACCATACCACCAAAACTGCCTTCGTAGATCCATATACATTTTAGTACCTCCTGGATGTATAGTATATCGAGACCTATGTGTTTCCCGCATGATCTCCTCTCTGAGGTTATCAACACTCGGTACATACAATCTCCATCTCAACCCTCCATCAGCCCCAATCATCCACTCGGAAGGACCCTCCACATCCGGGTCAACAGTCATCTTCACAATCCTCGCCTGAGCGAACTCATCAAGTGTCTGACCCTTAATGATCCTGGAGATCAAGGTGGGCTGTAAGGTGATACTACCGAGAAGAATTCCCTGTCCTGCTCCTGCAGGCATAAGGTTAAACTCAGATGCAGCTTCTAACATGCGCCACTCTCGCACCATACTCGATGCCATGATTACCCGAGGTTTCCTACTTAAAGCATCTGCCACTACATTCGCGTTTCCGGGATGATACTCCAAGGTGAAGTCATAGTCCTTAATGAGCTCCATCCATCTTCTCTGTTTCATGTTCAATTCCTTCTGGGAGAATAGATACTTCAAACTCTTATGATTAGAAAATAGTTCAAATTTCTCACCATAAAGATAGTGTCTCCAAATCTTCAAGGCAAACACCACTGCTGCTAGCTTTAGATCATGAGTGGGGTAATTTCGCTCATGTACCTTCAACTGTCTAGAACCATAAGCATCTTTCACTCCACACTCAAAATCGTCGTGCAAGGAGGATATTAGGACAAGGTGATTACGAAGAGGTGGAGGATCGGCTCGTGCAACGCAAGCACGGGGGGGATCCGATCGGGTCGGCCTCTTCGTCTGGGGTTGCTTCGATCCAGCTCCTGGGGCGGCGGCACGGCGAGGCGAGGGCAAAGAACAGCTGGGCGGGGAGCGGCGACCACGAGGAGGACCGGGTCGTGGCCGGAGGAGGCGCGACGGCATTGCTGGCGTTGGGTCGGGTCGACTGGTCTGCAAACCGGGGGAAGGGTTTCGCGCGAGAGAGAGAGAGAACGGAGGGCTGGGGGACCAAAGCACAAAAATGAAATTTTTTCGTCCTTAATGAATCTTGATATTTATAGAAATTTTCAATTTTCAAATATTCATAACTTATTCATACGAACTCCAAATATTGCGTTCCGCATATGCACGAGATCGTATCGAGTTCTCTACAACTTTCATGAAGGAAGTTTTTCCAAATTTCGAACGTATAAAAAGTCAATTTTTACGATCCCCTAAATAACGTTCGTTTTCGAAAATAAAATACGTTCGAAACCCCCCTCCTCACACAACGACATACGAAGCAAACCCAAATTTCATAATTCATATTATTGAATAAATATTGAATTACATATATTTATTTAAATAAAAATTTCGGGTCTTCACAGAGAGAGAGTGGGAGTAGTTGTTAATATAATTGAGGGCAATAATGTCAATACCTATTAGATTGGGTAAATGGGAGTAAAAAACTCTTAGTGGAGTAAACGAACAATTTTCATACTAAAATTGGTCTTAATCAATTTCTTTCTTAATAAAAAAAAATTAAACATTTCAGACCAGGGCCATCCATAATTTAGACACAACTTATTTTCTTTTTCTTTTACTCATGCATTAGTGGATGATTCTAAACTGACAGTTTTGAAAACAAAAGCAAAGGACCATGCCACTGTATTATTGGAAAATAATGAAAATTAAAAATAATAAACCGCTTTTACATCAAGTAAGTCTAGAACTCTTTTAGAGGCTTAGCTCATGTTAACAAAAATCATGAAAGAGCAAGGAGTTCATGAGTAAAGTTAACCAAGGGTAAATTAGTAACTTTATATAGCATAACCATACTAAACAATCAAGCTCACTATATCAAATCAAATCTTTAATAGAAATTACTGATACAAGCTAATGCTCCACTAAGTAGTAATTTTTTTTTTTTAATAAAGGGCTAGTGCGGTTGCCCTCAAGCCTTGATTAATGAAACTGTCAAATAGAAGGGGGGACATTGAGCCTAAACCCCTGATTACAATAAGCATCTAGAGTATTTTCTGAAATAATATCAGAAATCTCTACAGGAGACTTGTATTCTAACAAACACCAATTAGCAAAGACTGCCCAATTAGCTACTCCATTTGCTTTAATATAGCAGTGACAAGCAGAAAGATAACTCGATATGTAACCCGATTATAATATAGCATAATTACTAGCTTTAGTACAACTTTCCTACTATGTTGCCGCCAAAAAATAAATCCGACGACAATTAGTCCCACCCTGCCACTAGGCGGCAGTGCCCATTTGACAAAACAAATAACTCGCAGTCGATCTAGAGCAGACAAGGCACACTGAAGGTGCATGCTGGGTCCAAGCCCTCGTTGCCCTACCACTAAGTGATAGGGGATTATTGCTAGCATAAAGCTACAATTAAGTAAATATAAGTAACAATAAAACATAAAATAAAATAAATCTAGAGCCGCAGGACCAATAACCATTAGGCCCAACAAGGAACAAACAGATTCCAGCCCAAGTCGATAACCCAACCCCACTAACGCCGCCACCACCACAGCGCCACTATCGTCGTGCCTCTGTCTTGTCCCTACCTTTGCCTAGATCCCAGCCACCCTAACAGGCAGATTACCAACCGATCTGAAGCCAAGCAACCAAGACACTAGCAAAGAAGATGAAAAACCAACAACACAGCTCGACGCCATAGCTGCAACAATTTCTAAACTTCCATCTCCACCCTTCGACCGGCATGTCCCCATCCATCCCTTGCCAAGCACCGCTGCCTACCCGGCCATCCAACTCACTCAACCTAAGATCTGATCGAATTCGATCGGGATTGAGTGCTTCAGTCTCAACAGAGGCCCAAACTCGACCACCACCATCCTTGCCATCTGGAAGAAATATCACCACGAAGGCCAGAGCCCGTCCGGCTACACGGGCCACGCGCCGACTAGGGTACGCCGCCGGACGAGGAAGAGTTTTAACGGGGAAACCCTAGTTTTAGAGAGAAAACGAGAGCCCCGGACAAATTGTTACTTTTTAACAATCTTTTTTCAAAGATTCATCGAGCCACTAAGTAGTAATTTGAAGAAGAGAACTTTACTCAACACAAAAAAAAGCTCTCATACATTTCTACTCACAAATAGTTCTCAAGAGAAAGATGAGCAAAAAAAAAAAAAAAAAAAAGGTATTCGAGGCATTTTATTTGTTTGATATTTCTATCATCCAATATAGAAATAATTAATGTTTCAAATCATAAAATTACTTTAAAAATGAGTAAAAGATTGCCCAAATTATTGTAATGCATATTTGATGACATCATCAAATCGACGGGAAAGAGAGAGAGGAGACAGAACAAAATATTATTAACCCTCAATAAAAAAAAACAAATTTATTGACCCTCAGTAAAACTTTTTATTGAGAGTCAATAAACTTTTTATTGAGAAGGCGTCTTACCCTTATCCTAACTCTATTTGATCAAAGAAAGAAAATGCAAACCCAATTGAAGAAAAACAAATTAAGGACTTCAAATACCCATTCCGGGATCTCTCATGTACCAAGTATTACAAAGGCAGGCCAACCCTGTATGATCAAGTATTACCGCCGACTTTCAAGTTTGACAGCTCTACACCTTCTTCATTGCTTGTCCTTGGAGACTATTGTAGTTTTAGGCCTATTCCTCATTCTCTCCTTCCCTGTGAGGGATGGAGCAATAACAGTCGTGTGCCCTATAAGGTCAAAGGTTTTTGGCGATCTTCATCGTCATGGTGGATATCGGGCTGTCAGTGGTTCATGGTTTGGTGTTGGTGATCGACATGGAGCTGCCTCATCTGCTCTTGGCGGTTTGAGTTGGGACATCGGAGAAAATGGTCTTGGTTTGTTTCCGATTCGGATCATGGATTTTGGGGTGACTTGGTTGACGATGAATGGGTTTCAAACTTTGCAGAGATATTATTTTGTGCTTCATTGTGTGGTAGTAAGGATGATAGGTCTGGCCCTCATCCCTCTGCTGGCGGCTGCAATGTACAAGGCTTTTGGGCCGTGTCTCTTGATTCTTTTCTCCTCGAGGATGTGGTGGATGACAGCGGTGTGAGTTCCTAGGAACTATATATCTGGTGGATTCAAGCGTGGTGGGCTTGATACCAGTGAGGATGGTAGCAGCGCCCCCTGTGGCTCTATTGTTGGTGGAGGAGCTGCTGCAAGGAACGTGGCTAGGGTTTCCTATAGGTGGAGATTCTAGGCAACAAGTAGGAGTTGGGCCTCCCTTATGTGGGCTTGGGTTTGTTTAGATTTTTTTTTGTGTTTTTCTTTTCTGTTGTTGTCTTGGGCCTGCCTTCTTTTTGATAAAAGGAGGCTAGAGCATTTTTCTTTTTTTGGGTAGGAAAGATTGACAAGAGACAAACTGCTTCTTGGTTAATTTTATTTGTTCTTGGCGTAGCTTTGTTTTCTTGTTTCTACGCTTAATAAAAAAAATATGGGTGTGTTAGGGGTGTTCTTAGTAGTATGCTCGAGTTAGGGGTGTGCTAGTGTTGTGTGCTCTATGTAATTGCTTTTTCTGACAGCCCTAACTATACATGTAAATTGACTGGATTTGGAGCGGATCGACCTAAATCCAAACCCGTTTAGTAATAAAAAAAATTTCAACCTGACTCGCTTCGTCAACCTCGCCGATCTTTGATAGCTCAATCAAAATCCGTATCCGTCAGATTAACGGATACGCGATTCGCTAATAGTCTCCCCATCCCCAATGGGTGGGTCATGGAGGATGGCAACCTCCACAAGGAGCCCCTCCCGTTCTTGGAGTAGCGCCCCCTTCCTGTTTCCATTCTTCTATAATTACAAATATTTTCTAATTTTAAATAGTAATATGAAAGTTTTATTATGATACCTCATAAAATATTATTAAAATATTAAAGAAATATGAAGAGTATCGCCAAAAGTTGAATTATATTATCAAAATATTCCTAGAACAATAAATTAAGGTATCTAAAATACTAAATTTCCAAAGTATTCTTAATATTTTATATTTTATATTTTACATTTTTGAAAAATAATAATATATTAAGAAGATAAAATATTTTATTATTATGAAAATGGACCGGATCATTAAAAGATCGGATCAACCCAAATCAGTGTTTGATCTGTTAAATAAACAAATTAATTGATCAACGGATCAAATTCTCAATCAATTCATCTAATAACCACTGATCCAGAGCGGGTCCCGATCAAAATATGCTCCATTTACCGGTCTAGCCTAACAGGCAAATCATTATTGTAATGCTTGCTGCATTGCATAATGAACGACCTTTTCAACTCAAAAAAAAAAAAAACTTTTTACTAAGAAAGAAGATGAGAAGAAACCAAATTTTAGAGGTGACTTTGGGGCTTTGATTATTGACCATCAATAAATTCGTTTTTCTTAACCCTCAATAGAATTACCTACAAATTTTGCACTTATTATCAACCCTTAATAAAACTGGCTACAACTCACAAAAGCAAGAAAATTGTGAGTTTGCACTCATATTTGACCCTCAAACATTACAACTCAGAAAAAGCAAGAAAATGATGATATTGTACTCATTATTGTCCCTCAATAAAACTGCATATAAAACTCAGAAAACCTTTCAAATCTACAGTTTGCACTCATTACTGACCCTCAATAAAACTGACTATAACTCGCTAAACTTTTTATTGAGTGTTTAATAAAATTTGTATTCAGGAAGAAGATGAAAACAAACTAAATTTAAAAGTGATTTTGAAGCTTTAGTTATTGACCCTCAATAAAAAAAAACTTTGTGTCCATCTTGGCTCGTGTATGTCACCGATGATGATACATCTGTAACTAATTCTAGTAATAGGAAGAGAGTGGGGGAAATTATATCCACCACCAGTGAACTCAAAGTTACAACAATTAGTTTTTCGTGAGTCGAACTCACAACTTCTTACTTACAAAAATGAGACTAATGTCAATAGACCAAGTGGTACTAGACAATCATTCCTATATTTTTCTAATCATTTTTATTAATTGAATAAAAAATTTCCTATTCTCAAACAAAACAAAAAAACAAAAAAAATATAAATATGTTGATATTGGACAGTCCACCTAAGTAGTTATTTTCCACTAATTTTTTGAAAATTGTAAGAAATGAAGAGAAATTATAGATGGCATATGGGCAGCGAGGGTTCTGTGGGCTAAGATAGGCCACTTGGAAGGTTCAAACACTGCGTTCAAGTCTTCCCCACCAAAAAAATATGATACGTTATCCAATCCCCATTTTGCAAAACCCACATTCCAAATGCTAATGCTGCTGCCCTGAATCTCAGTTCTCCATTCCCATTATTTCAAACCAAGGAAATGCCTATATACACTGCAACTCTGGCCCTTGGATCAGTCTCACGGCTCTTGTTCATCACCAGCGATGCCTCCTCCTCCTCCTCCTCCTCTAACACTTGCTCAGTCTCTTCTTGTTTCTTAAACCACTCCAACTTCCCAAAGCAATCCCACAAGTCTGTCAGCAAGAAGAGAACGTCTCTAGTTTGCGCTGCCAGCAAGACTGAAGTGCAAGACTCGTCTCCCTCTACTGAGCAGGCTCGGGTGTGTTCAAGTTTGCTCCTTTCTTCGTCCTTATTGATTGAATTTGCAGTATGTTTAGGATTTCTTATTGGGTTTTTGATTCTGTATATAATACTAGTTTATGTTCTGAAATGTCATTTTTAGCTGCTTGTTTTTATTGATTATGTAAAAAGGGTTGATTGAGATTGAGATGAATAAGATTGAGTAGTGGTGCTACAGAACCATGGACCATGTTTGCACATTTTAAAGTGCTGCACTTTTATCTGCTTCTGTAATGCCATGAGCCATGAATGAGATAAAGTATCGAAATGCCTTGTTGTTTATGATGAAGATAGTGTACGTGCTTTGAAGAGCTTTGTTCATATTCTGAAATCGAGCAGTTTTGGAGAGTGTGCTTGCACCGGGTGTGGCTAAAAGGATTGGGAAACTGTTGAGAGCCTGTAAAGGGTTGAAAGAAGAACAGGAGGATCGCTAATTAATGGGAAGTTGTTTTCCTAGTGGCTGTGGGGATTTCCGGAGGATACAAATTTGGTGTGGTATGCCATCATTAGAAGTAAATAGGGGTTGCGAGTAAATGGCTGGGAGTGCAACATTTTTATTCGATGCTCCAGCAGAAGCCCACGGACAGATATATTGCAAGTCATCAACTGATTTTCTTCTGCAAAGTTGGGGTGGATAATATGGAAAGTTTGAGGGTTTGGAAGGGTGGGTTGAGGAAACAGCTTTGTGTCACTCATTTTGCACTGCGAGAAGATATTTCCCAAGTGACTTTGGCTGTGGAGATTTCCGGGAAAACAGTTTTGTGTCTCTCGTTTAGATCCTCTTATAGGTTATGAGATTTGTCATAATTTATCCATAGCTAGGATGTGCACGAATTTCTCTCTGCCAGTGAGTTGAGACTTTAAGTATGGAAGAAACTTGAGAGATTCAGAAGTTGGGGAGCTTATGTTTTCATCAAATAGGTACTGTGCTGGTTTTATCTAGATCAGGCAAGAGAAAGTGGTTGCTTGACCATCAGGAGAAAGTGGTTTAGATTCTCAACATGTCCCTCACAAGAGGTCAAGATGAGTTGAACACATGGGTTGAGTGAACGGAATGCTAGCTTGGTATAAGCTGTTGGTGCATCCTCAAATTGCTTAAGCTTTTAAGGTCTAATGGATGTTTAATGTGGTATCAAAGCGTTAGTTGGAGGAAGTCCTATGTTGAAACCTGCAATCTTCATCCCCGTTTGTTCATTGGTTGCAAGGTGCTGGGTAGTTACACCTATAGGTTCTTCTGCATTTCCACATGGTTGAGAGGGCTGAACAAGAGGGAAGGTGTTAACTTCATTTGCATTGTTGGCTCATTGCTAAGCTCTTTGTAGGGTTGGTAATTAGAATATCCTAGCCTGCCAGGTTCAAGTTGTGAGTTGAGTCATGTGGTTCAGGAAAATGCTTGAAAGGGTATAGTGTAAGGCTGGTTTCACAAAGAAATAAAATGCATTGTTGACCGATTCTCTAACTGCTCAATCTTTTGAGGTTTTGTGGTTGCCTATGATGAAGCATATAGGAGATTGGTCGACACAGTAATGAGCCACTCACTTTGCTACTATTTTAAAGTAACTGCATCTAGGCCAATCAATTGACAGTGTAGATGAAGAGACCCAAGATTTTAGAAATTGATATGGAGTTGTATATTGCCACAACTAACCTTTGTAACCAACATGATGCTTTGACTCCTTATTTATTACTGCATCCTTTCTGTTAACTATGAGCAGTAATTGAATAGGGTTTAGATGGAAAGAAAAGGTAATTTTAGGTGGAGGAAGAAAATTTTTTGGGAGCGAATTCACTTTCGGTCATTTCTTCTATGGGACCATTTCTTCTGAGTTTAGGCTTCTTTCTCTGCTATTCTGTTGGGTTGGAAATCTGTAGTATTTGGAGTTTTGTCTTTCGTTGTTGATGAATTTTCATCATGTGCTGTCTTCTTTTGTTTTCAGGGTTATACTTTAGAATATGTAATCCAGAGGGCTCTTTGTCATTTGACTTGTACTCTTTTATCTCTCTATATTTTTTCTTTTCCAGAAAAAGATTAGAAATATGATAATGTTGGAATGAACAGGAATCTTTTGCCAACTGGAAATTTTTCATACCAGAAGTAAGAATAGGAGAAATTTTTCATACACAAAATTTGAAAAATATAGTGTTGAAAGTTTGTCCGGTTTCACTTGTTATATCTATTTTGGATTTAAATTCTCCAGATACTTATCTGAGCTAATACTTAATTTCTGCAAAGAAGTAGAGGTCTGCTGATTGGAAGGTAGCAAAAGCTTACAGTGATAGTGGATTCATCTTTGATGGGATGGTTGAAGGGTATAACAGTGGAGGTTTGCTGGTTCGGTTTCATTCTATAGTGGGTTTTCTTCCATTTCCACAGTTGAGCCCATCACACTTTTGCCAAGGTAAAGATTTCCTATAGTTTCTAGTGATATGTTGGTTACTATTAAGACTATGTTATATTTAACTCATCAATTCACCATGTAACATTGTTTATAGTAATTTTTATCATGGTGCATGGGAATGGAATGTGTATGGATTTGAGAATGCTATTTGCTTTACCCTAATTATCATATTAGAGCAGGGTGTGTCTGAATATGTTAAGTCTGTGTTTGAGAAGGTTATATCTCTCATTCGAGTTGTTAGATTGTTTGATTTTTATTTTTCCTGATTGTAATAAAGAAATTAATTTATTTGGCAGAATTCTTCTTGACTTGAAGTTTCTGTCAAGACTTATAGGCTTGTATATTCAGAAAAAAAAAAAACTATAGAAAGAATTATTAGTATATCTTCTTTAATTTCAATAACTATTGTTAGCGTACCAATGTTGGATTTTTCATGCCGATGTGCTGATAATCCATACATCTGTTGGTCAATGAGTTTGGTGTTGCTAACTAATGCTCTATGAGGTGGATGCATATTTACTGTCATGTTTTCTTATTATCATTTCCTGCAGAACCGGGGAAAAGCGTCCAGGAGATTGCAAAAGGATTACCTGGTTCTCTTATATCTGTTAAGGTAATGAATTCACATATATGGCTATTTTCATTAACTTGATAACATACTCTCCACCCAATTTGTTGGCCTTAAGATGCAGTGCGAGTGAGGGAATCAAATATTTTTTTTCCTTTAAGAAATTGCTGTGGAGTGGATAAAAATTAGGGCCCAACATCTGTGAAGTACCTGAAAAGTCAAGAGCCCTGTTTCTAGCAAAGAAAGTCCGGAGGAGTAGAGAGCTAGAGTAATAAGATGCAGAAAACTTTTGGAAAGAGAAAGGCACTTAAAAAGAGAACTCAAGTCTTACTTTGACCTTAATTCCATTTACAACTTATACAAGCATTCCTCAAATAACTCTAAAAGTCCCATATTTGTGTATAAACAATAGAAAAGTCAAACCTTCAAACATCTCCAGAATCCAGATTCTAATGAACTTGGGAACTACAGAAGTCTAGAAAGGCTGGCAGCAAAGGCTGGATAAGAACCAGGTTGAATCTAGATACTCTAATACCAAAGTTAAAGACTAAATTAGTTCTTGTTCATTTCCATTTCCCTTTTGGGAGATCAAAGGAGGTGGTTGATATGCAAGGTCTTCATTTGAAGCTTTTATACTATTTCATTGCTTGCTGATTGTTACAACTTAGTGAACTTACAGATATTCGAGAGTGCCTCAGAGTATACAGTTTTTCCATTTGCCTAAATGAAATGTACTAAAGAGGTTTTCCCCATGTAAAACTGTCTCAGTTTCTTGATGTTTTAGGTAATCCAAGCAGATGAAGAGAATAAGAAACTGATATTCTCAGAAAAGGAAGCTGTCTGGTCCAAGTTTTCTGAGAAAATTAGTGTTGGGGATGTTTTTGAAGCTAGGGTTGGTTCTGTGGAGGATTACGGTGCTTTTGTTCATCTACTATTTCCTGATGGTATGTTTCTCTTAGTTTATGTTATAGCATGTTCCTCAGTTTATTTCAAATGTGCAAAAAAAAAAAAAAATGTCATCATTATCAAATAAATCTTTGGAACAGGTCTTTATCATTTGACTGGACTCGTACATGTCTCGGAGGTTTCATGGGATCTAGTTCAGGATGTAAGAGACATTTTGTCGGAGGGCGATTCAGTAAGAGTTAAGATCATTAATATTGATCGGTGAGTTATATTTCATGGTCTAATTTTCAGTCATGAACAAATACATTTTTCTCATTGGGTCTAAAAAAGAATATTTGTAGTTTCCACCAAAATACTGATAAATGAAACTCATATGGATTCCTAAAATTTATGCAGAGAAAAGTCAAGAATCACATTATCAATTAAACAGTTGGAGGAAGATCCACTTTTAGAAACATTGGACAAAGTGATACCACAGGTCTGTAATATGCTGACCTTGATATCTCAGCTGTACTCTTGTTCATACTCTCTCAATTGTGAAGTGAAATGCTTAGCCATATGATGAGTTTGTCCATTCACAGGATGGCTCTGACGGTCCTGATTCTTTGAACCCTAACAATAGCAGTAATATAGAACCTCTTCCAGGCCTTGAAGCCATATTCGCAGAGCTACTACAGGAAGATGGGTAAGGATTTTAACCTCTTCCATCAATTTCTAAGACTTTCATTGTATGTTGAAACACTAAAATCAGTATGGTTCAGTGTATATGATTTGTCTAAAACTTTATTGTTATTTCTCCCGGTGATAGAAAGATTACAAGAAAATTACCCTCTTAAGTTTTGGAAAGGGTTCACCCTAAAGTCCAGAAATCATTCCCTTTCAGCCTAATTGCTAGTTGTGTGGGTTTGAAAGTGACCCTATATAAAGACGTACTATCTTTGGGTATTGAAAACAGAGAAATAAAGTCATTTAGGAGAGGTTTGAAAGTGGCCTTACATTATGACTCAGAGTCATACCAGGGCTATACTTTTTGGTTATTTATAAATGATGGACATTGTCTATGGGAGTCTGAATGTTCTTTTTTCAGACTCCACTTATTCTAATTCCTGCCATATATTGCACAAAAATTCTTTTGGGTCATCAAATCCAAGTCCTGCCTAGGCTGCCGTACATGGGCATCCAGTGATAAAAGTTGATTCCCTAATTCTCTTTACTAAATGATGAAGTTAAGCTTTTTGGTATAGAATATGATCTGTGGTTTGTATAAGGAACTTGCTAGCTGATGTCTTTTTGAGTTTAAATACCTGATATTTGATACTTGCTGCCATCTGTGATATGTCCAGAATAGATGATGTAGGAATCACTCGCCAAGGATTTGAGAAAAGGGTGGTTTCACAGGACCTGCAGCTTTGGCTTTCTAATGTTAGTCCCTTTCAGCTAAATATATCAACTTTCTGTACTATCTTCATCTTGCTTTCAAAAGTGATTTCCAAGTGTTATTACACTTTCTTACCCTAACTTTGTCTTGCTTATTACCTCAGTCACCAGCCATTAATCAGAAGTTTACTCTCCTTGCTCGGGCAGGAAGGCAGGTGAGTTCCATATTTCCTGCTTCTCATTCTCATACAGACATTTACACACACAGGAAACATATTGCACACATTACATACATACATTGGTAGTTTAAAAGGATGGAGTTGGATTCTAATAATAGGAGGTAGATAGTAAAGAGTACATGAAAACAATTATATGGCTTTGAAAATACTACCATATGAAATAACTATATAAAATTAGTCTACAAATCCACGGTAATTTTCTAATTTCTATCAAGCAAAATAGCTATGTACAGAAAATGAGTCCGTAGATTTGAATCACTCTTCCCAAATGTACCCTAAATATAAACTGCAACTCATCAGGTGCAGGAAATACAACTGACGACAACACTTGATCAGGAAGGTATAAAACAAGCACTCCAGCGAGTATTGGAGCGTGTCCCATAGAAGAATTAAAACAACCACTCCACGGTATTCATTCACAGTTACATTTGTTTTTGGTGTGACTTTGGGTCAACAGATATTTCTGTATAGAAGTCATTGAGGCATTGCCCTATAAGCTGTATAAAACATGAATTCTTATTCAAAAATTAATAGGTCACTTGGGTATCTTGTTAACATGAATCTTTTCTCTCTCTTTTGTTTACCATTTTTACGAAACTGCGTTTTATTGGGGAATGTTGTAATCAATTATCATTGGGTATCTTGTAACCCAGTCGTTAGCCCGCCGGAGCTGTTGTTAGGTCTGGGCCAAGTTGTGAATCACCGCACATGTATGAGATGGAGCCGAGTCTTAACAAAGCGGCACTCCTTCTCCAAGGACGGCTCAAGTACAGTGATCCTCGGAGGGTTGTTGTGTTATATAATGTATTGTAAAATATATATGTTCCCAACACACATCAAGTTGCAGTCAATTCTGTACGTACTTATTTTGCTAACGGAAGTCACAACTCACAAATATAATCTTGTATTCTTCTCCATGGAGCTAAACGTACTACTAAAAGTGTGAATGGCGTATTCTCGCATTGTATGTTGCAGCATGCATACTATTTTTTGGGAATATTTACGAATATTTTGACTCCGGCCATAACTAGTTTTACTTTGCATGATAATTCAGATTTCAAACTCTTTCCAGCCTTAACTACTAACAAAATTAACGAGATATATATATAGAGAGACATATAGAGTGATCAGGCGCTTAGCACATAAACGAAAGTGGCTGGAGAGATGAGAGAGAGAGCAGAGGAAAAGTGCCAAGTTAACGGACCTGGGACTTGAAGGTCCGACTAGCCGGAAATTGGGAATTCCGATTCACGTCTGGGGCAGAAATCAAATCGAGTTCAGGCTAGGGTTTTCGTTCCCAGTTGGGGATTCAATAAAACGTAATAATCTAGTTCAGGCTAAGGTTTCGTTCTTCCTTTGAATTTGGTATTTTATCAAGTTTTAGTTAGGGTTTTGCTGAAAATAGGGGAAGGATGTCAGCGGCGGCGGAGTCAAGTGAGGCAGGCACCATGGACGAAGAGGTTTTGAAGCTCAAAGAGAAGGTTTGCACCATCACTAATGTTTTCTCTATTACTAGAGATTCTGCATTGCATTCTAACTGGTGCTGTGTCAGCTTTCTCAATGCCGACTCGAAAGGGAGCGGCTCCTTACATAGAAAAAGAGATGGAGGATCAAGAAGAAACTTCTCATGCGGGGAGTAGAAAAATTAGAAGAAAAGATCAGTAAAGAAAGAGCAGCGTTTTGGTGTGTAACATCTGAATATCATAAGAGACAGGTGACATTCTACAAGAACTACTAATAACAACAGTACGCGGCAGGTAAGGTTTCTGTCACCAATTGATCTGACTATGATTTGGAATTTGGAATTTGTTTTCCAAAGTTCAAATGTAGGCCGATAATTAGCAAAAAAAACAAATGTAGGCTGATATACGATCATATTGATAGTTTAGTCACTCCCACCTGTAATTTCTGATGCTAAATAGCAAACATGCTTCAGCGTCCAAGTTCTTCAGCCTCTGGTTTGATGTGTTTTTTGGCAGCTATGGAACGAATTGGCCAAACTAGACGAGGAACAGTACAAGTTTTTTGATAGTGAGAGGCCTTGTATGGGAACAGAAGTGGAGAAGAAAATAAGGAAGGTCACAATCAAAGACAGAGAAGCTGGATAAGCTATACTCAGAGATGAATAAGAAAAGGGACGATTTATTAGCTTTTCTTGAACCTCGTAAGAAAAATGCAGAAATCACTGATGATTTGAAGGCTCTGGTGAGAGACCACTATACTCGATATATTGAGACACTCAAGACTGATGACAATGAGTATGCACTGAAAATATTTATGGATGTTATTCCACTACCGGGTTCTTCTCAGCAGCAAATTGTTGGGTCTATATCTCCAATCTTTGCTGAAGTGTCAAAGATTTTGAACTTCTTTCTTAGAAACAAGACGGAGTCCAACGATGTGAAGGTGATATCCTAAATGATTTGGAATTAATATGCACAATTTCACTGCGATAGCATATCAGTATTTATTTTTGAGTACATTTGTTTCTCACTCATCGTATTTTTTCAAGAACTAATACGTTGGTTCTTGTAAGTGGCATTGCTTGTTTTCTGATTTGATTTCTCTTTTTACCGGTTAAGGGTAAACATCCTGGAGGAGGAAGAGACGAGAAAGGAGAAAGAAAGTACGTCGTGTCTGAAGATCCTGGTGAATGGTCCATAGGAAAGAAAGTTTCATAACATAAAAAGTTGAGGACCTATTTGCATTTTGACTTTTGATGGAAGAGAAGACATGGAGGACATTGAACTTTCTCATTGTTGTAGTATAAATGTATAAATACTGTGTATGTCTATATCATGTAACAAAATACGTAAAAGTATTTTGATAGGTACTTGAGTGTATAATCATAGGTACTTGAGTGTATGAAAACTTATGTAACATGCTTTGCCAAAGGGCAACAAGCATGACAGAAAATCATCATCAAGATGGTTATCATTTTGGTTTTCTCTTTGAGCTTTCACACTTCAAATGTATTCCTATAAATACCCCTTTGTATGAGATGAATAAACACACTTGAAATCTCCATTCTCTCTGAAATATCACTCTCTCTTTCTGTTTGTCAATTCCTCTTGTTCTTAAACACGTTATCAGCACGAAGTTGCTCTAGAATTACAATCGAAAATTGACGAAAGAATAGTTCATCAGCGATCGAAGTCATTTTTCCAAACCTACAAAAAATCCCCAAACCCTAGCTCATATCAAAGCCCTTGATTCCAGAAGCTCGGAACCGGTCTCAGAATCGCCGGAACAGGCCGGAAACTGCCTGAACCGGCCGCCGGAAGCAGAAAAACTGAACCGGACCGCTGCCGAGTGCTGCCGAGGACCTGCCGAGGTGCTGTCGAGAGCTGCGCAGCAGTTGCCAAGACCTGCGCAGCAGCTGCCGAGGCCCTGCGCAGCAACTACCGAGCAGCTGCCGAGAAGCTGCAGAGGCCCCTACGCAGCAGCTGCCGACACATCTATCGACAGATTTGCGGTGCGACTTTCCAACGACTTTTCTGGCGACTTTTCGACACTTTTCCGGTGACTTTTCGGACGATTTTTCTCGACTTTTTCCAATGATCCTTCCAATCACCTCCGATAATTTTTCCGGTCAAAAATTTCCGGCAACACTATTTCAAGGTATTCTTTACTAAAAGTTCCCGTTTTTGAGTTTTTATTTATTTTCTCTCCTTTTTCATTTTTCTCAGGAACTTACAATCAAAAGCGGAATTATAGAAATTCACGCCAAACGAACTAAGAGCGTTCGTAATCAATGAACTAAGAGTGTTCACAATGATTCTTGGAAATTGATTTCTTTGTAGCATAGCTCGGAAATCTTATTATTTTTCGTGGAAGTTTTAACTCCGAAACTAATATTTTCTTCTTATCTTCAAGGATGTCGAATGAACCTAGACTCGATTTTGAAATCCTTGACTTAACAGGTTCAGATTACCATAGCTGGAAAACCGACGTTGAGAACCATCTCACATCGAAGGGGATATTGCCCATCATCCATGCACCAGACCCGGCCCTTGTGTTCCCTAGAACACCCAAGAGGCATGCACAAGCAATCATCTTGATGCGACGTCATATGGACAAAGCACTCAGACTAGAGTACATGTCCATTAAAGATGCAAAGGATTTCTGGGAGGCGCTACAAGAGCGCTTTAACAATATCCAAGATTCTCTCCTCCCTGACTTGAAGGTTCAGTGGAACGATGTACGCTTCTCAGACTTCAAGTCTATTGCTGAGTATAATTCAGAAGCTCTTCGTCTCAAGTCCATGTTGAGGTTCTGTCAAAGACATCTCACAGAAGAAGAGCTAATTGAGAAAACTCTCTCCACCTTCCCAGTTGTAGCAATCTTGCTATCAAAGCAGTATCGCACTGAAGTAAATGCTGGACGAATTACGAGGTTCAATGAGCTCATAAATATTTTGTCGGTAGCCGAAAAGCACGACAACATTCTCGTAAAGAAATATAATTCAAGACCCATTGGAACCAAGAGCGTTCGTGAGGCAAATTATAATGCACCCAAGAAAGGGCACAAGGAGCGGTACCCCAGCAATAGGGGACATGTGTACCCTAATAATAGGGGACATGAATGACGAACAGGTCTATATAACAGCCCTAATAAAGAAGGAAACCACAACTTTAGAGTGGGCATACGTGATGGCAACTCCACACGTGGAAGAGGGAGATATGGCAACACCGGCCGTGGAAATAGCACCATGGGCCGTGGAGGTCGCACCATGCACCGTGGTAGTAGCAGCAACCCTCCTAGGGAATATCTTGCACCTCAAATGAAGGGAGGGAACCACAATGACATGTGTCATAGATGTGGATCAATCGAGCATTGGTTTAAACAATGTCATGCAAGTACCCAATTAGCTGCACGCTACAAGGAGTACAGGGAAGCAAGAGAGCAAGAGGCCAACCTTGCCGAAGATGAAAATAGTGAAGATGTCAATCTCACCGTTGAGGACTTCAAAGCTGTAGATGAAGAGCATGAGGATGCCACAGACTTTGATTAGAATAATCCTTTTTCTATTTTCCAAGAATGGCAAATGTGCCTTAGTCAATTGTAATACCTGCAAATTTCATTTTAATTCGAGTAATTGTATTGAGTGATTATTGTATGATTTAACGATTATTGTTCGATAATAATTCACTTTTACATTAATCGAAGTTTCGAAACGATTATTTTTAACGAAAAGCTCGAAATACTCGGTTTGAGAAATCGACTTTTTCTACGTACGAAATTTGGAGAAACTTCCTTCATGAAAGTTGTAGAGCTCGTCGATACGAGTCCGTACACGTGCGGAACACAAAGATCGGATTTTTTCTGATTTAGTTATCGAATTTAGAAGTTTTCCGAACTTGTATATATAGAAAAATTTTGGGAAACCCTAATTTTTTCTACCGGTTCCTCTCTTTCTCTTCTTCCTTCTGTTTCTGGAAAAAAACTGAGTTTTTTTCTCTCTCTCTCAGCTCTCGCATCCGCCTCACTCGACCGAAATAGAGAGAAAACATCTCCTTAATTGTTCTCCCTCCACAGACCACCTCTCGACCTCAAACCAAGTCCCAGGCGTTTGTCTCGAGCTGCTCTAGCTCCCGGAGGCAGTTTTACAAGGCGGCGCGGCCTGTAGCGGCGGCGGAACTTCCCGAACCGAAAACCACCATTTTCGGTTCGAGCTTGATATCTCGAGCTACACTCCACCATTTCACTTGATTCTTGGCTCATTGAGCTCGCCTCAAATTCCTCTACAAGCACCAAGAAGGACCGGAACTGGGTCGAACGTTTTCACGTTCGTCGGAGCTCGACCCGAACGGATCGAAACACCGAAACTTTCGATCAAGATATCTCGAGCTATACACGATCGTTTCTTGTGATTCTTGGCTTGTTGAGTTCGCAAGGAAGTTCTGAACAAGTTTCCAGAAGGGATCGGGGCCTAAGGTTGCAGTTTTCACGTCGGTTTTCAAGCTCGCCGGTTTCTGCATTTTTTCCGGCCGCCGACTGTAAATAGGTAATTTTGATCCCTTCCGGTCATTTTTAGGTCTTGTGCTAGTTATGAAAGTTGCTCAGAATGATGAAACGAAGGGGACAAGCTCGGCCCCGACACCATTGGCGGTGGTCGGTGGCGGCTCTGTCCCTAACTCCGGCGGCCTTTTCCGGCCACCTCTGGAGGTCTAAAATTTGGTTTTTGTCCATTTTGTGATTCTATGTTTCGATACGATCATTTCGGCGTATTATACGTATTTTTAGGATATCGTATGAATTAGTTATGAATTTTGTGATTTCGATCGATTTCGATCGTTCGATTTGTGATCTGTGAAATTATGACCGTCGGATGAACTTGTAAATTTGTTATGATGATCATATGACTGTCCCAGAGGCTTTGTGTGGTCATGGGCGAAGATCCGACCATTGGATCTTCGTATATGTGAAAAACGGTAATTAGGGGAGCGATTCGTGAGAAACCGCTCGACGGATTTTAATGTAAATTAGAATCCGGCCGTTAAATGGTAGTTAAATTATGTGTTGAAATTGTTGGCTAAATTCGAATCACATTTGATTAGGTGATTGACGGATTTTATTTGAGTGGGCTATTCGGCGTAATTATAATTATAATTATATTGAAGACGCAGCGGGAGTTTCGAGGTGAGTAAAACTCACGTGGTTCATATTACGAACCGAATGTTTTGAATTTATTTATTTATGGTAATTATGTGAAAAATATTTGCGGATTAAATATTTGTTTTAAAATTTCATGGACTTGAATCACAACGGTCCATAGGTAAGTAAAATGAATTTTAATTATACAAATGAATTTCATGATTTTCTTGTGTGAACTATAGATGGTATTAGTGGTCATTCCTGAGTGGATGATTACATATATATATTTACGTGGAAAATATATATTGATGAGTGGATTGTTGAGTGATGATATGATTGAGTAGAATTGATGAATTGATTTTATTACAGTTGTGTAATTCCGTAATAATATGGTGTATCTTGGTTGGGTTGATTTCAGTATGTGATTTTATATGTTGTGCTCATTTATGGGTTTAGGGTCGACGTAATGACCGGTGTGGGGTAATCGGAAGCTCTAATCCTGTGTGGATGATGGGATACGATTGGTTGAGTATGTGAAATTATTGGACGTTCTAAATATGTATATAGGTATACATATTGATGAAATACAATAATGATAAATATGTGGGATGCCATAACCTAGGCCAGGTGACGGGCTATGATTCAGTTAGAGCTCTAGTCTGTCAAGTACCGTATTTTTATAAATACGATGATGAGAGTTGTGGAGAAAGTTGTGAGTTGGGTTGTCTTGATATATTGAGTTGGTGTTGATTGAGATTGTTATTATTTGCATATGTGGAAATTATTGAGTGTTGCTGTGTGTGGGAATAAATGAGATTAAATTAAGTAACAGTTCCTTGTTTTACTCATACGAGCTTTCATAAGCTTACCGGGTTTTGTGTTGTTGCAATCCCGGTACACTATTCAAATGGTGTAGCGGATATTCCTGCAGGTCAGGATAATCAGGGCGGTGACCGAGCTGCTTAGGTGTTATAGCAGTTTGTTATTTCATTTTGTTGTGAGGTGTGTATGCTCATATAGAGCTTTACAGTTCATTTTGGATTTGAGTTGTAATAATTAACCGAGACTAAATTCGGTTTGATTTTATTTCGTGTGGTGAGAGTGTTATGAAAAGAAATTTTCGGGATGATTATTTAGAGTTTGTAGTATTTTCATGTTTCGGATTTTGGAATTGTTATTCTAAAATTCGGGGCGTGACATCAATAAATAAAAATTTTATTAAACTCATTCTTATGTGGCGTACCCAATGAAGTATGATGTCTAGGAAAGCAATTGAGATCGGGGTATTTAAGCGAGCATCGCTCCACCAACATCTCTCTACTTTCCTGGTCATATTTCATTGGAATTACCAAACGGATTGAGTGATAACAATTTGTCTAAAGTTTGATATTTGGAATAGACTTATGAATAAACTTTGATGTAATCATTGGCTATTTTCCCTATTAATAAAGTATCACGTTCAATGTCATGGACATGTGTTAATATTCCAAACTTTATCCCTTTCAGTATGTTTTTCGGAGAATTGGAATGCCTTCTTGATAGTGGCACCACACATACTATATTGTGACATAGGCAATTATTTTTATGGATGACACCTAGTCGATCCTCAGTAACTACGATGGCAGGTCCATCATAATTGATTCATGGTCGCGGACCAGCTCAATTTTTGTTACCAAATGGCACAAATGTTAATGTCGCCGAAGCTCTATATGCTCCAAGAGCCGGAAGGACCCTATTAAGCTTTAAAGACAAAAGAGCCAATGATTTTCATGTGGAAACTTATTGTGAGAATGGACAAGAGTTCCTTTGCATCACCTCTAAAAACTACGGAAATACACAAGTTTTAGAGAAACTTATGTGTCACTCTAGTGGATTGTATGCAACCACTATTAGAGTCATTGAATCCAACCATGTCATGAATGACAATTTATGGGATCCTGACACATACAAGCTTTGGCACGACCATTTGGGACATCCAGGTCGTGACATGATGCTCCGTATATTAAAAACTTCACACGGACATCCATTCTTCAAAATGAAAAGAAGTATGAACCAAACATTGGTCCAAAGAGTTACTTCTAAAGCATATCATTCGTTTTGCAAAGCTTGCTCTTTAGCAAATGTAGGATCAAGACCATCCTATGCAAAGGACACTAAAGAAAATATACCATTCTTACAAAGAATACAAGGTGATATTTGTGGACCTATCCAACCAACTTGCGGACCATTTAGATATTTTATGGTGTTGGTTGATGCATCGACACGTTGGTCACATGTCATGCTTTTATCCACAAGAAATGCTGCATTTGCTAAACTCTTAACACAAATCATTAAATTAAGGGCTCACCACCCTAATCATCCTATTAAGCCAATTCGTCTTGACAATGCTAGAGAATTTACATCAAGAACCTTTGATGATTATTGCATGTCCATTAGGATTGAGATCGAACACCTTGTCCCTCATGTACACACCCAAAATGGACTCGCAGAAGCTGCCATTAAAAGACTTCAAATGGTTGCCAGGGCATTAGTTATGTGCACCAATCTCCATATTTCTGCTTGGGGCTATGCAATATTACATGCAGCTGTGCTTATTCGTCTGAGACCCACTGCCACCCAACCCTTTTCTGAGTCCCAAATGATGACTGGGTATGAGCCTAATGTCTCACACTTACGCATATTTGGGTGTGCAGTCTATGTACCAATTGCGCCGCCACAGTGCACCAAAATGGGTCCTTAAAGACGTTTAGGCCTTTATGTTGGATATGATACTCCAAGCATTATCCGCTACATAGAACCCTTGACAGGTGATCTATTTACCGCTAGATTTGCGGATTGTCACTTTGATGAGACAGTCTTCCCGTCCTTAGGGGGAGACAAGAACATTAATGTTCAACAGAAAAGACAGGAATTGTCGTGGTCTGTCCCCACTTTGTCTCATCTTGATCCCCGAACCACACAGTCTGAAATAGAAGTGCGGAGGATTCTCGATCTTCAGAACGTAGCAGAATCAATGCCTGATGCGTTTTCTAATATCGCTAAAGTGACAAGATCACACATACCTGCTGCAAATGTACCTGCAAGGATTGATGTTCCTAAAACTAAAGGACATGACATCCCCTCTATGGGTGATGCAGTGGCTAGACCCATGGCTCCTGCCAGAAAGCGCGGAAGGCCCATAGGTTCGATGGATTCTCGCCCAAGAAAGAAAGCGAGTTTGACACAAAATAATCCATTAATCATCGATATAAATAATCCATCTCATGAAAAAATTCCGGATTATGGTTATGTCCAAGAGACATCATTGGAGGACGCTCCAATAGTAGAACCAATTCCAGAGAATAGAGAGATCTCCATGAATTACACTAGTATACATGTAATTATGGACAGAAATTCTATGGCTATTGATGATGCGTTTGCATATCATATTGCAAAAGGAATTATAGAATACGATGATATCGAACCTCGCTCCGTTAAAGAAGGTCAACGAAGAGTAGATTGGTCCAAATGGAAAAATGCGATCCAGACTGAATTAGATTCATTAACAAAGAGACATGTATTTGGGTCTATAACACTGACACCACCAAATATAAAACCTGTTGGCCATAAATGGGTCTTTGTTAGAAAGCGTAATGAGAAAAATGAGGTTGTTAGATACAAAGCCCGCCTTGTCACAACGCCCTGGAATCGATTACGAGGAGACATATTCTCCCGTAATGGACGTTATGAAGTTCCGCTACCTTGTCAGTTTGGTAGTTTCTGAAAAACTTGACATGCAGCTCATGGATGTGGTTACAACATATCTCTATGGGGATCTAGATTCAGAGATATATATGAAGCGTCCAGATGGACTTCAATTACCCAAATCAAGTGGCTCTAAACCACGGAGCGCGTTTTCAATAAAATTAAGACGCTCACTATATGGATTGAAACAATCCGGACGGATGTGGTATAACCGTCCAAGTGACTACTTGATTGGGAAGGGATATGTTAACAATGAAATATGCCATTGCGTGTTCATTAAGAGAACAAGATCCGGATTTGCAATTGTAGCAGTTTATGTCGATGACATGAACCTAATTGGAACTCTAGATGAGTTAAAAGAAACTGCTACATATTTGAAATCTGAATTTGAGATGAAAAATCTCGGGAAAACACGGTTTTGTCTCGGAATAGAACTCGAGCACCGTAATGATGGGATTATGATCCATCAGTCAGCATATACTCAAAAGTTACTAAGGCGCTTTAATGAAGATAAAGCAAAGCCTGTGAGTACTCCCATGATCAACCGTAGTCTTGAGCCCATGAAAGATCCGTTTCGTCCAAGGGATGAGGACGAAGATTTATTAGAAGCTGAAATACCATACCTAAGTGCGATAGGCGCATTATTGTATTTAGCTCAATGCACAAGACAGGATATCTCATTTGCAGTAAACTTGTTAGCTCGTCATTGGATTGGTATAAAGACAATCCTTCAATACCTAAAAGGTACGATCGATATGGGCTTGTTCTATCCCTACAGAGAGAAAAGAAATGTAAACGCCGGCAACACTATCCATAGTGACCGACGTTCTCCTCTTCCCCTCCATCAAAATGATAATGATGTTCTGACGGGTTTTGCTGATGCAGGGTATCTCTCTGACCCTCACAAAGGTAGCTCCGAAACAGGTTATATATTTACCATGGGAAGCACCGCAATATCTTGGAGATCTACAAAACAGACTCTTGTTGCTACTTCCTCAAATCATGCAGAGATTATTGCACTACATGAAGCCGTGCGTGAGTGCATATTTAGCAAAGGTCTATAAATAGACACATTCGAGGAACTTGTGGTTTGAAATTTACCACAAATGAACCTACATACATTTACAAGGATAATGCAGCTTGTATTGAGCAAATGAAATTAGGTTTCATCAAAGGCGACAATACCAAACATATATCGCCGAAATTCTTCTACAATAAGCAACAATAAACACTTCTAAATATTGAAGTAAATCAAATCCGATCAGAAGATAATGTAGCTGACTTATTTACTAAGTCACTACCAAAATCCCCTTTAGAGAAACATGTAAGGAGCATCGGATTAAGGACGATATCCGAACTCTCACGATCTTCAAGTGGAGTCTAAATCAGGGGAGTATCCAGAAACATACTTCACACTCAACATGCGTTGTGCTCTTTTTCCCTTTCGACCAAGGTTGTTTTTCCCATAGGGTTTTATTACTTGGCAAGGTTTTTAACGAGGCAACTTCGATGCGCACCACCTACACAATACTATTGAACATGAATTATCCAAGGGGGAGTGTTGTAGTATAAATGTATAAATACTGCGTATGTCTATATCATGTAACAAAATACGTAAAAGTATTTTGATAGGTACTTGAGTGTATAATCATAGGTACTTGAGTGTATGAAGACTTATTGTGAAGACCCAGATTTTCATACAATAAATTTATGTAATTCATTAATTGTTATATTAATTGAATTGTGATATTTGAGATTATTTGGATTGTCGTGGGTTGAGAAAATTGGTTTCGAATGATTTTATTTTCGAAAACGAACATTATTTAGGGGGTCGTGAAAATCGACTTTTTATACGTTCAACATTTGGGAAAATTTCCTTCATGAAAGTTGTAGAGCTCGTCGATACGAGTCCGTGCATATGTGGAACGTATTATTCGGAGTTCGTATGAATAAGTTATGAATATTTGAAAATCAGATTTTTTCTATAAATAGTGAAAAAAATCTGAGTTTGTCATTAAGGACGAAAAAACTCAGTTTTTGCACAAAAGCCCTTCTCTCTCTCTCTCTCTCTCTCTCTCTCTCTCTCTCTCTCTCTCTCTCTCTCTCTCTCTCTCTCTCTCTCTCTCTCTCTCTCTCTCTCTCTCTCTCGCGCGCGCGACACTGTAGTAAACCCACGGCCGACCCGGCTTCGACCCGACCCGACGTTGCAGGCCGCCACAAGCCTCCGCCGTCGCCGACCCAGCCCTTCACGCGTGCGCCTCGAGCTGCTCGGTCGACCCCCGCCGTCGCCTCACTCAGCCGCCGCCCCTAGGATTGGATCAGAATCACTTTCCGAAGCTAAAACCCGACCCGGCCGGAAAACCATTTTTCCGGCTGTGCACGGGCCGATCCTCCACATTTTCGTGACGTGCTCTTCCTTCTGATCATCCCCATATATGGCTTGCATCACGATTTTGAGTGTAGAGTAGTAGATCAAGAGTTGAAGATTTCGACGTCCCTGATTCGATCTGGAGACTGATCAGAGGGCCGAGATTAATCCAACTTCAAAGCCCGATCTAGGACGATCTAGACATCATCTCCGAAAAAGTCAGGTATTAAAGTTGTTCACAATTTCATTTTGAAGAAGTTTGTAGTTGACGACTTTTGCATCGGAGGTGATTCACCGGCGTTGACAGCCGCGTTGATCACCGTCTGACATGCGCGTGTGGCAGCGCGTTGTACCGAATTTTGAGTTTTTATTATCTGGACGATGATCTATGCATCCATACGAGCGTTTTGAGATATAACTTGGTCATGTTAGAAAAAGTTGATAAATAGTCAATTTCTGTTTTGACGTTACTATTTACGGCTTTATAATTTACCTTCGGTTTGAGATTTACAAAGATCAGACCATCGGTTTTACTTCAAATTTTAATATGATGTTCATATGACTGTCCCAATGATTTTGTGTGTTCACGGCCGAAGATCCGACCGTTGGATCTTCGTATAATTGTAAAATAGTGATTCGGGAGGCAATTAGTGAAGATCCGTTCATCGGATTTTCGTATAATTTTGAAAGGATGTTTCCAAGGGCAATCTGTGAGGATCTAACCGTTGGATCATCATTTAAATTCAATCCGCCCGTCGGATTGTCCTTATTTTAGAATCTGACCGTTGCATTGTCCTTATTTTAGAATCCGAACGTTGGATCATCATTTAGGTTTATTTCATGCTTCGTTGCTAAGTAAAGACCGTACTTGATTAGGTACTTGACGGCTTGAGTTGAAGAGCATTTGGATTATTGTGAGTTATATTTATTGAAGACGCAGCGGGAATTTCGAGGTGAGTAAAACTCACGTGGTTCATATTACGAATCGAGCGTTTTAAATTTATTTATTTTTGGTAATTGTGTGGAAAATATTTATGGATTAAATATTTGTTTTTAATCACATGGACTTGATCACTACGGTCCATAGGTAAGTAAAATGAATTTTAATTATACAAATGAATTTTCACGTGTTTCTTGTGTGAACTATAGATGGTATTAGTGGTCATTCCTGAGTGGATGATTACGTATATATATATATATATATATATATATATATATATATATATATATATTTAAGTGGAATATATGTACTGATTGGTGTGATTTTAGTGACGATATGATTGAGATAGAATGATGATTTGGATTATATTCAAATGTTTCAAATTCATGATAATATCATATATGTTGATTGAGTTGATTTAATTATGTAAAAACATACGATTGTACGTATTGTGGATTTAGGGTCAACGTAGTTACCAGTATCGGGTAATCGGACGCTCTAATATAAGGTGGATGATGGGATACGATTGGTTGAGTATGTACAATTATCGGACGTTCTAAATATGTATATAAGTATACATATTGATGAAATACGATAAAGATAAATTTGTAGGATGCCATAACCTAGGCCAGGTGACGGGCTACGATTCAGTTAGAGCTCTAGTCTGTCGAATACCGTATTTTTATAAATACGATGATGGGGTATTATAGAGAAAGATGTGAGTAAGGGTTGGTGTTGAGTAGTTGATTTATTGTGATTGTTGGTTTTCATAGTTGTAGAATCGTTGCATGTTGACTTAGGTAGAAATAAATGTGATTAAATTAAGTAACAGTTCTTTCTTTTACTCATACGAGCTTTCATAAGCTTACGGGTTTTGTATTGTTGCAATCCCGGTACACTATTCAAATGGTGTAGCGGATATTCCTGCAGGTCAGGATAACTAGGGAGGTGACCGAGCTGCTTAGGTGTTACAGCAGTTACATTTTATTTCTTGAGCTGTGAGGTGTGTATGCTCATTTAGAGCTTTACAAATTATTGCATATTTGTGTTGTAATAATTAACCGAGACAAATTCGGTTTTGATTTTATTTCGTGTGGTGAGGTTGTTAAGAAAAGAAATTTTTAGGATGATTATTTTGAGTTGTGGTAATTTTCATGTTTCGGATTTTGAATTTTATTCTAAAATTCGGGGCGTGACAGTTTGGTATCAGAGCGTAAGGTACATATTTGGTGATATGTCAATACTTACCGAGTGATGGCCCGTCTGCAGCGGATCCCCATCATGTGCTCTTCGGTATTGACAATGTCATTGGGTATGTGAGAGCGTTAGGTTGGCTAGGAACGTTAGCATGTCTTAAGAACGTTAGGCGTTGTCTTGTAGGCTTAGTACTTGGTTAATATGGACTTGCATTTGACTTATGCATTGTTTAAGTGTTATGCATGTATTAATCAAGTATATCATGCTTATTAGGTAATGGAGATTGAGGGAAACGAAGCCAGAGGTCGAGGTAGAGGCAGACCTCGTGGCAGGGGTAGAGGCCGAGGAAGGGGTAGGGCCCCTCCGGTCGAAGAAGCATCCGAGACGGAGGTAGAGGCACCTTATGAGGATCAGCCTATTCCTCCAGTGGCCGTGGTTGATAATCATGCCCGCTTGCTGATGCTGGCAAGGGAAATTACTCGCTTGGGAGCAACCAAGTTTGGAGGAGGCACTGATTACATGGTGGCGGATCGATGGATAGAAGATTTGCAGACTTATTTTGATCTGCTGGATTGCACTGAGACCGACAAGAGGAAGCTAGCCGCTTTCATGCTGAAGGATGAGGCTAGGGTGTGGTGGAATGTCACACAGAGGAGCATAGAGGTGTCTACCTTGACATGGGACGGCTTCGAGAGGCTGTTCAGGGAGAAGTACTTTCCACCAGCAGTGAATGAGAGGTTGGAACGAGAGTTCCTTGCACTGGTACAAGGGAAGATGACGACTGTAATCGAGTATGATGCGGAGTTCTCTCGACTGTACAAGTATGTGAGATAGATGGAAGATGAAGACTTGGCTAAGAAGTTTCAGAGAGGGTTGAGTCCTTCGATTGAGCGTGATGTGGCCATCATGGAGCTGAAGACCAAGAGAGAGATCTTGGCTAAGGCACAGATCATTGAGCAGTAAAATCTGATTCGTAGAGAGAAAGAGTTTGCTGAGAGAGACTTCCAGGGTAAGGGAAAGGCCATAGCAGGAAGCAGCAGAGCTAGAGACTTCAGGGGTGGGTTCTGGAAGAGACAGAGAACTCAGTTTCAGCATCAGGCTCCAGCTAGGGCGGCAGTAGCTCCTCCTGTACAGGCTATGCCTATTAGACAGATAGCACCAGCAGCTCCGGTGAAGTGCTTTAACTGTGGTGAGCCGGGCCACATCTCTCGTGCGTGCACGAAACCTCGGAGTAGGATATGCTACAGCTGTGGACAGACAGGGCATCAGGCCAGGGAGTGTCTCCGGAATCAGGGTAGAGTGCAGGGTAACCAGCAGAGGCAGCTACCACCTGCACCTGCTAGAGTCTTTGCCATCGGTCGGTCAGACAGGCACGGGAGTGGAAGGTACCTTATCTGTTTATCACTATCTTGCTAGAGTACTGTTTGATACGGGAGCCTCACACTCTTTCATATCTAGTTCGGTTGTGGATGTATTGGGTTTGATTGCTATGCCTCTGACTAGATCATTGTGTGTTACATCACCTCTCGGGGTGTCTTTTGAGCTTAGTATGTTTTGTGATGATTGCTCTATTGAGATTGGTGGCAGAGAGTTCTCTGCATCTTTGATTGTGATTCCGGATCACACGTATGATGTGATTTTGGGTATGGATTGGTTGAGCCAGAATCATGCTGTTATTGATTGCTTTAGGATGATTGTGTCCTTCCATGTTCCGGGACAACCGGTATTTCATTACCGTTGTCTGAAGTCTGACATCACCATAAGGACAGGGATTTTGGCCCATATTGAATCTGGGAATAGTACTTCAAAGATTACAGGGATTCCTGTAGTTTCAGAGTATGCGGACGTGTTTCAGGAGATCCCTGGTTACCTCCGAAAAGGGTAATGGGCTTCTCCATTGATGTGATACCAGGTACTTCACCTGTGTCAAAAGCACCCTATCGAATGGCTCCAGCTGAACTTCAGGAGTTGAAGGTTCAGATTGAGGGCTTACTTGCACAAGGGTTCATTCAGGCAAGTGTGTCTCCTTGGGGCGCACCAGTGTTGTTTGTGAAGAAGAAGGATAGTTCACTTCGTCTATGTGTGGATTATCGACAGTTGAACAAGGTGACCATCAAGAATAGGTACCCTTTACCTAGGATTAATGACTTGTTCGATCAGCTTAGAGAAGCAACTGTGTTCTCGAAAATTGACTTGAGGTCTGGATATCACCAGTTGAGGGTGAAGGAGGAAGATATCCCAAAGACGGCGTTCAGGACCAGGTATGGACATTTTGAGTTTCTTGTCATGCCTTTTGGTCTCACAAATGCCCCCGCAGCATTTATGGACTTGATGAACCGTACGTTCAGTCCTTACTTGGATCAATTTGTGGTAGTGTTCGTTGACGACATCTTGATTTATTCAAGGTCGTCAGCTGAGCATGAGAAGCATCTGCGGATAGTGCTGCAGACGTTGAGAGAGCATAAACTATTTGCCAAGTTCGAGAAGTGCGATTTCTGGCAGAGTGAAGTCAAGTTCCTTGGTCATGTGGTCTCGAAGGATGGAGTTTCTGTGGATCCATCGAAGGTTGAAGTAGTGATGAGTTGGAGTCGCCCTACTACGGTCACAGAAATCCGTAGCTTCCTTGGACTGGCCGGGTATTACAGGCGCTTCATTGAAGGGTTTTCTGGTATTGCTTCAGCTTTGACCAAATTGACCAGGAAGGACACTCCGTTCGTATGGTCGGATGAGTGTGAGAAGGCTTTCAATGAGCTGAAGACTAGATTGACTACAGCTCCGGTGTTGACTATTCCTACTAGTGGTAGTGGTTTGGTCATTTACAGCGATGCATCTCATCAGGGTTTGGAGTGTGTGTTGATGCAGAATGGTAGTGTCGTTGCTTATGGTTCTAGATAGTTGAAGGTACATGAGCGGAATTACCCCGCTCATGATCTAGAGCTAGCAGCAGTGGTGTTTGCCTTGCAGATTTGGAGGCACTATCTTGAAGTATCTATTCTCCCAGAAGGAATTAAACATGAGGCAGAGAAGATGGATGGAGCTCATTAAGGACTATGATTTCACCTTGGAGTATCATCTCGGAAAGGCGAATGTGGTAGCGGATGCTTTGAGTAGGAAACCGCGGGTAATCATGGCATCAATTATGGTGCGACAGTGGCGCATGTTAGAAGCTGCATCTGACTTTGACCTTATGCTCGCAGGAGCAGGACAGGGAATATTTCTCGGTAGTATCACCTTACAGCCCACCTTGATCTCGAGGATCATTCAGGGTCAGACACTTGATGAGTTTGCTCAGGCAAGGATTGCTGAGATGACTATTGACACGGATGTGGAGGGTCCTTCCGAGTGGATAATTGGGGCTGATGGAGGGTTGAGATTTCGAGGGAGATTGTATGTACCGAGTGTTGATAACCTCAGAGACGAGATCATGCGGGAAGCACATAGGTCTCGATATACTATACATCCAGGAGGTACAAAAATGTATATGGATCTACGAAGGCAGTTTTGGTGGTATGGTATGAAGAGGGATGTGGCGGAACACGTGTCGAAGTGTCTTACCTGTCAACAGGTGAAGGCAGAGCATCAGAGACCAGCAGGAATGCTGAACCCCTTTTCGATTCCTGTTTGGAAATAGGAAGATATCTCTATGGACTTTGTGACTGGATTGCCTAGGTCCAGGCAAAGTTATGATTCGATTTGGGTGATTGTTGACCGGTTGACTAAATCAGCACACTTCCTTCCGTTGGCAAAGAAATACTCAGGGGATGCGTTGTGTAAGTTGTACGTGAACGAGATAGTGAGGCTTCATGGAGTGCCTGTGACGATTGTCTCTGATCGTGATGCTCGTTTCACTTCAGAATTCTGGCATAGGTTCCATAAGGCATTTGGTACGTCGCTTGCTATGAGCACTGTATTTCACCCACAAACAGATGGACAGACCGAGAGAGTGAATCACGTGATGGAGGATATGCTCAGGGCTTGTGTTCTGGATTTTAAGGGTAGTTGGGCGGATCATCTGCCTTTGGTAGAGTTTGCCTACAACAACAGCTATCACTCTAGTATCGATATGGCTCCATATGAGGCTCTTTATGGTAGACCATGTAGGACTCCTATCTGTTGGGCGGAAGCAGGGGATAAAGGGCTCATCGGTCCTGAGATTGTACAGGAGACTACAGAGAAGGTCACCACTATTCGGGACAGAATCCGAACCGCTCAGAGTAGACAGAAGAGTTATGCTGACTTGAAGAGGAGACCTTTAGAGTTTGAGACAAGCGACCATGTGTTCTTGAAGGTCTCACCCATGAAAGGTGTGGTGAGATTCGGCAAGAAGGGAAAACTCGCACCGAGGTATGTTGGACCCTTTGAGATTCTGGAAAGGGTTGGAAACTTGGCATATCGACTTGCTTTACCTGTTAGCATGTCAGGTGTACACGATGTCTTTCATGTGTCTATGCTCAGGAAGTATGTTCGAGATGAGTCTCACGTGATTGATCATGGAGTGATTGAAGTAAACACTGATGTGACGTTTGTAGTTGAACCTGTTCGTACCATGGATAGGTCTACGAAGAAGTTTCGTAGGAAGGAGGTTGACCTTGTGAAGGTGTTGTGGAGTCATCATGAAGAGGGTGATGCATCATGGGAATTGGAGTCTGACATGAGGAAGAGATATCCTCAGCTTTTTGTGGACGAACATGCTTGAATTTCGGGACGAAATTCTTTTAAGGAGGGCAGACTGTGAAGACCCAGATTTTCGTACAATAAATTTATGTAATTCATTAATTGTTATATTAATTGAATCGTGATATTTGGGATTATTTGGATTGTCGTGGGTTGAGAAAATTGGTTCCGAATGATTTTATTTTCGAAAACGAACGTTATTTAGGGGGTCGTGAAAATCAACGTTTTATACGTTCAAAATTTGGGAAAACTTCCTTCATGAAAGTTGTAGAGCTCGTCGATACGAGTCCGTGCATATGTGGAACGTATTATTCGGAGTTCGTATGAATATGTTATGAATATTTGAAAATTAGATTTTTTCTATAAATAGTGAAAAAAATCTCAGTTTGCCATTAAGGACGAAAAAACTCAGTTTTTGCACAAAAGCCCTTCTCTCTCTCTCTCTCTCTCTCTCTCTCTCTCTCTCTCTCTCTCTCTCTCTCTCTCTCTCTCTCTCGCGCAACTGTTGTAAACCCTCGGCCGACCCTGCTTCGACCCGACCCGACGCTGCAGGCCGCCACAAGCCTCCGCCGTTGCCGACCCGGCCCTCCACGCGTGCGCCTCGAGCTGCTCGGTCGACCCCCGCCGTCGCCTCACCCAGCCGCCACCCCTAGGATTGGATCGAAATCACTTTCCGAAGCTAAAACCCGACCCGGCCGAAAAACCATTTTTCCGGCGGTGCACGGGCCGATCCTACTCATTTTCGTGACGTGCTCTTCCTTCTGATCATCCCCATATATGGCTTGCATCACGATTTTGAGTGTAGAGTAGTAGATCAAGAGTTGAAGATTTCGACGTCCCTGATTCGATCTGGAGACTGATCAGAGGGCCGAGATTAATCCAACTTCAAAACCCGATCTAGGACGATCTAGACCTCATCTCCAAAAAGTCAGGTATTAAATTGTTCACAATTTCATTTTGAAGAAGTTTGTAGTTGACGACTTTTGCATCGGAGGTGGTTGACCGGAGTTGACCGTCGCGTTGACCACCGTCTGACCGCCGCGTGTGGCAGCTCGTCGGACCGAATTTTGAGTTTTTATTATCTGGAAGATGATCTATGCATCCATACGAGCGTTTTGAGATATAACTTGGTCATGTTAGAAAAAGTTGATAAATAGTCAATTTCTGTTTTGACGTTACTATTTACGGTTTTACAATTTAACTTCGGTTTGAGATTTACAAAGATCAGACCATCGGTTTTACTTCAAATTTTAATATGATGTTCATATGACTGTTCCGATGACTTTTTGTGGTCACGAGCGAAGATCCGACCGTTGGATCTTCGTATAATTGTAAAATAGTGATTCGAGAGGCAATTAGTGAAGATCCGTTCATCGGATTTTCGTATAATTTTGATAGGATGTTTCCAAGGGCAATCTGTGAGGATCTAACCGTTGGATCATCATTTAAATTCAATCCGCTCGTCGGATTGTCCTTATTTTAGAATCTGACCGTTGCATTGTCCATATTTTAGAATCCGACCGTTGGATCATCATTTAGGTTTATTTCATGCTTCGTTGCTAAGTAAAGACCGTACTTGATTAGGTACTTGACGGCTTGAGTTGACGAGCATTTGGATTATTGTGAGTTATATTTATTGAAGACGCAGCGGGAATTTCGGGGTGAGTAAAACTCACGTGGTTCATATTACGAACCGAGCGTTTTAAATTTATTTATTTTTGGTAATTGTGTGGAAAATATTTATGGATTAAATATTTATTTTTAATCACATGGACTTGATCACTACGGTCCATAGGTAAGTAAAATGAATTTTAATTATACAAATAAATTTCACGTTTTTCTTGTGTGAACTATAGATGGTATTAGTGGTCATTCCTGAGTGGATGATTACGTATATATATATATATATATATATATATATATTTACGTGGAATATATATACTGATTGGTGTGATTTTAGTGACGATATGATTGAGATAGAATGATGATTTGAATTATATTCAAATGCTTCAAATTCATGATAATATCATATATGTTGATTGAGTTGATTTAATTATGTGAAAACATACGATTGTACGTATTGTGGATTTAGGGTCAACGTAGTGACCAGTATGGGGTAATCGGACTCTCTAATCCAAGGTGGATGATGGGATACGATTGGTTGAGTATATACAATTTTCGGACGCTCTAAATATGTATATAAGTATACATATTGATGAAAGACGATAAAGATAAATATGTCGGATGTCATAACCTAGGCTAGGTGACGGACTACGATTCAGTTAGAGCTCTAGTCTGTCGAATACCGTATTTTTATAAATACGATGATGGGGTATTGTGGAGAAAGATGTGAGTAAGGGTTGGTGTTGAGTGGTTGATTTATTGTGATTGTTGGTTTTCATAGTTGTAGAATCGTTGCATGTTGACTTAGGTAGAAATAAATTTAATTAAATTAAGTAATAGTTCTTTCTTTTACTCATACGAGCTTTCATAAGCTTACCAGGTTTTATATTGTTGCAATCACGGTACACTATTCAAATGGTGTAGCGGATATTCCTGCATGTCAGGATAACTAGGGAGGTGACCGAGCTGCTTAGGTGTTACAGCAGTTACATTTTATTTCTTGAGCTGTGAGGTGTGTATGCTCATTTAGAGCTTTACAAATTATTGCATATTTGTGTTGTAATAATTAACCGAGACAAATTCGGTTTTGATTTTATTTCGTGTGGTGAGGTTGTTAAGAAAAGAAATTTTTAGGATGATTATTTTGAGTTGTGGTAATTTTCATGTTTCGGATTTTGAATTTTATTCTAAAATTCGGGGCATGACACTTATGTAAACATGTTTTACCAAAGGGCAACAAGCATGGCAGAAAATCATCATCAAGATGGTTATCATTTTGGTTTTCTCTTTGAGCTTTCACACTTCAAATGTATTCCTATAAATACCCCTTTGTATGAGATGAATAAACACACTTGAAATCTTCATTCTCTCTGAAATGTCACTCTCTCTTTCTGTTTGTCAATTCCTCTTGTTTTTAAACACTCATAAAAATAAAATTTAGGATTTTCAGTTTGTTTACCCTCATTGTACATAGAAGTATTGCAGGTGGATGGTTTGGTAAGGTGTTTCTGTTTAGCCTTATGGTTCTTTCTTGTGCGGACTAAGTTCAATTATATCCAAGAATAGTCATCTGGTTCTAACACTGGAAATTGCTTCTGGCCTTCCCACATTGTTTAAATTACATGCTTGTTATGAATTTTATATGCTAATAAGTAATACCACATGTTCAGGAGATGGTTGTTTCTTTACTTTCTTGGTAATTGGGTTACTCAGGCCTTGTCTAACCCGTGTGGCTAAAGGGTTAAGGGTAAATTTTGGCCATATTCTTCAACCCAATTTGTTAAGGTCTAAAAGGTAGAGGGGCTAAAGTGCACACCAAATGACTAAAATTAAACTTTAAATAACCCTTTAAAAAATTGGATCAGAAAGTATGGAGACTCACGTATGTGGCAGCTGCTGTGCATGCATGACGTCAGCAAAAAGTTATGCTGACTTCATCTAGCTCTTTTTTTTTTTTTTTTTTTTTTTTTTTTTTTTTTTTTTTTTTACATATGGCCATTGGTTTTTTTTTTTTTCACATATGATTTTTTCATATACTTTTAGTTATTCAATTTTCCTTGTAACTTTAATTTATTATGAAATAAATGTTTGATAAAAGCAGTAAACCATGCATCATATTTTCAGTATTTGTTTTATTCATCAAGATAGCCAATGCCACATATATAAAATCGTATAAGAAATCTACAATATTACTTGTGAAGCAACACATGGAATTTGAAAAGTACAACCAAAAAAATATTTTTTATCATAAAAATGATTTCAATTATTATATATAAGAATTTGATAAAAAAATAAGAATATATATATAAAACACATTTAAATTTTTAAAATATATTTTAGAGCTACAATTTACCCTTGATGGGTTGGAGACGGTTAATGTCACATTGATGAATAATAAAGAAATAAGGGCTATTTTTAGCCCTTTCGGTTGGAGAAGGCCTCAAGGACTGGCTTTGAGGTGGAAAAGATGCCATGTGTCTCGAATTTTGAATTTATTTTTTTTACATCTTGAATTTCAAATTGCTATCTTACTTATCTTTATGTATACTTGAGTTATGGATATCTTATTCTTGACAAGTTTAAGTTGCCTGAACAGTGCATGCCTGTGGTCATCCTTTGGCCCTAAGCCTGCCTGGCCTGACCCTTTCTCAAATTGGGTAGAGTATGGGCCATGCAAATGAATCCCGATCCGTTTGAGTCCGTTAGGGCCAAGTCTAGCCCGACCCTTTAAGCTCGTCAAATTAGGCCCTAATAATTTTCTGTTTTTTATTTTATTTTATAACATAACTTAATATCTCTTTGTTTGTAATTGATTTTGTAAGCTTCATTTTCTTTAATTTTTATTCCTTGTTAAACAACAATTTAGAGAGATTTAGAGAGATAGTTAACTGAATATAACCACCTTAACTATTTATAAATGTTATTCAGTTGATTCCATTATATATATCAAATCCTATCTAGAGCGATTGAAATTAAAGTGCGTTTTTAGAGTTTAGGGTCACTTTTCGGTCGCATATCTACATTTCTACCGTTCAGTTGTTAGGTATTAATGTATAAATCATCTCTACAAAATTTCAACCAAATTGATGGTCGTTAAGGCATTGATAACTGTCTAAAAGCTAGTACGGTTCAGGTTGGACATATTTAGTTCATTCATTGGTTCAAGCGAGTTAGATATCTCAAAGATCTTCAATTTTGCTGAAATTTTGTAGAGATGATCTATACATTAGTACCTAAAAACTGAATGGTCGAAATGTGAATATGAGATCGAAAAGTGACCCTAAACTCCAACCTCGCTCTTTAATTTCAGAGCGAGGTCTTGCTCTGGATAAATATTAAATATATATATATATATTTAATATGATCAACAAAAATAAAAGTGTCTTGGATTGCCTATATAACCATTGAGCTACATTTTGAGGAAAAAAAATGACAAAGAGAATTATTATTAAGTTGAGGTGTTTTATTTTCCACCCTTAGATTTACATCAAAGGGTTATTGAGCATAAATTTTTTGATCAGCAACTGACAGGTGAACACCACTTTAGAAGTGAGATACACTGATTCTAGAAGTTAATAACAATTGTTTTCTGATTTTCTTGCTCAAATTCGAACGGATGAAATTTTTTTTGTCATACCACGCCGGAGGTTAATGACATCACTACTATGATTTCAAAAAGAGAATACGACTTTTCACAATCAATTGGACACAATCAAATTGAGTCCCTACTTATTAGCTTCTCTGATTATTATCTAATGGTAAATGCGACGGCAATTGCAAACTCATACCCGACTCAAGAAATAAACGTGTGGGGAAATTCAAATCTATACGTAATCCATTCATTAAAATGGTTACCGGCCACCTACTGAACCCGTTTAGTAAGCATATTTGTTGACTCATTTCACTTGTATAAAAGAAGTTGGACAACACATTTAAGGTTACGTGCTTACACGAATCATCACCATGCTTTTATCATACATGAGTCATCCAGGTAGGTATAAAAAAAATAACTGTAAAAATGTCTATAGTTTATAGAAAATTAATGTTGAGAGTTGTGTACTCAATTTATCCAAATGACCAAATGGATCGACTAAGTGAATCATTTACACAGTTATGTGGCTTATTTATTCCCATTGTACCCATTGATTTTCTATCAATCATCAGTATCTTAAGCCAATAAAATAAAGTAGTATAATAAAGTCTAATAACCTCTCAGCCATGTATTGTCCAGAGACGTCTATTGTCCCCCAATGGATGTCTATTATCCCCAATAAAACTTTCGGTTACCATAATATGAACTAATCTTCCTCAATAGACGTCTATTGCCACCTCAATAGAACTTTCAATAGCTGGAATGGGACTAATATTATTAAAATTAGACAAATAAAACTTTGATTAAAGAAAAAAGAAAAGATTATATCAATTTAAAAAATTATATTGCCTTTCGATAGACGTCTATTACCCCTTAATAGACATTCAAAACTTTTTTTTCTTTCCTTCTTTACATTACTTAAAAAAAAAAAAAATTTGGGCACATATAAGCACATGCTCTGCCCTGTCCACATTCACATCCAATGCAATGTGTATCTACATAGCACAACGCCAACCATACATCAATACACGCAGATACAAAACATCCCCATTGAACAATTGAAGTTAAAAGGAAATGAATCGCAGAACATACGAAAAGTATAATTCAAGACCAATTACAATCCTTACTGAATGTAATCAAGTTTGGTGAGCTTCTGGGCTGAAATCCGAAATATAGACCAGGGCAGGTTCTCTTTGCCGACGCTGGATGATCTTGTGTGTGTTTTGAGAGCGGCGGCGAGGTTGGTTCCGATTGTGATAACCTTAGCTCTGAATCGAATCGCTATTATGAAGAAACTGAATTTGATTAGGATTCTGAGTCCGATTGCGAATCAGAGTCGTCGGTTTTCGATGGGTTTGGGGTTTTCACTGCTAATCAGAGGCATGAGTACGCTCCGATCGTCGACGCCATTGACGACGAGCTCGTCGCCTTCGCCGCCGCAGAAGAAGCAAGGATTGCTCTGATAATCAGTCGCCGACGAGCGAGAGCGAGAGAGAGAGAAGTTTCAGACGACGACTTCGACATCGCCACCATCAGATAAGGAGGGTTGGTTTTGGTGACCGGCGAGGACGGCGACGACGCAGACAAAGATCATCGGCGGGCACTGAGAATCTGGGTCGTGAGCGTGAGATAGGGAGAGAGCTCGAGAGTATGTTTGCTCGTCACCGGAGAGAGAGAGAGGGCACAGTGTGGCGTGGATGTAGTTTTTTAATTAGACTGAGGGTAAAAATGTCAATTTAATTTAAATTTGATTAGTAAGAATAAAAATCTATTGTTGGGATAAGTGAGATAAGTTTAATTTATTTTGGAGCTTTTGGTAATGACCCTATTATTAATAAAGTGGTTGACTATTGCTCTAAAAAAAAAAAAAGTGTCTTAAGCCAATATGATTTGTGATTAAATTTTCATTAATCCTCTAAATGCCCTTCATTTATTAAATTACTTTAATTTATAATATTATTCTTATAAAGGACAAAAAACGATGATTATATTCAATGAAAAACAATAGCAGAAGCTGCAGAATCATAATTATAAAAAATAAATTAATTAACTATGTTAAGAAGCTGGTAAATTAACTTTTTCTTCCTGGAAAAAAAAAAGTGAATCGTTTGCAAGTTGGCAGAATAGCAAATTGACCCGATATGAATCTTATAATTTTTTTAGTTTATTATATATGTATATATATATATTTTTTTTTTTTTGGAGAAAAAAGGAGGTCATACAAAAGTATAGAGGATTACTCTATTTTAGGCCTCATCAAAGAGCCAGCGGATCAAGTGGGCCGATGGAGGCCCGCCGGTCAGAAGGGCCAAAAGCCCGGCCAAGCCCGTCAAAAAGCCTATCATAGGCCCCGCCCGGTGGGTAGAGGGTCGGGCTTGGTTGAGGGGTTTGAAACCTGGCCTGACCCGTCAAAAGTCGTTAGGCCTGGCATGTAAAAGCCCGCAAACAAAAAAAAAATATAAATAACATAGAAACTCTTGTGCAGAACACCTAATTTTGCTGAATTACTGGGAACTGCTCGGATGGAATTAGGAGTTATACCCTATATGCACGGAAAGCCAATGTCTCTAGTTTTTGAGGAATTTTACAGTTTGTGATTCTCACTTTTCTAAAAGGAGTTATGGCAAATTTAAGTGAAAGCAGTTCAGCTTGAATGAGAATCTACAACACAGAAATTGTTGTGCAAAACACCTAAATTCACTGAATTACTGGGAACTTCTCGGATGAAATTAAGAGTTGTACCCTATATGCACGGAAAGCCCCATGTCTCTAGTTTCTGAGGAATTTTATGGTTTGTGATTTAGACTTTTCTAGAAAGAGTTATGATAATTTAAGTGAAGGAAGTTCAGCTTGAACGAGAATCTGCAACACAAAAACTGTTGTGCAGAACACCTAACTTCGCTGAATTACTGAGAACTTATAGGATGGAACTAAGAACTGTACCCTATATGCCCTGAAATCCACATGTGTCTAGTTTCTGAAAAATTTTATGGTTTACGATTCCGACTTTTCTAGAAGGAGTCATAGCAATCTAAGTGAAAGCAGTTCTGCTTGGACGGGAATCTGCAACATCTTTGCCAAGTTCATGTCTAAAACTGAATTTCACTGAATTACTGGGAATTGCTCGGATAGAATTAGGAGCTGTACCCTATATTCACGGAAAGCCCCATGTGTCTAGTTTCTGAAAAATTTTACGATTTGCGATTCGGACTTTTCGAGAAGGAGTTATGGCTTTGATGGGAATCTGCAACATCTTTTACAAGTTTATGTCTAGAAGGCCCAGCCCATATATTTGGAAATCTTCAGTGTGCCACATCATCATTACATGTGTGTGTATCTCTGTGTGAGTGTGAATTTGTTGTAATTTGGCTTATGGTGAAATTTGACGTTCTCATACTTCCATATAAAATATGTGCATATATATTCTACATGTCATGACTACGGTTGACCGATTCGATCGGATTTTAAAATATGGTGAAATTAGCTAAATTTTTTTTATCATATTTATAATTTATTATAATAATCTTATCCAACGGTCGGTTTTTCCATTTATTTGAATTGATAAAGGTTGCCATTTGGAGTGTATGATACATAAATATATGTTTATAAGAGTAACTAAGTTTGACCTAGTTGATCGAATTAGAAACGAGAACCAAATTGGCTGAAATTTTTACAACCACCATAAAACATTACAATATCTCCATCGAGCGGTTGGTTTCTCCGAATTCATTTTCCATTTCATGTTTGCTTTAGAATGAACCTCAACAATTTAAATGTAATGTATAAGTTATACAACTTTAGGAGGTAAATTGGTATATGCCAACATCTTTGTAATTAAAATTGAAGTTTTTTATTTTATGTTCACTCACATCCATCTATGGAATATTTATAGACGTGATGTGAAAAAACAAGCACGTTCAGCGGTCGTTATGTCATGAGTCAACTAAGAAAACATATAAGTGATGACGGTTGACTAATTCGATCGGATTTGAAAATATGGTGAAATTGGCTAAATTTTTTACCATACTCATAATTTATTGTAATAATCATATCTAACGGTCGGTTTTTCCATTTTCTTTGAATTGATAGAGGTTGCCTTTTAGAGTGTATGATATATAAATATAGGTTTATAAGAGTAACTAAGTTTGACCTTTCGAAACGTGGCTGAAATTTTTACAACGACCATAAAACATTACAATCTCTCCATCGAGCGGTTGGTTTCTTCAAATTCATTTTCCACTTCATGTTTGCTTTAGAATGAACCTCAACAATTTAAATGCAATGTATAAGTTATACAACTTTAGGAGGTAAATTAGAGAAAAAATGAGGTCATACAAAAGTATGCTCCCGGTTCATAGATCAAGAGAGTATAGAGGATTACTCTATTAGTCTATTAACAGACAGTTTAAGCTCAGAGCAGTCTATGCCAAATAAAAATACCTCTCCTTACAGGCAATCTAAACTACTAACTTCACACGCCTAGCACGCAATTGTGATACGCTAAAACTAAGCACTTCCACAAGACTCATAGAGACATCTTCACTAGTAGAGACATTATTCTAACTAAGCCAACTAGGTAGCCATAAAATTCTAGGCCCAATTTCGACCCAAAAGCCAGAAGAGGCCTAAGCCCATGAAGGGCAAACCCTAGTTGCCAAACTGGTTGTCACCACACTGATGTCGTTGCTGGCAAGAAACCCAGTGCTGGGCGACCTAACAAAAAGCGCCCAAACATTATCCATAGCAAAAACCGCCCGCCGGATTGCCACGCATACATTGCCACCAATATAGCCGCATCGCCCATCACTTTTAGCACTGCAATCCCTCAGCCACAGTCAACATCAACCCTCTCACCATTAGCGCAACGCCTCGGCTTGCTTCCACCATCAAGAGGAAGAAGTTGCTGGAAACCTCCCATGCTAGCCTTTAGCCTCCAAGTTAAGTTGTCAGGAGGCCACCTCGACACAACTGAGACCGTCTGACCATTGTCAGAGCAAGAGGGAAGGCATGCCTCAACAACAGCATTGATCTCCTTCAGAGTCAAAGCACCATATTTGAGAGAGTCGATTCAAACTCAAGTACACAAACAACAAGGGAAAAGGAGCGACCTTAACGCTCCATGCGAGGGCGGCGAAGCCCGCTGTCTTCATACTCAACGCCCCTAGTCGACACCTCTAGGGTTCTATGAGAGAGAGATCGCAGAGCTTTCGACATCTTTTTCTTATCTTCTGCGTTTGATAATAACGACGATGCATCTTATAAATTGTGTTTTGATGAATTATTGTCTATTCATCTGAATTCACTTTGATTTATATAATTTCTACGTGTGCGACGTTAATTTATCAGGTCGGAAATAATAACCTACAAAATTTGATTTAAATTGATCTTCCAACAAATAAAAGTAAAAAGATCTAATCAGATCTTTTTATTTTGAATAAAAACCAAAGCCAAAAGCTCTTTCTCTCTCTCTCTCTGTACGAAATTTCCAAAAAAGTCGTTTGGAAATCCCACCGAACTCCCGAAGTAACCAAACAGGGGGTCCCCCGAAATCCCACCAACACGTGTCCCTGAATACAAAAGGTAATGCCTGTAAATACTTTCCATCGAACCGGCTGAACGGGCAACAGCCGGTAATCTGTCGATGCTCTGGTTATGAATAAAAGCTAGAGAGAACAGAGAGTCACTTTCTGACTGAAACTCTGGGTATCATTATCCTGGGAAGAGCCAAGAATGGCTGAAGGAGAAGGCGTTAACCTGGAAGAGCTGAAGAAGAAAATGGCCGAGCTTGCCCGGGAAAGGGACTGGGATCACTTTCATAGCCCTAGAAATCTACTTTTGGCTCTGGTAAAACACACATAATTCAAAAACCCCATTAGCTTTCAGTACCAATATTAGGGTTTTGTGGTGGTTTTGCCGCATACCCATTATCTAGTCAGTACTCTTTTTGCTGTTTATTCAATTGTTTTTTATGAGAAACATGTCAAGTTCTAACCTTTCGTAGTTTGATTCTTTCCACTTAATTATTAGGAACTTCTTACTCCTTCACATACAAATTTGTTCTTTTATTGCTGATTGAATTAATTAGACATGGATTAATGAAAGGAAACGAATCTGGTCTCTATGCATGAACACTTGATGGAAATAATATATGCAAGAACTTTTCTTGGAAACATCTGTTGTCTATCTGAATTATATACCTGGTTCTGGGTTTTGGCTTTGGAGTTCAATTACTTGTAAATGGAAAGTTGAGTTAATAGATGAAATAGTAAGAGTGCATAAGATAATCAACATATCATTTTGCTGTTGACATGTTTAGTATTGTGTATATAGGTAACAGAATGGCTCTTTTAGGCGAAGGAAAAAAAAAAAGGTTAAATAAAGTAGATCATTGCCTATCTGGTTTAATCCTGAGTTTAATCTCGTTTAATATTTTATATTATAGCCAAACTGGTGTAAAATGCCTTAATCAAAAAAGGAAAAGGAATTGTGTGTTTGTTAGAGAGAGAGAGAGAGCTCATCTTTCTAGTCCTTAGTTTAGTGGTTAAAATCAAGTCAAATAACTAAACTTTGTATTATGTAGGGTAAGAGATCTTTTAGACATTTTCATGTTAGAGAGAGAGAGATATCATGCATCTTTCTTGTCATTAGTTTGGTGATTAAAATCAAGTCAAATAACTAAACATTGTATTATCTAGGGTAAGAGAACTTTTAGACATTTTCATGTCTAATATCCAGTTTTAGCGCTTTCCTTTCTCATGTTTGCTTCTACCACTGTAGCTAGCAGTGTCCGAAATGAACCAAGACCAGAACCCCAAATAACAAATGTTAGACATGGTATATATAGAAACAGATGAAAATTTTCCAGGGCAATAAATAAGACCCCCAAGTGCATGGTGAATCAATGCATGATAAAATACCGAACTGTTGATGTGACTACTCAGAAACTAGGCATTATTGTGACAATGCAAGTAGGTACTTGGCTCAGCCTCCCCTAGTTTCTTTATGCGAATTTGGTGTTTGAGCATGTGATGGTGTTTCAGGTGGGAGAAGTAGGAGCGGTATCTGTGATATTTCAGTGGAAAGGAGACGTTCAAAGAGGACTCCCTGATTGGAAAGATGAAGAGAAGCAACACCTGGGGGAAGAGCTCTCAGACGTGTTACTCTACCTGGTGAGGCTCTCTGACGTTTGTGGCATTGATCTTGGTAAAGCTGCACTTGCTAAGCTGGAGAAGAATGCCCTCAAATACCAAGTCAAGCTTTGCAAGGGTTCCTCCAAAAAGTACACGCAACTCAAAGCAGAAGACAAGGATGGCAACACCAGTACTGATGGTGCTCAACATATCTCTGATCCTTATGATGCTTAGCACATCTCTGACCAGAGAGATTCGTCACCTCTTTATAGGGTCTCATAGCCTTTTTTTTCCTGCTACAGTGTTAATGGTGTTTGTATAGGTTAGGCTGTAGGCGTGAAATGTGTAATGCATAGGTTGGTGGTGTAGGTTATGAGTTTGTAGAGCACGAAACAACTTTGGTTGGTGAGCCAGCTAGAGCCACTGTGTTTGTTTGTTTTTTATATCAGAGATTTGGTTCCAGTGCCCTTGTGGTTTGGGAACTGAGACGATTTGGCCTTTGTTCCAGGCATTGCCGGTTTCAGTATAGATATTCAATTTGTTTTTAGGGTATCTTCTTCTTTATTCTTTACTCCGCATATTTTATTTTAGTGTTCTCTCAAGGCGTGTCTCCGTTACTCCGTCTGGTTATTGGTAAGTGGCAACCCATGGACTGCTTCTCAGTTCTCATAGACCGACTCCGAGGAGTAATGGTGTCTACTCTCTACGGTTCAAGGTCTCTCTCATGCATTCATGTGTTCGTGTGTTCACGTCTTCTACCCAAGCATTTTTACTTTTTATTTTCTTAGTTTTTAATTTTTAATATTTTTGGTCACAAAATCAAATTTCATTAACGAAGGCACAAGGCCAGCAAGTTGAGACGGAATTGAATTTTTTTTTGGATGACATAGACGTTGTTGGATTTGTCTGACCATCCAAGGATAAATTGCCGTGCGTGAGTGCTTTTTAATTTTTAATTTTTTGTGATATAGGGGCCTCTAGTCCGAAAAGAAAAACTACTTTAGAATCATATGAGGTCTAGCGACTCCAACAGAGATCCGGATGATAGACAGGACAGTCTAGGTAAAACGCACCAAAATTCAGAGATAAAGCATAGTTGCCAATGACATCACAAAAAAAATTCTTTAACAATAGATATGAACAAATTCATAATCTCATTTCTTATTGATTAGAGACTTGCAGGAGGTTATTAAGGTGGAAATGAGATGAGCAAGTTGATCAAATCACTAAATGAACTAAATTTGTTCAACTTACATCGTTTATATTCTTAATGGTAAATTGATGATATATAAAATTCTTATTAACTTTAAGCAGGTGAAACATAACAAATGTGAAAATAATCATCATGTGGAGCGCAATCTGTGAAACTTCAGAAAATCATGCGTCGTTACAAGTAGATTAGATGTCTAGTTGTGAATAGAAACCGGCGAACTAGTTACACACCTTTGGAATATGATCGAAGCTGCAAGCATAGCGGAACCATATATGAGCAGCTTCAATTTGACGCTTTCAGTAAGTGGTGATTTTGCCATGTTGTAGTCTAATCGTATTGTTGTGTGGTTTTATCTTTTACTTTATGTGATTTTCACATCTCATCATCTTGCCCTTCTCTCCCGAATGTTTGTTGCAATGCTCCTTCGCTAGAAGTTTGCTATAAAGGAAGGGCATATCCAAAGTCATCAGGTTGGGATTGATAAATTTGGGGGATTCTTTTTTCGTTAAGTTTGTTTTTCTATTTATTGCAACTTTTTGTGTAACATGGATTTCTATATTACTGATATCCATCTAACACACCCCAAAACTTTCATTATGTGAAGAAGTGATGCTATGTGTTCAATATTTAGTATCTGTCAAGTCTAGTCAATCTTTTTTTGAAAGTTAATTGTTTCAGTTATTGTTTAATTCAAACTCCATGCAAATGTAAAAAAAAATTTAAGCATTGCCTTCTGACCATAACTATTTTTGGCTGGTATGCATTGTTATTTCATGGACATTGTTTTTGGCCCTTTTCATCAATTTTGTACTTGGAAGTTGGAACCGTACTGCTTATTCAATCAATGAAGTCGTGCACAATCTTAGAGACCTCAAAAGCCTGCTGCATGCATAAGGAAAGCTTTAAGTAATACTTGAGTTCATGATGAACAATCAGATGTCTGAAGTTTGAATCACGAGTGTTCTCATCAACAGCATGGGCGGATCTACATACAAGCTTGGGTGGACTCAAGCTCACCAGAGAATTCTAGAATAGAGTATGTGCATGTACAAATGTTACGAACTTGCAGACTTGGTTTTGTGTTTTAGCTAATACCAAGCTCACCTAAATTTGAATCACATCAATAGCAATCCCACCAATTTTCTTTCTCTCACCATGCATTTTAGGCTCGAAGTTGGAGGCTTAATAAACTTCCTATTTTCTTGATTTCTTCTAAATGTTTTGTTTTCATTATTTCTCCTAATACATATTTGGCTCGAAGTTGAACACTGGGCATCCTTTGTGTGTGGCTTCGGATCTATTTGGTCTTTAATTTTTTATTCTATTTGGTATTTAGATTTGGAATTGCATTCTTTTGTATCTCACAGTTATTTTATTTAGCCAAAAAATGATTCTAAAAAACTTTCATTTCGGTAATCGATTAAATAGTAATTTTGGATGGATTTTTATTTTTTGCATCTCAATAAAATATATATCTAATTGTATTAAATTTTCCTATCACTTCAGTAAAATAAAAAATAAAAAATTCAAGCCCACTGATGACATTCGACAAATAAGGTACTCATTGAAGGAATGCTCAAGGTTTTCTCCAGTAAGCATTAAATCATATTTTTATATTTATAACATGGAATGGCCTTGGAATGCTAACGCGCAGCCGCTCTGACGCGCACTAAACCCTAATCCAACGTCGGCCGCCTTTGCACCGATCCGACAACTTTTCCCAGCAACCTTCTGTATGTCTGCGATTGACGAAGTCACTGCAAGCTTTGCAGCATCCATGGCGCTTGCAGGAGATGATATCCTTGACATCTAGCGTACAACTGGTGCAACAGCTTGGGCGCCAGCTCGGCGGTTTTAGCAGTCCTACCTCTTGGCTCGTCCTCTAACTCCCAAACAAGTTACGATGCAAGATCTCACGCGTCAGTTCCGCCGTGTGTGGGTTTTGGACTGAAAACTTCGAGTTCAGGAGTGACCTCAAAGAATTTTGTGTTTGTCTTCGATCTCAGGCGTGATCGAAACAGAGTGCTCTGGGGAGGGCCTTGGTACTTTAATCGAGCACTGAAGGTTATTCAAGACTACAATGGCTTAGATCCGATTCACATCGTTGACATGGCCTCGCTCTTTTTTTGGGTGCGCATCTGCAACATCCCTCCTGCGTTGGAAGAGCTTGAAACCATCAAAGCAGTAGCTAACATTAATGAATGAGAAGCTTTTCAACACAAAAGGCACCATTCGTGTTAGGGTTGCTCATGCCCTAGACAAGCCTTTTTTCTGAAAAAAAAAACTCTGAAGCTGGCACCAGGTATAATTGAAGAAATCGAGTTCTTCTTTGAGAATTTGGTGGGATTATGCAATGTGTGTAATCTGATAGCTCATGTAAATGGAAAATGTATGACTTCTCCTCCTTCGACCATGAAGCAGGGAGTTGTGCAAAAGGAAAACCGGATTGCACTACCCAATACTTTCCAGACTGCAATGCAATCAATGGGAGGTTTAGTTTTAAAGGTGATCGTTCCAGCCTGTCCCTCCCTCGTACTCTCTTTGGAGTAAAGGATGTTGCAAAAGTGCAAAAGTTAGCGGTTAATCGGTTATTAGAAAAGAGAGAATAATTGTTTTGGAGAAGGAGAGGAGTTCACAACCTTTGGTACTGATTGATACTAATATTGAGTCTAAGGATGTTGAAGCGATTCTACCATCTAATAGTATGAGTGAAATGCAGACAAGGGACACTGTGGGTGTGAATGCACATCAAGCACCAGATGTGGTTGCTTGTGTGAACCAGGAGCAACTATGACTAAGGATAAGCAAGGGGGAGTCAAGAAACAGGTTAATGATATTACTGATGTGGAAGGTGCGACTGTAATGCTGGAACTTGCAGCAAACACCGTGCATCAAGCAAAGGAAGGCGGGGATGTGGTTGCTCGAGTGGATAAAAGAGGTATACCCTCTTCTTCTACTGTATCTCCAAAGAAGTTAAAACCCGGCAGTACTGAGCTGTTTCCCAGCCCCATGGCTAGTGGTTCAAAAAAGAAAAGAGAACTTCCACTTGGGGCACGAAATAAAAATCCTCCAAAATCTTCGAAGGCATCTGCAGAAGATGTTCTGAATGTTCTTTATTCGGGGAACCCTCCTAGCCCTAATCCGAAGGGCAAGGAGAAAGTCTGAGGTTTTAAGTTTTTTCTTTTAGCCTACAGAATGTTGGTTCTACACATTTATTTGAGAGCCCCTTAGTGTACCGCAATTGAGCACATTGGCAGTGGGAACTTTCTTGGCTAGTACTTTATGTAGGATTTTCTATTCTACTAGGCTTCTGAATAAATAAGCGGAATTGTCTTAAATGTAATGACACCTATCACCCTATCGGGAAAATTTGTATGTGCCGTTCTGGCATGCGATTGTCAATGGAATCTTCATTACTAAAAAAAAAAAAAAAGCATGGAATGGCCTTGTGAATCATCTTCCAGGAAAGAAATGCAAAAATGAAATGGATAAAAAAGAAAGAAAGGGAGCACTAGCAATAGTTAAATTCTGACAATCTGTTTGATATGCAACTGCACTTGATGCCTGCCTTTTTTGATGGAAATAGGTCAGCCCAATCATTAAAATTCAGGAAGTAGTACAAAAACAAAACACCTCTATGGGGTCTATAGAAAGAATTGTTCCTTAGAACCTTATGAAACCCTATTCTAGAAGAATAACATCCCAAAAAATCCCGAGTACACCCACCTTTTAGGAAATTCACTCACCATTATTCTAACAAAAACCTAGAAACCTCGAAGCTTACATAAAAAAGTTCCAACTAAGGCTTTGGTTTTTGTGACCCAAACAAAAATTAAACAATACTATGGGCCATAGCGACACAATTCATAGGTGGAGCAAAGAGGATACAATTACCCTCAACCCCCATTCCAAAGGCAAACCAGGCCCTAAAAAGTCGTAGGACCCAATCCATCCACATCTAGTCATGCGTCAGGCCCTCTAACCCGTTCCCAGCCTAGTAGGACGAAATAGCTAAGTCGACCCCACATATTCCTCTACAGCCCAGCAAGCCATCGATGCCGCCACCGTGGATTGCAGCCGACAAGACTGCACCATCTTCAAGGTCGAAAGGCACCCAAGTCAGTGCCACATCCTGATCACCTTGAACCAATTTCACATCTATTCCCGTGCCTTTGCAAGAAATGAAAAAACCAGGTCCTAGATTGGGACGAAGTTGATCAGAGACGCCCAGCACAACCTGAAAATCACCCAAGCTTTGATCGGTCCCCTGATCTGGTCAGACCAACCCAACTCCGGTGACACTTGCTACAGTGAGCCATCAGTGCCAACGTTGCGATCAACCCCCATTTCCTTCGATCCAGAACCAGCAAAATCTAGCTTGAAACCCAAACATCTGTCATCCAACATGTTGCCCTATAACGAGACCCAGCCATCTCTGAGAAACCAACCGAACAACTCCGATCCGTGACCCAGTCATTTTGATCCGATATAGACCAACTCAGAACCACATTATCATAGCACGACCCCATAGATACCACCAGAACAACAGACCTGCCATCTCAGACAACCACTGGGAACCAAATCCAAGGCGGCGCTCGTAACCATCATTCGAACGTAATAAGAAGAAAGAAACAATTAGCCACAAGGCTAGCAGTGGCCATGGCCATCAAAGTTTGAAACTTTTTGAAAATTTTATCGAATGTGAGAGGCTGACGATAAACCCTAGCAGAGAAAAAGAATGCCTGCCTTTGTTACACTCGATCATATGAGGTATCAGTAAATTTTGTTATGTATACAGGATAAAGATAAAGTGATAAATATGCATGGTTCTGTTTTCATTGAACTGAATTTCATCCCTTTTGCCCCTTGAAGGTTGTGAATTGTGGAGCTTAGATTCACCCACTAATGTTCTGTTTCGATTGGAGGCTTCTGGTTCAATGGTTTTCGTTACTTTGGATATAATTTATAGGAAGGACAAGCTTCATTTTGACCCATATATAAATGGTATCATTTCATAATGATGAAGCTAATGATCTAGCCTTGAATGGTGATCGTCCTTGTGATTATTCAAAAAATAGTCCGTTCTCAGAAGCCAATGATGAAGCCATTGGTTGAATGAAAAAAATGTCATTCGGTTTATGCACATCGGGGTGTTGAGCTTTGAGAGGAGGCTGGCCTCCTATTGTATCCTTCAACTGGAGAACATACTTTTGAAAAATCAATAGAATTTGAAAATTGAAATAATGTATCTAATCTCATTTTATTCGAAAATGTTCACTTGGTCAGTTATTGATCAAGAAAATAATGCTCAACCACCCTTGGATTTACATCTAATGGTATAGAGAATTATTATTAAGTTAAAGTGTGTTGTTTTCCACTCTTAAATGTAAATCTAAAGCATTTTATTATCACTATTCTTGTATTTACATAGTAGAAAAGATGAATTCAATCTCCTCTCTCCCTTTCTCCATCCCCTCTCTAACTGACTGACAATTTGACACACGTGAGAAACCATTGCGATTCCTAATAAAGGGAGGAGTTATTAGTCATGGAGTTCATGAGGATATTCAGTGCAATGAAGGCAACGAGTCCAACTCAAATCTGGTCGTCACTTCAAGCAGGTGAAATCTTCAGACTTTATTTCTTTCTTTATTAGGATTTGCAACTTTGTGATTGATCATGGTGGTGACTGTAGTGACTAGATTTGCCATTTTAGTGACAATTAAGCATCATATCCTATGCTCTCAACTACTTGACTTTGGGCTAACTTCTTGATTCCATTACTTTCTTTGCAATTTTGCATAATATTTCAAGCAAATCAAATTGCACAGTATTAATTTGTTAAATGAACTGTCTATTGGAATCCAAACCAATAATCCTCCCTAGAAATTTTAAAGTTATACAGTAACTCGTAGATAGAACTTTCCCTCGCAAAATCTAGCTTGCAAGGGAATGATGCCCAAGAATGGAGCTTATGGACCATGTTACCGTATCGTAATTTATTTTCAAGCACCAAATGCTCAATTGGCAAGGTTAGAATTAACAAAAACATGCCGATATAACAGCTGCAGCTACCAAGCAAACTGGATCACACATATTCAGCAGTACATTCAGGTCGTTACAAAATTTGTTCTACACAAACTTTTCCAAAAGTAAATACAAGCTAGCTCCTCAGGCATTGCAACTTCTTCGGACTTCGCAAGTGTCAAGGCGATCAAAGCCAACAGGTCTCTGTCCCAAACAAAAACATATGGTCCCAAAATACAGCGGCTGGAAAGTAACAATGAGAAGCATTAATTAGTTAAAACCTCTAAATTGGATATTCAAAGCTGCCTTAAAGGCTTCCCACACACCAATCCCCGCGTTGATACGATTCTTCATTTCTGGCAATCTTGCCTTGAAAGCAGTAAACAACTTGCATTTACCCTGGAGTGCCTCCTTTTCTGGACGAAGCTTATCCAGTTCAGCATCCAAATTAGCCTCAAGAGCTTCTCTCTGGCTCTGACAATCTGCAAATTGAGTCTGAAGAGCCTCAATTTGCTCATTAAGATCATGCAGCTCATTTTCAAGTTCAATAATTCTAGGTTTTGGAGCACAAGCAGCCTCCAGCTTAGCTTTCAGAGATTTTAGTGCACGTTGAAGGTCCTTTGCCTGTTCTCGGCCTGTAACGCATTCATCTATAGCTTCTTTATAGTGCGGTAGTTCAGTCTCCACATCGTTAAGCATCCGGTCAAGTCTTAGGACCATAATTGGATCAAAAAAACCAATAGAGCACAGATACTCGAAAGCTTCTTTCAATTCTTTGTAACACTGTTTGTCTAGTAAGGCTTCAATGTCACACTTTAGAATGCTTTGAATGATGTGTATGGCTCCTTGAAGTTTTACTGGGTCAGTGGAAGAAAAGTGTGGAGAAAAGGCTGGGGAAGAAATAAGATGTTTTGCCTCCTGTATCACAGTCATCAATTCAGCCTCCAATGCTATTGAAAGCTGAAAATGACAGAAAAAGAGATCAGAACGACATAAACATGCAAAGTTGAAGGTGCAAGTTTAATAGTGATTGATAATTTGATATATATTTGTCACAACAGTTACTTACAAAATAATGCATTTGATTTGTGCCTTGGTGTGATGGAATGACATGAAGTTTTAAGGTTCAATGCTGGTCTGTAGGTCTAATATTTTCTGGAAAGAATGAGACGAGTATCCTCTACAAAAAGAAGCTTGTTAATATATATAACAAGCTTGATACAACTTCCATACGAGTGTATGAATCCTCATCATACACTTCCACAGACCCCATATCTGAACGTAGTGTTTGGACAGTTTGAAGCCTAAATATGCTTCTTACCAAAACTCACAAAAAAGAAAGGTGGCATTATAGACTACTGCACCTCCTTTTGGCGTTTGAACCAAAAGAAAGGTTGTTTATGACAAACTAGAGGAAAATAACAATTTATTGCGATAGTTTCTTCTATGGAATTTATGAATATGTGTGTGTGTGTGTGTGATTGTGAGACTGTGGGAATGTCATCCCACATTACAAAAGTGAAGCCATGCCAAAAAGTTTAATTTTTCCAAGGTAAATTGTTGGTGTGTTTAGCTCGAGTGTCACCAACTGTGAGGAGACGTGTGAGAATGTAGTGTGTGATACATTGAGCTTACAAGGTCCTCAAACCTCAATAGTAAGAAAACCAAATTCAGCATATTTAACACGGGTATCAAATAACTCCGGCCATTTGAAATGGCTGTATTTCATTATAATACTATTCTGTGCATAAATAAACAAATATATAAAGCATAGTACCTTGGGGCTGATCTGCTTCCTAGTTGGAGTGGGAGAATTACTTTTGGTTACGAGAAGCCTCATTGGAGTCTTTCCCCCAGTTGAGTTGTGGGCAGGTTGTTTGGGATAAGTCATTTCCTAATTACATAAAAAATATACAAGAAATTAATCTGGGATCAGAGAGAAATACATGGCATAAAGATGGGAGTGTATTAAGTTATGAGGTGAATAAATGGCTAGCATGCAGTTTACCAGACAAATGCAAGAAAAGAGTACATGCATGTAGGCATCATCACCTTATAGATCCCACATTTACAGTATCAATTACTCACCTTCTCATTTTATGATTAACAAATGCAGGAATTTATTATTTGCTCTCTCGTTGATTTTCTCTCAGGTTTCTTTTCTTTCTCATACTTCAAGTACACATGTTCTAAATTCTAATCAAATACGTCGGGTTGGTCCTTGTACAACGAAGGAGGAAAAGGATGACAATAGTTAATTTGGTTATAGACACCAAGGCACCAACCGTCATTTCTGATATGTAGAGCCTAGAT